>OY041613.1:12500-1262500 GCA_955876795.1 Eupithecia tripunctaria | reverse complement strand
GCAGCATAAATAAAACGAAACATATACTTTTTTTTGTTTTTTTATTTGTAATGAAATTATTATTATTGGAATAAATATTACTGAAACACATTCTGAATCAGATTATGACAGCCAGTTGTTCAGGTATAACACTAATAATACCTACATACTAATACCTGAACAACTGCTATTATCATCTGATTCAGAATCTGTTTCAGTAATATTTATTATAAACCTATCACATACATTATCAATTAAATGATTTAATTTGAACATTTCGTCTTCAACTTTTATTGTGTGGGTAATACAGTCGGCCCATTTCTGTGGTGTCACCTCCCTCAAACCTTCGTTTAGCAATCGTTTTACATCTGTTAATTTGAAAGTTGTATTATTTCTTGCGACATACCCCTTGACCTGAGCCCACACAAGCTCAATAGGGTTGAGCTCACAGTGGTAGGGGGGCAATCTCAAGACGGTGACACCATACAGGGCAGCCAACTCATCCACAGCATACTTATTAAATTCACCTTTATTTGCTTTCACAATGTTGAGTAACTCCGTTTTAATCATATTTTCATTGAATGCAATGCATTTTGTGCGAAGCCACTCCTGAATATCAGCTTTTCTCCATGCTGTTGTTGGGATCCGCTCTACTTTTCTGCTATGATATGGAGCATTGTCCATGACAAGCACGGAATTGGGCTTTAATTTAGGCACAATAATGTGAAACCATTCCTCGAAGTAATCTGCATTCATTTCATTATGATAATCTTCAGTGTTCTTTTTTGATTCGAACATCAGCAGGCCTCCTTCTACAAAACCTTCTTCACTGCCTATATGGCTGATTATAAGCCGCTGTCCTTTTCCTGTTGGAGCCTTCAAGCCTGTTGTTAGGCCTTCCAAGAAAGCTTGTTTGGATGTCTTAACTTCAGTGTCCACCCATGTTTTTTTAACTGTATGCCTATAAAAAAACAAAACATATTTAATAAGCAGGGCACAGAGAGCTTTACTTAAAAAAATTATGTTATTAAAATAATATGTACTGGACAATTTACACAACGTTATGTGAGCTAATATTAATGATATTATAATACATAATATCAATTCAGAACTTATTTTTCATTAGATAATATTAAGAAATTACCTTCATTGAGCCAGGTCTCACCTTGATAATAAATAAATTTGCCTTCCCTGCGATACTGCTTTATCATTTTTAAATATTTCTGGCGCCATAATATAATATCTTCCCGGTCAATCAGGCATTGGCGGATCCAGGGGGGGGGCCATGGGGGCCATGGCCCCCCCCAAAAAGTCCAAGAGTTCCATACTTTCGACTCAATTTTACGATTAAATTCAGATGCACTTTTACACGGGCCACGGCATACCTACTCTTAGGTAGGTTATGTAGGTACCTACTTTATATGAAAGTACAGAAATATATTTTTTAGGTAAGTCGGTACTTTACATACATCTACAAACTAAATTCATGTGGTTGATTTCTTCTCAGTATTACCACGTCCAAGGACACGTTCAACGACTTTGAAATGAACATAGGTAAATGATATCTATTTCTCTTCTTCCGCTAGTGAACACAAGTGAATTATAGCCAATTGCACCTCATTTCTTATTTGATTGACAGTAATAACTATTTTTCAAGCTGTTTATATTGATAGAATGAGAACGCATCCGAATTAGTTTTTAGTTTGGTTTCCATTCCACCCCTCTGGTTGCGACGACAACACGCAATGTGTGCGGATTGCTCGTATTTTTCTTTTAATAAAAACTCAGTTCTAAATTACAAAAACGCTCTATTTGACTAAAACCTACATATATATTAAATAAAATTACTCGTCTAAGTATACCTCGGTATTGGATTTAACTTGAAAAGATAAGTTAAGTAAAAGAAAAAGTAGTACAGTGTGCGCGCATGTTACTCGCGAGTACGCGAACTTGCGAAGAAAGAAACGTACGCGTTCCCGCTTTCGTTACATTCAATTCAAACAATTTAATACACAATACAGAGAGATGACAAAAATATCACTGCTTTTTGCATTTTAATTTGTTTTTTGCATTGAGGTGTTCTTGCCCTTTATTAGCAGAGCCCTTTTAAGAATACTTAGCTAAATAAGTACATACGTTAGAGTTATATACGTATCGAATATTTGTAGTTAATTCAATGTAAAACTAACTAACAGATGTATCACCACGGGCGTGGCGAACATCTTTTGCCTCTCTCGACGTGGCCTGGATCTGAACTAAAGCCTCCTTTCAGTTTTCAGTTCAGTTGCAAAATATCAAAATATCTAACAAAACGACAAAACAGCAAAAAAATCGGTAACATTGTCCTCTATTTCGTGGTCCATTTTTAATAATACATGGTCTCGGTCTCACAATAAGATCATTTTGACTACTAACGCGAGAAATTAACAAAAAATATTTTGGTTTCGCGGCTTGCTCCGCTGGAGTACTGTCTCGTCTCTGGCTGTGCACATGAAGGCCCCCCTTATACTGAAATGGAAGTTTCTGATTCGTTTACGTGATACAAAATGAACTCTCGCTCGCATAAGACTAGCTGTCTTATGCGAGCGAGAGTTCATTTTGTACGACAGCGAACACAACTTCGATATTCCTTTTCCAAGTAGACACCAGATTTTGATTTTCGTAGATTCTTTAGGGCGTCTCATCTATTTTGTTGTAAATCGTTAAAATTTTATTATTTTTCATAACTTACTATCATAGCTTTCGCGTCTTGCTAAGCATACCTCACCAATTTCAAAAAGACTGCGACTCACCGATATTCATTATGTATCTAACAATTCCTCCTAACAATTCAATCTCAGTCGCGCACTCTTTAAAATTTTCAGGGCTGTCTCTGCTTGCTGATTGTTTTTCATACTGATGTGTTTCTACCACTGCGCACTTACTTCTCCCTAAAACCCGGAAAAGTCCCTAAAAATTCGCGGCTCGCTTCGCTCGCCGTGGTTTATTGTTAGTGGTGATGCGTGTCTCAAATTCTTGGGCTACGACCTCGCCTTATGAATGTACATTAGGTATATTCTTTGTTTTTTCACCGGACCCCCCTTTACAGAATCCTGGCTATTAGTCCAGTCATTTAAGCTTAAATTAGGTAAGAATCTCGGAATTCGAGATACCCAGCTGTAAGTCTGTAAATACTTGTATATCGACACTCTAAAAGTTGTCTCAAAACCTACATTATGGTAGGGTGTGCGCAACTATTAAATTTCTAGGTCACAAAAAATGGGTTTTTTGTCAATATCTCATTTCCTATGGGTTTTTTGCTATTTGTATGTATGATCAATATTGTAGCAGTAAAAAAACAATAATGATACTCTTGCTTGGAGCAAAAATGTAACATTTCAGGAAACGAAACGTAACTTACGACTCAAGAACCCTGGCAACAATGATCTGTTTCCTCTTCTAAGTAGTTTTAGTGAAGGACGCGGGTTCAAGTCCCGTCAAAGTAAAAAAAAATTGGGATATTATTAACCCCCCCCCCCCCCCCCCCCCCCCCCCCTACCTGAGGCCTGCGTCCAACAGTGGACCAATACAGGCTGTGGAGGAAGAGGTTGTGATTTTTTAACCTTATATCTGAACATTGTCAAAATGGCCCCCCCCAAAATAAAATCCTGGATCCGCCCCTGCAATCAGGCAACTGTTGCGTTTTCTTCCAGTGTACTTGAAGTTTAGATGTTTCATTATTTTCTGAAGGGTACTCCTTGAAAACTTTGGTAAGTTGGAGTCCTCGTGAATGGCTCGCAGAACCTAAAAATTGAAAAATGTTCAATCCAATTCTCCATATTGTAACCATATTGTACTAGTTAAGTAAGATAAGGTTGTTATGCGTATTTAGGTACATAAGTAGGCACCCAAATCAATCCTTACCTTGGTAAGAGTAGATGATTCATTTCGGCGAAAAAACTGATGGACGATTCTCCTGATAGCAGAATAGGTATATTCATCAATATTGATATGATGGCAATTCATTTTGCGTCCTCTTTTCTTGGGCGAAGAAAGGCTTCCTGTTGTTTTCCTTTCTTTTACAACAACTCTTACTGTTCTTGGCGATATTCCCAAGATCTCGGCTGTTTTGTTTACACAGGCTGCCAGTGACCAATATTCGCCTTTAGGCCAATTCTTGTACGTGTGCTTGTATACATTCATCACCATAAGTTTTTCTGTTGAACTCAGTGCTTTTATAGGCCGCTTTTTCGGTGGTGACAGAGAGTCCTGTGTTTCCGTCATGGACGACGGACCAGGCACCGGGTCCGGGGGCGCAGTCGCTGACTCAAGCTCCATCATCAAAACAACACAAACTCAACCAGATATTAACAAGAACACAAACACAACAAGACAACTATCTACTAACGGGTAACAAATAACTTCAACAAACAAACAGAACAGCAAAAACAATAACGATGGCGGGGCGGCGCAGCGAGAGAAAGAACATTCGATTCCAGAACGGGCAAAGGATGGGAAACGAATGACATTTTATCCTCTCAATGTGTAGTACCAATGCACCATGGAAGGCATTCCCCAGAATGTGACCAGTGTCACTAAATGATTACCCATAAAATACATTTATCTTACAATATCTTTGTGAGAAATCAAAGTATTTTACTAAAAATATACCAGAACTCTATTTTATTAATTCTTTGACAAGTCTCCGCTAAAATAAAAATTCATCGATTTATTTATGAAGAAAATTTATTACGACTTAGTTCCCTGCCATAAAGGAGTTAAGTTTTTCACTGGTATCCCCTATGTTATTGTTTTTGGCAGCTTTAAAGGAGATCGACTATACATATTAAAGTTGCACGTTTGATAAATTGAGCAACGTGCTGGAGGGCAATTCTCAGTATCACGTGATATTTTATCAGGTGATACGCAGTATCACGGGATAAATTATTAGGTGATAAATATCGAGTGCCGCCAAAAACTCCATTCTCGTGCACTCTGATATTTTTATCATAGACAATTTGATTCCATGAATTATTCTTGCTTTTACAAAATTGCAATCATCTATCATTGACTTGAAAAGAACTACGCGAAATCTTTTCTATTGAAATCAAACAAAACAGAAAACAAGTGAGCGACAGACAGATATACTCATATTCTTCTTTCTCTCTCTTCGATAATGCGAACGAGTGCCCGCCGGGACCACTCGTTGCATATCGAGCAACTTATCGAAAAAAAGCCCTCGATAAAAATCGAATGGAGATGACAAAAGTGTCAAAATATTACTATCAAATACACCTAATATCGGAGCGTAGATCATCATCACATTACATTAGTTTTTATTTCACTTCAATACATGCAGTATTTCCGAAGTTATAACGACGAGAAGTTTAAGCCCTTTTTTAAATTTCTGAAATTACGCGGGCTTATGATGTGACGTCACAACCAGTCACAGCTCGGCTCGCGGCACTATTCGGTCAGGTGTTACGTGCGGTGCGTCTCTTTTCAATCGTCTTCGTTTTCAGAGTGAGTTCATGAATAATTATTATTTTATTCATAAACAAAACAATAGTGTGTAAAAAGAAGTGTGTAGTGTGTAGAATGGAAGAAGGTTTCCTCAAAGGCCAGTCAGACAATCTGCCAAGAGTGGATAGTTTGATGGTGGCACAATATTTCGTTAGAAATCAGCATTTCACGGCAGCCGAAATTCGTGGAATAAAGATGAAAAGGTATGTCTGTACGTATGTTCAATGTAAGCATTACCTACTCTTGGTAGGTAGGTTAGGTACATAAGTACTTACCTATTTGTTCAAATCTATCTTCCCGACGTTTCGACAGTTAACACACTGTCGTGGTCACGGGATGACAAAATATTTATAATAATGTGTTCTGATCGCGTAAGTTTAAAAAACTTTATTGTTCAAACCTAACTGAAAGTGAGTGTGTGTTTCATTTAATAGGTAGGTCGGTAGGTACAAGGTAGGTACCTATTATAGGCGGCGATAAACAAATACTGGGTACCTACTCGCAATCAACATCTCGAGGTTGTCGAATGATTATTTTATAATGTTTTATTAGTATAAACTCATAGAAAACTAGCGGTCCGTCCCTGCTTCGCACGGGTAGGTAGGTAGGTATTTCCTATTATGGCCTTTGTTCATCAGGGATAATGTAGTACCTACCTAGCTTCCTAACGGGGATAGAATGTTTCAAATCGGTCCAGTACCTACTTTCGGAGCCTATTCAATAGGTACAAACAAACAAACAATCAAATCAAATCTTTCCTCTTTATAATAATAGTATTTATAGATGTCACTATTTACCCATAATATTATACAGATGTACCTAGGTAAGTCCTAGTAGGTATTTTATTTACGTAGCTATCAGATTTCTAAGTAGGCAAATACTTACCTATGTATTATTATAATAATTTTATAACAAAACAGATAGGTATTTTTATTCATTTTATACTAGGTATGTCCGCTTTAGTTTATTTATTAACAAACAGTTTTTCTTCTTTGCGTCGACTCTTCTTACGACTGTCATCCACTTTTTTCAAATTTTTGGGTCCTCAGGCACATAAAAAAAGAGTTTATCGGGTGCTTTAACTGTTGAATTAAAGCACTGAGGCACAATACAGTATTTCCTAGGCATTTTCCACGAGAAAACTTTATTTTTCTGCGCAGCGGCGTGCGTACCAGAGCGCGCCTGTCGAATGAGCGAGGTTGTGACGTCATCTGCGTGTGAGCCGCCGCCGCCGCCCGCGTTTTTAAAAACCTTCGGCCAGAAATACCGCACTTCAATCGTCAATATCTCAGCCATTTCTTAAGATATGAAAAAAGTAAAAACACAGGTTTTCTCGTAATTTTTTGTAGATTTATTTGGCATGTAAAGTAAAAATCGTTTGTCAGACCCATTGCAGATGTTGAGAATAGGCTTGTTTGATTCGAAGCAATCACTTGATATTTTACAGTTTATCGAGTCGATATATTGCGAGAATTGCCCGCCTGTTCTACTTCCATCCAGCAAAACGATATCAAAAGATAACGCTATTTAGCAGTAGTAACGAATTTCTCATTCGTCATTCATTTGACAAGTCGATGATGTTCACACTTTGTTCACACCTGTGTCCATTCGATCAAAGGGTGAACTAGTGCTCTAGTACATACAAACTCGATGTCTGGTTAGAAATGGAACTAACTGTATCTACCTACTCCCGGCTCTAAACTCATACGGCTGTTCGACTTCCCATGGAGACACGGCTTCCAAAAATAAGGTTTGGAAATAAGGGTTCGTAGTAAGGCCCCTGGGGGCCGGCAGGTACTTAGGAAACATCTAAAAAAATATTGAAAACACCCATATCTAGTCAAATCGGCAGGTTGCGGTGAAGTGCGAGGGGTTCTTATGTTCCCGCGTCTCACCCCTGTTTCACCCCCGTGAAACGAATATTTATTTAATTATTTTAGGGTAAAAAATTGCTAACCGGTAGTATGTGATGCGATAATTTAATTTAGTCCTCGTCCCGCTACAATTTTCACATAGATTTATGGCGCCATTATTCAGCCCCAAAAAATAAATCTGTAATAACCGTTTTTAATAAATCAATGGTAATAACGACTGTTCACACAGCAGGTTTTCACATGAATAATTGTCATTCATTTGACAAATTGATGATGTTCACACTTTGTTCACTCACACATGCGTCCATTCGATCAAAGGTTGGACTAGTGCTAGGCTGAAATAGACTAACCAAGAGAACATGGACTATTATTATTATTATTGGTATGAGAAAATATCAGGTACGAGCATTGATTTAAAAAGGGAAGATAGGTTACGTTCTCCCAGCGCTTACTCAAAAATTGGCATGTGTTACAACTACATACACGCAAACACGCTCACAGTTATATTTCCAGTCCTGTGCAATACAAAGAAGAACAAAGACGGAAAGACGTATCTAGGACCGAAGTGAGACTGAGACAACAATATTTCACGCGAATCACGACCGCCCGTTTCGCCGGTCAGACGGTGACTGATGTGGGAGAACACAATTTTACACAATTTGATGTTGCCACTTTCGAGCAACCAGTACCTCATCTTCCTTTTTAATAAATCAATGGGTACGAGGTAGGTACCTATTTTTATCTTGAACGTTGGGTAATGTTATTTGCAATTTGTGAAGTCTGTCAATGTCAAAACATTACAGTACAGTCACTGTCGGTCGTCCGTTTCGTTTCTCAATCAGTCAGTCGTTTTTCAAACAGCTTCGATTAGATTACGGACTTGTCGGTCGATCAGAAGGCTGCGCTTGTTTTAATTTTTTTCAAATAAAACCAGCAGTACGGTAATTTGTTTCGTTATTTATTTGAAGATATTGTGTGTGCATTCAAAACTCCTAACGAGCGCCGCCCGTTGAAGTCGCCGGAAAATCGGAAGTCGCTTGTCTAAACCGTTACGAGTGAAACCCGTTTTATTTTTGTTTTCTTCTCTTTGGAATCGTGAGTGACTATATTGAGACCGACCCGAGGTTCCACGTCGTTACAATGGCCCAGCACGTAAGTACTTTCACTTTCTGCCCTGAATAACTCTTATTTTTCAAGATTCGGGCCTAATTTCCTACGTTCTAGGGCGGCTCCTGATTACGTCAGGTCCTATGAGTAGGCGTAGGGCGAATTTGCCTTGTCCTTGACCCATAGAATTAGTAAACAAAGTTATCAATCAATCGAATCTTGGGCGTATCCAGTAGATTCATATTATAATCTTATTTTGGGGAGATGCTTTCCTGTTGTTTGAATTGTATTGACCAATTCGAATAAAAATAAGAAGTCTATTTTATATCCAGCACAAAGTACAATCTATATAATCAATCTTGTTTTTTAATAAAGATGACAAGCTTTTATGTTACTTAACAACCTGTATTTTTTATACCTAAAATGAAATATAGGTAAAGGGAAAATTCATATTGACTTCCAATGTAACCGGGGAGTCAGTTATTATTATTGAACACATTCTACAACAGAAATTTATTGAACACATTCTACAACAGAAATATTATCATACATATACACATGTTTCAAAAGGCTAAAAGGTTACAAAGGGTGCTGTAACAGATTACTCTTAGCGATAAGGCTGACCATTCTACTTAATCTTCATAGCTTCTTTAAACTTTGTTGAAACTATGTTCTGAATTTTTGGTTCTTAGTGTGCAATAAAAAATTGTATTGTACAGAGACAACCAACAGTAGTGGGCATCCCCAACTTCAATGCATTGGAGGATGCGGCTGCGCTGCGTGCGGCCATGAAAGGCTTCGGCACGGACGAGCAAGCCATCATTGATATCCTCTGCACGCGCTCCAACAGCCAGCGTCAGGCCATCTTGCATGCCTTCACTCAGGAGTTCGGACGAGTAAGTAGATATTATCTGAAAACCCTGAACAAATACTGCTGATCGTACACACATTTGTCCAGATGCGGGAATAGAAACCGCAACCTCCTGCAGGTGGACCTTCTTGCTCGCTGTGTCCCAGAGGTTGTTGTGTATAAATAGTGCTGGCCAATGACATACTATCATCTAGCCCCAAAGTAAGCAGAATTAATGTAAGAGTAAGATGTTAGGTACTCTATTGTCAGAATTTGGCTTGAGTAAAGAGGCCATAGTCTCGAGAGTAGCCCGTTCATCATCTAACACCAACATTGCCCATCACTTCCTAAGTAACCGAGTGGTGCACAACAGGAACCAGCTTCCTGAAGAAGTGGTCGCTCCATCGGTGAACAGCTTTAAAAACAGACTCAACAGACGAACACACAGTCTGACCATAAGAGACAAACTGTAGTGAAAAATCTAGAAAAAAAGCACTATGATATAGACATACCCAGCTTAAAGCTGCTCGTCTTTTATTCAATAATAATAAAGCTGTGCTAAAGCATAGGTATGGTACAAAACAAACATTTACCAAAACAACAACAACTCTACATATTTAATATTATAATGTTATTGTTATAGAACAGATATTAACAATCATTTTTGTGTTACATCTACAAAATGTCTCTCAGTTTGGTGTGTGTTTGTAAAATAGGCCTCCACCTTATGTACCTACATAATATTTTTTGTGTAGGGGCTGCTAGTCTAGCCACCCAATTATTTGGGTGGCTAGACTAGCAGCCTCTCCACCCAAATAATTGGGTGGCTAGACTAGCAGCCTCTCCACCCAAATAATTGGGTGGCTAGACTAGCAGCCTCTCCACCCAAATAATTGGGTGGCTAGACTAGCAGCCTCTCCACCCAAATAATTGGGTGGCTAGACTAGCAGCCTCTCCACCCAAATAATTGGGTGGCTAGACTAGCAGCCTCTCCACCCAAATAATTGGGTGGCTAGACTAGCAGCCTCTCCACCCAAATAATTGGGTGGCTAGACTAGCAGCCTCTCCACCCAAATAATTGGGTGGCTAGACTAGCAGCCCCTACACAAAAAATATTATGTAGGTACTTAAGGTACTTATTTAAGTTACTATTACATTTACAATTAGTGCCGATGGCATGATGCCATCAAATTTAAGGAACATTAGCACAGATAATATTTAACTGACTGTAGCCATCATTGATCCGGGACCATGTTTTGTGTGATGTGGCCATCATCACAAAATTAGTTACGCTTGCTGAAATCGCTTCTCAACAATCACTAGAGGAACCTATAACCAGTCTAAAAGACTTATCACAAAGAAAAACATAGAATAAAACCACCATCACTCATAGCTAGTGTATGTTGCACTCAATTAATGAGTCATGAACTGGTTTTAGGTAATGATCAATTATGTGATTCAAGACGCGTATGGGAATACGTCACGGTACGAATCATTACATGAGATTCTTTGTCATTCATTGAACAGGTGTTCCTATGACTTCTTATTAGTATGTTATGTTATTTACAGTTTTTATGCAGTACGCTATGATCTGGCCTTCATTTGAGTATTCATGATAGTGTTTTCCGTGGTAGGTATAAAGAGATCGACCAGTTTTATGTTGTTATACAGGATGGTTTTTTGAGATGGGCAGTGATAGCCAAACCGGAAACCACGAGAGTTAGAAAAATTTTGTGAAAGCATTAAAAGTCAATCCGTCGATTTATAAGAAAACAATGGTGTCGATTCTGTTGTTTTTTTAAATCGTCGCTGGTATATAGGGGCCGTTCAAGTTTTACGTAATTAGATTTATTACAATAATTTTAAAAGTAAATGACTGCCGACGTAATAACCGTCCAAATCCCACCCCCATGTTATCAAAAATAAGCAAATTAAAGACTTTGATTTGCTTATTTAATATATCTAATTTATAGCCCCCCTATTAGTGCTTACGTAATACTTTAATGGCACAAAACAGGAGGCTTTCTCCCTGATAAAACACTCTTTCCCCAGGACATAATCGAGGACCTAAAGTCAGAGCTAGGCGGCCACTTCGAGGATGTGATAGTGGCGCTCATGTCTCCCCCCGAGGAGTACCTCTGCAAGGAGCTGCACCACTGCATGGAGGGGATGGGCACTGATGAGGACACGTTGGTGGAAATACTCTGCACGAGGACGAAGAAGGAGATCGCTTCTATTGTGGAGGCCTACGAGAGATGTGAGTCACACATTCACACTAATATTATAAATGCGGAAGTTTGGAGGGAGTGATGATGCCTGTTACCTCTTCAGACAAAAACTGCTGAATGGATCGGATTGAAATTGCTTACAGGTGATTTTAGGTCTGTAATAAAACATAAGCAACTTTTTATCTCATAAATCAGTTCCCGTGGGGTAGAAATCATCTACGTTTCCATTGGAAGAACGCGTGCGAAGCCGCGCGGCGCAGCTAGTCACATCAATATTATAATTATATTATAAATGCGTAAGTTTGTATGGATGGATGTTTGTTACGAGTAAAATCTCCACGCCAAAACTACCAAACGGATCGGGCAGAAATTAGTTAGGTAGTTTTAGGTCTGGAATTAAACATAGGCTACTTTTTATCCCCTAAGTCAGTTCCCGTGGAATAGAAACAAGCTTTAAACGATTTCATAACAAAAAAAAAATGCCAAAGCCGCGGTCAAAAAATAGTAATGTTCTAAATGCGAAAGTTTAGATGTTTTGTTACCGCTTCACGCCTTAACGGCTAAACTGGTCGGGCTGAGCATTATCTTATCATAGAAACAACGTGCGAAGCCGCGAACAAAAACTAGATTTATCTTTAGAGCCTTCCTTATCTTTGATATCTCTTGTTTACTTTTTATGCTGATTGGACTTCCTTGTTTGAACAACATGTCAACCTAAATTTAACTTAACAGCAGTTTCCGACTTCAAAAAAAGAGAAGTTTCTCAATACGACTTATTTTTTTTTTTATATGTTTGTTACCTCAGAACTTTGGACTGGGTGATCCGATTTTGATGATTCCTTTTTTATTTGAAAGCTGGTGCTTCCCGTGTGGTCCCAATTTGGTCCAGTTCTGACAATGGCATCCATGAATAAACTATAAAAATTGAAGTCGGTTTATAGCTTTTTAAAACAACATTGTTGAACAATCGAATTTTCAAAATGACTGGGTGAGTCAAAAGTTCTGAGTTAACAAACATAAAAAAACAGTCGAATTGAAAGCCCCTTCCTTTTTTTGAAGTAGGTTAAAATATTTGGCGGCGCTAGTCGGGGTACCGCCATAAATGGAAAATAATCATTTTGTATATTTGTTTCTTTGTCAGTGTACTCCCGTCCCCTCGCTGAGCACATGTGTTCAGAGACGTCGGGCGACTTCCGTCGGCTGCTGACACTCATCGTGGTTGTAAGTATGGCTGCTACTCTGAAGGAACATCCTCACGAGCGAGCGTATCGCTGTCACGTCATACCACTTAATTCAATTTCAATGTCCTTTCTACACCACTTAAAGCCCGTATTATGAAAGATTTGACAGTCAATCGATCTGGAGGTCTACTTTGATAAACGAATAACGAGGTTGACGGATGACGGATCTCACTAAACGACGGATTCAAGATGATATTTGTTGTATTTGCACTTTTTCCTTTAAGGCGTTTTTTAAAGAATGCCTTAGTTTCATTTTATAACAACCATAAAACACGAATGCCTTTACTTACAGAGATCGATGAACGTAGACTAAAATAGAACTGTCTCATAAAATATACAACAGTTTGTCCAATAGAAAGATATTTGTTTTAAAATCGATATAATTGCCTACATGACACGACTACAAGCAACAATGCAGTCTATAATTAAAAAGCAATAAGGTACACATTCAAGCAACATTTATTACAGAAAACATTAGTTTTAAGGTCAAAAAAGCATGTCATTTTAGTCGTAATGGGCGGGCCTAAACGATGGTCCAACGTTAATTAAATAATCCATTTAACTTCCAATTATAGAAATAGCTTTGCGTTTTCGCTTGCACCATTAACATACTAATTTGTGTTTTATCCATTAGGATAATGATCCTTTTTCATAAATTAAACAGACATAAACATTGAAATCATTTACAACAAGATATTTACTATGATTTGTGTTTTGAGCTCTCCGGTTGACTTAGTTTTAATAAACATGATTTAAAAGTTTTATAGATATAAAAAAGATATAAAATTTTAGGCTGGCTCAAAAAGCTCTGGGCTCTCAGTTTAAGTTTAAACAAACGTTTTGTGGATCTACTAAACAAAACAAAAGTAAAGTTCCATTGCCTCATTCTTCCGCTAGTGGACAAAAAATTGAAGTGAATTAGAGTCAATTGCACCTTATTTCTTGTTTGATAGTAATAACTATTTATCAAGCTGTATATTTTAGTTAAAATTTGACTTGTCTAAGTGCTTATTTTGTAAGTCTAAAGAAATAAACGATTTGACTCTGACTCCTCCGTAATTGGTTCCAAAACTAAAGCATTGTACTGTAGAGGCCGCGACGAAATCGCGCCTCCCCTAATTACTTGCATGACTCAGCCGTTGCTATGAATCCAGAATACATAATTCTTAAAACTATAGCGGAATATGAAAATAATACTGAACTTATTATTGTAGACCATGGCCAGACCTTGGCTCACTAATGATGGCAAATACTTCGAATATAAGCCAATTTTCGATCTGCTTTTGAAATAAGACTTTTTTGTAAAACAAAGCTGCTAAGCTGCAACGGTCTGAGACAAAAATGTTTTAACATTAATAAATATTAGAAATCTTCCTTAAAAACCTCGACGACTACATCTTAAAATTCCTGTGGACGTTGGCCCTGTTCACATATTTTTGCCGTCGAATATATCCAGCCAATTACGGAGCTTCTTTTGTGGGGTTTTTTACCCAGACATTTTGTAAACTTCCTGCTATGGGGTCTTTCAAGGCCGATGTACAAGGCCAGTGGCACAATTCTTTTTCTTTGCTTTTGCTAAGTTTTTTCAGCCTTGGAGTGTGGATTGTGTGTTCTTGAGTCTTTGTTTTGTCCCCCTTGTGCCTTGTAATGACTAATGTAATGATTGTGTGAATTCATTTGTGCTTCTTATTTGATTCACATTTAATTTAAGTAAATTGGTAGCGGCGGTTAAACCAGTTTTGAGCTTAATGTTAAGTTAAAATAACAAAACCCCACACCAACTTATCATCTCACATGAAAGAAGCATACGACGCCTTTAAAGTTACTAAATATTTCCAAATTCAATAAATTCAATTCAATTTAATAAAAAAAAAAAAACAATAAGTTGTTGTGAGTATTGTCAGCCAACTTTTTTTATGGCATATAATATAACTATGATGTCCATTTTCGCCATCGTGTAGCGATGCGCCCCTGTGGACATTTGCGCAGATATTTTGTTTAATAGGTACTTCTCTGTAAGTTAAGTTTATCCAACAAATTGCCTATTGTTATTTGTTCGATACTGTTTCGTGTCAATAAATGTTTCTCTATCTATCTCTAACTCGTATCATATTATGCCAAAAATGACGCTAACTTTCTTATACCAAAGACGAATTACCTACTAAATGTTGAAGCCTATTTCAATAAGGCAGTTGTACACTCAAGACACACTGCACCCTCCAAGGTTCCAAAGCTCTATATCCACGCTGTGATCAGTCTTCTGGCCGGCAGGGCGCGCGCGACGAGGAGTCCGGCCTGGACCCCGACAAGGCCAGAGAGGACGCGCAGGCGCTGTTCGACGCGGGGGAGGCCAAGTGGGGGACGGACGAGGAGGTGTTCAATAAGGTAAGTTGAAACTGAAGTATCCTCAACAGACAGAGAATAGCCTGTATTGGTCCACTGCTGGACGCGGGCCTCCCTATCGTTTATCTCATGGGCGGTAATTATTTTTATTTATTACTAGCTGCGCCCCGCGGCTTCGCACGCGTTTTTCCTATGGAAACGTTAAAAGGTGATTTTTATCCCACGGAAACAGATTTACGGGATAAAAATTAGCCTATGTTTTATTCCAGTATTAGAATTACCTGTATGCAAAATTTCAGCCAGATCCGTCCAGTAGTTTTGGCGTGAAGAAGCAACAAACATCCATACATCCATCCAAACTTTCGCATTTATAATATTACTAGCTGCGTCCCGCGGCTTCGCACGCGTTGTTCTTAAGAAAACATTAAAAGGTGATTTTCATCCCACGGGATTTATGGGATAAAAAGCCTATGTTTTATTCCAGTATTAGAATTACCTGTATGCAAAATTTCAGCCAGATCCGTTCAGTAGTTTTGGCGTGAAGAGGTAACAAACATCCATCCATACATCCATACAAACTTTCGCATTTATAATATTAGTGTGATATAAATATACTAATAATATAATATAAACAATAATACTTTTGTGTCCAGATCCTAGCGCACGAGAGCTTTGCGCAGCTGCGTCTGATCTTCGATGAGTACAAGAACATTGCGGGGCGCACCATCGAGCAAGCCATCAAGGCGGAGATCGGCGGCGAGCTGAAGGACGCGCTCTCCGCTATCGGTAATGCACAGAGCACTTGCTTCTTAGCCTATGAACAAACATTCAAGTTGTTAGATACGCCCTTACGCCCAAAAACTGTGGAATTGTCGCTGTCCCTGTCATAACGATCAAAATAATAAGGATGGCATCATTTTAAGTCCTGTCAGATTAGTTTAATCTAGTTTTGGCGACATCGGAATAGACAGCATTGTCTTTGAATGCGTGCGTTAACAAAATGTCGACGCACGCACTCTATGGTAGATTATTTTGTGTTTTTGTCGATAAACCTACTGCTATTTTATTATTGTCATTGTCATTTATTGTGAACTTTTGTAAACAAGAACACCACAAAAAGTGGAGTTAACGAGACACGAGTTTTTTATACGGGGTGGGGGGGCATAGGGCTTTGAGTGCAGTTATACATATCACACCCTTTCAGCCACTTTCGCCACGACCCCTCCCAGATTCGCGGGGGTTGGGCGGGCTTGGTTAGGAGTAAGTTAATGTTGAGCCCAAGCCTAGAGGAGAAAACGTTAAATGTTGGTTCCGGTTCCTTGCACCTTCCGTTTTTTTTTTAAATAAACTTTCTTTTTCTTATTCCGTGTAGAGGAGGTCAATGTCACGAAGACAAGTTACACCACCTCTATGATTCCGCTTCACTTGTCTTGTAAACTTCAGTCCAAAACACACAATTCACTATTTCCACTTCTTTTGACAATAAACATGGACTCGCTATAGAAAGGGCATTTCTAAAGATTTAAATCTTTACCTACAACTGTTGGACTGTTCAGGAGATAGAAATACATTTACTTACCAACTCAGGTACACTGAAAAAAGTATAGTAACTATACTTTTTTCGTGTCGGCATAAGATAAAATTAAATAAATGGTAAAGTACCTACCCACAAACACAAACCCGCGGTACATAACGAACGGACCAATTGTCACGTTTCTAAATGTATATCTTGAACAACAGAGAGTTACGGTCAGCGGGTCAGCCCCTGGTAAATTGGTGATGCATAAGCACCCATTGTGTTCCTTAATGTATCAAACTGTCCGTCTGACTCGAACGTCCCTTCCACGCTGTCAATAACCCTGGGGTCTAATTCCACTATTTTTTAAACAAAATGCTATAATGGTGCCATACGATTAAGATAGAGATTTGGTCGTAAATTTATTTGGTATTCTATTACCATAAGATTACAATCTCTATGACTTATAATAGCGTGTCAATAATGTGGTGGGGCATATAATCATAATCGTAATAGTCATAGATAAGGCATAAACAAAAAAAGATTGTGTTAGTAGAATACCAAAAGGTGTCAATGGCGGTGATTGTAACGCGATAATGAAGCGATAATATTGTCATAGTGAGGCGATTGTGTTAGTGGAATCAGGCCCCAGACCAATTGTGTCAATTTAGCGGGGAATATCTTCCAAGTGACGCATTGAAGCGGGAGGGAAGTAACCAATTTATGCAATTGGTCTCAAGCTTTTCGTATTACCAACCACTACTACTTCTTATATTAAGAGGTTAATTATCATGATTTGAATGATATTTGTGATTCGTAATATTCGGTCCCAACTCTTCTAGTGGGTGTCGTAAGAGGCAATATCCACCGGGGGCGGGCAGCAGCGCTCCCTGCAGCACAATTCTATCTTTGAACTGCTATCCCCAACCGGCTTGTCCAGAGTGGGGTTTATGGACTATATCCCCTCCCCGATAAGATAAAAGCCAATAATGGCTCTTGTACACGGACTGCCGTCGCAAATACACGGCAGCGGCAGGCGTCGACTTGCAAAGTGCTGCGTTGCGGGGCCGTCATCGGCCAGCTCCTACGCATCGCACCTGCAAGCTCGGACTCCGCCGCTCCAGCCCCGACCTCAGCGGCCGACCATGTCCCACCCGAAGTCATGGACTAAAAAAATATACCAAATGCCCAAAAAAAATGAAACCAGCTCAAAAAGAGCTTTGTGCCTAGCCCATTGACCGAGGGGCTGTCGACCCTTGAGATGCCGCCGCGCCGGGGTAATGAGGCCGAGCCTCGAGGCGCCTCTGTGCCCTCACCAGGGCCGGACCGAAATTCACACATCAAATACACGGACGGCATGCCGCAGTCCAACAGTGGACTAGCATTCCCTGATGAAGGAAGCTCATATCCAACTGTGATGATTTCTTTATTTTTTCTTTTGTTGGACAATTCACACAGTATTATCTAGCTAGATAATTAGCACTAGACAATTGATATTCATAATACAATATACATCGATAAATATTTTTAACGCCCTGAACAAATATCTGCAGATCGTACACACATTTGTGTTCAGCGGGAATCGAACCCGCAACCTCCTGCGTCGCAGGCGGACCTTCGCCCACCAAGCCACAGAGGTCGTCTTAATAACCTTGATTACTATAGGTAGTTGTAAGTAGTAACGGCATTTGCCACCAACAGTGGAGACTGTCGAAAGCGCCGCGGCGTGGTTTGCGACCAGGCTGCGGCGAGCCATGCAGGGGCTCGGCACCAACGACCGGACCCTGATCCGTGTCATCGTGAGCCGCTCAGAGATCGACCTGGAGACCATCAAGGGGGAGTACGAGCGGCTCTATGATAAGACCTTGGTTTCTGAAGTTAAGGTTAGAAGTGGATTGGACTGTTTGTTATAGCTACAGGTTGTCTGGTGTTTGTTGGTTTGGTAACTGATGAGATGGTTTTTCTTTTGAATTTGGGCGTGGTTTCTTTTTATCTTGATTAAAATAGGTTAATCGTACTGGCAGAAGTTACTAGGAAGACGTTTCTAGAACTTGTTTTGATGTTTGAAATCCGGTTTAAATTAGAGAAAAGTAATCAACTCTCGTAAACTCGCAAGCGTGAGCCGACAGTTTCTTCGTCAATATGGAATATTTTTAACCGACTTGAAAAAAGGAGGAGGTTCTCAATTCGACTGTATTTTTTATTTTATTTTCTCCTCTGCTTCTGCTCCGATTTTCATGATTCTTTTTTTATTTGAAAGCTGGTGCTTCCCGCGTGGTCCCATTTTAATTTCGTCCAGTTCTGACAAATTGATCCATATAATTAAACCGCTTTAAGTATAGTTTTTTAAAACAAAATCAATTAACATATTTAAATATACCTATATATTTTGAAACGTTCATGACTTTTATTACATAATTAATGATTTTATCGGGTATTTATCGCGTACCTTCTGTAATTGTACAATTTGAAAAGACAAAACATAATTTCAAAAGTCCACAAACTTCAATCAAATTTCGATACATAATTCCTCAAGTCAAATCAAAAGCCTTGTCAAAACTTACCATCCAAACTCCCAGAACAAACCGTCCAACAGACAGAACATCAGAATCACCCCCCGGGCTGCAATCCTGCGCGAAGTCTTCATCCACCAGGTATTGTAAAGGTCAATTACTTTCAGTGGAGTGTGTGGAGAACGCGGCGGCGTGGTTTGCCGCCCGCCTGCGGGACGCCATGCAAGGAGCAGGGACGGAGGATCAGACCTTGATCCGCATCATAGTGGGCAGAGCTGAAAAAGACCTTCAGAGCATTAAGGAGGAGTATGAGCGGCTCTATGATAAGACGCTGGAGAGCGATCTCAAGGTATGGATGGTGTTTGGTTCGGGTGGTGGGTACCGTGGAGATTTTAATATTATTACACGAATTAAATAGTAAATAAAATGTGCTGGACAATTCACATATTATTAAAACCCAAGCTTAGTAGGGCTTGTGTAATTGGGACTAGATAACTGATACTTAAGCAAATATTACTTATTAAATGTAAGTGCGTATTAAAATTACCGAACAAAAGTCATATCCATGTAGGCGGAGCTTTAAAGTCATTCGTCAGTCAAAACTATGCCAATTGAAGTCAGTAAAAATTTATTTTTGTACACAAATAAATAATTAATAAATAAAAATGTTGGACAATTCTCACATATTTAGCCCTTAACTAAGTAGAGCTTCTGTATTAGAGACTAGATAACTGACATACTTAATACGATATTATTATTATTACTGAGATGGATATTTTGTAATATACATAGAATTGTCGTTTTATTTACGTTCTAACATAAGTAATAATAAACTTTTTGTTTATTATTACTTATGTTAGGCGTGTATTTTGTGATGAATAAAACTGCACGCAAATTCACTTTGTGAATTTTTTTCTTTCACGCAAAAAGATTTTGTCGTCCGTTATTAATACTTTCTCTACGTTATCTACCACCTGGGTCCGATCAAACACCGTTATTAAATAGCAAATACATCCACTGCTTGGGTCTGCACTGCGATCAATATTAGAGCACATTATTATTTGCATGAAAGTAATGATTTTGCCCTATTTGAAGTAAAAAAATCTTTAAATAAAATCTGTAAAAATAACAAAAAAGATTTTCTTGATTTTAATAAACCTTTACCAGCAGTAGTATATCAAATGTATAATCTTCGTATGTATTTTATTCATAGAATTTGGGCATTATTAAGGCATGTTGCATTTTATCTTTAATTCTGTTCTGCTTTCAATATTGTAGGAGAATAGTTTATTTCATTACTATTGTCAAATAATAAAGTGTTTTAATATTTTTACGCAATAATTCACAATTCTGGTGATCGGAAAGGAGGTAAAGTATTGTTTTAATTTTAATATATATAAATCTCTTATATTTATTCCAAACTCTGTAACTAACGCACAATTTATGGTCTTCATACGTACCTATGCTATTAAAGTCAATAAAGTTCCTAAGTATTTTCATAAATGCTCGAATCAATCAATGACCAACGGTACCTACCTACTTCAAACAAACCATACCGTGATGTATATGCTAAATATCTACAAAGTATAGTCAAACTCAAAAAATCTTTATTTCCATAAATACAATAAATGTACACTTAAAAAAGGTCATATTATATTAAATAATAATTATATTTTTCAATTACATCCTAAGAAGATCTACAGCAATTTTTTCCGAACACAATTTACTAATGATCTCGCTTTTCTTTCCGCACGTTGCCGCATGCGCCGCACAACCAACGCCATCTATCGCCTGATCCGAACAACTCGTGTTTCCGCGACTCGGCAGCAGGGCGAGACTTCAGGCGACTACAAGAGGGCGCTAGTTGCGCTACTAGGACCGGCCTAGAGGAGACAAGCCTTCGAAGAAGCTTTTAAAACCTAGGATCTATTTTAAAGCTACAATCTATTCTAGAATAATTTGGTGTTAGTTTTGAACGTATTTTGTGTATCACAATTTTTATTGAAATTTTTATTTCTATAGATTTAAAGCAGCTTTGATTTTGTTAAGTACAAAGTGTTATGTGTGGCTGCTAACGTATTAATTGGCGTATTTCTGCAATTTTACAATTGTTAATGTTTATTAATTATATGAAACTCTCGTATACGAGATATAAACCTACTATTGGTTGAAGAACTATACTCGAATAGCACTTGAAAAGTAAAAACAATGATAATTATTAAAATATCTCGATCGAGATCTGTTTGAAAAAGTTAATTAAGTGTTTTTTGAGCTTTTGTGCTTGTGTAACGCATATATATAATATTAAACGTAGTTATAATATTATAGTTCTGAAAACTTGACTTACAGTCGAAAAACTAAAACAGATGCCTTTTCCTAGTGCCTGGAGTTAAACTTTAGTATTGAATTATTTATTGGCATAGAGATTTAATAATTGCATTCCAGTTGTAAACCCCAGATTAATTTTAAGCATTAAAATTCTCACTATTTATCGAGTTTTTTCTTTTTGACCATAATTCCTGGCTAGCCTGGTAGGTAACTTAAATTTACCTGCGACTTATCCACGAATACTCAAACGGATTATAAATCGGATTTAAGCACGTCTCAAGTGTCCCAATTTTTTATAGAATTTCATTGAAACTCAAATGTTATTAAGTTGCGTTTGAATATTCGGAGCTAAGCCTATGGTTAGACCTAAGTAGACAGCGACTAAGACTAATACACATTGTGAAAAACAGTAATAGGCTGAATTCCACTGAATAATCGCTTCAACATGACAATGGTATCGCCTCAGAGTAACACATCTTGGCATTTTACTTTTGATAAATGAAACTACAGTTGCAGTTCTACTAGAAGTGGGCCCGCCACGCGAAGAACTGTGTCCGTCAAGGTAGCGTACACGTACGCGATATTACGTTTATTGATATGCCAATTAATAGAGTAAAACAGTGTATGAATTAGTGTAAAAGACAAATGTAGTGTAGTGTAGGACGCCCTCCGGCCAGGTGGGTTGACAATTTGCGAAAGACTGCAGGCAGATGCTGGATGCGGCAAGCTGAAGACAGGGCGCCGTGACGCTCGTAAGGGGAGGCTACGTCCAGCAGTGGACTAATATAGGCTGGCGATGATGACAAAAGAAACTACAGATATAGAATATATGGACGCGTGTCAAGGTGCAAATAACCGTATAGACTATCTAGCATTTCTTTCGTCTATGGACTTTACTGCAACGACCATTTGTCTTGCTGGCCGCCGGTGTACTGTAAAACGAAGGAACTCTGTGAGCCATCCGTGCCGCTATGAACTCCATAAGCTGCATGCTTTCGCCACCAATTCTACTGACACGAAGAAGTAAATCCTGCTTGTATCATCACATCATACGATACACAATTTACAATTCTCTAGTCAAACCTCATCTTGACTACCTAATTGAAATTTGGGGCACGGCTGCGAAAACTAATATAAAAACCTTACAAACAACACAAAATAAATAAATTAAGGTACATGAGGGTATTAAGGCCTAGCTAAGGGAAATTTGTCATAAAATAAATACATTTAATGTAATCAACTATATTTATTAGGTAATCAGTCGTTCAATTCAGCAACTACAAGATTAAAACAAAAAAATATGTAGCAATTTCTGCATAAAACTTAAATAAAATTAAACATTTTTTAAAACACTCATAGGCCTTATTAAAATTAGGTAGGGTAATAAAGCCTACTGCTTAAACTTCATAGATAATTAACTTAAATCACATAATTTGGTACTTGACATCAATTATCATCCAGTCAAAGGCATAACAGTACTATAGCAGTCTAAGAATTAAATTATTAGCCTCGTCTAACATCCACCAGGGCACACGAAGTCATCAGAATCATCCACTGTCAATCCGACACACTCCTCATGATACCACTTGAAGCATTTAGAGCACTGCCTCATGTCATTCTTATGGTTTTCTTCACAGGCATGTCAGTACCAACTCTCTTGACTTGAGTATCTGCAGCGTCCTTGGTTCTAGTAGATCCGCGAGATGACTTTCTTTTAATTGTTTTTTCAGTTTTTTTAATTTTTGAATTTTCAGAGTCCCCTCTCTCTCTTAGCAAAATACTACTCTGGAGATAGTTTTTGATGGTTCTTCTAGGAACTTTGTATCTTTCTGCAGCCGCATACGAACTCATTATTCCTCTCGGTACTGCGCGAACAGCTGCGACCAGGTCATCTTGTGACCACAATGCTCGCTTAGGAGGCATTGTGATCGTAGAAACTGCAAACAAATACAAGTATAATAAAGCCTACTGCACATTTTTTCAATATCCGTAATCATTTATTATCCGTTAGGTAGGTATATACGACAAACGAACGAAATAAAATTCACTTATAAAAGAACTCGCAATAGGTATGAATTAAACCCAGAAGCATAATAAGGCCTACTACAAAATTTTAGAGGCCTTATTACCCATGGACTAAGTATTTATGGAAAACGAAATAAATACAATTTGAACTGTATCAAGTTAATTATTAAGTCAATATGGGAAAAGCGTAAGACATACCTTTTCCCGGAGCCAATATTTATAAAATCGTGATGTGCGCCTACTCACGACCACGTTCAACTTGCCACTGACGGGAGGGGGGGGGGGGGCGGTGATGTATCAGCGTTGGCCGCCGTGTGGTTCTGTGGCCGTGTGGCGCTTTGTACTTGTTTTAAGCATGTGTGAGTGCGAGCTTGAGCGCAAAATCGTATTATAAACAAGATTTTTGAGGTTTAGGCCTTATTAGCATGTACCTTAAAACTTTATTCGGATAAAATTACTTAGAATCTACTATTACTATTTACAAACAAACTAAACTAATGAACCTAAATCAAATATACAAATACAATACATGTCTATTAATAAGAAAGATACTTACCAAAGATAGTCACTCCCAAATAGCATTCACAAAAAGAAAAACGTACAAAAACGAATCACAAGACAGGCCAATAACCTTCTCCTTAGAACAACTAGAACAACAGCTGGGAAAAAAACAATTGTATAATAAAATACCGAGAGACATCAGGGAACTCGACTCAATGACGACATTTAAAAGACTGCTTAAAATACACATTTTAAAGGATTTTTCATAATACAAACCAATCTTACTTTCATACTTATCAACTCTTAAACTAAATTAATTTTTATCTAATAACTCACTGGAACACAGCCCTAACGAAACTTCTTTTGTTTAATTCTTTTAACTCGCTTACCGTGTGACGCAGGATGTATTGTTCTGTGGTGACGCGATGCTCTGTTAGTTAAGTTATCTAGCTCTACCCACATATTTAGGAATTTGTTAAAGAAAATCAACTAAGTACTTCTTTGACCTTAAAATCGAAGTACATATTAATTTATTTCCCATATCACCAACCCTTGTTCTATATATAGAAAGCATTTTATGAGTTTTATGAAGGAATTTTATGAGTTTAGGATTACGAATAAATACTCACAGCAAGTCATACAGCCTCACTCAGACATGTTAATTATTTAGTTTGTAAAGATTTCACAACAAAAACCTTTACAAAAACCTTTGATAGTTCTCCGAGTGCGGCGCTTAGTTGCAGAAAGCGTGATAATACACAGGGTAACTGGTTAGGTCGACCTAGATCCTTAAGTAAGTTATTTTTTTTGCATCTTTTCTCGCTTTCGTTCCCCAGCCGAGGCTGGTCACAGAATATTCTATGAATTGCATTAAATGAGTTTGCAAGAAAAAAACAACGCAGGTTTTATAATTTATTTGATTTAAAACAAGGAAACACTGGCAACACATATTAACAAAATATTTACAACAAAAATCCAAAATTGCACAGTCAACTAAAACAAGCTACACTAAGTTATACACATTATAATTAGCTAAAAATAAGACTAAAATTTATAAATTTACAACAAAGAAATCTTAAAGTGATTTATTCTGAGAAATAGCGACCATCACACTGTTCGTTCACGCTTATATTATAAAAGAGAAAGTTTAAGTTTTTTAATTTTCGTCAAAACTACAGATCGGACTAAAATTTTGCATAGATATAGTTAACATATAGACTACTTTTGTCCGTGCTGTGAAATCGCGGACAGGACATTGATTTATAAACTAAAAGCTAAGTTAAATAACATACTGATTACTGATAGTGACAATTTATTCGGCAGCGTAATGCCGTTCTTAAGTTTCACTAAAACTAACTATTACAGTTAAATTCTCGTTAGAATATTTACAATGGCTTCTTGAGCAGTCACGTTGATATTAAAATTTGTCAATGAATTCCTGCTATTTTGAGATCTTATCACGACTACTTGAATTATTACGATTTGTGCTTGTGATTATTAACACGTTTATTGACACTCAGACATTTCTTATGTTGTAACTCAATATATCAAATATTGAGCTAACTGCAAACGGTTGCAAACAATCTACAGGTAGCTCAGTCTGATCCATATCAATACTAGTCAATACATAACACGACAGGCTGCGTGAAGTGTAGTTTTCACAAAAGTTTTCGCGATGATTTTTATTTTTTTTTATTTTTTTTATTGCTGATGGATCAGCGTTTGGCTACCAACTCACTTTAAGAAAGCGAAGATGTAGCCTAAGATGATGAGCAGAATCTGCATTTCACGCAGTGTCATTACATTACTCAAGTGTGCACTCATTATGAATAACCCTGTATAAGTCATCGGGTTAACTACGAACCCTTGTGTTGGAAGAACATCAACGTTTCGACACATCTACTCACATTCATAATGGATTCGTCAAAATACAATAGTTTTCACATAAGAATATAACGCTTTCTAAAATATTAAGTTGTGAAGCATGTGTAGGACTCTCGGACTTGATTGTCTATGTTTTGGGTTTGCAAAGTTTACCAAAAATAATATACCGAAGGTTATCAAACAAAGTACATATAACGAAATAGCTACAGAAACAACACATTCAAGACATCATTTATCTGGTAAAACTGAGATTTGTGCATTAGTTTTGTTAATATTTTTAACCGACTTCAAAAAAAGGAGGTTATCAATTCGACTGGTTTTTTTATGTTTGTTACCTCAGAACTTTTGACTGGCTGGTGCTTCCCGTGTGGTCCCATTTTAATTTTGTTCAGTAATGTCAATGGGATCCATGAAAATTCATGAAAAAACTAAAAATTGAAGTCTGTTTATAGTTTTTTAAAACAATATTAATTATTGTTCATTCGGTTTATTTTCTTTGTTTTTGTTACGCAGTGAAAATGTAGTCATTGAGCTGTGACAATGAAATGATTAGGAACAATAATTCTCTGATTCTTATAAAAGTACTCGTTATAAATAAACAGACGAGTGTCAGATTAATATGTGTATTTCATTAAAACAATGATTTCCGTGTTTTTACAATATTGCTCATACTTCAAAAAAATTAACGAAGACTACCTTTTAACCGTCTTTCCACGCTTTTATTCATATAGTCTCGTAGAACTGAACATGGACGCCATATTGCTGTGTGTTATTTACATATTTATATGGTTTATTCGGTTATATTTACCGGTAAGAAAAAAAAGCAAATTAAGCCTGACTTTAAAAAATCTGTACATTTTAGAAAACCAACATTAAAACTCGTAGTTATAACTGCTGAGACTTCCGGGTCAAAAGTCGAACACATCGAAATCCGGAACAATCCTAGTCAAGTCTACAGGGTGACTTTGTCTTCCAATATGCTGTAGTTCACTACAGAGCAACCTAGGACATTGAACATGCATTCAACACCGTTACCACAGCGCATGAATAAGTATTCAAATACGGGCTCGAAATCGTAATCTTTAGATACCTATATTATACATTGACATAATTGCTCAGTGCAAACTTCTAATTTAATGACGTCACAGTAAAATCCACCCACCCATCTATCTATCTATTACAAATGTACTTTAGATGTACATTTGTGCTGTGCGGCAGTGGAACAGCGGTTTTCGGCATCGTTCATACTGCTTAGACAGTGTTTTGTTTTAGATTAGAAGAGACAAAGATTATATACGATTCTATTGATGTCGAATCGTCATCCAATGCGTAGGTTATTTAATTTACGTATCGTATGATTATTATTACACACATATTACGTATAATTATTATAAGTTAAGTACGTTGATTGGAAGTTAATGTTTTTTATAGTAAATGTGTCAAAATCTAACTGTATTTCACCAATTTCAATAATTAACGGTTTGTGTAGAGCTGAAGCCGATCTCATCAATCTTATTGTAGTCAGTTTAAATCAGAACTGTTCTAGAAAAGTACGCCTTTGCTTTATTTCACGCAATATACATTGACTATTATTTAATTCACATTCTACATCTAATTTACGTTTATTTATATATTTTGTTGTTTGAAAATAAATTCAGTCCTATTTCAATATATTGCATGACATACCACGAAAACTTGACCCCTCAGGGAACGGTTCCTATGTTAAATAGACTATAGCTGAGAAACAGCTCAAGAGGCCAACATTCACATTAGGTCACGCCACATTAGTAGGCACGTTGTACGCATTATACGCATTCTCTATTCTGCTCTACACAAGAGCTGGCCTTCAGAGGCCTGTAGAGCAAGCAAGGGGAATCCCCGGTATCCCAATCAAGGGTAGAATAGACAATAATGACATCGCATCGTCATATAATACGTACATTATTGTAACTCCAACATTGTTAGTAAGTAACACCGTTAAACTTAAGCGTTAGGTAGATTTACTTGCATCAGTTTTCACGGTGCTACTTTCTTTGGCGCCTCCATTGACGTTTAGCTTTCTAGAGCTTGCCCACAAAGTTGAAGCAATGAATTTCAATTAATTTACGCATTCGATGACAAAGCGACGTAATTTTTCTCCATTCTACCCTACACAAGACTTTGCCTTCACGGGCCTGTAGACCAAGCACGGGGATTGTTCTCTATGGTAGAATAGACAATAATGACATCACATCGTCATACAATACGTGAAGTTGACGGAATTAATTTCAAATAATTTACGATTTCGATGACAATATGACGTAATTTTTCTCTATTATACCATCTATGCCACATGTGTAGGTATGTGTGTAAATCTTGTATGTCTCTTTTCTCTATTCTACCATAGACAAAGGCTTGCCTAGGTCTAGCGTCCGGTATAAAGTCGCTGTGCTCTCTAAGCGTGTCGTGTGTAGGTAGTATTGTCTGGCTCAGTCGTTGGATCCAAAGAACTTCGCGCGAATGTGTTCAAGCGGGAAAAGAGTGTCTTCTGAGAGGACCGGGGGCTTCTCTGCTTTTGTTCGTTCTCTTAGCTCTGGAAAGAAAAAAATAATGAAGGATTTCACGTAGTATATTTGCTAAGATATAGTTCTAAGCAATTATTTATGCCATAAATAAATTCCCAATAAAGTATTATGTAGGTACTTGCAAATTTATAAGTTTAAGTATCAAAATTGGACAATAATATGAGCTATAATCCACATTCTATAAATGAACTGAACTGAGACAACAAAATCGTTTCCCTTAAAACAACAAGTGCGAAACTGCGAGCAGAAACTTCTTTCATATATTTTTCACATAAAATTGAACCAACGAGTCAGCCAATAATAAAAAAAAAATACGGATTCTCTATTGATATAGAAACATATCTGCATATTTATTTTTGCATTTTGGGAGGTTTTTATTGTAGAATTTAACCATTGAAAAACTGATATTTTCAATCTCAATCGCAATATTTCAAAACGCTACGCCATTGACTAGAGCGGTCGTGACATCGCTGTTCACATTTCTTCTTTTTTTTTCTGCTTGCTGCACCATGATTTGACACATTCTGCCCACTTCACATTTCGTATTGTCGGTTATTTTCAGCTTTTTCGAAAAACCTCTTTCCTGAGATGATCACTACCGAGGTCGTCACAAAAGGTTTTAATCGAGTGTGAACGACGACGTCAAATAAACATGGCGCCAATATGGCAGCGTTTTTATCACCCGAAAATGATTGTAGTTTTGATTTGTTTTTTTGACCTTGTTAATGCGAAATTCAGTGAGCGTCTTATCATTTCTAGGTTAAATAATGACCTAAAGAATCGATTAAAACAATAAAAAAAATCGATGCATATACCCTACTCTTAAGAAACTAGTAGATTCATAGATTCATAAGGTCGGTAGAACAGCTTGCTGGTGTACCTTGCCACTGCTGCAGCAGGCCGGTGTAGTGGTCCGCGCGGTCGTGCCTCTTCAGCTCCGTGAACACGTGCACCAGCCCGCGGTAGTCGTACTCCAGGCCGGAGTAGCGCGTGCCGAATAGCTTCAGACCTGGAAGAAAAGATAGAGATACATTTATTTGGGCAAAACAGGTGACTACAATAGATACTAGTAGTTCACCGAACAGTGAACCTCGCGAACACTAACTATTTTTAGACCGTATGTGCCTAAGATACTGATCAAATCTTTACCATTTTTTTTATGAGAACCGTATAAAATATCAATCTTTAATTAAAAAAAAAGTCATTGAAATCAGATGTCTCAAAGCGGAGATATTCTAAAGCCCCCTTTTTGCCTTTTTTGGAGGAAGTACACCTTTAATCAAAAATCCCCGACGACAAAAAAAATCTATAAAATCTTTGAATCTGTACACGAGATTTCGTAATGATCGGTTGTAAAATACGACCTGTAGAGGAGTACAGACATACTGACAAAAAAACGAGAATGTTGACCCTGAGTACCTCAATAAGTAGGAACTTCACAACCTGGTTACATTTCCCTAGATAGACACAATACAGTAGAGTTTATAGAGAGATATTTAGTAGGTAATTTATTCTGTTTCTATGATACAGGTGCCTATATGTAGATGTAAAATTGGCGACTATGCTGCATATATAATCATGACACTAATATTATCACACTAATATTATAAATGCGAAAGTTTGGATGGATGTACGGATGTATGGATGTATGGATGTTTGTTACTTCTTCACGCCAAAACTTCTGAACGGATCTGGCTGAAATTACACACAGGTAATTCTAATCCCGGAATCAAACATAGGTTACTTTTTATCCCATAAATCAGTTCCGATGGTATGAAAATCACCTTTAAACGTTTCCATAGGAACAACGCGTGCGAAACCGCGGGGCGCAGCTAGTACTTATATATAATTATTTACTTATAGAAATGGATCGCAGATATAGTTTCTCGGCCGCGTGATGCATGTTCATATGGTAGTTGTAGAGAGAAGCGAGGTGGCCGACGCTCAGGCCCACTTCGTAGTCTTCAGGACCCAACAGTTCTTCTTTGATGGCGATCGCTTTTAGGTGCATTGTTTCTGCGTCCTGTAACATAATTGTTAGTTCATTTAGTTGGTTAAAATTATGGTAGGTCATTTTCTGACAACAAAGAAATGAAATGAAATGAAAAAAGTTCATTTAGCACGACACATAACATGGTTATGAAAGACTAAAGCTAGGAATAAGCGACTTAGTTTAAGATATATGTACAAGAGTATAATTGTTGTTTTTGAGGTTTTTGTTATTATTGTGCGTAGGTAAAAACATCCATCCAGCCATCTTCAAAATCACCGAGTAAATTTAAATTGTGGGCTCCAATGTAGAAACAAATACGCGCACCATTTGCACAAGGTTCTATTTTTAAATGATTGTTCCGAATACGGAAGAGGCCGATATGTGGATATCCCTTAGTCGCCTCTTACGACACCCACGGGGAGAGTTGGGGTGGTATAAATGATGATCATGGAGGTATAGTACAATTTTTTTTTTAAATGAGAAATAGACCTTCGTTATACGGGCCGACGGTATATCACAAAGATCTAGAAGATGGCTACTCCGGACCACATTCCGAAACACAACAGAGTTGCTTCACGGACTGGCCCAGTCCGGAGGGTGGTGACAAGCCACGGCCGAAGCCTACCACCAGAGGGTACCGCTCTTAGCACCACCCAGAGGACACGTGTAGGGTAACAGAGGGTCAACACCTACGGACGTGAGCGACACTGTCCCCCGAAACAACTACAAATGAATACAACTCACGCTGAATTTCTGCATGCTCTGGTAGAGGCGGCCCAGGTTGCCGTAGTGCTTGGCCGTCTGCACGTTCTTCTCCCCGAAGGCCATCATGGACAGCGCCAGCGCCGCCTTGTGCAGCGACTCCGACTCCTCCAGCAGGCTCGGCTCTGGAAGCACAACAGTTGATGGTTACTGTGCTACTACACGTACTCAAGGGTAGACGCGTCATGGGGTAAACGAGTTCTTGAGTGGAGACCGCGACTCGGCAAACGTAGTGTAGGGCGCCCTCCGGCCAGGTGGGATGATCTGCGAAAGACTGCAGGCAGATGCTGGATGCGTCAAGCTGAAGACAGGGCGCTATGGCGCTCATTAGGAGAGGCCTGAGTCCAGCAGTGGACTAATATAGGCTGATGATGATGATGATGAAGCATTCTGCAACTAACTATCGGCGAAATGTACTCAACCATCTTTGCCATTTCATAGCATTAAGCCTTATAATTGATTACTGTTGTTTGTTTTATTTCTAGTTTTTACGGTGTAGGATAACTTCATTAAGAAACTCACTTCAGTTTATGTATGTAATAGTGTATTTTTTAAGCTACGAATAAACATTCCTTTCTTTTCTTCATCTTAAGAACGGTGAGGATACCTTCGCCCCCATACAAATGTACACGTCACTTCTTCCGCTAGTGGACAAAAAATTTAAGTGAATTAGAGTTAATTGTACCTTATTTCTTATTTGAGTAATTACAATTTATCAAGCTTTTTATAGTAAAAATTGTGTAAGTGTAAAGAAATAAACGATTTGACTATGACTCTGACTCGTACTTTTTGCTTCTTTTGGAAACTACGTCCCCGATCGTATTGAAATTTTCCATACATAATCGTATGAAAAATAGCTATGTTGAAAATAATTTGCCATATTTTGATAGACGCATGATAGACACCTTTATTCGAAAATCTGTCGCGCTGCAAACATCCTCAATATATTCACGAGGTTCACTTAACAGCCTGAATTGGTCCACTGCTAGACGTAGCCATCCCCTGATAAGAGCTTTCAATCAATCAATTAATCGATTCATTGAATACTTTATTTGCTATATCGTATCCATTATGAATGGAGCATAAACGTAAACAAACCGCCCATACTTAACCTAAAATTCACTTTGTTGGCGCGTCCTTTTAAAAGTAATTTACATTACTTGTCGATTTTAGATCCTCCCTTCAATAAAAATTGCTTACAATTACGTATATCTGAAACTCGACGCCAAGCAAGTGAGATTTTGTTATTTGTGTCGTACTTTGTTTACTAACATGCTTCATTCAAAATGGATAAACCATAGGTATAGTGGGGCTTATATTTATAGTAAGCTCTACTACATTCTGCCAAGTGCGTAAAAATTTCACCAAAGGTAGATACAATAAATTTAGATTTATTGGCTTTTATCTCAAAGGGGGTCCTGTATAGGTTCACTGCTGGACGTAGCCTCCCCCTGATAAGCGCTTTATTGGCTTTTATATCATGGGGGATAATGCCCGTAATACATGTAAGTACTAGTTTAATGCATTCACAAGCCAGCCTCCCGCAGGGCGCTAGAAGACTTGGGCGCCTGGGAGCCATGAACGTGTTAGTCAAATAAAATAATATATTTATTAGGCCATGAGCTATAGCGCAATGCTTTAGCTTTACAGTGAGCTCATGGATGATTAAAATGTTCATATAAATTATTATCAAAAATATAGTAAAATTTTGAATAAAATTTTACAAAAGCAGAAAATATGAAGTTAATCAAAAATAGTGTTCTTCATCTCTATATTTGATCCGCTGCGCCATTGAAATCGTCATTCAGGTAAAATTTTGTTTTTAATACGTACTTATATTTATGTAGAAACTAATTTCTAATAATTATTAGGTAAATTGTGCTTTTTCTGTTTATCTCACGCTTTAACGCATACATTATGTTTAACGCATGGCATACAAAACTTACCTTTAATGCTGGTTGCCATAACAGCCAAGATGTAGAATGTCTCCAACCAAATAGTAGGCTTTCTCAAATTTCATTGATAAACGATGCTATAAACTATGTTTAAATACTTGTACCTTTTCGCGGCTTAGCTACGCATCGCAGGTGGTCTGGAGGTAAAGTACCGTGGAGGAAGAGACTTAGCCCTAAGTTACTGTCATCTATTACCACTCATATCCTGCCCGGCTGGGATGTCCAGAGCTATCTCCTCCAAGATGAGCGCCTTCACCCGCTTGGCCGACGCCAGCAGCAGGTGGTCTGGAGGCACCAGGTTCTGGAGGCAGACAGATAGTAGATTAGTTTAATGAGATCATTTGCAGACAATTTTAGCTACTGCAGGTTGGTATAGGCCTCCTAAATTATGTGCCATACACCCCGGTCTAGCGAATTTATAATACTGTTAGATTTTTTTCAATGTAATATAATAATAGTGAAAGCCTGGATAGACTGAGGAACCTAACGTTTGAGTTCACAGTATCTTTTTTTCTCTTAATTTGGGGTATATATATTTCCTTTTTTTTTCACTTAACTAGTGATATGGAGTTTTTCATACGGCTATCATTCAGATAAACACAAAGCAACATAAATTACGGAAAGCAGAAGAAGCATACTTCCATGGAAGATAGAAAGAAGATTACGAATAGCTGTGTGGCGCCGGCTTAGAATTTACACCACCCCGACTCTTCCCGCGGGTGTCGTTAGAGTCTAAGGGATATCCACCGGGGGCGGGCAGCAGCGCCCCCTGCACAACACCACCGAACTGAGAACCGATCCCCAACCCGCATGATAGGCCCTTCCCCTCCATGAGTTAAAAGCCAATAAGGCGTTTATCAGAGGAAGATTCCGTCCAGCAGTGGTTTGTGTGACCAATATAGGTTGTTGACGGAAAGAAGCATACTTCCATGAAAATACTAAGGCCCGTATTATAAAAGTCTGCTCGGTTATCGAACTATGCTTGAGTAACGCTATTCTATGGCACAAACGTCACTCAAGTATAGACCTGTGACTGAGCAAGCTTTCATAATACGGGTCTAAGAGGATAACGAATACCTACCTCAATAATCCTAATAGCTCGCTCAGCGTGGTCCCTCGCCTTGTAGAACCTTCCAGAAGAGTACTCGAGCACGTAGAGCGCGTAGGCGAGGTCCTCCTGCGCAGTGGCCACGTGCAGGCTGCTGCGGCCGAACACTCGCCGGAGGATGCCCAGGGCTTCCTGGAACAATAAAGATTAATAATTTTCAAAAACTATAAAAAAAGCAATCTCCTCCTAGAAATACCGTCACATAGCTCATCCTTCTGTGGAAAATCTTTTTCAATCGAGGGTGTTCGACTCTGGAACGACCTACCATATGACATCAAGAAAGTTGAAACAAAAGATGGTTTCAAAAAACTGACTCGTGAGCATTTTGTGGGAATCCTTTACCCGTCTTCTAGTTAAATTACCGTCTTTTCACTACACTTTTAGATTTTTGTAGGTATCTCCTGTAGGTATATGTAGATATTTTAATATTATTGTTTTTATATAAAAATTATTTATAGTTTAGACTTCATTATTTTTGTTTATCATAGTAAGTTAATGTCTTAGTTTAAGCACGCCGTTTTTGTTGTTTTTGACCTTGTGTGGTTGGCAGGTAGAAAATGCCATCGGCATTATGCCCACCATTTGTGTACTTTTTTATAATTGTGTGCAATTAAGTATTAAAATAAATAAATAAACAGAGTTCAATTTTCAGAACTGAACAGTATTAAAATGGGATCACACGGGAGGCACCAGCTTTCATATAAAAAAAGAATCATGCAAATCAGACCACCCAGTCAAAAGTTCTGTAACAAACATTAAAATGTTTGTTTTATGTCATTAGAACATTAGAACTTTTTTGTGTTTGTGTCATTAGAACTTTTGACTAAAAACAAACAGACGAATTGACCTCCTTTTTTTAAGTCGGATAAAAAAGATGAAATTTTGTTTACTTTACTTAATACATAACAAAAGGAGTGGTACATACAGGACATATAAAACTAATAAGTAGGTACTTAAATCTAACAATACATTGGGTAAAAAGGAACCCTAGCTCAGGATTTTGGAGTATAAAGCATTTGCTCTAAACTGCGCTGGTTTTCAGTTAGGGTCCCTATGAGTAAGCAGTACAATGGGGTAAGAGACGACGTTCAAATAATAAACTACCAGTCTTGAATTTTTATATTTTTTTTAAATTAACGATAATGCTGATAAATATAATCATGTTTCATTCGGAAATAAAAGATACTTAGTCATAATCATATATAAAAACACCATTTGTATTATGGATATGTGTTTTCACTCTTTCACGTTTTAACTTTAGGATTTGTTAATATAATTAAAAGGAATATTAAAATCAATAAATAATGTTGGAAAATTCACACAGAATTATACAGCCCCAAGCTATGCAGAGCATAACACAAGGTTATGGAATCTGCAGATATTTGTTAAGGGCGTTCTGGATGTTTTCTATATATGTATAATAAAAAAATATCTATCTATGTAGTGTATTGTATTTTGTATATCAGTTATCTAGTACCCATAACACAAGCTCTGCTTAGCTTGGGGCTAGATAATGCTGTGTGAATTTGTCCAACATTATTTATTTATTATGTGATTCCGACGGGGTAAAAGAGTTCTTGAGTGGAGACCGCGACTCGGCTAACGTATTGTAGGGCGCCCTCCGGCCAGATGGGATGACGATCTGCGAAAGACTGCAGGCAGATGCTGGATGCGTCAAGCTGAAGATAGGGCGCTATGGCGCTCATTAGGGGAGGCCTATGTCCAGCAGTGGACTAATATAGGCTGATGATGATTGAAAAACTTCTCAGTTCATCAAAAACTGACCTCGTAAACAGTGACGCTATGAATAATAGAGTCTATGTTGAGCAGATAGAAGCCGTAGTCGAGCAAGGCGGCCGCGTATCTCGGATGGTCGGCGCCGTACACTTCGCGGGAGGACGTGACGGCGGCCGTGGCGGCCGCGCCCGCGCACTCGAAGCGACGCTTCACGACGCACGCCTTCGCGCAACACCGGAGCACGTCGATTATTATCCTGTAAAGGAGGTTTTATTTTATAATCACACTAATATTATAAAGGCGAAAGTTTGTATGGATGGATGTTTGTTACCTCTTCACGCCAAAACTACTGGACGGATCTGGCTGAAATTTTGAATACAGGCAATTCTAATCCTGGAATAAAACATAGGCTACTTTTTATGCCATAAATATGTTCCCGTGGGATGAAAATCACCTTTTAATGTTTCCATAGGAACATCGCGTGAGAAGCCGCGGGGCCCAGCTAGTAATATTATAAATGCGAAAGTTTGTATGGATGTATGGATGGATGGATAGATGTTTGTGAATTCTTAACGCCAAAACTACTGAACGGATCTGGCTGAAATTTTGCACACAGGTAATTCTAATCCCGCAATCAAACATAGGCATACTTTTTATCCCATAAAACAGTTCCCGTGGGATATAAATCCTTTAAACGTTTCCATAGGATCAACGCGTGCGAAGTCGCGGGGCTTTGGTAAAGTATAAAGAAAGTTAGTTATACAACATACTTGGGCGGAGTGTGGTGGTCGAGCAGCCTCAGCGCGCGCATGGCCCAGTGGTGGGCGAGGTTGTAGTCGCAGCGCACGAAGAACAACGCGCTGAACTCCTTACAGAGTCGCGCGCACAGCGAGCGCGCGCCCCACGCGCCGCCGCCGCGCCAGCGCCCCGCCGCGCTCCGGCTCGCGGACGAGCTGAGAACAACACATAAGAGTTAGATTTTGAGTCAAATCGTTTATTTCTTTAGAATTACAAAATAAGCACTTAGACAAGTCAAATTTTTACAATATAAACAGCTTGGTAAATAGTAATTACTATCAAATAAGAAATAAGTTGCAATTGACTCTAATTGCAACGCTGCCTTTTCTCTGGTTTACATACCCGGTTTACATACCCGGTTTACATACCCGGTTTACATACCCCTGAATACTAAAACGCAACTCTAAACTATTTAAACACGTCCACTAACGTATTTTAATTGAAAACAACATAAAAACTCCTGATAATCCATACCAGTCCATGATGTGTTCCTCATCATCTGTCTCAGTTTGTATCGCAGCATCACAGTCATGGAGAATACAAACAAGTGAGATTCGACGATCGGTACGCTAAATCCATTTTTTTGATGCAGCGCCAACCGCTGGAGCGCAAAAAGGGCCCACCTGTGGCCTAGTTGCGGAAACCAGCCCAGAAACAAGTAACAAGTAAGTAACCGCCGAATGCCCTCGTTTGGGCTCGGTTGCTTTCGCAATAAAGTCCACACTAGTCTTAGCTGATCTAGCTCGCTTGCTCTGTACCCGTCAATAAGAGTCGCCCTGGTCATTCGTTTGTAAAGTTCTAATATCTCTACCGTCTTCTAACATTCCCACGGTCTTCTGATACCCCCCCATTTCTCAAAAATGGCTACCTCATTTGTGTAAAATTGTGTGCTCCCACCTCAGTCACCGTCTGACCGGCGGCACGGGCGGTCGGTCGTGATTCGCGTGAAATATTGTCGTCTCGGTCTCACTTCGGTCTTAGATACGTCTTTCCGTCTTTGTCCTTCTTTGTATTGCACAGGACTGAAAATATAACTGTGAGCGTATGTGTTTCCGTGTAGTTGTAACACATGCCAATTTTTGAGTAAGCGCTCGGAGAACGTAACCTATCTTCCCTTTTTAATTATTCAATGCCCCATCCATACTAACCAGTCCATAAAGTGTTCCTCATCTTCTGTGTCAGTCTGTATCGCCGCATCGCAGGAGTCTGCGACGGCGAAGGCACCCCCTGGTAGTTCATTCGTGATCTCATCCTCTTCTGATATCCCCATGAGATTGAGTGCGATGGAATACGTCTCAGCAGCGTCAGGGAATAGGCAGTATGCTGATTGTGTGTTTAGTAACCTGGCGAGGATTAAGACCAACAATAAGTAAACAACAGGTAGTAAAAACCAAGTTTACTCACATCACCTCAACTGCCTATTTGGTTCACTGCTGGACGGAGGCCTCATTTACTGTCCAGTCTCGGGGCTCGTTTTATATGGAGGTGGATGTAACCATCTTTGTCTTGAGGCATAATGGAGTTAGTTTATAAAAATTAAATGACTATTAAATCTGGTAATTGACGGTACATCCCAGAGACAAATTTAAGGGTTCATCGGTTAATAGGGTATATGCATGTGACTTCAAAATAGCTAATAATTTTATTACGTATTCTCTATTGATATAGAAATATATCTGTATATTTATTTTTGTATTTGAAGATGTTTTTATTGTGAAATTTAATCATTGTAAGGTATATATTTTAAGTCTCAACAGCAAAACGTCTAAACGCAACGCTATTGGAACCTGAAGCGTGACGTCATACTTGAACATTTTTGTATGGGCATGAAGTTTTAACTTTGAGTTGACATAGGGGATCCGTTGAACCGTTACGTCACAAAATGCAAGGGTTCTAATTCTAATTCAAGGGTTAAAAAACATGGCAGCGATTTTATCACCTGAAACTGAGTGTAGTTTTACTTTTTGTTTTTTACCTCAATTATTTAATTTTTTTGGCTGTTATATAATCGAAAAACCATACATATACCCTATTACACATGTAGATATTCATAGGGAGTAGTATCGAGAATTCTCGATCTATATACACACATCAACATTGTCTAGGGATATTCCATTTCGAAATGATTTGCTTACAAACTATTTGCTTTTTAGAAAAAGTTTATACATGGAATAAACCCTCTTTTGTTCTCTTTTCAAAATTTGTAAAAGGAATAAAAATAGAACGCATTAAACAAAAGATAGAATTGGGGACACCGATCTAGATAAAACAACGTTAATTTTGCCTAAGATAAATTTACTTTTATTTAATTAACAATAAGTGCTAAGTAATTTTTAATTTTAACGGATCTTGTGATATTTCTTATGCCATGGAACGTCGACATTTAAGCAGAGAAGTAATGATAAGAGCGATAGGCATGTTACAAGCCGGTGCTATCCAACGCGTGGTTGCCAATACCCTAAACACCAATCAAAACGTAATTTCTCGATTGTGGTCACGTTTTCGTATTACTGGGGATGTAAGAGAGCGCCACACTGGAAAAAAACGAGTAACCACACCTAGAAAGGATCGTTTTCTCCAAAATTCCGCCAGGAGGGAACCCAATCTCACAGCAAAGCAGCTAGTGCAAAGGCTTCAGTTAGACCACCAGCTGTCAGTCAGCGACCAAACTGTCAGAAGAAGACTACATGAAGTCGATCTTCATTCTCGTAGGCCGCTTCGTGTGCCAGCTCTACGACGAGGCAATCGCGGAAGGCGACTACTTTGGGCTCAAGAACATTTGTTATGGAACAATGGCCAATGGACAATGGTTCTCTTTACTGATGAGTCTCGGTTTGGATTCCACCCCGATTCACGAAGAACACGTGTTTGGAGAGTTCCAGGCAGAGAAAGTCGTCTCCAGCAGCCACAAGAGGTCCATTCGTACCGAGGTGGGACAATCATGGTTTGGGCGGGAATTCGTATTGGCTCGCGAACCGAGCTCATTTGGATAAAAGGCAACATGACGGCACTAAAATACCGGAACGAGATCGTAGAACCTGTGATCATCCCTCATAGAGTTCAAATTGGCCAGGAATTTCAGCTCATGCATGATAATGCCCCTCCACACACGGCGCGTTTAGTGTCAGCTGCCCTTCAGGAACATGATGTCGCGGTTTTAGACTGGCCTGCACAGTCACCCGACTTAAACCCAATTGAACACGCTTGGGACATGTTGCAGCGAAGGGCTTTCAGCAATTTGCCGTCGAATTTGACCACAGAAGACCAATTTTTTTGCCATTTAAAAAGAACATGGGATTGCATACCCCAGCGAGACTTTGACAACCTCATTTTGAGTATGAATAACCGGTGCAGATGTGTTATGACCGTCAGGGGAGGTAACACCGATTATTAAGTTGTTAAAAGGGAATTTTATAAAGTCATGGCAACGTAAAAATAGTTTAAACACAATTTACCGAACTTTGTATATTTTCAAATTTTTCGTAATTTTGTTCCCACTTCAATTTTTACTAAAAATGTTCATCAAACAGTTGTGTTTTATTATTATTAATGAACAACACAGAATAAAGATTCTTGCCATACCTCTTTTCTAAAGAAATTATTTTAAATTTTTGTAAAAATCAACAAAATGTTGAATATCCCTAGACAATGTTGATGTGTGTACTCTAAAAAATTATTTTATTTTACATTTCCTTCTTTATTGCATTTTATGTTAGAACTCTTTATCGTGGTACAATAAAGAGTTCCAATTAACATTTGAGTAACTTACCTATGACAGCACTCCAGTGCAAGTCGTTTGTAGTAAGTGGTTTGGGGCTGCGCCTGGCACATCTGGCGGCACTCGGTCAGCACACGCGACGCGTCCGCGTACCACCCCGCCTCGTTCAGGAACCCACCTGGGGACAAGAGGAAGTCAGACGAGAAGCACATTCCTCACGGCATTCAGCTCAAACATAGTGTACCTCAACCTCAACCATAACCGCCTGTATTGGTCCACTGATGGACGCAAGCCTCCCCCTGAAGAGCGCCTTATAGGCATATCTCATGGGGGGTAATGCCCATAATCCTCACGCTGGGCAGGCGGGTTGAGGATCGCAGTTTGGTAGTAGAATTGTTCAGCATAGGGCGCTGCTACCCGCCCTTCGGTAGATATCCCTTAATCGCCTCTTACGACACCCACGGGATGAGTTTGGGTGGTGCAAATTCTAAGCCCACACAGCTAACATTTTGTACAGTATTAAGTAAATACTGAGGTAGGAGTGAAAGATGATGGAATGAAGGATTTGGGTGATACTGAACTGTGTCCTGTTTGTGTCCCAATAGAGAGGAGGAAAGGTGACGGAAGAATGGAGTCGGCGAGTGTGTGGAACGGTGGGCTCGCCGGCCATGTATGGGAGGAAGAGGGGACGCCAGTCGGATCGCGGAGGTTATATGTTCCCGTGGTTCGGCGAAAATGGCGAAAGAGGGTCACAGGAGAGGTTTAGTGGGTATTACCAGGGCGTCGTGTCCCACATAATTCTGGTCCCCCGTCCCCCCCCCCCAGATCAGTCTATTTTTAACGAATTTAGCTCGCCGACGAAAAAAAGGAGTGGAAGATACGATTATTCGGCGTAATTGTGGATGTGTTCACGTTCACTGGACAGGACAAAGCCGGACGTAGCAGGACAGCTGATAAGGAGAATGTGCCGTAAGGACTTCTTAGGTCTATTATCAAATCAACTTGGTTTTGACGGTTTTCATGACACTATGATCTCGCAAGGTAGTTTTGTGGATCTCGAGATTCTGCGTGTGAGTCACGAAAATCCATTTCGATTAATCACGTCATAGAACTCAATAATTATTTGGGCTAGGTTCATTGATTTATTAAAAACGAAGATGAGGCACTGGTTGCTCGAAAGTGGCAACCTCAAATTGTGTAAAAATGTGTTCTCCCACATCAGTCACCGTCTGACCGGCGGCACGAGCGGTCGTGATTCGCGTGAAAGGTCCTAGATATGTCTTTCCGTCTTTGTTGTTCTTTGTATTGCACAGGACTGGAAATATAACTGTGAGCGTATGTGTTTGCTTGTAGTTGTAACACATGCCAATTTTTGAGTAAGCGCTGGGAGAACGTAACCTATCTTCCCTTTTTAAATCAATGGGCTAGATTTATATAAGTTTTGTGGATTTATATGTACAAATATTATCAGGATGCTGTACAAATAAATTAAACTGTGGGTGATTCCCAGATAGTTTTTATCGTAAGAGAGGTATTTGTATTATATTTCTGTTTCTTGAAATGCATGTAAATAAGTCATGACACGAGTCACATAAACTTTATACATTTATTTTATTGCATTGTAATAAAATAAGCATCATAACATAACTGATAAGGTGATAACTGCGATAAGACACAGGTACTACAGCTAACCACTCAATTAGTTAGGTATAGTTATTACAACATCATTATCAACAATGTAACTTGAACCTATATTTACGAGTATCGCTTAAACAAAGTATGCTTTAAAGAGAGCATTAGGTTAATTGTATAATTGTATATACAATGTAATAAATAAATAACTATAGACAATCCACGTAGGGCGCCCCCGCCATTCCCGGTCCTACTATCATCAACGCGAGCGTAATTGAAAAGCTTGTTGTTTCATCCAGCGCAATGTTAGAAAAAGAGGCAAAGCGAAAAGAGAGAGAGAGCGCCTGACTTTCGCAACTCACTCGCGAAATTTCGTAAAACTTGTTCCAGGAAATACGTGTTTTTCAGTAAGTCTTACAAGTTTTTGAAATAAAACTTTGTCGTTTAGAATCTCCATTCAGTTTGCAAGGTTTCTATTTAAATATTTTCTTTACTTTTACAATCTATGAGTACAGTCACAGTACAGGTAAAATTTGTGCAAAAAAGCTGATTTATGGAGGCAGATACTTAATTTGTTACTCCAAATTTAGATTTTTTATTACGAAAGAAACCTAAATACATATAGTGCACAAGATACAAACAAAAGATCTGTAACAACGCAGTAATCACGTAAGAGTGTTTGTATTAAAAGTAAGACTCTCAAAGTCAGAGAGGTATTGGCGAGCGGAGACCGAATTTTCTTTGAGAGAATGAATGAATGAATGGTTGGAAAATTCATTTATTTTCTTTTCACAAGAGGTCTTGTTACAATTAATTGTAATGGCGAAGAGTAGAAAATACCTGTTGATGCCAGTGATATGATTTTAAATATTTATTACTACCTAGTCACCAGTGCCATCTCCACGGAGTTCAATAAATTAGATTTTATTTTTACAATGAATTGTGCCATACATAATAAGGATAATAGAAAAAAATACGAATAACAAAAGAACACAATTACGTACAATTCACAAAGCAATAACAATGGCAATTTATTTAAACAGGATTTCGCGTCTATGGTACCTACCTACTCGTACCTATAGTTAGTTTCCAGTGTCCACTAATGGTTCGAGCCCAATAGTTCGCGAAACCCTGCCATAAATATTTCAACGGGTTATTTATATTTACCATCATTTGTCGGTTTTTATTTACGAAATATCGGTCAACTATAACCGTCAAATCATTGTAAATATCCCGTTGTGCCGTTTACACAGTAACGATACATGTTTTGACGTAATGTTATCGTCAATATTTACTAAGCAATTAGGTAAATTACATTAGGTACCTACTTACTATAGATAATTTTTAAAGCTGACGCTATTCTCTTTTGTTTTTGTATAGACCTGGATTTGTGACAACAGCGTGGATAATTGTATGGAAAACACAGAAAACGATCGTAGTAACCATTGATTTATTAAAAAAATGAATTAATCAATGGTAGTAACTCTGTCTGTCTGTTACGTTTGCACGCCTAGACTGTTTATCTCTGATAAATGATTTGAAAAAAAAACTATAATCCGACTTCAATTATAGTTTTTTCATGGATCCCAGTGTCAGAACTGGACCAAATTAAAACCACACGGGAAGCACCAGCTTTCAAATAAAAAAGAATCATGAAAATCAGACAACATAGGAGTTCTGAGGTGACAAACATAAAAAAAACAGTCGAATTGAGAACCACCTCCTCCTTTTTTTGAAGTCGGTAAAATAGCGGCGGGCAGCAGCTAGTACTATATTTACGTAAGTAGATTACTATATTTTAGTTCAAGCTATCATAGCCCGTAACGCATTTTGGACGTTCTATGTAAGCCCTAAAACATCACATCGATTTATGATTTTTATGAATTTGTGAAATAAGAATGTTTAATTATACATTTTGGATTTTACAGGTTTTTTTTTAAATAATTAGTGCAATTAAGTATTTAACTGTATAATTTATGAAAATTGAATACGGGACGTGTAAATTTAACCGATGTAAGTTACAAATACACAAAACAGTTCAAGAATCCAGGACATTCAGAACAATTCACGTGAGCAAACATGAGTGTTTGTCTTTCGGGCTTGTTTAGCAAGGAAATGAACTGACTTATTTGACGTGTCAGTGTGCTAAGTTAATTAATAATGCAAACATATTATAATAGATCTTGGTAGTTACGGATATTTCTGTTTTCTGTATTACTCAAGCGTAGGTGCGATTGTCTCTAGTTTTTTTACAACATTACCGACTGAGATGACGTCACAAATCCAGGCCAGCACTATACGAAAAACAAAAAAATATCGCGCCAGCTTTTAAAAAAATACCCTGGCAAGCTGCTTCCCTTCCTGTGGTAGGAACTCCTTAACCTGATAATCACCTAATTAATTGGCTGTTATCGCACTGGGGTAATGTCCATAATCCCCACGTTGGACATGTGGGTTGGGAATCGCAGTTCGATGGTAGAATTGTTCTGCAGGGAGCGCTTTTACCCGCCCCCGGTGGATTTCCGACTGCAAGGCTCGACTGTAGGCGACGGCAGTTGACTTTTTCGTCTATTACGACAACCGCGGTAAGAAGCGGACTGGTGCAAATTCTAAACTGGCACCACAAGGCAAATGTTATGACATCCACGGGAGAGGAGGCTTGGCTTGCCGTGCACCGTCGTCAGCTGACACCCACGTCATCTACACGTTGGTTGTCGCCATTATTATTTAGGTTTTTAATTTTATGCATGTTCGTTTTATGTATGCTAGTTTTTAAGGTATATATTGCTATAAATAGACTATAGAATAAGTTAAATAAGATCTGTAACTTTTCTATAATCTGAAATAAATGAATTATTATTATTGGAGGGGTAGATTTTAACGCCCCTCACGCGAACGCCATGGCTAAAATTTAATTAAAATCTAAGCAGGATCGTAGCTTACCGAGCCTTAATCCCAGGTGTATGAGCTGGTCTTTGCTGCTTGGCTTCTGCGCTTCACACCTCTGCAGGTAGGAGGAAGCCAGCTCCATGGACAGCTTGGAGCCGTGCTCTACCACAGCCTGGAAAAGATGGAAACAAGTGTGAAGAAGATGACTAGATCATTTCTAAACATATAGAATACTAGCTGCGCCCCGCGGCTTCGCACGCGTTGTTCCTATGGAAACGATTTTTATCCCACGGGAACAGATTTACGGGATAAAAAGTAGCCTATGTTTTATTCCAGTATTAGAATTACCGATATGCAAAATTTCAGCCAGATCCGTTCAGTAGTTTTGGCTTTGGCGTGAAGAGGTAACAAACATCTATCCATACATCCATACACCTATACATCCATACAAACTTTCGCATTTATAATATTAGTGTGATTTGTAACTTAATGAACAAAAACAAACATGGCTTAAAATAAAAGATAAAGCATCTGTCGATTGGAGTCACAGAACGGTCTCTGTCTCAGCATGAGCTAGTTGTAAACACGAATGTCGACCATAACGTAAACTTCCACATCAGCCTATATTGATTCACTGCTGAACACAGGCCTCCCCCTGATGAGAGCCTTATTTAGCCCTTATCTCATGGTGAGTAATACCAATAATTCTTCAAATAAGGCCGTGGATATTATACAAGGGATTATCCCCTAGGAAAGTTCTAATTTGCCTACAAAAAGCACCTTCACTGCTACCAATCCAGCTACCAGTTAATCTGGTCGTAAGCACATGTGAATTTAAAACTGCATAAACAAGGATTCGATGCACTTCATCAGATTTGTTACGGAGAGCTCAACATCTGCACCGTATGTATGTACAAGTTAGCTTGTTAAGATTAATTGAAGTCACTTGTAGCAGACAGGGTTACAGTGTGATTCACAGTAACCCTGGCTCCACATGTTGGCGTCTCTGTTACTCGACTAATAATAATAATAATAATAATAATAATCATTTATTTCAGACAACATAAGATAAGTACATACAAAGTAACTTAACTAGGGCCCATATGATAAATACCTTAGAGACTAACATACATACTTATAAAGATAAAAACTTAATAAAGAATCGTGTCATTGGCACTGGGTCAATGACGAGCGCGCGGTGTCGCGTATCAGCCTTCCACGGAACTTCCTGAACACGACACCCTTCGGCCAAAATCCGCTATCCAAGAACATTGAAAGACGATCCGTCGGCACTCGCACCATATATGAAGCGAAGTTCACATTACGGCGCGACTCCAACTTTTCGACTCTCAAACTGAAGCCGGATTTTTGTCGCAGGTACTTTTCCACATCCTCGATTGTTACGGCGTAGTGGACGCGTGACACGTAGAGTTGCGTGGTAGGTACTTCGGCACGTAGAGGGCATGGGTGCCCCGATGCGGTCGGTGCGGCAGTTCCGCACTGATTGCGACAAGCAGGTTTCCTCTTCTTCCGCTGAACAAGTATAAAACCTTCCTTGTCGCATCGGTCCTTCGGCGGACCCGAAGGTACAGCGGCACGGCTAGGTTCGCGGCCTCTCTGCTTCCTCCCCTTATGTGGCTGTTGTCGCGCGGGTTGAGTCGCGTTCGCGACGACAGAGGTGGCGTAGTCACGCTGTGGGATGTATGTAACACGTGACGGCTCGGTGACGCGATGAGCTAATGCAACTTTGGATGTACTTATGTCTTGAATCAGAATCAGTTATATATTTTTAGCTGTGGGGTGCTGGCTTAGAATTTGCAAAACCCAACTCTTCCCATGGGTGTCGTAAGAGGCGACTAGGGGATATCCACAGGGGGGCGGGTAGCTGCACCCCTGCAGAACAATTATACCAAACTGCGATCCAAACCATATCCAGCGTATGGATAATGTGCACTCACAGTGGGCACTAACCCCCCCATGATATAAAATACAATAAGGCGTTTATCAGGGGAGGCCTGCGTCCAGCAGTACACCAATACAGGCTGTTACGTGATACGTCACATCTTAGTTTTGTTAGTCACTCAATAACCTCGAAATTCTTCAACCTCAACTTCTTTGATAATGGCCTCAAAGTTTAAACAAATGTTTTGTTTTGTAACACAATGTTGTTTATGAGGCGCCATCTGCTGCGAGTGAAATAATGTGCACGCGCATGTAAGTAGCTAATTATGACAGATGACATAAACAATGCATAATGCAATGCAAGTGTAACTTACATAGAAGATGGGGCATTCCTTCGTCTTACTCTGGAAATACAAGTGCTAGTAAATAATTATGTTGATCTTTACTTAATTTTCACACAGCATCATCATCATCAGCCTATATTAGTCCTCAGCTGGACATAGGCCTCGCCTAATGAGCGCCCCTGTCTTCAGCTTTTCACATCCAGCATCTGCCTGCAATCTTTCGCAGATCGTGGTCTGAGGGCCTCCTACAATACGTTTAACGAGTCGCCACTCAAGAACATGTTTATGTTTACCCCAGTGCAGTGGTTGTCGGTTGATCGCGAGATATGGCCGGCCCACTGGCACTTCAGCTTGCTTATTCTTTGAGCTATGTCGATAACTTTCGTTCTCCGTCGGATGCATTCGTTACGAATTATAGTCTTCAGAGAAACCCTTAACTGGTGGACCAGCTCTACCGTGAGTATACACACGTTTCAGCTCCGTAGGTCACGCATGGCGGGTAGGGCGCACTTATTGAGAAATCTTTTACTTTCGAACATTGCGGTATAAATGACTAGTAGACTCTACGTAGTTTCCCAAACACCGCCCAACCTAGCTGGATGTTATTCACAGCATCATCTATTCCATAATTTTTAAAGTAAGCTGATCATGTGTGGTCTATGCTTGTCAAACTTTACGAGTATAGGCCGTCTATCATCGTTATACGTCTCCAAGTGTGCCTTGTGCTCCTACGACGAATAAATGAGTATGAGTATGAGTATCTTTTTGCATTTAGGGCGGCCCTAGAAAACATATATAAACATATTTCTTAGAATCTTAGTCATATTAAAAAAACCACCGATCTCCCCCACCAAGCGTGTTCATTAGTACAAAACCGACACACCGAGCTGGGGAGAAGCAGCCCGGCAATGAAGTCTGTGATGTGATGTGGCATGCCCCAGAAGGGGGAGAGTGTACGGGACACAGTGCGTAGGATTTGTAGTTTTGAGTCACCCGAGTGACTCATTTCTCGCGATTCGGTCCGTATAACCGCAAGGTTGGGAGGACCATGGGAAGGTGGAGGAAGTTCAAAACCGACTCTTGTTTGGGAGAGGCGTGTTCAGCAGTGGACGCATGTGTGCACATATAGAGAGGAGCGTGTGTCATTTGAAGCAATGTGATTGGTCGATTCTGCAAAATAATGGATCTTTAGATCTCATTCTAATTCGACCTATGCCTATTACTTAAAACCTCAACATCCTATATTGGTCCCTGATAAGCGCGTTATTGGCTTTTTTCTCATGGGGGGTAATGCCATCAATCTCCATGCTAGGCTTGGGGTTGGGGATTGCAGTTTGGTAAAGTTGTTCTGCGGTAGGCGCTGCTGCCCGCCCAGGTGGATATTCGCCTCTTACGACACCATCGGGAGGAGTTGGGCAAATAAATAAATAAATAAATAAAATAAATAATGCTGGACTATTCACACAGCATTATCTAGCCCCAAGCTAAGCAGAGCTTGTGTTATGTATGGGTACTAGATAACTGATATACATAATACAATACACAACATAGATAGTTTTTTTTTTATTTATGTTTTCTATATATTATATAGAAAACATCCAGAACGCCCTGAACGCCCTGAACAAATACCTGCAGATAGTACAAATATTTGTCCCGAGGCGAGAATCGAACCCGCAACCTCCTGCGTCGCAGGCGGACCTTCTCCCACCGCGCCACAGAGGTCGTCAAAAAATTCAGCACCACAAGGCACATTATTACTTAAAAGCTACGGTCGAATTCTCAAAATCGTGCAGCTACACGATAAGTAATAACAATTAGCAGTGCGTCGTGTCGCCGACATTGACTCATCCATGTGTCCATGTAAACATGCATTGTTCTGGATGTTTTTGTTTCGCATTGGTTTTTCCATACGACATTATTAGTGTACGGAAATCGAACCTCGGAATGAATACAGGAACTAATTGGAATTTATGGTGAAAGAGTGAAGAAGAAAATATATACGTATACCTCAACCTCAACAGCCTGTATTGGTCCACAGCTGGACGCAGGACTCCCCTTGATAAGCGACTTATTGGCATTTGTCTCATGGGGGGTAATGCCCATAAGCTCACGCTGGGCATGCGGGTTGGGATCGCAGTTCGGTGGTAGAATTATTCTCCAGGGGGCGCTGCTGCCCGCCCCCCGATAGATATCACCTAGCCGCCTCTTACGACACCCACGGGAGGAGTTGGAGTGGTGCACATTCTAAGCCAGCACCAACTATAGCTATAGCTGTACACGTATGCGTATTTATTATGATATTTTCTTACAACGCTGTCAAGAGGCGATTCCTAGGCCCATATTATGAAAGCTTGCTTAGTCATAGAGCTATGCTTGAGTGACGTTTATGCTATAGAAAAGCGTTGCTCAAGCATTTATCGATGACTGAGGAAGCTTTCATAATACGGGCCCTAGCGTTGAAGCTGCTTACGAATGTATGCAAAAATTCGACCGCTCCAACGTTATAATGCGGTTCCTTACTAGTGTAATATAATTCCTTACCAATGCGAAAATTTAGATGTCTGTTACCTCTTTACGCTAAAATTATTGACGGCTCGGGCTGAAATTTTATTATGTAGCTGTAGACCTGGAATAACACATTGGCCTGGGAAAAATCATGCGAAGAGTCACAGTCAGAGTCAAATCGTTTATTTCTTTAGACTTACAAAATAAGTACTTAGACAAGTCAAATTTTTACTATATAAACAGCTTGATAAATAGTTATGACTATCAAACAAGAAATAAGGTGCAATTGACTCTAATTCACTTCAATTTTTTGTCCACTAGCGGAAGAAGCGAAGCCGCGGGAGTAGTTACTAAATAAATAGATCAAACCTGAAAGCACATCAGCAGTGACAGATGCGATCCTGCGTTGCGGAGTAATCTCTCGAAGATGTTCAGATTTGAAAGCTCCGAGCCCAAGATGCACAGCCGCTTCTCGTGCAGCATCTAAAACGAAAAGGACTCTTATAACAACGGTCAAAAAGCACGAATTTTGTGCAGCATGATATACGGAAATGATTTGTAACAACCGTTGAAGAAACTGCAGGCAGATGCTGGATGCGTCAAGCTGAAGGCAGGGCGCTATGGCGCTCATTATAGGAGGCCTATATCTAGCTGTCGACTAATAATATAGGCTGATGATGATGATGTTAAGAAGCAGATCGGGACGAATGGAGAAATTCCTGGTTTTTTGGACGGAGGTGGTTCAGGGTAGAGATGTTTGGCCCAGAGCTGTGTCATGTCATGACAGCCGGGCTAATAATAAATATATATATATATATTACGTCTATTTCTGTTAATTATGAAAACTATTCTCTATTGTATAGATAGAGAATGAATAGGATGTGGTAATAATTGATTTTATTTTAATACAACCGACTTCTATTATATGGATCCCATTGTCATAACTGGACGAAATTAAAATGGAACCACAAGAGAAGCACCAGCTTTCAAATACAAAAGAATCATGAAAATCGGACCACCAAAAGTTCTGGGGTAACAAACATTAAAATAAACAGTCGAATTGAGAACCTCCTCCTTTTTTGAAGTCGGTTAAAAATAATATATGGGATTTTTCAAACTCGATGGATTTTTCATTAGTATTTATCCCGCAATATAAAAAAACCAGTTTAAAACCTAAGGGATTACGTCGGTTTTTAGTTATTTCAGAACAATTCAATTTACTTTATATATATACAATTCTCCGTACGCTTTGTTGGAGAAGACTACAGCTGTAGATCGATGCTCAACATCATTAAGACTATCTATAGCGAGATCCCTAAAGTTCATGGCCAGTATAGCGAGCGAAGCTTGTATATATGTATGTATGTATATACATACATGCATATATCCTGTATCTGTACCCATGTGTCCATATACATATCATGTATAGATTCTGTTTTAGTCGCATAGCAAGATAATATCTAAGGGAATACGCAAGGCTCCATAAATTTACAAAGTTAGCAAATCTTCTACTCCTTTGACGATCTGTGATAAAATGACACAAACTTGGGATACACAATTTCGACACAGTTCAGATAGATAAAGCGTTTATTTGCGTCTGTAAACAAATAACAATTGATAAAAAGTGAAAAGAACAAGTACAATAAACGGAGATATACATTATACATTTATGAGTGTGCAAGAACGCACCAAATCTTGTCAACGCAACAAAAGTTTTACCATAAAAACTTTCGTAGTTTGACGAATTCATAATGAATGTAAGCGGGTTAACCTTGTTTGTGTTGGAAGAACACCAACGTTCTTCCAACACAAACAAGGTTCGTAGTTAACCCGCTTACATTCGCAACAAAAGTTGTCAATTAGCCCACGAGCGCCCTCAATTCCCACGACACTTCTCTTTTTCAACTCTACATCTGAATCTCTAAATTCACCAACCGAGGTAGATACGTACGATAGACAAGCACAATTCATAAAGCCTAGCTGGCTCATTTTGCTTCACGGGTATGTTTATCATTTTTACAGATCAAACACTATGTCCGTACTACGCAAGTTCAGAGAGAAGTTAATCAAGACAGATCACTGCATAAACTACGCATTACATCAAGTTCCCTAGAGATCTAGAAACAATTTATCAATCGCACGATGTTCCGGGCGGTATCCCATTGGTCAGTTTGGAAGCTGAATCTGTTATCAGAGCTTGGTATTGATTGGATAACGAATGCGTTTTATTTCTGCAAAATTTTATGTATTGTGTGTATGAGATCAATTGTTTAAAATCAATCCTCGTACACCAGGAGGTTTAAACCACAGGTTTAAACTATCGATCTTTCTAATACGACTCGGTCAACGAACGAAACTCGGCTCTGAATAAACCTCTTGGTACAAAGAAGGATATCGCAACACTACTTAATTAGAAACTTGTTATAGCTAAAACTAAAATGAAATTTTATTAAACTTTACAAATTTACTTGTGTAACTTAACCGAACTTAACGTAGTTCTCACAATAGGCAATACTTATTTTAAGCTACTCATTAATTACGTTATACGAGTATATGGTAGGTAGGTTGTATTGTGAGTAATAATAAGCCCATTAAAATGTCACGTGACTTTCCTCCGTACCGTTCTTATAACTTATTACCAGGTTAGAATGATGCATTATATAGAACAATAGAACATAACACATGTATAGTTGACCTGCCTATGTTATTGCAACGATATGATTCATAAATGAAATACTTAATATTGAACCGAAGAGAACAATGACTATGAATTAACAAAATTGACTCTAAATTGTGTCTAAATTGAGTCACCAAAAAAGGACGAATTTCCGACTGTACTTCGTGAAAACATAGCAAGGATACTCGGGGCTCACCGTCCTGCAGTCGACGTAACGATAACTCGACCTGGCAAAACGCGCTGTTCCAATGCTCGCCTTAGAAAGACGTCGACGAAACGAGACTCGACGCGGCAGGAGAACTTAAAAGAAGTCATAATGGTAGGAATCATTCGAAGAATGGGGTAGGAGGGGTGGATTTTCGTCCAGCACTAGGACCATTTAAATAGATCTATCGATACAGATATGAGGGAAGTAGAGACATCGTACACAGTAAAGCATGTTACTAGGAAAATTGCAGTTGGTTGTAATAGAAACTAACAATGGCACAACACAACCGCCAGAATTACATCGACATCGTAACAAGCCAAGGTAATAACTTGATGTGTTGCCAACTTGCCAATTTCAGAAACGCTACCGTGAGATGTTTATTTCTGGATTTAACAATAACCTTTCACGTACATTCGCCTGTATAGTGTACCTACCTACTGTAACAGGCTTGTGCAACTATGTTTGATCTATCTATTCAGTCCATCACTGCATCTGCATTCACTCTGGGGTCTTCTATGTATTACGCATTCTAGATGCTCTTTGCTGTTTTTATCAAATCTTTCCCTATATGATTGTTCAGAAACTGTTTTTTTTTGTTGATTTCATAGATCTATCTGAACCTGTGATCTGAACTAACAAACTTTTGATTTATATTTTACTAGCTGCGCCCCGTAGAGTTGCACGCCTATCCCACTTATAACAGCGATAACAAGTAGCCTATGTGTTATTCCACGCCTAGAACTACCTGTACGCAAAATTTATCACCTTCCATATTTATTATTGTAAAGCCAAAAATAGTAATTTGGCAAGATCACCAGACCGCAAATTAATTGTCGTTTGATTTCCTGTCATGTTTAGAATATACAGCTCACAATTGTAGTACCTAATTCAATACTAATTCAAACGAATTGACAGCCTCTGAGGTTTGTTCAGAAGACACTAAGAATGTATGCCAATGTCTTCTGAACAACCATCGATTTTGTAACTTGTGTAATATTCCCATAGCTCTTTACCAAAACACCAAATTGTATTGTATAAATTTGGCACTCTTCCATAGCTTCCGTAATTCTAGCCGCTCACAATTACGTCAATTAATTTCGACAGGTGAGTCTAAAAAGTAGTGATTCATTCTTTGTTCGACGAAAAACAAGGCATACGAAGCTTGAGGCAACTTAGTCCGAGTACACTAAAAACTCGTTACTAAAGCATTCGTTACAATGTAAAAAACTGGCTGTAGTATCAGAATCAGAAGACACGCAGAAACTGGTTGCAAGTTTGTGCCATATTATTATTATAATACAATTACAAAGTATCATGAATGACAAAGTACAGAACGAGTACAAAATAGCGTACAATATTTGCGCAAGTGGTATATCATTTAGTGGAGCAATAACAATAAACGCAATTTTGTATGTCAACGAACGCGTTAAGAACACGTAACATTGTAAAAACAAATAATATGTTCTTGATCGTCTACAATGACGAGGAATGTATCAAAAGTTTGGCGGTTGCTAAAAAGGTTTTATCACTAAAGGTGACTAATATAATGTTGTTTTCCTCAAACTTAGAAATAATCTACAGTCATCTACACATTGATACAAATACAGTTAGTTTAGTTTAAGAGGCGGTTGCGTGGTGTATTAAGTATATCGACGTTACTACATATTTTGTTACAATCAAACAATTAACATAATCGCAATGTGATTATGATATTTAAATAGATTTAAAAAAAGACGTGTGGCACTCGGGGACTGCCGCGGTAAAGCTATTGCATAGCATAAGTCATTAAAAGTTCTGCTATTCATCGATAGATGGCAAAACTAAAAAGTATCACCGCTGTGCCGGTCGGAGTGGGGGTGTTAGGTTATTTTCGTTTCGGAATTTCTGGATTCGGTCTCCACGCTCAAGGCCCGCGATAGAAGCTATGCAATAGCTTATAAACAATTACGAAGTGAAACTACCAGACTGTTTATTTATTTTAGATAGCATTTTAGATGCATTTTAGATCCAATCAATCAATTTGTGGGTCACGTATAATGTGCACAAGCTCTACAACGACCTCTTTGGCATAGCGGGCGAAGGTTCGTCTGCGATGCAGTAGGTTGCTGGATCGATAACCGCCTCAGGACAAAAGTGTGTAGTTGCGTATATGTGTACGATCTGCCGAAATTTGTTTAGGGTTTTCTGGATGTTTTCTATGTATAATACAAAAATATATATCTATGTAGTGTATTGTATTAAGTATATCGGTCTAGCTCCTACCAACCCATAACAAAAGCTCTGCTTAGCTTGGGGCTAGATGATGCTGTGTGAATAGTCCAACATTATTTATTTATTATTTACTCGCTTTGGGATTTCATAACTCGTTAGTATGTTAGGGTTTGCGAGCCAATTATTTAAGTTGCCTGTACTATAACTTTGTACACTTACTTTTAAGCTTTACTACAATTCTCACTTTGTCGATTTTAATACCCTCAAGACAATGTCCGCTTTAGTCTCACTCAACGCAAAACAACGATAAACCGCGAGTTTGTGTTTACAAAGTCGTTTTACGTACAGTTGGAGCTGTGAATCATTCATTGGCGTAGGTAAAGAAGAGAATTACTATTAATAGAACTAGTTAGTTCCTCGGTTACTGACAGTAGCTATAGATTCGAGGGATAAACCAACAATACAGATCAATTCATTATAAATGTAAGCGAGTTAACTACGAATCTTTGTTTGTGTTGGATGGAAGAACACCGTAGGACGCTCTGATTTTCGTGAGAATCGTTGGGAATATGTTTCGAGACGTTGGCTAAAGGAGCGTTTTTTAATAACTCGATCAATAACGCCTTCAAAAGTAGAAAAGAAGACTAAGGACGTTTTGTGCCGGGCCTGAGAGGAGACCAGACACAAAACGGGGTTGAAGAGTCTCATCGCGGCATCAACGCCATCCACACCCACAGAGAAGCTGAAATGAAGCTGTTAGTAACCAAAAGTCCTGCTCCGATACTTCAAGGAGCTGGGCTGGTTAGGGCCTGCTTAGACAGTTGCTCCACCTTAGAAATTATTCATCGTGTAAAACCATAATAACTTAAAATCTTTAGGATCCTAACTCTTAGGCTTCATAAGGTGGTTTGACTACGAAAGTCAAAACTGTCCTCATATTTATGTTTTCAGTCATTTATACTTTTTTGAGTTGTGGCTTAGAACTTTCACCACCCCCACTCTTCCCGCGGGCAGCAGAACAATTCTACCACCGAACTGGATCCCCAACCCGAATGCCCAGCGTGGGGATTATGGGCATTACCTCTCTGTGATAAAGACCAATTAAGCTCTCATCAGAGGGAGGCTTGCGTCCAGCAGTGGACCGTTACAGACTGTTGAGGTGAGGATACTTTTTGTGAATTTCATGCATGTCTGTCTGACTGAATTAACAAACTATTCTATTTTATTCATTCATGAAGCCATCTTCTATACATAATGTATTATGCTATACAGACCATCTGATGTTGGACGTTTTACTACATTGACATTTTGCTTATACATAATTATATTGCTCATTAGTCGTTTCGCGCTGTTGGACATTTAGCTCTGATCAGGAGGCAAAAAGGCTGACCCCTTTTTCCCCCATCATAAAATAATAATAAACTCGGTATGGCGCCCAAGTTTGTCATTATTTCAACGACAAAACATTTATTATTCCAAACCCACAATATTATCATTGAAGAGCCAAAAATAGTCATACGTCAAGACCGAGAGACCGCGAATCTTCTCGCATTTGGTTTCCTGTCATGTCTCCGCATAATAACAAAGAATAGAGCTCACAATTGTAGTAATTCAATACTAATTCAAATGAATTGACAGTCGCGGAGGCTTCCCATTGGCAGGCGACAATTGAATATCAAAGAGCAAGTGCGCGTGTGACCAAAATGTGAATTGGAGGTATGGTCCCACCAACCTTATCGAAAGGCGTCACACGCAAACAAGAATGACAGTTTTGACGCATTTTTTGATGCCGACTGGGCTATTTTCACTTTATAATCTATACAGGTTTAGATTTATTTTTTCAAAAAATAAAAACCAAAATATTTGGTGGTTCTTCGGTTTTATGATCGAGTATCGTAAAACCAAAGAAAAAACCCTAAAAGTTTGGTGTTTACTTTTTACAGACTCCAAAACAGAAGGTGGTTTTCAATTCGACAGTTTTTTTTAATGTTTATTACCTCAGAACTTATGATTGGTGATGGATTCTTTTTTATTTCCCGTGTGGTTATATTTTGTCCAGTTCTGACAATGGCATCCATGAGAAAAAGATAATTAGAGTCGGTTTATAGTTTTTTATAACAATACAGGTCAATCGGTTGCGTCATTCGCAATTATCAATAGGTGTCAATCAAAATTGGCATCATTCGCCTTCGATCACGTATCTCTGAATGAAATAGTTTCAATAGGGTATAAGCATCGATTTTTTTTATTGTTTTAATCGATTCTTTAGGTCATTATTTAACCGAGGAATGATAAGACGCTCACTGAATTTCGCATTAACAAGGTAAAAAAAACAAATCAAAACTACAATCATTTTCGGGTGATAAAAACGCTGCCATATTGGCGCCATGTTTATGTGACGTCGACGTACACACTTGATTAAAACCTTTGGTGACGACCTCGGTAGTGATCATCTCAGGAAAGAGGTTTTCCGAAAAAACTGAAAATAATCGACAATACGAAATGTCAAGTGGGCAGAATAGTGTCAAATCAAGGTGCAGCAAGCAGAATAAAAAAAGAAGAAATGTGTACAGTGATGTCACGTCCGCTCTAGTCAATGGCGTAGCGTTTTGAAATTTTGCGATTGAGATTTAAAATATAAATTTTTTAATGGTTAAATTCTACAATAAAAACATCTCAAAACGCAAAAATAAATATGTAGATATGTTTCTATATCAATAGAGAATACGTATATATTTTTTTAGCCATTTTGAAATCACATGCATATACCCTATTGCCTCTGTCGATCATTTGTTCCATCAAGACGTAAACATTCACAATTACGAATGACTACCAGCAGGGGCGTATGATGGAGCCTCTTCCATGACAAGTTAAATCACTGTGCATGTTAGCTTGCATTTTAAAGTTCTATCAACTAATCGCTATCTGTGTATCGCTAACTGTACCTACTGTAGTGTTAAAAATAGGCAGTGACAAACTTACCCTAGAAATATTAAAATAATTTGAGAGATGACAAAGTTACACTAGATTTGAACGATGTCAATTTTACCCTAACCCTTTTAATTCATTCGATTCGTTTCCGATGTGAAAACGTCAGATTCGAATTTGAATTCTATTCCGATGGAACTTTAGAACGCTATTCAAAATGAAAGAAAGATGTCAAACATGACGTAAATGGAGAGTACTTAACTAATCAAGTAACTAATGGTGTCACCGTGGTGTCAACGCACACTCAATGCCACCGGAGAGTAATGCAATCGGACAGCTAGAATGCAATGAAACGCACACTGCATACTTGCATTGCAAACTTACAATGCTATCTGTATCTATACCCAATCTCGACAGCATATATTGTTGGTCCACTGCTGAACGCAGGCATCCCGTGATAACCGCGTTATTGGCTTTTATCTCATGAATGTAATGTCTATAATCCCCAACACGCACAGCAAGCGTGTTGGGGATCGCAGTTCGAATTTTTACACAGCGTACTACTTTCCCCCGGTGGATATCCCTTAGTCTCGCCTGCTACGATGCCCGCAGGAAGAGTAGGGATGGTACTAAATAAATAAATAAATAAATAAATAATGCTGGACAATTCACTAAGTGCGGTTCTAAGCTGTATCTGTATGTACGTATGTGTTTGTGTATGTTTAAACACCAACGTGATTTAGAATGTTAGAACACAAACCACAACACAAATAACTAAACTCACTTGTTTGGCGTTGAGTTTCAGATTAGTTCAGTTTCAGTTCATTTATTTATCTTTTGACACAGTAATCATGTTCTTAGATAAGTCACGTTTACATTTCTAACTTAAATAATATCTAATTAATAACTACCTTAGCTTTAGTACATACCACATCACAAAATATGTTTTTATCAGCCAAAGCTTCGTCAATTATCTAATAAGAATAACTCTTATTTAACAGAATTGGTTTAATAATTACAAATAGTACAATGGCAGGTTTGTTTCATAGATATGTTTCATAATAGAGAGGCACATAAAGCTTTTTTGTATTTTTGATAGTCTTGTGTGGGGGACCACAATATTTTCCTTATTTCTAGTGTTGTGATTTATAGGTGAGTAAGCAATATTTATTGAAGAAAGGATTATTACGTTAGGGATACTTTGCGTTGCGTTGCGCCTAAGCACACATTTTAGAAATATCTTTTTGATTACTACAAATAAAATCGAAGGTGATGAAAGGTGTGGCTTATTAAAATTAATAGTGATTAACATCAAGTGAAAATTATGATAGTAATTATGCTAATAGAACAGCAGGGCAAAAAAAATATTAACATGGATCTGTTGCGGTCTTAATCACGTGAAATATTTAATAATGACTTGCGACAAATTCTTGAAGTAGAGAAGTGAATTATTTTACTGAAGGTAAGTTTTGATAGTTTTATTTTCTCGCAATCAAAGTGAAAAGTGGTGATTCGTTCAGGCCGAAACCACTCATTACAACTCGGTCGTTTTATTCTCCCTCGCTACGCTCGTGAATTTGAACTACCTCGTATGTAATAGGATGGTTTAATCTCTTGTAAACCAATCTACCATTATTCTGACAAGCACGTTAAGGATGCGTATAAGATGCTGCCACTCTTTTGTTTCAATTCTATCAAAGCCTAGTGCCTAGTAAATATATTGATCAACAGATCACCTTATCACATGACTGTCATTGTCTTGTGGTTTCGATTATTTATTAACATTGTAGCAGTTATAAACAGTTTATATATAAACTGTGTGTTGTTTATCTACAGATATTAACAATGGTTTAATAAGGTAATTGTGTTATGAACAGAAAGTATAACGACTGTCAGCTAATTGGTTAATTGTTGCCAAGTACTTAACAACTTACAACCGTAATGGTTTGTTTTGTTGGCAGTGAAAATAATACTTGTATACGTATATGGAAACGTTTTATGTTTACTTCTCTCACACAGGAACTGATTTGTGGGATAAATTTACTTATTCCTCACTAGTTTTAATTTTTTTATTAATATTAGGTCCTTACATATGAAATTGGCGTTTTTCGTACTGGCCACTTTAATCACAAATTTCTCCTCTTTGGTAAGGAATTCCAAATTCAAATTTGTACAGCTATAGACTCATGTATTTGTGCTTCGATGATCGTCATTCATTTGTTTTTTTTCTTCTGTTTTTTTCTGTTTGCGTCACTCATTATAAAAAATGGAAAACTTAAAATATCGCATTATTTACGAGTACGAGTTCCGCCGTGGCACTAGTGCTGCGGAAACAACTCGAAGGGTGAATGATGTGTATGGCGGTCGTGTTGCAAAAGAAAACACAGTTCGTTTTTGGTTCCAACGTTTTCGTTCTGGAAATTTCGACCTGCAGAACAAGCCCCGTGGACGGCCTGAGACTCAAGTTGATAATGAAGAGTTGAAGGCTATTGTGGAAGCGGATCCATCGCAAACCACGTCCGAGTTAGCTGCAGGCTGCGATGTTAGTGATAAAACTGTTTTAATTCACTTGAAGCAAATTGGGAAGATTAAAAAGCTTGAAAGGTGGGTACCTCACGAATTGACTGAAGCAAACCGGCAAACGCGCGTCGACTGCTGCGTTACATTACTAAACCGGCACAATAATGAAGGTATTTTAAACCGAATCATTACCTGTGATGAAAAATGGGTTCTTTACGATAATCGGAAGCGCTCAGCGCAATGGTTGGATCCTGGCCAGCCAGCCAAATCCTGCCCCAAGCGAAAATTAACCCCAAAAAAGTTACTTGTAAGCGTTTGGTGGACTAGTGCCGGTATTGTTCATTACAGTTTTCTCAAATCTGGCCAGACTATTACGACTGATGTCTATTGTCAGCAATTGCAAACCATGATGGAAAAGCTAGCGGCTAAACAACCTAGGCTGGTCAATCGCTCCACGCCACTGCTGCTTCACGACAACGCTAGACCACACACTGCGCAACAGACGGCTACTACATTAGAAGAGCTTCAATTGGAAAGTCTAAGACATCCTCCGTACTCCCCGGACCTTGCTCCAACAGATTACCATTTTTTTCGAAATTTGGATAACTTCTTGCAAGGGAAAAAATTCAACTCCGATGGGGCAGTCCAAATCGCCTTCAAAGATTTTATTGATTCCCGTCCGACTGGTTTTTTTAGTAAAGGGATCAATGAACTACCTATAAGATGGCAAAAGTGCATAGAAAATAATGGTTCATACTTTGATTAATTAAATATATTATATAAAAAAATATTCGACTTTTTGTTCCTCCCATACAAAACGCCAATTTCATATGTAAGGACCTAATATTTGATTGTAATTTTCTTTTTCAATAATATATTCATTTTACTGTTGATAAGGCGAGGGCACTGTAAGTAGGTAGGTGCCTATAAGCTTTTGGTTTTTTTTTCACATTCTTTTTGTGTTCACTAGGTACCTACCTACCTGCTTACCTGTATGTAATTAATTATGATATTTGTTACTGTCCTTTTTTGTTACTTTTCCTGTGCTGTTTGTGTGTGTACCTAATAAAGAGTCTATCTATCTTTACTGACGAACTAATTAGATGTTTTTTAAGAAACTAGTATTAGAAGCGTCCTTGAAGAGCGTTCATTCGCGTCCACTGCGTCGGTTGATGCCTTCGTTTTTTGCGCTTGAGTGAAGTGAATCATCGTTTCTTTGTAGGTACGTTGTCTATTGGACCATGAGGCGGTTATGCAAAATTGTATACAGTTATTCTGAGGACAGTCACCGTTTTAGTGCACTTTCTGAGGCTTATACAAAGCATATTAAGCTTATAGGGACATAATATCTTAAAACTGTAATACTATCATGGTTATTTACAATAAAGTTATTACCATATGGGTTTATATACGAACCTGAAGTTGCGAACTACAGTCCTAGTAGGTGTCGTGAGAGGCGACTAAGGGATATACACCAGGGGCAGCAGCGCCCCTGCATAACAATTCTACCACTGCGATCGCCAACCCGCATGCCCAGTGCGGGGATTATGGGCCTTACCCACCATGAGTAAACACCAATAAGGCGTTTATCAAGGGAAGGCCTGCGTCCAGCAGTGGGCCGATATAGGCTGTAGAGGCAGATAGAGGCAGATAGAGACAGAGAGAGAGAAAGTCGAAAGAGGCCAAAGTGTTAATAGCCATTTGTGTTCTTCCAACACAAATAAGGTTCGTAGTTAACCCGCTTACATCGTAATGCATTTGTGTTATTTTGTTATTGACTGACTTTAGTGCCTCCTTTAGTTCCAAAACCTCCTAAACCTCAACAGCCTGTATTGGTCCACTGCTGGACGCAGGCCTCTTCCTGATAAGCGCCTTATTGGCGTTTATCTCATGGAGGGCCCATATTCCCCACGTTGGGCATGTGGGTTGGGAATCGCAGTTTGGTTGTTATTTGTTCTGCAGGAGGCGCTGCTGCCCGCCCCCCGGTGGATATCCCTTAGTCGCCTCTTACGACACCCGCGGGAAGAGTCGGCGTGGAACAAATTCTAAGCCAGCACACACAGCTAGGTCGTTCCTATATCTTGTTTATTACAATTATATTAAACTAGCTGCGCCCCGCGACTTCGCACGCGTTGTTCCTATGGAAACGTTAAAAGGTGATTTTAATCCCACGGGAACATATTTATGGGATAAAAAGTAGCCTATGTTTGATTCCGGGATTGGAATTACCTGTATGCAAAATTTCAGCCAGATCCGTCCAGTAGTTTTGGCGTGAATAAGTAACAAACATCCATCCATACATCCATCCAAACTTTTGCATTTATAATATTAGTGTGATGTGATATATATTAATATAATATAATATATGATATATTAACTAATAAAATAAAATATGTTCACATAGAATCTCAAGTTTAATATTCGATAAGACTCGTATCCTGAGTCAACATTGAACGAGTTTATCTTTGTTATCTCGATAATCAAACTATTTTATGCAATCCTACTAATATTATAAACGCGAAAGTTTGTAAACATCTGTATGTATGTTTGTTGCTCTTTCACGCAAAAACTACTGAACGAACTGCTATGCTACTGAACTACTGAACTTTTCACTTCTTCCGCTAGTGGACAAAAAATTGAAGTGAATTATCAATTGCACCTTATTTCTTGTTGATAGTAATAACTATTTATCAAGCTGTTTATATAGTAAAAATTTGACTTGCCTAAGTAGGTACTTATTTTGTAAGTCTAAAGAAATAAATGATTTGACTTTGACTTTGAACGGAAATTTTGCATACAGGTAGTTCTAGGTATGGAATAACACATAGGGTACTTTTTATCCCATAAATCAGTTTTCGTGGGATAGGTGTACGAAGCCGCGGGGCGCAGCTATATATATAGTTTTCTCACGATTTCCATGAATCTAGTTATTTTGTTTGCGAAGATTATCATTATCATTTGTATACGTATTACGTTTATATTGGCGTTGCAAATTATTTCCTATTACTATGCAAGTATGATTTTTTATTTTTGTAAGGAGTATTTATTACTAGCTGCGCCCCGCGGCTTCGCACGCGTTGTTAATATGGAAATGTTTAAAGGTGATTTTTATCCCACGGGAACTGATTTATGGCATAAAAAGTTGCATATTATAATATGCCGCGGGGCGCAACTTATCGAAGTTGAAGAAATGCATTTCAAACATTTTACGCATTCGATGACAAAGTGACGTAATATTTTTCTATTCTACCCTAGACAACAATCCCCGTGCTAGGCCTACTGGACCAATTTTGATGGGACCACACGGGAAGCACTAGCTTTCAAATAAAATAGAATCATCAAAATCGGATCACCCAGTAAAAAATTCTGAGGTAACAAACATAGAAAAAAAAAACACAGTCGAATTGAGAACCTCCTTTCCTTTTTTTAAGTCGATTAAAAAGAAGATAACATAATGTACCTGTATCAATATCAACCTCTTTATAATATTAATATAGCATTTCATATATTAACTTAAAATAACATGTATTCCTTAGCAACTAATTTCAAGCAGACAGGCAGTTTGTTTTGATAGCGTATATAAATTCCAATATATTTTAGAATAGTACAATATAGCAATTTAAAATGTCAACAGTGTTTTTATATTCTCCATTTACATAACAGCTTCAGTAACTTAATTTTAGTAATATCATAATCAATTGAGTTGTAAAGTTACTGAGTAACACTTAAAAAGTACTCAACGCAAAACAAATAACCAGAACATTGTTGGAAACACAAAGTTACTTAAATACTTAAAGAACGAACATGTTCGCTTTTGTTACTTTGTGGTTTTGACATTTTGATATTTTGTATTTATCAGTTTGAACTTTTATTAAGTTCACTAACATCTTTATGATTTATCTTCAGACGTAGACGCCATTATAGTAGTGGAAGAAAAAATGTATCTTTCTCGAGAACTAACCGATACCGATGTTAAGGAAGAATTTGTAGTAATCAGTTATTTGTTTTTTTGTTAAATTGTGCTTATTACAAATTATAGTAGTACGATTCGCCAATAGATGGCAGGAAGAGTCATATTTTTCACTTTAATTCCCAAGGTGATTGGGATAAATTTAATTATTGAAAACTCGAATAAAATAGTATTACTATTCGCCAATAGATGTCAGGAAGAGTCAATTGAATACGATAAATCTAATTATTGAAAACATAATCAAACTAATAAAACGACATTTTCTGAAAATGAATCCTAGCTAGATCGATTTATCGCTCCCGAAACCACTTTATACTAAATTCATGAAAATCGTTGGAGCCGTCTGTCTGTCTGTTAGTCAGCGGCTTGTATTTTAAGGACCATAAAAGGTACCTACAGAATAGATTTTTTTGCAAAGTGTATTTTTCTTGCCGCTGCTATAACAAAATGATAAATATTAAAATAAACATGTTCTCAATTTAAAAAAAAACAACGGTGGACCGACACGACCTGGATCGGTGAGGCTCTTCATTATCGTCTAAATAATACCCGAGCCAATATGACAGCGATACCTATTTTATCATATTTTTACGTTTATCGTAGGAATTTTTAAAAATCCTACGCCCAGTTTGTGGTATCCATTATAAGCTGTTTTTTAATACCTCTGTAATAATTTTATCTCTTATAGATAAAGAGGAGATGCGAAACTAGAGTTTGGTGACCAAAAAGCGCATTTTCGTATCTCTGCCTAAGCTTTACGAAATGAAACTATTACAGAGGCATTAATAAATAACTTCTAATAGATACCACAAACTCAACGACGGATTTTTAAAACTGCTGCGTTTAACGTAATAATAAGATAAAATAGTTGGGGGCGCCACTTTCACTGGTTTAGGGCCTTAAAGTCTGAGTCTAATCAGAGTTTTTTTTAAATAAAGATAATATCTATGTATGTGCCTTACCGCAAAAACTTGCGCCTTGTATTGTAGCTATAGCTACTTGGGAACATAAAATGCCGGCCTTGCTAATTGATAAATATTTCAATTAAATCGGAACAAAACACGTCGTGTAGGGCCTCTCCATTTGTATATACCTACCGCTGGGATTTTCCTTTCTCCGTGTTGTAAACAATTTTCGCAAGGTTGGCAAACTTGTCAACAAGTGATTATTATGAATAATTAATTTTGTTTTAATAAACTATACGACTTAAAATTTTTATAGTTTTATCATCCTATAGTCAAAACGCAACCAAATTAAAATGGGACCAAACGGGAAGCACCAGCTTTTATATAAAAAAATAATCTTGAAGATCGGACCACCCAGATAAGTTCTGAGGTAGGTAACAAACATAAAAAAACAGTCGAATTGAGAAAATCGTCGTTTTTTTGAAGTCGGGCAAAAAAATAAAATTAGACTTCAAAGGAGGGTTGATAAAAATCATGTTAGTTGTTTTAATCAATAATATCTAATTAATTTGATTAAAAACGGATTTATCAATTAAAATTAGTTTTTTTTTTATGTTTATGATACACGCTTTGGTCTCTCCAGTTTAATAGTTATTTGTTTAACAAGAGTGCAAAGCTGTTTTTTAACCGCGTGCTCAATTTATTAAACACTAGTGCGGTCGTGATTCAACATTTCATAAACAAATTTTAATTTCCGATGGATTACTATTTAATTTGATAGTAAAGTCCCATAAAATTGTTTGTATACAATGATATACTAGGACCACAGGATCATTCGCGAAAAAACCTTAATAAACATTATTCCGCAATAGGGTATATGCATGTGATTTCAAAATGGCTAAAAAAATATATACCTACGTATTCTCTATTGATATAGAAACATATCTACATATTTATTTTAGAATTTTGAGATGTTTTTATCGTAGAATTTTACCATTGAAAAATTGATATTTTAAATCTCAATCGCGAAATTTCAAAACGCTACGCCATTGACTAGAGCGGACGTGACATCGCTGTTCACATTTATTCTTTTTTTATTCTGCTTGCTGCACCATGATTTGACACTATTCTGCCCACCTCACATTTCGTATAGTAGGTTATTTTCAGATTTTTCGGAAAACCTCTTTCCTGAGATGATCACTACTGAGGTCGTCACAAAAGGTTTTAATCGATTGTGAACGTGGACGTCAAATAAACATGGCGCTAATATGGCAGCGTTTTTATCACCCGAAAATGATTGTAGTTTTGATGTAATTCTTTTACCTTATTATTGCGAAATTCAGTGAGCGTCTTATCAATTTTCGGTTAAATAATGACCTAAAGAATCGATAAAAACAATAAAAAAAATCGATGCATATACCCTATTGACAGTAAAACCTGTCAACATACCTACATTACCTACATACAGGCAGTCGAGCACAGAACGTCTTCCTACCGTCGAAGCAAGGTAAACAAACAACATGGAAGAGTATACAAACAGGCTGTGCAGTGCAACCTTGACCTGCCACTTACAAGCAGCTCTGGGTCAACGGTCGCGTTGGTTTGGTACTGCGAGGTATATAGTCAAATCGTATATTTCTTTAAAATAAAATAAATAAAAAAAGACTTAATCTCTGCTTCTTATTTACCTACTTATGTACATCTATTTTCAAACATTTATTTAAGTAAGTAGTCGCCATTTTTGGCGTAGGCGTCCCTCAGTTCTTTCCACATTTTCCTATCGCTGGCCTTAGTCATCCAGACATATTTACGAAGAGAGCTGGTCCTACCAGCTCTCTTCGTAAATATGTCTTGCCATCTCTTCTCCGGTCGACCTCTAGATCTCTTTATATATATATTTCTTTAGACTTACATAATTAATTTTGTTTTAAGAACTAAAGAACCGACTTCCATTATTATAGTATTTTCATGGAAAATCTATGGATTCCATTGTCAGAACTGAGCCAAATTAAAATGGGAGCACCAGCTTTCATATATGTATATAAAAAGAATCATTAAAATCGGACCAACCAATCAAAAGTTCTGAGGTAACAAACATAAAAAAATACAGTTAAATTGAGACCCTCCTCCTTTTTTTTAAAGTCGGTTAAATATAACTTTGAAGAACGGACGGCGTTCGCCACTCATCGGTCAAGAAGATGTACCTTATGGAATTTTGTTTTATTACTCTAAACATTAACGCATGAATGAACGGTGGTCCCTTAATGCTACTAGACAAGTCATTTTGTTCATAAGTAGGTGTGGGTAGAAAGGGGAACTATAAACTAATATTTTGGGTCGAACGGAGCAAAATACCTAATGGGTAGAAAAATCTTGGGTGGCACTCTCAAGACGTTCAGTTAGCGCTCATAAACACAGACTACACGTCTCAAATACACAGACCGTTGACTGCCGTCGGCTCAACTACGGTCAACGGGCGCAGTTGACTTGCAGTTGGCAACTTGCCGTTCGTCTAAATGAACCCTTATAGCTTATAAACTGAACCTTTTGTATATCGCTTTAACCTTTGTGAGAGAAAAATATAAATAACTGATACCGCCACGGGACAAATATTTATTGTACGATCTGCAGACACTAGTTCTGGGTGTTATGTATAAAAAAAAATATTATTTTTGTATTGTTATTGTATTGGCTGTGTGGTGTGCTGGCTACAATTTGCACTACCCCATTTCTTCCCGTGGGTGTCGTAAGAAGGGATATCCACCGAGGGCGGCCAGCAGCGCCCCCTGCAGAACAATTCTACCACTGAACTGCGATCCCCAACCCTCATGCCCAGCGTGAGGATTTTGGGCATTACACCCCATTAGATAAACGCCAACAAGGCGCTTATTAGGGGGAGGCCAGCGTCCAGCAGTGGACCAATCCAGGCTGTTGAGGTTGAGGTATTGTATTAAGAATATTATCAGTTATCTAGTACCCATGAAGAAAGAAAATATATATATTTACTTACACAAGCTCTGTCAGTTTGGGACGAAAATAAATTCAGCAATTAATCTATTTATAGTCAGACAAAGAGTTATTTAAACAGCGAAGGCCGATGTATGAAGTAAACAACTTAACAGTGAAACGTTTTTTGAATGAGGTCTATAATTATAATAAACAGCCTTTACTTTTAATTCACTATAATGACGCACCTATTGTGTAAGAGTTAACAAGTAAACAATAAAACAAGCCAAGTGTGAGAGGGATTTACACACAAGGGTTCCTTAGGGATCATATACACAGACTGCAACCCGTCAACTGCCGTCGAGTGCAGTCAACTGCAGGTTCTTTTGAAACACCCTTATAGACAGACAGCGGAGGCTTAATAATAGGGTCCCGTTGGCACTCTTTGGGTACGGAACCCTAAAAACAAATAATGAAGTAAATAATTTAGTATACGAGTATTTTTTAACCGAATTAAAAAATCAATTCGACTTTTTTGTTTGTTTTTTTTTTATAATTCTGAGGTAAACTTTTGACTGAGTGGTCCGATTTTCATGATTCTTTTTTTGTTTGTAAACTGGTGCTTCCCTTGTGGTCCCATTTTGATTTAGTTCAGTTCTGTCTGACAGTGGGATCCATATAATTGAAGTCGGTTTATAGTTTTTTAAAACATAATCAATTATTTAATAACAAGGTAAATCTAACAATAATAAATTAGCTTTTATGATCACTTGCAATGAGTTGCTGCAGTAACTGGTTCAACATGACAAAATAATGTTTACGATGATCTAATAAATTTGTTCAGGAGACCCTTTGGTGGTATTTAACGGAGGTTGACCCCAGGTTGGCATGGAGTCGCTGCTAAGAATTCGGAATGTCTGCATTCAAAAAGTCCTGAATTGATATAATGCAAATCGTTTCACGATGCTCCACACATATTCAGATTATATTGGATTCTGAATTTGTCACGTCAATAGCGTAGCCTAGTGCTCTGGGAAGCTGCTGAGCTTCAAGCTACATCTGAAGCGAGTATAATGAGAACAAAAGCTGATGTATGAGGAATCCAGTACTCTTCTTCATCAGATTGAGCAATAATTGAATAGAACGCCTCTGTTCTGTCTTACAGAAAACCCTGAGGACAGTTATATCACGAGTGGGCATTTTCTAATGCACGTTTTTCTACACATTTGAGCAGCACATATACCGGAATCAGATTCTAAATTCCCTCTCTAAATTCAGGATCTGGACTCCCGCTGTATGAAGCCAGTCTACACAGCAAATTCGACCGGCCACCGACCAGATGACAAAACACTGTCGGCTGCTTACAATATTCACTAAAATAACACCGTTGATAATGTCAATTTTGGTGCGTACTCTCCAACACGCTTACTTACACGGTGGATTGATTCAATCGTAAGATTGACCCCTATAGACCCTCCATCACGTGAAACAAAGGATGGAGCGTTGACATCAGTGTCAAAGTCATAAAGCCTTTATTTGTTTGGGACTTTTTGGGATAGCCACTTGAATTCAGCGTAAAAGGAATCCCGATAAGGTTCATAATTTACCGTCTTTTTAGTAGATTTGTCTACCTACCAACATGTAAAATTATTAGTTGATAGGTAAGCGATAAACTTGCAAGTGGTTTCTTTTTCACTTCTTCCGCTAGTGGACAAAAAATTGAAGTGCATTAGAGTCAATTGCACCTTATTTCTTGTTTGATAGTAATAACTATATATCAAGCTGTTTATTTAGTAAAAATTTGACTTGTCTGAGTGCTTATTTTGTAAGTCTAAACCAATAAAAAATTTGACTCTGACTCTGACTGTATGCTAGTGAATCTATGGTTTATCCATTTTGAATGGAGCATGTTAGTATACAAAATACGACACAAATAACAAAATCTCACTTGCTTGGCGTCGAGTTTCAGACATAATTGTAAGCAATTTTTATTGAAGGGAGGATCTAAAATCGACAAGTAATGTAAATTACGTATAAAAGGACGCGCCAACAAAGTGAATTTTAGGTTAAGTATGGACGGTTTGTATACGTTTATGCCTCATTCAAAATGGCGCAGCTAGTTCCATATAAAAAAGAAATCCTCTTGAAAATGCTAAAGTACCTATTAATATTACTCTACTGTAACTGTAACTTACTCCTCTTAACCGGAGCTGGTTCGTGCCAAACATAAGGTTTTTCGCTCCACGTTAGAAACGGTAAACTGTCGCAGAATATAGAATCAGCTGTATGGTAAAGTAATTGTAAACAGCTCAAGATTGATAGTGCTTTGTAGAGATCTAGAAAATCTTTGACGTCAATGGAAGAGTCAAGATTGGTATCAGTGATAAGGTCATAAAGCTGATTAATTGCCTTTTAAAACTCCGTCCACGCATTTATTTTCTTTGGCTGAATGAAAGAATAAAAAAAATATACACACGTTATCTTGTCTGCTGTAATGGTTAGATTTAGATCTAAGAATTTCATTTACAACGGGATATTTACTATGATTTGAGTTTTGAACTTTCCAATATTTCGGCACAGTTTCATGCGCATTCAAGGTAACAAACATAAAAAATACAGTCGAATTGAGAACCTCCTCCTTTTTTTGAAGTCGGTTTAAATACTCCGGAGGGGTCAATGGAGGGGTATCAATTTAATTTAAAGAGTTTTCTCTTTTAAACCTTTTTAAAACCTTTGCATTTTAATGTGTACCTAAACAACACACTATGTTTGGATGGATGTTTGATACTATTGAACTCTTGAACTAAAATCAAACAGGCTTTTGATCCCATAAAACAGTTCCCATGGGATAGAAATAGTATCCATAGGAACAACGCGAAGCCGCGGGCAAAAACTAGTGATCTATATTTTATATTTTTGTGAATTGGTAAATCACAGATTAATAATAATGGGAGTAGGTATAGGTACATATTGTTATATCTTTTATCTATATTATCTTTTTAATAAAAATATATCATTTATTGAAAAAGAAAATTACAATCAAAAACTAAAACTAGTATTTACAATTGAAGCAATTAAGCTAACTGCAGACTTTCGGAAACAATCTACAGGTAACTTAACTTACTTTTATTTATCGTAGATGGATAACCGTTTGAAGTTTCTAGCATTACTCGTAATTAAATGATAATGGCATGGTATTTTAACACAGCCCATAAAATGCTGCCCCCGATGCCTAGTCTAGTCTAGACTTCTAAGCCTAGAAGGCTAGATACCTACATCGACTAAGCCACTCAATGCATAGCGGCATCGACGTAAGTCAAAACCGGTAGATTAGGTACTAGCTTCTCGAAAGGCTCAAATTAGGTCCAATTGGGTCAACCCTGGCATCATCGTCGGACCGGCAGCATGCGTATTGTTGTCTCAGTCGCACTTCGGTCTAGGTATAGGTACATCTTTCACCTTCCTCACCAACGCCAACGGTTCTGTCGAAAACCAGCGTTGGTTGAAACGTGTTTACAACTAGCTCATGCTGAGACATAGACCGTTTTGTGACTCTAATCGACAGAAGCTTTGTTCTTTTATTTGTAAACCATGTTTGTTTTTGATTGAGTTACAAATAAAATTATATACAATTCTTTCCATATTTGTTGTTTATCAGGTATGTCGCAAAGTATTAGAAATCTGTCTTTCAAAGATTTAATTCTTTAGATACGGCTTTACGCCCAAAAACTGCGGCATTTTGTTTAAATGTGTGCGTTAACAAAATGCCGACGCACGCACACTATGAGCAGATATAATAAGTGTTTGTTTCAATAAACCTAAATGTTATTATTGTTTTTTATTGTGAAATCATATAGCACAAACTTTTGAGCACACCACAAAAACACACAATCACGGATCCAAATGACAAAGACAAGTTTGTGAGCTCACAAACTTCGTTTGGCAACAAACACGGCGCGGTCTCGGATTTAAATCTTTGTTGTCTTTGCGTTTAGTTGTAATTGTAATACAACACAGACCATTATGTTTAGTGAGAACTGGCAGAACGTACTATATCTAGAGATTTTTACATATACCTGTGCATGCATAGGGGCGACAAAAACGCGTGCACAAGTGTGCAATCGGGCCACTGGGTTACCGCATTGCCAGAACCTAGAATGCCTAGCTCGGGTACCTGTGCGTTACGGTTGCCAACTCATGCCAGTCGTTTGTGGTTACTTTCTGCGGAATAATAAATTAATGTGCGGATTTTGATTCGGATATTTTTAAAGAAAAAAAAATGTTTATAATATCTCGATAGCAGGCTTTGGTGGCAACTATAAACCGACTTCAATTACATGGTTTTCTTATGGATGAAATTGTCAAGACTGGACTGAATTGAAATGGGACCACACGACACGTTGCTTAACCTAGGCGATCGGTTCTCAAGGTGATACGTATTAAAATGATTTAATCTTTATTATTTTAAGTTATAGCATCAACACAAATACATAATTTGCGAAAATTTCAACTATCTACCTATCACGGTTCATGAGATACAGCCGCCGGTGACAGACGGACAGCGGAAGCTTAGTAATTAGGGTCCCGTTTTACCCTTTGGATACGGAACCCTAAAACAGTCGAATTGAGAACCTCCTCCTTTTCTAACCGACGCGACGTCAAAAAATGGAGAAGGTTCTCAATTTTGTATTTCTTTTTTATGTTTGCTACCTCAGAACTTTTGACTACCTGGTCCGATTGTTATGATTAATTTTTTATTTGAAAGTTGGTGCTTCCCCTCTGGTCCCATTTTAATTTCGTCCAGTTCTGATAATGGGATCCATATAATTGAAGTCGGTTTATAGTTTTTTTTAAAACAAAATCAATTATTGAATCTGCTATGACATCCCCGCATAAAAGTACATAAAAACGGCTAAATGTGGCCGTAAATGGTAAACTCGGTGAAGCAGGCAGATGCGACTGTCTGTGAAACGTAGGTACTCGTATATGACACGAATTCTGCAGCCGGCATGTGTTCCGTATACTGCGTGGGGCCGTGTCACTAGAATACTAGTTTATCACGTCTGCTAAGCTAATGTATTGGAAAACAAGCCTTATAAAACTAGGCTACGGTTTATTTTTTGCGTAAATTCTTACGTCAACCTGAACAGCCTGTATTGGTCCACTGCTGGACGCAGGTCTCCTCCTGATAAGCGTTTTATTGACGTTTATCTAATGGGGCCCATAATGCCCACGCTGTTTCACCTGCGTAGTTCCCGTTCCCGTGGGAATTCCGGGATAAAATATAGCCTAGCGGCTTCACACGCGTAATCCCAAGGGAATAACACATAGGCTACTTTTTATCCCATAAATCAGTTATGGGATAAAAAGGAGCCTATGTGGTATTCCAGGCCTAGAACTACCTGTCTGCAAAAATTTCTGCCCGATCAGTAGTTTCTGCACAAGAGCAACAAACGTACATAACATATATACAGACATGTTTACAAACTTTTGCGTTTAATAATAGTATTGTAGACAAAGCTACTAGGGAAACTTACTTGTAAATAAATATTGAAACAGTTGCTACCCAAAGGCCGAAGCAGTATGACCATTTCTTATCAAAACAAAACACTCCCACTCCTAGATTATGAAACAATCGACTGCCAAGTATAATACTCTTAAGGTGGATCGATTTACATTGCGCGGGAGATTGAAAATATATTTTTCAGCAGATTTACTTTCTACGTTCTACAAGGAATAAAGTTACCTCAACCTCATCGACCTGCCACTGATGGACGCAGGCCGGTGGATATCCCTTAGTCGCCTCTTACCCTACGACACCCACGGGAAGAGACGGGGTGTGATGAATTAGTTACCATGGGATAGAAATCACCTAGAAACGTTTCCATAGAAACAACGCTTGCGCAGACGCGGGCTGGAATTAGTAACAAATATCCATCCAAACATTTGCATTTATCACATCACATCTACGAATAAGAATAGTCTTATTCGTAGCATCACATCACACTAATATTATAAATGCGAAAGTTTGTATGTAAGTATGGATGTTTGTTACTTCTTCACGCCAAAACTACTAGACAGATCTGGCTGAAGAAATTCTAATCTTGGAATCAAACATAAGCTACTTTTTATCCCTAAAATCAGTTCACGTGGGATAAAAATCACCTTTTTCACATTTCCATAGGAACAACGCGTGCGAAGCCGCGGAGCGCAACTAGTAATATTATACATATGTTTAACGATTGACGGCAAATTACTTTATAGTTTTATTTCATTTCATTTCATTTATTCAATGCTTCATATTATGGTAAGTATACAATTTGTCAGAACTTATCAAACTATATTAAAGTAAGTACACATATATGTATATGTACCCATTTAGGGTGTTGCAATGGGAGTCGGTCAGTTAGATTTACAGGTCATTAAAAGTATCGCTTAAAAAATAATTTAGTTCGTAGAAGCATTTTTCCAACAGCATCTCTTTTAATCTATTTTCAAAAATATTGTTATTATCTTGGCTTTTCATTGAGTCTGGAATGTTATTATATATTTTTACCGCCATTGAGTGCGGACTAGTTTGGTGAATTTTTAATTTTGAAGCGGGTGTCACAAGATTATGTTTGTACCTACTTTGATATCTAACAGATGACAGAATTTCTAAACAAAAGTTTACGTAAAATAATTTAATCTGCCGCGTAACGTTAATCGAACGCCCATAAGGTTACAACTGTTACAAGCCCACGATAAGGAATGTGCCCTTGCGTTTTCCATTCCTTGAAGGGTTCATAACTTCACAGCAATGTTTACTAACTACACAATCACATTCTAATTCTGTATTCATTACAAGGCCAGTGTATTTGTCACCGAACTTTCCGGTAGGAAAACTACCAGTGATTTGATTCGGTAGCCTACAAGGGCGTAGAAAAAGCACATAAGTGAAACACTTCATTTGTTTTACATCTCCATGTTTACTCTGTCGATTATTTTTGTAGCGTACACACAGAAAATAATTAATTTTGTTTTAAAAAATTTAATTTTATTTAAAAAAAAAAACTATAAACCGACTTCGATTTTTACAGTTTTTTCAGGAATTTTCATGGATACCATTGTCAGAACTGAACAAAATTAAAATGGGACCACGCGGGAAGCACCAGCTTTCATATAAAAAAGGATCATGCAAATCGGACCACCCAGTCAAAAGTTCTGAGGTAACAAACATTAAAAAAAAACAGACGAATTGAGAACCTCCTCCTTTTTTTGAAGTCTGTTAATAATAGTTGTCTCTTAATATTGTATAGAAATAAATAAATAAATAATGCTGGACAATTCACACAGCATTATCTAGCCCCAAGCTAAGCAGAGCTTGTGTTATGGGTACTAGATAACTGATATACATAATACAATACACTACATAGATAGATATTTTTTATTATACATAGAAAACATCCAGAACGCCCTAGACAAATATCTGCAGATCGTACAAATATTTGTACCGAGAAACACTTATTGAAACCAACTACAGGAACAAAAAAACATTTTCTCCCGACTTTGAACAAAACGTATTATTTTATCAAGAAAACAGTAATGAAATGATTGCTACTTTGTAAAGTTCCTAACGAGCCATTCTGAGCTGACCACATTCTTGATGAGCGACTGTTAAATTATGCTACTTCTTTTTGCATTTGGCAACATTGTAGCAGTAATTTATCATCAAAGCGCGCCTAATGGAGCTGTGTTGCCATTACTGCTATTATCGATTTACACGGAACATGTTGATTTAATGAATAAAAAAACATGCAAGCAAATTGCATGTTTTTTTCTCTGCTTATTTTGAGGTTAGATAACGATATGTGAAATTTCGAGGATCGTATTCTACTAACCGATTGCTTTACTAAGCACTGCACGCATTATCATTATCAACTAAGTAAAAAATTTCGTGGAGTGAACTTCGATAGGCTTATACATGTACTTGTTATCAAAAGTTACTAAAATAAAATAGGAAATAGCGATTGCACATTGGGAGCAATAGCCCACTGCACTGCACTGATAAGAAGCGATAAGAACGTGCTCTGATTTCTGTGACATAGACATTTCCATAAAATGTATACTTACCTACTTTACAACAATCATATGATAATGATAGAAAAACCGCTCTTCCTGCTCTTACAAGTGTTATATTATAATTATAAATAATTATGTGACCATCGACACTAACCCCAGGGGTTCAGTGCAGGTTAAGGCTCGGACTCCACCAAAGCGGAGACGTACGGAGATGTCCGAAACGGGCATCTCTGTACATCTCCGCTTTGGTGGAGTCCACGATCTTACGACGAGAAGCGCTACGGGTGTATCCACCGAAGCTATGCGAGGATGCGTACTGGCCAGACTGGAGCGGAGATAGTTGTTATTTTGATTCCATTTGCTTAGTGGACGACATTATTGCCGTTCGATATAAAAAAAAAAAACTGTTGCAAAACGAATACCTACGTAAACATTGTTCATCAGTCACCTATGTCGTCATTAAATCACATAATTTGTATACATCTTAATCTTACAGCTATGACCTAATAGAATAGAGTATACCTAGTACATAATAAGGTATGCAAATTTACTCAATAAAAAACAATTTGCAAGGTTATCCATGGTCCACTGCTGGCAAGCGGAACTGAGCTGCGTGCGGCGAGCGTTGGATCTTTGTTGAGATAACACACATACATTACTCGATCTAGACGAGACGAGAGAATCCGCCCATAAGTTCATCGCAAGCACTATCCAACTTCAAATAGAGTTAATTTCTTAGTGTTTTAGTTTGCTCTATCGGTTTGGTATGCGCAGCACTGCTCTTTGGTGACCCGATAAGAGCGTTCCAATTTGTAGTCTACGTATTAATTATGAGGCTAAGATATCATACGCAACAATAGTAGGTACCTAATTGGAACGAGGTACGTTATTGTGTCTAGGGACCTTTGCGCTACAAAAGTCGCCGGTTCACTTGAACGTACGTACGTCTTTGTCTTTCATCTAAGAAGGCTACGTACGACCCTCTCATTTTGAATAAACGACTGATTTCGGAAATATTTTTATTTATTTCTAATGGTGAATATATTTAGGATGTTTGCAGCGTGACAGATTTTCGAATAAAGGTGTCTATCATATAAAATAGCTTGAAAATAACTCGATTCGGTGATCAAAATATGGCAAATTAGTTTCGCTCTCATTCATCCGATTATGTATGGAAAATTTCAATACGATCGGGGACGTAGTTTCCAAATGAAGCGGAAAGTACGTTTGTATGGGGGGCTAAGGTATCCGTATCGTTTTTAAGAACAGAACGGATACCTTAGCCCCCATACAAACGTACTTCCCGCTTCATTTGGAAACTACGTTTCCGATCGTATTGAAATTTTGCATACATAATCGGATGACAAATAGCTATGTTTGTAGTGTAGTGTTTTCGTTTTTTAAAAAACATTATGATATTTGAATGAGAGTTAAACTAATTTGCCATATTTTGACCACCAAATCGAGTCATTTTCAAGCTATTTTTTATGCATGTTAGACACCTTTATTCGAAAATCTGTCACTTTGCAAACATCCTAAATATATTCACCATTAGAAATAAACAAAAATATTTCTGAAATCAGTCGTTTATTCAAAATGAATCGCAAAGTACGAAAAAATATAAAAAAATTAGAAATTCCTTCAAATTTCTGCAACCGCTCGCTCAAACGCGGGGGGCAATGCGACACAGGGAGCACAATTCCAAAATAAGGCGAATGCCGCGGAATGGCCAACACGATGCGATTCTACGTGAAACAACAACAAATTCACTCGGGCCGGTTGCTAAGATTTGGGAGGGGTTCGTAGCCTTCTTAACGCACTGGCGGCGGCGATTGGACCTACCCTTGGAATCGCGCGCGTATCGATAAGGTTTTAAGAATCATTGCTTTTGGGTGTCTGATAACAAAATGTAATCAACAGTAAGTACGTAAGGCACGGTCAACGAGACTAATAACTGAATCAGGTCAAGCCTTCGCGCTTCGCTGCGATATATTCTCAGAATTGGCTATGTTTTTGTTATTATAGTAAGCCCTTACTTATGTCTACTACGAAATTATGGAGGAATCGACCGCTGTGGATTGAAAAGATAGTGGTGACCTTCAGTATCTGTGATAGTCTATTTTGAAGTCACATGCATATACCCTATTGTAAATGCTATTTCTATCACTTATTTTCAATAAAGTAATAATAATAATAACAATAATGCTGGGCAATTGACACGGCATCATCAAGCTTCAAGCTATACAGAGCTTGTGTTATGGGAACCATCTACCAGCTATAAAAGATATTCCTTACGGAAAATGGCTCGCATTGCGCCCTCTTAAATATATATCCAGCTCAAGGTACACTCTTGTCGAAGTGACAGATCTCGAGAACTAGATCAAGTTGTTTATTACGACAAGTATTGGCGTAAGAAACTAGCATTTACGAAGGGCCTTTACGCAATAAAAACCAGTTATTTTAGTTTGGTGCTGGCTTAGAATTTGCACCACCCCAACTCTTTCCGCGAGGGTGTCGTAAGAAGCGACTAAGGAATATCTAACGGGAGGCTGGCGCAGCGCCCCCTAAACAAAAATTATACCAGCAAACTGCTATCACCGATCCGCATGCCCGGCATGGGGATTATGGGCATTACCCTCCATGAGATAAACGCTAATAAGGCGCTTATCAGGGGGAGGCCTGCGTCCAGCAGTGGACCAATACAGGCGTTGAGGTTGAGTTTGCATTTGCCTGTATTGACGAGAACTATAACAATATGTATTGCTTTTCTTTACTGTTGTAATAGATCCGTTATACAAATTGTACCTAGCAACACGATGACCAATTATACAAATAACGCAAATAGAGATCGAAAATTGAAGCCATGGTCAAACCAATAACTAAATTACTAGATAGAGTCGATATTGGCATTTGACACATCATATATTCGCTCGGTATGCTCTATAAATGTATTCCTACTTATGTTTAAAAAAAATTATATATTTTATTCTTATTCTTTTTATTTATATAAGAGTTTTGTCGTAATTTTAGATAATATGGTAATGTTATGTTAAATATGTCCATAGTTAAAAACAGTTATAAGACGTCTTATTTTAGGTAAGAGGGTTCGTAAGATCAAGGCACTAACTTTTTGTTAGTTTTTAACTTATTGTAATGTGAAATTTTTGTTTAACTAAGTTTCGAAATTTTAATTTGCTAGTATTTTGTTTAGTGGAATGGTAGTACAGTAACAAGTATACAGGTACTTAGTAGGTATAGTTACAAATAGGGACGTGTTCTTTAAAAGTTTTGGTGGAAGCCAGCCTTATTTCGTTTATAGCCTTGTTTAGTTTATAGCAGAAACTCAATGCGAATGCATTACCAAAGAAAAGCTCAGTAATGGTTCAATCTGAGTAGGTAAACATAATACAGGGTGTTCCAGGTATCTTTTTAGGGTTTCATATCCGAAGGGTAAAACGGGACCCTATTACTGAGACTCCGCTGTCTGTCTGTCTGTCTGTTTCATGATACGCGAAAGTCAGACAGTTGAAATTTTCTTATAGATGATGTATTTCCGTTCCCGCTATAACAACAAACACTGAAAAACTTAGAGCTTGGAAATAAAGATTTTTTGATTTGATTCGATCAACCTGCTGAATGCTGATTGCCTGCAATCTGCAACCATTCAGAGTTGTTTTTAAGCCGTCTTTTTTTGCATTTTTTAATAGATTGTCTTTAGTTTCCGGGTCAAAAGTAGCCACATTCTACAAATCCAACCGTAAGATTACACCTTGCGGTCTAGATGTACAAGGTGTACCTAGATTTACAGTTGCCTCGCACCTCAGCCGGCCCGCTAGGTCTATTAGGAAGATTTAGGACGCAACGGTACCGTCCCTAGCAAATGAGATTCTGGTAGCTTGTCTGGGAGATATGATATATCTCCCAGACAAGCTACGATAATTAATTTACAGACGAAATCGAAAAACAGTTTACAAAAAGATTTTAAAGAGAACCTCCGCCTTTTTTGAGTCGGTTGAAAATATGGTGGAAGCAACAGTTTTTTTCATTCATTTAATTATTGACTTACTTAGGTACAATATTTTACATAAATAACTAGGACATTGATTGAAGGTATTTTTTTTGCTAAGTGTTAGGTTTGAATGTGGTCGAATATAAGAGGAGAGGAATACATATTAAAATTTTATACTTACCAAATATCATAATTATTTACAAGGTAAGTGAATAAAAAGAAAATTCTTTGGAGACTTCCACATACCTGAAATAATACTATCAACTATACATATAATATAGATAAACAGATTTCCCTGTTCTTAGGCAAATAACGACGAATGATCGTAAAATGAGTCGCCCAACACACTTTTATATTATAATAACCTACGCTACGAATAAGTTATTACTTCTTCGTAGAACCTACTATGTATATATGTATAGGAATAATAAAAATGTATATCAAGTCAAAAACAAAACACGTAAACCGACAGAAATGGACTCGGCATGTTTTGGAAACTTACGCGATCGATCCCACGTTGTTTCTCGCTCCTATAAAGACAACCTTTGTTTAAAGTAGAGTTTCGGTAGGCTAACCCTTTTACACTGTATTTATTAATGTGATACATGGTGACGATGAGGTTTGATAAAGCTATAAAGTCAACTTAATCATTTGAATTATAAATTAAAACAACGAAATAAGCCCTAAAATCATAGACAAGTAAAATGTTAGACTAAATTATTATTTAACATTTTATTCATAATTTATTTACTTACATCTTAAATTTAGTTTTTTTATTATCAAATAAACACTCAAATTTTAAACTTAGTTCTCAGCAGTGGCTATCGGAAGAAAACTTAACTATACAGAATTTTCTAATACAAATGCACTCTGCGAAAGTGCATTGTGACGTGACATACTCCGAATCCAAATTCTGATTACGGATAAAACAAAGCCACAGATTTTAGTATTCAACTCAACTTCAACTCTCACTGACCTCTGCACAGAAACAAACAAATGTATTAAGGAAACAGGCAATGAAACTCGTTTGTACGCACCTACATGCTACCAAGAAGGTAACGGGACAGCGGCGGCTGCGGAGGAAAGACTTTTTGATAGGCTACTTGACTCATACATACAATTTAGCGCAATAAATATTTATTTATGTAACAAGAAAAACTCATTACAATGCCAGCTAAAATAAACATACAATTTTATTTGTTGTAATTTACATTGTAGTTTAAAAATATGGTATTGTGTTTACACTGTAAACATATTTTTATGCTAGCTAAATAATAATAGTAATAGTAACTTGAGTGTAAACTTTACAGTTAAGTTACTATTACTATTATAAATTAAAAAATACTTGGTTTTTTGTTTATTGTTAGTCCAATAAATGGACTTTTTTTATTCAATTTTTTTAGTTTATGACTTAAGAAACCAATATTTAACGATTTCATAAATAAACAGTGACGATGATTCTACTAGGAAGTACATTATTGTCAACTTAAAAATTTGTAACTTATGTATTTTAAATTTTTAACTCTGAAAGTGTTAAAACTTTTAAATCTAAATTATTAATGTTATTAATGTTATTATTAATGTTATTAATACTAAAGTTATTTACAACGGGATATTTAAGTACCTTGATTTGAATGTTGAGCTATTCAAAAGCTCAAAATTCAAATCATGGTAAATATCCCGTTGTAAATAACTTCTGAAAGTGTTGTCGCCCATGTTGTGAGTTGTGACGTCATAGGAATCTGAGCAATTTCGTGAAATTCGTTATGTAGCAGCAGCAGCGTTATTATGTCAGTGTCAGTAGCAGTTTTACAATGACGAACATTTGCTAAATGTCAATTGTATGCTTACGACCCGTATGACGTCATAGCACAGATGAATATAGACTTCGCTTACAGCGTTTTCCCCTTTCGTTTGTTTACGAGAAGTAAACTTTAAAATGAATTAAATTTATGGATGGAAATATTTAGTAAGAATTCCACATTTTTTTCTCGGAATGGTTACTAAATATTGTCATCCTTTATTTACAATGGATTTCCGCAAAGTAACGCCTGAATCTATTATGTATTTAGAACGAAGTTTTGAGATCTTCTAGGTCCTAAAAATAAAGTCACTAATATTATTTCCTCTAGTCACACAATAAGTGATAATTTAGGAACTACATTTAAAAGAGGCAACTAGCCCATTTTGACGGTAAATCTACTTTTTACGATTTCTTTTTCATACAATTATAAACGCTGTCGTCACCAATCCAGGACTTGAATATACATACGAAAAACAAAAAGGCATCGCGCCAGCTTTTAGGCCCGTATTATAAAAGCCTGCTCAGTCATAAATATAGTTATGCTTGAGTAACGTTTTTCTATGGCATAAGTGTCACTCAAGCATAGGTCGATGACTGAGCATGCTTTCATAATACGGGCCTTAAACAAATATGTAATAAATAATAAAATGAATAAAATAAAATTCATTTATTTCAGACAACACAAAAAATCAATTTAGGTTATGTTTGAGTTTCCTACATTATTATGAATACGAAATTTTGTGAAATCTGTTTTTTATTTTGTTCCCGAAGATCTCCAAAACTACTGAACAGATCAAGATGAAATTTGGCGTACATTTTAAGTATAGCCCAACTTACATAATAGGTTAATTATTTTACCGAAAATATGTGCTAAACCGCGGGCAGGAGCTAGTATATTATAAAGAAACGGTTTGATACCTAATGTAGATGGTTACGTGGAATAGTATCCATCCACTTACCTACCTATAGGATAACGAAGTTGATCGATCATACTTACCGTACGTACTTATCTATAATAATATTCTAAAGAGGAAAGATTTCATTGTTTGTATTGAATACCCTTCGAAACTACAGGACCGATTTAAAAAAGTATTTCACCACATCAAAAAGCTTACTTTTCAGGGAGTGACAAAGGCTATATTTTATCCCGGAATTCCGACGGGAACGGGAACTACGAGGAATAACTAAACTATATTATTTTTTTGTTATTGGAATCTATTGACATAATTTGCAGCTTTATGAGTCATAAAGCTGCAAATTATTCCATTACATTCCATACTATGATCTGTTGGTAATAAATTATGACCAACAGATCATAGTCTATAATAATATATTATACTTTATTAAAATTGGAAATGCGTTTCAAAAAAGATGCAATGAAATGCATTGTCTTTTATCCTCCCTATCCCAAGTCTTTTTAAAGTAGCCAACAAATATTGTTTTACTGATAAGTAAACATATTTTTCATATGTATTGTGTAAATAACCAATCGCTGTCAATAAGGTATGTTTACGTAAGCGAGCGAAAGTGAAATTTTGCAGCCGCCATCCGACCCGAGCTCTGTTAAGTGGACGCTTTCCTTTCTAGTTAATATGTGAAGATTTGTTTGTAAACACCCCTACTCTTTCCGCGGGTGTCGTGAGAGGCGACTAAGGGATATTTAGGGGGGTGGGGCGAATTCTGTCACCAAACTGCGAACCCCAACCCGCATGCCCAGCCTGGCGATTATGGGCAGTACCCCCCATGAGATAAAAGACAATAAAGGCGTTTATCAGGGGAGGCCTGCGTCCAGCTGTGGACCACTTTTGACTGTTGAAGTTGAAGAAGTAAACACCAAATATTTAAATCAGAGTCAAAGTCAAATCGTTTATTTCTTTAGACTTACAGAATAAGCACTTAGACAAGTCATATTTTTTATATAAGCAGCTTGATAAATAGTAATTACTATCAAACAAGAAATATGGTGCAATTGACTCTAATTCACTTACATTTTTTGTCGTTAAATCGTTAGATAGGCCATTCTGTAGTGAGACCGCGCCGTGTTGTTGTCAAGCGAATTGAGTTAGCTCGCTCATTTGGAAACAGTGCTTTGGTGGTGTTTTTTTCCACAAAAGTTCGTGCAATATGATTACACACTAAATAGTAATAACAGTTAGGTTTAGTATCAAAAACACTATTTTTAACTAATCATAATCATAGTGTGCGTGCGTCGGCATTTTGTTAACGAACGCATTCAAAGACAATGCCACAGTTTTTGGTGTCACGGCGTACATACCAATTTTAGGCCCGTATTATGGAACCTTGCCCAGTCATCGGTCTATGCTTGAGTGACGGTTATGCCACAAAAAAAGCGTTACTCAAGCATAACTCTATGACTGAGCAGGCTTTGATAATACGGGCTTAAATCTTTGATAAGCGCTTCGTCATTCATTAGGCGCATTGCTCTCTTCCTGAACAGTCTCCGAAAACAACAATCACGCTCCGGTTGGTGACGCTCATAATTGTGTATACTCGGCTCAAGTCGGTGACGCGAATTGCGAAATTTGCGAATACTCCGCGTAAGTACATTATAGGTACGATTACACTTCTACCGTGAGGTCATAAGCAACCACCCTCTTTTACACATACAGTAGGGTGACGCGGTGAGGAAGGGGTATATATTCCCCTTTCACACTTCACTGTCTAGCGGTGTTGTACCTTATCTTTGTTAAATTATCGCCATTTTGGCCTGAGTCAGCCACGATACCATTTTCCCTCATTTGAGGCGTTATTGGGTTGGTAATTCAACCGTTTTGCCCAGCAGCCGTCTTATGAGTTATATGGGAATTTGTTCATTACTCATCATTCTCTTGGCCTTTTTACAGTTAGATGGGGTCTGCATCTGCACAACAGGTTTCCTTGAGCTTGAACTTCAAATTGCTCGGACGGAATTCAAATTCACTTTTTTACTAAAATCGCTTACACTGGTAAGCGATTTTTGTAAAAAACTGCATTCTATACAATTGTACGATTATGTTTCTACTCTAACTAATATATACAAAGTCTAATAAACATTTGCACGAGTAGGTAATTAGTCAAATATAGTGATAAGTACTCTTATATATATCTTGATAATCTTATACCATCATTGTGAACCTATATTTAAGCAAATAACCATTTCATTTCATGTAATAGTGAAGATCTTTGGGGAAAGAAAATGTCCAACTTAGACCTCGTCAAGCTGGAATGGCAATAATAAAACTCGAAGCAAGCATCGCCTTAACTCGCCAACTAGAGAAATTCACCTTGAAGAGCGAAAGTGCTCGTGTGACGTTGCTACAACCTGTTTGCTGCTTTATGCGCATCCGAATCTGCAAAGCGATGCTCAGTTAATATGGATGAATGATGTTCAGCTAATATGGTGTCAAGGTGTCAACGTGAAAAGTCGCTTTACAGGGACCCATACCGTGACCCGTGTTAGTCTTCAAAGCCAAAAGAGAATGTATGGTTTTCTCGCGAGTGAAAAGTACATAGCCGTGCACCGAGTTTTCCATGTGCCAAAACAGTGTTTACCTAATTACGAGTTAATGAATCAACCAATCGAAAAATTAAAATACATAACTAAATAAATACTTCTGGGTTTCTTACCAAAACAAAAACCGAAGAAAAAAGCGTGTGCTATTCCTGGGATAAAAAGCAAAATGTGAGCAAAGCATCTATAAAACTATCATCAATCGTGTTTTTTAAACACAAGTCAATTCAAGATAAAAGATGAACACTTCCCTAAATATGAAGGTGGTTCACAGATTCTGATGTAAAACTATTAATAAAATTAATATTAAGTACATTTTTGAAGTAGCTTATGGCAAAAAATATCGCCAAAAGTATGTCAATATTGAATGAGGTGTAAATGAATGAAATCTCATAATCAGCGAATCCCAACTGCAAGCCTAGTCAGCGCAAAAATTCACTAAACTGGGTCAGATTTTGTCGGAATGTGAAAGTAACTACACATAAAGTACGTACACTAACAGAATCAGTTTGCTTTAAAACGATGCACTTTAAGAATTGATAAATCATCAACTTAGTATAAAGAATTATCGGTAAGTTTGAATTGTGTAGTGCCCTATCGACAAGATGGAGAAACAGAGTCAGAGTCAAATCGTTTATTTCTTTAGACTTCAAATCACATCACACTCATATGATAAAGGCGAAAGTTTGTATGGATGGATGGATGGATGGATGGATGTTTGTTACCTCTTCACGCCAAAACTACTGAACGGATCGGGCTGTAATTTTGCATACAGATAATTCTAATCCTGGAATCAAACATAGGCTACTTTTTATCCCATAAATGAGTTCCCGTGGGAAAAAAACACCATTAAACGTTTCCACAGGACTAACGCTTGCGAAGCCGCGGGGCGCAGCTAGTAATATTAGAAAGAAGAAAGATTTGATTGTTCGTTTGTTTGTATGGAATAGGCTCCGAAACTTCTAGACCGATTAAAAAAAAGACGTGTGGCACTCGGGGACTGCCGCGGTAAAGCTATTGCAATGCCATCTAGACGCGAGTTGCTGAACTAAAGAGACAAACGTCATATTTCAAAAAGTCATTAAAAGTTCTACTATTCATCGATAGATGGCAAAACTAAAAAGTATCACCGCTGTTCCGGTCGGAGTGGGGAGCGTGAGGTTTTTTCGTTACGGAATTTCTGGATTCGGTCCCCGCGCTCAAGGCCCGCGATAGAAGCTATGCAATAGCTTAAAAATCATCATTAAGAAGCTTACTTTTCAGGTAGTGACGTAGGCTATATTTTGTCCCGGAATTCCCATGGGAACGGGAACTAAGCCGGTGAAGCCGCGAGGCGCTGGTTGCTAGTAAAAAAATATAAGACTGAGCTCCACGGTGAATCTCCCTTTTCAAGCCGTTTAAAAATAAAATCAACTAAATTGGACACAGAAATAGGTCCACCCAATTGGCTTCTAATAATGCCGAGTGCAGACATAAGCGGTGCTACATTGTATGCACAACATTGTGTGTTGATTGGCCATTATTGATTACAATTGTTGCGTCTGAAAATACCGCTGGCGCCACTACTTTGTTACAAAACAAACTTATTGTCCTTACATATACAAAGTTTCATGGACTCTTTACATTGAAGTCGCCAACACAGCCCGGTTTGGGTAATTTGGTTGGTTCGCCAACGCTTCATGATAAGTACTGTTCTGGATTGACGAAGTACGGTTCTGGATTGACTAGACTGGATTTTATACAAACCTTCGATTATTTTAAAACTATTTTTATTGATGATGGTCAAGCGTTTGACCGACAACTCACTTTAAGAATGTGTAGATGCTGCCTAAGATGGAACACGCTTTTCCAGAAGGAACTAATTTACCCTAGATTTGAAGACTCCAAGATTGTACTCTAATGGGAAAACAGAAACAGGAAGCTCATTCCACTTTTTGGTAGAGGATATTGTGAAACGTATATAAGTTATTACGATCTCTACACCCCATAGGTACCGGTCCACAGCTGGACGCAGGCCTCCATAAACACCTTGGCCTTTGTAACATTGGGGTAATACCCGTAATCCCCACGCTGGACTATCTATCTGAAGTTATTTTAGAAGCATATAACTAAAGTTATTTTGGGAACCTAAGACCACTGAACTAAAGTATTTTAAGACGAAGGTTATTTTGTTTACGCTTGGGCAGATTGCACTAAAATTAGGCGCAATTAGTTGGGAAAACAAAATACTATAAAAACATCTTGTTATTATTTGCTCAATAAGGAAAATATCTTCTTCTGAATATATAAAACAAACTCCACCGATGTTCTTGGTACTTAATTTGTTGTGTTTGTTTTCTATTTGTCTCCATCCCGAATAGCAGAATTATTTATAGTAATAACTATTTATCAAGCTGTTTATTTATATAGTAAAAATTTGACTGTGCTTATTTTGTAAGTCTAAAGAAATAAACGCTTTGACTCTGACTCTGATTAAAAACATTAGAAAAAATACCAAAAATAAAATATAATTAAGAAAAAGCCAAACATAACATTAAGGTCTTATGGAACAATGTAAGTTTTTCAATAAAGATTTTAATATTTTTTTGGTTTACCTTCCTGCAGATTGATTGCGAAATTCTAGAGTTTGTTTTGTTTCAAAGTGATTCTTATTTGTTTCTACTAAATATTTGATTGTAATTTTCTTTTTCAGGATTAATTAATTTTTATTTTTTAAATATTTTTTTTAATATTCTTTGAAGATAAAGCGAAAGTCTTCACGTGTCTTATACAAAAAGTTTACCCCCTAAAAGCTTATAAAAACGCCTTAAATATTCACACATATTCGACCAAAACCCAAAACAAAATATTTAACTTTCTTTACTAAAATAATGTATACTTTACAGTTAACAGAAAAGGTTTTATTAGTTCGGTTAAGTTGACCGGTTTACCTTCACCCAAAATGCTAATCAGCGTACGGTAACCGCGCCTTGATTTCTAACAGTAAAGGACTTGGAGTATATTTGGTACAGAGCTGGGGGATGCCTAAGCCCGACGAATAAGGATGATAAAAATGGTACATTCACAACTATCTTACCTCACATTTTTTCTATTATTTTCAGTCTCAATTATGGGCTGTTATACACAGACGGCACTTTATTGTTGGTTGAGGTATAGGTAGGTATCTATATTGTGCAATAAACATAGATTTAAATCGTTAGAAACGACCACCAAAAACTGTAGCAATGTGTGTGAGACATGTCGCATCATGTATAAAACATGTGCAATCTACACAAACAAAACAAGCGTACTGAGAAACTAGTGTCATCTCTTTTTCTTACGGCTCGCAATACCTACGAGTGAAATGTAACACCTCTGGCTTTGTTTGTGTTTCTAGAATTGTTGTTGCGCTTTCGAAAGGCACACGTCATTTTGTGACGCTATAAACTGCTCGCAAACGTCCTTTACAACACGTCCGGCTAACACTGTGCTTAGATGTACACTGAGTCCAGGTTTATGCATGCGTAAGGTTCGACTTGGTCACAACACGGCACGTTCTCACTGCGGAAAGGGCATATCTAACGATTTAAATCTATGGCAATAAATAATTACAAATGAATTTCGCGGTTTTCCATCTAGGAGGAGGAAACGCAATTAATGTCAAATAATTCACGTAATCGATGACGATACTAAGTAATATTTATCTATTCTACAACTTTGTATCTATACACAACAATGTCCGAGCTTGGCTTATCGGTCATATACCTACGGTAGAAATGCTTAAACAAACCTTTCCGAATACGCGTCTTCGCTGTATCAGCCAGATAATTGCTGAAATCCACCAATAGTTACGTAATTGGCAATTCGTTTTATAGAGATGCGATAACCAACGATTTCGGATATACCTAGACGAGTTAAACTGAGTTATTATTTAGAAAAGGAAAGTGGAATTCCCGCCTAAGATTTAATTGTACCTAAACTTGGCAAACTTGGATCTTTACCATTCTATCCTAGAATTCAATATACATATTTCATGTTAATAAAGGTATTTATGAATGATAACTTCACTAAACTTATAACAATAACAGAGAACAACAAGGTAATCAATAAATTATTTTTGTTTTCTGTTCATTGTGTGTACAAAATTGTTTAGTTTAAAATAACACACATTATGTAACTTTGTGGTTTCATATTATTTTTTGAACAGCAATAATATTTTCCTATTCCTTCTATAGGTGTACCTATAAATAAGTCATCAATATCAATACCAACCAATACCTGCTTACCTATATGTACTTAATTATGTGTGCCTTTGATATTTGTTACTGTTTGTGTGCTGTTTATGTGTGTACCCAATAAAGAGTCTATCTATCTAATATCACTTACCTACTATATTCCAGTAAGGGTCTTACATTTTTAGATATGCAGGGGCTATTTTATTATTGTAATTAGGCTACTCTGTAAATTAGAAACAACTTAACCCATCTCATTTGCAGCTTCATTAAAATAGCACAGAAAAACCAAAAAATGCAGACCCTTAATCAACAAGTCAAAGTAGAAAAAAACATGCTAGGAGTTGAAAATCAAACTCGAGTAAATTGAGGCTCTAATTTGAAATGATTGTTTGCAATACTGTTTTGTTATTTCCTCCAAACAATGAAAATGCAAATAATGAACTAATTGCATTGTTCAATGTAAATAAATACCAACATTAAGTAGGAATGTGTGCCAATTTTATATGTACTACTGATAAATTAAAATAAATGGAGGTTTCAGTCGTGATTTTTCATTTAACTTATTATGAAATCAATGACAAACCAACAAAAGTTTTAGCTTTGACTAGTGACCCACCCTGGCTTCGCATGGGTGCAATGCTGATGTATACATATAAAACTTCCCCTTGAATCACTCTATCTATTAAAAAAACCAGATCAAAATCCATTGCATAGTTTTAAAGATCTAATCTTACATAGGGACAGACAGACAGCTAGAAGCGACTTTGTTTTATACCATGTAGTGATGATAGAATCTCTACTACAGAAACCCTGTTCATAGAAATTCTTTGTAGGTAATAGTAACACAACTGTTTAAAATGTTTTTCTATCTATATTTAGGTCATGGCATGTTATTCACTATACTTATCTATAAATATTGAGAAAAATCATAAGACTGTTCTCTTTGTACTGTAGCAAAATATATTTTTAGATTAAGAAAATAATTTGTGGACGTTGGTGGATAATATTGTTGTTTGGTGGCCAAAGGACACGGTATTTCTAAACTTATTCTTAGTACCACCGCCACAAAACCGATAGAAGAATCACCCGTACAAAATAGAATGCAGACTTGTTTTCTTTGGCCACGACTTACGAAGTTTATTGGTGTTTCGTAATAAGGAATGGGCCGTGCAGAGGCGCGCTCGATCAGTGAAAGTGCCCGTGACTACTTGACAAACTACTATATCTGCCAGCGCATTGAAATGCACAGCAATCGAGGTTCACGGCCAAACTTATCGACTCATCGCTCGTAAATATTATCTACATTTATCTCCCTGAAACGCTTGGCTATCAAGCTGCAAGATATCGCCTGCAGGACAATAACGGTAGTCTCGTAGACTGATCCACACGGTTTCATCAATTGTGTACAAAGCACGAGCACTTACCTTGACATAAACGTCGAGAAGCACAGTATCCGGGAGAGTTTGTAATAAACTGCGGTCGCACTTGCATCTTTGTATAAAGTTCACAACATTAGTCAAACACAATTCGTAAAGAGTACAGGGTTGGCGATATGATAGCAACGGCAATAGGTGGACGTGATCCATCTTGGACAGGTAGAACAAAACTCGATCATTTTTGATGGTTTGGTCGGCGATTTGACAACTTCAATTTCACGAACTTCAGGTTGGTCATTCAGTTCCTATTGGTCGGAAACTAAGCTTTATTTCAAAGCTCGATGCTGATTGGTGTATCGAGAACTGCGTCGAATGTTATTGTTGGTTATTTGAAGCGCAATATGACAAAAACTAGTGCTCTTTTTGTCTCCTCTCGGAAATCAAGTGTGAAGGAGATAAAATGTATGTGGCTTGAAGTTATCCGAATTCTTATGTCAAGCAGTCAGCTGACTAGAATAGTGCGCGAAAAAACAAAACAGTCAGATATTTGTTTTTGAAAATTCATGAAGTTGAAGACACACTTAGGGGTTAGGGATCATGCCCTTTGTGAATGTGGTTTGGCTGACGGAGATGTTAATCATCTTCTTTTTGCCTGTCCAAGACTTATCATCTCCCTTCATGACATTATGCCTTCTGAAATCCCCCGTCCCTTCTCTTCAAAGACTCTTCTCCCCTTAGTGTTCTCTCCTTTAGTTTCTAAGCTTTGTAGATTTATTTCTGTAAATAATATAAAATTATAGATTTGTAGTTTATGTATTTTAAGTTTCTCTATGCTTAGAATTGTAATTTATTTCAGTAATTTTTGAGTAACTTTTTATTTTTTTAATTCGGTTGTTTATGTTTGATTTTGTAAATAATGAGCTTGATTGATTTTATGTAAATTATCCTCTTTTTTTTGACCCTATTCAAACTCAACCTCTTTAAATTAAATTTAAATTCCTTCGTTTTGTACAATTGATTACTGACATTGGCAGAATTGTGTCAAACCATGACGCAGCAGAGCCAAAAATAAAAAGAAGAAGAAGAAGAAGACACACTTCAGTGCGTGCGTATGTTTAGAGAAATAACTATACTGTGGTTGTTTATCGAGTAATTACGGCTGCTAGAACGCCTGCCCTGCTTTAAAACTATAGCTCGCCGAACCAGTGGCGGCATAGAAATACTGGCGGATTAGCCATATATATCAGGATGGTACTGGCCCCGCGCCTAGGAAGGCGGCTTACGGTTTTTGGCCAAAATTATAAAATAACAAAATTTCGAGGCACGCTCCGTTAGCCGTTATGTTGTATCAAATACAATCATACAAAATGAAATAAAAATACTGATTATATGTACCAGTTGCTCCGTTAGTCTGCATAGCGCCTTAGTGGTACGCTGTGGTGAGCCTGGTGGGCTCACATCGGTGTATGCCATGTAGACGCCAGGCGAATACAATACTTATGTAGCATGTTAGATTCCTGCCTCGAGACAAATGTCTGTACGATCTGCAGATATTTGTTCCGGGTGTTGTGATCGTCTTCTATGTATTATATTATGTGTATCATTCATTTATTACTATGGGTACTAAACACAATCTTTGCTTAGCTTGGAGCTAGATGATACTATGTGGTTTGTCCAGCATTATTTATTTATCCATAGTTACAAACCAAAAAAAAAACAAAGAACTTTGGAACAATATTTTATTCAGACAATAAACTAACATAATGTCAACTAAACTAACTCCATTCATAAACCTGTTGCAGAACAAATTAAATGCTAATTTGGGTTTTAACGCCTTTTCTGGCCGAACAAAACTTAAAATGGTTAAGCCCTGCGTTTCAATTATTGTGGTTAACATCAACTACCAAAAACACCTTTGCACTTTGGTTTTCCTAATGATGCTTTACAGGAACTGTCAAGACTTTTCAGGAATAACAATAATTAAAAATGCTATAGTTTCAATTCAATACAGTTCACTATCATGTTTAATAGGTACCTACGATAACAGTTTTGTACTACACTTTCACAAAAACGGTCAACATTACCGAATACACCTACTAGCCTTCAAATTCCCGTAAAACATTTTCAAATTAAATAACTTCTTCTAATAGAAATAAGTTCTACTTTCCAATGGTGAACTTGGAGATATTCTCGAGGAGATTGATGTAGGCAGTGTGCTCGTAAGCCGTGCTGAAGTCCGATAGCTTCTGTGCGAATTCGTTGCTCACTCCTTTTTCTTCTAGAAGATTCATCAACAAGTCGTAGAGGTACTGGAAATAACAAAATTGTCGTTTAATTTTGTGGTACACACACAATAGTCACATTTCTCCACTAGTGGACAAAAAATATATGAATATAAAAAAAACAATTAACATAATAATAATAATTAACATTTAAATTGTAGATATCTAACATGCTTAGCGCCGCACAGTGTAGGAACCCTTTCCCACAAAGCGAGCATTTGTAGCGCCATACCTACATAAAATAAGCACTTTTTAACAAAAAAAATAACCTTTGAGATTTATATGGGACCAATATCGGGGTATTTTCATCCCTTTCCAATAAAAGGAAAAGTAAAGACTACTACTGGAAAAAAACCATGTATAGTGTCAGCGAATAATGAATGACTTAAGCCATTTCATTGATAAATAGGTAATAATGACATGACCATGCTTGCAGTTAAGCTTTTAGACATAGGTATTTATTGTGACTTTAACTGTAGGCAATTTCTATGACATTTATGATTGATTATTTATTATTTGACAAGAAATCGATCGCATTTTACCGACTAGGTACCTAATGTTTTGTATTAATGCCGTGCTTTTTTATTATAGCATTTCATTTCATATTTATAACATTCTTAATCTAATATTAGTTTTAATTTATTTATATTTCTTGATTTAGATTTTTCATGCGAATATATTTATTTGGTATTTTTTTTCTATTTGTTATTATTGTTTGAAATTTAAATACAGCTTGTGATTATTTTGTAAACCAAAAGTGTCTGTTTGCATTGATGTTTTCTTTGTTTTGTTGGTTGGTTTCTGAATAGTCGTCGTTAGTACATTAGAACATGAGAAGTTAAAGTTAGTTTGTGAGAATATAACATCATTTTTATGTCACAGGTTATAAATATAAGGAATTGCTTTCTAATCCTCAAAATTCATGTGTTTAGTTTCGTGTGCTAGCGGCAGGTATATGTGTAGAATATTTTACCAAAACCGTAAGGTATGTTTTCTAAGGTCTTCAGGATAGCTAATATCAAAATGTGGCATTTCATTGAATATTCCTCAAACGTATTCGAGAAATAACTTCAATTCCATGCGCTTCTCTATACCCCATTTCTGGCACTCAATTTCCACATGTATAATGGATTCAAGTGTGGCAAATAAACGGGGAGACGACACCTCTTTCTTTTTGGATGTTTAAAGATTCGAACTCGCGACCTCCTGATCGCGCGTGGGTGTGAAAACCACTGCGCCAACGTGGCGTATGCGTAAGAGTCGGAAATCGTTGTATTATGGTAACCTTTATGGTAAAACTAGCTGCGCCCCGCGACTTGGCACGAAACAACTAATTTTTGAGATAAAAAGTAGCCTATGTTTGATTCAGGTATTAGAATTACCTGTATGTCAAATTTCAGCTATCGAGCTGATCGCCGTTCAGTAGTTTTTGCGAGAAACAGTAACAAACATATATCCATTCTTTTTCTTCTAACTTTCTTTTTCTTTCGCATTTCGAAATTAGTGTGATTAGAAAGTAACCCTGTCTGTCTTACCTTTCAGACCTAAACGGCTGATCGGATCTTAAAGTAATTTGACTGGGAGGTAAATGATATCCCGAGCTAGCTATTGAAGCGGGCAGCAGCTAGTTATGAAATAACTGAAAGTACATATACTTACGCCATCAAGCACATCTCCGGCGACGGCGTACACCTTGTCCTTCCACTCGCCGTGGTACAGCGTCACTTCGTCGATGCCGAATACGTCATCTGCAAATGCGAGTGCACTATTAGTAATAATAAACATTTATTTCAAAAGGTCTTAACAGTAACAGCACATAGTATAGACCTATATATTGTCCATTTTGAATAAGGCATAAACGTATACAAACCGCCCATACTTAACCTAAAATTCACTTTGTTGGCGCGTCCTTTTACACGTAATTTACATTACTTGTCGATTTTAGATCCTCCCATCAATAAAAATTGCTTACAATTATTATCTGAAACTCGACGCCAAGCAAGTGAGTTTTTGTTATTTGTATCGTGGTTTATTTACTAACATGCTCCATGCTGGATGGATAAACCATAGTGTAACTTAAGAATGTGCAATAACGCCGCTACGAGATGGATTTCGAACGATGACAAGATATGGTTTTCTCGCGAGTGAGAAGTACAATGCACCGGATTTTCTATGCGCCAAAACTGTTTTTACCTAATTTCAAGTTGATAAAACTACCAATCGAAAAATTAAAAGATATAACTAAAGGAATACTTCTAGGTTTCTTACCAAAACAAAAACCGAAGAAAAAAGTGGGCTCGAATAAATCTCTAGGACTTTGTATGGACGATAGCGGTAGGTTTAAATAATATGTTTTGTGTGTAAAAAAAAAAATTGTGCGATTCGGCGAAAATGGCGAGAGGGTCACCGGAGAGGTTTTAGTCGGTATAACGTCCTTCTCAGGGCGTCGAGTCCCACGTTATTTTGGTCCCCCCAGACCAGTCTATTCTTTTATCTGTATAAATGCTGTGTTTTTTAAACGTTTGAATATCAGCATACTTACTGTACTCTTCAGTGGTAGGTGGCTCAGTCAAGAACGAGCAGGTGAATCCAAGCGTGGTGTCTCCACGGACCACATCCACCTCAAACTGTGGCCGTGACCGCATCTCTGCAAACTCCTGCTTTTCTGTCTGTGCCTCGCCTTCTACATCGTCTGAGTCCACCGTATGGTTTACATTGAAGGTTATTATGATGCTGGAAAGCAATGGTGTTGGGTAAGTATATTTTGTAGTTACTATGTATAATTGGACGCTAATACTCAAACCGGAACCAATCCACACAATGATAGTTTTGAGATAAAGGCATTTTTGTCTAAATTGTGCAAAGAAAAAAATTTACTGCCATTTTTAAAAAAGTTGGTTTACAGTACTGTACAACATACTGAGTTCTACCTATATCAATATTATTTTACTAAAAACATTAATATTAACAAGTTTTTTTTTGATAAAACTAATTTTGTAGGGAACCAACCCACACTCATGTGTGGGTTGGTTCCTTATGAACTTATTAAATAAATTTGAATAATAGTAATTAAAATAGATAAATGCTTTTATTTCTTTCATGAATTTATTTTAAATCGAAAATGTACCTAGACTTTAATAAAAAAAACACAAAAAATGCTACAAAAGATATAATTTTTGTCTTTTACATTGATTCCTAACCTAATCTTCCTCTATTTCAAAATCAGGATGACCTGAAAAACCTTCCAGATCGTCTGCTATGGCCTCATTTCCAACAAGCCTCACGTAGAAGTCGTGTGAGTCTTCAAGAATCAAGTGTAGCTTTGCTTTTGAGGTCGATTAGCTTCACTTCAGTGACAGGTTTTCCGTTTGGCCAAAGTGGCTCCATAATTTTTTCCTTCAGACTTTCTGGACTTCCACGAGGCCTTTTTCGTATTATATATTACCTTATACTCTTCATTGAGATCAGATCTCATTATATAATGTAATTTTTAGCAATATTTCTTTTGTGTTTGGCTATGAAACTTCATCTCCTTCAGTGGTTTTCTTTCTATTCGCTATACATATATTTTTCTAAATTCAACGATGACAAGAAGTCTTCATATTTTATTCTATGTACGTGTATGGGTTTTAAGGAGGCTTTTGAGGCTTAGATAAGCCGCCAAGCTATTGCATTTGGTTCCAGCTACCCCCAGTTTTCATATGGCAAACGTTTTTCTACCGAACGCCCTGTATATGTCAGTAACTTTTTGTAATCTTTTATAATGCCTATTATTAGCTTTCTGCGACAATTTAATTTCTATTGTAATTAGTTAAGCTGATGGCAATCCGAATTAAATATCGCTTTCTAGAGGTACTTTGTTACGCCCGCCATTCCCATCACGGAAATCTTTTATGTTACACCCTCGATCGAATCCAGCAAAGCGATGTGTTTATTCTGTTTGACGACGACGTCTGGAATGTTTTATAAACTAATTAAACCCAGAAAAAATAACGTGCGTACGTTTGCTTCTTTGTTTTTTTTAATCTGTAGTATAGTGATGAGCCAAAGGTTTTTCGCGTATTAAAGTTGTTATAAACATATTTTGCGCATCGAACTACCCCAGAGATTAAAACTTTTCAAAGTTAGCAACCGTTTATCTGCTGGTACATTTTTGACTTGGTTCCTTAAAATTTATAAGATTTTCACTTGGATCCTTAAAATCTCATAGATTTTAAGGAACCAAGTGACTTGAATCTTTGTAAAAATTTAAGACTTAGCCTTTTCTATAAAGCAAACAAGAACCAACCCACAAAAGTAATGAAAAAATATTTACACAAGGGACCATGTGGTTTGGTTCCTTTTAAAAGAATTAAAATTTGTTTTTTTTTTAGATTATCGGGTTACCATGAAGCATGGATCTTATTAATTTTTTGTACAACTGTTGATGTGTGGGTTAGTATCTTTGTTGACAAAATGTTTTGTTCAGTCAAAATTGCCAGATCACTGTGATCTTTACAGAGTTGATATAAGGTGTATTTTGAAAGCTTTCTGTGTACTTAACTCAATTTTGACATGAGTGTGGGTTGGTTCCGGTTCGAGTATTAGCGTCCAATTATATTAGTGTAATAGTTAAGTAGGTAATAATAACACCCATAAGTGTAGTATTAATGTTATGAATCTCAATCGCTTTAAGCGATAAGGCCACCAGTTCCATTACTTAGATTAGATCAAATAGAAAAGAATTGCTACGCAATGGCGATACGGCCATATAATAAACATCCCGATGACATAAGAAAATTAACAAATAATGAATTTAATCGTAAATTATATGGATGATTATTTATTGGCAAGTAGATAATATTAAATTTTTTGACTGTTTTTTGCATGTATGTAATATAATCAGTAATCACACTAATATTATAAATGCGAAAGTTTGTATGGATGTATGGATGGATGTTTGTTACCTCTTCACGCCAAAACTACTGAACGGATCGAACTGAAATTTTGTATATAGGTGGTTCTAATTCTGGAGTAAAACATAGGCTATTTTTATCACATAAATCAGTTCCCATGGGATAAAAATCACCTTTGACCGATTCCATAGGAACAACGCGTGCGAAGCAGCTAGTACATTTATAAAAATGTTGTAAACTCTGAATTCTATACAATTTTACGATTATGTTTCTACTCTAACTAATATGTCCAAAGTCTATTAAACATTTGCACAAATAATCAGTCAAATATAGTGATACCTTTATACTGATACCATCGTTGTTAATCTATATTTAAGCAAATAAATACCATTTCATTTGTCTGTTATTTAATTCTTAGGTGATAATTAAGGCATTATCTATTTATCCTTTTTGTTGAAATTTGTATTATTTTCTGCCCACGGTTTTGGTCACTACCCAGAGGACACTAACACCCGACATAGTTGATGACTCTCACACCCTGCAGCATCTACACAAGTGGCGGTTATACATATAAACCTTCCTCTTGAATCACTCAATAAAAAAGGCGCATCAAAATCCGTTGCATAGTTTTAAAGATCTAAGCATACATAATGACAGACAGACAGCGGGATGCAACTTGGTTTCATATCACTATGTAGAGATTACAAAAAGCTTATATAGCTGATATAAGAGTAACTCACTTCTCATCTTTAAGTTTCTTAGTCAGAGTGACCTCAGCTCCTTCCCCCTTGACCACGAAGCCATCCAGCTCCGAGGGAATTGCCTTAACCTTCTGTGCTTTGCGCTCTGCCACTATCTCCTCGGTCAGGAATTCCACCAGCTCTCTCTCACCTGGAACAGGTGAAAGTTTTATAAATAATCTGCAAAAACTAAAAATGTTATACAAAAACTACTTGAATAACCAAATCTAATTGTAGTCTTTATCTACTAACTATACTAATATTAAATGAAAATGTAACACTTACTTTTGGTAAGAAATATTATTATGTACTTAGTGTAAACTAATCTATGTACAATAAGTTGTTTAGTATATATCTATAATGTGTTTGACTTGTAAGATTTTCTTCTATCAATAAATAACTGAACTGAACTGAACTAAAAAGTGTTTGTTATTTGTTACAAATAAACTCATAATATACTACTGGACTGAATAAAAAAAATCATTTTAATGTTACATTACCCCTGAGTAACATGAACATATTAATATGTTTACAATAAATGTAAATGAAGCTGCGACAAGCCTATTAGCTAGTATACAGGGTGGGGCAAATTTTCGGCACCTTAAGGGTAGCTACCGTTTCTTTTGTAGTTAGAAGGTTTTGTTCTAGGGAACCTTCTGTTTTGTTTTGAAGAAAAAAATATTGGCATTTTTAGTATTTTGAAAAAATTTATTTATTGTGTGGGACACTACGTGTGTTGACACTTGCTCCTTCCCTTCATCTGTGTAAATCCGTACGACGGCAGATTCTTATTCTCTAACTAGCTCTAGTTTTAATTTATTTCTATTATTTGATTGTAATTTTCATTTTCAATAACAATAATTTTAAATTAGTGATAAGTTTTTATAAATCCAAATGTTTGCAATTTTTTTTCTATTGTTTATAATTGTTTTATAGGTTGCTAAAGTTATTTAGTCTCTTTATAAGTACTAAGTACATAACAACTATAGATACCTAACTAAAATACAAGGTACCAACAATACAAGGTTTGCATGGTGTTATTGCTATTGTATGTTGTTGACTGTACCTATCTAAATAATGATACACTGATCAGCATGCTCAAATTAATGACTAACAACCGCCCCGGCTCTCCGGCGCAATGCTGATTTATTATACATATAAACCTTCCTATTGAATCACTCTATAAAAAATAACCACATCAAAATCTGTTGCATTGTTTTAAATATCTAAGCAGTCATAGGGTCAGACGGACAGCGGGAAACGACTTTTTTAATACTATGTAGTGATTATGGAGGCTTGAAGGAAAGGATTTAGGATTAATATAATAGGAAAGCAGGAAGGGAACTCACCAAGGGGTCTGGATGGTTTAACTTCTTTATTATCTGATGGGAAAAGAATATATCAATGCAAAATGCAGTATTTCACTCAGAACTATACAAAAATAAGATGATTTGGGCATGGTGTAATCATAACCTCAAAATGTTGAAAAGACTCAAAAGGTTGTACTCAAATATACCTTTGGTGTGAAGAGCTTTGAGTCCACAACCACAACTGCAGGTGTTGGAATGGTTATGGAGCAGGCCTGTAGCGGCAGGAGTGCCGTTCAGGCTCTTGGAGCTCATGTGCCATATTCCTCTGGTGAAATCACGTTTTACTGGGCCTTGGGCACGGGTCACCAGGGCACTTGTTAAATTAGAGCTTTTTATGCAATTTTGCAAAACTCTATGCGCAGATTTCACTATGCCGTTCATCTTGAATTTATATAATAAAATTTTCAGGATTTCAGTCAATTCTTTTGCCGGCTTGATTGACAGCGGTAGGCACCTACTAATCTGACAAGTAAAAAATAAAACCAGCTTAGTGCGAATCCACTTGCGCACGAAGGGTTCCGTAACATTATCTGTCTATAACAACGCAACGGCAAAAATTATGTCTGTTGTCATACAACAGACATGATTTTTAACTTTAATAATTATATTGCCCTTAATTATATACTTTAATCTATTTTTAGTATCTGTTGTCATAGCGGCAACAGAAAGAAATACATCATCTGTGAAAACTTTAGCTGTCTATCACGGTTCATGGGATACTGCCTGGCAAGGAACATAAATACTCCAAGGAGCCACCTGGTGACAGACGGACAGACAAACAGGACCGAGATGAATAGAGTCTTATTAAGGTCTCGTTTTACCCTTTTGGTACGGGACCCTAAAGATGAAGTTTTTTCTGTCTGTCAAAGTGACGAAAATAAAAAGAAGAAGAAGAAAGCGACCAATAAACCGGTAATTTCCGAAAACATCTGTTTTCCTCGATTTAACCTGTGGAATTCCGTGATACTCATTCATTCAGTCTCGGTCACGCACGTCACGTCTCTGTTTTGTTTTGAAAGTGATTGAATGTACACGTGCATTTTGTAAATAATTTTAATTTCTAATAAATTCCCTTCTTAATTACACTCAAAATGGGTAGAAAACGGAAGCTCGAATCTAAAGAGTCCATCGCTCAAAAATCTACACCCGTAGAAGTGATAGTAGAAGATGTAACATCACACCCGATCTGCATGCATGGTCCGACGTTGCTATTTTCGGGTGAAAAAGGCCGATATTTCGCCTGCGCATCGTGTAGAGACCGAAAGGAATGCTCAGTGATGATAGAGGAAGATGACTGGGCGAAGGAAGGTGTAAAAAAACGAAATGAAAAGTATTATAACCTCATGCCGAAGATTGATAACGCGGCCGCCTGGCAGATCTTAGTCGAGGTGGGTTTTACAAAAATTTCTTCAATTATTGAAGTCGAAATTTTTAAGCATTGATTGTTACCGTATTGTGCAAAATATCGATGTGGCGCGGCGGCCGAAGGTCCGCTTGCAACGCAGGAGGTGGCGGTTTCGATTCCCGCCTTGGAACAAATGTTTATATATCTGCAGTTATTTGTTCAGGGTGAATTGGTACTGGATGTTTTCTATGTTAAATAAAAAATATCTATCCATACAATTTATTGTATTTAGTATAATAGTCATGTAGTAAGCTAGACTGGGTGATGCTATATGGATTGTCTAGCAAAATATTCTGTTTAACAAATTGCAGGTAAAATCGAGACATTATACAGACAGAGCCTATTGCACCACATGTGATGAGCTCTACCTACTCTCCACAAACAAGAAGCATGGCAAAGACCACAGGGTGATCACTGGACTGACTGATGAGCAGTTGGCTGCTCCATCATCGTGGCTTCCACCCATTGAGAATGACACTGTGGAGGCTCAGTATATGTTCTCTAAGAAATCTGTCGGGACCATATTGAACATTTTGAAGAATAATAATATCAGGTATGGCAAATAAACCTATGTTCTATAAGTAGGGGTCATGATTATCACAAGATCACAGGGCTCCTGATTGCACAGTCAAACTGCTTTGCAAAGGCATCTCATTTCTTTTAAATTGTAAAGACTCGGTTTTAGATATGCCCATAGGGAAAACATAGAAACGAAAAGTTTATTTTCTTACAAAATAGTTTATTTTTAACATCAACAACTGTTGTTCTTTTTAATAATTGTTAACCTACACTGTATCCATCCAGCATGCAGCATGTTAGTAAATAAACCACGATACAAATAATAAAAACTCACTTGCTTGGCGTCGAGTTTCAGATATAATTGTAATTAATTTTTTTTGAAGGGAGGATCTTAAATCGACAAGTAATGTAAATTACGTATAAAAGGACGCGCCAACAAAGTGAATTTTAGGTTAAGTATGGGCGGTTTGTATACATTTATGCCTCATTCAAAATGGACATGGTATAGTTGCTTATTTCCACAACCGGTATTTAATGCTGGCTTATCACAAAATGACAAGCTTCAATATAAAAATTGTAGAACTGATTTACATAACTATTAAAATACTATTAAAGTACAGTTTTTAATAACATAATTTGACAATACTATTGATCTAAGCATACATTAAGACCTAAGCTGTGTACCATGTACATGTTAGCAAAATAAATAAACAAATAATTAATATATGTATTACAAGTTTCTTGACTACATAATATTAAATATTTATTACATATTTTCTTCAAATCATGTTTAGTAAATATGGTAGTAAATGACTTAATATATCGAATAACAAGTTACTTACTTTAAATAATAATAGTTCTTGCAGTTTTGTAATAATTTTCCACAGTATCACAATCAAATTTGATTATACTTCATAATGACTGGAACATGTAGATAGTTCATTTAAGCCTAAACACCGAAATAAATACAACAATCTCACTATTTCAGTAACATAATCTGCATTGGAGCCCCTTCTATTCACGACGCAGCACAGGCCAGCCCCGAATTTGACTCCATCCTGTTAGACTTTGACAAGCGGCACCACAAGTTGCAAGCTCCGGCCAAATTCGTGTGGTACAACATGTTTAACAACTATATGTTCAATGGCAATGAGGATGAAGGGGTACTAAAGAAGTTCTTGAAGAAGGCTAAGTAAGAATAACTTTCTAGAATTTCAGTATGATTTTTGTAGTAAAATTTCTAGACATGCCTGTTGTGTTGAGTTAGGGGATGGTATTATTGGTATTAAAAAAAAAAAATATTATGCTGGACTATTCACACAGCATTATCTAGCCCCAAGCTAAGCAGAGCTTGTGTTATGGGTACTAGATAACTGATATACATAATACAATACACTACATAGATAGATATTTTTTTATTATATATAGAAAACATCCAGAACACCCTGAACAAATACCTGCAGATCATACAAATATTTGTCCCGAGGCGGGAATCGAACCCGCAACCTCCTGCGTCGCAGGCGAACCTTCGCCCACCGCGCCACAGAGGTCGTCAAAGATAAGGTATGGTTATAGTATGTTTATGTTTTAGCCACCAGATACTCAATTGCAAATAAGATAAGGTAGTTGTTGCTATTTCTTTGAGAGATTTTAAATCTTTCTTTGAAAACTCGTAGACTCACGATCATGCGTTTTTAAAAGAACAAATCATGATTTTTATTGATTGCCCTTATACCCAAGATTAAAAATTAAGCTTTTTGTAATCTAATAAAATTAGTAGTAAAAAAGAAACACTTCTGCGGGCCATCCAATGCCCTTCCATCTTTCATAAATTGTAAATCTCTTATTGGATGTAAGTTAAATATTGATTTTTTGAACAATAAAATAAAAAATAGGAAACTGTTCAGGTCCACTTATTGGATCACCTCTAATTCCAAAATCTCTTTTTAGATCCACTGGCACATGCATAGTCATGGATCCCCCATTCGGCGGGCGCGTGGAACCCCTAGTCCAAACCCTCAAGGAGTTGTCAGCCACATACCGGCGGATCTGCGAGAGGCCTGATGATGAACTGCTTCCGGTGGTCTGGGCGTTCCCTTACTTCTCCGAGCCGTATATCACGGGAGCTATGCCTGAGATTAAGATGCATGATTTTCAGGTGATGAGGAATAAACTACAATAAACTAACTAAACTACTACTGATTTGACTGATGATGTAATTAAACGATTGATTCGATTAGTAGTTTCTGCACTCGACATCAAACGCGTTGATTCTGTGTAAACATTTACAGGGTATTCCTTACCCATAGTAACTCATTTTTTGGATAGAAAGTAGCCTATGTTTTATTCCAGGCCTAGAATTAGCTGTATGCAATTTGAGTCTGTTCCGTTTAGTAGTTATTTTGTAAAGTGGTAACAAACATCCAAACTTTACAACAAAATAATTTATTTAGAACAATGTACATGTACATGATACATAATGTTACGAATGAATGATGAGACAGCAAAAGTTTAAAACTGTGAAGCTACCGCATCGCCCATTTATAGTATTAGTGTGATGTGATCTACTCTACATTATATCCATCTGGGTAAGTTCTTGTTAGTCTTTAAACCTGGCAATTTGAAGTTATTCTCACCATAAACTTTATGTGTTTCATCTTTTAGCACAGAATTAAGCAAGCAAAATAGGCGACACTTCGTATATTATGAGCTCTCACCATTTTTGTTTCAATGCAGAATGTAGCCAGCGCCTTTATCGTTATGTGTGGGTGGAACCTCAAAATCTCCTAAAAAAATAATTCTGTAACTCCGGTCGATCGCTCTGACCACGCGTTTGCCATCGCGATAGCAAATAAAGTAATGAAACGATGCGATCATTGCATCGATCTTGGTTCCGAAATTGTAGTTTAAACATTGTATTTTAATTTCCAGGTCGAATACGACAACCACAAGAAGTTCCAGAACAAGAAATCCGGTCGCAAAAACGGCTCACCAGTTCGCTTATTCACGAACCTCCCACTCCTAACCATCGATCTATCCAACGACAACAAGTACAAGCTCTGTGATAAATGCAACTTCTGGGTAGCGGCTACCAATGAACACTGCACTAAGTGTAAAGCCTGCACGTCTAAGAATGGTACGACGTATAAACACTGCGGTGTGTGTAAGAGGTGTGTGAAGCCAACGTTCAAGCATTGCAAGGAGTGTAGCAGGTGTGTGCTGGAGAAAGGGCATGTTTGCGGGGTGGTTGTGGAGAGTCAGGTGAGAATTTTGAATTCTGGTTCGGTTAGATTGATGTAGTCATACTCATTTTATGGGCTACAATCTTTTTAATAAATTGAAATTTCAATATAATGGTACTGTTCTGTAAACTTGACACAATATTAGTTACTAGCTACGCCCCGCGGCTTCGCACGCGTTTTTTCTCTGGAAACGTTTGGTGATTTCTATCCCACGGGAACTGATTTATAACATAAAATTAAGCCTATGTTTGATTCCAGGATTTTTTTTTCCCAGGACACTTTTAACCCAAATTTCAGCCCGATCCGTTGAGTAGTTTTGGCGTGAAGAGATAACAAACATCCATCTATCAATCCATCCATACAAACTTTCGCATTTATAATATTAGTGTGATGTGATTGTATTTTATTTATTTCCAGTCATGCTTCAACTGCAGAGAGACGGGGCACAAGAGGTCCCAGTGTCCTCAACTACAAGATCAAAACAAGAAGAAGAAGAAACGAAAACACGCTTAGTTAATCACACTTTATTTACAAATAAATTGTTACTCACTAAGTCCAAAGTTTTCCTTAATTAAAGTAAGCTAGGATTTCACTTAAAGTTAGAAGAAAATATAATTTTATAGTCATGAAAATAATCAAAACAAAAAGTCAAACAGGAAATTATATCAAAAAATATTGAATACACATTTCTGAAAACGTGAAAAATAGAATAAGTATAAAAATCAATGAATTAGTAAATCACTAAAAAGATATTAAAACCTACTGGTTTGATCAAATAATTTTATAAATCAACATGATTGATATATACAATAATCAAATAATGATAAAGATGTCTTTAGTACCTACTCAGTACGGTTGATTTCTTTGTTAATTTTGTTGAGCACTTTCTGGGTTTCCTCGTACCTGTGGGCATGAAATTATATTTTTATTAATTTTGTATATAAGGACAAACAACGATGCCTAAAAAGCCTAGTAGAGTCTAGTCATAGCGTTACGCTGAACTAATACTTTTAGTCATACTGCAATGCAATGACAGAGCAGGTCAGTGTTGTCAACCCAACAAAAGTTGACAATAATTGTCAAACGCGCGCCCTCGATTCCCACGACACTTCTCTTTTTGAACATACTTTAGCGAAGACCTATGGGCGCACCGGGCAAAGATCCGTCGACGGCGACGGTGGTAGCGGGTTCCATTCCCGGTTTGTACGATCAGCAGATATTTCTTCACGATCCTAGTTTGTAAGACAATCAAGGTTCGTAGTTAATCCTCTTATATTCATAATGAATTCGTCAATCTACGCAAGTTTCTATGCTTAAATTTGTACAGTGTAATCTGGTATAATAAAATCTGGTGAAACTTGCTTAAAGAGAAACACATGATGTGTCACGAACGGGCTCCCTTGGCCACCAGGGGGAGCATAGAATACACTTCAAACGCAAGAGTCGCCGTGATTTTACTCAAATGAATGATGGCCTACTTTTATTTCTTTACTAATCAAAACTTATTCTAACCATTACGGATGTAAGCGGGTTAACTACGAACCTTATTTGTATTGGAAGAACACCAACGTTTCATCCCTTAACGAAGGACATCTTCAGGGTGAGGCCAAAAACATTATTAACACAAACATACCTCCACCATTATCATTAACAGTTACAAATACAAATACAGTTTAGGTACCTACCAGGCACACTGATAGTTTATATTTATCGTAACTTACGATGCTATAATGATTATAATATTGGTGTCCGTGCGGTCCACGGCTGGACACAGACCTCCACCTGATAAGCGATTTATTGGTATTTTTCTCATGGGGAGTAATGCCCATAATCCTCACGCTGGGAATGCGGGTTGGGGATCGCAGTTCGGTGGTAGAATTGTTCTGCAGTGGGCGCTGCTGCCCGCCACCCCGATAGATATCCCTTAGTCGCCTCTTACGACACCCGCGGGAAGAGTTGGGGTGGTGCAAATTCTAAGCCAGCACCACACAGCTTAATAAGCTATGTTATCATTTATATTTCGATCATTATGAAATGGACGGCAACATTTACAGTACTGTCAAATTAGTTGAGTATTTGGTTTTTTCTCTGTCACGCCTTTACGCCGGTTTAGGCGTGAATGTAATCAGTTCGGCTGAAGCGATTTTATTGAAATTTTGTATGGAGATAGTATGATAAGCTACTAAATTTAATTTGAACTCACCTGGCTTCCACTGCAGCTCCTTGATCGAGCCAGGCCTGGCGCACCGTGGCCCAGCGCGTCAGGTGTGAGCGTAGAAGCTCATCTATGGACGGGGGCGATGCCTCGCGCTGAAATATCACGTAGTATTAGAACTTAGCAGCAGCGTTTGGAAAACTACGTCTAGTCTTGTCATCCATACCGCAATGCTCTAAAACCAAAGTTTAAAAACAGTCCGTTCTACCCGTCGTGACCTACGGAGCTGAGACGTAGACACTCACGATAGGATTGGTCCACCAGTTCAAAGTCGCTCAGCGAGCTATGGAAAGAGCTATGCTTGGAGTCTCTCTAAAGGATAGGATTCGTAACAAACACATACGACAGAGAACCAAAGTTATCGACATGACAACTGAAGCGGCAGTGGGCCGCCCATATCTCGCGAAGAACTGATGACTGATCGGGTAAACGAGTTAAGGGCGCTCATTAGGGGAGGCTTATGTCTAGCGGACTAATATAGGCATGATGATGATGATTATCTTCTTGGTTTTCCATACCTTCATCAACCTATTGAGTAATTTACATTTCTTTAAGGTATTTAGTGTAACTTAGTTTTGATTTTAATTAAACTTAGTCTAATAGTTTAGCTTTTTTCGACTGTAACTTTCGACTAATAATATTTTTTTGTGGAAATTTATAATCAGCCGTTAGTTATACACCAGTTTTGTTACAGTTAAGTAGCTAATAGGTAAACTATAAAGTTTAGCTATTTTTTCTAACTGCTCACCACCATTCTTGTTTGTTGAACTGTTAATGATAACTAGCTGCGCCCCGCGGCTTCGCACGCGTTGATTCTATGGAAACGTTTAACCCTTTACGGCGCAAGAAAGTGTTTTTAAATTTTGTTATTAAAAATAGGTTAAGAAGAGCTATTTATTAATAGGAAAAATAATGAAAAAAATCGTATATAACAAAAAGTATATATTTTTGAAGAAAAACCAGGCGATGCAGATCTGCATCATGGTGTTAAAACATACAAAATTATAAATTATGGTAGGACCGGAAACAGTTGTTATTTCTATTGAGTCATAAGGCTACGGCACACTTTTCACATTCTGTTTGGGCTGTTCCAGTACATTTTGGATATTTCCACCGAAGCCCTTTGTCAGTCCAAACAGGCCAGTGCCCCAACTGATCCAATCTTACGTCTATTCGCGGGATGTGCTGACCAGGACCTTTTTTCTTTTTATCCTGGATGAGTGCTTCCACCTCACGCTAGTGCGCTTCAGCCGGTTCTTCTTTTTATATTTGACTAAAATTTCAGCAATTTCTAGTAGAAAATCAGCAGAATTTAGCAGCTTGCCTGTGCACTCGGTGTTAGCAATTATTCCCCTATATAATAGCCAAGAATTAGACATGGCCATGTCCAGAAAATGATAAAAGAACCAACGTTTGCTGCGAAGTCTAATTTTATAATGTATCTGATATCTACATCTCCCATGATATCTACATCTCCCATGTGACGATTATATTCTGTCACACACAATAAAAGGCCGTTCCACATTGATGTGTTTCTTCTGTGACTTGTTGAATCTACTTACGATAGATGTGGGAGTTTCACCAGCAAAGTTGGACAGCAGGTTCACAATTTTACTATCTCCAGGCCACCACTGATACGTCGATACCGTTATATCTTGCAACCTGCTCGACTGACGTGCCTCTAGGTGCGTCTGCAATTCTAGTGTTTCATTTGGTAACTTGGACCCTACAACCTCACCTGGTCTTCATTCATTCAGCTCTAAGTTTTTAGTTTTTCATATGGTACTTATTTGGTTTAGGAGCATGTGTGCTTAGTGATGTGATTTCGGAGCTGGCTGTTCCAGTACCCAGTAGGGTACTGGAACTGGGTACTAGAACAGGAGGCGGTGTCTCAAATGGATGAACTTATTAGTCTGTATTAGTCTCAGAGTTCGTTTGCAAGATATTACTGTCCTGATCTTCTGGGTCGGGTACTTCAGGCTCTTCACCAGAGTCTTGACATAAAGTCTGATTATTCAGTTCTAATACGTACAATGGATCAGCTACATCATCGTCGTCTGAAAAGTCTCAACCATCCTACCTATCATGCCATTGGTCTAGAATGTTTTCCAATTCGTCGGCCGACAAATTTTGAAGCCTGAAAACCTGAAAAGTAGAAACCTCGAACTCATGTTGAGCCTGAAATGAGAGAAAATTCGTAAAAGAAAAAAACAAAAAAATAATACTCGTTTAGCGCAATGATGCATTACTGCATCAAAACAAAATTCAAAACTATCTCTGTAAAAACAAGATAAAACATTTGAATTACATGTTATTAGCGAAAATCAATACCTTACCGTTACTTCATTTCATAGCAATTTCACGTCGATATTTGAAGTATAACTATTTAAAAACAGCAACGAAAGTCGCGCGCTAACAACACACACCGGTTCTGGCCTATTCGAAACTTTGAGTAGTCAGAAATTACAAAACGCGCCATCTATCAAAAATTTGGGAACATAATTCGATAGAATGGTTTGCTGCAGATATGCGTTGCTGCGTTAAAAGGTATAATAATCGTTTCTTTGAAGGATTTTGCTAGTTCGAATGGTATGATGCAGATCTGCTATTCAGCGCCGTAAAGGGTTAAAGGTGATTTCTATCCCACAGGAACTGATTTATGGCATAAAAAGTAGCCTATGTTTGATTCCTGTATTAGAATTACCTGTATGCAAAGAATTCAGCCCGATCCGTTTTGTAGTTTTGGCGTGAAGAAGTAACAAACATCTATACAAACTTACGCCTTTATAATATTAGTGTGATGGACACTCACATAGTTCAAGTTGATGTTATGAGGACTGGCGTCCTGCTGCTCATCAGTCAGCGCCGGCACTCGCGGGACAGGCGGGCCCTCGGCCGGGGGCAGCGTCACGCTGTGCACCAACAGGTCCTGTTTAGTTCCCTTTGAACTGAAAAAAGATTAGGAACTAAGTTACGCCAGAAAATTTATAAAAGAACTCTCTGTGCCCGCGGGTACGTTTGCAGGTTCATAATAACAATAACGCGGGTTTTAATTATTTCCAAGATATTTTAATGTAAATTATTAATTTTGTTTGAAAAAAATATTAACCGACTTCAATTTTAATAGTTTTCTCATGGATTTTCATGGATTCCACCACAGAGGTCTATATCTGTGGATTCCACCAATTCCCTTGGAACTGAAAAAAAATCCGTAGGAACTAAGTTTAGAGAAAAATTATAAAAAAACTCTCTGTGCCCGCAGGTACGTTTACGGACATTTCATAATAACAATAACATCGGTTTTAATTATTCCAAGACATTTTAAAGAAGATAATTAATTTTGTTTTAATAATTAAAAACCTTTTTAATTTTAATAGTATTTTCATGGATTTTCATGAAAAAAGAAATCGGACCTTCCGTCAAAAGTTCTGAGGTAACAAACAAATAAAAAAACAGTCAAATTGAGAGAGATTTTTGAAGTCGGTTAAAAAGTAGCTCTTATACACGGACAGTCTGCAGTCCGTCCGTGTATTTGCGATGTGCAGTCCGTGTATAAGAGCCCTTTGTTTTATAATCCCACTAGTAAAAGTTCCGTCATATTCGATTCAGTCGTTAGAAAGATTAGCAAACTATAAAAGTGTTTCCAAGTTATTCGTCCCTCCCCCGTCCCTTGCCCGCCGCACGATTGCCCTGTCAAAAGTAGTCAAAATGCCTTCGTCGGGCGACTTCATTCATACACATACATATTCCTTATACTCGTATATGTATATAAGTATATAATATGTACAGTACATACATAAGTAGGCTGTGGTTTTGGGTTGAAATACTTGAATGAAAGATCTAACCAAACTTAGCATTATGTTTATTGTGATCAGAAACTAACTGCGCCTGTCTAGCGTCTATCTGTTTGTAACCTTTTCACGACAAAAAGTATCTTGAAGAGGAAAGGAAATAGAAAATTTTCCTTCACGAGAAATGCGTGTGCAGCAGTCGGCAGAAGCTAGTTTAGTACAAAAATAAGAAACGTAAACGTTACAAGTGCAAAAAGCGATTCCCGCACATCAAGGCCCCGACGAGATTCGAACTCGTGATCTCCTGTTTACTAGACAGGCGCTTTAACCAACTAAGCCACGGCGCCTACGTTGGATGTGTGCGAAATTAGTAAACAGACTTAAAAGGTGGAAATTTAGAACGTTACATACGATGATGGTATCGTTTGCTTATTTCAGCTTAAAGTTGTGGTTGTAGTTGCCTACATAAAACAATCAGCTTGAATTTTTCTTTAATGCAATATTAATTTTTCTTATTTGACAGGCAACTAAGGACATAAGTTTTGTTTTATGGTTTTTTTTTTTCAATGAATGTATGTTCGAATTAACATACTAGATAAAAGTCTTTCAGAATAATCTGATGAAGTATTATAAACTATATAATTGATTTTGTTTTAAAAGAACTACAAACCGACTTCAATTATATGGATCCCATTGTCAGAACTGGACCAAATAAAAATGGTACCACATGGGAAGCACCAGCTTTCAAATAAAAAGAGATGCATGAAAATCAGAGCACCTAGTCAAAAGTTCTGAGGTAACCAAAAAAACAATTCGAATGGAGAACCTCCTCCTTTTTTGAAGTCAGTTAAAATTAAATAAAATAGACAACTTGGAACCCATTACCAGAATCAGTAATAATGCCCCCTAGAACTCTAAAAATAGACTAGACAAATATTGAAAGTGACAAAGAATCACATATAATGTAAATACCACACAGAGCGGCCTGTTTATTACTAATAATAATAGTAAAATACTCACCCCAAAGTACTATAAATAGCCTTCGGTTGATTAAGGATCCAAGCCCTACAGATAGGATACAGCGGAGAGTTCTCTCTGAACTGAGACAGGTCTACGCTGCGGTCAAATAACTTCAGGACATATGACTGCTTCGCAGGCGACTTACGGAGACACTTCTGGGCTTCTTCATCAGTGAGGAATTCTTCTTCTGATTTTGACTTTCTGAAATTACAAATTTGAATTACCTACCGAAAATTAACACTGCTTCTTAAGCATTAAAGTCAGATTGCCACTCCAAATTTTGTGAGAATTAAGGGCAAGGGCCTTAGAATAGCTGCCAGAACATGTATTCTCTGATATGATGCAGGTGTTTAAAGAATCAAATTATCCTACTTCCTACTAACATTATAAATGCGAAAGTTTGTAAACATGTTTGTTGCTCTTTCAAGCAAAAACGACTTAATGGATCAGGCTGAAATTTTGCATACAGGTAGTTCTGAGCCTGGCATATAATCCCATAAATCATTTCCCGTGGGATAGGCGTGCAAAGCTGCGGGGTGCAGCTAGTATATTATAAACGTAAAAGTCTGTGTGCTGTGCATGTATAGATCTTTGTTACTCTGTTATGCGAAAACTACTGAACGGATCAAGCTGATACAGTAAGGCCTGGAATAACACCTATGCTGCTTTTTATCCCATAAATCAGTTAAACTTGGGACAGAATAAATTAAAACTTTTCACAAACATAGACACAATGTGTGCGAAGTCGTGCAGCACTAGTTTTCTAGGAGTTGGAATACTAGATATTGGCTAGTAAAGTACCTCTCACTCTTAGCAGGGCTGGCCGGCTCATCTAACTCAGCTGTGGTAATTGCATCAGGACCCATAACATTTATCAATGCACCAATTAGCCTGTCCCGGGCTGAGTTTACCTCTGAAAGCAAAGTAAGTTGAACAATTATTTGATTTCAAATCAAATCAAATCAATTATTTGCTGAATACATTATTACAGGTATATGTCAGGTCTTATAACTAGGGATTGCAATCCGGATATCCGGATATCCGAATTATCCGGATATCCGCTAGTTTTCATATCCGGATAATAAGAGTACCGTTATCCGGATAATACGAATAATATGGATACCTAGTTGATTTTTCTAATTCACAACGCTACAGCGTCCAGCATTTTAGAAATGTTATATTTTATGCATACAATATTTTATGCAGTTAAAAACATACCTACATGTTATCATTCGTGCAAGTCTCTTAACTTATATGCAAGCAAGACCTACACTAGCGTGGAATCGCATCACTAAAAAGCGTTGACACTGGTTGGTTAGAATCGACTTGTTTACAATAATACGGGTTGAAATGGCGCTGTATCAGGGTGATCAGGGAGGCCAAAGAAGCAAGATCTTGGAGAGGGCCTATAACGTGTAGGCTTGGTAACTGGGAATACCACTCACAAGCGTAGAGGCAGAGCGAGTATTTTCTGCCTCAGGTTACCTTTGTAATCACTTATGAACAAAAATGAAACCAGACTCCTTAGATGCCCTAAGTTTCTTGAGGTCATATTACCATAAGTAAAATATAGGTCCAATTAGAAAGACCTGCTAATAAAAGTGGGCTAACTGTTTGTTATTGTTATTATGTTAATTGTTTTAAGATGTTTATTTAATTTCATTGATATTAACATAAATGTTTTAGAGTACCTATTACAATAGGAAGTCGATTTACATTACTAGAAAGGATACGTAATTATAATACAAGATTATATTGTTTGCTAATGATACTACATTAATTTTTAAAATGATACGGCAAAACACAGTTCATTTGTTTAGTGTCAGCAATCTTTTGCTTAACGAAACCAAAACAAAATGTATTAGATTTACTCTACCTAATGTTAAACAAGTTAAGGCTGATGTAAACGTAAAAGGAGAAACGTTAGAAATTATAGAAAGAACCGTATTCTTAGGAATCACCTTAGATAATAAACTTCAATGGGGTCCACCCACACATAGATAAGCTATCTTAGAGACTTAATTCTGCAGCATATCCAGTCAAACAAATCCGTGATCTTACAGACGTGGACACATCTACACTGGTTTATTTCAGCTACTTCCATAGTATTGTCTTATGGTATACTGCTGTGGGGGAACGTTGCAGATATTAACACCATATTTGTGCTGCAGAAGAAGGCTGTTTGTGCCATCTATAAAATGGGTCCCAGAGACGTGGACACATCTAGACTGGTTTATTTCAGCTACTTCCATAGTATTGTCTTATGGTATACTGCTTTGGGGCACCGCTGCAGATATTAACACCATATTTGTGCTGCAGAAGAGGGCTGTTCGTGCCATCTATAAAATGGGTCCCAGAGAATCCCTACGTGATAAATTTAAAGAAATAAATATAATTACAGTACCAAGTCAATGTATTTATGAAAACTTGTTGTACACTCATAAAAATACCAAAAGTTTCCCAAAAATAGCGATATACATAATTTAAATACTAGAAATAATCATAAACTCGCTGTACCCACAACTAGGCTTCATAAAACTAATGTATCTTTTAAAGGGCAATGTATACGCTTCTACAACAAAACCCCTACTGAGCTGCAAAAATTATTAGTAAATAAATTCAAACAAACTGTCAAAACTTTACTATGCAAAAAGGCTTACTAGAAAATATCAGATTATCTAGAGGATAAAAAAGCTTGGGTCAGATTTTGCTCCAACTCGAAAAAGAACAACTTACAGGCTAAAAGTTTCTTCGTCATTTTTTACTTTAGTCTACATACCGAAGCGACCCTTTATTTCCGTGTTAGTGTATTATTTAATATGTTTTTCTAAGTGGACATTTATTGTATTTATGGAAATAAAGCATTTTTGAATTTTGAATTGAATTGAATAAAAAAATAGTTCGATGGGAAGGAGTAAACCGTTTTTATTTCATAGATATTTTAGTGTTTCAACCCATTCTCACTCTTATTTTTAATCTCTATGTGGTTCAGTTTCTATGCGAATGCTATTGTTATTTTAGTAGAACTTTATTACTTGGGATATTATTTGATTTCTTGGAAATAACCCATAGAGTAAACTATAGTAACCAAAAACCTTAGAACTTTATTACCTACTTATTCTATCATTTTTGAGTATAAATGACTAAATACTGATAGTTTAAGAACCCAATTTCCTTGTTTTAATTAAAATTTCATTTATATATTAAATTATCCGAATTATCCGAAATATTCAGATATCCGAATAGTAAGGCTCACTACTATCCGAATTATCCGGATACAAAAATTGATCGGATAATGCAATCCCTACTTATAACTAGAGTAATGTCAAATGTATTCAACCCGCAAGCAGGTGTACAAATATTAAATATCATAGATGTAATCAGTTTAAATATTCAATTATAATCAATTATGGTAATTAATCTAGAATAAAATAAATAGTCAACAATCTGGTAATTAAAATTTTCAACAATAGACAAAATATAATAAATTATTCTACTTAAAATGAATAAATTCATTTACACTAGAAAAACATTTGTCAAGCAGCCACTGATTTAATTTTTGTTTAAATAAATTACCATTGAGGTCTTTAATGGGTTCTGGTAACTTATTGTAGATGACAATGCACATATTAAAAACATTTTTTTCATAGATCCGCTTGTGGCATTGTGGATTGTACAGCAGATTATTAAATTTTGTTCTTTCGTCGAGTGATAATATCCCTGCGCCTGGTAAAGTGTTGTGGGTAAGATTTTACAAACATGCATATGTCTCTAATGTACATGCAAGGTAGAGGCATTATATTGCAAATCTTAAACAGAGGCTTGCAAGAGTCGCGGAACCAGGCCTTATTAATAGCTCTGAGGCATCTCTTCTGTACTCTGAAGACTCTTACAGCATTGACAGAGTTTTCCCAGAGCAACAAGCCATAGCTCAGGGTCGATGACATATGCCCAATGTATGCTGCTAGAGCTGCATCAAATGATATAGACTGGCGGATTTTCTTTAAAAAAATAAAGCTACTTATTTTTTTGCAAACGTTACTAATATGAACCTTCCAATTTAAATGTCTATCTAATGTGATATCTAAGAATTTAAATGTCATTACTTTGTCTACTTTTTCATTATTAAAAGAAATGTCAAGCAAGTGTTAGTGGGACAACAAGGAGAGTCCTCGGATTTATAGCGATCTACCTACCTATATTTATAATGTTTAACTTTGATTTCATTTATTATTAGTTTATATAATTTTATGAAAGTATTTATCAAACAATGTTGTGTCCGCCTATTATAAGCGTATATATTAGAACCTGCCTGTACTACGCTGTTTGCGTTCCTTTTATTAAATAAATAAATAAATCTATTACAAACCTGGCCCAGCTTTGAGCTCCAATTTCATAGCGCTCTTGACTTTGTCTTTGTTTTTCATGGGTGTAAATAAACGCCTGCGTTTTGGCATTTTGTACCCACTTGCTAAGCTAACGATACCTAAATAAAACAAATGAAAACGGAAAGACAGGCAGGCTACAAAACAAAACAATATTGTAAAGACGTAAACAAAACAAACGTTTTCAAATGAAATGGATTTGATTGAATTGAATCGAATTTGGAATAATTGAATGAATTCAATCTCTTTCGGAATCTGTGGTAGATGCTAATGATATACCATAAAAAAACCGGTACATTTTTTTTTAGTTCACATCCTTGTTAAATCAAGTTAATGTTATGTCACTGTCATTTCTTTACTTCACTTTTTATAAGGACTATAAAAAGTGTTACCAACAAAGTTCTTGAGTTGAACAAGATAACTTGTGTATTTAATTTGTTCTTATCATTTTGCTCATTACAATAATGTATGTTGTGTTGTTTTTTTGCTTTTACGAGGGTAAGTCCAAAAGTCCGCGGAATGGAGGAGTAGTAATGAAATAAAAAAAAAAACTTTTACCGGGTATGAAACTTGGGTTTTACCAGGGCACTGATCTCTAAAACGGCTCCGATCTCATTCATTATAATTATAACACTCCTACACAGACACTGGCAGAGTCATAGCGAAAAGCAAGCGGTGCCATAAAAAAGATTAAAGTTGAAATATAAAATTAATGTAACATCTGGGTGTCCATAAATAAATATATGTACGCGCAAATTAGTTGCTTCAATATGAAAACCTACCTATGACAGGTAAATTGATTGTTAGAACACTGTTAATCACATAATAGGGTATATGCATGTGATTTCAAAATGGCTAAAAAAATATATACGTATTCTCTATTGATATAGAAACATATCTACATATTTATTTTTGCATTTTGAGATGTTTTTATTGTAGAATTTAACCATTGAAAAATTGATATTTTAAATCTCAATCGCAAAATTTCAAAAAGCTACGCCATTGACTAGAGCGGACGTGACATCACTGTGCACATTTTTTCTTTTTTTATTCTGCTTGCTGCACCATGATTTGACACTATTCTGCCCACTTGACATTTCGTATTGTCGATTATTTTCAGTTTTTTCGGAAAACCTCTTTCCTGATGCCGGGTACAGACCAAGCGAACGAGAGCAAGCGAAGGCGAGCGAGTGGGATTCGACGATCGGTACCGAACGTTCACTCGCTTTCGTTGTTGTGTCCACACCAAACGAACGGATGCAAAACCCAGCGAAGGTCGGCGAACCTCGGCGAAGCGTACTCTGTTGTATATAAGTGTATGTGTATGTGTATTATAAGTTGGTGAACTGCGAACCTAGTTTGTACCTTTGGAAGAATATACCTACTTAGGTAGGTACCTACCTAGGTATACCAAATGCCCTGGCAATTCGAAATAAACTTTTGGTAATAGCGTTTGGTTCAGAGATAAAAGAGGTTTTTATGTGCCCAGGGGCCGCGGAAGTACTCCATGACGGAGGGGGCTAACTTCTTTGGTCAACCACCCCCCCCCCCGGGGTGATGGACTACATTTCTCCGGTAGAATCAATGTAGTAAGTGTCACGGTAGCTGAGATAAAAAAAAGTAATACATTTTTAAATCATCCAAAGTCACCTTTAAATCGTAATATCTTTTTTGTTTGTGGTTCTAATGTCACAAAATAACATGTTCTGTAATTCTTCAATGTATACTTAATCTATGAACTAGTACTAGTAACAGTTTTTGTTACTTACAAGCGTTTTTTCATTAGGTCGAAATATTGGCCAGATAGTAAATTAAGAAAAATTTCCTACAAACAGAGGGGGAAAGCTCACGTTAAGAAGAAAAAAGACGAGCTAGAACTAAGATACAAAAGAATGTACTGGTTAATTGGAAGAAACTCCCCTGTAACAGTACGCAACAAAATCTTACTCTACAAACAAGTCCTTATGCCAGTATGGACCTATGGTATACAGCTCTGGGGCTGTACCAGAAAGAGCAATATCCAAATAATCCAGCGATTTCAAAATAAAGTACTGAGGGGAATAGTGAACGCCCCCTGGTATATCAGAAATGACGACCTCCACCGGGACCTTAAAATCGAGTTCGTCGCTGAAGCTATCCAAAAATATGCAGAAGCTCATCAATTTAGGCTTCATCATCATGTCAACGTCGAGGCCATCCAGCTCCTTGACAATACAGACTTAGTGAGAAGGCTCAAAAGGAAAAAACCCTTTGAGTTAGTGTAGTGTAATGAATTTATACTAGTGAAATGAAGTGCAACAAACTAAAGAACACAAGAACAAAGTGTCTTCCCATAAATCTTATACATATATAGAGACAATAAGAAAGGTGTTAATGAACACGTTCTTAGAATAAGTTATGCTAGCAATTTAGGTTAATTTCAAATTACTCATTAGCCCACGTTGTGGCTAGATCGTAATCATACTAGGGCTCATTCTTTAGAAGTAACTAATCAATGTGCACTGGATATAAAAAAAAAAAAAAAAAAAAAGAGGGGGCAATGCCCCCCCTATTTCATTTCGGGGGGGGCATTCGGCCCCCCTTGCACCCCACTTCCGCGGCCCCTGTATGTACCTACCTATGTATTATGTCGTATGTCCTTAAGTTCAAATGCGAAAGATGGCTGGTCTAAATAAATCTTACCTCAACTTCAGTGTCTCGAGTTGCTCGTGGAGTAAACTTGTCTAGTAGAATATTCATTGCGTTGTACGCAAACCATTTTGAAATATAAACCTAGAATACAATAGAATAGAATATTTATTTATTTAAAAAGTAAACATAATGTATAAATGTTGCTCCATTAAACCACAGTAGGTATGTACCTCATCTCTCCCTCTACCAGATTTCACTGTTTCTTGGCGTTGTCGTTCTCTGCGAAACGAGGCAAGCAGAGAGTCCATCTTCTTTTTTGCTTCCAATAAGTCGCACTGAAGGATTTTGGAAATCTCGGTCCAATCGTCATTTTTCTTACTTTTTATTTTATATTCCGTATTTTTGGGATCCCACAGCCTAGGTTTCATCTTATAGAGCTCTATGAGCTTCAGTAACTTATCGTCCGACCATTCCATACTTTTCGCGTAAACAGAAAGAACTATAACATATAAAATATACGTAAGATCGACACGTCCGTTTCGTCTTACCGATGCAACAGAGTGAGCATTCGCCCGACCGTCCACACCGCGCTCGGTCGTTCGCTCCATTTTCCTTTGATGTACCGACAGCGGGCGGAGCACGGCCGAAGGCGAGCGAAGGCCCTCGTTCGGACTCGCTTGCTTTCGCCATAACGTCCATACTGGTTCGTTCGCGTTCGATTGTTAGCCTTCGCTCGCTCTCGTTCGCTTGGTCTGTACCCGGCATGAGATGATCACTACCGAGGTCGTCACCAAAGGTTTTAATCGAGTGTGTACGTCGACGTCACATAAACATGGCGCCAATATGGCAGCGTTTTTATCACCCGAAAATGATTGTAGTTTTGATTTGTTTTTTTTTGCCTTGTTAATGCGAAATTCATTCTCGAAATCTTTCGAAGTGGGGCTAAGCTTTGCTATAAATACGGCCGTCGATCGGGATGGATTTCATTCTGTCCTCCATAGACCAAGACACGTTCTCGGTGACCCCGTTGACCCTCTCACCGCCGCTATCTCGGAGGTGACGTCAACCGATTCGTTACCACACACTACACAGTCGACCAAAAACCGACCCCGCCGGAAGCGGTTGAAGAATTCCTTCCTTCCACCCGCAGGTGCATTCGTGCACCTAAGGCGCTACCTGCATGCCCTCTCGTAGCATCTGGCGACAGCCCAAGCCGAGGCTCACCTAAGTGGTGGCCCTTGTGCGTATCGCCCCAACCTAATTTAACCGGCGAGGCGCCCTCTGCACCCCCCAAAAGTCCGGTAACACTGTCATCACCATCTGCGGTCAACAGCATCCTAAGTCCATTCGGAAAAAGAAAAAAAAACTGGAATTCATTCTTGCTCGAGTCGGTGGCGGACGGAACGGATGCAGAGGGCATTGGAATAAAACTACTATCACAACAACTTCGTGTTTTCTTTCCAATGGATCCCCAGCGCGTGACGACGATGGTAGTGACGTCACTGCTGCTGACTTTATCCTTTTTAACAAGCGTACGGCATTCTCCGTCACATACTTTATGGAATCACGATTTAAGCTATCAAAAAGAGAAGATTAAATAGTGTGATTGGGCACTTTTGCAAGTCTTAATTTTTTTTACGATATGCCAAATTTCTTGAATACTTCAGTAACAGGCTCTGATCGATTGTTGTGTGTACAGACAGAGTGAATAAATTCGCGTGTTGTTGGGATTTAGAATTCTGTCAAAACTGTCTGAAAGAGTTGGCATCTCTATTTTATTTTCGACGCACTGCATTTATATGCGGAGAGCAGAGCTCTGCTGTGTAAATTTTTCTCCAAAAATAGAAAGAAAAGTCTCCGACGAGCAAAGAAATAAAAAATAGTTGTTACTTATGTTATTCTAAATTGTGGGTAGTGATTGATGATACAGAATGGCTTCTACGGCCTATGAGCAAGATGCAGATGGTGAGTTTTATTTGCCGATATTTTCACGCATCCCAGTGTTTGCGAAAGAAAAACCGCATTCCGTAGTGAATCTTCTTAGCTGTTTTCATGTAGCATAAGTTCCACTCCAATACCTCTTTGAAGATACCTACATACAATTTAGAAATCATGCCTAAATTGCAGGGAGTAGGATAATTCCGGCGACGCAACGTCCGGACGGTACCTGGCGGAAGCCCCGGCGAGTGAGGGACGGCTACGTTCCCCAGGAGGAAGTGCCTTTATACGAGAGCAAGGGGAAACAGTTCAAATCTCGGCAGACCACTGGGCTCCCTGTGGGTATGCCTCCTGAGATGGCAGCTGAAGGACAAAAGAAGAAGAAATCTGGACACATTCAACCTATTCCTGGTATGACGATCAATGTTGAAAAGAAGAAGAAGAAAAAGAAGACTGGTAATTACTTTGTACTCTTCATCCTCGGCTTTTTACAACACAGTGCCAAAACTAAACTAATTTGGTTCTAAAATGCTGCTGTCCCTGTCATAACGAAGTATCATAATCAAAATAATAAGGATAGTATCATTTTTAGTCTTGTCAGATTAGTTTAGTCTAGTTTTGGCAACATCTGAATAGACACCATTGCCTCTAATAATGATCAATTGGCTTGTATTTCTTACATTTATCTAACCTCAGTGCCATAAATCCCATCTTATTATAAAAATAGGAGATTTCATTTCAAGAGTGTTAAAGTGAGTACCAAATATGTTTTTATAAAAAAGAAAATGCTACTTAATCCAAGAATGCACAATACACTCGTATGCAAGACATCCATGCAGGTTTTCGTATCCCCACTTAGATTTAGAATCCACACAGAATCTAGCCCAAGACTGCCGCCACAGTCTAAGTCTAGCCTTGATCTAGCCCAATCTAAACAGACCTTATGTTATGGGTACTAGATGTCGGTTAAACTTAATCCATTACCTACCCATATAGATACTTTTTTATACTCTGCCATACCCAGAAAAATATTTGCAAATAGTAAATTGAAAATAAAACATTCCATTTCTCTTTTCTTTTTCAGCTGTAGAAGAGACTGCAGACAAACTTGCCAATTGTGAAATAAAAGCAACCACACTGAATAGTGTCTCTTCATCGTCCATCTCCAGTAATTCAGCCTCTACAACCGACCCCGCCAAGCGCCTCAAAAGCCTCAGAAAAAAACTGAGAGACATAGAGGCTCTTGAGGAGAAACTTAAAGCAGGCCTAGTCAGTTGCCCCGACAAAGATCAAAAGGAGAAACTATCCAAGAAACATGACATAGTAAAAGAAATAGAATGTTTAGAATTACTTGATAGCTAATAGGTACTTATTTTAAGACTTTATCATGTTTAAGTTTTAATGATTGTTGTCTTGTGTGATGAATTGAAGAATACTTTTAATTATAAATTTATTTACAAAAATAAACTTTTTTCAACTCCAGGGAGTTAACAGTGTATCCTATTTCAATGCCCCTGCCCTGTTTCAGGATAAATCTTGCAAAGTCAAAGTAGAGAATTGAGTAGACTAAAAAAATATAAGGTATTTATTCAGGCATAGGTAATTCAAAACTATAGTTGTAAATTACAATAACAAAAGAATCAAGATATTGTTACTAACATAGCAGATCATTGATCAATTTAGTTAATGCACATATTTTGTTCAAAATTTGTAACATTACAAAAAATAATAACAAAAACAAACAAGGTTGAGCTTAAAATCTAGATACTTACATAAAAATAATAGAAATGTAATTTTATCACAATGAAATGAAAAAGTATTAGTGCTGGCTTTTATAATTTTTACAGATTCAGAGTTGAGTACATCTTATTTTGTATTTTCTAATAATTAAAGAGCTGCTTTTTTTTTCATTACATGTTCTGTTTTATAACATGTTAAGTATCAAACATATACTTAGAAAGCAGATAAAATGAGATTTTTGCATTGTGATGGCTTCAAGTTTGTGTTATGGCGAGACATACATTTTGGAAGAAATTTACGAACATTATGTCCAGCTGTGGACATATTCATGATTCCTATACATTATTTACAAGATGTTTCATGTTTGAAGTTTTGGTGTAACCTTTTATATTTAGTATTATTCTCTTGTTTCTCCATCTGTAACAATACCATTATTGTATGATTACTTGGGTTCATTAAACAGCTATATTGAAAAAGAAGATAGTTAATTCGATCTACTCCAATTATATTAATGTCCAATTCTATTATAAGTTCATCTTTATGGCTTGTCCATGTCCACAAAGACACTTAGAATAGCATAACAAATGTGAACACTAAAATCGACTTCAAAAGTAATGTGTAACCTATTCTATTTTACACAACCAGTTATGGAAATAATGATAATGGTATGCATGATGTTACTTTAAAGTTATTCTGTGGTATATAGGTTGGAAGCACGAGTGTATCATGTAAAATATTCATAACTCACGTTGATGCGCCTTAGATGAATTCATTTCTTGCTTTCTGTCTGGCGTAATTACCCAAACACGCAAGAATTCCAATAGCGGTGAATCCAATGCCCAAAACAGTGGCTAAAAAGTCGCCAAAATCATATCCTGTGGCTGCTTCCACATTGGTTACAGTTAATAACGTAAAAAGGAAGACGCACAGCTTAAAATACATAGCTAAAAACAATTATTTTTGGATTTACTCGAAATTTAGTTACCTACGAACTAGTCTCTTGTTTTGCTTTGCTTTGCTTTTTTTTTTACTACTGTGACTGTGACATGATCACATGACAGCCACAAAGTGACTCAGCACAGCAGTGTCATTGTCAAACGTGAACCGGTCATTCTTGTTCAATCTGAAAACCGGTTGAAGTCCGATATTTTTTTTTGGGAGTTTTAGTTTATGCTTAAAAAATCTTCCGAGAGTTTAAGCCCTACTCACACAGGCGCTAATTTTGCAGCCGCGCCGCCGCCGAAATCGCGTTTTAAAAATAAGCCGCTGCGCTGTGTGTAAGGAATAGCGCAAAATCGCCGAAATCACGGTTCACAAGACGCGTCTGTGTGCTTTACAACATTATTATAGCCATTGCCAAAGAGAATACAAGCCATTGCCAGTTTTTTTTTTCGGCGGGAACCTGCAAATTGGAAAGGCGCGCTTCGAGAATTTTTTTTCAATTTTTATCGTAAAATCTTATTGTTTTGGCTTAATATAAGCCAAAATGAAGAAAAAACGGCGTAGGGAACCTCCTCCGCCGGATGAGGAGTCGCGGTCGTCCTCGCCAGGCAGCTCTGATTCCGAAGCGTCTTGCGCGACAATAACCGAGGTGCTGCCCAAGGGCTTGAGCAAAAGCTCGCCAAAAGGATCTGAGAGGTATAATATTTTCAGGTTACCTGGGTATTCACGACGATACCCCGAGGACTCAAAAAAGGGTGAGTACATTGTTTTTCTCTCGAACAACGAGGACCGCCCTTTCAATGATCGAGATCGCATGGCTCTTTCAAAGGCTTTGAGGGAGCATGGTGTTTCGGGTGTTCTACATCTCAAAACTTTCAATAAATATAGAGTCGGTATTACTTTTGACATGGCAAATAATGCCAATAAATTCCTGCAAAGTCAAAAATTATTAGACCAGCTGTGCTTACGTGCCAGCATTCCCGCTAAAGAAGCTGAAATTACTGGTGTTTTGTCTTCAGTCCCTGCTGAGCTATCTAATAAAGAAATATTCTCCCTAATTGGTAGCTCCTGCAAAGTTATTCAAGTCAGGCGCTTCATGCGCAGAGTTCGTACTGGACCTACAAGCCCACCGCAGTTCCTACCTACGCAGGCAGTCGCGGTAACGTTCGCGTCCACCACATTGCCGGAACATGTCTTTCTCGACTCATGGAGACACGAGATAAAGGTGTACGTACCTCCCGTTAAGCAATGTTTAAAGTGCATGAGGTACGGTCACATAGCCAAATTTTGCAAAAGTGAAGAAGTGTGCTCCATCTGTGGCGATGGACATAGTTTTCGGCAGTGTCAGGTGGACCCCAAAGACGCTAAGTGTAGGAACTGTGGTGGCAATCACATTGCCATCTCTTCCGCTTGCCCGATTAAAAAACAAAAAATAGAAGAGAATCGGGTTAAGTCACGCTCAGCAACTTACGCAGAACTATTCAATGCCAAAGCTTTTCCCTCACTTACAGCGAAATCCCTTGATACACAAGTCCAAAACCTAATGAAATCCGATTTTTTCATTACCCTCCTCGTTGAAACAATCACCAAATGTATCAATAACAAAGACATACCTATAAACTTTGCTTCAATAAAAGATACTCTACAAAAAACCCTAAGTAATAAGTTACCTCCATCTGCATAATGGTTGTCATCAACATTATGCAATGGAATGCCCAAAGTTTATTAGGTAACAAAGATGTATTTATATATTTTCTTAATTCATATAATATTCATATTGCGATAATATCAGAAACATGGCTTAAGCCTCATAAATTATTTCAAATTAAAAATTTTAATATAGAACGAAACGATTGCGGCAACGATCACAATGGTGTCGCAATTCTCATTCACAATAGTATTTTATATACTAAAATAGATACGTATTTCGATAATTCTCTACAAAACATATGTGTTACTTTAACTATAAATAACAAACGAATATCAATTGTTAGTTTTTACAGTCCCACAAATAGCAGTCCAGTTTTTCATAAAGGTAAATTTGATTTATTATTGAAGTCCATCCCAAGTCCTTTTATATTTGCAGGAGACTTTAACGCCCATAATACCCATTGGGGTTGTGTCTCTGACTCATCTCGTGGCAAAGATGTTCTAGAGGTTATCGACAACAATAATTTAGTTTTACTTAATGACGGCAGTTCAACGACTATTGGTTCGTTGACCTGGCGTCCAAACGCTTTAGACTTATCTTTCGTTTCGCCCTCACTTGCAATGAATTGTGAATGGTCAGTCCACGACAGTCCTCTTGGTTTTAGTTACCATCTTCCTGTTTTAATAAATGTTCTCATCGACAGTAATAACATTGGTTCTGATTCCAATCAATCTCGTCACGCTAACCACTTGCCCATCTACCCAAATTATAAGCTGGTAGATTGGAAAGTGTTTAGTAGAGTGACTGATAATTTTTTAGTCGATTTTCAAATTGACCCTAGTCAGCCTCTGGAATCGTATATTAGTTTTTGTAAAATTTTACAGTCATCGATCCAGGAATCTTTGCCAAATTCTCTCCGTACAAAATGTTCAAAAATATCTGGTGTTAATAATAGTACTCATTGTCCTCCTAAAAAGTACAACAGCACAAGGTCTCCTCTTCCATGGTGGAATGAGAAATGCTCTGAAGCGGTCATAAATTCCAAAGAGGCGTATTTAAATTTTAAAAACAATCCATCTGAAGAATCCTACTTGGAATTTAAGCGGCTTCGAGCTGTCAAAAAACGTACTGTTAAAATGGAAAGGCAAAAGAGCTGGATGTCTTTATGTGAAACTTTCAATCGTTGTACACCTATATCTCGTATTTGGAAATTCGTTCGCAAATTCAATAAATCTTATACTAACAGTGCTGATGCGGACGATTCATGGATATTAATATTTTTGTCGAAATACACTCCTGATTTTGTTGAAAATAGACTTGACATAACTAGCAACTTGACCACAAATCCTAATAATGAGTACCTATCTGTTCCTTTTTCTTTGCAAGAACTACAGTCAGCCATTTATTCTAGAAGGGAAACGGCCTTTGGTCTAGACGGCTTACCATATACAATTTTTAAGAAACTTAGTAATACCGGTCTAAACATACTTCTGAAAGTTTTAAATACACTCTGGGAATCTATTTCTATACCAATGGATTGGAAAAAAGATTGTTTAGTACCAATTTTGAAACCTACAAAACCAAAGTTATGCCCAGAATCTTACCGTCCTATTGCATTAACATCATGTGTTGGAAAGATATTTGAACAGCTGCTTAAGCAGCGTTTGGAATTTTATGTCGAAAAAAACAAAATTTTACCTTCCAATCAGTTTGGTTTTCGTCGAAATTATTCAGCTCGTGAAAGTATCTGTCAATTACAACTTGATATTGTCAATTCATTGTCTGTAAATAATAATTTGGTTGCTGTATTTTTTGATATTACCGGTGCTTTTAATAGCGTTAACGTTGATATTCTTTGCAAAGAGTTGTTGATCATAGGGATTCCTAATAAAATTATTGTTTGGCTTCGCAATTTTTTATCGAACAGGGAAGTATTTGTGAAATACAACAAACACCTTTACGGTCCAAGACATTGTTCTGTTGGAGTATGTCAAGGTGGTATCTTGTCTCCTTTAATTTTTATTTTGTATATACGTCGCCTAAATTTAATACTTGGTTCACACGTGAAAAATCTGCAGTTTGCAGATGATTTAGTAGTTTATGCATCTGGAGCAAGTTTGGTTCGAACAGCTGAAATTGTAAACGATGCATTAATAAAGCTTAACAAATATTTTTCATACCTAGATCTCAGCGTTAATCCATCGAAGACAAAAGTAGTGGTTTTTGGGAAAAGACACGCCAATATACCTCCTATTCATTATAATAACACTCCGTTGCCCGTGTCATCTGAGGTTAAATTCTTGGGAGTATTATTCTCCAACAATTTGTCTTGGAATAATTATTCTAAACAAATTATTAACAAAGCTCAAAAAGCGTTTAACATATTAAAGTCTTTATCTGGCTCTTATTGGGGAGCAGACCCTAAAATTTTATTAACCCTGTATAAATCTATAGTTCGAAGCCATTTTGAATATGGTTTCTTTTGTTATGCTGCTGATGTAAAAATTGTGAATAGTATCAATGTGTTTCAAAATAAATGTTTGCGTTTAATCACGGGAGCATTTAAAAGTACTCCTATTAACGCTATGCAAATTGAGTGCAGGCTTCCTCCAATCAGTATTCGTTTGAATTATTTAAAAGAAAGATTTATTTTAAAATGTTTTAGCTTTTCTACCAATAGTCTTTTGGTTAATTTGTCCAGCGCTCATTCTATTTCAAAGCCATTATTTATGCTACAAGGTTTTCAAAGCCTTTTACAGTTTCTAAAAAATTTAAACATTTATCAATCAAATCTTATTTTACCTTGCTATGAAGGATCTTTTTTAAGTAAATTCCCAGGAATGAATATAGTCATTAACAATGACTTGTCCACTAAAGAAGAAGTCTATTTGATGTTGTCTGAGTGGACAGGTTATAAATTTATTTACACAGATGGATCAAAGGATGGCAACGCTGTGTCGTTTGCCATTTTTGACCCTTCTTTGAATATTGGGGTTGGTCATAAAATGGATAAACATGCTAGTGTATTTACAGCTGAGGCTGTTGCTATTTTGAGTGCTTTAAAACACATTCAATGTCGTAACGCAGGACACACCGAATGGGTCGTGGTTAGTGATAGCATGAGTGTCTTAAAAAACTTGGAAAACCACAAACTAAATGCTGACACTAACTACATCATATATTTAATAAAAAAGTTATGGGTGGAATTAGCGGAATCTAATATAACTGTAGATTTTGCATGGGTGCCATCACACATAGGTGTAGTTGGCAACGAAAAAGTTGACTATCTAGCAAATACTATTGTAAAACAGGCTCAATTCATTCCTGACCCTGAAAATACTGATGCGAATGTCCGTTTACCTTACACAGACGTTGTAAGTCTTTTAAAACAACGAATGTGTCAGGCTTGGGGTGAGCATTCGTATCATTATACTCAAGTTGAAAACAAAGGCACTTGGTATGCTTATTTAGACGTTCAAATTGATTCTCAGCCATGGTTCTGCCGAAGTACGTTTTTTGTCAACAGGCAATTTTATACAACTATTTGTCGCCTTCGTTTTGGCCATTGTCGTCTAAATTTTCATTTGTTTCGTTTAAAAATTGTTAATTCGCCTTCTTGTGACTTTTGTAACACTGGAGATCAAACTCTAGATCACATACTACTTAAATGTCCATCGTTCAACATTCAGCGCCTTGTGTTGATAGATGGACTTATTGAGATTTTTGGTGATTCTGATTCGGTTCCGCTTTCCACCCAAGAATTATTACAAAATATCTCAACTTATCGTCATTTGTATAATTTTATAAAATCTACCATAGGTGAAATTTAATTCGTTTCCTTGTTCTGTAAATATGTACAGACAATTGTGTATTTAAAATGATAATTGTATTGTGTTGTTAGTATTTTAACTAAAATAATTTGCTTTGTATCATAAGATTAAAATATTTTGCTTTGTATTCTAAGATTTTGTTATACATTCTAAGATTTTTTAAAAACACAGACATGAAAATTGTATAACGAAAGACGAGGCAGTATGGCCATACTGGCTTTAGCCTAATTTGTCCAAAGCGACAAATAAAAAAAAAAACAAGCCATTGCCATTGGGCTGTCATTCGGTATTGTGCATTCATTCATTGCATCCATAAATCATTCAATTCAATTCATTCATTCATCGATTGGAGATTCTTGGTTGCTGCTTGATGTAAAAATAAATATTTCGTCAAATATTTGCTGTTGTTGTGGTTCCCAAAGCATTTTCCGTGCTAGTTAATAAAAAAAATAATATTCCAGAGCACCGAAATGAACAACTAAAACTTTTATCTGGCTCTGAAGCGATTATACGGTGATCAGAGTGTGGTAGGATAGGTCTGTTTATCGTGACTCCGGTAGTGTTCAACAGTCAAAATGAGTTACAATTCTGGCGGCAGTGGAAATGGAAAAGGATTTGGATTCGCCGGCTTCACCATGCCCAAGAGAAACCCCTCTAACGTGTCTCTTCACGCGGTGCCTCCACCGACTACTTCGATGCATGCCGTCCCGCCGCCGACATCGGGTCTCTCGAAGCAAGGCTATCACACCATGAATGCGATTACGCAGAATGCAGTCACGGGAAACTTTGGCTCATTGGGCAAGAAGCGGTCCAAGACAGAGGATGAGTAAGAACCATACCATTAGCAAATAACCTGATGCATATCTCAAGTAGTTATTAAAACTGTTATTTTGTCTTGTAGGTATTTTGAGGATGATGATGAACCTGTGACTCCAGCTCTTGCGTACATCCCTGCTCCAGGCAGCCCAACTAATGAAGCTACTTGCTCTAAGGTAAGTTGTCTACAATATTCTTAAGACCTCAAGTAAAAACTCAACAACAACCAGCATTTTACCCATCATGTATTTAGTCCAATGCTGGAACTCCATTGGAGGCCTCTATTAGGCCTGGGAATAAGCAATTGTAATATTTCCTAATGGCTTTAAAACAATTGTAAAGGACTTTAATATTTTACTGCTACTTTTGTTTTGTTTTGTCCCTCACTGACTATTAATTATTTTACCTATAAACTTAAACTCTCTATTTATTTCCATTGTCTATGTTTTTATGATTACTGAAAGTAGAATGAATAAGATAATAATTCTCTAATTAGTGGTAGGCCTCCTACTATCTTTTTCAGGTTGGAAGCATTTCATGATAAATGGACTGTGTATCATTTCGGATGACTAGGATTTTGTCACTTAAACATTTATAATAATTCAAATAATTGTTATGTCCATTTCAACATAATTTAATTAGCCTATATAATCTCAATAAGCTGCTGAAATTATATTATAATATTGAATATTATCAAAAATTGAAAACTTTTTTGGTAAAGCAGTGATAATTTGGTTTTGTGTAGAGTGGAATGTAATAGCATTAACTAATGGCTTAAATAAAAATGAATCAGTAAAATCAAATAATCAATTATTGCAAATTAAAATCGTAATTTACTGCATTGTCATCATCTACAAGAGGCTTGCATTTATTACCTATTATTATTATTTGTTATATATTTTTTACTACTTATACCTGCATTATTAATATTATTCAAGAAAAGGCTTGAAATGTTAGTAGAGGTCAATACAAATTCAGTAATTTAGGAATTTTTGTGTTTGTACATATGATGCCTTACACACCTAATTTATATTAATTACTTTAGTTATTTAATCAATCAAATCATATAAAATCTAATAAAATTATTACGATTGCACCTTAGGTTTTCCCTTTAATTGTCTGTCATGCCTAAACATCACCGAACTCTCCCTATGTCAAAAAGATGACAGAAATGACTACTAAATACTAGGAAATGTGAGTGGTACAAATATAATATATTATAATATATTATCAGCATCTCCACAGTCAGAGTTTCAGCTAATGTGACAGATCATTCATCACATCAAATATTCTGTCATTTACATAAATACAATACATGTACATTAAGAAAAGGTAAAATTATAATAAAAAAATTACACTGATATGGAAATAAAGTGGTAAATTAGTGTGATATAATTTAGTAATCATAATTGGTTTTCAGCCAAGCATTGGACTTGAAATTGAAATTTACCTTACCACAGTGAACTACAAAGTAATTCCTCACAGGATGATGAAGATGAAGACCCCCTGGATGCCTTCATGGCAGGTCTGGAGCAGCAGGCAGCTAAAGACTTGGTTGCAAGCAAGGAGAACGCCACCAAGGCTGATAGCGGGAGAGGTACACGAGGGGATATAGATGAGCTGGATGACGAGGAGAGTTATTATAAGTAAGTTGGAATGTAGCTTGGCTGGACAATTATGATTTTTTATTAGCAATAATAACATACTGACGAATTGAGAACCTCCTATTGCAAAAAATAAAGTTGGATAATAATATCTTTGTTTGACCACATCTCACCTGATGGAAAGTGACAGATGGATTCATGGGGTGACAGATGGCACTGATAAATATGTATCTATATGATATTTAAAATGTGAAGTATAAACTTATAGAAAAAAATCATTTACAACAGATTCCAGTCCCTCCCTGTTAAAATAACCAAGGTTAATAGACAAGAAAAATCTAGGCTGAGGCAGATACCATTTTGAGCCTTCAGATTGAAATTAGACGCCGTTGATGCTCGGCGCTCTCAGTGTCAAGATCGAGTGTTGTGGTGTCCTGATGATGTCTCGCGAGACGAAACTAGTTGAATTCTTTCTTTGATAGATTTTCTTTCATTTTGTAGTTGGTGTTGTCTTCTACAATGCGGACCACAATTTGTTAAATCTTATCGGATAATGTTTTTCGCGGAATTGTTACTATTATATTGTATGTCCTTACAATAGATTTCCGCAAAGTAACGCTTGAATCTATTATGTATTCCTCATCAGATACATGGAAGAGAATCCCTTACATACCGGGGATGACTCCGACGTTGAAATAGAATATGATGAAGATGGCAACCCCATAGCCCCCGCTAAGAAGAAGTACATAGATCCCCTACCTCCCATAGACCATTCCGAGATAGTATACGAGCCGTTTGAGAAGAACTTCTACATGCCTCACGAGGATATTGAGGAGCTGGAGTTCCAGCAGGTTGAAGAGTTGAAGAAGAATCTTGGAGTCAAGGTATGGGATAGAAATACAAATGGTTGTTTTTGGTTTGACTTAATTTTATTGCAAAATATAAGTAAAGCATTTAACAGGAAAAATATTGATAGAGGCAAGCTTAATCCCAAAGAGAGTTCTCTTGCAGCAAACCTTGTTGAGAGAGAGAGAAAAAGATTTCCCAGACAAATGCTACTTGCATTGGGCAGGTTTTTTCTTGAAGACCTCTGAGACGCAGGAGGTTGCGTGTTCGATTTTCGCCTTGGGTCAAATATTTGTACAATAGGGTATATGCATGTGACTTCAAAAAAGCTATTTTTTTTATACGTATTCTCTAGTGATATAGAAATATATCTGTATATTTATTTTTGTATTTTATGATGTTAAAATTTTATCATTGAAAAGTAGATATTTTATGTCTCAACAGCAAAATCTCTAAACGCAACGCTATTGGCATGTGAAGTGTGACGTCATACTTGAACATTTTTGTATGGGCTTGAAGTTTTGACTTTGAGTTTACATTTATGGAACTCGATGATCCGTGACGTCATAAAATGCAATGGCTAACATGGCAGCGTTTTTATCAGCCGAAACTGAGTGTAGTTTTACTATTCGTTTTTTACCTCAATATATTTTTTTTTGGGTTTTATATATTTTTTCGTTTATGTATTAACCTAAATAATCGATTAAAAGAATAAAATAAATCCATGCATATACCCTATTCAGGGGGTTCTGGAAATATTTAAAATAAAAAATATGTATATTAATAAATAAATAATGTAGGACAATTCACACAGCATTGTCTAGGCCCAAGCTAAGCAGAGCTTGTGTTAATTAAGAATGTTAGCGGGCTAACTACGAACCTAGTTTATGTTAGAAGAACACCCACGTTTGAGAGAGATGAGAGTGTTTGCGGATCCCGTCGCGCCTGCCCTGCTTCCTTATGCTTCAAATTCGTCAAACTACTAAAGTTTTTATAGTAAATATGTATCTGCGATATAATGTATTAAGTAAAGAACCATAACACAAGCTCTGCTTAGCTTAGGGCTTGATGATGTGATGTGAGAGGTCCAGCATTACTTATTAACTTTATTTATTGTTCAGATATCAGGTCCAGACCCACCAAGACCTGTCAGCAGCTTCGCCCACCTCGGCTTCGACGAGCAGTTGATGAAGGCGATCCGGCGCTCCGAGTACAGCCAGCCGACGCCGGTGCAAGCGGCCGGGGTGCCCGCTGCGCTGTCCGGGAGGGACCTTATAGGTAATCCTGCGTACTATTCCTATGTACTATATTATTATATATATATATATATTTCTATTATATTCATAGGAACCTTCTGTTTTATTTTGAAGAAAAAAATATGGTCATTTGTAGTTTTTTGAAAAAAGTATGGTTGGCCCAAAAAATGATTTTTCATAGAAAATGTATGAGAATTGTTTCACACAGCTATCATAATATTATACATTAAGTATCTTATTGACCGAATATAATATATTTTCAGGTATCGCTCGAACGGGGTCCGGTAAAACAGCGGCGTTCCTGTGGCCTCTGCTAGTGCACATCATGGACCAGAAGGAATTGAAGCCTAATGACGGGCCCATAGGGCTCATTCTCGCGCCCACGAGGGAGTTGGCGCAGCAGGTAAATTTATTCCGGATTTGTAGTAAAGTACAGGGTGTTTTTATGTCTAGGTGCGTCAATGTATTCTTACTTTTACGGTGTGCAATGTCTCTGTACAAATACCTCGGCATCAACAGTCTGTATTGGTCCACTTTAGGTCTCTCCCTGATAAGCGCCTTATTGGTGTATATCTCATGGGGGTAATGCCCTTAATCTCCACGCTGGGCATAAGGGTTGGGGATCGCAGTTCGGTGGTAGAATTGTTCTGCAGAGGTTGCTGCTGCCCGCGCCTCGGTGGATATCTCTTAGTCGCTTTGCGACACCCACGGGAACAGTTGGGATGGTACAACAAATTCTAATACAGAACCACAAAGTATACAAAAAATAAGAATTTAATCAGACTTATATTTTTTACTAGCTTTTGCCCGTGGCTTCGCACGCTCTATTCAAGTAGCTATGTCCGTCTTCGGGATACCGTTTACCTCCCTGCCAAATTTCATCAAGATTCGTTCAGCCGCGAAGGAAATAAAAACTATCCTATGTCCGTCTCCTGGTTCTAAGCTACTTCCCCACCAATTTTCAGCCAAATCGGTTCAGTCGTTCTTCAGTTATAAATAGTGTAACTAACACGACTTTCTTTTATATATTTATATAGATTTCATGCCATGAAATAAAAAATAATGAACTTGAGGCTAATAAAGAGAGTGTTTCTTCTACTTGGCAAGAACATAGATGTTAGTTTGAAGAAAGTTACTGATTATTAGGAGACGCGAGATTTTACTAATCACGTTCCAAGTCCGCCTGCGACGCAGGGTTCGATTCCCGCCTCAGGACAAATGAGTGTACGTTCCGCAGATATTTGTTCAGGGCGTTCTGGGTGTTTTTTATGTATAATAAAAAATATCTATCTATGTAGTGTATTGTATTAAGTATATCAGTTAAGTAGTACCCATAACACAAGCTCTGCTTAGCTTGGGGCTAGATAATGCTGTGTGAATTGTCCAACATTTTTTTAACTCTATGTAGTTATCTAATTGAATATATTTGTTGGTAGATATACATGGAAGCAAAGAAGTTTGGAAAGGTGTACAATATCAGGTGCGTCTGTTGCTACGGAGGTGGATCCAAATGGGAACAGACAAAAGCATTAGAAGGTAATTATAGAGAGGAAAACTCTTCCACACACATTGTATTTTTATTCACAATTTTAGGTCAGATAAAATAACCATCAGCACGTTGCTTCGATCACATGCATAATGTATATGCCCAGCGAATCCCAGTTCGAAAAAAAAAATGCCACCGATTATAATTTTTGAAGGTTTATTACTGTAATTTTAATTGTTGCTACATTTTATGCTACCTGTGTAAATAGTTCACTATGTTAAAAGGATATGTCGCTAGTTCCGGGAGCAACATAGAACCCACAGCATCAGTTGAGATGACCTTACATAGTAGTAGAGAAGTGTCGCCGCAGACTAATAGATGGCGTTATCGCAAAGAACAAAATTGTCACTTGTGGTGTTTTTTTATTGTTTTAAATCTTTATTTTAAAGAGCTTAATCACATTGCGATTATGTCGCTCCAACTAAGTAACAGAAAAACAAACACAAAAATTATAAAAAACTAAACAGATTTAACTTATAGTTTTCACTTTTGCCGGCACTTTCGGAGTGCAAAGCGTTGGTTTTTTTTAACTGGGTTGGTCTTAATCATAATATTTATTAGTAATAATTATTACACGTTGAAAATGGTGTACATATGTATTTTGCTTGTATACTGAATCAATTGCTATAAAAATAATTTTGATCATACACAAACACAAACACAAACATAAACATTTTAACCTTTTACAAATGTATCTGTTTCGTAGGCAAAGTTTTATACCATAAAACTGATAGTTAATTTTTTATTTTCAGGTGGAGGAGCAGAAATAATAGTCGGAACCCCTGGCAGGGTCATAGACCTCATAAAGTGCAAGGCGACGAATCTACAGCGAGTGACTTACTTAGTGCTGGACGAGGCGGACAGAATGTTTGACATGGGCTTTGGTAAGTCATTTTTTATTTGGTAAGAGGATAGTTTATTTATTTTAAACCGCCTCCAAAATAGGAGGAGGTCCTCAATTCGCCTGTTTTTATGTTTGTTACCTCATAACTTTTGACTGGTCGGTCCGATTTACATTATTATTTTTTATATGAAAGCTGGTGCTTCTCGTGTGGTCCCATTTTATTCTGGTTCAGTTTTGACAATGGGATCCATGATCCATGACAAAATTATAAAAAGTCAGTTAGTTCATAGTTTTTTAATACAAAATTAATTATGTTTCATTATTTTATATTTTTGATATGAGTGATTGTGACTGAATTTAAAAAGTTTAATCCTGAACGTTACTTACTATAGCGTGAGCCTTAATAATATTAAATTTCCTTTCTGCTATTGTTTCTTTGGCAACAATTCTAACGCGGCTGTGAGCAAGCAGCATTTTAATTTTGACGCACTAACGACCATTCCGGTGCTAGAGCTACTGGTAGCTAAACTGACCGTCTTTTAGCGCCAAATTATTCGACTCGACTATGCGATAGTAGCTTACGTAAAGTTGGACTTAATCTCGAATCCTCGATCTCAAATCCAGTCCCCTAACTCCTGATTTTAACTTAATAATGAATAATCATTTTTTTTTTTCTCACACTCTCAATTTGAAAAGAAAACAAGTATTTTTAAGCGATGTTAGCTACAGCTATTGCTATTTAAACTACATCCTATAAGATTGTCTGGCTCTCTATTTTGCTTCTACTCATAGATGTAGGATGGATACAATATTCGTATACTAAGTTTCTTCTGTTGTTATTGTTTTTTGTCCACTAGCGGAAAAAGTCAAAAAGAAACCACTAGCAAGTTTATCGTTTATCAACTAATACAATCTTAGGATAACTAAGACCTGGTCTTACATACTATTGTCTGTGTGGAATAAATGTATTTCTTTCTTCTTTCTATGAAAAATAGTAGAGGTTTGTGAATAAAGGGGCAAGTCTTTAATTGAAACCTTCGCACCCTTCCCCCTACCTTCGTGTAACCTTCGCATAACTTCCCCGCAGAGCCGCAGGTCCGTTCAATCTGCAACCACGTGCGTCCGGACCGACAAGCGCTGCTGTTCAGCGCGACCTTCCCGCGGCGCGTGGAGCGGCTGGCGCGCGACGCGCTGCACGACCCCGTGCGCGTGCAGCACGGCGCCGCCGGGGAGGCCTCGCATCTCGTCACGCAGCATGTCAAGTAACTTACCATATCATTTTAACAATAGGGTATATGCATGGATTTTTTAAATTGATTATTTAGGTTAATACATAAACGAAAAAAAATATAACACCCAAAAAAATTTAATTATTGAGGTAAAAAACTAAAAGTAAAACTACACTCGGTTTCGGGTGATAAAAACGCTGCCGTGTTAGACATTGCATTTTATGACGTCACGGATTATCGAGTCCCCTATGTAAACTCAAAGTCAAAACTTCATGTCTATACAAAAATGTTCAAGTATGACGTCACGCTTCACATGCCAATAGCGTTGCGTTTAGACATTTTGCTGTCGAGATTTAAAATATCTACTTTTCAATGATTAAATTTCACAATAAAAACATCATAAATACAAAAATAAATATACAGATATATTTCTATATCAATAGAGAATACGTAAAATAAATATTAGCTTTTTTGAAGTCACATGCATATACCCTATTAGGTTAGCGTAACGAGAGTGCACTAGAACTTACAGGGTAAATAATTAATATGACTAATTTTATGGTAAGTGCACCAACCTCTTGCAGGCAGACACAAAATAACATTAAACGAATAAACAGTTATACTTAAATTGAGGGAAACTTAGTTCTAGTTACAAAATGGTCTCAACTCAGCTTGTGTAGGTGTTAAAAAACAACCTACGCTGGTTTTCTGCTAAGGCCTATGGGACCAAAGAGTTAAAAGTTAAAAAATCTGAAAGTGAAGTGTTACAGCTACTTGACAAAAAGTAAAAGTTAAATAAAGACAAATTTAAACATCTAAAATAATCATATATCTAATAATGTAAAAGAAGTTATTACAAGTGATTTTGCACACGTATATTAAATAGCACTCGTATCATGTCTGAGAGGTTCCTTATAGTTAATTAGTAGAGGGAAGGTTAAAATTACGAATCACACCCCCAAGTGCTAGTTTGTATAAACATGTATTTTATCTTTCAGAATATTTAACAAACCAGAGGACAAATGGGCGTGGTTGTTAAAGAACTTAGTGGAATTCCTATCAGCGGGCACAGTTTTAATTTTTGTCACGAAAAAGGTACGATTCTGAAGTTTATTTCACAAGTATGTAGCTGTAAATCTCTGGGTGCTTAGTGATACCTGGTTAAAACATAGCTTATGTTTTTACGAGGTACCGCTTAGCAAAACAGCGAACAGAAGTATTCTATACCGTGTCCATTTTGAATGAGGCATAAACGTATACAAACCGCCCATACTTAACCTAAAATTCACTTTGTTGGCGCGTCCTTTTATACGTAATTTACATTACTTGTCGATTTTAGATCCTCCCTTCAATAAAAATTGCTTACAATTATATCTGAAACTCGACGCCAAGCAAGTGAGTTTTTGTTATTTGTATCGTGGTTTATTTACTAACATGCTCCATACTGGATGGATAAACCATAGTCTAGTTTTTCATAATTGCGTTATTTTTTTTTAGTTTTCACTGTTTTGTACACGTAATGTCAAAATTGTTGTCGATATTTTTCTTCAACATGTTTGTCTTTGTATGTTTTAACAAATAAGCGTTTATATTTCAATATCTATAAATCCTTATTAAATGTGTTTCTCAGTTAGAAGCGGAACTAACGGCAGCGAATCTCGGCGTGCAAGAATACGACGCGCTCCTGTTGCACGGAGACATGGACCAGGCGGACAGGAACCAGGTCATCACGGCGTTCAAACGGCAGGAGCACAACATACTGGTCGCTACAGACGTCGCAGGTACAGTACTATACAATACAATACGACGCGCTCCTGTTGCACGGAGACATGGACCAGGCGGACAGGAACCAGGTCATCACGGCGTTCAAACGGCAGGAGCACAACATACTGGTCGCTACAGACGTCGCAGGTACAGTACTATACAATACAATACGACACGCTCCTGTTGCACGGAAACATGGACCAGGCGGACAAGAACCAGGTCATCACGGCGTTCAAACGGCAGGAGCACAACATACTGGTCGCTACAGACGTCGCAGGTACAGTACTATACAATACAATACGACGCGCTCCTGTTGCACGGAGACATGGACCAGGCGGACAGGAACCAGGTCATAACGGCGTTCAAACGGCAGGAGCACAACATACTGGTCGCTACAGACGTCGCAGGTACAGTACTATACAATACAATACGACGCGCTCCTGTTGCACGGAAACATGGACCAGGCGGACAAGAACCAGGTCATCACGGCGTTCAAACGGCAGGAGCACAACATACTGGTCGCTACAGACGTCGCAGGTACAGTACTATACAATACAATACGACGCGCTCCTGTTGCACGGAGACAAGGACCAGGCGGACAGGAACCAGGTCATCACGGCGTTCAAACGGCAGGAGCACAACATACTGCTCGCTACAGACGTCGCAGGTACAGTACTATACAATACAATACGACGCGCTCCTGTTGCACAGAGACATGGACCAGGCGGACAGGAACCAGGTCATCACGGCGTTCAAACGGCAGGAGCACAACATACTGGTCGCTACAGACGTCGCAGGTACAGTACTATACAATACAATACGACGCGCTCCTGTTGCACGGAGACATGGACCAGGCGGACAGGAACCAGGTCATCACGGCGTTCAAACGGCAGGAGCACAACATACTGGTCGCTACAGACGTCGCAGGTACAGTACTATACAATACAATACGACGCGCTCCTGTTGCACAGAGACATGGACCAGGCGGACAGGAACCAGGTCATCACGGCGTATTTTTTTAATTATGATTTTTAAGTACCATTATTTGATTAAATAATAGCTACCATTCTACTTTAGTACCTAGGTACTTGTCATGTAACTTGATGTTACCAATTTCTTTCTTCTTTCTTGTTAGCCTTTGTCGACCAGTAGACTGGTGTAGGCCTCCTTCAAACTCTTCCATTTCTTTCTACTTTAGGCAGTTAATGTCCAGTTGCTGCCTGCTATCTTTTTGATGTCACTAATAAATATATATATGTAGGAGGAAGCTCAGACATCGTGAGAAAAACTCGGATTTATAGTCTCGATAATTTATATCATAATCACAATCACAATCGAAATAATCTCATTTACAATAATTAGCAATTTTGTACAACAAGTAAGGCCTGAGCACTACGATAGCGTGTGCACTGAGCGAGCTCCGAAGCGAGAATCCATTCCTGCCGAGTGCGCGCCATAAATACGCGCGCAGCGGTCCGCAGGTAGTCAGTCGCGCGCTTTCCAGGTAGGTGCCGCCCACTGCGGGCGGGTCGAAGCGGGTATCGTGACGTCGTTCGACCGGTGTAGGCGCTTTACAAAATCGAACAATAGCGCCGACATATATATATTGTATTGTGTGGTACACAGCCCGAGGTCTGGACATCCCGCACATCCGCACAGTGATCAACTACACGGTGGCGCGAGACATAGACACGCACACGCACCGCGTGGGGCGCACGGGCCGCGCCGGCGTGCGTGGGCAGGCACACACGCTGCTGGACCGACACCGGGACAAGGAGTTCGCTGGACATCTGCTGAGGAACCTGGAGGGGGCGCAGCAGGTAACTACGCACCATCGGGTTGACTGGGTCTACATAACGTACTTATGAACCCCAGCGTCATGCAACTGGAACCTAACTCAGTCGACAGGCTAGGCTAATCATCCTATTACTTCATCCAGACAATGCACATCAAGCTGCTTTAATTTATTATATTGTTAAGTCCATGACATTGAATAAGTTTTGATTATGTTACACCTCTATACTCTATCATCAGTTAAGCTAACTGTGATAATTATATATTATTTAGATTTAATAATGACTGACAATGCCATTTTCCAGCAGCACCATTAATTATTATTTGTACATGACTTTAACGATGCCCATTTACAGCTGATCTATTTATTAATTCATCTTTTTTATGTGTACAAATTATTAACTTGACTATTTTTCTGTCTTGTCTGTTTTATGGCTTCAAATTTTAAATTATAATTTAAGCAGCATTATATTGTATAATTGACGTCTCCAAGTGTGCCTTGTGCTCCTACGGCGAATAAATGAGTATGAGTACTGTAACATGGAGTACAGGGTTGTCTGGTGGTAACTGGAGGAATATTTGTGGTGAGCGAAGCGATCCGTACTGAAATTGGAGGTCGCGTACTGGAGTTGCACGCAGCGCGGTGTTTCGCTTTTCCCACTGTTTATGAGCCTTTACTCACTGGCGTTGGTGCTCATTTCCATAAATACAATAAATGTACAGTACACTTAAAAAAGGTCAAATTATAAAATTAAGCACTGACACGGAAATAAAATGATATTTTTGATTTCTGTCCCCTTTTTATGTAGACTAAAGTAAAGAAGCGACGAAGGATCCTTGCAAGCGAAGTGAAACTATTTATTAGGAAAAAGGCAGTAAAGATAAAAAAGAACGTGCTACTTATTGATGCTGCAGAGCTTAATAGTCGTCATTCGAGATCCCAATGTGTCGGATGTTGGTTATGGTTCGTGGTTAACCCGCTTAAGTATTCAATGTATTATGTATATTGTACCATTACAGTAGTAAGTATAATCGTTTTACAGGAGGTACCAGAGGAGCTTAGTTTTAACCAACTTCAAAAAAAGGATTATTGTTTTTTTTTATGTTTGATGACCCCAGAACTTTTCATTGGGTAGTCCATTTTTCATGATTCTTGTTTTATTTGAAAACTTGTGCTTCCCGTGTAGTCCCATTTTAATTTGTTTCAGTTCTGACACTGGGATCTACCTATAAAAAACTATATAATAGGGTATATGCATGTGATTTCAAAATGGCTAAAAAAATATATACGTATTCTCTATTGATATAGAAACATACCTACATATTTATTTTTGCATTTTGAGATGTTTTTATTGTAGAATTTAACCATTGAAAAATTGATATTTTAAATCTCAATCGCAAAATTTCAAAACGCTACGCCATTGACTAGAGCGGACGTGACATCACTGTGCACATTTTTTCTTTTTTTATTCTGCTTGCTGCACCATGATTTGACACTATTCTGCCCACTTGAAATTTCGTATTGTCGATTATTTTCAGTTTTTTCGGAAAACCTCTTTCCTGAGATGATCACTACCGAGGTCGTCACCAAAGGTTTTAATCAAGTGTGTACGTCGACGTCATATAAACACGGCGCCAATATGGCAGCGTTTTTATCACCCGAAAATGATTGTAGTTTTGATTTGTTTTTTTTTACCTTGTTAATGCGAAATTCAGTGAGCGTCTTATCATTCCTCGGTTAACAATAAAAAAAATCGATGCATATACCCTATTGAAGTAGGTTTATAGTTTTTTTATAACAAAATCAGAGTCAGAGTCAGAGTCAAATCGTTTATTTCTTTAGACTTACAAAATAAGTACTTAGACAAGTCAAATTTTTACAGCTTGATAAATAGTTATTACTATCAAACAAGAAATAAGGTGCAATTGACTCTAATTCACTTCAATTTCACCATGACATTTAACTCGTGGTTTGCAGGAAGTACCAGAGGAGCTGATGAACCTGGCGATGCAGTCTGCCTGGTTCCGCAAGTCCAGGTTCAAGAAAGGGAAGGGCAAGAACTTGAATATAGGCGGCTGTGGGTTGGGGTGAGTTTATTGAATTACATTTATTTCGACAGTAGTAAGAACCTATGACCAAAACAAGTGAACATGATTTTTACCATATTTGGTTTTCTCAATTGTGTCTTTTTTAAAGGAACAAAAACAATAATGTTCTAATAAGTAAATCGAGTTTTTTATCACGTGAAATGTGTAAGTAATATGTAGGCCTCGTTTGACAATTAAACCCGCTATTTTCGAAGAGGCGCTGCCATCATTATAACGTTTAACACAGGGAATTTTAAAAATTCGTCGTAAAGTTTGTGATACATATTATAAGCTTTTTTTAATACCTCTGTAATAGTTTTATTTTGTATAGCTTAGACAGAGATGCGAAAATAGAGTTGGGTGGCCACAAAGGGCAACCTCATACATTAAGGTTTGTCTAGTGTCTACTTGGATATTATGGTTATTATTAGCTTATATTGGGGCTAGATGATGCTGTGTGAATTGTCCCACGTTATTATTATTAACATTAAAGTCATTTAAATCAGTATATTTACGATTTGAGTTTTGAGATTTCCGTGATCATGGCGCATGAAATTGTGCCGAAATCTCGTTGTCGACGACTTAAGAGTTAGGATTTACTAACAAGTAGTGTAAACCTATCTATCTATGTAGTGTATTGTATTAAGTATATCAGTTATCTAGTACCCACAACACAAGCTCCGCTTAGCTTAGGGCTAGATAATAATGCTGTGTGAATTGTTCAGCATTATTTATTTATATAAAAGTGTGGTAAATACAGCAAAGCCCCTTTTGTCTAAGAGAGACACGACCAGCTGTTTTTGTTTGTGTGACGAGAAAGTTATTTAGCAGTGGTACCACTGAATATTTAGTGGTATAATTGTAATAGCTTGGGGCTAGATAATGCTGTGTGAATTGTCCAACATTATTTATTTAAATACCCGCTTCTATTACAGTTACAAAGAGCGGCCTGGGCTTCCAACGCACATGGAAGAGCCAGCGGCGGTCGGCGCCGGCGCGGAGAAAATCACGCACGGCCCCGCCACCAACAGACTGTCTTCACTCAAACAGGCCTTCAAGTCGCAGTATAACCAGGTACATCACACTAATATTATAAACTAGCTGCGCCCCGCGGCTTTGCATGCGTTGTTCTTATGGAAACGTTTAAAGGTGATTTTTATCACACGGGAACTCATTTATGGGATGATAAATAGCCTAAAGTTATTTTCAACGGGATATTTACCATGATTTGAATTTTGAGCTTTCCAATATTTCGGCACAGTTTCATGCGCCATGACCACGGAATTAATAACCATGATGGATTTAAAAGTTTTATAATAAATAGCCTATTTTGATTCCAGGATTAGAATTACCTGTCTGCAAACTTTCAGCCCGATCCGTTCAGTAGTTTTAACGTGAAGAGAACTGATAGCATACAGGTAATTTTAATCCTGGAATCAAACATGGGCTACTTTTTTCCAATAAATCAGTTCCCGTGGGATAAAAATCACCTTTAAACGATTCCAAAGAAACAACGCGTGCGAAGCCGCGGGGCGCAGCTAGTGTTACCATAATGTTACTTATATACTTATCTATGTGTCATTCGGCACGATTTAGCAAAAACACTCGAGAGTTATAATGTCGCCGGCTGTGTCGTGCCGATATAGAATATGCACCACCTCAACTCTTTCCGCGGCTGTCGTAAGAGGGAGGGGGGATATCCACCAGGGGCGGGAAGCTGCTCTTTCTGCACAACAATTATTATTATACCATCGATGGTGCACCAATATAAGCTGTCAAGGTATAGTGTGTCACCGAAAACTAAAACGTGTGAGGTTGTTTTAAGGCGCATACCCGAGCCAATCTGACAGAAATTCCTATTTTATCATATTTTTACGTTTATCATAGGAATTTTTAAAAATCCTACGTTCAGTTTGTGGTATCTATTATAAGCTATTTTTTAATACCTCTTTTATAATTTTATCTCATATAGTTTAGGAGAAGATGCAAAAATAGAGTTGGTGGCCAAAAAGCGCAACTTCGTATCTCTTCCTAAGCTTTACAAAATGAAACTATTACAGAGGCATTAATTAATAGCTTATAATAGATACCACAAACTGAACGTAGGATTTTTAAAAATTCCTGCGTTCAACGTAATAATAAGATATAATAGTTGGGGGCGCCACTTTCGCTGGTGTATGGGCCTTAAACTAGTTATTACCAGATTCACGGAATATTTATATGAGTCCCGTCCTTAAAAGAATCTTACTGAGTAATATTGATAATGCCACAAAGCATTGGGAGACTCAATTATACAAAGATGCACAAAGCAAGACATTTTACACCGCTCCATAACATTTATTTTCAAAGACTTACAAAAAGCTCATTAGCGATGTAAGCGAGTTACCTACGAACCTTATTTGTGTTGGAAGAACACCAACTTCCTCCATCTGTATTTAATTTGTTACACTACGATAATTTTTAGTACAAAAAGCTTTTAAAATACGTTGATTTTTCAAAACAAATGACCAATAAATTGTTATGTGACTAACTTAAACGTCAACCCATCGTCGAGTGTGCAATAACGCCGCTACGAGATGGATTTCGAGCGTGAGTGAGAAGTACAGAGCAGAGACGTGGACCGTATTTTCTATGCGGCAAAACTGTTTTTACCTAATTACAAGTTAATGAAACAACGAATCGAAAAATTAAAAGATAACTAAAGAAATACTTCTAGGTTTCTTACCAAAACAAAAACCGAAGAAAAAAGAGAGCTGTTCCTGAAATAAATAGAAAAATGTATGCAAAACATCTATTTAAAAAAAAATTGAATCAGGAAGTCTTTCTCCTATCGTGTTTTTAAAACACTTAATTGAAGATACAATATCGTAGTAACGTTTCCCGAAATATTGAAGAGTCAGAATCAGAGTCAAATCGTTTATTTCTTTAGACTTACAAAATAAGTACTTAGACAAGTCAAATTTTTACTATATAAACAGCTTGATAAATAGTTATTACTATCAAACAAGAAATAAGGTGCAATTGACTCTAATTCACTTCAATTTTTTGTCCACTAGCGGAAGAAGTGAAAAAGAAGGTGGTAGCTTTCACAGATTCTGTGATAAACAACGATTCTCTACAAAGGTAGAGGTATTGTTTCACTTCTTTACTTTAGCTAATATTATTATTTATATATATTTTTTTCTCCCCCAGTTCACAGCATCATCGGACCACTCCTGGGAACAGACTACCCGCCAAATCCAGCCCGGCGTCAACGCGCCCGCCAACCAATCAGAGAGCGAGGAGCGGCAGGAGCGCGTGCGCAAGAGTGGCAAGAAGAGTCGCTGGGAGTGAGCTAGGAGCTCGTGTGTAGTCTAGGCTTGAATTTAAATAATTACACTTCTGTTTTGTATTCTACTACTTCAAATATAAGGATCAAAATATTTAGTAACAGTTCCGCGAAAAACCTTCGCCGATAACATCCAACAAATTGTACAAAATTATATACGTTTATACAAAACGAAAGCACATCCAACAAATTTTTCAACTAGTATCGTCTCTCCACCAGAGAAAGAGAGAGAGAGAGATAATTTATTTTGCCCAAAAACACTTAAATTGGTAGGTATATCACTTAAAACAATCTTACCATTTTATCTTATCATTTTACCCTTTTCCTAAAAATAAAATGTGGTAAAATGGGTCCCTGCCACACGAGACAATATCTCCGCGCGCCTCGTTTATGGAGCTCGGAGTGGCAACATCTCTGGAGGGCATCTGCATTTATTGCTTGGCGCTCTCAGTGTCAACGATGTCTCGTGGAGTGATGACACTAGTTGACGACTTCGATTAATGTTCTTTCATTTTGTATAAATCTATAATTTTGTATAATTTGTTTGATCTTATCGGAGAAGGTTTTCGCGGAATTGTTACTTAATATTTTCATCCTTTTATTTACGATGGGTTTCCGCAAAGTATCGCCTGAATCTATTATGTATTCTACTTACCTTACCTTAGGTAAAAAAGATGTTATATTTATTCCGTCAGTTTTATTAGAAGATATTGGACATGTTAATGAGGGACTTCATCAGGGTGAGTGCAGCAGTGCAGGCGCGACGTGAACAGCACTCACCCTGATAAAGTCGCTCGTTAAGGTTTGAAACGTATTCTTCCAACACAAATAAGTAGTTAACCCGCTTACATCCGTAATGAATTTATCAAACTACGATAGTTTTTAAAGTTAATTGTCTCGTTTTTGGGGAAGGCATGTCCAGCTTTGGACTTATGTCTTGATGAGTTTGTAAAGGTCGAAGACAACGCCAAAAATTACAATATACAAAGATATATGTATATATATATGTAGTTCTAGGTCTGAAAGTTCATTATAGACTCTTATGGACTCGGTCACGTGCGAAGTCTGAAGCTAAAGCAAAATATAAAAATGAGGGCAGAAGAGGAATATATTGTAAGAGAACCTATACTGCTTTTTGAAAGTGATACAATTATTCTATTGTAGAAATTAAACTATCCCATTTAAGATAAAATCATTTAAGTAGAGTTGGCTCCTTCTATTTTATTAGTTTCCTTCACTCTAAACTTGTGCGCGGATTACCCTTTTTACTTATAAAAATCTAAGAATTGAGGATGATGATGATGTGATTTTACCCGACTACAAACAGAGGAGGGTGGTGTAGGTTGGCATCCTATGTTTGTACAAATGTATGTAGCCGATTTTTATGTTCCCTCGTAGCGCTTAGCTTAAATTTCATCAAATGAGGTATCGATTGATTCGTCTCAATACCCCGGTTATAGGGTATATGACGTCAGACGATATTGGACTTCTAACGTGATAGGGGGGTCTGAATAAGAGTCGAACATTTCATTTCTAAAATAATAGACACAAGCCGTGAACGCCGTAGTCGAGTTTTAGGATGATTTGTCTTGTTTATTATGACTTGATGTGAACAGAAGATAAACTAGATCAAACATTTAACATTTTATAAGTAAAAGGGTTAAAATTAAATTGTAATGTGATGCGATTTCAAACTAGAAGTTTTCTATTTACGTAAGCACAAGCCAACACTAAACACCTCAATAATTTATAAGTTTTCATCGTAAATTTGATTAAAAAAACAGCAAAGCTGCCGTATTAGAAGTTTAGAGTGTAAAAACTAACTTAAAATTTACTATTATATAAAAGGTTATTTACCTATTGTAATGTATTTAGATAGAAAACCGAATGAAATAAGAAAGAAATGTATACAGACAAGGCCAAAAATTGCTAAACATTGTCATATTTGGAAATGTTGTGCCTGGGCTAAGATTAATTCCTCTTAAGAAGTGCAATGTATTTGATAAAGCTTTTTCAGTGTTGCAAATATTATCAGCAAATTTAAATAAAGCAAATTCAAATATTATTTGTTGATACGCTTACTATAAAATATCGGATTGTGTAGCTGTAGATGTGTAGGGGCGGGCAGCAACGCCCCCTACATAATAATTCTACCACCGAACTGCGATCCCCAACCCGCATGCCCAGCGTGGAGATTATGGGCATTACCCCCCACTATGCTAAGAAGGCGCTTATCAGTGTCCAGCTGTGGACCAATACAGGCTGTTAAGGTTGAGGTTGAGATGTATAGTAAGTATTAAATGATAAAATTGGGACTGGTTTTACTGAAATTCGAAAACTAACGATCCAACAAGGTTAATGGTTTCTCTCTCACTTCTTTACTTTACAGTTTAGCTTAAAAACTAAGTAACCACTTTATTTTCCGTTTATCTTAATGTTAAGTAAAGTTGTTTTATTGTAAAGTTCATTTTATTTTAATGTTTATTTTAATTTCTAACGTGTCTAAGAAACCTTTACCATAAGAATAGAGACGTCTATTCTACCTTTACTTAAGGTCTGAAAACTAGAAAGACGAGAACCAGAAAGAAATTGGTGTTTAGAAAGCACGTAATATACCTATACTATACACCTAGTATACGTTTTTGAAGATAAAGACTGTTTAGCAATTTCTGTCGGTCGGTAGGTAGGTACAAAGTACAACCATACTTTTAATGTACCTATCAAATGTATTATCGTAAGTAGGTTCATAAACTGCTGCACACAAATAAGTGACTTATAAATTATTCATTATGATAGCAATGTAAATGTATTTGAAGAGTGGTAACTGTTTTTTTTAAATGATTTGATTATGTTCAATGTCGTTATTTTATATAATACCTCTGGGAACATTCTGTCAGTCCCTATAGAAAACACAAAATAAAAATTAATTGTATCTAGAAATTCTAGGCATTGTTTTGGTTTTAGTTTTACACTATGATTTGTTATGTAAATAGAAATAAAGTGCTATTTCAAATTAATCTACTGGTTTTGTTTCATAGATTGTAAATTACCTACCCAAGTAATTCTGAATTGTTGTGGAAGATGGCTAAAGGGGTCTAATTTTATTTATTGTTTTCTAGTTTAAAATACGTTCAACGGTTCTAGCAAATGAGAAAATAAAATTCTCACTCGTTCGACAATCGAACGAATGTATCGAACAGATAGTTCGATCGTCGAACTCATAAGTTCGACGATCGAACTAATCAATCGAACTATTGAGAACAAACGAAAGTAATATCACTGTCCCCACACTATGAAGGAAATCGACCCTTCACAAGTCATCATCAGCCAATAATAATCCACTATTAACATAGAACAAAGTTTATTATCAGACTAAAAGTGCCTCGCGGTTTCACGCGCGTAGTTTCCCTTTCCCGGAATTCCGGGGTAAAATATAGCTGTTGTCACTTCCTGATATATTTTTTTTAAACTATAAACCGACTTACCGGACCGGACAAAAAATTGAAGTGAATTAGAGTCAATTGCACTTTATTTCTTGTTTGATAGTAATAACTATTTATCAAGCTGTTTATATAGTAAAAATTTGACTTGTCTAAGTACTTATTTTGTAAGTCTAAAGAAATAAACGATTTGACTCTGACTCTGACTCTGACTTCAATTCTTATTGTTCTTTCATGAATGTTCATGGATACCATTGTCAGAACTGAACCAAATTAAAATGGGACCACACGGGAAGCACCAGATTTCATATAAAAATAATCAAGAAAATCGTCGTCGAGTCAAAAGTTATGAGGTAACAAACATTAAAAAAATACAGTCGAATTGAGAACCTTCTCCTTTTATAAAGTCGGTTAAAAGTAAGCTTTTTAAGGGCAAAAGAATTTTTAAAACGGTCCAGTAGTTTCAGAAATTGCCTATTCAATACCAACAAACAAACAATAAAATCTTTCCCCCTTTTAATATTAGTATAGATAGATAATAGGGTATAAATATGCATCGATTTTTTTATTGTTTTAATCGATTCTTTAGGTCATTATTTAACCGAGAAATGATAAGACGCTCACTGAATTTCGCATTAACAAGGTAAAAAAAACAAATCAAAACTACAATCATTTTCGGGTGATAAAAACGCTGCCATATTGGCGCCATGTTTATGTGACGTCGACGTACACACTTGATTAAAACCTTTGGTGACGACCTCGGTAGTGATCATCTCAGGAAAGAGGTTTTCCGAAAAAACTGAAAATAATCGACAATACGAAATGTCAAGTGGGCAGAATAGTGTCAAATCAAGGTGCAGCAAGCAGAATAAAAAAAAAAGAAATGAGTACAGTGATGTCACGTCCGCTCTAGTCAATGGCGTAGCGTTTTGAAATTTTGCGATTGAGATTTAAAATTTCAATTTTTCAATGGTTAAATTCTACAATAAAAACATCTCAAAACGCAAAAATAAATATGTAGATATGTTTCTATATCAATAGAGAATACGTATATATTTTTTTAGCCATTTTGAAATCACATGCATATACCCTATTGTGTAAATAGCGGAATTCAGCAGTAAGTCATATAAGAGAAAAGAAAACCTTCAACGTGTCGGTTCACCCAAAACAAACCTTTATGGGCATACTTATGTTATGCCGCAGAGGCTCTCAAACTTTAAGCCCTGCCTCCTAACCAGGGGATCACATAAAAATAAATAAATAATGCTGGAAAATCCACGCAGCGTCTAGCCCTAAGCATGCAGAAATACTTATTAAATTAGTTACACATACGTAAATATTGTATATTGTAATATTACCTTGAGTTGAGTTAGCCTTTATTGATTTACTCATTTGTTGTGTGTTCCTGTTTCCATTGTTATGTCTATACCTTATTAAATTATATTTTTTTAGACCTAAGTCGCCAAAAGGGAAAGATTTGATTGTTTGTTTGTATTGAATGCTCCGAAACTCCGGGACCAAATAAATAAAATATTTCATCATTGAAAAGCTTACTTTTCAGGGAGTGACATATGCTATATTTTATGATGATAGGAATTCCCACGCGAACGAGAACTACGCGGGTGAAACCACAAGGCGCTGCTAGTTGAGTAATAAAATTGTACACGCTGCAGTCGAACTTTGAGCAGAGACAGAAGTTCAACTCAAAGTTCAACTAGTTGAACTTTGAGTTGAACTTTTCGGAATAGAGGGTGGTGTCGCCTAAATGTGTAAAAGTGCATGTTCTGCAATGAATATTTCGCGTAGGATGCCCTTTGAATAAACAAAGTGGACCATAGGCGCCCGCGATTCTCCCAAGATCAACTTTATCAGATGATGGTTGATTTTACTTTGTTTATTAATTATTATTTCTGAATAAATGGTTAGTATATAGGTAGGTATGCAATCTCAGCAATATTTTATTGCAGATTCTCCGTGGTAGCACCATCGTTACCGTGCATCATGCTACGACAACCTTTTTTAATGTCACGTTTAAAATGTTTTTATCAACTTTACTTGTAATTTGCGTGCGTGACACACAGTAAATACTTTTTACTTTAGATGCTTTACTTATGGTGTATACCCGAGCCAATATGAGAGCGATACCTATTTTATCATATTTTTACGTTTCATATAGGAAATTTTAAAAATCGATTGTACAGTTTGTGGTACCTATCTATTAAAAGCATTATTTTAATACCTCTGTAATAATTTATATAATACATAAGCACGTCGGTAAGGTACTTATGAGAGAATGAGTGGAGTGACTCCTGCCATAGCATCTGCTGAGTTTTGGCCATTATCATAGCTATATCATTTATTTCCTATGTCCTATGTGTCTATATTGGTTACAAAATCAACGCACTTTTACCTACTTTTACTCAAGAAGGTGATATGGTGGGTGGAGGTCTGTAAAAGTTTGAGAAACCTTGTATAAGGTGTAAACACAGGTTCGTGCCAGCCGGCCGTTAGCGAATAAATTAAACTTGAAGCAGAACATTATTGTAGTTATCCTCCCTCCACGTTAGGTAGGCGCTTAGAGTGCTTAAAAGAAATAGCGGCAATTAATGTACCTAACTGTTTTTAACGTTAAATTCACTAAATTCATTCGGTTGCAATATATAGATTCAGGTTGCACTATCTACTACTGGTAGGTCTATTAATAACTGCATTAGAACGTAGAAGTTAATTTTCTAACACGTTGAGTGAGCTACATATATTCGGAGTCGAATAGAGGGACGAATACCTACTACATTCGACAGATAACAATGTTATCGATCGACATAGCTCAAAGAATTAGCAAACTGAAGTGGCAGTGGGCAGGCCGGGTAAACGAGTTCTTGAGTGGAGACCGCGAGTCGGTAGAACGTAGTGTAGAACGCCCTCCGGCAAGGGGGATGACGATCTGCGAAAGACTGCAGGCAGATGCTGGATGCGTCAAGCTGAAGACAGCGCTATGGCGCTCATTAGGGGAGGCATATGTCCAGCAATGGACTAATATAGGCTCATGAGTATGATGAGCTGTGTGGTGCTGGCTTAGAATTTGCACCACCCCAACTCTACCCGCGGGTTTCGTAAGAGGCGACACTGGGAGCGGGCAGCAGCGGCCCCTGCAGAGCAATTATACCACCAAACCGCGATTCCCAACCCGCATGCCTAGCGCTGGGATTATGGGCACTACCCCCCTCCCCCCCCATGAGATAAGGGGGAGGCCTGCGTCCAGCAGTGGACCAATACACAAACTGTACGTTGGATTTTTTAAACTTTCTGTGTTAAACGTAATAATATGATAAAATAGGTTGCGCGTCATATTGGCGCGCCTAAGTTCAAGAATTTAAATTATATTTACAAAAATAGACGTCGCGCGCCGGTAAAACTACGTCGTACCTAGGCTGTTGGTAGGTGCAACAAAAACAGAAGCCAGGTGTCAATACAACTCGCAAAGTCCCACAAAACTAATTTAAACAGAAATCGCGAAAGTTCGCTCACGTAGGCAAACATCCGAAACATTCCGTGTAGATTAGCAGATACGCTCCTAATGGGTTTTTAATTCGGTCTACGACAATGTTGCTTGGTACTGTAGGTGATAAGAAAACTATGCTACCGTGTGTTGTGCTTAGTGATAAGACGGTGTGTTGCTTCTTGAGTTGACAACATAGATGGTAGTAGGGTATATACTATAACATGGCTCTACTCGGTGCAATGTGAAGCTATGTGGATTGTCCTTCGTTATTTAGGTATATAAATACAAAGAGGTGAAAAACAGATTGTTTTTCACATTTTCTCTTTGTAAAAAATAAAGTTTTTATTATTTTTGCATGTTTATGTACCATTGTATAGTTTGAAGTATACATTATTTCTAAGATGGCTTAATAAAGATATTCTATTATTTCTATTTATTTATTTCATCCTTAACAGCCTATATTGGTCCACTGCTGGACGCAGGCCTCCTCTGATAAGCGCATTATATATTGGCGTTTATCTCATGCGTGGGTAATGCCGATAATCCCCACGCTAGGCATGTAGGTTGGGGATCTCAGTTTGGTGGTATAATTGTTCTGCAGGGGCGCTACTGCCCGCCCCCCGGTGGATATTCCTATATCGCCTCTTACGACACCCGCGGGTAGAGTTAGGTTGATGCAAATTCTAAGCCAGCCACACATCTAAAATTATTTATTTATTTATTATTAATCAGTTAGTAAAAAATTAAGAAAAGATTAAAGATTTTTTATGAAAAAAGGGTTTTTTGGGGTTGAAATTTACACCCGCAAAAAACAGCTTAAAGGACAAAATCGTCCGATTCAAAAGTCTCTCTTTTAATATGATTTGACCTTTTCTAAGTGTACATTTATTGTATATGGAAATAAAGCATTTTTGAGTTTGAGTTCTTGGTGTTTGTGTCAGGGTTAGTTCTCAGGGTTTCCAACCTCCAGCCTCGACTTATTTCTTTTGGACCGACTTCAAAAAAAGGAGAAGTTTCTCAATTTCTTTGCAAGTTTTTTTCAATAACAGTTTAACTTTAACGTCTAATCTTTATTATCTCATTTACAACAAACATTTTCATGTTACTTAGATGAGAACTAAGTGCTTAGTGTTAGTTATCTTTCAAAATCAAACGATTAACGACCTCTGTGGCGCAGAGGGCGAAGGTCCGGCTGCGACACAAGAGGTTGCGGGTTCAATTCCCGCCTTGTCGCGCCTGGACAAATATTTGTACGATCTAAAAATATTGGTTGATGGTGTTTTGGATGTATACTTAATAAAAAAATATCTATGTACCTAGTGCATTGTATTAAGTAAATAAGTTATCTAGTACCCATAACACAAGCTTTGCTTAGCTTGGGGCTAGATAGTGCTGTGTGAATTGTCCAGCATTACTTATTATTATCAACTTTATCCTTATCAACTTATGCACTAATAAAATGAAAAATATGACTTTTCATGACATCTATTGGCGAATAATAATACTATAATTTATTTAAAAAAAGTTACAAAAAAAGGTACTTACATATTAAACTAAAACATCAACAGGATATCCTAACTTGAGAAAAGTAAATGTAACATCACACTATAACAGGAAGAATGAAAGTATTATGTTTATTCCGTCCAAAACATGAGAAGAGAAGCAATCGGGCGACCAGCACAAACACCATTGTGAGCCAGCACATAATTGCACGGCAGTGTACAATAATGGGCAGTACGTAAACAACGAGGTTCCGTTCCGCTTAGCTTGTCCCTCAGTGTAGCTAGTGATGTGCTACTTTGGTACGGATACGGAAAACCTTGCAACTTTCAACATTCGTCAATGGTGATAGGAGCCTCTCGGAAAACGGTTATTTAGCTTGTCCCATAATGTGGCTAGTGATGTGATTGTTGATGCGGAAATGTAACATCCGGACTATTTCATTATTGAATGAAGGACGGCCGTCCGGGAAAGCGGCGTCTGCAGTTAAATATCTGCTCTGATAATCATGATTGATCATGATAAGGTAAGTAATTACAAATAAATTGTGGTTTTTTTACAGAATTTTAGTTGAGAGTGTTGCTAAACTAGTTAAGCACCACTCTCTCACTCTCTCACCCACCTAGGTATTTATGTTCTAACATGGAACGGCAGGATAAATATGAAAGTAAATAACATCGATAGACAAAAGATTATAAGGTTGATCGTTTGATATAGGCGCTAGATGTTTTTGTATGGGTTTCGGCGTTCTACTGGATATAAAAATAATGGTACGCTAATTAGTTGAAAATCATCTACCATTTTCTACAAACCCATGATAAAACCAATTTCAATTGTATTTTGGGAGCATTTGGGAATATCTTGAACTTTAGCCCAAAATGCAATCGTGTGCAATCATCATCTTACAAGAGCCTTGCGTTTTATTAGCTATTATTATTTGTTATTCTTTTTCCCTGCCTATATGCCTGACTGCCTGTATTGCTCAAGTACAGGCTTGTGGACTAATAGTAGTGTTAATAAAAACATATTTTACGATAATTCCATTTTTTTAATAAAGGCACTAAAATCGACTAAAATTATTTCGATTAAACCTTAGGTCATAACTATTATTAAGCTATTGCATAGCTTCTATCGCGGGCCTTGAGCGCGGGGACCGAATCCAGAAATTCCGTAACGAAAAAACCTTGACGTTTGTCTCTTTAGTTCAGCAACTCGCCTCTAGATGGCATTGCAATAGCTTTACCGCGGCAGTCCCCGAGTGCCACACGTCTTTTTTTTATATATAATTTCATACTGAAAAGTCACCGAACGCTTCTGATGTGAAAAATACTATAAGTATCATGCAATGCAAGAATAACCCGGTAACTTTGTTTTCTTCAACATCAACTTTCAATACCAGCCGAAATAAGCTATAAGCTATTAGGTAAGTGGCTGAAAAGTGATCGTGGATGCGTTCCGGATAGTAGTCACATTCTATGGTATCTAAGTTTTGTTTCCGTACATTTCTGTAGAATAACATCGTTGCCTCATCACTAACATCATACAATACACGAAGTCTACCAAAAGCCACAGTTCAAAATAAAGTTTCTGACAGTAGGTAGGTACAACACTGATAGAAACCCAAACATTTTGTATCGCGCGCGCTTGGCTGAATGACTGCCTACAACTTCGCCTTGTGATGGATTAACAAAAAAGGCGGGAATAGTTTTCAGTGTGGAAAACTTGAAGTTTTATTTTGTTACATGGATTAGTTGTTTGTTGCAAGAAAGTCGGTAAGTGTTTTTCTAATACCACTTGCCGGAATAACAGAACGCAAATATTTAGGGGTAGGTAATTAATTATATGATTGACCGGTAGATCCAAGAGAATAATGAAGTAGGCAGTGCCGGCGTTAGGGGGGGGCGCGATGGGGCGACGGCCCGGGGCGCCAAATTTGGGGGGCGCTGAGGTCTGGGGCCTCGGCCTCCTGGCTCACAGGCTGTGTACCTCAATGGTGGGGATACCGTGCTCGAGCGTGGCGCAAGGCTGCTGATTTGTATACTGGTCTCTCGATCATACAACGAAAAAACCGTCCACAATATTTTGACGGCTACAGAGTGCACGTGCACGAATTCTTTTTTTACTGACTTTGTAATATTGTTCTTCAAATATCCCAAACCCTTTATTCCTATTTATTGTATTAAAAAATACTTCTTAATTTTTCTTTCAAATACATTTTTTCAGGATTGTGAATTTTTCTACAGTTTTCTACATTTTAAAAGAGTTTCACAAAATCAAAAAATTTATGAAAAAAATAGTAAGTAATTATGTCCTATCAAATAAGAGAAATAAGGTGTAATTGATAAATACATTTCAACAAAATCGCAAAAAGAGCATGAGCCATGAGTTTTGATTTCCTTAAGTGGGCGCCTAAATATTATGCCCTAACGCCGCTGCTGGAAGTAGGTACCTGATAGGCATTTATTTTTACGAAATAGACTAAAACATCTAAAGTGTTTGGTACAGTACTTTTACACTATAAGTAGAAATTAAATATTATCCCAGTATTTGGAACAATATTTGTTTTCTTAGACCAAACATGTGTTGACAATAGGTACGGTACCTACCAATATGTTATATTATATTAAAATTACTTTTGTCTGTCAGTATATTGAGCTAATCTCCGAAAAGGCTGGATCAATTTTGTCAGAAGGTTCTGTAAGGTTCGGTACCCGCTCTTTAGTTTGTTAGGCAAAGTGAGTTTTTGTTATTTGTATCGGGGTTTATTTACTAACATGCTCCATGCTGGATGGATACGGTATACCTAGGTGTCATGCATGATATGATTGAGTATAAAGTAGGTATTGAAATTATTTCTACAAAGACATGATGCTTGCGACCAGAAGCATTGATAGAGACGTCACCGATATTTTCGGGTCACCAATGACATCCAATTGATAAGTCCCGTATGGGGTTTATCAAGCTCTAGGACCTTGAGAGGTTGGCATTGTCCATGGGTTATAAATTAACAAGATTGATGTCATTTGTTATGTTGTGCCTACCTACCTGTCTTAGCTTCTTTACAGTAACCTATGTATAAAACGTAAGTATGAACAAAAACGAAAAATAAAAAAAAAAGACGTGTGGCACTCGGGGACTGCCGCGGTAAAGCTATTGCAATGCCATCTAGAGGCGAGTTGCTGAACTAAAGAGACAAACGTCAAGGTTTTTTCGTTACGGAATTTCTGGATTCGGTCCCCGCGCTCAAGGCCCGCGATAGAAGCTATGCAATAGCTTAAAAAAAAAATTGTAGAGTCATGGCCATGGCTCTAGAGTCTGTCTGTTCAAAACGAGAAAAGTCGTGGGAAGTGAGGTCGCTCGTGTGCCAATTGACAACTTTTGTTGCGTTGACAACACTGCTCTGTCATTGCAGTACGACTAAAAGTGTTTGTTCAACGTAATGACACGACGCTTCCCTTTTTGAACAGACTCTACCAAAATAATTTTACACGGGGCTTTTTCTTTAAAAAGAATCGTAATTAGCTCTACAAGAGTGTAAGCTAAAGGCACATTTGAGATATTTTGAGTTATGATCATACATAGTGTTTATATCTATTAATTCAGATGTTAATTCAGACAACCTCTGGAGCGTTGTGAGCGAAGGTCCGCCTGCGATGCAGGAGGTTGCAGGTTCGATTCCCGCCTCGGGACAAATGTTAGTACGGTCTGCAGATATTTGTTCAGGGTCTTCGACTTCTTGTCTAGTATTATTATTCACTTAGGTAGGTTACATTATATTATTATTAATTTTTTAGCTTCTGCTACTGCAGAAAAAAAAATACCTACCGGTAAATGGTACCTACTAGTAAATGGTACTTACATAACTAAGTTTTTTTAAACAACTCTACCTAATGTAAGCAGAGACAGGAAGCCATAACAATTTATTATCCAAAAAACAAGTAAAACCTTTGAAAAAGTCAAGTAAAACTTAATTCTAATTCATACGTCATCGTAATTTATTGTTTTTGTTTGGTTCAATTGCTCGTACTGAGGCCTTTTTTACAATGGCTACAAATGACATGTCATCGCTAGGTCACGCTAATTAGTTTGATGAATTTGTGAGATAATAGAAAAATATACGTTCCTACTGAAAATAATATTGAAGCCACGTCCTCTACGTGGCTTCAATATTATTTTCTAGCTATACCGTGTCCATTTTGAATGAGGCATAAACGTAAACAAACCGCCCATACTTAACCTAAAATTCACTTTGTTGGCGCGTCCTCTTATACGTAATTTACATTACTTGTCGATTTTAGATCCTCCCTTCAATAAAAATTGCTTACAATTATATCTGAAACTCGACGCCACGCAAGTGAGATTTTGTTATTTGTGTCGTATTTTGTTTACTAACATGCTCCATTCAACGTGGACAAACCATAAGTGGTCCTGGCTTATGACTTTCTGTAAAAAAAAACATTTTGTTAAACTTTCACAAAGTGGTTCCAATTAGTTCAACTTTTCGGAATAGAGGAGAATTTGCACTACCCCATCTCTTCGGTGTCGTAAGAGGCGACTAAGGGATATTCACCGGGGCGGCCAGCGGCTCCCCCTGCAGAACAATTTCGCTACCGAACTGCGATCCCCAATTTGCATGCCTTGCGTGGGGTTTATGGGCATTACCCCCCATGAGATACGTCAATAGGGCGCTCTTCAGGGGGAGGCCTGCGTCCAGCCGTGGACCAGTACAGGCTGTTGAGGTTGAGGAGAGGTTCTACTGAATCTAGGTTCCTTACTTTTTCATAACAACTATTTTATAAAATGATCGTAGAAAATAATTGATTTTGTTTAAAAAACTATACTTAAACCAATTAAATGGTTTTATCATGAATAACATTGTCAGAACTGGAACAAATCAAGACCACACGGGAAGAACCAGCTTTCCAATAAAAAAAGAATCATCAAAATCGGATCACACAGTCAAAAGTTCTGAGGTAAATAACGTAAAAAAAATACAGTAGAATCATTGATTTATTAAAAACGAAGCTGGTTGCTCGAAAGTGGCAACCTCAAATTGTGTAAAATTGTGTTCTCCCACATCAGTCACCGTCTGACCGGCGGCACGGGCGGTCGTGATTCGCGTGAAATATTGTTGTCTCAGTCTCACTTCGGTCCTAGATACGTCTTTCCGTCTTTGTTCTTCTTTGTATTGCACAGGACTGGAAATATAACTGTGAGCGTATGTGTTTGCGTGTAGTTGTAACACATGCCAATTTTTGAGTAAGCGCTGGGAGAACGTAACCTATCTTCCCTTTTTAAATCTATGAGTAGAATTGAGAAACTCCTCCTTACTTGAAGTAATATGCATTTACCGACTACTTACCGTCCGATCCATTGACAGAGCGGGAGATGTCATTATAATTTAACGAATTAATTACGGATGTAAGCGGATGAACTACAAACCTATGGTTTATCCATTTTGCATGAAGCAGGTTAGTAAACAAAGTACGACACAAATAACAAAATCTCATTTGCTTGGGGTCGAGTTTCAGATATAATTGTAAGCAATTTTTATTTAAGGGAGGATCTAAAATCGACAAGTAATGTAAATTACGTATAAAAAGGACGCGCCAACAAAGTGAATTTTAGGCTAAGTATGGGCGGTTTGTTTACGTTTATGCTCTATTCAAAATGGATACGCGCGTACCGCATCCCTCCAAGCTCTGCGCGCGTTGCGTCGTTTAGTTATAGAACTAAACGACGTGACGCGCGCAGAGCTTGGAGGGATGCGGTACGCGCGCGTCTAGAACCACAGTGTTCTTCCAACACAAGTAAGTTTAGGTAGTTAACCCGATTACATCAGTAATAGACAAGTTTTGCTTAGCTTGAGGCTAGGATGCTGTGTGTAGCCAGCATTATTGTTCTACCTATATAAGTCAGAAGCATACCCATGACGCTGGCTACATTGCCACGCTGTATGGCAATGCTGATGCGCTGCACTGATGCTCTCGGATAATTATAAAATATCATTATAAAGAAATAAATCTGGTTTGAAACGTAACATATATGGACTTAAGTATAGAAATATAGACATAGTAAAACTTTCTACATACCTACTTACATAGTATTATGTATAATATCAGTTCATACTAAACTAAATTTCGAATAAAAACGAAAAGCCCATCCGTGGTGCTGCCGTGCCAGTCAAGCGTAAATTTTGAGAAGCCCATTTGTGGCGCCGTGCCAGCGGAGAGGTTATAATAATATCAGTTCATACTAAACTAAATTTCGATTCAAAACCTAGAGCAACTTCCCGACGTAATCTACCCTCAATAAACAAAGTTCTAACTCGAGTCAACTCTAACTTGGGCGCATCAAACAAACTGATAATCTGCTTGTCTATCCTCGCGTGTGGATTATCTACCTCGAGATCTTAGGCCTTGCACACTCGACTGCTCTAGGATTTAACTATAGCACCTTGTCGCATTAAAGTTTTGTACTTTACGCTGTGTATTCCGTGACGGCTTAGAATTTGTACCATCCCAACTCTTTCTGGAAGTATCGTAAGATCCAATAAAGCAGATTAAATTAGAGGATCCTGGTGTGCTTACTGCCGAAATGCACCTTTTGTAATGTACATACCTTACCTAATTTACTGTCTGAGATTTATCAGTTTGGTTCCCTTGTTCTCTATCTATCGTCAAAAACTTCAATTCTGAACAGGATATCTTGTATACAATTAGAACAAAAACAAAAACTCTACTACCTAACTTACATACACAAACACTCTCGCAATAGTGTAGTGTAGGTAACAGAATAGGTATGTGCTTACCTCGGATGTGGTGGATGTGGACCTTACTAAACTAGGTTCCAATCCGGTAGTGCTTGGCATTAAACCTAGGTTCATTATCGAACTGCACCTGCAGATTTACTTCCATCACATGACAAATCAATCCATTGAGCAACACTAGGAACCAACAATATCGATCGATACAAAGGTGGAGGCAATCACGGCTTCCGCCGGAAATGCTTTATCTGCCGCCACTCATGCGCAGTGACCGTGAGGGGCTTTTCACGTGGACAGGACGTTTTTACATATATTATTTAGAAAATTGTAGGTATGTTGTATGTCACAGTCGAAGGATCTTCCATCGATTATTTATTAAATAAGACCTAGAAACATAGAGAGCACAAAACCACACCGGTAATGTTAGATTAGCTTTATCTCTCTTTACCGTGCATGTCACAAAGCTGTTGAATGCTCTTACCTACTACCATAAAATAAGACACGCAGGCTCTCCATGTATTCAAGAATATGGTCTATCTTCAGTTGTAAATTGTTCGTTTTTATTTAGCATTTTTTCATATAACTTGGTTTGTACATATTATTTTAATTATTTATTTATTGTATTTAATAATAATGTATGTTTAACACGCCACTGTCTATGTGTACAACTGCTTCGTATCCATATCAAGGTTGTCTGGAAGAGATGTCGCTTTTAGCGATAAGACCGCCCATTGTGCAACTCTGTTATCTCTCTTTTCCTGTATTTTTTGGTGTGCAATAATTGTATTGTATTGATATTATCACGGCCACTGTTAAGTGTTCTTGGATAGACTGATTCAATTACAGTGTCCGTAGTTAGACTTTTGAACTTGGTCCGTCAGAGTCCACCATCAAGCTGACCATCTTGGTCTTGTCTAACAAAATAATATGACAACGGATACCTAACGGTGTGTATTGGTTAACTTTTTTAATGTAATCAGAATCACAGCCACTGTTTAGAGTGCTTATTTTGATTGATTTAATTACGGCGTCTTTAGACTAGGTCTGTGACATCAGTAATATCCACAGAAATCGTAGTAACAAGTACCTAAGTTTATATAATTTCAGGTAGGTACATGTTAATTTTAAGTACAATTTAGTGTTCCTTCAAGTAAATAGGTGTGTGCAGTTCAGACACTACATTTGTCTGACCGTTGTTCGCGCAGTGGACGAAGGTCCTCTTGAGTCACCACCACATTTCTGGGGACCTACTAGGAAAAGGAAGTTTCACTTTCGTTGTCGTACAAAACTAACTCTTATGTCGCTTATGTACGATTCCAGTTCATTTCCACGAAAACGAACCAGAGAATTCGATTTCGTTTTTAAAAGTACCGGCTCTGAGTCACCACAAATAACGTACTTAGTTAACATTCCGAGACTCAGAATTTGTGTTGTGATTTTTTCTGTTACCCTCTAATGCAGAATGTGGCAAACTGATAACGGATTGCTGACTGAGGTTTTAAAAGCTTGTGACTATAGTTGCCCCTGACTAGACGTCCGTAACGCCAAATCAAAGGTTTTTGGCTGAAAAAATCCGCTGAGCGGCAATCGCTCAGCAGAATCTGAGTCAACACTTATTTCGGCACAGGGTCACGGGGGCAAAACTCGGTTTGACGCCCATCATTTAGTTTTCTTACCTTCTTGTTCTTATAATATTGTATGTGTTCATTCTGTCTGTTTTTTGTACCTATTTATGTGTCGATGTACATGTGATTTTATTCTGTTCTGAGGCCCAATAAAGATAAGCAGTAGTCAACTACCATAGACTGATCTTTCTTCTTCCAAAAAATTAAGTGAATTAGAATCAATTCCACCTTAGTTCTCATTAGATAGTAATTACTATTTATCAACCTATATAGTAAAAAAAAATACTTGCCTACGTGCTTATTTTGTAAGTCTAAAGAAATAAACGATTCTACTTTGACTCCGACTCTTTTTTTAATAAAAATTATCTTTATTTGTAACATAGTAGATATACGGGGGAAACAAATAACAGGTGTGGAAACGATAATGCGCGCAGTGGTTATAAAAACTGTGTCGCTAGCATTAACGCCTCTCCTCCGAATACATGTTTACAGAGTTTCTTAATTAGGTAAACTTATTTCAAATGCATAACCTTAAGACTAAGTATTACAAAAGGAGCTATTAAACAATGAGATGACGGCAAAACTTTTAACTAAACTAAAATTATAACTGAAATTAAAATACACTAGTTTTTCTACTATATTATGATTTAGTCTAAAAAACTGATGATGATGATGATATTATTTCCCATTCTATTCGAAACACAAATTTGCAAGACATATCCTCCACAGGCATGGGTTCAGCCGCATCAGCGTTGTGCGAGACTCCCGGAGGCGACCTTCGTCTGCCTGCTTCCGGTCTGCGCTTCACAACCAACCAGCTTCGGACCCTCAACTCTTATGTGCACTCGTTGTGGGAAGAGGACCAGAAAGGTATCGAGAATGGGATAGTGTCATGGGAAAAAACAACGGGTTAATAAAACTAGCACTACAAGTGGCAATTTTGTTCTTTGCGATAACGCCATCTGTTCGCCTGTGGTGACACTTCTCTACTACTATGTAAGGTCATCTAAAATTAGTAATAAAATTACAGCAATGGAAGCGTGTTACGTCACCACTGATCTAACATGTTGATCAGTCTTAGATCAGCATTTGAGGCGAGTTTACAATATAGTAACAGTCAGTAACAGTCAGGCAAAGTGATCGACATAGCTCAAAGAATTAGCAAGCTGAAGTGGCAGTGGGCCGGCCATATTTCGCGAAGAACCGATAACCGCTGGGTAAACGAGTTCTTGGAGACCGCGACTCGGCAAACGTAGGTCACTTTCCGGCCAGGTGGGATGACCATCTGCGAAAGACTGCAGGCAGATGCTGGATGCGTGAAGCTGAAGACAGGGCGCTATGGCGCTCATTAGGGGAGGCCTATGTCCAGCAGTGGACAAGTATAGACTGATGATGATTACAATCTAGTACCCATGCCACAAAAAGTGCACAACGCGGCAAAATAAGTTATCACTGTAAAAATGTTCTAGTTTATGTAAAAATGTTAGTCCGTCCAAATTACCTCAAGTGCCAGTACTAGACAATTGATTGCTCGCAGAAGTAAATAATTTGAATCACAACAGAAGTGCTCAACAGAAAAAGTGAGAATAGTATTACCATTTGTTTTGTGGACAGAAGTAATGGAAAAAAAATCCCAGTAATTCCGTCAACGAATCATACAAATGGTACTACGGCTACTTCGTCCGTTAATATTCTGTTCGGAGTTGAAGATTCTCGGATCGGATGCATTCGCGTAACCGTTCTGATGGTTCTTGAACAAAATCTAGATAAAGCTAAATTCCTCGTGGTAGTTTGAGGTGGTACGTACTCCGATTCGACCCTAATAGTAAACTATTAAAATTCAAATTGGCCAAACTCTACAAAATCGTGATATGATAATGGTGTTTTTTAACGTCGGTAGTCAGGTTTCTCTATTTTTTATGGGTTAAATAGCAAAGCTGCTAAAAATATATATTATAGTCCATCTTATCAAATCACAAGGCACCACACCAAGCGTCTCACGGCATACAATTATCAATCAGTTTACTCACGGCTGTGTTTTCCAGGTCGAATGTCAATGGAACTGGAGAGCACAGTGGAGAGCCTGGTGCAGAGGATAGTGGACGGAGCTGGACAGCGGGATCCAAGGTTCAGGTGCTGTCATCTCATCGCACTTCACAGAGGGAAGAAGGTAAACTTCAACACATGCTCTTCAAGCGACTGGCCGGTGTTATGGGGTGTAATGTATGTAATGCATGCGGTTCAGATCAGACCAAGACACAGAGTTGTTTTTTTAATTTTAACAAATAACTGTTTAGCTATAATTTTATGTCAAACCAATCTGATAGGTAGGTAATTACTTGGCTGACTCGCCAATAACACTCATTTACAATCCTCTGTGGTTTACTCAGTGTTATTAGAAGTTTTACTATTGTGATATTATTTTAAGTTGGTAGATAAATAAAAATAAAAAAACCAAGCGTAGGCTAACAAACGAACGCGAAGGAACATGTGGTGTGGTTTCATCGTGAAAGCAAGCGAGCCTAAACGGGGGTGTTCGTTAGCCTTAGGCCGTACTAAGGCGGCTGTCGCTCGCTACATCAAAGAACGGTAACGAACGTACCTACAGATCGTCGAATCTCATTAGTTTGCATTGCGAGCGTTCATGCAGTCAGTACGGGAAATAATGTGCTTGTAACATGCAACGTGACGGACTTTAGCTCACGGCGTAACGTTTCATGCTCGCTGCGAATGGGGTTTACCAATCAGCACAGCACGTCCACTGCTGAGTGTGTTTCCTCAAAACAAGGAGGGTTTCACGCTTTCAGGAGGATTGGTAATTGGCAATACGGTGTTTAAAATGCAGAGAAGAAAGCTGCTGTCATTCATCTGGTAGGTTTCCTTAGCCGCCTCTTATAAAATCCACGGCCTGAGTTGAAGGGGTCGATTCAGCAATTGCCAAGGCTAACACATCTCCAACATGTCAGTGGTAAATTATTCTTTGGTTGGAAAACGGATAGACTAAACAAGTATAATTTACGACAACGATGTTATTTATCATCATAATTGGGTAATTTATCAACTGTACCTTCATGTAATAGCCGTAGGTAATTTTGCTCTATCATAATACGAGATGAGATATCTAAGTATCCTACAAATAAGCTACTGTTATAATCAATATCTAAGTACCTACTGACTTCTGACCTTTGCATGTGTTTTTGATAAGTTGTGGCAGCAAACTTTCTACTTCACGGCACATTCCAAAATTTCGAACTGTCCCTAATAGCATCCCAAATTTCTGAAACAGTGGTGCCAAACTCTTAAGGCTATCATCGATCCTGTCGCATCTTCCTCAGATGCGCTCCCGCTCCCTAGAATACCTGGTGACCCTGGACGCTCTACCTCTCCTCAATGCAGGCGAAGACCGGCTGGTGGATGGTCCAGATGGCTACGGGAAGATCCGGCTGAGTGGACGCGAGGCTGATAAGTGGGAGGAATTTTTGACACCCTCAGGGTATCTTTGCAGGTAAGTCCTGACAAAGCTTGATGCGCTTTAGTTGAATTGAGTGCTGGTTATCTTAGGCTAGACTATTTGTACCCACTCCAGTAGCCAGTGCTAATTGCGGGTTGATCGTCAGGGTACCAGAGTTGATGGGTCACCTTGTCTCTCACTCCTTCAAGACACCTCTTCATGCAAGAGTAGGACGTAAGCTTGATGCGTTGACTAGAATGCTTGGTAGCTCTAAGGGTCTGTCATAAGACTTCTTAGAATACGTGGTGACTCCGGATATGCTGCCTCTCCTCAAAGCAGGCGAGGACTGGCTAGTGGAATGTCCGGATGGCTACGGGATGACCTGGGTGAGCGGACGCGAGGCTGATAAATACAAATACAAAACGCACCAGCAGATGGTAGGTCAGCTGGTTTTTCACTCCTTCAAGGAACTCTCCACACTCTTCAAGTAAGAGATAGGACTATAGGAGATAGACCTAAGCGCTCTTTTTAACTACATGCTTGGTGTTTCTGGAGCTCTGACGTAAGACTTCCTAGAATACCTGGTGAATTTGGATATGCTGCCGCGAGGCTGATAAGTAAGAGGAGTACTTCAGGGTAAATCTATAGGTAAGAATTATGTTAGCTTTATACGTTTCGCCACCGTTCTGCCACAGCAGTATAACATAAGAATAAAATAATCGTGGAAGTAAACCAGTCATACGCGTAGGATGATCGATATTTTGAGTGCTTAGTCTAATATATTATCGTAGCTAACCAATATGTGTTATGCAATGAAATGAAATGAAATTTTTATTCAACTTTACAGACGTTATGTAAATACTTCGTGAATCCTGTGAAATAAATAAGTTTTTATCAATTAAAGTATTTTGAACGAATGTCTAGAGAAACTGAGGTATTTCCTGAAAAGAATGCCTTCGGCGATGTTTTTTAGTAAACAAAACATTTTTCATTGCAGAGACAAAGTTGTCGAGCGCTGGGTGGAGCTGATCGCGCGTTGCGCGAGCGCGCGCGGCGGCGGTGGGTCCCGCGTGCTGACTGCGCGCGCACACAGCATGCTGCAGCCTTACTCCTACTGCTATCTCGAGAAAGGTAGGTCACATCAAGTCTGCCTTATGGTGCCAGCTCAGATTTTGCACCAGCCCAACTCCTCTGTGAGCTACTCCCGCAGAAGTGTTGAGCTGCTAAGACGCGACTAAGGGATATTCGTGGCGTCGTTTGGGGGAGGCCTATGTTCAGCAGAGGATATACAGGCTGATGGTGATGATAAAGGACAGTGAACAGGCTAGAGACGCGGTGGCGGCACCGATGTCTCAAGGCCGTTGACTGACTGCGAGCTGACGAAAAAGCTAAATCGGTAAAATAAGACGTACACATTTGCAAAAACATGACGGAAGTAAATTAGCTTTACGACCTCGGCGCAGTGGGCGAAGGTCCGCCTGCGACGCAGGAGAGTTCGATTTCCGTCTCGGGACGAATATTTGTACGATCTGCACATATTTGTTCAGGGCGTTCTAGATGTTTTCTATGTATGAAAAAAATATATGTCTATGTAGTGTATTGTATTATTTATATCAGTTATCTTGTCAAAAAAATGTAAATTGTCCAGCACTGTTAATTAATTAATTTTTACTAAAAATGCCAAAATGTAGAGTGCTTATGCGTAAAAAACTAGGTATGAAATTTTCAGAGCACAGCAGTTTCGACGGAACGACCAACTGTAGGTAGACTGTGGTCCTAAAGCTTTTGTCCAAAATTCAATTTGAACTTCAAATTGAATTTTGGACAGCTTCAAATTTTGATGCTTTCCGTGTGAAAAGTATTCTCAAATGACCGAAGCCGGGTAAAAGCTAGTCCCTAAACAATAACGGCATGTGACCGCGATTGAAGTTACGGGAACTTCGAACTTCGGTAAAGTTTTAATTAAATTCAATATCGCGATAGACCTCCCCGGATAGAATGTAACATGTGGATACGGTGAACTTTCGAACTTGATTATAGGTAAACGTTGCACGGGAGAAATTGATAGTTTGCTGGCCATTTTGAACTTTGATTTTACCTTTAGGTTAAGCTTAGACCATGGTATTCAAAATCAAATCGTATCATATCATGGTATTCAGGTAAAATCGAATCGTATAATATCGTATCGTGTATTGTATTATGTAGGTATGTATATCAGTTATCTAGTATCCATAACACACAGCTCTGCTTAGCTTGGGGACTAAGGTCTAGATAATGTTTTTATTATTTAATAACTCAAAGACTTATGTACATGTATATTGAACATGTACGTACAGTATGTGAAATTTTGCTTGGTCGTGTAGAAAACACACCCACAGAATGGGCCAGTGTCAGCCTCCACAGACCCAAATAACAGAGATGTTTTTCGTTCATCTATCTCAGAAAATGTTGGTTTCTTTCAGATCTTTTTACGACCATCTATTCTAGAAAACCTTGGTTTCTGGTTTCTTTTTCGCATCAGAGTGTGTAGTGCGAAAAGAAATCTCGCACTTTTTTCTGCTCAAGGCATCTAATTGTTGTAACAAAATAATGATACAGAGAACGGTGCTATAGTTCGTTTGAAGTCCCAGAGTTTTTCGGGTCGATAGCTATCCGATATCGTGGTCTAGCCACGATGCATATGACATCCCCGTACTGAGGGGTGGACGCGGGTTCGATTCCCGTCGATACCGAAAATTTTTGGGACTTTATTTGTTTTTTTGTGATACAGAGAATCTATTCGGTTTTTTCCGCCCAGACAACCGAACTAGACAACTGGTTGTCTATGTGGAAATCGCTAACAGCAAAATCGTCAAGATCTTACCGAACTTTATAAGTAAGTTTGTAACTAGAACCTCAGCTTTGTCACAGCTAAAGACAGCGAGATTAGGCGCTTCGCTGAAAGTTCACAACTAATAGTTTGACAGTTGCAGGTTCGAGTCTCGCTCAAAGGCTATTAATGCAAAGTTTCGGGAAGTTGCGGCTTGATCGAAGTCTGGTGTTATTGATTTTCTTGGATGCGAGCGACTGAAGTTTTCAATCTTCTCAAAATGACACTGAATGAAGCAACAAAATGCATTAATAGAATAACCAGTTTAATAACATTAGCAAAGGTCTGCAAAGGGTATTAAACATCAGTTTAACGGTTAATGTGTAAGCAATCGATCCCTAACCCGCATGCCCAGCGTGGGGATTATGAGCATTACCCCCCATGAGAAAACAGCCAATAAAGGTGCTTATCAGGGGGAGGCCTGCGTCCAGCAGTGAACCAATTATAGGCTGTTGAGGTTAAATGGCAAGCTACACACAACTAATTATTTAAACTTGCCAAAAATCTTATCTTGCAGCATCAGGTAACCAGTCCACCCCAGACCGTCGCCTTGCCATCGTGGAGGGCGCCGCCTGGGTGATGGTCAGGGTCGGAGCTGGTGAGGCTGAAGCCAAGCTGGTGCTGGGAGCCAAGGTGCATGGATGCACTCCGCACCACGTGGCAAGGATACCGCTGACGCACCCACTTGCGTTGCTGCATTACAGAAGCGTGCAGGGGGTAAGTCTTATAAATGTCTGACTGATGGAAAGGTATTTGTAAAAGGGGAGGTATTTGGAGGGATTTGAAAACAATGAATTCTGTACGAGCTGTTATAGATGTAGCTTGTTAGAATGCGGAAAATTTTAACTCGAAAAATAACAACTTTCAGTTAAAGGTTTTTTCTACTCGTAGTTATTCGTCTACCGTTGTTTGTTTCATTTAGTACGTTCGTGTAGTTGAATCTTCCTTGGTCTTTGTGTTTCGTTTACATAATGTCGTTGACGTGGAATGAAATAACCTGTTGGTAGAATCAACTTCTTTTGCCTTAATAAGAAAACAGTCGACACGTTATCGTAGAAAAACAATTAAATATAACGGTTCGTTGATTCAACGCCCACTAACCACGGGAATCCGTTACTCGTCCACATGGTTTGCGAAACCGTGTAAGGGACACGTGAACGATGTGGGTTATTCCATTTTCCTCCGTACTTCTACAGCAGGTTGGTTGAAACTTAATAATTTTGATTACGCCCTAATGACTCTATTTATAAAAACATTCATATTACCAAGTGTCAAATTATGTGGAAGTTTCACCCTCTTTTGGGGCTGCACTTTACTTCAAGAAGAATTTGTATACAGGGACCTTCAAGTAACCTCTTTATCATTTCTTAGGGTTACTACGCAGTAGCAATAACCCCACCAGCCTCAGTCATCTGCGGCGACCGAGGCAGCAACTGGCAACTCTGGAACCCGTCGCTCGAAGCTGCACTGGACGCGCACTGCTCTGACTTCTCCACCGTTGGCCGGACAGCAGGCGCGCTCAACACTCTTCTGGATAAGATGAGAGAGGGAGTTTATCAGGTAGGTTGACGGGGTCCGTGTGGTGATCTAAGCAGGTGGTCTCTTAAATGCGAGACCAACACCTGGTAGTATGGTGCTGACAGAAATGCTCATCTGGGCACAGCAGTCAACAGTCGCGTCAACAGTGTCTGTCCTGTTTGTGTCCCAATTGGGGAGAGTAAAGGTGACGGAAGAATGGGTTCGGCAAGTGTGTGGAATGGTGAGCTCATTGGACATGTATGAGAGGAAAAGGGGAGGTCAGTCCGGGCGGCGGTAGTTTTATGTGTGGTTCGGCGTTCGAAAATGGCGAGAGAAGGTTACCGAATTTGTTTTTTTAGATAGTATAACGCCCTTTTTAGGGCGTCGAGTCCCACACCGTTCTGCCCGCCCTCCCCCTGACCAGTTTGTTTGTATACGAATTTAATGTTGGAATAAAAGAAAAAGATTGTGGCTTCTGGCATCTGCCGTTGATACTGAAATGAGGCTTCCCTCATCGATAACCCTCCATTAAAAGACATTTTTTTGGCGAACAATTGTATCCAGTGTCTGGTCCTCTCGTTATAAGCGACATCAGAAAAGCGAGTACACTTTTCGTTACGCTTACTAAACTCAACTAATAAAAATAGTTTAGGTACTCAGATCTACTCATATAAATTTGTGATCGTGACCTTTATTAACAGGGTAGTCTCCGAGTCCTGTCCCGCTACGCTGCCTCATGCGCCCTGCGGCGACGGCTCGACAAATGCTCAGGGTACAGCAGTTCTGCCGCCAGGTGCCTGGTTTCCGCACACGCTTCTCATCATCTGTTGCTGGTGCTGGATGAGTAAGTTCATGACGGGTACAAAGAAAGCTATATCTAAGATATGGATTTATTTTCTACTAGTTTTAGTCCGCGGCTTAACACGCGTTGCTTCTTTGGAATTGTTATAGGTAAGATTATGTCCATCCCATGGGGATTTGTTTATGTGATAACGAGTAGTGTTTAATTCCAGGCTTAGAGCTGCTTCTAAATAAAATTTCGAGGTAACAAACATCCATTAATCCATTGTCATCGTATAGTGTGAAATAAAATGCCCTGGAAGAAAATCGTAATATCTATTGAAGAGCTCGAGCTCTGGTCTACTTTTCATGGTAGATACAGTAAGTTTATTGAGTAGGTATATCTTGTCTTAGAATAGTATCCCTACCTCTTAGACCAAAGCATTCTTCCAGGTTACTCCAGATCTGCTCTCGAGGTGGTCCAGCTGGCTACCTATCTCCAGTGGATCGGGACGCTGTCAGCAGACGAGGCACGAGGGGAGTGGATTGGGAGTCAGATGCACACTGCATCACAGCCTGTCTGCAGCACTTACACCGAGTTGTAGGTGAGTCCAGCCCAGAGTCCCTTCTTCTTCTACTAGATAAAACCATAAACTCTGTAAGAGAATTCCTAGACAATGACTATAAACAATTTGTAATTCCTCAAAGACGAACCTTTCCTGATTTCTACATGCCTAATTAATTCAAACCAATCTTTATAATTTATACATAATATTACTTGACGAGAAACTGATTTCATTGGAGATTCAAAGATTCAAAGATTATTTGAAGATTCAAAAATTCTTATATAAGTTATTGTCATGAAATACCGTTTCTGCTTATTTCTGCTCACTTTTTGTCAACTTGAGTCCTATTCCGACTTTCAGATGATTAGTGAATAATGGCGCCATTTTTGTTATATTCTTTTATTTTTATTTCTACAGGAGAAGACATCCCACCAACACCCTCAGAGTCTCTAGAACTGGCTCTCTTCAACCGCTGGGAGAACCTGAACAAAGAAGCAAAGGCGTCATCAGGCACCACCTACTGCAGGCGGCAGCTGCGTTACTTGTGGAGGGTTTGTAGCGAGCTCGTCAAGTGCAAGAACTTGATTTCATATGTAAGTGTTGTCAACAGCTGGATAGATGGAATCTCACTGCTGGCTTTATTAATTTATTAAAGTTAGTCTAGTTAGCAGTCCTAATCAAATTCAAGTTGGTCTATTTTTTTTGTATGGATCTTCTCGTCCTGTTTACCTTCCTAAACGCTCTAGAACTCTATCGAGTAATAGTGGTCGATAGGTAGGGTTGCCATACGTCCCGTATATACGGGACTGTCACCGTATTTGGCCATCCCGTCCCGTACATGTCCCGTATTTGTCCCGTATTTTGACAAAATATTGGCCGCCGAAAAAATAAATACCTTCGTAATGATAAGATGTTAATTTAAGTTAAAAATTGTCAACGTGCAACATTCGTGCACGTCCCATATTGGTTCCTATAAGTTATGGCAACCCTATCGATAGGTCAGCTAATCGCACACTTTTCGGGTGAAATGGTGGACCGGTTGTTCAAGCCAAATTGGTCAAATTGTCACATGTCATTAGTCTGATTCGATTATTTTTGCCCACACGTGGTGCCTAAACTGTCGTCGTTGCTATTCAATAGGTATTAAATTTGGGTTCAATGGGAACTCTTTATTGAAAAAGAAAATGACAATCAAATATGTAATATAAATAAATTAAAACTAGAATTTACAATTGAAACAATTCAGCTAACTGCAGACTGTAGCAAACAGTATACAGGTAGCTCATTTGATTCATATCAATACCTGTACCGCTGTATGGCAATGCTGATGCCTGTATGGCAATGCTGATGCGCTGCGCCGGATACCACCAGCCCTCGGGTGACGCGTCTCTTCGACCAGACGATCAGACAATTAAAAAAAACCCGAAAATTCTTGGTATCCCACGGATTAATATTAATTTCATTAGGATGATTTATAAATATAAATGACTGGCTGCGCTCCGCGGCTTCGCACGCGTTGTTCCTATGAAAACGTTTAAAGGTGATTTTTATCCTACGGGAAATAGTTTATGAGATAAAAAGTAGCCTATATTTGATTACAGGATTAGAATTACCTGTATTCAAAATTTCAGCCGCAGCCATTCAGTAGTTTGTGCATGAAGATGTAACAAACATCCATCCATCCATACATCCATACAAACTTTCGCATTTATAATATTAGTGTGATTTCCTCAGGAATCGCACAGCACCTTCCGAGCGAACCTCATCCAAGCGACGTCTCCTCACCAGGAGAGCATCGAGGACCTGATCCATATCCTCGCCATCATGCTCGACCAGGCCCGGGATCTGTACGTCAACAACTTTCACTCCAAGACCTATGCTGAGCTGGACAAAGAACTATCTACTTACAGGTACCTACATATAACCGCCAATTTATTTTAGGAACATGTACGTATCATTTTGCAGGGCAAAGTCATCCTTCTCTTCTTTTCACTACTATTTTCTTTCCTTTACCCTACCACCCTAGACTAGGTGTCTTGTCATTTGGTTCGCTTCTTCGATATCAGTATATATCAAAAGATTGTTCTTGATAGGGTTTAGGTACCAGGCATTAGCTGATGTTACTCTGAAAATGGGATAATCTGGCCTGATAAGCTTAAGCTTTGGTACCTTAAATTGAATTGATTTGAGGTCTGTAGTTCAACTGGTCCATATCAAATAATTACCAGTCAGAAGCGTGCCTAAGACGGATGGCAATGCTATTACGATTACAATGAAAATGTATATTACGGCGCTTATCAGGGGGCGACCTGCGTCCAGCAGTGGCCCAATACAGGCTGCTCAGGTTGAGGTTGATGGCAATGCTGATGCGCTGCGCCAGATAATCAGCTCTCGGGTCAAGCGTCATCGCTTCGACCAGACAATAAGATTTTTTTTTGAAAACTCGAAGAGCCTCAGTACCTCATGGAGTAGAGACCCCTAGAGTCTTGCCTCTTTATTTAGAAATTCGTATATCTGTAGGTAATATAACGTTTTTGAGGCTTATTGATCAGGGACGCGTACATAGGTAGAGTCTCCGCTGGATTCAGTACTTCACCGCCAAGACAGACTCACTGACCTTTTTTGGGCCGATGCATCGGGCTCTGGGTGGAGTTATAAATATAAACACCCCTGTCACCACGAATCCACCCTCCCCTCGCTTTGCGGGGGTGGGCGCCTTGAGGGGAAAACAAAAGTCTACGTACTGTCATCTATTACCTTCCGCGTCTTATGGTGAAGTGAAGCCGCGGGGACGTACTGAAGAAGCATTTCCATTAACGCATCCCGGTCCGAAGTGGATTAGAGTCAATTGCACCTAATTTTTTATTCGATAGTAATTTATAAAGTCAAAGTCAAAGTCAAATCGTTTATTTCTTTAGACTTACAAAATAAGTACTTAGACAAGTCAAATTTTTACTATATAAACAGCTTGATAAATAGTTATTACTATCAAACAAGAAATAAGGTGCAATTGACTCTGATTCACTTTAATTTTTTGTCCACTAGCGGAAGAAGTGAAAAAGAAACCAGCAAGTTTATCGTTTATCAACTAATACAATCTTAGGATAACTGGTCTTACATACTATTGTCTGTGTGGAACTGGGCGACATCCGGCCAAGCATTAACATCATTGACGTAGTCATCTACGGAGTAATAGTCTTTCTTGTTAAGATTTCGTTTTATGTACAGTTTAAATTTACGAATAGGGAGTTCAGTTGCTTCAGATGGAAGCTTATATATATATAATAATAATATCTGTTTATTTCCTCTTCACGATAAGTTTTTCTTGAAATTATTTATCATAAGTACATTAAAACTTAATTAAACATAATTCTGAATTTCATGAATTACTATTTATCAAGCTGTTTATATAGTAAAAAAATTACTTGTCTAAGCGCTTATTTTGTAAGTCAAAAGAAATAAACGATTTGACTCTGACTCTGACTCTTAGGCCCGTATTATGAAAGCTTGCTCAGTCACAGGTCTATGCTTGAGTGATGTTTGTGTCATAGAAAAGCGTTACTCAAGCATAGTTCGATAACCGAGCAGAATTTCATAATACGGGCCTTAGACCTACTGCTACTTAATTCTCAGATCAAAGAAATGGAACAAACTGAAAGACTACTACGACGCGTCCTCAGCATGCCTCATCGACGCGGTGCGCCGCGACCCCGACCTGCGCAGAGCTGATCTGAATGATCCTCAGGTCATGATGAAGAGCATCCTGCATTGGCTGTATAAGGGGACTAAGGATGATAAGAAGTATTTAGGTTCGTGTTGATGGATAATTCTAAGTAGAATAAGTAAGAATAGAAGGGTTGAATCATCAGCCAATGTGTCTGGTCTTTTGACTATGAGGAGGGCCCTTGACTCCTCGACGGAGTTGGAGATCTGGGCTGTTCTGGACTACTTACAGCGATACCAATAATTGAAGACTGTCGTTACATCGAGGTGTCTCTACAAATCGTAAAAACCTTATAGCGAAAAGATCGACTGAAGAAAGATCATTAGTTGTAGGTATGTTTTTTTTACCTATTATTTCTTGAGAGCGGGAACTAAAGTGGGAGCGGAGTTGAGACAGTTTACAGTGTGAATGTGTTCCCGCTAATAGCGATATTTTCTTCAAAAACTCGCTCTCTGTCTTTTTGCCTATAATTTTGTCCATCTGTTTTTTTTTGTATTATTTTACCTTCATTATTATCGACGACTTTTGTGGTGAAGCTGGCGAAATCCGCCTGCGACGAAGGAGATTGCGGGTTCAATTCCCGCCTCAAGACAAATGTTTGTAAGATCTGCAGTTCAGGGTGTTCTGGAAGTTTTCTATCATCATCATCATCATCATTAGCCTATATTAGTCCACTGCTGGACATAGGCCTCCCCTAATGAGCGTCTATGTATACAAAAAATTATCGATCTATGTAGTGTATTGTATTAAAAATAAATAAATAATTGAATAATGTTGTACAATTCAGACAGCATTATCTAGCCCCAAGCTAAGCAAAGTTTGTGTTATGGGTACTAGATACCTGATACACTACATAGATAGATATTTTTTATTATACATAGAACACATCTAGAACGCCCTGAACAAATATCTGCAGCTCGTGCACACATTTGTCCCGAGGCGGGAATTGAACCCGCAATCTCCTGCATCGTAGGCGGACCTTCGCCCACCACGCCACAGAGGTCGTCAAAGTCGAGCTATCTAGTCCCCATAACACAAGCTCTGCTAAGCTTGGGGTCTAGATAATGCTCTGTTCATTGTTTGGCATTTTTGTTATTTATTGTCTGTCTGTCTGTTTCAATCACATCATGTCCTCTTGCACAGGTCCAGTTCTAAAACCCTATCTGGAAAGCCTCTTCACATCTTCTTTAGAAAACTCCTGGTTCCTCGAAGAGATGGAAGGAAGATGCGAGCGGGAGTTCGAAGGTCTGCGGGAGTACTGCGCGGGGGTCCACGACGGAGCCCTGGAGCCCTGCCTCGGGCTGCTGGAGGCAGGGAAGAGGTTCGCCTGGGCGAAGGCAGAGGTGGACTTCGTGGACCGGTTTAGACATGTCGGTAAGTATGATTATCTCAGCCGAACAAGGTCACAGGACATAGGACCAAAGATCGCCACAATGACCGGTCCGCGGCCCGCATCCAGTGGTTTCCAGCGCCCCTGTATTAATATCAGTTGGCCACCGTTGAGGTCCTGTTGGTGAGTGTGGCAAACTGGCAGGGGTATTTTAATTCATTCAAAACGTCAGATTCGTATTTAAATAGTATTTCGGAACTTTAAAATGCTATTTTGATGAGTAAAATTTGTCGGTGCAATAATTGAATATGTTTAAAAAATTATAAACCGACATCAATTTTCTACTTTTTTCATGTAACCCATTGTCAGAACGGGTTGTTCCCAGTTGATCACGCTGGATATGATCTGGACCATGGAATGGGACACGGGAAGCACCAGCTTTCATTTATAAAGGAGAGGGCGTGGGCGTGGGCGTAAAATCGGACCAGTCCTGGGGTAATAAATATAAATAAAAAAAAACAGGCGAATTGAGAAACTCCTCCTATTTTTAAGGCGGTTAAAAACATGAAATGGTAAAAAAAACATTTCTTTAACATGTTGTCCCTAAATTAGATAATTATACTTTACTCTGCTGCGCCCTGCGGCTTCGCACGCGTTGTTCCTATGAAAACATTAAAAGGTGATTTTCATCCCACGGGAACAGATTTATGGGATAAAAAGTAGTCTATGTTTTATTCCAGTATTATAATTACCTGTATTCAAATCAATTTCAGCCAGATCTGTTCAGTAGTTTTGGCGTGAAGAGGTAACAAACATCCATCCATACATCCATCCAAACTTTCGCCTTTATAATATTAGTGTGATGTGATACTGCATAAAAACATCAAAAAACAGCGTTTTTTGCACATCTTGCAAAACTCCAACAGTGCAAGCAGTTCCTATCGGGCCACACTGTTGACGCCATTTTGCAAAATGCGGTGTCACTGTTGGGAGGATACCGCTAGATTAGTTCCGACGTCGAGCTCCACTCTGATCTAGTTCAATGTCATTGATTTCAATTTCACACAGCTCCGAAGTAAGCAGAGCTTATGTACCAGATCACGGATATTTATACCTTTTAAATAATAGAAAACAACCAGGCCTTGAGCTAATATCAGTACTTATGGTTTATCCATTTTGAATGAAGCATGTTAGTAAACAAAGTACGACACAAAGAACAAAATATCACTTGCTTGGCGTCGAGTTTCAGATATAATTGTAAGCAATTTTTATTGAAGGGAGGGTCTAAAATCGACAATAATGTAAATTACGTATAAAATGACGCGCCAACAAAGTGAATTTTAGGTTAAGTATGGGTGGTTTGTTTACGTTTATGCTCCATTCAAAATGGATACGATATAGTTATTATATGGTCCGAATCAATAAGGTGTTTTAGTGATGATGTGATGTGTGTGATGCTTCATTAGGTACCTTAGTAGGTTTCTTAATTTGTCGTGACTTTTGAGTGATTTTTAAACAAAATACCAACCAGTGGTATTCCATTTCATGACTATGGTCCCTGCTATATGTATAGTTATTCACACAATTTTAAAAAAGGTTGATATTTCATTAATCCAATATTGAACAAGAGCCACAATTATTTATCGAAAAAGCACTTCAATTTCACAAACAAACCCCACTCCAATCACATGCAGCGATCCGTAGCATTTTATTTTCCAAACTCGCAACAATTAAAGCCTAGCAGCCGTAGCCGATAGAATTTACCGAATACCGGCATTCATTTGAAATATTCGGGAAATTTCCCACACGTCCAACAAAAAGCCCAATACATGCCCGATAGCCAAATGTTTGTAAGCTAGGTTATTCCAGCACCTATACATGCGTTTATTTTCTTTTACTAATTTTTCATACACACGTAATTTGCCAACTCGATAAATATCGGAGTTCTTGTTAGTCGCGCTATTTTAGTGAGCTGGTGAGCTGATAGATTAAATAAATAAATAATGCTTGACAATTCACACAGCATTATCTAGCCCCAAGTTAAGCAGAGCTTGTGTTATGGGTATTAGATAACTGATATACATAATACAATACACTACATAGATAGATATTTTTTATTATACATAGAAAACATCCAGAACGCCCTGAACAAATATCTGCAGATCGTACAAATATTTGTCCCGAGGCGGGAATCGAACCCGCAACCTCCTGCGCCGCAGGCGTACCTTCGCCCACCGCGCACACGAGTGAAAGTGGCGCCCCCACTTATTTTATTTTATTATTACGTCTATTATTACTCTGTAACAGTTTCATTTTGTAAAGCTTAGGCAGAGATACGAAGTTGCGCTTTTTGGCCACCAAACTCTATTTTCGCATCTTTTCCTAAACTATATAAGATAAAACTATTACAGAGGTATTAAAAATAGCATATAACAGATACCACAAACTGTACGATGGATTTTTCCTGTGCTATACGTAATATGATAAAATGGCGCTGTCGCTGTCATATTGGTTCCTGTATGCGCCTTAAAGAAGCAGTAAAGCCTTAAAGAAGAGGAAAGTACGTTTTGTCAAGAGTCTAAAGTCAACACGAAATTATCAACTTGTTCGTTCAGAGACTTCTAAATGAAAATCTAATCTTTGAATTATTGTAAACAATATTCCTGAGTACAGCTTTTGTCAAAAATAATTATAAATAAACACATAAACTAAAAAAGTGAACGAGCTATCACCTCTCCACTAGACAATATAGCTCCGGATCAAAATTTCACAAGGGTTTTGCATTGCACTCGAATAGGTTAGCATTTTAAATATGGCCAGGGTAGCTAGATCCCCGGGGGTAGTGTTTCCGAGGGGTTATTGAACAGGGGGTACACAGTTGAGGGGTCAGGGGAGCTGGTCCAAAGTTAATGCGGGGGTGGCGGGACAGAGATGGTGTGTTGCTGGATCGGTTAGGGTACTCGATTTTACAAAGTACATACAACTACCCAAAGGTCAGCAGGTAGAGAATGGTATCTAGCATTATGCCCGCATTTGTACAAGTTTTTTGTGCAATAAAGTACATAATATATTCTATCTATCTATCCATCTTCATATAAGTTCTGAGTAGTCCTGTACTGTTCTGTATTTTTCTGTTTCGTGGAGTGCAATATCTTAGTATTGTATTGTATTGTATTGTAATTGCACCTGACCTTTATACCATTTCGAAAAATAGGCCTGACTGCATAAACGCTACATAAATTAAATATGGTGCCATGATCGAGAGCTCTTGATGAAACTTGACACTGACTCTTCTTTCAACTATTGACACAGGTAGTTGTAACTTTTGAACTTTTGAAAGCTCATCTAAGAAGGCCGCTAGCTTAGAATGAATTACCAATTTAAAATTACAGTATTGCAAGCGTGTTACGTCACAGGCTGATCTAACATGTTAGATCACGTGATCCTGACGCGAGTTTACCATTTATTAATCATGCCAAAAAAGTGCACAACACCGCTGTGGTATCCTACCCGCTTAATTATTGTACCTATGTGTGAGGGTAGCATAATAAACCAGTTGGATCGTTGACTTGTGGTTGCACTCAATGAACTCCCGCTATTTATATCTATAAATATCACTGGCGACGAGGTAAACTGCGGAAAACACCTAAAATTAACTTGTTATCGTGTTATGTGCAAGTGACAATAAAATGCCTATCGGAAAAGTCGAACAATTTGATGTTTCGAGCAAAAAGTGGTCGGCATACATTCGACGCGTGGAACAGTTCATGACGCTCAATGAAATCAAACCGGAGTTACGTGTAGCTACGCTGGTGACGCTAGTAGGCGAGGCTACTTATGTGCAAGCTAAGGTGAACGGTAAGGTGATCAATTTCGAACTGAACACTGGCAGTAAGTTATCCACAATTAATACCCATTGTTATGATGATCTCTTCAAGCAGACGCCGCTGATCGCTCATGATGTTTGTTTACATTCATATAACGGAACTAAGATCGAAGTAGCGGGTAGGATACCACAACCGCAAAAAAAGTTGTCACTACAAAAATCGTTTTCTTAACGTGGATATTTCCCTCTTTGTCTACGTACCCATAATGTTTATAAAGAAAGTACCAAAGGCAAATCAGCCGTCGTGACTCAACCAAATTTAGCTATGCTCGAATGAAGTGAGAACTCTACAGCGATTCCAATATTTGTGCCAGTTCTAGTGACTCTACATCTCCAAGTTTGCGGCGAGTTGCAAATCCGTGTTCCCGATACAGTGTCCGACGGATCACTTTACATTATCCGTTAAACTGACTCGCTAATCCTTCTTCCTTCATGTTTATGGATCTGCAGACAAGATGATCCTGGTAGATGAGAAAACAAACGCATGGAAATGTACAAGACCGCCCATACTGCAAGCGTCTAGTTTAACTAGTCGCCTAGGCGTAGCGAGTTGATTTCTTTAGTTTTGCTGGAATTTTACCTCGATGGTCGCCTCAAGTAAATTGGTATTGACCACACCGCAAGAAACATAACTTAGCTACGCACCCAACTAGCACAAAAGCTGCATAAACAGACTTTGTACAGCAATTTTGCGGTATAGCTTTATAAGGTCTAGCTACCATCCAAACTAACACGTTCTAGTAGGTGGACACTGGGAAGTGTACTAAAAGGTTAAACAAATAATTCTTAGCCTTGGAAAACTTGAAAAATTGGGGTAAAACCAGAGAGGCGAGTGACGTCTCCTTTTAGTATGGGATTTGCGTAGTTCCCTATCCACACGATACAGGTGCTACTGTACCGAATAGAGCTGACGACTCAACAATTCTAATTAGTCCTTCAGTTAGGCCTGTTTTATGAGAGCTTCCTCAGTCATAGATCAATGCTTGAGTAACGTTTGTGCCATAGAATAGCGTTACTGAAGCATAGATCGATGACTGAGTAAGCTTTCATAATACGGCCCTAAGATTATAAGAAGATATTGGATACGTTTTTTCCTTTAAAAAATTATGTAGATGTAGCCAGTAAAAGTCCCGCGTGACGTCACGGCTCAGTAAAAGTGACACATTTTTTACTGAGCCGTGACGTTACTAGCCCCCACTCCCAAACTTTGACACGCTTTTTTTTTCATAAATAATGATAATCTAACTGACGGACCAATTAGAATTATTGAGTCGTCAGTCCTATTGTATGGAAAAATGAGACGTCACGATCACGTCTCGTTACTAACGACAAATAGACTCACCCATCAGGTCATAAGAATTTCTGTACAGCAATAGGCAGAGGTCCGCAAATGACATAGAAGCTTGCGGGTTCGATACCACTCCACGTATCCCTCCAATACGTATTCCCTTTTTTTTGGTGATTTCTGTGTTCTGCCAACTTTCCAGACCAATTATTTTTAGGTGTATAAATAAAACTATGATGAGCTTGTCAAAAGCCCAGGCGAGACATGGACAAGGATAACCCAAGACAGAGAGGAGTGGAGAGAGCTGGGGGAGGCCTGTGCCAAGTTGCAAACAGACCAGTGTTGTGTGTGTAATATTAAGTATAATATATTGTTATCTGTAAATAGTTTGAATAAAGGCTATATTATTATTTTTAAATAAAACTAGGTAAATTTCTCCCCCCAGATTTCCGGCTGGTATTCCCGACAGGAGACGGCATGGCCATCTCCTACCCCATCAAGCTCCCTTCCCGCCGCTCGCACAGTGCCGCGCGAACTCTGACTCTAAGTCGACGGGATAAGGAACAGGCTAAGCTGAGGCTGGCGAGGCGATGTGTCCTGGCTGCCTTTGGGAACGCCTTGCTGGGAGACAAGTGGTGAGACTCTACTCGTTAACTAATGCTGGTCCCACGGATTACAGTTCTGGAATCTATGACCAGTCCACTGCTCACATCTACATGACCTGACCCCAACATCCTCTTTCCACTCCAGGACCACATCTTCTCTTGCTGGTGAGATAGCTGTTAAACAAGGTCTATTTACTATAAAAATCAACGGGTTGCACTCCGGAAGTGCCAAGTGACGCACGCTCTTCCGTTGTACTAAGGCACCACAAGTGGCAATTTTGGCGCCAACTGTTAGCCTGCTAGATTAAAATATAGTACCAATTTAAAATTACAGTAATGCAAGCGTGTTACGTCACCACGGTCACGTAAGGTTGATCTTACATGTTAGATCAGCATCACGTGACCCTAACGCGAGTTTACCATTTTTTACCCATGCCAAAAAAAATGCACAACACCGCTATAGAACTATAAAAACTTTCGTACGAATTCATTATGAATGTAAGCGGGTTGTTAACGTTGGTGTTCTTCCAACACAAACAAGGTTCGTAGTGAACCCGCTTACATTCATAATGAAGCCGCTATAGAAGTTTACACTTCTAAAATATTGTCGGGTGCGGCCTTCCCTGATGAGCGCCATAGTCTCAATCTTCAGCTTATCGCATCCAGCATCTGTCAGCAGTCCCACGCAGCTCGTCAACCCACTTGACCGCAGGGCGTCGTCCAGTTTAGACAACTCCTTCTTGAGAATGGAAGAGACTTTGCTGGGAAAAGTAACCTTGAAGTTCTCCACCTTGTGATATTTGGTTGGGTAGTTTGGCAAGATAGTTTAGCAGCGTCGCATCATCTTAGAAAACGTCTTGCTTGACTAGATTGAGTCAAATGACCAAAATCGAGAATTGGAGAAAATTTCTTGTTATTGCAATGATGATGTCCTCCTAGCCGAATGTCGACCACGGCTCCCAGTCTCATCGACTAGCCAGGTCTGCAGGACATATTATAGTGCACAAGTGTGTGCGCAAACACAGGTGCACTCTCTATTCCCTCACTCCCGTAGTCCTATCGGTCCTTTATAACAATACTAGCTTTTTAATACCACTTGGGCCTTCTTTATAGACAGTACAGTGGCGCTGCCTGCACTAAATTCTAACATATAACGTTGGTAGAGTGTGTTTACGAAGTAGCGTTTTTACACGCGTTTGTTTGATTGGCGGTGCACTCGCGTCGCACACGAGTGCACCGCCTCTCTTCACGCCCCGCCTATCCATAAACATCACTATACATTGCGATATGTTTGTGTTTACGCGTCGTGAGACGGGGCCGCTGCACGCACCGCTACACGCACCGCTGCACGCGCCGCATCTCCGTAAACAACGCCTAAGAGTTTACCGTTCCACACTAGAAATAAAATAGCTTCTGGTATTTTATGCCAAAGCCAGCCATCTCAGCAGCTCGTGTTATCGGGTTGGCAGGCGTCCGAGCACGTGACTAAGCTTGGATCGGAGACGTTCCACTAGATTACTCTGCACTTTACAGTTCGAGGCTGGCCATACTTTCGATTGGCATCATAAAAATACGGCGTTTTTTTTTTCAAATTTGAGTCGGTTCGATTCCCAGACGAAGCAAGTAATTTTTTTGGAAGTCTTTGAATGCAGTATTACTAGTTTACGTACTAAGTTTTAAAAATAAAATAAAGTCTCCTTTTGGTGAAATATCCTATCCTACCTATATATTAAAGGTTTTTACCCTTTATGTCTCATAGTCTGGGGGCGCCCTGTATATACGAATAACTAGCTGCGCCCCACGGCTTCGCACGTGTTTATCCAATGGAAGCGTTTAAAGGTGATTTCTATCCCACGGGAACTGATGTATGGCATAAAAAGCCTATGTTTGATTCCAGGTTTAGAATCACCTGTATGCAAAATTTCAGCTTGATCCATTCAGTACGTTTGGCGTGAAGCTAATAATAATAGTTTAATAATAATAATAATAATAATAGATTTATTTCCTCTTCACAATAGGTTTGCTTAAATTTAGTTAATAATAAGCGCGTAGAACTATAAGTAGGTATTAAACCTGTATTGTGAGAGGCTGGAGCTTGCTATAGGTTTTAGAAAAACCTGAACTGCAAGTCTCCAGGGCCTCCACTCCACGAATTACATACAATAAGGTAAGCTATGACAAACATTCATTCATCCATACAAACTTTCACATTTATAATATTAGTGATAAAGCTCTGAACATTTATAAACAATAAAAATTGTTTACCTTACTTTATAATTGTAAGCTGCGTAAACATCCAAAGCCATGGAAATGTATTGAATAAGCGCGTCCGGATGAACAATCGAGTGAACTTATAACGAGGCCGCCCGCCCGCTGGGGCGGAACAACGGCGGCGCCCTACGCTAGTTGTCAACTCCAATGAAACTTTATAACTATGAAATTGCTAACGGATTGTGACTGACGGACAATGGATAACAAGCTGCTGGGTGTTCAGGTTTGTCTCGATGGTTCAAAGGTTGTTAAACCAACTTAGTTTTGGTTTGTGACCGGGTTAGAAGTGTTTGTATTTTGCAAAAACATGTATATACCTACATCTATTTTTAGTAGTAAGTGGTAGTAGCAGGTAGTAAGAAGTTTCACGATATTATGAAGTGGAGGTGTTGTTTGAAATTGAAACAAAAAGGGTTTGTATCGAACGCAAAACAAAGTTTGAAGATTTTTGTTAACAAGAATTTTGTAAACAAAGTTGTTGGTACTGAAAGTGTTTACTTTCAGAATTAACTCATAAAGCACATACTTTTAATTTTTACACTACTAAAAATTAATAGTGTGTGCTTTATGATTTTTCAACTTATTTGTTACTTAGTGTAAAACAATTTTGTTTTATACTATCTTAATGCTGAAATTTAACTAAATGTGACTACACTCGTGCATTCTTAGTTCTGCAGTTTTAAAGTAAAGTGTGCAGATGTACAAACATGCACAATTACACACTTTACTCACAAACTTTCTATAAAATATTTGTGTGCATACCTGAGCCAATATACCAGCCCCACAAATTTTATCTTATTAAGAGATGCGAAAATAGAGTTTGATGGCCAAAAAGCGCAACTTTATCTCTGCCTAAGCTGTACAAAATGAAACTATTACAGAGGCATTAATAAACAACTTATAATAGATACCACAAACTGTGCGTTTGATTTTTAAAACTTCCTGTGCTTGAGGTAATAATAAGATAAAATAGGCGGGGCGTCACTTTCACTGGTGTTTGCGCCTTAAACGGAATCGTCACGAAATAGTTTTAATTCTATTTCCCCATTCACAACTTCCTAAAAACTATAAAAATTTCCCACCAGCCTAACACCAAGACTGCCTCGGCACGAGAGCCAGGAGATCCTAGCCAGCGTGAAGACTGGCCACTACTGGCGGACCTCCAAGCCTGACATCATCCCTTCATCATCAGACCTGGACACGCTGCCCAGGCTGAGGAGAAGGTCTAGGAGAAGTAGGCCTGCTACATCGCATGGGTTCCCGGAGATCTCTATTACTAATCAATCAGGTAAGACTAAAACATCTTTTTCATACACATAACGTAATGCTGTTCTCTGTGTTTGATTACGTAAAATCTGATGCTTTGGAGGTGATGAATAAAGCATTTTCAATATATCTCTCTATCCATCTAACGTAAAAAATAAATCATTGTTAAAGAAGTAAGTGAAGTCTATGTACACGTGTTGCCGTTGCAATTTTCACGTGTCATATTTGCCTAAAACTGTCATCACAAAGACCGTGTTCAGTGCAATAACTCTGCCAACACCTCGTCAGACCATAACATCGCACTTTCCTCATCAAAATTTAGTCTGCCTAATGTAAAAGGTAGCCCATTTATCACTGGTCTTAATATAACTGTACCTAATCCAGTAATTAATAAGTGTGTATGTCGTGATCCGACTGTACTGCAATCGGACTGGGTCGGTAGTGCAGGAAACATACATACCCCAAGGAGGTGTAGTGTATCGTAATGTGCACTTGGACATTCCAGCAGGGGTATTTTAATTCATTCGATTCGTTACCAAAGCGAGAACGTTAGATTTGATTTTAAATTCTATTCCGACGGAACTTAAGAACGCTATTTTTATTTGTAAAAAAAATCCGACAACGAATCCGACGGTCTTTCCGACGAATTTAAATACCCCTGCTGATTCCGAAGAACGAATTGAGGGTAGTACTGTCGCAAATTCTCGGATGTCACTCATCCAGTCGCTTCGGAATCACGAGTCAGAGTCAGAGTCAAATCGTTTATTTATTTAGACCTACAAAATAAGCACTTATATAAGTCAAATTGTTTTTTATATAAACAGCTTGATAAATAGTAACGCGAATCCTGCGCGAATCCTGATTTCTGTAACGCAGTTAAAACGTAGTAGAAACTATAACTCAAACTCAAACTCAAAAATGCTTTATTTCCATAAATACAATAAATGTACACTTAGAAAAGGTCAAATTTTAAAAATACAAATTAAAAATACACTGACACGGAAATAAAGTGGTATTTTTGATTTCGATCGCTTCGGTATGTAGACTAAAGTAAAGAAACGACGAAGAAACCTTTAGCCTGTTGTTATTTTTCGAGTTGGAGCAAAATCCGTCCCAAGCTTTTTTATCCTCTAGATAATCTGATATTTTATAGTAAGCCTTTTTGCATAGTAAAGTTTTGACAGTTTGTTTGAATTTATTTTTAATATCTCTGTAATAGCGAAAGGTACGCGATAAATACCCGATAAAGTCAATAATCAAATTATAATAAAACTGTTTCCAGACCAAAAGACCATGCGTCGTAAATACCACACCCTCAAAAGCCTGGTGTACAAGGAGCCAGTGGAAAGCATCAAGGAGATGCGACAGAGGCCGCGCTCCGCCGGGTCTACCGTGAGGAACAAAGAGGCCTTGAGCAGACCCAGTCTGTTGGAGACTTTGGACTTTATCAACAGTGTGAAGGATGCACTTACTGGTAAGAGTTGAATTAGTCTCTTATGGCTCACACGGACTCAAACTCCTCAACCTCAACAGTCTGTATTGGTCCACTGCTGGACGCAAGCCTGCCCTCATAAGCGACTTATTGGCGTTTATCTCATGGGGATAGTGACCATAATCCCCACGCTGGGCTTTAGGGTTGGGGGTCGTAGTTCGGTGGTATAATTGTTCATACACGGTCCACGTTTCAAATACATGGACAGGAAGTTGACGACTGCAAGACAACTACACCAGACGACTGCAGTCGACGGACGACTTGCCGTCCGTGTATTTCAGACGTGCAGTCCGTGTACATGAGCCCTTAGATCCATTGTACGTGTTCTATCATCATCTAATAAGGAAGCCTCGTATAGGTATAACGTCTTCCGGACATCCTGACAATATCATCTGACCATCAGCCAACAAATTGGTGGAGTGTTTCTAGTTCAAAAGGAATTGTGTCAGTAGGTCACAGTCCCATTTCGAGGACAGTTATATTTCTGTATAGCATGCTTTTCATGTATTTAAAAACCTCAGCTCCACTGCACTGCTAGGCTCAGGCCTTCCCCTGATGAGCAGTCTATTGGGTTGGCGATCGCAGTTCAGCGGTCTACAGAGGGTGCTGCTCGGCCCCCGGTAGATATCCCTTAGTCGCCTCTTACGACACCCGTGGGAAGAGTTGGTGTGGTGCAAATTCTAAGCTGCACCACACAGCTTACACAGCTTGAGTAACAGTCTGCAGTTAGCTCAAGCTACAAAGATCCATTGTAAATACATTTTTTAATTATTTGATTGTAATTTTCTCAGTAATAAATAAAAAAAACTTTTCTTTCAGTGGAAGAATCAGCAGCCTCCGACTTCGAAGACTCCTCCTGGTCTCTCGAAGATTCATGTCTGGTCGGGCAGGCGGCGCCGTTGAACCTGGTGGCGCACCGCTGCGGCGCGCACAGCCTGCACCTGGCGCCCGCTGACCTGGTCTCAGCCCTGCTGGACCGGGGCAGGTTCACTGTAAGTGTTAAGTTACGTATACACGACGACATCAGACACCAGACACTCTGTGTATTCGAATGTATGACTGGCTGACATCGAATGTCTGCGTGTGTTCACTGCCGCGACACTTAGTTGCAGGTGTAGGGACGGTGTTGCTCTAGTGTCGGTGTCGCCGCCGCCGTGGAGTCAGGAAGTGCCTGCTTTCCGACACAAGTGTCGCTTATTTCGAACGTGAGCGAAATTCTAGCTAGAGTAATGACGTCACACGCGTGGTCTTCGGATGAAATAAAATGTTTGATTTCCAGGTGAAATCTTGTTAGATAAATATTGAAAATCTTCGTGTTTCATCCAAATTAAGTTTTGTTACTTTCTATACCTAGTTGATTCGTGGAGACGGCAAATACACTGGAACCGGTACACTAGATGTCTACACCTATGTCGACACAAAAAATTGCTTACCATGTGGACCCAATCGACACTAGTGTCGACATTTCTGTTGAATGTCAGTGTCGTCGTGTATACTAAGCTTTAACCCTAAAAAAATCAAATACTAGTGTAGGATAAACAGCGCGCAAGTGGCATGAAGTGCGTCGCCTACCAATCGATGACCTCGCTTGAAGTCGGTAGCCCCACCTCCCAGACCGGCCTGAAGTGCGACGCTTACCGCAGCTTGCAAACTGATGATATAAAAACCACCGCCGCCGCACGGCTGCATTCAGTAGTCAGTCTCTCCTACGTAGACCGAGACCCCGTTGACCCCTTCACCGCCGCTAATCCGGAGGTGATGTTAACCGATTCGTTACCGCACACGCACAGTCGACTAAAAACCGGCTTCTGTTAAATTTGATCTGCCGGATACTCTGATATATAGGAAACTCTGCTCTGGCTGGCTCTGCTGAACCTTGCAACCCCGCTAAGGGCTGTCAAAAATATTCTATTTAGTCCATCATCTAAATTATCAAAAGATATTGGACCATTGATTAATTAACAAGGGAAGATGAGGTACTAGTTTCTCGAAAATGGCAACCTCACATTATGTAAAATTGTGTGCTCCCACCTCAGTCACCGTCGGACCGGGCGGCACGGGCGTTCGTGATTCGCGTGAAATATTGTTGTCTCGGTCTCACTTCGGTCTTAGATACGTCTTTCCGTCTTTGTTCTTCTTTGTATTGCACAGGACTGGAAATATAACTGTGAGCGTACGTGTTTGCGTGTAGTTGTAACACATGCCAATTTTTGAGTAAGCGCTGGGAGAACGTAACCTATCTTTCCTTTTTAATTAATCAATGTATTGGACACATTTTTTTCTTACGTCAACGACGTCTTTCAGTACTATCAACTATTTACATTTATAGACCAGCTCACGTTTCGTTATCTAACAATATTTTATCTCCATCTCTCCACCTCGGCATATCCCTCGTCGATTGTATACCCAACGTGGGGATAAGACGGCGCACTGAAGCCGTAGACGTAGGTGTCCGTATCGCGAGTCTTCAGTGGAGTTGGGCAGGACATGTTGCACGGCGCTCTCGAGGCAGACCACCTGCCAGATGGTCGGATGACATCGTTGGGGTAGCCGGAAGACTGTGGATGAAGCTCGCACAGGACCGTGTTAGCTGGCGTGTAAAAGAGGAGGCCTATACCCAGCAGTGGGTGTCAATGAGCTGATGATGATGATGATGATCACTCCACCTTGCAGATCCTCCAAGAGCTGTGCACCTGGTTAGGAGAAAGCAGCGAGGGAGCCCTGTTCGCGCTGCACCGGCTCGCGCGGGCTGCGAGGTCACGGAGCAGTGAGAGGATGTCCAGGTTAGTAGCAGAATCTGTTTGAATTGGACCAGATTATGTGTTCCTATCTGCGACCACCGGCTTCGCACGCGTTGTTCCAATGGAAACGTTTAAAGGTCACAGCTCATTAGAGCCACCCGGCACCCACTCCGCACTGCCTCGCCTCGTGCGGTTAGTATTCTTGATATGGATTTGTATGGGTATGCGCTCACTACATCAACTCCGTGGCGTCACCGGATCGCCTCTGTCGTAAGCCCTCCACGCGCGGACGGCGGGTGGACCACTCGGTGACAACTCGCTGCTCGCATGCTTGCCTTGCGTTGACTGCGCATCGCCAACGCGCGGGTCCGAAGCGGACCGCGCGTTGACCACGCGGCGTTCACTCGTTGACCGCGCGGGGTCCACTGGTATCACCAAAACGTCGCGCACGCGGCGTCCAACCGTGGACCACCTGTCGGTGCGGCGTGGGTGCCGGGTGGCTCTAATGAGCTGTGACCTTAAAGATGATTTCTATCCTATGTTTGATTCCTGGATTAGAATAACCTGTATGAATTTAAGCCCGATCTGTTCAGTAGTTTTGGCGTGAAGAGGTAACATATATCCATACATCCAAACCTTAGCATTGATTATATGAAATTTCAGCATTATTTTATTTGGTATGCCACGTATATTAACTCTACCAACTCAATCTCTTCCTGAAATTCCCAAATAAAAGCTCAAAAGATAAGTCTATTTTATCTTACAGTGCATGGAAGCTACCGGAAGCAGAAGGCACCTCGGAAGCCCCCCAGAGATACAAGCCCCGGGCTCTAGACGCCACGTCCGGGGACGAGGTCCCGCCGCCCCCGCCGCCGCTCCCAAGGCACTCCAGCAGGGAGAGGATCCCACAGGTATCACCTCCCTCATCCTCAACAGACTATATTGTTCCACTGCTGGACGCAGGCCTCCTCTGATAAGCGTCTTACTGGCTTTTATCTCTAGGGGTTTAAGTAACAAAGTTTATGACGACCTCTGTGGCGCGGTGGGCGAAGGTCCGCCTGCGACGCTGGAGGTTGCGGGTTCGATTCCCGCCTCGGGACAAATGTGTGTACGATCTGCAGATAATTGTTGAGGGCGTTCTGGATGTTTTCTATGTATAATAAAAAATATCTATCTATGTAGTGTATTGTATTATGTATATCAGTTATCTAGTACCCATAACACAAGCTCTGCTTCCCTTGGGGCTAGATAATGCTGTGTGAATTTGTCCAGCATTATATATTTATTTTGCCTCCCTCATCCTCAACAGCCTGTATTGTTCCACTGCTGGACGCAGGCCTCCTCTGATAAGCGCCTTACTGGCTTTTATCTCATGGGGGTTAAGTAACAAAGTTTATAATAATAGGCAAAGAACTCATAAAAAACGCAAATTTATAATAAGTCGCCGATAAGCGATTAGTTGCAAGATTTTTTTAAAGTCGGCACTCCGTAATACTTACATTGAATATTGCAAAAGTTGGCAAAGTCAGAGTCAAATCGTTTATTTCTTTAGACTTACAAAATAAGCACTTAGACAAGTCAAATTTTACTATATAAACATCTTGATAAATAGTTATTACTATCAAACAAGAAATAAGGTGCAATTGACTGTAATTCACTTAAATTTTTTGTCCACTAGCGGAAGAAATGAAAAACTAGCAAGTTTATCGCTTATCAACTAATACAATCTTAGCATAACTAAGGCCCGTATTATGAAACCTTACTTAGTCATAGAGCTATGCTTGAGTGACGTTTATGCTATAGAAAAGCGTCGCTCAAGCATAGTAGGATGACTGAGCAAGCTTTCATAATACGGGCCTAAGTCTAACTGTTCTTACATACTATTGTCTGTGTGGAACTGGGTGACATCCGGCCAAGCATTAACATCATTAACGTAATCATCGAAAGTAGGCACTCGGCACCGACTTCAAAATCGCCAAGCTGCGCGGGCTTGGTATCGCAGTTCGGTGGCAGAACTGTTCTGCAGGAGGCGCTGCTGCCCTCCCCGGTGGATATTCCGTAGTCGCCTCTTACGACACCCGTAGGAAGAGTTGGGGTAGTGTTAATTCTAAGCCGGCATCACACAACTGCACAAATTTACCTCCATATATTCAAATATCCCGTTGTAAATGACTAGTTTTTCAGAATAATTTAAATTTAATATATCTCTCTTTCGTTAACCGCCTAATAATTATCCCCGCGCTAGGTGCTTAATATGCTTCCCCACAGTTTACATAATACCTTGACACAAGTACAATGGGTGGCTTTATCGCTTAAAATAAAATAAATAAAAATAAAAATTAACTTAATGTATCTATGGACTTACCTACGGGCTACGGGTCTGAAAAAATGATTTTTATTTTTATTTATTTTATTTTAAGCGATAGAGCCTCCCATTGTACTTGTGTCAAGGTTTACAATTTCAAGAATAAATTAAAACACACAATAAAATTAAAGAGATTTAGAAATAATAATAATAATAATTACATTAAATTAAATTAAACATTACAAGCAGTCAATCGTGTGACCGGCGGCTCAGACAGATCATTGTGCCACCAGCCATGATACTGGTTTCAGCATCATCATCCAGTGACCCATGATACCTTTAGTCTTAGAAGCGATCTCTTCCAGACAACCTATGCAGTGCACGAAAAAATAATCTTGTTAATTTCTAACTAAAACCGTCTTCCACAGATCTCTACCCGCTACGCTGACTACCTACCACCCAATCGCATCCAAACCGAGCCCCTCTACCTCGAACCAAAGAAACTCAACTCTTACACCGGCATCATCAACCCGATCTACGATATAAAGATCCCGAAAGATCGCTTCACAGTCAAAAGGTCACGTTCTCTAGGCCGCAGCTTCAGCCTTAAAAACTCTGCTATAGAACTAACGAAGTATAATATTACTTTAGGTTATAGAAGTGGGAGAAAGACCAATGATGTGGTGACGGCTATAACGGGCACCTCTGGAGAGACGGGCTTAGAGCATAAAGGGAATTTCTTCCAGAGGTATGCGGCGGCTGATGTGGTTGGGGATTCGTATAGAGTTAGTAGAGTTACTATTGACTGAAGAAATGTTGGAAGCAAATACCAGTCTATAGCAGAAATCAAGGCCTAAGTCAAGCAGTGAGCTTGACTTAGGCCTCCTCTAAGGGTCGTTGTTGTACACTTTTTTCTGTAAAAGATTACGGTTAATTTGACGACCTCTGTGGCGCGGTGGGCGAAGGTCCAACTGCGACGTTGGAGGTTGCGGGTTCGATTCCCGCCTCGGGGAAATGTGTGTACGATCTGCAGATATTTGTTCAGGGTGTTCTGGTCGCTGTCAAATAAAAAAATATATATCAAGTAATGTATTGTATTATGTGTATCAGTCATCTAGTACCAGTACCTACATATAGCCATTTTACAATAAAAACTTTCTACTTAAACTAGTTTGATCCTTTAATTAAGAATGTAAGCGGTTTAACTACGAGTTTAGTTTAAACGTTGGTGTTCTTCCAACACAAACTGTAGTTAGCCCGCTTATATGCATAATGAATAAAGTAGTTTGTAATAAGTGTAAATGTATAAAACTTTCGCTACCTTTGTAATATTAGCTTAAGTATAGTGATTTTAGACAATATTCTACTGCGTGTGTTATTTTCGTTTTAAATCAATAAAGTGTTGTGTTACTAAAAAAACTTGTTACTCCTTAAAACATGAATCTATAAAGTAGACGTACCTACATAATAACTTCTAAAACTTTATCGTCCAATCGAAAGCAGACTATTATAATTATAATCCACAAAACCTTTGAATCAAAATCCCTAAGTTGAGAACTTTTCCCTTTGCTCCGGCCCTGTAAACCGAACAAACAAACTGTCACAGAGATGTTTCAAGTTTCATGTTTCAGATTGTAAAGTTTGAAACATCTCGATATAAGTTGTGAGATGAAACAATACGTGGGGTGTTTGGTTTCAAAACAGGAGAAAATATTGATCAAGGTGCGTTGGGGTAAGATCGGAAGACCGTATGAAATTAATTTCAGCCGCATTAAGGCTCATATCCGAGCCAATGACAGAGCCACCTATTTTATCATATTTTTCGTTTAACATAGGGAATTTTAAATCCATCGTACAGTTTGTGTTATCTATTATAAGCTATTTTTTAATGAAATAATAATAATAAAATTTGTAGCATGTGACATGGCCCTTAGACCTCAGCGATCCACACGGGGCAGACTGCCGGCACGGTTTCTGAACGAATCAAAGTAGTTGCCTCGCTCCGCCGTTTTTCCCCTTCGAGGGCGCAAGTGTCTTTTGTCTTTGGAATTCGAATTGGTTGAGTTTCCGTGGGTAGCCGTTTTGTTATCTGCCGTGATTTTATTGTAATGTAACCAGTGTTTTAATTCGAAATTAAAGATTTCACAAAGTACAAACAAAATAATCTTTTCGTAAGAGCCCTACTGAGCTGCCAGCTGCGAAAAATTAATATAAACCTACTAGGTCAAAGAAAATGACTCCTCGCTCTCACTAAGTTAGAATAACTAGTATTGAGACACGAGGGCTCCTCCCTTCGGCTACAAATGACAACCAACCAGCACCCCTAGGTGCGACTACGATTTAATTTTCACAAAGACGGGTAAGGAATCCGTGTAAATATTTTATACAATACAACTAAATAGAAGGAATTCAAAATTAACTAAGAAATAAAAATTTAATACCTCTGTAATAGTTATCTTATATAGTTTAGGAAGAGATGCGAAACTGTTTTCGCATCTCTTCCTAAGCTATAAAAGCTTTTGATTTAGTTATTTAGCAGAGATACGAAGTTGCACTTTTAAAATAAGTTTATTTTGTAAAGTCTAAGCTTTACAAAATAAAACTATTACAGAGGCATTAATAATTAATTATTATAATAGATACCACAAACTATACGATGGATTTTAAAAACTTCCTGTGTTTAACGTAATAAATAATAAGATGAAGTAGGTGGGGCGCCACTTTCACTGGTGTATGCGCCTTAAGCCCTATTTTCTCATCCTCTCAATTGGTGAACCCCGCGCGCCGCAACCGCAGCCGCCCTCTCGCACGGCTGGCCGCACGTCCACGCGGAAATGGGATAACGATCACAGAAGTACCTAGATTTAAATCGTTAGATACCTGACACTAAAAACTGGGATTGTCTTTGAATTAACAAGATGCCGACGCACGCACACTATGAGCACGCACTATGATTAGCTATTTTAAAACACAGCTAGCTAGTTATGCTATAAAACAAATATTTAATACAAACGTAGTTATGCTCTATGATTAGCTTTTATAAATAACAGCTAGCTAGTTATGCCATGAAATTAATATTAATACTTACGTAGTTATGCCATAAAATAACTTTTAATACAAACGTAGTTATGCTCTATGATTAGCTTTTATAAATAACAGCTAGCTAGATATGCCATGAAATTAATATTAATACTTACGTAGTTATGCTATATGATTAGCTATTATAAAACAGAGCTAGCTGGTTACATCATAAAATAACTATCAATACTGACGTAGTTATGCCCTATGATTAGCTATTTTAATACAGCTAGCTAGTTAAGCCATAAAATAACTATTAATACTAACATACCTAGTTATGCCCTATGAAAACACAGCTAGCTAGTTATTTGTATTTTTCTGTATTTATTTTTTTACACCGTAGGTACACTTATGTTACACTTGATGTCGTTATTTAAGGTACTATATTTCTATTACTATACACAAACTTGGCTTAACAAAACACCATAGGGTACAAAGGTAAAGAAAAGGACAGACAGACATAAATTAATTAGAAATTAAAAACTGAGAGGTCAGTCAGTTAGTCAGTCAGTCAGTCAGTCTAGTTGAAACAAATAAATTAATAAAATAAAATAAAAGGTACTTATGTCAAAGTATGCTGCTGTAAAAGGGCATTGTCAAACTGTATTAAAATAATGTACAAGATTACATAATAATGGCATAAAATAATTTAGATTAAATTAACATGAATTTACATAAATAGAGCTGCTGTATAGGGGCATTGTTAATTATACTAAAACAAAATTATAAGAGCCTAAAGAACCTATTATAAAACAAACGATAAAACAATGTCAGAGTACGAGTAATACATAACCGAATGAATATTTGCTGCTGTAAAGGGGCATTGTCTAATCAAAATAGTAATAACAAGAGGTGTTTAAAAAATGAACGTCAATTTAAATTATTACTCTGAAGATGTAAACATTCAAAATACCGGTAATTATATCAGCTGTTTGTCGTCCAGAGCCTCAGAAAAACTGTAGTAGCACTTTTTCAAAAGTAAATCTTTAATTTTCTTTTTGAATAAAGCAAGGTTTAGTTCCTTACAGTCCACACAGGTAGCTTTTGGAGACTTTGGCTAATCTACAGGCCGGATGCTGAATGTTCCCACCATGTCGCGTATTATATCTATGTGCTGCCGACAGGGTCGGCAAAACTTCCCTATTTTTTTAACGTAAATAAGGCACTGCAGTGCAAATTCTCCGGTCAGAGTCAAAATACCTAAATTCGAAAAGAGATTGCGGCACGAATATCTTGATCTGACTGCTCGTTTTTGAAGCCGGAATATTCTTAGCACAGCAGATGCATTACCCCAGACCAGCAAACCAGAAGTCATGAGGCTATGAAAATAGGCAAAGTATACCGCCCTGGCAGCATCCATTCCACAAAGTTCTCGTACTTTTTTGATGGCATAACAGGCTGAACTCAATCTACCCGCCAGACCTTCAATATGACCTTTCCATGTTAATTTGGAATCTACTTCGATGCCAAGAAATTTGATTTGATTTGTAATTTAAATTCCAATATTATTGCTCACATCATTGATCACATTATGCCATAAAATAAATATTTAATACAAACGTAGTTATGCTCAATGATTAGCTTTTATAAATAACAGCTAGCTAGTTATACCATGAAATTAATATTAATACTTACGTAGTTATGCGCTATGATTAGCTATTATAAAGGTCACGCTTCACTACCCCCGCTGCACGCTCGCGTTCACATCACAAATTGGATTCATTCATAACGAATTAGGTAATGTCGCGGCAGGTAATTAACTCCAGCTACTGCAGAGGTTTCAATTCTACTCAAAAGCATTCACAAAGGTAACTTAATAACTAAGGTAATTATCTAATAAGCTTTTTGGAGGTAAAATGAGGTAATGTATGAAGTATGCATGTTTAAAAGAAAAGCATGAATAAACCTCATAAACTCAGTCCGGACAGATTCTTGATCTTTTTTCTTGTTGTAAAATAATCTTGAACTTCTGGAACTCGTTCGTGTTTCTATCTGTCTCTATCTGAGTATTATAGTAATAGTAATATATAGTAATAGTAATAATTTATTCAAAAACAACTAAGGGCTTAATGGATAACAAAAGAGTCAATAATATCTAATATAAAGGAATAAAATAATACATGTGCCTGAACTAGGTTAAACCTGTATCTCAGGCAGAAAGTGCTTACAATGAAAAAATAATAATCACATCAATCAGTTGTCCTAATAAAACAAAGTAACGGTGCAGATTTGTAAATAACTTAAATTAAATTATGCTAACTATTATGACGAGCTGTAAGCTGTGTTGTGCTTAGAATTTGCACCACCTCAACACTTCCCGCGGGTGTCGTAAGAGGCGACTAAGGGGGAGGGCCGGGGGAGTGGAAGCAACCCCGGAAGAACAATTCTGCCACCGAACTGCGATCCCCAACCCACATAACCAGCCTGGGGATTATGGGCATTGCCCCCCATGGGATAAACACCAATAAGGCGATTATCAGGGGGAGGAGTCCAGCAGTGTACCAATACTGCATTTTGAGTATTAGAGTCGGCTTTTATGTCGGTGAATATTAGTCGGTTTTAAGATTCTTATCCCAAAAATTAATGACACAGGTGGGAGTTGAACCCGCAACCTTCCACTCATATTTATGTTCCTTGTCAACTCAGCACGGGAACGCGTTACCAATTCCACCACGGAGTTCATAAAATTTTACCCAAACTCGATCATGCATGTGCTACCTACGTATATAGTAAATTAAAAATTAAGTTTTTTACCTAAAATAAAAACAACAAAATTGCCATTCTTAGCTTAGTGCCCAAAACTTAATTACCATTTTATAAATGTGTTTTACGGGTTATTTTTAATTCTTATATCTGGTATTGCATTTGCCTCCTCGGGCTCCGATTATCTATAGCTTCGAGCCGGTTTGGCATGATGAAGGTTTCGGAGCCGATTTCGGTTAGTAGCTATTTTATTGTTTTACCTTTTTTTTTAGTATTAAAGTTTACTATAGTTTCAAAGAAAGCATATAAAATTAACTAAATAATACGTTTTTTTTACTCTAACTTCTAAAGTTTCGAAATTTTAATAATTTTGAAAGTGTGATACATATTTTGCAGGCCAGTGTATTACAAATAGTCTATATTGTAGTAGCAAACAAGCGGTAAACATATCACGGACGCACCAACAATGGTCGCACTAACAAGCTGCATTGTGCGAATGCCGATTGGCGAGTGCCAAGGCCGCAGGACGCGGGAATCAAACGTAAGCTGGGTTTACACGAAGCCAGTGCGATGGCGAGTGGAGTAGAATTTATATTATGTCAACATTGCCCGACTCTGAGGAAATTGACAATATTTTTGGTGGTTTTGCTGGTCCACAGGCAATTATTTCTTCCCGTGCTCTTCAACAGCCTATTGGTCTACTAATGGACGCAGTATTACTTTTATCTCATGGGGAGTAATGCCTATAATCCCAAGGGGTTGGGGATCGTAGTTTGGTGGTATAACTGTTCTGCAGAGGATACTACTGCCCGTCCCTGTTGGATACCCCTTAGTCTCCTCTTGCGACACCTACGGTAAAATTTGGGGTGGTTCTAATTCCAAGGCCGCCACACAGCATTCCGTGCTCCACCCAGATGAAACACGTAGATGGACCACGAGCAATGGGAGGTAGGTATGTCATACAGCAACAACCAAACAATTTCTCGATTTGTAAATAGCTTACTGCTTTTTAACGTCCATTATTCTACTTAATGAGATGTACGCTACATCTCATTCGAAGACTTTACTTCTGGACTTTACCTTCTATCTGTCTATTGATAATAATAATAATACTAATAATAATTCTTTTATTTCAGATAACATAATCCATATTTTGTTAGTAGGTCGTTTCTTAAATTAAATGTTAGTCTATTGCTAGCCGCTACCTTCACCACGTACTAAATCACTTCCCATCTTCAAACAACTGCTTAATAACCATTTTATGTATATCCCTGTAAAATGTTAGACATCTTTATTTTATGCGTAAGTAAGTATATTATTGATGTTTGTAGTTATTATGGTATGAAGTGTAAGTATATTTGTTTTCCCTTTCTATAAGTATCTTAATAAGATTTATTCAGTGCCATTGTTTATTTTATTTTTACATGCCCGGTCCATTCCAAGACTGCTTGGAAAAGATAGCTCTCAGCGATAAGGTCGCCCTTTATACTTCCTTTTAAGTTTTCTCTGCATTTATTTTTCTGTTGTGTGTGGTATCATATAGTGTTATCTATCTATTAAGTTATTTTTCTCATTCTTTTCTACAACCAAATCACTTACCCTAAGGTACACATAAGATACTCCTTAGACTCGAGGAGTTCTCCAGTCACGATTTTCCACTCAAACATCTGCCGAGTGTCATAATAATACTTCCGCCATGCACTGATGACGATCCATTACCCTTACCATTACCACTAGCCTAGTGTAAATCTGCCCTAACTCCACGTGCTCGACAAGTGACACCTATTTGCTCGTATAACAAACAAGAAAAATAAACACGTTATAACGTGTTTTGTTTGTGATTCGAAAAATGCCTCTATAATAATAGAATTTCATGTTTCGTAGCACTCGTAGCCCGTAGCACTGCTACGGCGTAGCACCAGCACTTCGTAGAACGGAGAAAGTAAACTATTGGACCAGTAATTAATGTTATTTATATTTATAGTTTTTACAGTTATAAAATATTCCATTACTCCACAAGTGTATATGGGATACTTTGTTCATAAAGTGGAGTACTTGGTATATATAGTCTATGAGTAGTGTAGGTACTGCTAGCTGTGTGGTGCTGGCTTAGAATTTGCACCATCCAAACTCTTCCCGTGAGTATCATAAGAGGCGACTAAGGGATATCCACCAGCAGCGCCTTCTGCAGAACTATTCTACCACTGAACTGCGATCCCAACCCGCATGCCCAGCGTGGGGATTATGGACATTACTCCCCATGAGATAAACGCCAACGCGCATATCAGGGGAGGCTTGTCACCGCTCTATTGCAGGAGACAGGGTTTTTCATCGTTATCCAAAATATTTAAAACGAAAACCAATAATTATCCTTAAGCAAGTTCAAAGCATTCCTTTTATTTGTTATTTATCGCCAAGATACCAATAAAGCAGAAAACCGGATTCTAAAAAATAAAACACTTTAAAACCCGGATCTTCCTGAAAAATCCTTTGAATTAATTTATAATAAATAACCTCTTCTGAAGGTTAGTAGAAGATAAAAGGAAAAGGCCGTCAACTTTGCCGAAAGCTCGTCATCAATTCATTTTCATAAAAAATATTGCTGCGCGAAGTTTCATCGTACGAAAAGGTACAGGGAAATTTAATTTGGAAGACGGAAGCTGTAGTATATAGGTAGGTATATTAGGTTATTCCAGGGTGTACCCAGTTTAATGTGAGTAGGTTTGTTTAATACAGGACTAGTTTCTGAAGAATAAGATTCGTAAAAAAAAGAATACATCCGATAGAGAAGCAAACATACCGACATATAGCTCAAAGAATAAGCAAGCGGAAGTGGCAGTGGGCCGGCCATATCACGCGAAGAAACGACAACCGCTGGGATAAACGAGTTCTTGAGTGGGGTCCGCGACTCGGCAAACGTAGTGTAGGACGCCCTCCGGCCAGGTAAGACGATCTGCGAAAGACTGCAAGTTGAAGACTGAAGACAGGGCGCTATGGCACTCATTAGGGGAGCCCTATGTCCAGCAGTGGACTTATATAGGCTGATGATGATGTGTTTCGATGGAATGGAAGTCATCAAACTACTTAAGTTATTATTTTTAATAGAACATACCGAGATCCGAAACAAATTTTATGCTGCAGATCGTACAAAAAAAACCCGCGGCGGAAATCAAACCCGCAATCCTGCAGACCTTCGCCTGCTACGCCACTAGGGTAGAGGTGGTAATGTTAATCAGTCACGTAACGTATACACTATAAATCTTCGTATTCTTCCCACACAAAGCCAACCCAGAACAATTATAGGCTTAGTACAGTTTTGTTCTGTTTATGAGGAACCCTAATTCTATAGTAGTACGTAGATTTAACCGCCATTTTGTCGTTTATAGCACTATCTACGCAAAGTTTGTGAGTTATAGTCGACTTATAGTGACTGTTTGTCATTGTAGAGTCGCTCTTCATTGTTCAATTATTGCCCGTGCCTGGGTGTTAGTACAGTCGGTAATAAAAGCCCTTGATCAAAACAACAAAAGCGTAAGTGAAAATGTGTCTGTTTTGATTGGATACATCAATATATATTCTATCTAATAGGAATTCTTTGAGAAATTATTGTCAGTGCCTGAGGGCAAATACCTGCTGTCGCTCGCAGAACAACTAAAAGACATAAGTGAAAATGTGCCTAATGTCATTGAATACAGCAATATCTCTTAGAAATACAATCACCAAAGAAAGTTAAGTTAGTATTCATCTTTAAATGTGTCCGTGTCCGTAAGTTTCCTTCAAAGTCAACAAAAGAACTTTAAGTCCAAATACGTCTCTTTTCATTGGAGTTTACAATACTTTTAGAAGAAAATTGGTTGCTAATGTCATAATTCTGGAACAACATTTATTTTGTTAAATATTTAATATTACCTAGTACCTACAGACTTACTAGAAATATGTTATGTATAAGAGCTTAGTTTTAAGATATAATTGCTTTTCCCCTATACCTTTGTTTTTCACTAACAACTTTGCAACGTTACTATTTTATTACCTAAGACAATAGAAAAAGAAAATTTTTTCGTGCCTTGAAAACAAATTGAGTAGATTATATGCACGCTTTCAGACACTACACCCATCTCGCTTCTTTTATTGCCTCTTTGTTTCTGTCCCTCTCTTATTTCCCGGTTCACGCCTGCGCAGTAAGGATTTTTCCGAAAGTTAGTCGAAGCTTCATAGGGTGTGCGGAATATTTATACTATTTCTTGTTAGTTTTCGTACAAAGAAAACTATAATTTTACTTAGGTTTTCATTTTGGAACTTAGTTACATTAGGCTTCACAGAGTTATGTGTGTTCTACACATAAACAAAATAAAACTTTTTTCGTAGTAAGACTAAAAATATTTATGGCTGCATTTGAAGGAAAAATAAATGAACTGAAGCTACATCTATATTTTTTCTAATTACCTACTAGCCTGAGAATATACGACATTTTATATGGCAATTTGGATACATTGTAACATTGATAACGTAGAAACATTCTGTAGGTATCCGCCAATTGAACAGTGTCATTACGCAAGAGGGGAGTGTAGGTATATGCGGCTTCGACCGGCGCGGGCGAGATTCAGCCTCTGTAGCCGACATCCCGCGGTGGGACGTCCGCGGCGCTGTGAAATCACAATCCAGGACCAAATTCCGGCTCTCGGTCGAAATCATAACCAAAAAACTTCACATTTTGAGAAGAAGTTAAAAGAACAATGACATTTTGCAATGGATGCATCTCCCGCGTATTCTAAACGTTAATTTTGAATTCGGAACGTGAAAGTTTTCTTTTCTTTTGGACAGTGTGTGAAAAGCTGCGGCTGATGTGTGATAACGTGACCTTTGTTCAGAATATTGCGATTTTTAAACGAAATTTTAGTTTTTTTCTAAAGTTTTGATTTCCCGGGCCTGTGTACGTTCATGGAGAAATACGCCATTATTATGGTAAGTTGATGACATATTTACTTTACAGGGCGCAGAGTGTCTAATTATGCTCATTAAAATTTTATGATTTCATTAGTATAATATCATTACGAAAATTTCGCGACGCAGAGAACTTTGTACTAAGAATAATAATTAAATTGACATACAGCATAGAAGTTGTACCCTGGGATTGCTTCATCTGCAAGGGAATTTAAATCTTCATATGATACTATGAAGACTTTTTTGGCAAAAAAACATTATTTATGCCGCCGTACAGACAACGTACCTACTACAAAATGAGGGATATAATAATTACCTGAAGGTGCTCTTTGTTTTTATGAGTTTGTTTTGAAATTGAGAAAATATAACATTGGCCTGTTTCCTTTCAATCTTTTGACTCCTTCAGTATAGTAATAATATCAGTAGAATGTCACTTTCTTACTTAGGGCCTTATTGTGCGTTTATAGGTGTTGTACTATAAAGGTTCTAGATATAGAAACCATAGAGGCATTAACATCTAAATCTAAAAGGTTTTTGGCTTTTACTTCTAAGAAAATAATGACACTTTACACTATACTGTGTCGTATTTTCTTAAACGTTGAAAGCCAAGTATGTAGATTTTAAAGAGCTTGTTTAAGAAAAACCAAAGACAATCTCTTTTGTTTTTCTCAACATTCGTGGTGAGAAACTATTGATCGACCGTCGTCATATATCCTCTATACGAAAAACAAAAAGGGATCACGCCAGCTTTTAAACATTTATCTAGGTATACTTCATAGAGTTTATATAGTTTTACTATAATTTATCTATGTTGTGTCGATGTACTTAGATATAAACAAACATCTCAAGACTCAACACTTCCTATGACAAAACAATGCTTCATCATCATCATCTTCATCAGCCTATTAGTCCACTGCTGGAGTCCACTCCTTAATGAGCGCCATAGCATCTGACTGCAGCCTTTAGCCGATCGTCATCCCAACTGGCCGGAGGGCGTCCTAAACTGCAAAGGATGCTTATTATAAACTAAAGAGTCTCTTGTTAGTATAATTATGCAATTTCCTCCTCTGTTATTTCTCCAATGCAAAGTCGTTTACTTCTATCTGCGACATGGCAGCGACAATCTCCTTGTCTTCGGTGGTGGTGATCATACCTTACCTCAACAGCCTATATTGGTCCACGGCTGGACGCAGGCCTAATAAGCGCTTTATTGGTACCAGCAAATGCAGAATGAATTTCTAATCCTTAATAATAATCAGTTTTTCACAGTAATTTTTAAGCGACTTAAAAAAGGAGGAGGTTCTCAATTCGACTGTATTTTTTTATGTTTGTTCCCTCAGAACTTTTCACTGGGTGTTCCGATTTTCATGTTTTTTTTTTATTTTAAAGCCAGTGCTTCCCATTCCCCCATTTTAATTTCGTCCAGTTCTGACAATGGGATAAATGAAAAACTATATAATTGAAGTCGGTTTATAGTTTTTTAAAACAAAATCTATATCTAATGATATGTTTGTATAAATAAATCAACATATTTGAACTTTTTCTTCTTTCAAAAGTAGCAGATTTTCATGATCAAACATCAAAGTCAGCACTGAACCGAACTGAATCTACTTTATGTTGTTTTTGTGACCGACGCTCCCTCAAGGTTTTGACGAAATTCATCCCTTAAGGCCTATACACTAGTGAAAGTGGCGCCCCCAACTATTTTATCTTATTATTACGTTAAACGCAGCAAGTTTTAAAAATCCATCGTTCAGTTTGTGGTATCTATTAATAAGTTATTTATTAATGCCTCTAATAGTTTCATTTTGTAAAGCTTAAATACGAAGTTGCGCTTTTTGGCCACCAAACTCTATTTTCGCATCTCCTCCTAAGCTATATGAGAAAAAATTATCACAGAGGTATTAAAAAATAGCTTATAGTATCTAGTATAAGCTATTCTATTGCATAAACTGAACGTAGGATTTTTAAAAATTCCTATGATAAACGTAAAAGTATGATAAAATAGATATCGCTGTCACATTGGCTCGGGTATGCGCCTTAAGGCAAAAATAGACAGAAGCGTTTCGGGTGCGGAGACCATTTAGATACCACCCAAAATACAAACTTCCTTTGACCTTTCAACATGCATAAAGGGGCCGTATACTAAGACTTTAGTAGTAGGCCATTTGCCATTTTCGAGAAACTAGTACCTCATCTTCCCTTTTTAATTAATCAATGTAGTAAGCCCTGTTTACCAACTGGATATCATCATCATGATCAGTCCTTATGTATAACGACGGACAAACGGAAATGTGGTTTGTGTGAGCTTTAAATAAAATAAGGTAATCATGTGAAGTATAAATATATGAAAAAAACAGTGTTTTTTAACTGGGACAGTACGAGGGCACCCATAACCGAAGTTTCATTTAAACATCAGCTCCTTTTTGGAGAAATTTAATTTAATCACGTATTAGCCCCCCTCCATGAGATAACAGCCAATCCAATAAGCCGCTTATCAGGAGGATGCCTGTGTCCAGCTGTGGACCAATATAGTTGAGGTGAGGTATGATCACCACTATCGAATATCAAGGAGAAAGTCGCTGTAATGTCGCAGAAAGAAGTAAACGACTTAGATAGTGCATAGGTACTTACCGTACTACCTATACTTACGAGGGTCAACATAATACCAGCGCTGAGTAGATAATCCGACTTATCTACTCAGTAACATGCTGAGTTGACACCATTTTTGGCTCGACAGGCGGCGATTTACCGAGTAGCTTGCGGCAGTACCAACGCTTGATCATGAGCTTAGTCCTTTCGATTTTCTTAGAATAAAAAATATAAGCTTTAATTCTTCATAAATTAAATCGTATTATTTATATACGAGTATGTTTTGTGTGATGCTAAATAAACTTTTTTCATTTAATTTTTTTTCTATCATTGAAAAATACTATGAATAATTAGATACTTATTATGTTGAGGGATCTTAGGAGAAAAACAATAAGACATAATTCATAATTCATTTATTTAATTCACAAATGGACTTACAGCTGAAACCAAAACGTACATGATACTAAAATAAGACAAAGTAAGTCAAATCTTAAACAATAAGCACAATACAAAAACAATGAATAAAAATAATTATAAATCATAATGTCAAATATTATTATTAATAGATTTTTTTATACAAAATTAATAATTTCATGATGTCAATTAAAAATACATATAATTATCACATATTACATATTAAAATATTTGCATATAAAATAATTTGTTGACCCATGAACCATGCCTAATTCAAAATATTTTAAAATTATAAAACAATAAAAGGAAGATAAAAAAAAGAAAGCAAGAGAAGCAAGTGAGGAACAATAAAAAATATATAGCACAGTAAACTACTAAAGAAAAAAGAAACTAAAGACGTATTCATGTTTCAACTGTAAATTTTTGGCATCGCTAGTTATTTTCATTATAAAATCTGAGTACCATCTATTTATCGTATACGAGCAGCGCCTCGCGGTTTCACCCGCGTAGTTCCCGTTCCCGTGGGAATTTCGGGATAAAATATAGCCTATGTCACTCCCTAAAAAGTATGCTTTTTAAAAAGAAAGATTTTTTAAATCGGTCCAGTAGTATCGGAGCCTATTTAATACAAACAAACAAACAATCAAGTCTTTCCTCTTTATAATATTAGTCTAGAAACGTTTTAGAAAATGTAATAAAAACCCAATTTGAAAAGAGGAAACAAAGTCGCTAAGGGAAAGCTCATACAAACGACTTGGTAGAAGGTTTTATATTGTATGCTCTTTCAAGTGACCGTGACAGAATGGAGCCTTCATTTGTCAAGAGAAACTGCACAAGTGTGAGTGCGACTCGCTCGAGGTGTTCCGTATCCTATGTATGTATATTTAGGTCGGTCTCGATATCGTCAAGTCGCCTCTGTTAATAAGAAGAGCAATCAAATAAACTTCCGCGCCGCGTGGCTGTTCCCTATTAAATATATACGGTGCTAGATAAAGAGAAGAAAACGTACCTAATTATGTGGTATGGTAAAAGTAGCTTTCGCAAATCCCGGGACAAATGGAAGATGTTTCTTTTAAATACGTCAACATATTTACGGGTATCCTCAACAGCCTGTATTGGTCCACTGCTGGACGCAGGCTTCCTCCTAATAAGTGCTTTATTGGCGTTTATCTAATGGCGGGTAGTTCCAATTATCCCCACGCTGGGCATACGGGTTGGGGATCGTAGTTCGGTGGTAGAAATCGTGTTCTTCTGTTTTACGGGTAAGATTAGGTACTAATAATAATCTATTTACTTCAGATTTAGAATAAGTATAAATCTTATTAACTTATTCTACAGTCCATTTTATAGATACCTTGAATGTACACAATAAAATATAAACACTAAGGCAGACAAAGGTATATACTTAGCTGTTTGTTGGCCAATTCTTAGTTACCCTGTCCCTAGAACAACAATTAAGGCTGTAGAAAAAATAATAATAATGATTTGATTCTAGCGTTAACGCAAAAAAGTTCATTTCAGCTTGATACCTCTCCTTCAGATCGCTTAATGGTTAACAGCTGTCTTTCTGCATCGAAATAGAGGACATCTCTTTCTACACTATGCAAACGGAGCGAGACTTTAGACCCAGTTAGTGCAATAACGCGCTAATGGTATTAAATTTATACACTATTAGCTGAGCCCCGCGGCATTACACGCCTTGTTTCCGTGGAAACGTTTAGAGATGATTTCTATCCCACGGGAACTAATTTATGGGATAAAAGTAGCCAATGTCCAGGATTAGAATAACCTGTATGAAAAATTTCAGCCAGATCCGTCCAGTAGTTGTGGCGTGAAGAGATATAACAAACATTCATCCATTTATCCAAACTTTCACATTTATAATATCACGGTGATTAGTACCCAGTTGTTGGCACGGAAGTTTTGCTACGGAACCCTAAGAACTTTCATAGCAGAATACAAATATGCGGCATGCAATTTTAGCGAGAAATTCCTAAGGTTATGTTGAACGAGGCTCTAAGCGGCGGAATGGCGGCCGCTGATTTACGACAAGATTTCTTTTGTAAATAATATTTATGAAGCTACACGTTTTGCGTAAGAGTACTGGAGCTGTGACATATACAGGGTGCTGCAGAAAAGGTGTACCTACTCAACCGATGGTGGGGTGATTCTGAGCATCTGAACAAACGTTGACCCCTCAGTCAACGTTTTTTCTAAGATATTTTGAATAAAAAATATTTATTTGATAAAAAAAATGCTAAAACTGCTGCTTTTCTTCTTGAAATTATAAAATATTTACGCAATTTTTGTAATTTCTTGAAAAATAACTGGTTTTGCTGAAAAATACATCTGTGAAATATTTTGTAATGTTAAAGAACACGAATAGAGATATATAAGAGTGTAAAAGAACACGAATAGGAAGAAAAAATAATAGAATGCTCTCAGACCTTTTACACCCTGTATACGTAAAGAGTCTATTTGTCCTGAAATGTCATGAAATTATGGTGTTATAAATGCCATCACATAGCGGTTTTCTGCTCTTATTTACCACTTCGAGTTTTGTTATTTACAGTCGGTGGTTCGTACGCTGCCCATTTCTATATTTTTTATATGTGTACGAAGGTGTACCTACTAGGTAATAAATACATACTTGTGTAGGTGTCTAATTAAGGCTGAATCGGCATATTTGCGCCCTTACTACCCAGTGCGACACTGACCGCGACGCGATACAAACCTACGAAGGATCGTTTACTTACCTACTTTGTATGTGATTTTACGTGACTACTTCACATCATACTATCACACTAATATTATAAATGCGAAAGTTTGTATGGATGTCTGGATGGATAGATGTTTGTTACCTCTTCAATATTTACTGAACGGATCGGGCTGCTATTATATTACCGGTACTTCAAAATACCGGTACTTTGAAGTACTGGTACTCAAAATATACCGGTACATTTTATACCGGTACCAAAGAAGTCCTGGTACTCTTTCAAGGACATTAATACCGTTATTTTCAAATACCGGTTTTCTAAGCCCTGTGTTTGAAACGTGACAATTCCCCGTAACGCCGACCTTTCGAGTTGTAAACTGGGAGCAGTTCCTATACTAACAGGACGGACGGTATAAAGTCGAATCGATAAACAAATGTTAAACTCAAGAAAAATTACAAAAATTACGATTTGTTATTTTACTATAGAAACTTTCGTAGTTTGACGAATTCATTATGAATGTAAGCGGGTTAACTACGAACCTTGTTTGTGTTGGAAGAACACCAACGTTTCGTTTGTGCTCGAAGCCACCAACGCTACGATTTGTGCCTGAAAGTGAAGTCCCGTATTACTTCGCCTTTTAGCTACAAAGATAAAAGAGAATTCAGTATCTCAAATAGGATAAAGATAATACAGGCATTCCGATTCCACTGGGAGTTTATCTTGATCGAGTGTGACGTAATAATCAACCGCGAATTCTCTACGGAGCCGCGAAAACAATTTCATCTCTTTGGTCTTTACCTGAAACAACAAACAGAGAAAAAATATAAATGAAAGAATAAAAGTAAAGTGCTCGGAGACGCGGGGCCGTCAGCGGCTTCGTCATCGCACTCTAAAACACAAACAAACATATTATCGAAAAGTACGTTGCCTTGTCTAACGCCGTGTTCAACGCGTCAAACAAACAAACTTGTGTAAAATCGCTCTACCAACCGCTCAACTAAACGCTCCGTCTTCGTTGCGCCGCGCCGTCCAAATTGTGCAGTCAATACATAACTATACAAAAAGTAGAAATACCACTGTAGTAGCCACACGTGCAAATTAAGTTGATCTAAATTCATTTATTAATTCAGACACAAAGATCCATAGATAAGAGCATGTAGTAAATGTCACAGATTCAAGTAATGTAAAAAATAAGGTACACAGTCATAATAAAAACTTATATATATATTTATTATTAAATAATAGTAATAATGTTGGACAATTCACAATAGATGTTATTTGACTGCGAATCACAGAGTAAAAGTCCTTTACATGTGCGTCACACACCGGCTATAAATTAATAAGTCACGTACGATATGAGATTGTCAATTATAAATTACGTACGTTAAAAAACGGTGTACGCTTTACCGGGTCCATCAGAAATCACATTATATTCTTTCAGGTACATTCCAAAACAATCTAGCCCGACATTAATTGCGCACAAAAACAAATAGTCGGTCCCTAAATTATGTTATCCAACGTTCATAAAGTACAGTCATTTGTTTGGGGGTGAAAAACTGCGCTAATTTGAAAAGAAATATGAGTGCGCTAATTAGACGAAGAAATAATTAAGAAATATGTGTTTTTGGACTAACTAGCAGTTTGTTAGTGTCTCAGATTTTTTTCCAGATACCTAGTGGCTAATGTTGGTCTTTTGTGTTGACCTGCCGCCCTTGCTGTGGTCATAGGTTTGATTTATTTCTAAATGTGGAAGTAAATATGATTTCGCTATGAGTGGTCTCTTCCAGACCTACTCTTCTTTTCCTGAGCCAGTTCTGTTTATAACAAACCTCAAAAAAAGGAGGAAGTTCTTAATTCGACTGGTTTTTAACCGACTGTAAAAAAGGAGGAAGCTCTCAATACGTCTATATTTAAAAAAAATCTTTTTATTTTTGTTACCTCAGAACTTTTGACTGGGTGGTCCGATTTTCACGATTCTTTTTTTATGTGAAAGCTGGTGCTTCCCTTGTGGTTTATTTTAATTATGTTCAGTTCTGACAATAGGATCCATATAATAGAAGTCGGTTTACAGTTTTTATAAAACAAAATAAATTATTTAGTATCTTAATTATTTCTCCTATTTCTCAGCACTAACCATAACCACCCACAAAAAATCTACCAGTACCTATCAATGAACAGAAAAAACCAACAGTAGCATGACCATTCAAGGCCAAAAATAAAATGGTTTTTGTACAAAAAGATGCACAGCTATGAGAAAATCTTCGGTTCAAGAAACCTTTTCTTTTTGTCTATTTTCGTCGGAATGTTTCGTGCCTTTATTTCGCTGCTTTGTTTTACTACGGTTAAACTTTGAACTGGAAAAAGCGTACGTTTTAATTTAATTTACCCTTTGGTTTTCTCTTGTCCGTAGTTTCGATTTCAATAAGTTTTTTCTACCTGAAAAGTCCGGAGAACCTTGAAGACTTTTCTGGGGAACCTATTTTTTGATAGTAAGTTTTTTTTAGTATTTATTTATGAATTAAGAACAATGAAATGGTAATAACCACATAAATTTAAATATTGGCACTTTGTTTCCTATAGAGACTTTCTTATTTTGACGAATTCATTATGATTGTAAGCGGATTAACTACGAACCTTGTTTGTGTTGGAAGAACACCAACGTTTCACCCCTTAACGAGGGACATCTTCAGGGCGAGTGCGGTTTTTCTTCTCCAACTTCCAACACAAACAAGGTTCGTAGTTAACCCGCTTACAATCATAATGAATTGGCACTATTGTTTAAATTTCTGTGCTAATAAGAGAATAAAGCAATTACAACTAGAATTGTCCTAAAATGTGGCAATCAATGCCAACATTCTGGGCACTCTGCCTTCTGTTGACGGGTTGAATTTTCAAACAATAGTTGTAAGTTGTATTTATTTATTTATTTATTACTAAGCAACTAACACGATAAAATTACCAAAATTACATTAGTTGCTTATAATTAAAACTTAAATAATAGAATTATACTTAATTATTGTAACAAGTTTAAATTGGTCAAAATAACTATTTAAATAAGGTAAGTAATACATCTAGTAATACATAAACATTGAATAAATAAAAAGATTACAAGTATTTATAAGATTGTTATAAAAAGGTCAAATTGTTAAAGATAAATTACAATATAGTAAATATTAGGAAGTAGACTGTTTATTAACATAAATTTTGTTATGTTAGACTTAAGCAAAGAAAACGTAAAGTAGATATTGTTAAATTAATGTTGATTAATAAACAGACTAAGTTAAATTAATGTAGCTAACAAGGAAGTAGATTGTACCTACTTTAAAAAAACCCAAGGAACTCGCCTTTTTAAATGGTTTCAATTGAATGAATCTTCGACAAATTACAGTATTTATTCTCCCATTGGAACTCACCGCAATCTGTGCACAGGTTTGTTAACACTGAAATGCTTAATTTCTGAAGCCCTTTAATATGAGGAAAATATTTAATTTAAACAGAAAAGCCCTTAAAAAGTAATTTACTGGAGCTCTTTCAAATACGGCGGCGGCTGTAAATAATTTTATTTCATTTGGAGATTTGTTTATTTAATAACGTTTTCTCTGCCTAGTCTAACTTTTTCTGTAGATACAAATAAGTAATAATTTTGTTGATTATAATTGGTTATTGACATCTTGAAAACAGATAACTGATATAGGTAATAACTATTGATTTTGAGAGAGTTAAAAGAGAGAAAAAAATTATTTCACAGGTAGCCATCCTTGCAGCCCGTAAAAACATGCCTCTTTCGGAAAAAATCGCCCGAGCCAATTTCGCGTCTCAGGCGTACTTTTCACTACACCCACAGAGGTTTTCTACAAATACTTTACCTGCCATAATGTTGCCTGTACGTACATGTAGCTTGCTAAATAAGTATTTAGTAAGTAAACAGCCCTTGATTACAATATTTTCCGTCCCCGAGTCACTGTTGCGCGAGAATAAATAAAAGATGCTCTCTAATCGGATCCCCAGCCTCATGTGTAGGTACCGGGTCCCTTCAGCCTTAGGCGTACATAAAAATCCTTTTCTTTTTGAGCTACCTTTTCCCTTTTCCGCGATTGAGAGAACGTATCTGTTCACGGGCCGGTGATTTATAGATGTTTTTATTCGAATTTTATTTATTTTGTAAGTAGGTTCGGAAAAATCAGGGATGCTTGTAATAAAAGTCACTCTGAGCGCACATAAGTCCGAACCTAACGCGCGTCAGGGTGGCGAAGCAAAAGGTGTGCTCAAGTGAGCAGGGGTCCAATTCTGCTGACCAATCGCTTTACTATTACAAAAGTGTTGTAGAATCGTCACATAAAATTTTTACATGAAAGAAAGTCCTTAGATGAAGAAGTAGTGAGGTGCTATTTGAACGCAGAGATTGATAGGATTGTTCTAACCTTGACATCACTGAAAATTCTGTAGGTGTCGTTTTCCCAGCGCTAACTCAACAAATGGCAAACTATACGCAAATACACCTAATGAACAACAAAGATGGAAAGACGTACCTAGACCGAAGTGCGACCGAGATAAACAAAACGCACGCGAAACAAACGTCGGCGTCGGCGAAGCCGCAGCGGTCCGATAATGACTGCGATGGGTGGACCTAATCGGACCTAATATGAGGTTTCCACGTTACAGAAGTGACTACCCAATCAAGTTTTACTCAGATCAATGCATTATTTATTTATTTCGCGTTATTTCCATCATTAATGTCTCGTTCGATGCTGACATCCCGTCGCTCGTTAGACAGCGGAAATTTATAGAGCAGTTCCGGGGTCAGTCGGACATTCGCTTTATTTATATAGCTTTTACGGCAGATATGTCATGTTTCGGCCATTTGTCGATATGGGTTGCAATCCGATACCATCGACATATTTTGATGTTTATTGCTTCGTGTGGATAAATGTGTTTCCACTGCACAGATAGCGTTTAATGTAGCCATAATGACTCTACAGAATCTCGTAAAAGTGGATTTATTATCATCATCATCATCTTGATATTGGTCTCTAAAATAAAGCGCTGGTTATATTGTATCTGTGTATTATTAAAGGGAGAGTTATCTAAAAAAAACAATGGTTACTACTATTTTTTATATTTAAACTTTCTATTTGCGACAAAATAAAATTTTGCGATCTATTTGTAAAATATTTGTCAGGTTCTTGTATCTCTAGTTTCAAAGATAACCCATTACAAACAAAATTCTATGTGCCCACAAATAAAATGTCGGAGACGAGTATTCTAGTTAAAAAAAACCTCTTGAACTGCAAATCTTGTCATAAATTCCGAAATATATCAGACAACATCAACACCAAAACTACAAACCAGAAAGACGAATGGCGTAATCTGCCAACATCAATAAATCTGAAGTTGTTGGCAACACTGACGGATAGCCGGCCATAGCGGTCATCCCTCGTGTATAACGCGCCTCCGGACAGAAACTACCGACAGATTGGTCCCGTGACTTGCGGACTGGGAGACAGATGGGTTGTTTATGGACATATTTCTTCATGTTATATAGGGGTATGCGTCGATCGGGGACTTGAATTGTCGAATGCCAGGAATTTGAGATGGATTAGTTTTTGCACCATCCCAACTCTTCCCGCGGGTGTCGTAAGAGGCGACTAAGGGATATTCACCGGCGGCGGTCCGTAGCGCCCAGTGCAGAACTGAGAACAGTGATCTACCACCGATCTGGGAGGCCGCAAGTGCAGCGTGGGGACTTGGACATTACCCCCATGAGATAAAAGACAATAAGGTGCTTATCAGAGGGTGACCTGCGTCCTGTAGTGGAACAATTAAGGCAGTTCAGGTGAGATGAGGTGAGATTTATTGAGAATGATTTCCGCCATAACCAATACCCTAAAAAAAAGCACTGTAAAACCTCGTTACTGAAAAGTATTGTTATACTCAAACTTGTTAGTCACACTGGCTAACTTTATGATGGTTCGAAGTTGCATAATCATCTTTTAACTAGCTAACGAACTGTCACCAATTTATATTAATTTTGATAATATTTCTTACGTTGAGTTCATTTTCATTTTACTCCTTAAGCCAGAAACATTATCTCAACAGCCTTTCATGACAAAAACCTGCTTATCCCTGATCAAATCAATAAGGCAGGCAGTTTCCTCAACTCATCTATTCATCTCCTTCACACTCCATCGTTAAGAAAGGGATGGAGGATCGTTAACTATCGCTTAGAGACGTTAAGTGGAGCTGGAGTATCTCCTATAAGGCTTATCTTTATAACGGCTTCCTGCAGCATAGTGGGATGTTTAGTTTCTCTTTAGCATGTAATCTTGCCGTTTTTAGCATAGCGCATACTTTTTTCTCTTAAAACTATCATTCGTTTCTCCGTCTAGAAGAGAGCATTGTTGTAATTATGCAAATGTTAATACAAATCATGTTTATTTTTCATCAAGTTTATTCTGATATGTTATTTATTGTTCTTAACTCGTAAATAGTTTATTGCATTTTTATTACATAAAATTGAAAGTTTTTACGTATAAGTAGATTTGTAAATGTCGCGTTTACCTGTACCTAAGTAACATCAGAACCTAATTTTTAGTTTGTTGTAAGTGATTGATTTGTATGAGTGTGCTGTTGGTCAACTTCTTTTTTCAATATAAAAATAAATAAATGAGGTCTCACCTAGACGAGAGAGTTTTTCATGTGAATTTCACTAAATGCCTAATATGTACCATACATATTCACAGATGGGAAATTGACAAGAATACATAGGTATTAATTTCGATATTAAATTAAACTGGAATAAGCCGTTTTGATGTCATCTTCCGATGGATACATGACATCAGATCTACAGCGGGCACACATTGGACGAAGAAAACACATGACCGACTAAAATGGAAGAATCTGGGGGAGGCCTATGCTGAGAGGCAAATCAATCTAGAATCTAGATCTAGATCACACCCGACACACAGAAAATCGAAACTATCGTTCAAAGAAATTTATTTTTATACCTACTGCCATATTATATTATATTATCATAACATTTTATTTTTAACTCTCAAAAATCTTGCTTTCAACATATGTAAACTTTTAAAGAAATAGCAAAGAAAAACTCTCATAGAAATCCTATCATCGTAGAAAGTAAGATCACTCAAATTCATCTCAAAAGAATCAACACGTCTACCCATATACAGAATACGTTTTCGCCGCTGATGGGATGAAGAAGTCCCTATTTCCCATTTCCCGATCCAATAAGTGTCTCCGCTTGACAAATGATTCCTTCCGATGTGGGCTGACGTCTGCTATTGTTTCTGCCCTTCCGACGTGGGCTGACGTGTGCTATTGTTTCCAAAACCGAGTGCCCGTCGCTACCGACGACTTGGTAATCGGACTCGTTAGGTAGCGTATTTTAGACCCGTATTATGAAAGCATTTTGAGCCATCGATCTATGGTTGAGGGACTCAAGAAAATGGCGGATTTGTAATCAGTATTAAACACAGATATGAAAATTATTTAACGAAAGACAACGCAGTATGGTCCTAATATGGCTTTAGCCTAATTTGTCCAAAGCAACCAATCACACTAATATTATAAAGGCGAAAGTTTGGATGGATTTATAGATGTATGGATGTTTGTTACCTCTTCACGCCAAAACTACTGAACGGATCTGGCTGAAATTTTGCATACAGGTAATTCTAATACTGGAATAAAACATAGGCTACTTTTTATCCCATAAATCTGTTCCCGTGGGATGATAATCACCTATTAATGTTTTCATAGGAACAACGCGTGCGAAGCCGCGGGGCGCAGCTAGTTAAAATATAAATAAAGATCTATGGTTTAGTAATGCTTATGTATAGTTTTGAGTAAAGACTAATTTTAAAACAATGCTTGAGAACTCTAACCCTCAGGTTATACGTTCTTACGTATTCGTATTCTTATTATTGAACAGTTACCAAGCAATACTTGAGTATTTGCCTATTTTAGAACGATTTCTGACCTTTATTAGATTACTTGAACTCATCTTTACTCAAGTGTGGTCTGGACCACGTTTGAGTAAGATTTGGAAAAGATTTTACACGTCAAAGGCGCCAAAATGTTTGAAACCTTTGTGTTTCGTTTTACAAAAATCATCAAAAATGTGGAGACCATAGACAAGACCCTACTCACTCAAGTAGAGATTTTACTACTGCAACTAGCTTAGTAGCATCAGAGTTACGTTCTATAATAAAGATTTACTTGAGCAGAGATTCTAAGCTTGAGTAGAACTCACGTAATGAATACTTAAGTAATGCTTGGGGAAGCTTTCATAATGCGGGCCTTAGATATTTTATGTAAATAATGGAACTACAAAGTCAAAGAAACATTGATGGGAAATGTTTAGGTAAGAGCCTGTCATCATAGCGAAACGCAGTTCAAAAAAATGTTTTGTGTTGAAAGCTTTCATTCGTCATTCGCATTTTAACCTTTTTCGCTGCATAAGCATTGTTGAAGTGTGTGTTTATTGTTTTAAGTGAATACGTTGTTTTTTGTTATTGTTTTTAGGTAATGTCATTCAGTAGCCATAACATGAACAAGCTCTGATTAGAACAAGCTAAGTAATGAAGTACCATCTAGCTCCAAGGCTAGATGATACTGTATGGATTGTCTAGTCTTAACTCTGGATGAAATTATATAATTATAGAAGATAAAATTATCTTGGATTCTAGAAACAAGTAGAATAAGTCGTGATGCCTGTTAGCTAGTAACGTTAGGTGATACTGGCTTTGTACCGCATTTTCATCTGAAATTGGTACTTTTCTCCTTCATTCGCGCCCAGCTCGTTTTGGCAGATAATAACGAGATGGGAATGATTCGCTTAAAAAATTGTATGGAATAAAATTACGAGTAGCTTTGAGATGACACGCGACATAATGGGAACTAATCACGCGCGGGCATATTGTATGCAATACTGACATGTTATTTAATTGTATACCTACCCATTGTAACATTATTACATTACAATTGGGTAATTCTCAAAGGGCTCAAAAATACGTGTCCGACTCGAAAAAACACATAAAAAGTATCCGTAGCCCTATGATTCTTTTTCAGGTAGTAGATTAGCCAAAAGTAATAGGGGGGGGCCTATTTTAGTTTTTTAATTTTCCTATTCTAAATTAGTAAAAAAAAATAAAAACCTTGGAAATACTGATTTTCGTGGTGCGTCCGGACCTCATGTGCTAGTGTTCATAATTTTTTATCTCATTTCCTATAAATAATAGCACTATTTCACACAGGTTCACAATAAACCAGATAGTTACTAGCTTAATTGACACTATTACTACGCAAAAATTAGCTTTAGTTAATAAGATACAACTAGATAACTTCGCGTCCGACGTTTAGCTCTGATAACCATGGCGCGCACTAATTCATTCATAAAAACTGTACTTTAGTAACTACGTGAATAGTTGTTAGACAGAGACAAACTGTCAGTCGCGATCCATCAGTGGTGAGAACAGCACGTGTCCATGTCTCTGCGTCGCTTCGAAATTACGGTAAGTAATCACTTTCCGTGGCTTGGTATACCGCAAGTTCTGATTACCATGTAGACTATAAATTCGTTCATACTAATTCTATTGTTTTAATTATTTTAATAATATATGCTTTTTGTGTTCATAATTTCTACTGCAGACATTAATGTAACATAAACCAGCAAATTAAGAAATTATTTCGGATTTTCAACTTTTTTCTGATTTTCGTGGTTTTGATTTCCATGTTTTTCGTGGACAAAAAGTACACGAAAGGTCAGTGAAACCCACGAAAATCAAATTTGCAGGCTTATTAATATTTGTTAATGTATTGTATAACACGGCTTACACATTGTCGTGTTCACGGTATGACACCCTGACCGTGACAGTGTGTAAACCTATTGAAAGGTCAGGAAAATAAGTAAATAAACGCGATAAATACACGTTAAATCAATATTCAGATTCAGATGTATTCTTGAGAGTATCACTCATACTATTTTCGCCGCTCATTTGTTTTATATAAGTATTCAAAATGCAGCCATTTAGTTGCGAAAATAATATGAGTGATATATTCACGAATACATTGAAATTGACCACCTGATACTGATTATAAACACTTTCATACATAGATAAATATTGTAATTGTGATTTTTGTTAATAATTTGATTGTTTGATCTCAATCAGAATAATATGAAGATAGTGATTATGGTTATAACATTTTTTAATTAGGTAAGGAAAGACTCAATTGGTAACTACTTGGTTGTGTTGTGACTCTGCCATTTTACTCAGAAAGTCGATTCAGATGTATTCTTGAGTGTATCACTCACAATACTATTTTCGCCGCTCATTAGTAATTAAAATGCAGCTAATTAGTTGCGAAAATAGTATGAGTGATATATTCACGAATACATCTTAATCGACCAGCTGATACTGATTATATAAAGTTTCATACATAGATAATATTGTTATTGTGATTTTTGTTAATAATTTGTTTTATCTCAATCAAAATAAGTTTAGCCAGGTTTGCTCAAATTGCAATGCTCGAAGTAAATACATATAGGTTATAACCAATGAATATGGGAGGGATTAGATAAGCCTATTTTACTAGTAATTTAGGTATAACTCCATCGTTAGTATCTAGAAACGTGACTGATTATTTATAAGATTTTTTTAATCTCATGTGATCATGTGATCGAAAAAACGTGATCATTGATGTTAGATTTTTTGTAATACTCTCTTAGTTTATATATTTAATAACAATATTTCATTTTGTTCCTTAGTTTTAAGAAAATTTATATATTTTTATCTGCTTACTATCTTTTTTATTATAAACCTACCCGAAATTCCTTCTTAGAATGATTGTAATAGGTTTGTTCAAACAAAACGTACATTTCAACACATTAAAGTTCAATAATTTTGTATATTTGATTTCGGTGGTATGAATGTTGATTTCCATGTACACCATAATTTTAAAATTGAATAACTTCGTAACCGTTAGGCCAATAAAGTTCCCTCCACTACCAATAAATTAGTAATCAAATCTACGTATAGAATATTTCGTCATTATGTGTAATTTCAACAAAAAAAAATGTGCCACGAAAGTCGGACAAAAACTGAGTTTCCAAAGAATCACCCAATTACCCTCCTTCCTCTAACCGTATCTACCTCATGTATTCTTATGAGAATCAAACCAACACCTACGCCTTCTCGACATTAACTCGCTGCACCAAGACGTTGATTGTCAGTAAATTAAGTCAGCATACAAGATTCTAACTAATGCCTCGGAGGCACTAACTAAATTTCTAGAACTCTGCACTGAATTTAGATCACCCTGTGATTTTGCAGGGTTGGCCCGAGCCGATTGAGGCTTTAGTGCGAGACAAATGTCAAATTTTCATATTTAATTCAATGAAGTATAGAGGTATAGTATCTACAAAATTCACTGAACTTATTATGTTGTTTATTACAATAGGGTAAGCTCAGGATAAATTTATACATATAGGTACTTACTAATTTTGTTTTTTTTATAATGAAAAAGTCCAAAAGTACAATTTCTTTTTGTTTTTGTTATACTGGACTGGCGATTGACCACGGCGTAAAATTTTGTGTAACCTCTAAAAATGTAATATACATAATGTATGTACCTAGTATAAAATGAGCATAAAATATTTAATTCAAGATTTTAATATTAAGAACTTCGTAACCCTCTTTATGTGCCTATCAATCTAGCTTTCGCTTAGATTCCTTGAATGCAATGTAACTTTCCTATTTTAATCAGTGTAGAGTGTTGTTTATCCACGTACCGCAGTTGGTCGTTAGCTTAACTCTCCCAAGCTCTATTCTCCAGTAACTTAATAGAGCTGTTCTGCACCGAATTTAGATCGCCCTGTATCTGCAGAGCTTAATTCGGGATAACTGAGCGTTGGAATGCCTTGCCAACATCACAATGTCCTGGCTTAAGCTGGTGTTATTGAATTTACTAAAATGTTACGTAAGTTTTATGTCGTGTGTGTTTTGGGAGCGCTGTTATGGTATAAACTGTTAAAATATTTACCATAAAATAGAGCAAGCTTTTAGCAGTTTTTGTCCTCATTATTGTGCTAAGTAAAGTTGGGAAAAGCTTTATTGGTAGCAAACGTTTACCTCTAAAATAATCACTATCTACCTACCAAATTTTTAAAGTACATAATAAATCTTTTGTTATCAAATCTTAACTCTATGTATAACCAATTTATCTCTTTGTTTCAGAAAAGGCGGTGCTTCCACTTCCATTGATTTCTCTCTTCATCTGACTGCGATGGAATGATCCAGAATGACGAACGTCAAGCTAAAGCTGATGTTCTACCTCCTCAACGCACTCCTTACAGCCGATATAGTGCACTCCCGCCCTTACTCCAGCCACAATGACTCCCAAGCATATGGCAACACCAATACTCAATACAACGGCAATGCCAACTCGAAACCATACTCTAATTCACAACCTTATTCTGGCAACACCGATTCTCAGCCATTTTCCAACACGCAGACTTACACTGGCAATACTAACTCCCAATTCTCTGGCTATAGCAACGGCAATTCTCAGTATTCTGGCAGTTTAAGCCAACTACATTCAGAAACTGGCGAAAAATATCCTGAAAATCCTAACAACCCGGACAATAACCCTAAAATAAACGCAGACAACACAACAGATATAGTTATTAAATTCCCTTCGAACAATACCTTCAATCTACCAGTAGAATCGAACTCTGATACCCTAGTAGTCGCTCACGATGAAGATGAAACCGCAGAAGAAACAAACATCAGCTCAAACAGCAACATGGAGGCTATAGTAAACGCCGAGCAAGACAGAGACGAAGGTATATCCGTCAACAGAAAACGACCCAAACCACAAGAACCGAAAGACAAACAACTGAACACATCGACATCCCTCTTAGAAGACATAATAGACTCGGAGACAGACAGAGAAGAATCTATTACAGATATACTCTTCAAACCTGAATCAGAGTTCGTTGATATCCCGAGATTTGAGTTTCTAATCGCTGCGAAGGTGAGCGAAAGTGAAAACAGTATGAGGAATGATAGTGATTTGAAGAACAGTAGTGATGTGATGAAGAAGATGGACTATGTGGAGCTGGTGGAGGTGGGGAAGGCTGTGGGGGGAAACAGTAGTGCTTACATGCTGAATATAACTGGACACGAGGTGGAAGATGACCTGGCTCCTGATACAAGTGAGTATTTGTGGCAAATTACCTACTTACAAAATTAATTTTCTGCCGATTTCTGCCCGTGGCTAAGATTATGTTTACTCATATACAATATAGTCTGTAAAATTGCTACTCAAAGAAAATGTAAGCAAAGTCAAATCAAAATAAAAAACTTTAAAGTCATGTTAATAGTTACAGTTATAAATGTATTTTACCTATCATCATCATCACCCTATAATAGTCGTCTGCTGAACATAGCCCTCCCTAATGAACGCCAAAGCGTCATGTCTTCAGTTAAGGCCCCGAGGCACACTAGCGCCGCCACCTATTTTATCTTATAATTACATCAAACAAAGGATTTAAAAAATATATATAGGGGAGTTCTTGATACCTACCACAAGCGTTTTTTTATACATCTGTAGCAGTTTTAATTCGTTTACAAAATATTTATTGAATATCAAATAAAATAAAAATAAAAAATCACCAACAATTTCGTCCACAGAGAACGAAATATTTGTGTTTTTGGTAACATTAGTTAAGTATTGAATCGAGTATTGTGTTGCTCTATATTCATCGCCATAGTATACACATTTATTCACACACAACGGATCAACAGAATATCAATAAAATTTACGTAGTAGAAGATTAAAAATTACTGTGAACGTATACATAATACAAAGCGCCTTCGCTGGCAGTAATTTACTTAAATCCTTACTCGACTTCACTCTGAGGATGGATTAAAGGAGTTAACCTGAATTTATGATGTTTGAAATAATAACAAAGGAAAGTAAGCATATATAAATAAGGAGCACCCGAAAGAGTAGACACTGTACACTGTCACTTATTTTAATTTTTTTCCTGCATCAAGTAAACCAATGGTTACCGAAGTGGATATGCTTGCAATAAAATTAAGGTTATTAAAAAAAGATTTACTATACTATACCTACATAAACGTGAAACTATGATAATTTGCTCTATCTAAGAATTTAGATTGGAAAACTGGCACTTATGCTTAAAGCTTTGTAAGTGTACATTTATTGTATTTCCGGAAATAAGTAGTTTTGGAAACTATCATGTATAAGAGTACCTACGCATTACGGATGTGAGTGGGTTAATTACGAACCTTATTTGTGTTAGAAGAACACCAACGTTTCATCCCTTAGCGAGGGACATCTTCATAATATTCTGCATCCGCTATGAATTCGTAAAACTACTATAGTTTTTTATGAGTAGTAATAATAAAAATATGATAAGAGCAGGTCTCCTCAAAAAAGATTTGGTTTGGCTGAGGAATTGTAACTAGAAAGATTGTCATCGGTGCCATTATAATTTTTTTCTATACTAAAGTAATATTTTATAGAGCTCAGGTTTTAATATTTGTATGTGGTCATAAATGAACGTGACTTTTGTAAATAGACATAATTATTGTCTAATCTTCAACGCCGAGATTCTTCGTGCAGTGTATTCGCCTTGGATTTTCTTTGCTTTGGTTAAAGCTAGGCAGCCATGTAAGCACGACGCAGCAAGTTATACAGTACAGTGCAGTAGATGCGGCTAGGTAACTCTTCTACGAAGGAGTTTCAGATATATCTATCTTCTATATATATATAATATATATTTATATGTCTATAAAAGAAAGTCGTGTTAGTTACACTATTTATAACTCAAGAACGGCTGAACCGATTTGGCTGAAAATTGGTGGAGAGGTAGCTTAGAACCAGGAGACGGATATAGAATACTTGTTATTCCGTTCTCGGCTGAACAAATCTTGATGAAATTTGGCAGGGGGGTAAACTGTATCCCAGGGACGGACATAGGCTACTTGAATAGAGCGTGCAACGCCGCGGGCAAAAGCTGGTATATAAATATTCGTGGGTATTTATCGCGATTATTTGCGTCACGACAGAGTATTTGCCGACTCTGTCGTGGTCACGGGATGACTGGAGTACTGAAGCTACCGCCTTGCAACTACCCTCAATTGTTTTTCGGAATAATAAGTTGAAACGTCGTCGGGAAATAGGTATAAACTCGATAAATACCCCTGAATATTAATAATATATTCTGATCGCGTAAGTTTATGAAAACTGAGATCAGATAAAAATTTAACTCTTACAGACGCTCGACGAGGCAAGACCGTGTTTATTTATTTTGCTCACATGCTTTAAAGTTTAGGTCTTCATTTAAGCTTAGGTCCATATAGGTACATGCACCCTGTAGGACACTGCGAAATAATTTATGCATTATACAGACCGATAACACAGAAACAGATTGGTATCAAATAGTTATTTGAAGGTCAGGTAACTTAAATCACAAAGTCAAAGCGGAGATTCAATTTTTTTTAATAAACTAGTTTACCCATAAAACAATGGAAATAAATGGTGCCCATAAAGTCAAGTTATTAGTTATTTTTCAAATTGAAAACAATGTACCTAAATCTTATACGTCACGAATTAAACCATATTCACGGCTTAGAACATTTATGTAAATGTTTCTCAACTTCAAGACTATGTAACATAATATGCGAAAGGTTGGATATTATGACGCTTGGAGGGATGTTTGTTAGTTCTTCAAGCAAATATTGGGTTAGGCCAGATTCCATAGATTTATTTCTAGAAATGGACATAGTCACGCTGCATAAATAATAGATTCCAGTTTTTCCACTTAAAACTTTTTTTACTCAAGGGTTAAATCTGAACTTCAGGAAATGAATTCTAATTTTCTGCCTTAAGGGGGATTTGTCAAGGAGGAAAACTGAAATAACCCACAAAATTATGGATATTCAAAAAATCGTAGAACAAACCTTGATCGCCTTGATGTCCAGAATAACCCCTTTTCGGCTTAATACACCTATTCCGTGACACCCTGTATCTTTATCCCGGAAAAACGTTTCCTAAGCCGTGGGCGTAAGTAATACGTATTGTTAACGCACACTAAAAGCGGTCTATTGATGTTGAGTCCCTATCTTTACCAGTCCAATGGATGTTATATTAAACCAGCGCAATATATCCAGCTGTGTAACTACTTCATGTACGGGCTTATATACATCCAAAGGTTGCCTGGAAGAGATCGCTTTTAGCGATAAGGCCGCCGATTGTGCCACACTAGATTATAGTTAGCAATAAGTCCTATTTTAATTGTGTTTTGTATTGATGGTGCAATAAAGACATAATCTATCTATCTATCTATCTATATACGGACTGCAAATTGTCAACAAAACTCGTCGATGGTAGTCAACGAAAAAATAACACGTTTACTGTAGGTTCAAGAAATATTAGTGAATAGAGAAAAAAAAACATCCAAATGGACACTTTTTAAGCGACTTCAGTAAAAGGAGGAGGTTCACAATTGGACTGTATTTTTTTTTGTTATTTTATGTTTGTCACCTCAGAACTTTCGACTGGGTGATCCGATTTTGATGATTCAGCATGAAAGCTGGTGCTTCCCGTGTGGTCCCATTAAAATTTGGTCCAGTTCTGACAATGGGATCCATGAGAAAACTGTAAAGTTGAAGTTAAGGTTTATAGTTTTTTTTAACAAACCCACTTATTTACACTCTGTACACTTTTACAGAGGAATGTGAACAACTTTATCAATTAATTTTGTCAAAATGTCGACTGTCATAGTGCTTGTAAAAGTGCCCTAACCGAGAGGAGCTCAGTAGAGTTATCAAGAAAACTTATTAAAACCAAGCTGGGTTATCGTTATATGAAAACTTTAAATAAGCCATCAAAGAAAATTGTTATAGCACGCAGTTCGTTCCATAAGTTTTGTTATAACAACAGCTATTAAAGTTGCTTCGCTCAAATTGAATCATTTTCAGCTCATCTGACACTCTAGGGAAAGGAGCCCTAGATATTGTGTGGTTGGGATGGTTTTTATATTCCATAAGGCGTAGGAAGTGTAAAAAGATTGAAAATTGCTGGATTCGTCCAATTTCAGCGAAGCGGCAACTCATTCATGTGCGTTCTAATATTGCGATTGTGAAAGGGAATTTTTTAGCCTATATAGGTTGTATAAATAAATAATAATAAATAAATAAATCGTTTATTGTGGAACAAAAACAACGGTTACATAGTTATACAATTAAAACCATGTCATCTGCAGAAGTTTTGAAAAACTATGTCGCAGATGACAATGCCCTCCTCCGAAAGTATAGGATAGAGTTCCAAGTTGTAACCACAAGAAATGATAATGGTCCCGATTTGTAACCACAAGAAATGATATTTTTTGTGAGTTGTTAGTGTAAATGATCGACCCTTCGAAATCGATTAAGACATATGTCTTACTTCGATATTGGTCCGTCTGGATCGATTAAGACATATGTCTCACTACTTTGTAAGCCATATGGCTTCTCTTGTTTTTTCGGTTTTTTGATGAAGTTAGGATAAAATTTCAATTGCATTTATGTTTAACAACTTTATTACCAACAACTGCACACTTTTTGACAACTTTTTGAAACCATTTTGAAAGAAATATTAGAGATATACCGGGTGAAAGTTCAGCGCGCGAAAGTGACGCCATTTTTTTTGTGAAAGTCTGAGTGAAAAGTGTGTTTTGTGTACTTTATCCCAAAGAATCGGTAAAAGTTTCTTATTTATTATACGTTTTAGAGGGTTACCAAGGTTTTTACATAGTTTCAATAGTATATGTTGATAAACATAAGAGTAGTAGTAGTAAAAGTAGTAGTACGATTTTACGACCATTTTTTCAAATGAAGGGTCTGTGTAAAATTAATCAAAAACACAATAAAAAACATTTATAGCCAGTTTTATAGCTTTATTGCATAGCTTTCAGATAAAGTAAGCTGAATCACCCTACTATAAAGCATTCTAGACCTAGACTTAAAATAACACGTGAGCGTGCGAATCCGAATTCGCGTGCAAAAATCTGTCGATGTTAGCGGTTTTTTAGCGCAAAAAATCTCGATATAAAAGAGTTAACAGATCACGGTCCTTGAGGCGAACACATTTTTTTACGACGAACACCATCAGTGCCTTGTCTCATAACTCGGTAAGGGTTCGGTACGACATCAGCACACCCGGTATAAGCGACCATATGAGCGCCTATATTTCTATGGAGCGTTTCTGATAGGCGGTATGCGCGGTAAATGGTTGAACACATGCGTGTTGTACAGATTCCTTTTACCGAGCCGAACGAAACAAATGTCCGAACCGTCATAACTTCATCTAAACTTTGGTTGCCGGGATTGCATGTTTTTTTGTTTCATCTATCATTTTATAATAAAAAAAAAAAAAAAAAAAAAAAAAATGCTATACATAAAACAGCTGGTAAGTAGTGTTATTTCTCTGTCTGACTTATGTCAATAGAAGAAGACAGCTAGATTTAGCAGTGTGCTTAGTTAGCAGGCTATAATGAATAAGGGGGTTGGTGTACAAAATAGTTTATAACACTTTCAATGTGCACGGTTTGTGTGTGGTGCCCATTGTACATAATAATATTCCTTATTAAAAGTAGGTATTTAATTTTTTTAATATTATATGTGTGTATCATGTGCGCCGTGGGCATTGAAAGTGTTAACTTTCAATGCCAATTCGGTTCACATGCTGATCTGTGTCTTCTTTCCTGCACCTGGAATGCGCTGCCTTTGGCCAGTATTTTTAATTTATTAGTTTCTACCCGCGGCTTCGTTGTATCTATGGAAAAGTTTAAAGGTGATTTCTGTCCCATGGGAACGACATTTTCTAAAAAATAATTAGTTAGATCGATTTATTGCCCCCGAAAACGCCTGTATACTAAAAATCATGAAAATCGTTGGAACAGTTTCTGAGATTCAGTTTATGTATACAAGAATTGCTTGTTTAAAGGTATAAGAATATTAGGATGGCTTCAAAAGCCCTGTAAAGTGATTTCACGTCGACAACAGACAAGTCTAATCTAAAAGACCGTAACATCTAATAATGTCACGTTTAACAGTGAGCTACAATCAGACAACAAAGCGCTTCAAGTGGCTCCAGTGACGGTCATGAATGCAGGCTGGATAGACCGATGACCTCTAAAGGTTTGACCTTCAAAGGTCAACGTTGAAAGAAGTAGTGATAGTTACTGATTGGAATTTACAGATGTTGTCATCGTAGTAAAGTACCTATGGGAAGTATTAAGCATCTATACTTCTATTTCTTTTATCTATTAATCTTTACTTGGTTCAAAAGAAAATCATGTTTAAATTCGCAAATTATTATAGTAACCTAACTCCTGTGATACAAAATTTGAAGTAACATACATAGGTAACGATACTCTTAAATACGACATTCTTAAAATGAACTCGTCTTCACAGAATTATACCACTTTAGTACTCATCTCATTTATTTTTTATATTTTAACGCCTCTTGCGTTGAAATATAAAAAATAAATAAGATTAAAAAAAAAACTTTATATAATCTTCTGGCTGGACCAATTAGAAAAGTCTGCTTTTTGCTCACAAAAGAGAAATACACTGGTATAACTAACTCTGTGGCACTCCACAGAGTTAGTTAGTGGCGCGTTCATTTTTAGAATGGGTTATCTCTACCTATATAGATTTTTAACATTTAAATGTAGCTTATGTCCTTGGAACTAAAATTAACAGAATGATGAATACATCAATCATTAAAATCAGATGAACTACGGTGACAAAAAACCTAAATAATAACATATGTATACACATACACACACTGCACCAACAACCTAAGTAACCTTTAGGCTTTTTGGCCCTGTTCTTGTAAAAAATACTCTACTCTACTCCGGTAGGCAGTACCTTCAGAGAAAGCCATTTTATCATCCGTATTCTCGAGAGACCGTGTTACTTTGTCCACCTTTGAATCCAAAAAGAAAATGTCCGCCGTAAATGGGCAGCATAAAAGCCAAAGTTCTGAAAGCTTTTCCCTCCGGCAGTAGGTTTCTAGAGCGAGCAAAAAACTTCAATTGATCTAGTTTTTGTTCACAAGCGGATTTTTATTACAATTCGTTCATTAGTAAGAATTAATGAACTAAAGTTTTGCGTTAGGAGCCTACACTTTTGTTTGAGAAGTTTCAGCCATTGGAATACTTTTGTAAGAATTATTAGTAACTAGCTGCGCCACGCGGCTTCGCACGCGTTGTTCCTATGGAAACGTTAAAAGGTGATTATCATCCCACGGGAAATGATTTAAGGGATCATAAGTAGCCTATGTTTGATTCCAGGATTAGAATTACCTGTATGCAAAGTTTCAGCCAGATCCGTCTAGTAGTTTTGGCGTGAAGACGTAACAAACATCCATACAAACATTCGTATTTATAATATTAGTGTGATAGTGTGATGCGGTAACCTACTTACCTCAACCTCAACCTGAGCAACCGATAAGCGCTTTATTACTTTTATCTCACGGGGAGTACTGCCTATAAAACCCACGATGAATTTGCGGGTTGGGGATCACACTTCGATGGTAGTAGAATTGTTCTGCAGGGGGTGTTGCTGCCCCCGGTGGATATCCCTCAGGTGCTCTTACGACAATCACGGGAAGAGATTCCCATCTCTTCCCGTAGTTGTCGTAAGAGGTAACTGATTGAATATCCCTCAGCTACTCGTACCACTTAGGACAACTACGGGAAGAGATGGGGTGGTACAAATTGTAAGCCAGCATCACACAGCCACGGCTCGCACTTGGCTGGTTTTATTTAACTCGTTTTGTACCTGTATCCAAATAAATGTTTTTTCTATTGTTCTATTTTATTTTTCATAGAGGAGATCTAGTCGAGTCTCGTTCTTGAACACGTCAGAAATAAATCATGTTTGTAAGCAGAAGTAACGGTGGTATATAAGAACGGATCTACATTTTTAACGAGAGTAGCTGAAGGGCGCAAATTGCTTTATGATTTACTGCTGTTTTCGGTGTTTCGACCGTATGTGCGACTGTGGCTTGAATACGATTCTAACCCTTATAACACGGTTTATGTCACTTCAGTTTTTAAACAACTCCTTAGGTACTTTCCTTTTAACCGGAAAAAAATGAGGTTCTCAGTTCAACTCTGTTTATTTTTATAAGGAATAAAAATAAAATCAAATTATAAAAACAAACTTTTTAAACTTTCGCGATTTGTTAACATAATTAAATGATTATTTATCGGGTATTTATCGCGTACCTTTGTTTTTATTTCCCCTACGTTTCTACCGCATTACAGCGATCGTGGTCTCGGGCGGCGACTGAATGTAATTGGAGTTACAGCCGAGAATTGACGGCAGTATCCACGACTACCCTCAATTCGTATTCAGAATCAGGAATGTCCAAGTTCACACTACGACACACTACACTAACTGTGTCCGACCGCGGTACATTCGGATTACGACGCACACACTTATTAAGTACAGGATTCCACGAGGAAGAGAGACGAAAACCATCTTTACGATTAAAATTCGGGTGTTTTTTGGTCTCAATCGCCTCTCGAACCATCCTTTTGTAATAGTGGCGTTCACGGCATAGTACTTTATGTTCATGTAGCTCAATCCAGTGGTTGCTACCTGAGTCTAGCAGGTGTTCCGCTATCGCCGACTTGTTCATTTGCCTATTCTTGACTGCTGCTATGTGCTCTTTCACCCGTTCGGCAATAGTTCTTTTAGTTTGCCCTATGTATGGAGGTGTGTGCGTGCGTGCAACGAAACAGACTACGAAATCGTGTCCTACAAGTTTTATTTTAATTTTTATTGGAAAAACGGGCTTTATTGGCGTTTTGGAGACCTACACGGAAGGCCTGAGGAAGGAAGAACTGAAACCAGGTACCCACCACTCGATCCTATTGTTCCTTGATCTGATATTGCTGCTGAAAGCTGAAAATCTCTCGTTTGCTTTTCAAAATCCTCACACACACAACAATACCATATGTACGCACGCAAACTGAGATTTGAAACAGCAGCCAATAGCAGGGCAGGTTCTCACACAACACATGTCTGAATACCTTCATCTTTCTGAAGATTCTTTCCAAAAACTCGGATCCCACATCACACCACAATCACAACAAAAAATCAAGTCAGAACAGCTGCTTGTGACTGGCGACTTTGACACAAACGGCAATTGACATTTGACAGTCAACTGGAGAGCTAAAGGGTTGCCAGCACAATTAATGTTTATATAATAGAGTACCACGCCATCTTTGGTTGAGTAGCAGTACTTGCTTGGAACTTCGATTATAGATCGTTAATACCAGGGGCCACCACTAGAGGGCAGTACCTGTAGCATTATCGGCTTCCCAGATTAAAATACCACATAACGAACGAAGAAATCAACATGGGGAAATGCGCCGCTTGCGGAAGGTTCATGTCTGGAATAGCTGCAGAGTGTCCGCAGTGTAACAGCAACAGCCACTTTGAATGTGTCGGGTTACCTGTGGGTGCCCAGATATCCGAGTCCTGGCGATGCGGCGATTGCCAGAGAAGAGTGCCGAAGGGCAGGGATCCCGCAACGCCCGTGCGCATCTCGCAGCAAAATTACACTGTAAGCGCCGCCGTAACAGCTGTGGCGGCGGAGGAGGAGGACATGATCCTAGACACAACTGCGAATAATATCACCACGGAATTCAACGAAATAGAGCTCCACATCGGCCTTAAGGCGCTCAAGGATGAGTTCGTGCATGAATTTCGAACCCTTAGGGAGGATTTCTTAGGTGGTATGAACTCGCTTAGCGACGGGTTCCGTACTCTAGTTGCTGAGGTAAAACAGCTGCGAACAGAGGTGGCGGACTTCCGGTCGGCCTTGTCCGGTGTTAGTGAGCGGGTCGACAGGGTGGAGAAGCGGATTGAGGATCTGGAGCGCCGTAGTGAGCGGCCTCCTACTCTGGCTGTCCACCTCCAGACCAAGGTGTCGCTTCTGGAGCAGGAACTGAATGAGCGGGATCAAGAGGCTCTCCTGGCGGATCTCGAGATCGGGCACCTGCCCGAGGAGAAGGGGGAGAGCGTGGTCCATGCCGTTACAGTGCTGGCATCGAAACTGGGAGTAGCTCTTGAGCCGCGCGATGTTGTCTTTGCGGAGCGCGTCGGCGTGGCGCAGGGCGCCGAAGCCGGGGGCGGGGCACCGCGTGCGCGCCGCATCGTGGTCCGGCTGGCGAGGCGCGACCTGCGCGACCAGCTGATCCAGGGTGCGCGAGCACGACGAACGCTGACCACCGCCGATGCTGGGCTCGCCGCCGCAGAGGCGAGGGGTCGCATTTTCCTAAATGAGCGGCTCACTCGCACCAACAGGCAACTGTTCCATCGGGTGCGTGAGGAGTGCCGTAGACTTCAATGGCGGTTCTCCTGGACAAAGCGAGGTCGGATCTACGCCAGGGAGGCTGATGGGAAACCAGCTTTTCCAATCAGGACAGCGGCAGATATCGAAAGGGTTTTTGGGAAGCCATCATGTTAGCCAGTATCTCCTGGAAAATTATATTGATGTTAACTATTATTATTATTATTTTTAAATTCACCTCTCTTTGCTATTCTAATTTAGAAACTGTGAATCTAAACACACCCTGTACCACCCTCAGCATGTCTATAATATTTCACTATCACAACTATCAACTTTGCTTCGTTTTTATATTTTTGAATTCTGTATACTGTGGCTGGTCTGACACATTTTCTATATTCATGGAGAGAAATGATAGACTGGGACATCCCGATTTTAGTCTCTATTTATTACTTATATCACACAATTACACACTAAATTACAATAGCACACTACAGTCATTGTTAACATTAATTGTAATGTATCATCATTATATATTAATAATCACCTATTTAGTAATATACATATTATGCCCTTTTCAAGACATAAACACTATTAATACACCACATACTATCATAAAAATCATCATAATATACAACAGTAATATAGCTCAGAAGTCATTGCAAATATATAAAACTCTTTGATAAGTTTTTTAAAGTTGGTCTTTTTAATGCGGGTTCATTAAACACAGGGCAGGATGAGTTTTGTGTGGCAGTGGACGAACTGAAGCCTGATATTTTAGCCATAAATGAAACTTGGCTAGGGGAGGGGGACGAAGACAAAGCCCCACAGGTACCAGGGTACCGGCTGCGTTTCTGCCCCAGGCCGACCCACATTCGTGGGGGGCGTGGTGGAGGTGTTGGGTTCTACATTAGGAAAGGCATTGTTGCTCGCTCCTGTCCCCACCCCGCCGCTCACTCGGTTGAGCAGATGTGGACCCGGGTCAAAGTGAAAGGACGAGAACTAATAGTAGGTACTGCATATAGACCGCCCTGGCAGGACCCTAATCAAGTACTTGAAGCCCTCACTGAATCAATCACTTCCTTTTCTGGTTATGATTATTTAGTGTTGGTTGGAGACTTTAATTTGGATATTTTGGCCCCCGATTCATCAAAAACTAAGCTTCTCTTGCAATTTCTGTACAGCCTAAATCTCACACAGACAGTATCAGAACCCACACACTTTACAAGTCACAGTGCCACCCTCATAGATATTGTATGCACTGATAACATAAACATAAACAGTTGTCAAATATTCTCCAGATCTCGGACATCACGCTATGTTGCAGGTGGAGTTGGACATAAAAAAGGAAAAACATATTCCACTAACAGTTACTTATAGGCCTATCAGAAACATCATACTGGAACAATTCGCATGTGATCTTAATAGCATAAACTGGGAATATTTCATAGAAACTACTGATGTCAACATACTGGTCCCAGCCTTTTCCGACACTATCTTAAAACTATTTGATTTGCATGCCCCTCTAAAAACTACTAAATTTAAGGACCCCCCCCCCAGCCCTGGCTCACTGATACAGTTAAATCTATGATGAGGATTAGAGATGACTATCATAAAAAATATAGGGCTCTCAAATCTAATTCCCATAGGACCTGTTATAAGGAGATGAAACACTTAGTTATTGTAGCCATTAACAGTGAAAAAAAGGCATATTTCAAGGAGCATATTAACAATAATGTCAAGAACCCAAAGAAACTTTGGAAAAATCTAAAACGTACTATACTACCAGATAAAAAAGTGTCTGAGCTCCCACCAAATTTTAATGACCCAGACCTAATTAACACCCATTTCCTTAATGTAAATCCCAACTCTCTTTTTATGAGCACCACAGACACTGCTCTGGTAACATGTTCTCTCTGGTCCCAGTAAGTGAGGATATTGTTTTGACTGTTATTCGTGGGCTAAAATCGAATGCAATGGGAGTTGATGGTATTTCAACTGAAATGATTTTTATGACACTTCCTGAATCTTTAAAGGCAATCACCTCAATCATAAATAAATCAATACTAAGTGGGACATTCCCAGAACAGTGGAAGGTTGCTTTGGTTAAACCCATTCCTAAAAATAACAACCCTATATCATGCAATGATCTGAGGCCTATTAGTCTACTACCTTGCATGTCCAAAATACTAGAAAAGGTAGTTAGCCTACAGCTATCAAAATTTTTAGAAGACAATAACATACTACCAAATGTTCAATCGGGTTTCCGAAAGGGTCATAGTACCTCTACGGCCCTGCTTGACGTGGTAGATAGCCTACTCGCTAGTCAGGATTGTGGCATGATCAACATACTTGTGCTGTTGGACTTCTCCCGCGCATTCGATGCTATAAATACCTCCTTACTTATTTCCAAGCTCTCATACTATGGTTTTGATATGCAAACGGTAAAATGGTTCCATAGTTATTTAAAAAACAGGTATCAGTTTGTCAAACTCTCAAATGGTACTAAGGCTTGTTCCACATTGCAACCAGTACCTCAAGGTGTCCCGCAGGGCTCAATCCTAGGACCAATCTTATTTATTCTATACAGCTCTGATATTATTAGAGCTATAAATTACTGTAATTTCCATTTGTATGCTGATGACCTGCAGCTGTACATATCGACCCACCCCTCTAACCTCGACAGCGCCATTCAGAAGATAAATTCTGACTTGTGCCGAATTAGCGATTGGTCAAGGAACAATTCCTTAGTTATAAATCCTAAGAAATCCAAGTATATGTTTATAGGGACAAGACAGAAACTACAAAACCTTCAGAACTATACTGCAAATATTTTAGTTGATGGTGCTTTGGTTGAGCGTGTATCGGAGGCTAAAAATCTGGGATTAACCATGGATAGTTCCTTACATTTTGAAAAACATGTATCTGAGAGTGTACGAAACTGTTTCTACCGTCTAAGGCTCCTATATAAAATCCGCTCATACCTTAGTGAAACAGTGAGAATAACACTTTGTGAATCACTGGTCCTATCAAAATTAAACTACTGTGATACCGTTTATGGGCCTTGTTTACTAAGCAGAACTACTAAACTCATCCAGCGCGTACAAAATGCTTGTGCACGCTTTTGTTTTTATGTTCCCCCACGCTCACACATAACCCCATTTTTAAACTCATCAAACCTGCTTAAGATGGAAGCTCGCAGAAAGCTTCATCTCGCATCTCTTCTCTTTGGTGTTATTGCTAAGCAGTCTCCGAAGTACTTGTTTGAAAAACTCACATGGGCCCACAGAAATTCTAAATATCCCAGTAGAACGTGTACCCCTGAAAAAATTCACTTGATAAAGACATCATAAAATAAAGGTAAAATGACAAAACCATTGTCCTTTGAACGACTTTTTAAGTCGCTTGTAGGTTATGTATGACCATTAGGATGTATGTATGTTATGTATGTAGTGTATTATATTATGTATATCAGTTATCTAGTACCCATAACACAAGCTCTGCTTAGCTTAGTGCTAGATAATGCTGTGTGAATTGTCTATCATTATTATTATTATTATATGGCCATTGATAAACCCACGCATTGAAATACATAGAAGCTGGCGATTTTGTATGTAAAGAAGAGGGTAGGTTCATAAATTTTGCATCGCGATCCAATAAGTCATCGATGGAACCCCAATTGCCTTGTCTCCGGAACCCATTACTGCCTTTACAAATAGTTTAATTAAACGCATTACATAATGAATTGGTGTTTACAATCCCTTTAAATTACCCTTTCATGTGCCGAAGGTAGTACCATAAGAGTAGAACTCTGTTCTTATGGCACTTATTCATTACTATAAATAAATAAATAAATAATGCTGGACAATTCACACATCATTATCTAGCACCAAGCTAAGCAGAGCTTGTGTTATGGGTACGAGTACTAGATAACTGATATACATAATACAATACACTACATAGATAGATATTTTTATTATACATAGGAAACATCCAGAACGCCCTGAACAAATATCTGCAGATCGTATACAAGTATTTTTTTACTCATCAGAAGCGACTTCATAATTATTGAGTTTGTTAAAAAAAAATATAAACCGACTTTAATAATATGGTTTTAGACAAGGTGGAATTTTGTAAAGTACTCTTATAAAACATTCCTTTATATTGAAAAAAAGAAAAATGCAATAAAAGATTTGAGAAAATTCGCTAGTCCAGGCAATCGAACCAACTAAAATCTGTAAAAATTACACCCTGTACTTTTTTGTATCGATCGATAAGGATTAAATATCTTACAAACTTGATAAATTAAATGAAAGAAAAACCATAAAATCTTAAATTATTTTAGGTACCATACAAAATAAAAAAATCACCCGTCCAACAATGACTTTCGCAGCCTTCCCAAATAAACGGCTTATTGAGTCATAATCTCCAAACCACTTCAGAGAAAATATCAATCGTCATTATTTTCAACAGCATCCACGAACAAAGAAGGTTTCGGCAGCACTTTAGCCAGTCTCGTAACAAACAGATAAATAACCTTAAATTGTGCCTAAGATCCTTATTTACGAAGTTCACAACAAACTTTTACCAACCCAAGTTCGGAGAGCTTCAGTTTATCAAAACAAAATGCTGTTTTAAACTTGAAGGCTTTGAACTTTGGTAAATCTTATTTTGCCGGTGTATTTTTAAAATCTCGAATGTGAAACTGTTCATTTCTTCGTTCAAGCTCTACCTGGCTGTATGCCAGGTGTTGGTTTGATTCCCCGCGTCTAGGTTACGCTAAGATAATATTATTATGTAAATCATGGCATTGCTATTCAGAAGCTATTTGGGAATTTAAATAATGTCCAAGGCGATGGGGAGATTTTGGTTCATTTACAGTAAATTTGGTAGTAAAATGGAGTTATCTGATTGGTAAGCTGAGAGCTCATTAAGCTTTTCGACTTTTTGTTATTAAATAATTTCTGGAATACCTGCTAGTGTATCCGCTTCGCACGCGTTGTTTCTATGGAAACGTTCAAAGGTTATTTCATCTTTATAGGATCTTTTGTAGGATACATTTCGGTGAATGCTCACATGAACTAACTACATGACCTGATCCCACCACCCCCCTCCCACTCCAGGTATGTGTGAGTATGGATGGTATTGCCCTGTGCGTCTGCTTATAGACGCACAGGGCAATACCATCCATACTTGGTGGATGTACCCTCCATTCTCACTAAGCGGTTTTCCTCCACCTTTATTATTCGCACCGCAAAGGAATGGAACTCGCTCCCTGCTTCTGTTTTTCCGGCCAATTACTGCCTAGGTCTCTTCAAGACAAGGGTTCATAGATATGTACGAATAGTACTAAAGTACAAGGGTTAATAGGTATCTTCTAGACCTTCGTGATACACCGTCGTCCATATCTTCGCTTTCCATCAGGAACTGGAACAATTTATTGGATAAAACGTAGCCGGTTTTATTCCAGGCGTATAACTGTTATATAGGTGCACAATCCATTCTGCAGTTTTGGCATGAAGAAGAAACAGACATCCATACATCCATGCAAACTTTCATATATATAATAATATTTAATTACTCTGATTTAACGCGTATCTTATGTTATTCTTTCCCTTGCGTTTCTACCACGTTACAGCTATTGTATTGGTTTTAATACATTTTCTATTTTAATTTGCTATTGGTCGAAAAAATACCGCTACTGTATTGGTTTTAATTAATTTGTAATTTTAATTTGCAAAATAAATACCCGATAAAATAATAACCATTAATTTTATTAACAAATCGCAAAAGTTTGTGAAAGATAGAGGTCGAGGTGACTAGCCATTTGCAAAGGATGTGAATTGGAAATAATTTAATTATCAAAGTTATGTGATTTTGCCACCACCATCATGGTTATAATAATAAAAACCGTTTTCTGGAATCATCAAATCGAAAAAAGGGCATGTTAATTTAAAAAATACTTATACAATAATGATATTGGAAGTTTACCTTTCATGAATTTGTGTTCATTGGTAAATACGGATAAACATAGTTTTAGTTTGTATAACATTGTCAACATAACGTTTAAGAGATACATTATACAAAATTGTTTTAATTAGTAAGATTGGATCCACCGTCTTGCTCCTTTTAGTTAAGAGTTTTATTACCTTCAGGTACTTAACAGTTTCACGCTACTCAACTCAAGAAGGCGTTATTAAGATAAGTTTAGTCGATTTTTATCATTGATGTACCGATCCTAAATATGATTTGGTTCCTTAGAAAACGCACTTTTCGAGCACATGCATTGTAAAACCATAATTATCAGAGACGGTTGGTATAACCAGGGACTGATTTGGTTACTCTTCGAAGGGGTTTTTGATAGGATTTTCGAAAAAGTTGTGTTAGTACCCTATCCGTTCGGGTGATCCTTTCAATGAGGTACCCGATCTTAGGGGTAACCCTATCAAAATCCATTCAACTGGGTTACCCTATTGCGGAGTAACCCTTTCAATAGGGTTTTCAATCGTTTTGATAACCCCTTCGTTTGGAGTTACCCTTTCAATCATTGTAACACGGTAACCCTTTGCATTATTGTAGAGTATTCTATATTCAACTAGTTATAACTTATAACTGATTGAAAAGTGATAAATCGATGTATTTCAAAAAGTTACAACTTAGAATCCGCAATCCTGTATTTTATAAAAACTATCGTAGTTTGACGAATTCATCACAGATGTTAGTATTCATCCAACACAAATAAGGTTCGTAGCTATAGTATTGTTTGTGTCAGTTATGTTATAACTCAAACTCTGCTTAACTTGGAGATGATGCTGTGTAAATCTGGACCAGACAAAGAGCTATAAAAAGTTTTTAATGTTTATAAACTCCATAGTTTTTCTTTTAGTCATTTTGCAACATATGATAAAAACAGCACACAAAACCACATTCATGCTAAAAGGTAAACTTGGCACCCAACGTGGTACAGCTTTTACGACGAAATTAGCAAAGCAAACTGACTAACGTTTTAATTATTCGTACCTACGTAAGTACAGAACAAAAGAATAAAACAAATTGTGACGATAAAAACAAAGCTCCCATCACAAAAAAACTTACTGTTAAAATTAGCTATTACTTGGCTTCTACTTATGTAAGTATAAGTAGTATGCGCCTTAAGCATAGAAATATTTATATTGATAAAAACATTTTTATCAATAGGGCGCATATACGAGTGACAGTGGCACCCCCACCTATTTTATCTTATTATTATATTAAACACAAGAAGTTTAAAAAATCCATCGACTTGACGGTGCCACCTATTTTATCATAATTATTACTGAACGTAATAATTATGATAAAATAGGTGGCACTGTCAAGTCAAGATGAAACAAAATTGAGTAGAATTTGGTCCGTAGCTGTTAAAATTGGCATAACGCCAACGGGAGCCCACCGTGGTACGAACTCGTGAACAGAAAACGTTTGAATTTAGAACACACGTGACGTGAGTTGCGATTGGCTAGAATCCCTCGATTAAATTCAACAAAAGGGTTCAACAGTAAAATTACGGTGTAAACTTTTGTTTTATCTTTTGTAGATTTTGAGTGAAAAATGAATTGAATTTACGCACACGCTATCACGGGCCACAAAACGTGATAAATGTTTTAGCACGTTTTATGGGATTCTGTCGCGTTGGTCAATATTTTTTATTATTTTTGCTGAAGCTGCTAATGGTTGCTCAAAGAGTTTGATGTTATACCATTCTATAATTTTGTTGGTAGCCTCAAACTGAATACGGGGAGATTGTACCTACCTTACATGGTACTAACTACCATACAGCTTAGTTAATAAAATAAGTTTTAAGTTGATAAATGGCTAAACTAGGTCTACACCTCAGCGGTAAGGTGAAGACAGGGCGCTATGGCGCTCATTAGGGGAGTCCTATATCCAGTAGTGGACGAAAATAGGCTGATGATGGTGATGATATCCAGTAATACTGGTGTATATTGGCATGTGACCTGGCGCAGTCCTGTCTGTGTTCTCAGGGTTCACGGACGTGCAGACCTGGTTCCTGGCTTGCTTCGGGACGCTTCTGCCGCTGCTGCTACTCCTGGCTGGGATTCTCCTCATCAGGTCAGTGGTTGCACTACACACACCATCGAGTATGTAGAATGTTAGTAAACAAACCGCTTATACTTAACCTAAAAGTTACTTTGTTGGCTCCTCTTTTTTTATACGTAACATAACTGATCGATTTGATATCCGTCCTTCAATAAATATTGCTAACAATTACATCTGAAACTCGACGCCAAGCAAGTGCATTTTTGATAATTGCGTCGTGGTTTGCTTACATTCTATATGCTCGATGGATACGAGACAGTACTATGGTTTGTCCACGTTGAATGGAGCATGTTAGTAAACAAAATACGACACAAATAACAAAATCTCACTTGCTTGGCGTCGAGTTTCAAATATAATTGTAAGCAATTTTTATTGAAGGGAGGATTTAAAATCGACAAGTAATGTAAATTACGTATAAAAGGACGCACCAACAAAGTGAATTTTAGGTTAAGTATGGGCGGTTTATTTACGTTTATGCCTCATTCAAAATGGAAACGGTATAGTTACTTACATTATATAAAGCCGCGTTGACACGATCTGTGTCTGCTCGGACAATGCTCTGACCGAGTGGACTGTGCGAGTAGCTTCCTAGGATTGTAAGATAACTTTTATACGACGACCTCTGTGGCGCGGTAGGCAAAGGTCTGCCTGCGACGCAGGAGGTTGCAGATTCGAAGCCCGCCTCGGGACAAATGTTTGTACGATCTGCAGATATTTGTTCAGGGCGTTCTGGATGTTTTCTATGTATAATAAGAGATACACTTCTTGTATTGTATATCAGTTATCTAGTACCAAATGACACAAGCTCTGCTTAGCTTGGGGCTGGATATTGCTGTGTGAATTGTCCAGCATTATTTATTTATTAATATTATAGAAGCAAGCCGGGTTTTCATTGTAGGTACGAGTAGGTACTCTACGACCGAAATAGCAACATCCGATCAGCGTGGACTCGGATGCGGTTCTATTTTATAGGCTCACTCGGATTATTTTATAAAAACAATATGGCGTCAAGTAAGATACTTGTAAACAAAAACTCGTGGGAGTTGCCAATTATCAAATAAGTGTAAAATAGCTTTTAATGACTCAGTCAGATCATTTTCTTAGTAAACATCGAAACAAAAATGTCATGAGACGTTTGGTTGTTGTTACTAGACGCCATTTTGTTTTCCTACTCGTATACGAGCTAGCTAGCTAGCTAGAAACAGTAGAACACGGTCCAAGTCTACTTAGATCGGATACAGAAATACCAGTTGTGTCCGAGTAAATAGCCAAGTCTAATCAAGCAGACTGTGATCGTGTCAAAGAGGCTTTACTGTTGTACATGTACATCTAGCCAACTTAATTAGTTACGTCCTTTGGAGGTTACGAATGTGTTGTAGGTTACTGCTAGAAAAAAAGGCAAGCAAAAATTGCCTAACGTGTGGCCTTTGATGTACCTATTTGGCTTCTTGGGAATCCAAAGAGAACTAAGATATTTAATCAATTTTCCAAAATTGAAACGTTGATACTGTCAAAATGATTTTGAAAGAATATACAGAGATTAACAAACTGCCTCGACAAAATTGGGGCCCAACACGGGGCCATCCAACTAGAAAAACTTAATTGCGTTTCCAATTTCCTCTTCCTCTTTATTTTGAGTACAAGCTCCATCATGTCCATATCCTTTACGATATACTGTAGTTAAGTAAACCGCAAAGTCGATTACAAAATGAACTATTAAATTGGCGCCCACCACGGGGCTGTAATAACTCATCTAGAAACGTTTCATTACGTTTCCAAGCCCGACAAACGTACCAAACTATATCTTTTTAATACAATATCCAGTACAATAAGCACGGTATGAAAGTTCAATGTGTCGGAAACTGGCGGCGTATTGTTCGGGCCCTCTGCCGGAAACTGGGACGAATCTAACGATATTGCGCCGAAACAAACAGAAGAGATACTTTTATATAGTTTGGGATATTTGAGAATGAAGTTGAAAGGTTCCTCGGAGATGAGATTCACTGTCTTAACCTACTTGGTGTGGGTTGTATTGAGTTTAAATACCTTCTATGAAGTTTTTATTTTGAAATTTAAATTGAAAGTAAACGTCTGCTATGAAGTCTGTGATAGAATTATGATTAGCTTACGCCTGAAGTTAAACGCAACTCAGTTTTAAGTACGTCACAAGTCGCGCATTTTTGACTGTTTTAAATGAAAATCTCATCATTTGAGAATGCATCTAATTTGCAATTGAGTTTTTCAAGTGTTCAAGTTTTTAGCACTTTGAAGTACCTGAAAACTTTCCAAAAACCTATGTTTTTCGAAACAAATGACTGGACTAGTAGAATTGGTTTTGTTAACAGTGGGTATTGTTTTGTTATAAATGGACATATTATATATTTTTTTAATACTAACAGATACCTAGTAACTGAACATGGAATCGGTTACCGAAATCAGTGATCAGTATCTCCCCAGTGAACTTTATCAAAAATAGACTGGACAAATATTTAAAGTGCATTGACATAGACTCTCACAGATATACATGTAGCGGCCTGTGTATCACAAAATTATAATAAAAACGAGCGTATAAGTGTATAATAACAAGTATTTTATAAAGTAAAGACTAGAATAAACGCCATTGATACTAAATAATGCTAGGATAGTGGTTTATGACTTCTAACTTTAAGACAAAGAGAAGCGGAAGTTCTCCAACTCAATTCGTTTTGTAACTGAATTGGAATTGGTAGTTTCTATTTGTGTAAGTACCTGTCATGTGGGCTACCTTACCGTCGCAAAGATAAATATTAACGTGGATTTAGCTTACTTTGTTAGCTCAGAAAATGCTTGTGCATTTCTAAATAAAACTAAAAACAGTTTACAATAATAGTATATATCCGTGTCTTTCTACAAGTAAAAGAACAAAGACTTAAGTGCTGATTTCTCGTCTTTTGAAACATATTTTGAAGCGAATTTTTAAAGTCCCTTTATTTGTAATATATAAAATAAAAGTCGTTTATTTATAATTGGCCTACTTATCTGAGCATACCGCCCTTAAAAAGAAAAATTATAAAAAAAAAGAGACACAAATAAAGTTTGTGGTGATTGGTTTTACATGACTGAAACAAACTCTGCATCAGTGAACTCTTCACGATTATGCTTATTGATTAGATTAGGTACCTTACAAAATAAATTTGTCATAGAGAGGGTAACAGAGGTTACTTTATATTAGGGAAAACGCAGCCAAATTCTTTGGTAAAGTAAAGGAAGACTCCAATACCCCTTAGACACACAAATCATGTTCTAAAGTGATTTGTTTTACATGACTGAAAGAAACTCCGCGTCAGCTTTTCACATTTATGCTTAGAAATTGTATTAGGTAGGTAGGGTAGGTAGTATAAAATAAATTTCTCTTTTAGAAACTACAGATTTTTTTTGGTAAAGTCAAGCAAGATTAATTAAAGGTTGGCGCTCCAATACTCCTTCTGCACAACACCTCAATGAGTATTTAGTAAATGTGCTTTTTAAACTCTTAACTTTTGCATTTTATATTGACGGCATCAGACAACAGTTGGCGTTCGAAGCCATTTTGACACAAAAATTTAATCCAAAGGGCATGTATGCCCATATTTGAATACTCATTTTGTATACTGCGGTGCGGTATTGGATGTTTGTGCAGGCCTGTACCTACTACTCAACCTCAACCTCAACCTTAACCGCAACCTCAATCCCAACCCCAACCTCAACCTCAACCTATACCTAAACCTAAACCGAAAATAGATATTCCTGAGTCGCCGCTTACGACACCCGCGGGAAGAGTTGGGGTGGTGCAAATTCTAAGCCAGAAAGAACCACACAGCTTACTACTCAAATAACTGTAAATTGTGAGCAAAAATAACACATTGCAAGCTGCGCAGTGACTGACGTATTTCCCGATGAATTCACAAGAAGATTACCTTGTTTATTATCCACTTAGCCGAGACGACACGCTACTGCGACAAGATGCGGCCAGCTACTTGAGACCGGCCCTCGGTCGCGGGTCGAGGTCTCTTCGGATATTATTAATGTCTAATAGATCGAGTATCGAGATTAACCTTTTTTGTGTTTATTTTCTGATTTCGAATGAATTCGTTTGAATAAGCGGCCATGTTGATTTCTTAATTCAAAATATATCTATTCTTTTTTTATACATAGGATCTCTATTTTATTTTTTTATGAATTGATAATTCGTGTCATTCTCGACACGCTTCTTACATTTGGTGTAATTTTTGCAAAATTCTGTCTTTTTTGACATAAAGAAATAATGAAACTGATATAAGTACTTTGGTTTAATTTAATTATCAGGGTGCCTTATTGGCATTAGCGAACAAACCCTTTGTAAATAAATGATTATAAAAAAAAAGTACTTTGGTGTTATTGCTTCTATTTGGTTTCATTTTCTTGCTTGAGCGTCAAAACTCGGTGAGGGGGAAAACTAGACTATATATTCCAGTTTTCCACCTTAGGGGGATTTGTCAAGGGGAAAACTGGAATATATATATTGGGTACATTTTATATTTTCATACTGCTTCTACTTTATAAGTTTCAAGTTTTAACTGCCTTCTCGTTACGTCGTCGCAGGGACTTCACGCTATTAGGTACCTATAATTGGGTTTTGAAAAAAAAAACCGACTTCAATTTTAGTTTTCTCATGGATGCCATTGTCAGACCTGTACCAAATTAAATGGGACCACAAAGGAAGCACCAGCTTTCAAATAAAATAAGAATTATCAAAATCAGATCACCCAGTCAAAAGTTCGGAGGTAACAAACATAAAAAAAACGAATCGAAAATCTCCTCCTTTTTAATGTCGGTTAAAAAATAAAATTATGATAGTATAATAATATTACGTGAAAGTATGAGAACTTTATTGATTTTTATTTGAAAGCTAGTGCTTCGTGTGGTCCCGTTTTAATTTGGTCCAGTTCTGATAATAGGCTCCATAAAAAAACTATATAATTGAAGTCAATTTAGAGTTCTTTAAAACAAAATCAATTATCTAAACGTAGCAAATGCAAAAACAATATTCAATAATATCACTTTGGTATCTATCATCAGTTCTCGATAATAGCGGCACTGGCAACCTTCTCTTCCGACACTGACCACTCTAAATACAACGAAGCGCATGTAATGGGACCCGAGGTGATTCCGAGCAGTAACTCGATCAGTCAGGATCAAAGGGGGCAAGGACGGGCTGTGTAGGTAGAGTACCAACCTAATTGTGTTCCAAGCTACATGTTCGGGGTGATCACATTTCACTAATATTATAAATGCGAAAGTTTGTATGGATGTATGAGTCAGAGTCGGAGTCAAATCGTTTATTTCTTTAGACTTACAAAATAAGCACTTAGACAAGTAAAATTTTCACTAAATAAACAGTTTGATAAATAGTAATTACTATTAAATAAGAAATAAGGTGCAATTGACTCTGATTCACTTCAATTTGGATTTGGATTAAGGATGGTTGTTTGTTACCTTCTCACGCCAAAACTACTGAACGGATCGGGCTGACATTTTGCATACAGGTAATTCTAATTCTGGAATCAAACATAGGCTAATTATTACTTTACTTATCCCAAAAATCAGTTCCCGAGGGATAGAAATCACCTTCAAACGTTTTCATTTTTCCATTTCCAGCGGTTATCAGGGGGAGACCTGTGTCCATCAGTGGACCCATATCGGAAAAGAGCGTCCGAAGCTGTAAGCATCAGCTAGCAGATTTTAATAGTCAAAGCAGCTCCTAGGCCCGCCAAAAATCTAAACTCTTTTTGTCACAATTACAAACCATCATAAATATCTGACCAGATATTAAAGCGGGCCACCTTCTGCCCCGTCCAAAGGCCACGTCTGCATGACACCCCTCTGGCCAGCAGCCAACCTGTCGGAAGCGTACTCACTTCCGCTCGCTTCAGCTCTGTAAAATCTACAGCGAATCACTTTAGGTTCAGAATTGAGGCTGAAGTTCACCGGAATAACGAACTCGGATCGGTTGTTTTTTAAAGGCGGGAATGAAATAGGTCAGTTGGAGCTGAAATTAATGGAGATATGGAAATGTGTTTCCTATTATGGGATGCTTTGGTCGCATTGTTGCATTTAGTTTGGTTGGAAACCTGGGTTTTTCTGTTTATCCCTACGAATAAGTTATTCGTAGGTTTATCCAAAACTTTTAGTGAAATTTATCAACACATTGACGCCCGTTTGCAACTGTTTATTTTTGATCAGCGTAGCATTGTGCTTAGCCGAATGCTACAAACGCCGAGGGACCCTTTTTACCTTATTTTTTACCTAGTTCTTTTTATTTTCTATTTAAAAGTACCTCTTTTCATTTTAGATCTAGTACCTGTAGTAGGCTAAGTGTTGTATCAAGTACCTATGTTTCGCCTTTGTCTAAAAATAAATACTTTTCTTCTCCTTTCGCTTCTTCATTGAAAATTAAAGTCTTGACCCATAATCAGCATATAAGGCAATTGATGGCGATATTAATTTGTGCTCTAGAGGATGTGGAATCTGATCGTCCATACTCCAACTGGCTGTGTTGCATACCATTCGATACACTTGATTGTAACTGTCGCGGCGTTATAATCATCACAACTCAACCCGCGGATGTTGTAAGAGTCGACTAAGAGTATCAGGAGGGCAGCAGCTTCCTTCTGTGTATTTTTAACATCTCCACTGCGAGTGCTTACTTCACCTTACTCAACAATTTATATTGGACATAGGCCTCCACCTGATAAGCGCCATAAAGTGGCTTTTATTCTTATCTTATTAGGGGTTTGCTTATAATCCCCAAGCTGGTATGCGGATCGGGGATCGCAATTCGGTGGTAGTATTGTTCTGCAGGAGGCGCTGCTGCCTGACCCCGTTGGATAGCCTTTAGCCACCTCTTATGATACCCGCGGGAGGAGGTGGGGTGGTGCAAATTCTAAGCCAAGACAACAAAATCGCAATTTCTATCAAGACACGGCTTGTTAAGCAGTAGAACGTATGTGCGCTAACGCAGATCTCATAAATTACAGAGTTTAAGCCATCATCATGACGCCGCAAAATTATGGTAATAGGCTAACTTAGAAAGGGGTTAGGTAAATATTTAGTTTATATTTTGTGGTGGTTTCAGGTGTCTCTGCCGGAGGTTCTGCCCCGGGTTCTGCAAGACGCCATCTTCATCTTCCATTACCGACAGCAGCGAGAAACCCGACGCGAATCATCAACAGGTGAGTGCTTTGTTTTACCAACGGAAGAATCTCTTTTAGTAACAAAACTATATGATCTAGCAGGATCTGCTTTGCTAAAAGTAGGTAGGATATATTTTAGGATCTGTTCTAGTAGAATAATAAATAAAATGGTAATTGTTGGTTGAGTGAGGAACGACTTGCTTGAATTAAGATACTAAGTACAATATGAACTTCCTAACAATTGGAAATAAAACTTCCCCTTCTCGATCCATTATTACGTTGTTCTCAAAACCCTTTTGTTTATGTACGTACCCGTGTTTGCGCGTTAAAAGTTTTAAACAAGCGCAATATTTACACTCCATTAATCTGAACATAAAGTTTGTACAATAAAACAGTTGCTCCTGGCGTAATGCGAATGGCAACTGGTTAGCATTGCTGTGCGAGAAATATCAGGCGCTCGCAGTTTACGAGTAGAACAATAAGGCACCTTGTGTACTCCGTGAGCGCACCCATATGTTTTGTTTATGGACTACTTATTTTACGGAACGGTGTTTCTATTTTCTTAAGGCATATTTCGGTTGATAAAAAACTGAGCAAGTTCCATCAAGGAGGGATCTATCGGGCAGGATGAGGAACAAGTACCTATACCTAATGGTCAATTTTCGCAAAATGCTTGCAACGGATCAAACAAAACAATTCCGGGCCTCTTATCTCTGAGAAGTTAAAACAACGGATATTAAAATCTGATACTGAAAATTATCAAATAGATTAATAAACCAGTCAAACTTCCGTGTTTACATTTACAATACTGAACAAGATTCGAATAAGATCGGCTCGGTAAGCTCTTAAAAGATCGCAAATGCTTCTGACAATAGTAGCATTATGTCACGTCATGAAACACTACTTACCCTAAGCCCTTGATATATCATCAGCTCTAGGGTTAAAGCCGTAAGTGTACTTCAGAGAAGAGTAATTGTGGTACTTTAACTTATTATATTAGGCTTATTGTTAGCCTTATTATACTAGGCTTATTCTTATCCTATGTTTTGCCTAATTAGAATAATAGCTGACTCGACATAATAGTTTCCTAGCCAGATATCCCGTTTGTTTTGAAAAATTATACAAATTTGTACCGTATTTTATTCAATTTTTGAAAACTTCATCAGATTATTTGTGATTTTGCGAACATTAAAAAAGTAGGTACCTAAGTATTCCATAATAATTAACCGATATTTTATTTATTTACACAAATTGTTAATATGAAAGTTACGTTGCTCTAATGTTTGTGACCTCTTATTGGCAAAAGTACTGAATGGATTGATTGTAATTGTGCACAGATGTAGTTCTGAACCTGGAATTTTCATCCTTGAAAATGCTTAGAATGCCGCGTTTAAAGCTAGTTTATCCGTAATACCCTGTAAAGTAAAGTATCATTTATTGCATGAAATACATGCAGGTACAGGTGTTCTTAGGTCTATAATATATGATTCAATGTATTCCTACCGGTTTTAAGGTGTGCAATGTCTGTTTACAAGTAATTATAATCAAAACTGAAGTTATATTTGGGTTACAATAAAATTAAACAGAACTGAGCTAGCCTGTGTTGAATGAAAACAACTTAAAAATAACGAATGTCATCATTCATGAAGCAGAAAAATCTTTGTCAGTTAAATAATCATTTATAGAATAATAACATTTATTCGAAATAATTATTTTCAACTTTCTCTGAAACTCCATACTCGGCAGAAGTCTTATAGACTGTGGTAATTTATTATATATGGAGGGTGCCATAGCAAAGATACTTTTACTCATCATGGTAGTTTTTCTGCTTACATAAAATTTTGTTTGACTACGGCGGTGTGGTGCTTAGAATTTGCACCACCACATATCTACCCGCGGGTGTCGTAAGAGGCGACTAAGGGATATCCACCGGGGCGGGCAGCAGCGGCGTTGAGGTTGAGGTTGGTTGACTAAGTATAGCTTCATCGATTTATTTATGTTCCCTACCTTAATTAGAAGGACCAGTTAATAAGTGCTTTTGTGTACATTGTCCCAATCCTGCGTCACTGCCATGTATGCAAACAAGTATGTATGTAAGTATGCAAACAAGTATGTATGTATGTAAACATCGTGCGTGCTTCCGAATATATTACCAAAATGGGCAACATAGGGGTTGTTATTAAAAATGAGTTTGAAATAAAAATCCAGCTTTTCGTCAGGTTTAATGATTCTGCAAAAACCTTGAGCTTTCACATAAAAATAATTACCTAGGGTGTAACACTATACGTGGATCATCGGTGGCTATCGATTTAACCTGAATTCGTAATTGCAGCCAAACTATAAGCTACGACCCTGTCTTTTTATTCTAAGCAAGCTCTACAGTGGGCCTTTTGAACCTCTATAACAATTAAAGTTTTAAATTTATACAAATCCATATAAGAAGGTTAGAGTCGAGTTGTCTTTCAAAAGCTTTCTATGGTTCTCAAAAATATATTTCATATACGATTCTACAACCTACTAACTTTCATGAAGAATAAACCCAGAAAATCTTATATAATTTATAGGCGAAAGTTCGCCAACGATGAACTCCAAATTAATATTTTGCATTGACATTGTTTTCGATGTTTTTTTTAACATGAACAGACCTTCGTCTGACCGCTGATCACAAACTCACATGATAAGTGACGATGTCTCACAAAAATCTAGAAGTCAACTTGTGTAGAAAAGTAAAATATTTACCCAGTCATACACCACTCACAAAAATACAGTAATCCTTAACCGCCCAGCCATTAAAATCGCCAGAGCCTTGAACGTCAATTGCAAAGTACGTCGTCACAATAAATCTAACTGCCTATGGGCGTGAGCACCCCAAAATGCACGCACACCAACAAAAAAACTGCATTCTCGAGTCTAGAGACCTATCTTTCATCTCCGTCACTCTTCCGCGTTGGAGGGAGACGGCGAAGTGCATTTGACCTATGCGCATGAGTCGATTTTCGGCGGTTCATGTTGCACCGATACTTTTGGGGGAAATTTAAACTAGTGAGACGAGTTTTTAGGTTGTATGTTGGACGTTTTTATAAAACGAAGTTATCACTGAAACGCCAAATATTTTCAATCAAGGAGCCTTTGTACCTAAGGCTTTCAAAAGATGATGGGTAACCTTTCTAAGGTTTCCTGATTTTTTTCTTTTTAAAAGGAATCGTATGAAATTACATTTCGCTTCGTAGTCGTTCGATCGTTTCGTTACCCCTTCGAATTTCAATAATAAGTTTAATCAAAACTGTTCAAGTCTTACCTAACATACCATACCATGTGAGGTGATTGCTCACATCACATCAACGGCCTTGACTAGTCCACGGCTGGGCCAGGCCTCCCTTGATAAGCTAAGACACACCTTATTATTTATTTGTATCAGTCATCTAGTACCTACCCAGCACACAAGCTCTGCTTATCTAGGGGCTAGATAATAATGTGTGATTTATCCAACATTCTTTATTTATTTATTTTCCTCGTTATTATTCCACTACATGGCAAAGGCCTCCCTGTCTACCAGGTTTCCCGGTTCCTAGAGGCCATGCTCTAGTCTACTAAACTCACCACGATACTGCGATCCCAACCCGCATGTGCGTGATGATTATGGCCTTTACACTTCATGAGATAAAAGCTAATAAGGCGATTGTCAGCGGGAGACCTACGTCCAGCAATGGACCAATACACACGTTAAGGTGAGGTGATGTATGGGCTTGACTGGAAGGTGCAGAGTCAGAGTCAGAGAGTCAGAGTCAGAGTCAGAGTCAAATCGTTTATTTCTTTAGACTTACAAAATAAGTACTTAGACAAGTGCAAATCTAACTCGTTCCCCCATGTCTGTCATGGAATGAATCTACATAATATAGAAATCAGCTTCAAAACCCTTCTTGTCATGACACCACTGATTGACAGCTAATCAACTCAAAATTCGGGTTAGTTCCGGTATGCACGAGTCCCGCTTTGCTCGGATTCTAAAATACCTAAATAAAAGTGCCGCTATGCTACGAACTTCTCAGTTCTACCTTAAACAATGGAGGGTACAACTCGTTAGAAAAGTGTTTCTAAAGAATACTCTTAAAGCTAGCCTCATCAATCAACATCATCAGGCTATACTAGTCCACTGCTGGTCCACTGCTGGTCCACTGTGGCTGTGCCCTTAAAAAGCTTAAAGCTAGCCTGGGCCTACATAATTTGATGGAAAAGATTTTGGTAAATAAAAATCTCATTTTAATTTAAGAATTGCGTGTAATCATTTCGATTAAAAATATCAAATCATCAATTGAACGTTATGTTATGAAACAAATCAACTCAAAATAACGTGATTAAAATTAGCCAACAAAACGATTTATTTGTTTTACAATTGTTTGATTTTGAGAGTCAAAAATAACACTTCCACTTCATTGAACACCACTTCTTTTATTAACACATTGCCATACAATAGTTTTATTTTTATTTTCTCTTAGTTTATGATAATTGTGTGCGGCATATAACAGGGTTTTTCCACCACGTCTACTGTCAATTATTGTATAATTTTTAGACGGACCATGGGAAGAACTTGCTTCCTAAATAATTGAAGACAACGACGTTATAGCTGTACACTATTGTATTCTCTTTGCTGTACACCGTAAAATATAATATGTATTAGAATAAAACGTTGGGTTTTGATTTTGAATTGATGTGCAGATTTTATTGAAGACTTTAGTTGGCAGAAAAAAATACAGCAAAAGGAAAAAACTATAAACTTTATCGCCCTCCAAGTAGGCCGTCATCTACATAGACGTACTATCGGACTCACCTAATAGGCATATTATTAGATGCACCAAAACCGCAATCCTACTGTCTTTTTCTATTCAAGGACTAAAGTTAATAGGCAGGTGTAAATTCCCGAAAGGGTTCATTGTCTCTAAAATACTGGTTGTTTTGGTTTTGGCGGTAAGTATACATATAAGGTGTTGATTAAAAATAATGCTGTTTACTAGTTTCATTAGTGGAACTGGTAAGAGAGTATATATTCAGAATCAAGAAGCAGTAACATAATGTGTGCAGCATTTTAAATGTGATTTTTTAACATCAGCTTTTTCCTTTCTACTGTCCGAGAATCTGATTTCGAGCATAGCGGCACTTTTATTTAGGTATTTAAGAATCCGAGCAAAGCGGGACTCGTGCATACCGGAACTAACCCCAAAATTCAACTGCTGAATTAGAGCCGAGCAAACCGAGCACCTAATTATTTCGACCCATCTTGCCCCTCCCTAGAAAGGCCCCCAGGAGGCCCTGTTGGGGCCCCGTCGAGGCCCTGGAGAAATAATTCACGGTGATTTAATTAATGGCTGACAGCTATCGGCTCGAGAGGTTTCCACTTCATGACTGGCAATTTTCATCGGCTGACCTTTTTTATGATTTTGATTTGGAATGAGTTATGGGTTAAATAATTTTAATAAAATTACTAGTTTTATTTATTTATTAATAATATTGCAGGTACATCTATCATTCATTACACGCTCATATAATGATATAATGTACTTTTTGTTCACAACCAAGTATGTTTTTTAAAAGATCCAAAAAGCACCTACTTCTATTACACACCTAATTCTACATTATGCATTTTTAAGATGTTAATTTTCTTACTAAATAAAATTATATATCTCTATGAATAGCGGTATCTTTTACGCAAATGAAACTGCGGGCCTACAAGCACATATTTTTATAATGATCTACACCGTGTCCATCCAGCATGGAGCATGTTAGTAAATAAACCACGATACAAATAACAAAAACTCACTCGCTTGGCGTCGAGTTTCAGATATAATTGTAAGCAATTTTTATTGAAGGGAGGATCTAAAATCGACAAGTAATGTAAATTACGTATAAATGGATGCGCCAACAAAGTGAATTTTAGGTTAAGTATGGGCGGTTTGTATACGTTTATGCCTCATTCAAAATGGACACGGTATAGTTCGTGCAGTCCAAACCAGCAATTTTGCCAATTAATTTCCACTTCCATTTTGCTGACAATGAAGCCGTTATCCTAATGAGTGTGTCTACATTCGTAATTGAATGAAAGCAAAATTGTTATTTTTGGGATCTTCTGTCTTGAGTTACCACACTAGACAATTTAAAAACAATCTTATTATCTTGTAAAGCAACTAATGAATGTCACATGTAGGTGAACCAATTTATAAATTAGAAAACCGTAGTTTAGTCAAATGTTAGTCAATGTTTATGTAGTTTAGTCAAAAACGTAGAAAAGACAAAGAGCCAGCATTCTGAGTGTGTAGGTACAGCCATACAGTTTACTAAAAAGTTTACGGTAACTGTTTTTTCCATGGAAATCTGATCACATTTCCATAGCAAATAAAGTAACGCAAATTTGTAGTAAATAGTATGGCAGACAACACTCAGCATACACGATCAGTTTCATATAATTTACGAAAACTAAACTGCTAAAAGTTTTTGTTTCCTACATTCAGCTCCCAGCAGCGCCCCTATCGGACACTGAGAACAACATAATAACCTTATTTATAATTAATTAAAACTTATTGTTTTCTGTTTTGTATGTGCAATCATTGAACTACTCGACGTAGTACATCTTTGACACATCATTGTATTAACTCGTATATCAACTGGGTCCCGGACAAAAGACGACCACGTGGAGGCCAGACGGAGATGGGGATGAGCTTGACGCTTTCAATAAGACATTGGCCTTCTTGCAGGGAACCGTGAGGAGTGGACTGCAGTGGGAGACATCAGGCAAATAAATATTCCTACTATGCCTACTAATATTATAAACGCCAAGTTTGTATGGATGTATGTTACTCATTCACGCAAAAGTTACTGCATGGATAAGGTCTGAAATTTTGCATAAAGGCAATTCTAATCCTGCAATCAAACATCTACTACTTTTTGTCCCATACGATCAGTTCCCATGAGTTTCCATGAGATAAAAATAACCTTCATACGTTTCCATATAAACAACGCGTCCAAAGCCGCGAGGAGAAACTTTTAATACATAAATAAGAAACCTACACTAGCAACTCTGCACCTATTAAATTTCAGCAACAAATCTTGTAAGTACTTATCTTAAACGGGATTAATTAAATGCTTAGAGCAAACCTTTGATTTAAATTGATGCAGTTGAATAGAGCTCTACAAAACAAAAGTAACAAAATCGAACAAAACAAAATACATCCACAAAGAGCAAACTCTCTTGACCCTCAGAGCTCGATATACCCGAACTTTCTTCCAAACTACTCAATCTATAGGTACTTAGGTACTACTCTAGTACTCGGTAACACACACGTACAAACGCACGCACACGGCGATAATGATTCGATATAGAGATGGTTAACTTTGTTCTGGAGGAGGTAGTCGCATAAATAAGGTACGACAAAAATATTGAGTGGAAATTTTTGGACATTCGGATATAATAAGCGAATACTAATATAGCTAATATATTTATAAATTCGAATGTCTGTCAGTCTGTGAGTCATTTACTTTTCAAGTTTAAACGGCTGAATGGAACTTAATAATTAAGGGAAGGAGGTAAATGGTATCCCAGGGGGATGGTCATGTTGATAGCCAGGCACTTAAAAACCGCTGGCAAAGCCGTGGCCAGCAGCTAGTCAGTAATAAAATCTACCAAGAAACTAAATCGAACCGATTCATACAGAACCACATCTGTTTGAAATTTCAGTTCAATCCGTTCAGGAATTTTGACGCTAAGAGGTTTTATAAACACGGGTGTTTAGACCTCTATCAGTAATTTTGAGATATAAGAGTGTATATTAGTTGTCTGTACTAAAATTCATCCAAAGTAAAAGTGGTGTGAGTGGCAGAACGAAGAGTATACTTTTGTACTATTCGTCAACTCACACCAGTTGGGACAAGATCCATGGTGCGAGTTGACGAACGACTCAAATTTTTTTCCAATAGCTGTAATTGAAAATTTTCCTTTTTAACCGACTTCAATAAAAAAAACTGTATTTGTTACCTCAGAATTATTGACTGGGTGGTACGGTTTTCATTATTCTTTTTTTATTTGAAAGCTGGTGGTTCCCGTGTCGTCCCATTTTAATTTAGTCTAGTTCTGACAAAGGGATTCATATAATTAAAGTCGGTTTGTAGTTTTTTTTAAAACAAAATCAATTATTATTTCTTAAAAAAGCATCCACACTTTTTCCTAACAGTGCATATTTGTTGGCCCCTTGTCATACGTTTCGCCCCAACACCAAAAAAATTGCAAAATTTCCCTTCGCCCTCCACGTGCACAACGATGCGCACACGCATGTGATGCACCCACACACGCACATTACACACACATTCGTGTGTTTATGTGTGTGTGCAGTTAAGCCGGTTTGCCCAAAGTACATTTTAGGTACCGGTCCTATACCTATAATAGGCTACGTACCTACATTTTGGGTCCGCGGCGGTGTGGCTTCGGTTAGGAATAACTTTTTGGCGCTGGGGTGTTATGCTTGGATTGTTACGATCATGTTACGTTTCAGGTGATTTTTAGATTATTGTTTGCAGATTTTGGTCTTAGGGCAGAATTGGATGGATTGAGTCTATTGAGATTGTTTCAATTCGGGAACACTAAGTGTACATTGTGAACTATTTTCAAGGAGCGCTTGAATTCCTCTGAAAATCTCACTCGCTCTCTTTGCATTCTTCTGAAACCCTTATCCTAAAAGTCCTTGCTCACACCACTTCTTTACTATAACAAATCTTTCAAAGTACACGCTAGGTACCTGTCTATGAAACATCCTCCCCCTTTGCACATCCGATGTCCCTACTCTGGACATCAACTTGTAAAATGTTAGACAACCTTATTTTATGTTTATGTAAGTTTATTAACAATGTTTGTATCTCTAGATATTCGTGGTACAAGTAGGTATATCTTCGGCTAGAGATTGTGGTCAACAAAGGTCTATGTATATTAAAAAACTACAAACGTTCCAAGATTAAGTATCAACTTATAGATTCGTGCTAGTCAGTTTATTGTGTTCTCGAACAACATTGAATTCGGGATATATTTACCCCGATTGGCGGTCTTTACAGGTTCTGATATTTCGGCGCATTGGGTTGGTCGCAGATGTCTTGAAATATCTGTGCCATTTATATTCATAGCCAAGATAATTTAAAACGAATACGAGTTCTAATTCGATATGGAAAATAACGAAAAGCCTTTGGTAACTTTGATAATGCAGGACCACACAGCATTATCTAGCCCCAAACTAAGCAGAACTTGTGTTATGGGTACCCATAACACAAGTTTTGCTTAGTTTGCTGTTTTTAGTTTGTTAGTTTGCTGCTTTTAAAGGCTGATATACTTGATGCCCGCTAAAAATATCGTCGTGAGTGTTTTAGTTTTTAAGTCTAGAGTGTAATCTCCTTTGCCCAGAACAGTCAAGTCCACTTTAGAACGAAAGAAAACAAATGGGAACTTAGCTCATCATCATCGGCCTATATAAGTCTATGGTTGGACATAGGCCTCCCCTAATGGCCTATCTTCATCTTGACACATGCAGCATCGGCCTGCAGTCTTTCGCAGATCGTCATCCCACCTGGGAGGAGGGCATCCTACACTACATTTATCGAGTCGTCTCCACGGAAAAACTCGTCTACTCGTTTACCCCAGCGGTTGTCGGTTCTTCGCGAGATATGGCTGGCTTACTGCCACTTCAGCTTGCTAATTCTTTGAACTATGTTGATCTTCGACTTTCATTCTTCCTCGCGTTATTACTAAAGAATTCGCAACAAAATGAGCTGTAAAATATTTATTCCATGACGCAATCTAAATATTTTTTACTAGCTGCGCTTCGCGGCTTCGCACGCGTTGATTATATGGAAACGTTTAAAGGTGATTTCTATCCCACGGGATCAAACATAGGCTATTTTTTTATCTCATAAAATAAATTAGTATGGGAATAAAAGTAGGCTATGTTTGATCCCGGGATTAGGATTACATGTATGCAAAATTTCAGCCCAATCGATCTGTTCAGTAGTTTTGGCGTGAAGAGCTAACAAACATCCATCCATCCATCTATCCATCCATACTCCATACATCCATACAAACTTACGCATTTATTATATTAGTGTGATGTGATAATGCATCAAGTGACCATATTTTATACGTTCAACCCTCAATTCCAACTTCACCATCAACCATTTAACCAATTACGCATAGTAACAGCTTCTAACTGAAGTTGTAGCCACTTCGCTGGTAACTAGTTGGTTCCCGGTTAGTTTACTGTACTATCGAAGTTTCAGCTTCCTGTAAGCCTGGCTTCTACACGGCCGGAGCGGACTCATTAAGGACTCCGTTTAACTCGTAAGCGTAGTAAACTGCATACTTATATTTCCACAGAGGACTGAGCTGTGTGGTGCTTAGAATTTGCACCACACCAACTCTTTGCTCGGGTGTCGTAAGAGGCGATCAAGGGATATCCACCGGCGGGCGGGCAGCAGAACCCCCTGCAAAACAAATATACCCCGCATGCCCAGCGTGGGGATTATACTCTGAACCTGACCCTGACCCTGACCCTGACTCTGACCCTGACCCTGACCCTGACCCTGACCCTGACCCTGACCCTGACCCTGACCCTGAGCTGACCCTGACCCTGACCCTGACCCTGACCCTGACCCTGACCCTGACCCTGAACCTGACCCTGACCCTGACCCTGACCCTGACCCTGACCCTGACCCTGACCCTGACCCTGACTCTGACCCTGACCCTGACCCTCACCCTGACTCTGCCTATGACTCTGGCTCTGGCTCCGCACCACACTCCTGTTTATTATAATGGTGAAAAAATACAATTTAATATTTGCTTCCTTCTACGAAAACTGGAAATAAAGTATAGGCAACCAAAATGCGTGCGTAGCTGTGAGGAGGCTAGTTTCTCTCGTCTTATGAAATTCATAACCCCATGTCAGGTTATTAGTTTCACAAATGTCATATTTCTTAAATAACTTCAAGTAAACATTCTTTTCTAGACACTCGGTCTCCCGCTAAGGCTGAGCGCAGAATATAGTCACGATAGTTTTAAAAGGGGGAAATTTGGTGAAAAAGACAGTCATGGGATTTGGCGTTCATAAGAGTGGGACAGAGCATACGTTTTTGGAACGGCGTAGGGGCAGAATTGATGTTTTTGTATATTTACAAGAAAAGTCCTCCACTTATGAAAAAACCCAACCGAGGAACCAAATAATTAGTGATGATTTTCTATAAACCGAGGGGTTTCTAAGATCTAAAGAAAATTAGGTGCAAAAAATGAACAACAAAACACATTCATGTTCTTTTTATCGTAATATTTTAACTGAATCGTGTTTTTACAACCAAGGAACCGAAGAAAAAATGTTGAATTTTATGTCATTCTTGTTTATACCACGGAGATCCCGTGATTACTGGGATCTAGGGCTAGTTCGAGACAGACTATTTTTCAGTCGAGACAGACTATTTCTCTACAAAAAATATGAAGATGCGCAAACCTCAAAGAAGAAAAGACTATCTTGCCTTTGTCAAGACTTAAGTCTGCGCTCAGCCTAACGGATTAATATTCTAGTCGATTCATACAGAAGAAAGTTTTTCGCCATCCTCTACCAGGAAATCTCCTAAAAATACCTAAGACGTGTCTGTACCGCACATAAACATTCCGAATTTATTATTTCCAAAAACCTTTGTCTCACACAAAGCGATTTGCACCATTGTAAGACACCATACAATTGTTAACCTGGATAACTACCACAAACGAAATTCAACCCACACGGTACACCACAAAGTCGAATATAGGTATTCGGAATTTAATTCTAGTGTCAAAAGATTTTGCTGCTGTAAAGGGATAAAGTAGGTTTTATTTTGAGAGAGATAAGGTTGAAGGTAAGGGGTGTCGGGAAGTTGGTGGTGAAACCGCATCTTTATGCAATTTTGAGAACTAACGGTGCTTCTGGTTGGACTAAATGTGGCTTTGGATTGATAGTGGAAATTGGTGCTGTGGTCTTATTTTGATACTATGTAAGGAGGTCGATTTCAGCCAATATTTATGGGTATGCCTCTTTGCTGGGTAGCTTTAAAGGGCTGCTAAATCCGGTAGAGTCAACATTGAAAACGCAGAGCAGGCCCAAAATTTAAAAACTGTCTTTTGTGCAAAAATTATTGTAATTTCATCGAATTCATCGATGTTAAAAAGGGGAGATGAGGCACGGGGTCCTTGAAAGAGTCAGCCTCAAATTGTGTCCAATTGTGCCCTTCCACCTCAGTCATGGTAGGAACGGTGCCGCTGGCGGTCGTTTTTCGCATGCTAATGGTTGTCCCGCTTCGTACTTCGGTCTAGGTACGTCTTTTCATTTATGTGGTTCATATAGTATATTGCAAACAAAATGCAAAATCGTGTCTTTGCGTTTAGTTGTAACAAAATACATTCAATCGATACCTCATTTGTTGAACTCGTGCGAGTAATTTCAGCGCTACATGGGAACAGAAAAATCAGCTACATATGTACATACAAACAAACATAGGGTGTCAACCTTATAACCTCGGTTAATTCTCCACTCTAACATCTAACTAAGCCATTGACACTGACCTTGATTGTCCGTGCATATGTCAACCACATCTGCCGCCATTAGCAGGTGCTACCGACCCTTATCTCATTTCAGGGCCCTTAATTAGAAAATAAATTAAGAGAGCCTTAGGAAGGTATTTTATGGCTCGATTGCCTTTAAACAATCTACGGTGGGTTAGTTTTTAAATGCGATTGCTTTTGAATTGCGTATATTATTTTATGTCCAATAATGTACTCTCTTGGTACTCCGGAAGCATTGTAAATTATTGTTAGAAAAATCAATAAAAAAAGACGTGTGGCACTCGGGGACTGCCGCGGTAAAGCTATTGCATAGCATTTTGTATCAACTTATGCATTTATAATTTTATTTATTTATTTTATTCATGCAGTATTGCTTTTTCTTTGATATTAATTCAAGTTACACTTTTTGAGCGTGGTGACCGATAAGAATTTTACAAGTACAGCTATTCACTGTTGTACATAAATACCTATACACCTATATACTTTCTCATAAACAGCTGCTTATGTATTCGTCCGATTTCGGAGCAGCTCGTCTCGATTCGTGCCAGTTTCGTAGAGTCGTATGTACAATACGTCTAATCGCACGCACACAACGCCGCCGTGTCGAAGACTGCCGAACTGAAACGACGTTAGACGATGCACGGCCTTCAAGCCACACCTCCTTGCCCGGCGGAGTGGGGAGCGTGAGGTTTTTTCGTTACGGAATTTCTGGATTCGGTCCCCGCGCTCAAGGCCCGCGATAGAAGCTATGCAATAGCTTAAAAAGCTTTACCTACGTTCAATTTTGGTGACTTGTGCCACAATCCGTTATATTTCTGATAACTTGGTACTTTTGATAAGGAACTCTACTACCATAATACATATAGGTCTGCAGTGTTCGTTTATTTATCGGACTGCACAAAAAATAGATAAAATCAGAAGGTGCCAACTCGCAGACATCCGCGAGCTTCACGTCGGCGAGTTGACAACTAAGTCTAATTTTATTGTTTTGAAAAGTAATTCGTATTTTTTAAGTTTTGCGTGATAAATATTAGGATTTGTACGGTCGTGTACCGAGGGATTAGTCCCTTGACAGTCAAATTTATTTAATGTGACTATATCGACATCATCTATTCTAATAATATTATAAAGAGGAAAAATTTGACTGTTTGTTTGTATTGAATAGGCTCCGAAACTACCGGTCCGATTCAAAAAATTCTTTCGTCATTGGAAAGCTTACTTTTTAGGGAGTGACGTAGGCTATATTTTATCCCGGAATTCCCACAGGAACGGGAACTTCACTAGTGAAACCGCGAAGCGCTGATAGTTCCTTATACAATAGCGAAATTATTGTTATGTTCATACGTATACCACCAGATCACGTAGTAGCAATGTCTCGAACGTACAGCATGGCTTTTAGGTGGCAGTCGTTTGAACAAACATGAAATACATTTTGCCGAACACGCCGAGGTTTCAAACCTTGGTTACATAAACACACTAAAACTGCATTCAAGTTATTATTTATTTATTATATCATGCGATCCTTCAGCAAAATATTCATAATTACAATGTGTGAAAAGACATCTGTACAAGTCCCCATTTAGAGAAAAAGAATACAAGTGATATGCTGTGCATCTAGTTTTATCCCAGCAATGGAAAAATACTAAAGACGCAAAAAACAAGCCATCTCAATCAACCTCGGAGCGATGTTTCATTGCCCTGATCACCGCTAGGGCGGAGAAAGCGGGCTATCGACGTGATCGATAGCTGCAGACTCCAGCTTTCTCCAACTAAACCGCTGATGCTGACCCAATGCTGGTGTCGACTCATTATTATCTCCTTCAAACGAGAAGCGGAATACTTTGGAAAATAAATCGGGACTAAAGTTACGAAGTTACATGAGATACTGTTAAACGGAGTGAATTGAGACTCCAGAGAGAATAAACACAGACGAATTACTGGATCAAGATATAACCTGGCTGTTAGCAGAGGAAGTATGCTGGCTCCGTGACTGTTCACTGACTCTTTCAGTCGATCTGACCTCTGCAAAAGGATTTTTTGCTCCCGTATCTTGTTCATTTCTAATTAGGCAGTTTTACCCGGTACCTTATCTGTACCTACCTAAAACAGTGGGGCAGAAATACCTCTAGTAACCGTTTCAACATCGTAGATGAATCTATTGCAGGGAAGTTAGAGTAAAACTTCGTTTTATGCGGGGGTGACATTAGCTTGAAGGTCTTCAGTCCAGAACGGAACATTTCATCTTATAAAATTCCACCACAATCCAATTCCAATAGAGCCTAAGATTCAAGGAGACCAAATTTTGCAAAATTGAGTTTAGGATTGAACTTATTATCCGGTGGAACTGGTTTCAAGTGCAGTAAACATCCTGTTCATAATTTTAAATTACGGTATTAAATGTTTTATTATGAAATATTACGGTCCATTTCATTTAATTGCAAAATGTTGTTGGTTCCATATTATCTCGTCAACGAATGATAAATGAGCTTACATGAATTCCCCAAATGAACCATTTCGACACAATTAGTCCAATCTATCTTCCATTTGGTTCCATCATAGGTGCTACAGAAAATAATTTAGGGCCTTAAATGGTTACAACAAAGGGCACTAAAAGGTCCAATTTCGCTTTTTCGGACTTTTCCGACGGATACAAAAACCTTTGTAACTTTGCGCCCTTTAAACTTGGGAGGTTCGATATAGCGCTGCTATCGCGTATTTTTAGGTCTTTTACGAAGTTCTGCTTAGTACCTATACCTACCTACCTAACTGATAAAGTGTTCGTGACTTTTCTCGAATGCTCGCCATTTATACTTCCTACGGCCTGAAGGAGCCTATTTTCCACTGAAAATCACCGTATTTAAGAAGAAGATACATGTGATGGCTTACGGGAAGCTGTATAAATTATTGGTTTAAGCTTTCGCTTATACGCTACGTATGTTCTCGATACAGACGGACAAACGTATCTTTTTTATTTATCTTAGGTTAAATAAAACTGTATTTCAGAAATAGCTGATACAGATTAGTTTGATGGATATCCAGGATCTGGCCTTTATATCCAGAGATTCTAAAGATTCTGAAGACCGAAAGAAAAAATTCTATGAGACTAAAACAAGTGACATTATTTCCTAGTTTAACATAACATAAAGTAATTAACTTTTTTTCTGAGGTCTCCAAGAGTCCTGTAAAGGAAATAAAGCACTTGAGATTTTTGAATTAGTTTCTACAAACATACAAACTTTTCGTGTTTGGATTTACTAGTAAGGAAATAGGTGAAAAAATAAAAGACAATAGGGTATATGCATGTGATTTCAAAATGGCAAAAAAAATATATACGTATTCTCTATTGATATAGAATCATATCTACATATTTATTTTTGCATTTTGAGATGTTTTTATTGTAGAATTTAACCATTGAAAAATTGATATTTTAAATCTCAATCGCAAAATTTCAAAACGCTACGCCATTGACTAGAGCGGACGTGACATCACTGTGCACATTTTTTCTTTTTTTATTCTGCTTGCTGCACCATGATTTGACACTATTCTGCCCACTTGACATTTCGTTTTGTCGATTATTTTCAGTTTTTTCGGAAAACCTCCTTTTCCTGAGATGATCACTACCGAGGTCGTCACCAAAGGTTTTAATCAAGTGTGTACGTCGACGTCACATAAATATGGCGCCAATATGGCAGCGTTTTTATCACCCGAAAATGATTTTAGTTTTGATTTGTTTTTTTTTACCTTGTTAATGCGAAATTCAGTGAGCGTCTTATCATTCCTCGGTTAAATAATGACCTAAAGAATCGATTAAAACAATAAAAAAAATCGATGCATATACCTACCCTATTAAGTCTGTGGTGAAACATTCTCACCCATCCTTTGTGTTTAGGTAGGTATCAGCATGTAAATTCTAAGAACCGCCCAAATCCGAATTTCCCTAGAACATTATCCTCTCCTCCGAGGGCATTGATTCGTCCCTTTGTGCGGATATTGACCTGGCTTTAGTTAAATCACGCTAAACTATGTGTCACTTACAGTCACTTCCATTAAAATGTCAGCACGGTATTGCCTTGTCATGACAAAGCAAAACCATGCTCTTCCTCATGAGGAGGGAAGGATCTTAAGAATAAATTAAGGATTATCTATAGGTACTCATCCTCTTCAGGTTTAACTTAGAAATACAAGACGCCATACAGGGTGGAAAGAATCAATGGGCCCTGTTGGGGAACGACCTTAAATCCTTTAATTAGCTCATTTTACTGAAATTAAACATTATTTTATTTTTAATAAGAAACGAAATCGCATTCATAGATCTTCTAAAAATTGCTGGTCTCACCTGGGAAGTGAACCAACTAAAAATTAAGAAAATAAACCCTCGCTTTTTTATTATGCGAATCAGTAGGATTAATGTTCAGGATAAAAATTGTCTGAGTGTCTTGTGTCATGGACGATATTAATAATATTAATATCGTCCAGTATACATGACACAAGACACTTAGACAATGAAACGTTATTTGGACCAAATAACGTTTCACCACCACGTTCCCAGAAAATCCGTTTCATCCGACCTCAACTGGGCTAGCTAACCAAACTGCCCAATAAATAATTCACAGAGCTGCGACCTATTTCAGCTTCAAACACGTAAACTTTACAGGAATTTCTACTAAAGTGGGGCGAAGCAAAAATCTGTGTAAACACACTAATCTACGAAACAATCTGTTTTAAATGAAATATTTACCATTAAACCTGCCACGAGTTAAAACCATTATTAGATTCGAAGAATTAATGTATCCTGGAAATAAACAACTACAACGGGGCTTGAAACCGCAAATTTCCCGGAAGTTTCTAAAATAGAAATTTGCCTATTTATGCTTATTTAATTCGTTTATTAAGACGAGACCTACATTAGAGTTCACCAATGCGTTACATCTAGGAACGTCTCAATGGTTACTCGTAGGTGGACCTAACGGCACAAGAGCCATTAGCTCCACCTCATGAGAACAACCCAAAGACTTAGACCAGGTAGTCGAATTTGGCATCGCATCCCGTAATAAGAGTTACGTACTGGCAAGCCCGCAATACAAACTTCGATGAACAGGAAATTTGCCAAGTTAAGAATTAAATAATGAAAGAATTACGTTCTTTCATTATTTAATTCTAAAAATAAAGATAGGAACTGCTGAAACTTGGCACCTATCAGATCTGTTATCGACGCAGCAACTTTCTATACGAACTTTGCGAATTTTCACATTTTTGTCTTCGGTGGAATTTAGTTTGGGGTACCTGCTCATATTTGAGATTCAACTGATTGTTTTTGAGATGTATAAAGATAACCAATAGCACGACGTCAAAATAGCGTCACGAGAACATCACGTCATTTGTTCGAGACGCTATTGGTCGATTTTACACCATATTTCTCTACTTGACTAGTGGAAGCTTGGGCGAAAAGTAAACTTTACAGAAACTAGGGTTTTATTCAATTTCAGATAACGTTACTGTGTAGAGAATTTATTATCCGACGTTAAACATGCCTCGAGGGTGTGAAATGGTTTTAAATGTAGGAAATTGTGGTTCAGCTAGAGTTCGTTTTAGAAATAATAGAATAATAATTTATTTATGTAAGTAAAACAAATGAGATTTGCCTTGTTTTATACGGGAATGGCAAGAGGCTATAAAATACCGTGTTGGTTAGAAGTTGGTAATTCCCATGATACACTGTAGCCCAGCAGTGGGATGTTTTTTTAGTTGGCCGTAATGTTACACTGCATGGCAAAGGTATATGATAAGGTCCATACACTTCTTTTCGCTGTATTTATGCCTCATAAACAATAATTAATTTTGGTTCAGAAAACTATAAACTGACTTAAATTTTTATAGGTTTTTCATGAATTTTCATGGACCCCAATGTCAGAACTGAACAAAATTAAAATGAGACCAAACGGAAGGCACCAGCTTTCATATAAAAAAAGAATCAACAAATCAAAAGTTATGAGGTAACAAACGTAAATAAACAGACGAATTGAGAACGTCCTCTTTTTTTTAAGTTTAACCAACTTCAAAATAAGAAAAGAAATTATTTATAAATTAAATTTTCATAGATTTCGGCCCTGCTGTGTGTATCAGTATATTTTTTTTGTGAAGAAGATATAAGTAGAATCTAATATAGTATGGTATTTTATGGCCTATAATCTCATAAACAAAATTAGGTATAAATTCAATTTTCATAGATTTTCTTCAGTATCGACTACTGCGTGTATCAGTATATTTTTTTTTGCGAAGAAGATATAAGTAGAAACTAATATAATGATGGTATATACTTATTTTTTACGCTTCTGATATAAACTGTGTGTTAAAAATGATATTATTTTGACCATTAACTCGGAACATCCCTCCAATAATTCCATAATAACCCTTGACGCACACACGGACTCACTGGCTCTCCAGTTAACCCTATTACCCGGTCCAATAGCGCCTGAAAGGTATTGTGTACGCCACAGAATAACTACATACTACGAGTGGCTGCTACAGGCGACGTCTTCCGGGTCGCATCAGATAATCCATTCGGAATGTACAGACAGCACAACAACCCCAACCTTAACCTCAACAGCCTCCATTGGTCCACTGCTGGTTTTTTTTTTAAGCTATTGCATAGCTTCTATCGCGGGCCTTGAGCGCGGGGACCGAATCCAGAAATTCCGTAACGAAAAAACCTCACGCTCCCCACTCCGACCGGAACAGCGGTGATACTTTTTAGTTTTGCCATCTATCGATCAATAGTAGAACTTTTAATGACTTTTTGAAATATGACGTTTGTGTCTTTAGTTCAGCAACTCGCCTCTAGATGGCATTGCAATAGCTTTATTGCGGCAGTCCCCGAGTGCCACACGTCTTTTTTTTTTTTACGGTAAATAGACCTTAGTTTGTCCGCAATCTCACCTGATGGAAAGCGAAGATGCGGCCGACGGTGTATCACGAAGGTCTAGAAGATACCTATTCACCCTTGTCTTGAAGAGAACCAGGTTGTAATTGGCCGGAAAAACAGAGGCAGGGAGCGAGTTTCATTCCTTTGCGGTGCGAATAATAAAGGTGGAGGAAAACCGCTTAGTGCGAGTGGAGGGTACATCCACCAAGTATGGATGGTATTCGCTGTGCGTCTGCTTGTCCTGGAGTGGAAGGGGGGATGCAGGCTTTCCCCTGCTCAGCGCCATAATGGCTTTTATTTGAGTCAGAGTCAGAGTCAAATCATTTATTTCTTTAGACTTACAAATTAAGCACATATACAAGTAAATTTTTTAGTATTTAAACAGCTTGATAAATAGTAATTATATCAAATAAGAAATAAGGTGAAATACGTCGATCAGAACTCTACTATTACTCGGTTGGCATAAGGATGACCATCTAACAAATAAAAACATTTTGCTTATGTTGATGATGTTGACCGTAAAGTAAGTAAGAAAGTGTCAACGAGGTAAATTAATGTACAATTCGCTTATTCTGCCAACCGTACCCTCAGGGCCGAAAGTCCTGAGCGCACTACCATAATTTACCGTTTTCACAATATTATACCATTCGGATACCGCCGACACGTTAACGCTACCCCTGACCTTTCGAGACGTGTTCTCTAAATAACGAAATAAAGACGTTCGATAGGGAAAGGTCAATTTGGAGAGAAGCCTTCTTAAACCTTTTTTTACCCAAATAATTATAGGCCTTAGTCGTTTTCGCCCCTCAAGTTTTGATACCCTGAATGTATTTAAACTTAAGGGGCTTTGCAAGGGTTTAGAAAATCTGGTGTTAGCCTAAACTACTAAAATTAGGATTTAGATAGCTAATTTTATGTTATTCTAAAACAACAGAATGGATACCAATGTATTGGCAAAATTGAAGGAATGAATTTTATTATAGCGCGTCTTGGGGAAGCTTCCGAATGGTATTGATGGATCGGTTGAGCTACCTGATTGTTTGCAACAGGCTGCAGTTAGCTGAACTGTTTTAATTGTGAACACCAATTTTAATTTGTTTTTATTATTTGATTGGAATTTTCTTCGATAAAAAACATTTTGGCTATGTGCATTTAAGCATATTCATGACTTTTGCTGTATTATTTTCTCACGATGCAGGGTGGACCAAATAGTGACGTCAGAAAAAAATAATGACTCACCCCCGCACCCCGATTTTACGTAGTTTTCGAGGTTTACGTATTGTTTGAACTTAACCTAACTCAATTTTGATGAGTGGTTTTAAGTTTTTCTATAGGAGTGAAAGAGAATACGAGTTATCAAATCTTTTCCTCATGCTAAACAGTAGTAACATTAAAATATCTGTCAAACGAAATCGTATAAAGTAATCCAGGACATCACTGATTTCATTAGATCTTATAAGTCCATGCCAACTTGTCTGTTGCCTTTTCAGAGACCAAATTTATTTAGCAAAAATGCCGATTTGTGCCAAATAAAGCTTGCGTCTGGTCATTTCTTTTAAAATCTAATTGCGTCTAAAATTCCAGAGATGCTATCCCGAATCCAGTCTCATTAAAAACACATAAGTTGGTGCTTTTATGCGCAGGCGCAGCGGAGTGGTACGGCGGCTGTAGGGCTGCTGTCGTGTTAGACGATCATTTGCCGTGTTTTATAAAAATATAACCGGCTTCCTAAATAGTATTTATCTATGAATTTATCTAGATCTAGTTACAATTGAAGTCATTTTTTAATGGGCAATATACCTTCGTTTGACGCATTCTCAACTGATAGAAAGCGAAGCTGTGAAGTCTTATTTAGTTTGATGATATTGTATGAAACTGTTGTCCCCTGTCTCCATAGAAAGTCTAGATAATATCAATACATACGAGTACATGTGCATTGAAGGTGCATGCCTACCCTTATTGCCAATATTTTAAATGCGAAAGTAATTAAAATTACTTGACCTTGTGTGTGAAAAAATTATCTAATATCTACCTATCATTTCTAACTTTATTCTGCCATTTTAAATGTATAAATTCTTTTGCAGTGCCCTTCAGGGTACTTGTACTATTGACCTAAGCATACATTAACACCTAAGCTGAATACCATGTACTGTACATATGAGCAAATTAAATAAATAAATAAATTAAGTCTGAATTTATTTGTTACCTTTTCGCAACTGAACAGTTCTTTGTAAAAATAGGTAAGGCAAGGAGTTTTATAAGGGTTTAAAATCAAAGAATTACTACTGTTATAGTAACCATTTAGTCATAGGATTCTAAGTGAACACCGGTGTTTTAACTAGCTAATCATATTGCTCTACCAAAATTTGCTTTTTATTATTATTTCGTCTATATTTGATTGCGACAGCCCTATGTGGTTTCGGGGATCGAACGCGGGCGCAGGGGGCCGCGCATGCGCTGTTCGTTGCCAAAAATCTAGTCAAACTGGCTGATAGAGTGCAACGCACTTCTCGATGAATGCGTGCTGGAACAGGAGTGCAGTGGAGCCGCTATTGAATAACTTTACCGTCTAGGTAAAGCGAACGCATATTTATCTGAACCGCCCCGAGGAATCCGAATTATTCAATTAAAACGAATGCAATCTGACGATTTTCCGACTCAAAGGCGAAAGGTCGCCAAGGTTTCATGGTTTTCCAGGCATAAGTTTTTATTATTGGGGCGTAGATGCTGCAGCTTTAAACGTTTGCCTGATATTTCCTCGATTTAGCCAGATGCGTATAGGACGATGGCGCTGTTCTTTGCGCATCTACATATTTATAAATTATTATTAATTAAGGGCTGTGGCTTTTGTGAAACTAATAAATGAATAAGTAAAAATATTTAAGAAGAGAAAGACACACTGTTTTGAGGTTCCATCCATCCACCATCCATAGCCTGTATCGGTCCACTGCTGGACGCAGGCCTCCCCCTGATAAACGCCTTTTTGGTATTTAACTCATGGGGGGTAATGCCCATAATCCCCACGCTGGGCATGCGGGTTGGGGATCGCAGTTTGGTGGAAGATTTGCTCTGCAGGGGGCGCTGCTGCCCGCCCTCCATAAGATATCCCTTAGTCGCCTCTTACGACACCCACGGGAAGAATTGGGGTGGTGCAAATTCTATGCCGCCGGCACCACACGACGGTTTTGAGGTTAAACGGTTTTAACTGTATTAAAATCAGTTGGTGGCTACCAACTATAATAGAATTTTATTCCCTTGAAGCACACTATAATACAATTTTATTCAGATCTTAAAAAAACACTTTTAAACTTTAGAAAACTAACAGTATAACTTAATTAAAATTAGATAAAACTTATCCTAGTATTTGTAATTTGTTTATATTTTGCAGATCCGTTTGCCAAATTTTTATGCTCTGATCTTTCTTAAGCCACTCCGTTCTACATTACTCCTGCAATAGGGTATATGCATCGATTTTTTTTATTGTTTTAATCGATTCTTCAGGTCATTATTTAACCGAGGAATGATAAGACGCTCACTGAATTTCGCATTAACAAGGTAAAAAAAAAACAAATCAAAACTACAATCATTTTCGGGTGATAAAAACGCTGCCATATTGGCGCCATGTTTATGTGACGTCGACGTACACACTCGATTAAAACCTTTGGTGACGACCTCGGTGGTGATCATCTCAGGAAAGAGGTTTTCCGAAAAAACTGAAAATAATCGACAATACGAAATGTCAAGTGGGCAGAATAGTGTCAAATCAAGGTGCAGCAAGCAGAATAAAAAAAGAAGAAATGTGTACAGTGATGTCACGTCCGCTCTAGTCAATGGCGTAGCGTTTTGAAATTTTGCGATTGAGATTTAAAATATCAATTTTTCAATGGTTAAATTCTACAATAAAAACATCTCAAAATGCAAAAATAAATATGTAGATATGTTTCTATATCAATAGAGAATACGCATATATTTTTTTAGCCATTTTGAAATCACATGCATATACCCTATTAGCCTTATATCCTCGTCCCACCTTTTCAAAGCCTGAACACAACAAGCACTCTGGTGTTGCAAATGTAATAACAACTGTAGCTTCCACGATCTCAAAGTAACTTTACTTATAACTAACAGCTCCTTGCGGTTTCATCCGCGTAGTTCCCGTTCCCGTGCGAATTTCGGGATAAAATATCTCACTGAAAAGGAAGTTTTTTAATGATTAAAGATTTTTTTAAATCGGTGTCGGCGCCTATTCTTTACAAATAAACAAACAAATCTTTCCTCTTTATAATATTATTGTATATAGGATATAGATTTATCAAATTATTTCAACAAATACAAAACCGTCTCCATGCCATCTCTTGTCCAGTTAGATAGTCGTACAGAGAGTAGGTGCATCTAAAAACTGCTACGGCCCCTGAGGGGGAGCTGGTAAAGGGGGGAGGAAGTACAAAGAAAAAATAACAGCGCCGAAATCGCGGGCGACGACCGGCCAATGAACCCACTCTAAGGAACCTAGGTTTGGGAGATGACCTAAGTGTTCAATTATTTGGTATATTTGGTGCGTAGGCGGCGGTGTAAGCTTATGTTATGGGTAAATATTTGGAGGAAGGGTTGTACAGAAGAAGGGGGTGATTTGATGAGTTTAGGTGGTATGAAATTTGGGGAAACTGATGTGTTCTAAGAAATTGAATGTAGTAAGTAATTTAATTAAGTGATAATCTTCCCTACGTGGCTTAGAAAGTGTAGAGAGCTGAGAATAGGAAATGAGTTTGATCTTAGAGAATATGATGTAAGAAAGAAAACCTTGGTATGCAGATGAGGACTCTTAGGTCGTTATTATAATAGATTGCTCAGTCATAGATTGTGGTGTCGATTCTGTTGTTTTAGGATTAGCTAGGAATTTCAAATAGATGAAAACAATTCTATGGTTGAAAAATTGGACTGACACGTTTAAAATTAGGATAGCAGCTCTAAAATTAAGCTGACAGACCTAAAACAACTCAAATGACTATAACCATATTCCTTGCGTAACATTTTAGTTGTTTAAAAAATTAAACGAATGGGTTTAAAATTAGGATGACAGCTCTAAAATTAGATTGATAGTTCTAAAACAACATAACTTAGTTATCAGTTGCTTTAACCCTATTCTTTGCATAACATTTTAGCTATGGTTAGAAACGTCTACCTAATTTTAGCAGGCATCTAATTAGGTCATGATTAAAATTTTTTGATGTTAAACTGATTTGAATTTCTAACCGATTTCTCAAACAACTGGATGAAATGTTTGACCCATGTAAAGAAGTATTTTGAAATAACATTATAGAAAAAAAACCAAATTTTGCTTACAGCAACACCCAACTACTCAACTCAGAGATGTATGCGATTTTGAAAAACGTTCTAATATAGCTATTTTAGGACCTGTATAGAGAATACCATAATTTTTAGGTCTACCTAGCATAGAAAATATAGACATCTTAAAATTTAGGTAAGGAATCCTAAAACAACAGAAGTCTTTGCATATCTAAGTCTAACACAGACCTTTATTATGACAGCGTGCTTAGTCATCGATCCATGCTTGAGTAACGCTTTCCTATGGCATAAACGTCATTCAGCGTAGATCTATGATTGAACAAGCTTTGACGAGTGACGTTTATGCCATGACGGCCTAGAGTCGGCCAAGATCACGGGAGAACTTCTATTCAAATCATTGATCTATGTTGAGTGACGTTTATGCCATGTCGGCCAAGAGTCGGCCAAGTTCAGGGAAGAACTTCTATTCAATCAAACCGATCATCATCAGAAAACCGATTAAGTTAGTTGAAAAGGCCATTAACGAAGAAAATTACACTAAAAAAACGTGGAGGATTTCGACTGGTACTGATGTGGTTAGTCGAGCTACCTGTAGATTGTTTCCAATAGTCTGCTGTTCTGTTATGTTTATATTTTAAAAATAATACCTAGTTCTTAAAAAGAAATTTACAATAAAATAAAAGAGGACGCTTCCGACTGCTACTGATGTGGTCATTTGAGCTACCTGGAGATTGGTTGCAACTGTCTGCAGTTAGCTGAATTGTTTCGATTTTAAATACTAGTTCATGATGCTTTCTTTCATGAAACTTCAAAATAGAACACAAAGTTCTAAACCGCATTAATAACGCATCAGTCTCACACCTGGCCACCTTTGCCTGCCAGAAACCGAAATACCACACATTTTTTAATTCATTTTTACATACAAATAGCCTTCTACAAGCAAAATTCAACTTTACTGCAATGAAAATAATCATAAAATACCTTTTGAATTGAGATCGTATATTCGTAGCCTGTATTCAAGATCTCTTGAATGGTAGAAAGGGGCGGAAAGTCTTGGTGTTAGAAGGGATTTTAGGGGTATTCTGTGGGTGGTCAGGTTTTGATGGGTGCTGTAACTTACAGACTTGAGGAGGTAACTTGAGGCGGGGAATTGTCGCATAAATCTGAGCAACTTGAAACTTTCGAGAGTTTCTAAAGTTGTTTAAAGACTTTTGTAGCTTTTATCATGTTTGTTCTATGATGCTAATGAATTATGCGGGCAGTTGAAACAATATCAACGAAATGTAGGATTTGGTAAAGCGTGGATTTCAGATAGTTTAATTGGTTTTACAGTTTTATACAAAGAACTCGGAACTTGATACATTCGGTTTCCTTGGCGCGTAGGGGTTGAAAAGATGTGGACTTTGTTTGTTTGGAAGCGGTAACGAAAACCATATCTATAAGTTATAGAACTTACTATTGGAAAATGTAAAAGTTCCAATAAATGATTCACGCGAAAACTGCTTACTAGAACGGATCGGGCTGAAATTTTGCAGAGATGTAAGAGGTGACTCCGTAGACCACCGTTTTTACCCATAGATACCTTAAAGTGTTACCATAGAACAATATAGTAGGATGTTTGTTGACTCCCTGAACCCGTGGGCACTACTAGATACTTATAAGTTTAAATTTTGAAATTCATATAGGTAATTCTAATCCTGGAATCAAATAAAGGCTACTTTTTATCCCATAAATCAGTTCCCGTGGGATGAAAATCACCTTTTAACGTTTCCGTAGGAACAACGCATGCGAAGTATTGCGTAGCGTAGTTGTTTATAATATTAATATAAATAAAGACGCTGGAGCTTATAACATGATCGCTGCAAGCGCTCGGGTGAACGATTCGTCAACCAATCATTAGTGAGAACATAAAATAAATCTTATTTTATTTTCGGATGGGGTCCTTTGTCATCAGCATCAGTAGATATCATTGTGATTGCTTCTACCTAGTAAGATCGAAATAAAATGGAAGAATATCAAAAATCGTCATCTTTGTGTTAATGACCCTAGTCGAATATCGGCTACGATGGCGGCTAGCTGGGCTAGTTGGCGTAGCCGATATTCGACTAGCCATGTACCATCTCGGAGTCAGAAAAATTGCGGTATTACACCTTGGAAAGCAAGCATAACGTTTTTCATAGTAAAGAAGTAAAAAAGAATTTGTGTACTATTTGTTTAGAGGGGTTGTTGTACATTTGCCACAAAGTAAATTCGTGACATTTTTGTGCACTCCACACATTAAAAGTAGATTCGTCACATGCATTAAGGCGCATACATGAGTAAAAGTGGCGCCGCCACCTATTTTATCTTATTATTACGTCGTTTAATGCAGAAAATTTTAAATTCCATCGTACTATCCCCCCAACTGGGGGGCGGGGAGCAACGCCCTCTACAGAACCATTCTCAAATCAAATCAAATATTTATTTATTTCTCTCACAATAGAAGCTTAGTTGCTAGGATACAGTGCTAATAGTAAATAAAACAAATATTATGGCTAACATTGTGAGAGACTGGTGCCTGTTTTAGGTTCACAAGAACCTGTATCACCACCACCACCTGGTCACCAGTTTTCTACTACCAGACTGTGATTTCCAACACGCATACCCAGCGTGAGGATTGTAGGTTGGCAATAGCCACTTATCAAGGTGAGGCCTGAGTCCAACAGTGGACTTTTATAGGCTGTTGAGGTTGAGGTTGAAGTGAGGTATTACAACGAAGTTTCGTGGTGTAGAGCTAGTACATAGGTAACGATACTAACATTATAATTTCTTTTTCCAGCTGAAGTCTCCAACCGAAGATGGCAGCAGCATGGGAGGAGACACTCCAGCATCCAACGGATCCATCTTCACGATGACGCTCAAGAACAACCATCTCATTGTCGAGACAGAGGAGAGGAACGTACGTTATATTCTTATATACTAATTCAATAAATAACCTAATTTATTTCTTAGAATTTATATAACCTTTATTGAAAAAGAAAATTACAATCAAGTAATAAAAATATGATAAAACTAGTACTTACAATTGAGCTAACCGCAGACTGTTGCAAACAATCGACAGGTCAACTGATCCATATCAATAACATTCAAAAGCGTATCCAAGGCGCTGGTTGCATTGCCCCGCTGGCTGTTTGTCAATGCTGATGCGCTGGACCAGATATATTATGTATATTATTTGATTGTGATTTTCTTTTTCAAAAAAGTAATAAAATTAATAATAATAATAATATAAGGACAAATCACATAGTCTATTAATAATAAATTCAATTTTCTCCCTTTCCAGGACATTACCAGAAACGGCCGCGAGACAAAGATGAAGTACTCCCCCGACAACGACGGCATCTTCGTGGTAGAGGTGCAGCAGTCGACGGCGTACCGTCCGCAGAAGCCTCCGCCCTCGCCGCCGCGGGAGCCGGAGCTGGCGCCCAACCAGGCGATCGTGCACCGCGTGCCTGAGGAGGCCCATGATAGCAGGTTATAGCGTCTTTCTTCCAATCACTATCATCAGGCATAGGAACTGGTTCTGCGCGGCGGTTTCTCACGACTTACACCAGGTCATCAGTCTTCCTTATGAGGGTATGCCAAAACTACGCTTTCGGGTACGTGGTCGTCACTCGAAAACCTTGGTCTTCGAACTAGGGCACTGCCCTTTCTTTGGAGATAAGCTAAGTTGCCAATTACGACATCCAGCCAGAGTTACAGGACTTACACTGCAAATCCGTGGTGGAGGTGCAGCAATCAATAGCCAACAGCTCCTACCCTCCCCACTGCTGAATTTAGCTCCATGCCGGAGGAGGTCCCAGGACGGCAAATGTAGCAGGGGTTCATCATAGTGTGAGTATTTTTGCGTGTTTCAATGCGAGACCCACACCTAGTAGTATGGGGTGACAGGAATGCTCATCTGGGTACAGCAGTCGACATTCGCTTTCAACTGTATCTGTGCTGTCTGTGTCCCAATCGGTGGGAGAAAAGTGGAGTGACGGAGGAATGGGGTCGGCGAGTGTGTGGAATGGTGGGCTCGCCGGCCATGTATGGGAGGAGGAGGTCCTGGTAAGATAGATTCTTATGTATTGCTGTAGACAGAGAAGCTTTTAGGTCCCAACATAAAAAATACTCAAGCGAATTGGTGATCAAAGGAAACTGTTGCCCTTTGTCACCTTTAACGACATTTCTGTGTCTCACCTCTTTGTTATCTCTCTAACCCTAAGTTATTTTGAATAAATTATTTGATTTAATTTTAATAAGTTGTTAAATTTAATGTTCGAATCGTTACAAGGTTTTATGGTTGATGATTTAATAAACAATAAACAGTAATAATCTGCGGGATAAGTTGGATCTATTTAGACGTAATTACTGCAAGAAATAATTAACAATCCAAACCGTAATATCGACCAATATCATCATCATCATCACTCAGTTTACATTAGTCCACTGCTCTGTTGTCAAGGAGCGCTGCTACCCGCCTTTCCGGTGTCTGTCCATTATTCGCCTCTAGTGACACCCACGGGAAGAGTTGGGTTTGTGCAAACCATAAGCCAACACCACACGGACCAATATACCATTAACAAATGCAAATAAAGAACTTTCTTCTTTCCAGGTTCGAACGAGACAAAGCCCTTGCGCTCTCCTCCACCGGCCTCTCCATATCAGACCTCAGCATGTCTTCGATCGGGTCCCACAACGTAAGCTACTCCTACAGCAGCCAGCTCGGCTACGAACAAGGACCGTTCGGCTACCCCGTCTACGCTGGGTACGACGTCAACCACGACACTCCTGAAGGCATCATCGCCGACGATTCACAGGAACCTCTCATCTGCAAGACGCCAGCTGATCCTTACAAGCCGGTGGTAACAGCCGCGATCTTCAAGCAAGATTCTATCATTGGTTCTGACGCTCTGCAAGGTCCAGGCTACTGCCTTGAAGGTTCAACCGACGGACCGCTGCTATCCGATGTCCAAGCAAGAGAATACAGTCTTCATCACCTCCAAGAACAGAAGATGATAGAAAACGGAGTGGCTGTTCCGATCCCAGAGAAAATAGAGAGCGAAAACAAGAGTTTCAACAGAGCTGATAGTTTGCCCGTTCGGTTAGAAGAGAAGGAAGAACCGAAAGAGGTAATGGAAACGATAAAAGAGGATGATCGTCCAGCTAATATGTTGAATGGTAAACGGGCATCGGTACCAATTATAAGGACAGAGGTTTATGAGACGGTGAAAGACGCGATCCTACCACCAGGCTCGCCGAAGTTTGAGAATCTCTTCAATGATTCTTCGCCTGCTGATAGCAGCTTCGATTCTCCGCCGATGATAACGATTACGGAAGAAAGCGAGTCGAGCAAGTCAGAAACCAGTTAATTAGTTTGATCGATGTTTATAATAGATCCAACGTTAAGCGGACATGTTTGCCTTCAGCGGATATCCGACAAAATGAATCTTGGAATAAAATCTAAACGTACAATTAATGTTGAGTAAATTATAAAGTAGTTCAAGCAAATCAATGCTTGACGTTGCTCTTGTGATTTTTGTTATTGTAAGTTAGATAGTTATTTATTAATATTCTCCGTAAATAGGAAAATAAATTAAAAGCGATATTTGTAAATAAAAATATGAACAAGTTTAGGACGTTTAGGATTTTATTATCAGAAATAAAAAGCATTGGTCGTATTGGAGACCCTATTAGGCTTCATTTTAGTATAATGCGAAATCAATTTATATAATTTTGGTTTACAATAAAAAGTAATTTCTCTATATCTTCAATCAAATTAATATGAAATTAATTGTATTGTAGAAAATATCACGCTACTAGATTATAATTATGATAGGTTTCTTGTAGGATAGTACAAAATGGAATTGATATCTTCTTCTATTTTTATGTAGTAGATATTAAGTTAAAATTTTACACGCATACATAATGAGCGATCATTTTATTTAATCGCATTTTTTCAATTCAGATTTATTTATAAATAAATATATATAGTTCGGTACAGTAATAAAATTAAATTCCTCATTTATGTTTAAAAATAGGTTAAAATGATTATAGGTTTGTAGGTTCCCACCTAGATGCTTATAAGATACCGTAGGTATATGGTTTATTTTCATTGTTTTTAAGAGAAAAAACATATATTTACCCGGTGTTAAGTAATTTATTCTGTTTAATGGGAAAGCTGTTTTGGTTGGTTCTTAATAAGAAACTTAAACCTGTATCCATAAATTTTAGATTTAGCGCCGTCCGTGTTACAAACGAATACGTTGTGTGCCAAGCAAAAATATTCTTTACGTCTTTTAAATTTAGAGTTGTTGTTATTTTGCCAAAGTGTTTAGATCATAACATAAAATAGGTTAGGGAGTAAAATATTCCAGCATATTAAATGTGTCAAATCTATTGCAAATAACTAAGTTCGACAACATTGATAACGGACAAAAATGAGTTTATGCCTCTTAAGGTATCTTTGGCAGTAAGAGAAGTCCGCTCGTCCGCTGCGCTAAAAACCTAAAATTGTCCGCTATTTGTGCATATAAAAATATTTCGAAAGAATGTCGTAGTTTTATAGATTTCTGTGAAGTTATAATAACCTGAACCATATAAGAAAACGAGTTTATTTACCAAAATTAAGGAAATCTTATTGTAATTACGTTTGCATATTCACTAAAATAATTTTATTTATAGTTACTTTTATAAAATAAATTTTATGTAATTTGCGAGAATGCTATTTTATTTTTCGAGTTCCAATTGATTTCTTTATATCAACATATCATATACAGGGTGGGGTAAATTCTTGGCCCTTTAAGGGTAGCTACCGTTTCTTCTGTAGTTGGTAGGTTCTATTCTTGAAAACTTTCTGTTTTATTATGAAGAAAACAATATTGCTATTTTAGTTTTTCGAGAAAAAGTACGGTTATCCCAAAAAACAAGTTGGTCTCAATCGACTCTATTTCTAACCAGGAATACATTTCCCAAAGTAACATACCAAATCAAATCGTAAGTTTGGGCAATAATTAAAAAAAACAATTCCCATACATTTTCTATTAAAAAACGAGTACTAAGTGAAAACAACAATGTCACTCATTCAATAGTTTTTAATTCAAACTCGTATGTAACTACTTTTTAAAGTTGATGGGCTAATTTTGAAGGCAAATGACCAGCCCCGCCGATACCAAACTAGATATAAACATAACCTTGTGAGCCGGAATCAAAACTAAAAATCCACCAATCCTCCCCCAACTCGATGGCGGTAAAATAAAATCCCAGAAAAATTAAAATGTCTAGAAAAAAATAACACTTTCGAAAGCATACTGAAAGAGATGCTCATAAAAAAATGTTATTACAAACTTGAAGATTTCTTCAACGATCCCTTTAGCGACTCGCAAATTAAATTATAAATTAGTATAATATTAAGTTCATTATTATTAATTTTAAGATACTGCGCGATACCTGCCTGTTCTCCATTGCAACACCCACGGGTACATAATGTGATCTTAACTTAAACTCACCTTATCACTAAGACCTGATTGTATGAATGCAATAAATACGGAATACTGAATACTGAATATTTCCAAACAAATAGTAAGCAGGGAAACCTGGTTCAAAGCTTTCTCAAGCTCAGACGCTATCATCTGCAGTTCGTGAAAGTTCTAATAGGTGGCGCTACTAAACGTACACCGCCATCTGTGGGGTGGTGAGGGAATCTTGTTAAGCTTTCACCACATAGAAACCTTTTGTTACCTTTTTAGTATGTCAGTGAAGACACAAGGGTATGTTAGTTCTCACTGAATTATTCAGATGGAGCAATTTGAAAATAGGTAATCTTAGGTCTCGTTTACAGAGACGCAGGCATGCAGCGGTGCGTGCGGGGCCCGCAATAAATTCAAATATATGGCGTTGGTAGAGTGTGTTTACGGAGAAGCGTTTATACACGCAATTGTTTGATTTGACGCGTCGCACACGGCGTGCACCGCCACTCTGCACGCTCCGCCTATCCATAAACATCACCGTACATTGCAATATTTTTGTGTTTACGCGTGCGATGACGGGGCCGCTCCACGCCCCCAAAGGTTTTAGTGTGTGTACAGCCCGTGTGAGTCTTTGAATTGAGGTGTAAATGTAATTTGTAAATTCTTAAAGAAAATCACCCTGTTCTTCATCCGGATCCATGAGAATAGGGTATATGCATGTGATTTCAAAATGGCTAAAAAAATATATACGTATTCTCTATTGATATAGAAACCTATCTACATATTTATTTTTGCGTTTTGAGATGTTTTTATTGTAGAATTTAACCATTGAAAAATTGATATCTTAAATCTCAATCGCAAAATTTCAAAACGCTACGCCATTGACTAGAGCGGACGTGACATCACTGTACACATTTCTTCTTTTTTTATTCTGCTTGCTGCACCTTGATTTGACACTATTCTGCCCACTTGACATTTCGTATTGTCGATTATTTTCAGTTGTTTCGGAAAACCTCTTTCCTGAGATGATCACTACCGAGGTCGTCACCAAAGGTTTTAATCAAGTGTGTACGTCGACGTCACATAAACATGGCGCCAATATGGCAGCGTTTTTATCACCCGAAAATGATTGTAGTTTTGATTTGTTTTTTTTACCTTGTTAATGCGAAATTCAGTGAGCGTCTTATCATTCCTCGGTTAAATAATGACCTAAAGAATCGATTAAAACAATAAAAAAAATCGATGCATATACCCTATTAGAGAAAAGTCGTGAAAGGAGTCATGACCTCAATAAGGTATATGCATGTAACTTCAAAAAAGCATTGCAATAGCTTTACCGCGGCAGTCCCCGAGTGCCACACGTCTTTTTTTTTACGTATTCTCTATTGATATAGAAATATATCTGTATATTTATTTTTGTATTTTATGATGTTTTTATTGTGAAATTTAATCATTGAAAAGTCGATATTTAAATCTCAACCGCAAAATGTCTAAACGTACAATAACGCTATTGGCACCTAAAGCGTGACGTCATACTTGAACATTTTTGTATGGGCATGAAGTTTTGACTTTGAGTTGACATATGGAACACGATGATCCGTGACGTCACAAAATGTAAGGGCTAACATGGCAGCGTTTTTATCATCCGAAACTGAGTGTAGGTTTACTTTTTGTTTTTTACCACAATAATTTAAAATTTTGTGGCCGTTATATTATTTTTTTGTCTATATATTAACCTAAATAATCGATCAAAAAAATCATGCATGTACCCCATTTGGGAGAAAACAAAAACTGCGTGTTTATATTCCTTTTAAATAATTTAGGTTTTGCAGAAAATTGAAACGATTGATTTTCAATAAATACGACGCATTTTAGTTTTGCTCCTACGGATTCGGATTTTAATATGGATCAATCTTTGCAAAGAAATCCATTATAAATATAATTGAAGGAAATGGAAAAATTTATTAAAAATTTAGTTTGAATACCTCCCCACTAAGCATTAATGTGAAAATTTTAAATAATTCTGTAATAGACAGTAGTAGTAATAAAATAGTCCAGTAAGGTGTCAAAAGTGTCCAATATCTTCTGATAATCTCACTGACGGACTAATTACATTTTTTTTACGGATTTCAAAAAAGGAGGAGGTTCTTAATTCGACTGGTTTTTTATGTTTGTTACCTCAGAACTTTTGACTGCTGGTCCGATTTTCATGATTCTTTTTTTATATGAAAGCTGGTGCTTCCCGTGTGGTCCCATTTCAATTTGGTTTAGTTCTGACAGTGGGATCTAAAATTCATGGAAAAACTATAAAAATTGAAGTCGGTTTATAGTTTTTTAAAACAAAATTAATTATTTATCGTCAGGTCTAATAGCCCGGTCAAGGTTAACACCTCCACTGCCGTCTCCAAATCGCCTGCCAAAGTTATTTTGGCAAAATACTCGTTGTGAGTGTGATCAGCAGTGAACATTCCTACATCTACTGATTTTTTTCGTAATAGGTCTGAATTATGGCTTTAATAATAATTGAAGGATCGTTTACTCTGACCTGATATTAAGATATACGTGTCTTATGTGCTCCTACGGCGAATAGATGAGTTTAATTCATTTATTTTCCGTGAAAACCGTTGGTCAAGTCAAATTGCTACTAAATATAATATGAGAGTAGTAAATATAATATAGAGTATAAATAATTGATACGACAAAGAATCGATTCGAGCCACTCCAGATCAAAATGCAAAAATTTAATTAAAGCTAACAGGATAATAACTGGTCCCACTCCCATCAAGAAAAAGTAGTTTCAAAAGAAGCAAAATCTGGTGTTTGCTGTCCCTACATTTCTATACGGGAATCAAACCCGCCACGTCTGTAAGTATTAACTGAGTAACATCATATAAAGCGGCTTGCTTTGTTACCGTCAAATGAAAACTCATTTTACGTTCTCTCGTGTGCTTTTGCAAAACACATTCCACGGTTAAAAAGCGTGATTTCAACCATTCTATTTCATGTTTTATTTTAACCCTGTTACAACAGCCGAACGGATAACGTTACCCGAAAAAACAGCACACTGTTTTTCCAACAACCGTGCAGGTAAATTCTAATTTCAAAACTTTATCCCGGAACCAGAATTAGGTCAACTTGAACCGCGAATACGGAAAATTCCCCTCAAAAAATTAAAGAGATAAAAAGGCATTACTCGCGTCACAAACATCAGAACTACCCTCATCTCGCAGCTATTGATTCACTGCGGATAATTGAGTACACGCGTGTCACCCCCTAGGACCCCATTACCCCCTCGCACGGGTGGGACCTCATTTGATTACAACGGAAAAAGCGACGAAAAATCGAGTAGATGCGCTGCAGTAATCGCCCCGTCGCCATGGTAACCGATATTAACGCGGGGGGTACATCACATAAATAGATTCGCACATAATACGTCCGATTCCACACACGCGCCCCCACCGCCTCCATTTTTGTACAGTGTTAAAATGCCTAAAACCACCCCGGCCGAGTTTAAAACAGCCTCCCGGCATGCAGATTAGCTAAAACTACGTATTTTTTACTTGGCAAGGGATCTTTTTTCTCTTTTCGCCGCTCACACAGCTCGCTAACTACCGAAATGTGGGCCCGGGAGGGTTGGGAACGGAAAACTTTGTGTTTTAAATATGTCCGAAGGCACGCATTATAACGGTTTACTGTAGGAATCGCTGTACCCTTTGGCAAGGATGCTCCGAAGTACAGGTAGCCTCTGACCCTTGAGTTCCGGAGCTGTTCTCAAATGTTAGCTGTTAACAATACTTGATTTTGCCAGACATCACATTTTGCCACCTAGACGATCGACACGTTCGTTTTGTATTAAGATGGAAGGGGTGAAATTCAGGTTATTAGCTCCTAAATAGATTTTATATTTAGGAGCTAATAATAAAGGTTTCATAGTATCTGTGTTAATTGTTAGGTCTTTAAAAAGACTGCTGGTAGAAGCTAGATAGATCAAGCTAAAGAAAAAATGATAATGATCGTGAACAAATACGTCATTGTTAAAAAAGAAAATTACTATGAAATAATATAAATAAATTAGAAATAGTATTGAAAATTGAAGCAATTAAGCTAACTGCAGAATGTTACAAGCAATCTACCGAAATACTCATTCGTTTCGGGGTTTGGATTATTATTAATAAGTCTATTCATTCAAATAATTAGCACATGTGCACCTTATCCATATTAATATTTGAGATTTTCGAAAGTAATATCTGTCTCTTTCTTTTCCTCACCTTTTCACGACAAAATGGTTCATCGAATATCAATGAAAGGCAGCGATTTTGGGAAAGAACAAGGATATTTTGTCAAAAAATTACATGATTGCCTATGTCTAAATAATAATAAATTTTAATTAATTCTTGTCTTAACACATATATTTTCATATACTTCCAGTACAGGAACAATAAAAGAGGATACCACCAGCTTTTGCTTTATCTGCAACTACACCACCATTATAAGAACTACACTGGCCCGCAAAACTAAATATCACACAAAGTTTTTTTTTTCTAAACTTGAGTTAGATATTAAAAATAAAAAACGTTTTATAGCAATTTTTATAAGCTTTCTTTGAAACTATAGCAAGTTTATAACATTTTTTCGTAACATTTTGAACTATAAAAAAAGTTAAAACAATAAAATAACCATTATTAGCTTAGTGTCCAAAAACTCGATAACTATTTTATAAGAATGTGTGACATGTTTTTAATTTTTTAATAATTGGTATTGCCTCCGCTTTACACTACGTTATTGCAATTTTAAAAATGTGATACTTAGTTTTGCAGTGTAGTATTTACAATTGAAACAACTGAGCTAACTGCAGACTGTTGTAAACAATCTACAAGTACCCTAACTGATCCATATCAATACTAGTCGGAACCGTCTCCAAGATGCTGGCTGCATTGCCCCCTTGCATAATCACCAGCTCTCGGGTCACGCGCCGCTTCGACCAGGCTCGCAGATATTTTTTTTATTGAAAGTTTATTAGTATGCGTATGTAATAAGTATCGCTGTAACTACCTTCAGGTTTGAATATAAAAACAATTTCCCATTTAGATTCTACAATTTCTCCGAGTAGGCCATGTTGTCTCCAAAAACCACAAGAGCGAAGCAATTGGCCTTTCAAGCTAGTGTTTTTTTTCTGCCGAGCGGATCATATTGAATTATTAAGTATATTTTATTATAAAAAACATTTATTGCCCAAATAATTCACAGCTTAAGTATAAAAACCTGCATGCATAGATAAACAATATAACAAAAGAACTAAGTAACTAATTTAAGTAGGTTTATGTAGGGTAAGAGTATAGTAGCTGTCGTTTTTCTCAGGCAATATTTTATTTTTTACTTTACGTGTCTCAGTTTCAACTTATGCTCAATGATGTAAAGACCTTTGCTTACATTACCGTCTTTGTTGCTAAGCCCCGAAACCTAAGAGTAGAACAACCATAGTGAGTATAACAATGCCATACACAAACCATAGAATTCACAAACAATTAGAAAACAATGCCATCTGAAACTTGAATACTTATAAAAATGAAACAAAGTGTAATGTTCAGTATAATGCTGGCTTTATTAAAGTTTTCTTTTGTAATTATTTCATAGAAAAATATTTTTAGAATCGTTTTCAAAGTTTTCAGTCGGTTGATTATAGTTTTGAGTGTTTTTGAGTGTTGTCAGTTTTTAGGCTGTTCTATTGTATAGCTTTTTTAAATAAGTGTGCAATAATGAATTTTCTATCAATGTCTATTTAAAAAAAAACTATAAGCCCACGTCCATAGTCGGTCGAGTTTTTCTGGATTTAATAAATATAAAAACGTGACAAAAACACCAGAAAAAGCCTGTATCGTCCAGACCTATACCAAATTTGACTAGATTTTTGACTGCTTACTAACAAAATGAAATGAAAATTCAAATTTAATAGGGAAATACCAAACATAGTATTAACAAAACCAGTTTTTTATACCAATAGTATTATATAATAAGAGTATTTTAAACTACAGTGTATGTTAAAAAAATAATGTTTCCTAAATTACTAATTAATAGTTGGTTCTGAAAAAGGAACCAATAGCGACCGTTTTAACCGTGGGGAAATAAATGTGAAGTCATTCCAAAATAGAGGCCAGGGCACTACATTTAGTTAAATATGTCGATCATAGGCTCAAGGGTCATTCCTTCCATCAGAGTCAGAGTAGGAGTAAGAGTCAAAGAGTCAAATCGTTTATTTCTTTAGACTTACAAAATAAGCACTTAAACAAGTCAAAGTTTTACTATGTAAACAGCTTGATAAATAGTTTTTACTATCAAACAAGAAATAAGGTGCAATTGACTCTAATTCACTTCAATTTTTTGTCCACTAGCGGAAGAAGTGAAAAAGAAACCACTAGCAAGTTTATCGCTTATCAACTAATACAATCTTAGCATAACTAAGTCTAACTGTTCTCCCATACTATTGTCGGTGTGGAACTGGGTGACATCCGGCCAATCTGTCGTTTTGGCTATCATTTCGCTACCATCGATCTAGATATCCGCCAACGCTATGCCATGGATACCTTCTTATTTTGTTAAATTTTTCATACAACAAATGTTAAAATCAACTGGCTGTACACAAATCCATATAAATTAATATTCAAACGGCCATGAGTAGCTAGCTTACGAAAGATGTCAATAAACAAGTATAATTCTTAGTAAAATTCAATATAAGTCCACTATCGCTACAAAAAGCAGTCGGAAAACTCCCTACTAATCCAAACCAGCCCTACAGTTCAAAATTCCAATTAGAAATGCTGACCCAAAATCGAAAAAGGATATTAAAATATTCACCAACGACAAATACAATACGCAACCAGCCAGCATTACCAGAAGGGATGAAAAAAGGCTGCGCCCTTCATTATTAAGCAATTTATTAGTTGAAGGCCGTAGGGTAATCCTGTAGGAGCCTCTATGCGTGTTTTATTTAGAAACGATTTTAGATAGGGTTCGCTGCGCTCGTTGGCCCAAGTAAAAGCGGATGCGGGGGTAGGTTATATTGATCTATAGCTATACTTCTATACTAATATTATAAAAAGGAAAGATGTGTTTTTTTTTACTATAGAAACTTTCTTAAGTGACGAATTCATTATAATTGTAAGCGGGTTAACTACGATTTTTTGTTTGTTTGTATTGAATAGGCTCCGAAACTACTGGACCGATTAAAAAAAATCTAAGCTTGCTTTTAGGGAGTGACATAGGCTCTATTTTATCCCGGAATTCCCACGGGGTCGGGAACTACGGGTGAAACCATGAGGCACTGCTAGTGTATATTAAAAATCAAAATATTTAATATAAAAATTACAAAGTAATATAACTTCATAAAACTTACTCAGTGAATCTTGAACTATGAATTATAGTAAACTAGCTACGCCCCGCGGCTTCGCACGCGTTGTTCCTATGGAAAAGTTTAAAGGTGATTTATATCCAACGGGAACTGATTTATGAAAAAAAGGAGCCTATATTTGATTCCAGGATTATAATTACCCGTATGCAAAATTTCAGCCCGATCCGTTTAGTAGTTTTGGCGTGAAGAGGTAACAAACATCCATCCATCCATACAACTTTCGCATTTATAATAATTATTAGTGTGATAGTGTGATATCAGCTTACCTAAATAAAGTTTTCGCATAGTACTATAGAGACTACTATAACATATCTAACAAAAAAAAAACGACGTGACAAAGGTTTTCTTTGTCCTTGGGTTCTTGTAAACAAAAAGTTTGCGTCTAACCCTCAAAAGATAATACGAAAACTCTCATTACAAAATCTTACTAAACATGTAGGTGTGTCAATGGTTTTTCTCTGTCCTTGTTTACAAAGTTTGCAAGTAACTTTTTGGGGTTACATGTTACTGAAAATTTAGATGTGACAAAGGTGTATTCCCTCGCCTTGGGTTCTTGCTTACACAAAGTTTGCGTGTTACATTTTTGGGGGTTAAATCTTACTGAAAATGTAGATTTGACAAAATTCTTTTCTTCGTCCTTGGGTTTTCTTAAAGTTTGCACGTAACTTTTTGGGGTTATATTTTACTGAAAATTTAGATGTGACAAAGGTGTTTTCCCGCTCCTTGGGATCTTGCTTACACAAGGGTACAATAAAGTGCTTATTGGGATATTTATATAATTTATTCTAATTTAATTTGATTTAAATGTAAATGTAAATAACTGCACCTACTACCTACTATGCTATTTATTTAATTTAATCTTGAAATTGTAATTGTGTATTTTAATGTGTCTATGGACTTACGGGTCTGAAATAAATGATTTTTATTTATTTGTATTTATTGGCAAGGCCTGGATGGTCAAGTCAGTCACTGCCCGGAATAAGTAGCTGTCGTACTATAATGTTGATAAACATACAAGTAGTAGTAGTAGTAGTAGTAGTAGTAGTAGTACGATTTTACGACCATTTTTGCAAATGAAAGGTCTGTGTAAAATAAAACAAAAACACAATATACAACATTTATAGCCAGTTTTATAGCTTTATTGCATAGCTTTCAGATAAAGTAAGCTGAATCACCCTACTCAAAAGCATTCTATAGCTAGACGTAAAATAACACGTGAGCGTGCGAATCCACATTCGCGTGCAAAAACTTGTCATAATAAGCGTTTTCATTTTGGCAAAAATTGTCGATGTGAACAGGTTGGCTGAAGTTGGCGGTGCTACCCCGGGTCGAGTCGGTCTATCGTCTCATCGGACTATAAGAGTGAGGAGTCAAAGTCAGAGTCAGAGTCAAATCGCTTATTTCTTTAACTTACAAAAAAAGCACTTAGACAAGTCAATTCTTACTTTATAAACAGCTTGATCAATAGTAATTTCTATCAAATAAGAAATAAACTCTAATTAACTTTAATTTTTTTATCCACTAGCGGAAGAAGTGAAAAAGAAACCATTAGCAAGTTTATCGCTTATCAACTAATACAATCTTTGCAAATCTAAGTCAACTAATTTATGTTCTTACATACTATTGTCGGTGTGGAACTGGTCGACATCCGGCCAAGCATTAACATCATTTATGTAATAATCTATGGAGTAAAAAGGCTTTCTGGGATAGAGATTGCACCGTGTTTGCGCACACGCACTATATGCCCCCAGACTGGCCGCCGTGGTCGACATTCGGCTAGGGGACAACATCATCATCATCATCAGGTCACCTCCCCACCTCCCCGCTTCAGCTCGTGCTCCACACCACGGAGCACCGGGTACGTGGCGCAATGTGTAGAGGATCGATGTCGCCCGGAGGCGTCGTTTCAAACGCCAATAATGTTTTTGTACAGGATTCAGAATATACGATCCTGTAAGTCAATTTATAAGTTCAAATGTAGCTACTTGAGGTTTTTCCCCTTTTCGCGGAATTTAACCCGAGAGGGTCAGGTTCTGAGGATTTTAGTTGAGCTATTACGTTCATCCTCCATATCATGGTACGGTATATTTATCGCACCGACATTTAGGTCGTTAAATAAATTCGCTTCCAAAATGACCCGCTGTGTATAGGGAACCATTTGATCTAAATATTTGTATTAGAACACAAAACTCAAGATTCTGCCTTAGATATTCAAAGAAATCCTCCATAAGTGTTCTGAGCTTACAAATTACGTAAACGTATAATAATCTTCAAAGACACCATGTTTAAGACAAATATTTTCATTTGCATTTTTGGTCAAAGATGGTACTGGTGTGGAGCTGTGTGGTGCTGGCTTAGAATTTCCACCACACCAATTCTTCCCGTGGGAGTCGTAAGAAGCAACTAAGGGATATCCATCGGGGGCGAGCAGCAGCGCCCCCTGCAGAACAAATCTTCAACTAAGCTACTAACTTAAACGCCAATAAGGCGTTTATCAGGAGGAGGCCTGCGTCCAGCAGTGGACCGATACAGGCTGTTGAGGTAGAGGTTGAGGTACTGGTGCCACTAACATGAAACAAATTGTACGCAGTGTTCGTGTACGGATTGATTTAAGAGTGTGCAATAACGCCGCTACGAGATGGATTTCGAGCGGAATGACTAGATATGGTTTTTTCGCGAGTGAGAAGTACAGAACAGAGATGTGTACCGAATTTTCTACGCGCCAAAACGGTTTTTAACTAATTATAAATTAATGAAACAAGCAATCGAAAAATTAAAAGACATAACTAAAAAAATATTTCTGTTTCTTACCAAAACAAAAACCGAAGAAAAAAAGTGTGCTGTTCCTGAGACAAATAGCAAAATGTTTGCAAAACATGTATTATTCCAATAAATAAACTATCGAGAAAACAATCGTGTTTTTAAACGCGTAATTCAAGATCTAAGTAACATTTCCCTAAATATAAAGGTGGTAGCTTTCACAGATTCTGAAATAAATAACGGTTTTGAAGTAAATTGCTTATAGCACAGTCATTTTGTAAAGTACCACGCAATAAAAGAAGCGTATATCGAGTAGTTATAATGAGGTACGTACAATCTCTAGCTCTAATGTCTCTCTATCTATAGTTTGCGATTGACTAAATAGATTTCGGCTTGACTTTCAAATGTTTCTTAGAGGCCTCTAACTATGACGTGCGTTGAAAATGAATCACCAAGAAGAACAACAAGTCAAGTCAAGTCAATAAATAGCTTATAATAGATACCACAAACTGAACGTAGGATTTTAAAAAATTCCTGCGTTCAACGTAATAATAAGATATAATAGTTGGGGGCGCCACTTTCGCTGGTGTATGGGCCTTAAAAAGGTTTTGTTTTCCTTCGTTGGCCTATGGACATTATGAATGTCATTAATGCAAAAGAATGACGATTCTGCGGGTTAAAGAAACTCCGAACTCGCGTTTCTGAAAAACTTGCTCATATGAGACCTAAAACTAAGTTCAAAACCTACAAAAATGTGTCGCGAAACGCTTTAGCTAACGCAAGAATACCGTTTCAAAGTTTTAGCTTTTTTATATTACTTAGATAATAGATTCACATAACTTTTCTGTAATTTCAATATTGCTTCACCAAACATAAAACCAAAATCCTTTTCTATTAAATTTGAATCGCAATAACAAAAACAAAGTGACCTTAATCCTCTAACATGCATACATACATACTATAGAAATCAAATTAGCAGCCTCTGGTCCACTTTGGGTATTTACTCAGGCGCCCCCCTACCCCCCGGGTTAGGGAGAGGGGGTTCGAAAAAACCCTTTAGAGTGAAAAGTTAGAAGACCACTGTACCGCTATTATGAGTTTTTGCGAACTGGATTCACGGACTATAATTAAAATGTGTGAAAGGTATGTATGACTTAGCCAGGTCTCTTAGTCTGTGCAGTCATATTTTTGTTAAAAACTATCAAACTAATATTGTAAACTGGTTTACTTCGCACGCGTTGTTTGCAAATATTAGGTTATTTATTTATTAACGAATGGGAATTGATTTACGGGATAAAAAGTAGCCTATAATTGTATTCCTACATCTATAGGAACAACAAGCGAAACTGTGGGAAGAAACTATTCTAGAAAGATTCTTAAGAACTATCTACATGTTTTTATGGAAAATGTTGTTTCTATAGATCTAGGTAGAAGGTATATACCTACCTGTATAAATCATAGGTTAATTTTTTATCCCCAAAAGCAGCGAAAGAAACGAAAAAAAACGAAATTGGACCTTAGTAGGCTTATGATAAAAATGTTTTCATCCCCCCATCTCGGAAAGAGTATTTTTGCTCTTCGATATTCAGTTAATGATTGCGGATAAAGTAACTTGAATTCAGAACATCGTGTGCACTAAGTCTATGAATTCAAAACATCATTAAACCTATTTACTTCTACCTCCATAGTGCCGAATGTATCATACAACCTTTTTTAATTTGTTAAAAACTCAAGACTCGGAACCTTTTATGTATTTTTTTTATTTGCTTTGCGCGGTCATTTTCTTTTCACGTCATAATGTTAAAACCTTAGGGTCGATTTACATCAAACGAACATAGAGCTAGAGCTAGAACAAGAGCATTCTTTCGTAATTTTTTAGTGTAAACAAAAGCTAGACGTATCCATTTACATCAAACGAACACAGAGCCAGAGCTAGAACGAGAGCATTCTTTCGTAATCTTTTAGTGTGAACGAAAGCTGGATCGAATGTTCTTTGCTCATTCGAGTCAATTCTGTGGTAGATATTGGTAGTGCTTCGCTATTTCTAATTCTGACAGCGATATCATTATTGCAAGTGCTGCATTTATTATTTTGAAGCAAAAACTCAAAATTCGAATAAGGATGAGACGTTGGTGGATTACAAATGTAATGCAACGAAGGGCATTGGATAATGTAGATGAAACAATGACGGATATGCGAAAACAAGAAGAAAGTGGTCAATATCAAAACTTTTGTAGAATGGTGCCAGAGGATTTTGATCATTTACTATCTCTGATTGATCAGCGACAAAATTCGGAAATCAAATAACAATTTCAGAGATTCGATACGTAAACAATAGCTAGAACACAAGAACGCTTTGATGAGACCGCTCAGTGGCGCGAGCGCGTCCGAACACGCTAGAATGCTCCAAGCAACTGTTCACGCGCTCTAGCGCCGTTTACATCGAGCGAGCGAGCATTCTTAGAATATTCTATAGAATCTTTGCGAACGCACTAAGAACAACGAAAGAATGCTCTACGCCTGTTTACACTAGAAGAATTTGACGTAGTGGGGATAGAATGAGCATTCGCTCGTTTGGTGTAAATCGACCTTTATAGATTACGTCGAAACACTTGAAAACAAGTGAAAAACCAAGAATCAATGAGTGATTCTAGCGACGAAGAAGTTTATTTGACGCCAACGGAACTGACTGAAATTGTTAAAAAGTTTTTTTTTCGTCACTTTCTCGCTGAAGTGGGATCAAAAGTTACGTCTTGCACTCGAGTGCAAATTAAATCACTTGCTGCGCTCGTGATTCATTTTCAGAAATCCATTGCTTGCTCGGTTATCAAAATTAAGCACGCGGTTAAAAGCAACTTTGCACCCTTGTTTAACTTCATACCAAATGTGTGGCTATACGCTATTACTCTTGACATCTTGGATAGATTAATTGAAAGTGAATAAGAATACAATACATATAAATAACATAGAAGAACAAATAACAGAAGAACGACGAACGTTATTAAAATACAGTTTTTGCGCAGCTCGTATTATGACTGTGGTTTTTCCAGACTATGAAAATCTACAGGTAGCTCAACTGATCCATTTCAATACTATTCGGAAGCATCCCCAAGACGCTAGTTGTATTGCCCCGCTGTATGACAATGCTGATGCGCTGCGCCACATACTCATCACCAAAAAAGTAATAAAAAAAAACAAATAAATAAATAAGACGGAGACCGTAGTAGCTGACCTGATCCAACTAAAATATAAGCCAAAACAAATCTGAGAAAGAATATCTTCTCAAAATTATGTAGACACCTCATACGTGAACTATATTTTAGGCCTAATTTGAGACGGATACGGCGTCCCTTGCGCCCCGGGCCCTACGGGGTCATTGTCCTAGGCCCCGAATTTCGAAAGCACTAAAAACATTTTCAAAATGGCTGCCAGACCTGTTACTGTGTAACATTATTCTATGGCGGGTGTGGGCAACATTTTTAGACTAATTTCTGAGAGTTTTTTCGTGTTTGCTGAAATAATGTGTGTTTGGATGTGTTTGAGGTAAGCTAATTTTGAGTATGATTTATGATTATTGTTAAAAAATGTAGTGTGAGGAAAGGTTAGGTTTTCAGTTTTTCAGTAGGTTAACTACCTACCTAACTTGTACTTGAACAGTGTAAATAGGAATGGAAATAGATCCCGCCCGATTATATCGAATGAAACTTATTATATAGGTAAACCTTCCTAGCTCATGTAGTACTTTTTTAGGCTATCAAGCAGCAAGCTCTACTAGTCTTTCCTCTACGTACGACTAATCAGTCATACGCAAGCCCTAACCCGCGGCCTAAGTAAGATAAAAAACTGGTAAGTAAGTTTAGCTGTAATTTACCACGGGGGTTACAAAAAAACGGCACAAGTCGGATACAAGAGTAAAGAAATTGCTTGTTCGTGTGGTACAGCGAGTGCATCTTTCCTTTCAAATTAAGCTTAATAGGCCCTATTTTTTATAATAAGTAGTTTGTGAACCAACCAATCAAGTTTCAGATACAATTGTCAGCAATCGCAATTGAATGAATATTTCATTCAAGAAAGGCTCTCGAATCGACAAGTAATGTAAATTGCGTTTATAAAGACCCGGGAACTAAGTGAATTTTAGGTCATGTATGGTTGGCTTACAAACTTTTGACGTATTTTGGCTGGGGCATAGTGTGAATATTTAAATTATCTATTAAATATTCCGTGCTATGTTCAAGTAGGCACCAAGTACCGTCGCGCGTCGAGACTCAGGTCTATCTGCGTATAATGATTATTTTCACAAAATGTTGCGTACCCCAGCCCCGAATCTACTCCTTAGAACAAGTTGCATTCACATACACACTCACACGCACGCACACATGCACCGGCTGCATATCTCAGCTTGCACTAATACGCACCTGTGGAAATTTCGGGACTAGAGCGGCTCTAACCGGCTCGCGGCGGCCCGAACCGGTCCGAGTACTAGCTCGTAAGCTAGGGTAACGTTTCATTACCATTATTTTGAAAGTTAACATTTGAATTGGCATGTAAAGAGGTTAACTCAGACTAACATGAGTAACTATAATACTCAGATCGATGTCCGTTCGTATAGGCGTTCATAAATGACAAACGAATCGGACTGGTTTTAAGTAGGTATGCATTTTCGCATATAGTAGAACTTACACAGTGGCGTTTTGTTATGATCTTAACCAATTTTACGAAAAAGGGCTATGGAAAAAGACTTTATTTCATTTCCTCCATAACAACTTTTATAGAGACTTTATTAGGATCCAGTTTAGTAACTATAATACTTATTTGGGATCAGGAATAATAAATATAGTTTAACTTTATTCAAACGATTTTCATCCGAATGCAATACAGAAAGTATACAATGTGCCTACTTTAAATATATTTTTCCACATATACCTGCATTTTAAACATGCATTTAAATTGTTATTTTCACAGTAAATTTTCCGTTAATTGACTTATCGAATGATATAAATTTTCGAACAAAACCATCAAACACTTAACAATCCCTCCTAGGTATCAACAGCTGTCTGCAAATTACTTGTTATATTTAGTTATAATAATAATAATAATAATAATTCTTTATTTCAGATAACTTAATCCATATTTTGTTAGTAGGTAGTTTTTTAAATTAAATGTTAGTCATACTTATCGCTATAATCTTTTTTTTTCTTTATTTTCTGTGTATTAAAGTTGTGAGTCTACTTGAGATACCTATCGTGTTTTAAAGTAAAGAATATGTCTTTTGCTGAAGGATACTTACATATACTGCTTAAGCTTTTTAGGATTTGTTATCATAATTAATAATTATATTTATCGGTTGTAACGGCTTCAAGTAGCCTATATTAATAGAGATAGACGGCTTTGGAGAAACCCTTCACACGCAAAGGGTTCATGTGAAAAGAACAAAATTAAGTTAAAAACTTAAACGTATCTAAATTATTAATTACCCATGTAACATATTTTTCTGTTTTCGCTATTATTGAGTTTATGTGTGTGTAAGAAATAAAAGCATTTTATTTATGCTTAGTACTTCTTCATTTATCGGGTATTTATCACGTAACATTTAATCATTGTTTTCCCTACGTCTGTACCGCGTTGCAACTATAAGTACGCGATAAATACCCGATAAAAATACTTTTTACCTTACCTTACCTTTTCTAATAAACGTAACGCAACCTCACGTACCATAGCGCTACGAGAATAGTTTCGTAGAGTGTTCTACGGCTACGAAATAGTTGCGTAGATAGTGCTACGATAGTGCGTAGGCCGCTACGACTCAAGACGTGCCATGATGCGTCACACAACGTATTAGATACTATTTTACTATAAATCTTTCATAGTTTGACGAATCTATTATGAATGTACTACAAACCTAGTTTATGATGAAGTTCATCATTAATGGGTGAAGCGTTGGTGTTCTTCCAACACAGACTAGATTCGTAGTTAACCTGCTTATTTATTCTTATATTATAACGAGGAAAGATTTAATTGTTTGTTTTTGTTTATGTGGAAAAGGCTCCGACTACTGGAAGTTTAAAAATTTCTTTCATCATTAAAAAACTTATTTTTCAGGGAGTGGCATAAGTTATATTTTATCCAGAAATTCCCACGGGAACGGGAACTACACGGGTGAAACCGCCAGGTGCTGCTAGTATTCTAATAAAGATTATATTTTATTTAACGTTTAAAATATAGTATCCTACTATTACGTATTTATACACAAAGTGCTTCAAAATGGGCGTACCAACCGGGAGGTGTCCAAATAAATGCATGTCTAAGTTTGTTACTTTTTAATTTAAATTGGAAACAAAAAAAATATTGTTTTGTTTTACCTTTGCAGTGATACATATAAAATTTCGGTAAATTCAACATTTTAGGATTCAACATTCTGTGAAACTACATTTTGGAATTTCAACATTTTGTGATGATGATGGTAACGGAAGGTGGTAAAATAATGGTCCTAAAGGACATATTATTCTATCACCCTATCTGGTTTTTTTAATTAATTGACAATGTTAAACAAAAATAGTTAGACAAAAATAACGATTATTAGTTAGGTAGTAACTCTAGTTTGTTAACTAAACCCGTGTAGAGATAGCTTAACAACTCCAACGATTCACCCTTGCGTTTGAAAATGGGTCATTCATGAAGGGGCGAAAATGATCCCTTATTTTAGTCGATATTGTTTCCGTGGTTATTAAAATCCCATAGATTTTTAGGTTTATAATTTGCTATTGAAATGGAATAATTGCAGGTTTTCGTTGCGTGATTGTTTATCAAACGTTTTGTCGTAAAAATACCTTCAAACTTTTAAGAATCTCGCGATTTGTGTAACATAGTTTGATGATTCTATATCGGGTATTTTTAACTTATATTATTCTTTTGCATTCTATTATTTTCATAGTCTTGGTAAATAATTACAAAAAGTACGAGAAAAATACCCGATAAATAGCCATTATTATTGTATCAGATTACGGCCACATTAAAACCGTTTTTCATTTATCGCGCTGGCTGTACTATGACTTTTGAGCCGTCAAATATCGCTTCGAGATGGTATGCTATATACGTGAAGGGAATATATTCAAACATCTTGTGAGAGAACTTTAAGGCTTAGATAAAAGGTATCACAAACTGTACGATGGATTTAAAAAAAATCCTGTGTAGACGTATATGATAAAATAGGTGGCGGCGCCTCTTTGACGGGGGTATGCGCCTTAGCGTGATTTAGATGTAATAAAACATAAGAGTACCCGACCTTCATTTTAGGCTTCATACGAATAATAAGTGTAGATAAATAACCGTTATCAAGACAAGACACATCGAGATCTTGCCCAAAACCAATGTCCATATACGAACGCGATCGGTTGTGTCACATGATAATTTCGGAAGAATCTTGGTACCTAATAATGTAGGTATGTTTATTATCGTAAAAAGAAAAGAGATCTAAAATGTACCATTACCGACACCGACAAAAGGAAATGTATAACCTTAAAACATGTTATTAAGTTCCTATAAAATTATTTTATTACTTTAAAACTTAATTGGGCAGCGTCGAAACCACTAGGATAAAATTCTACATAATTATATCCACCATTTTTCTACGCACTTTCCAGTACTCACACGCGCAAACATACGTGTACAGACGTGACCGCAACGCACACACGCAAATAACCAATAAATAGATTGAACTAAACGGTGAAATTTAAAAAAGGAACAAAACGAACGAATCGCTCACCCACACATACACGCATAATGCAACCCGATCATTACCTTTAGTTGTGCTATTATGAGTTTAAGCGCTTCATGATAAGGTCGAAAATGAGAGAGTTGCATCTTATTTGTAGCCTAGCATGTTATTATATGCGTGGGAATGAGTGCCGCACACATACGTGAATTTTGATTATAGGAACACCGAATATTCCAATCGTGTGCGTGGAGCTTCGCCTGTGTGCGTCTGTGAATGCATTTTTATTGTGTTTGTGAAGCAGTGATGCTACTAATGTGCTGTTTTATTTCGATGTGTGCGTAATGTTGCTGTTCTCATGATGGATTCGCGTTTGTATTAGTGTTTTTTTGTTTTTACGCGGCACACAGGGCAAGCAGCGAAAAAATATTTTTTAACTGGCACACTGTAAAGCGTGTTTAATTTTCGTGCTCTCTGTCCTGCGCAAAATGGAACGTCATTACGTTTTAAATTACAAATGGCGGTTGTTTTTCTTTTTTATTTATTCGGTTTTTAATTTGGATTGTTTGCTTAATTTCTGAACGGATTGCAGGCTGAGCCTGCTCAGTGCATCTCGTTACTTTGTATTTATTTAGCACGGGATGAAACCTTATTTATTTTGTAGGAACCTTACTTGCCTACTTCAGTTTATGGGCGCTTTAGCTTTAGAAATCCTTTTGAAGGTTGGTCACAAAGGATCTCATCAGTAGGTAAGCCGCGAAAGCCCTATAAGCAGGTATACTATACATGTAGGTACCTACAGCAAGTGACTGTTTTTTTTTAGATTTAGATTCCTTCTAGAGAAGAGAAAACATTAACACATTGAGCTTTGTATGCAAGTCAAAATGTTAAGAAAATGCGGATAAAAGTAAATGCGCTTACGTTAATAACAAGTAAAAAATATAGGAACGTAAATGTTAATGTCAAAAACTTAAGCCGTCAGTGATGTCAGTCGTCTTTTCTATTTCCTAAACTGATGTTTCCTGGTAGATTTCTCTCGTTATTTTCTGCTTTATATTACCTATTGAATTTTCTTTCTATTCTCTCTGTGTTAGTTTTGAATGTAGAAGAAACCAACCTTTCTTGGAATGAAATACCACTTTAATTCGTGTCAGAGTAATTTTATAATAATTTATAATTTAATATAATTGAAATATAATTTGACGTTATCTAAGTATACATTTATTGTAATTATGGAAATAAATAATTATTGACTTTGACTTAAAAAAAATATTTAGATCCATAAAATAAAGTATTAATTATTTTGCTCCTTTTGCCTAGCTGTGTGAACCTGGCAACTATCTATGAGTTCATAATGTTTTCATGGTTTTATTTGATTGTACCGGGTTTGTACCCGATTGTACCTACCGACAAAATTTTCGTTTTTACCCTAAGGGGGGAAAAGTTATGGGGAGGGGCACGGCCGACGCTGGGCAGTGAATGTGTTAAACTGTTGAATTTATCAGCGGGTCTTTCGCGTAGGGAATAAGATGTCGATGAGACACTATAGTGTCCCTTTAATTTGACAGCCAGAGCAGTAAAGCTTTTCTTCCACCCTCATTTACTCTCTATTCTATTTTCTACTCTATCACTATTTTTACTCTACTATCAACGGAGGAGGTTTATGAGGTTGACAACCTATGTTTATTATGTATGTAGCCGATTTTATGTTCCCACGTAGCGCTGACCACTAGTCCGATCACAACAAATGGCATACCTATCGTTTGATTTGTCTCAGTATGACGGTGGTGGAGATAATTTTTTGAAAAGGTGTGATGTTCACAATAATAATACAAGAAACAAGAACAAACCACACATCCCATCATATAGATTACGAAAGGTAGGGAAATCAATTGTAGGCAATTGCGTACGATTCTATAACAAGCTTCCACCTGAAGCAAATGAGCTCCCTATTCGTAAATTTAAACTGCATAAAACGAAATATTATCAAGAAAGCCTTATTCCTTATCGTATGATAAACTTGCTAGTGTTTTCTTTTTCACTTCTTCCGCTAAGGGGACAAAAAAATTAATCGAATTAGACTCAATTGCACCTAATTTCTTATTCGATAGTAATTACTATTTATCAAGCTGTTTATATGGTAAAAAATTGACTTGTCTCAGTGTTAATTTTGTAAGTCTACAGAAATAAACGATTTGATTCTTCTGACTCTGGTTACAGGCTCAAGACATTTAACAAAACGGGGGTTAACGAGATATCGGGATCTAAGTGGGGGTTGAAAATTCCAACGTGTGGGGCATCCATTATGAATGTAAGCGGGTTAACTACGAACCTTGTTTGTGTTGGAAGAACACCAACGTTTCATCTTTTAACGAAGGACATCTTCGTTCGTACTTAACCCGCTTACATTCATAATGAATTCGTCAAACTACGAAAGTTTCTATAGTGTGGGGCATCGTTTTAAAGAGCTTAAGTAGGTACTGATACCATCTTTAATAACATCTTTACTAAAATGAGACGCATAAAATAAAGTTATAACTACAACCCGACTACGTAAAAGTTTACAAGCGTTCAATGGTGTTTGTTCCAAATAAATATTACCCATTGAAAATTATCCATCATTGAATTTTATACTTTACTTGAGTTGGTGGTCTTTGTACACCTTATTTACTAGCTTGAGGCCGCCTACTTGAGCATAAAAAACCAATGATGGATAATTTTTAATCGGTAATATTTATTTGTAATGTCATTCACGCTTAAGTTAAGAACTTTTACGTAGGCGGGTTGTAGTTTCTAACTTTATTTTATAAACAAAGAAAACCGTCGCAGCGATGGATCCCTGATTCTCGAGATTTCAAATCACACATTTTCCAAATTTTTAGTTTTGGCTTTATCACCATCCACCTATATTAATCCAGTTCTGGACATAGGCCTCCACTAATGAGTGCTATCTAGAGCCCAGTATAATGCTTGTCGCATCCAGTACCTAACTGCCAGTATTTCGCAGGTAGTCATCCCGACAAGAGGATCTTACACTAGGTTTACCGAGTCGCGGTCTCAAGAAATTTTTGGCATAAAAGCCTATTTTTTCAACTGCATCGTTTCTTAAAGCGAAACCGCGAGCAAATGCAAATAAAAATAATTAGTGTTTGTTTGGTCACAACAAGCCATATCCATTGTTAACGATGTATTGAAAACTAACAATACCTACACGTTTGCTACGTTACGCTGCCTACATTGTATTCTAAGCGTACCTACCTACAGTACCTACATAGCCTACCTACAGGTCACTGTAACGACAATACATCGATAAATCTATAAAAAAACCGGCTAAGTGTGAGTCGGACTCACGACGTTGCTTAACCTCGGTTATCGGTTCTCAAGGTGATAAGGACGCTCCCTTAATCATTAAAATTATTTATTTTTTATTATTTGTTGTTATAGCGGCAACAGAAATACATCATCTGTGAAAATTTAAACTGTCTAGCTATCACGGTTCATGAGATACAGCCTGGTGACAGACGGACAGATGGACAGACGGACAGCGGAGGCTTAGTACTATTACTAAGCCTACGGGACCCTATGGTCCCGTTTTACACCTTGGGTACGGAACCCTAAAAAGCTTAAAGTTTCGGCCAAACCTGTGCGTCAAACACGCGGGATGGGGACGCGAAGTTGTTGAGTAAAAGTTCAATACAAAATTAAAAAAATACGTTTATAGCCTAACTTATACTTAAGGTAATCATTAGCTTAAGCATTATTTAATATTATTTTTTGTATCTCATTATAAGTGAACATTATTGTTTTATGAGAAATAAACATCTTTAAACGGAAAACCTAGAGAAGCAGATTTTTTTTGAGCGTTACTAACCAATAAAAGGATTTGATTTTTCCTCTCCGTTTTGGAAACCAACCCTCATAATCATCATCAGCCTATATTAGTCCACTACTGGACATATGCCTCTGTGTGCCTTTATCATTTATTTATTTATACATGAATTATGTACTAGCAGCAACTTGCGGTTTTACCCGCGGAATTCCCGTTCCCGTGAGAATTTCGGGATAAAATAAAACCTATGCTCCCTGAAAAGTAAGCTTTATAATAACGAAATATTTTTTTTAATCTGTCGATTAGTTTCGGAGCCTATTCAATACAAACAAACGATCAATCAAGTTTTTTCTCTCTCATAAGTATGGATGATAACACCTAATAAGATAATTTTTGTTATGACTGTGTGCCTTTATTTTTTACCATATCTGAATCTATGTGACATTTACTACCTACTCTAATCTATGGGTCTTTGTGTTATTTGAATTTAATTTTAATTTAATAATACAATAAATAGATAGATTTTTATTTTACATAGAAAATGCCCGGAACAAATATTTACCGATCGTACAAACATTTGTCCTAGGGTAGGAATCGAACCGGCAACCTCCTGCGTTTCAGGCGGACCGTGCCACGAAGGAACAGCAACTCAATAACCTATCCTCAACCCCAACCTCAACAGCCTGTATCAGTCCACTGCTGGACACAGGCCTCCCCCTGATAAGCGCCTTATTGGCGTTTATCTTATGGAGGGTAATGCTCATAATCCGGGTTGAGGATCTGAGTTTGCTGGTAGAATTGTTCTGCAAGGGGCGCTGTTGCCCGCTCCTCAGTGGATATCCCTTCGTCGCCTCTTACGACATCCACGGGAAGAGTTGAAGTGGTGCAAATTCTAAGCCAGCACCACACAGCTAATAATAACCTATAATTGACGTTCAAATGTGCATACAATGTTCATACCTTTTTACCCATTACTCATACCAACGCAAGACCTTGTACAGAACATTGATCTGAGTAGTTATCTGATCAGATGGATAAAGCCTTAGCAAAGTATTATAATATCAGTGCCTTAGCTAAGGATCAACAATGATTTAAACATGAGTCTGTGAGGTGATTAACCTATAACAAATGAATTCAAGACGCAATTTGTAACAAAGGAAAACTATTGTGAGGACGAGGTTAAGAAAATGGTTATGTGATTGTTCAAAAGGTTAAGGTCGGTAAATAGAGAAGTCATGATAGTCATGAAGCAACAATCGTGTGTGTGTGAGTATATAAATATAAATATATATCCATTTTAATTTCAGAATCATAATAATAATGAAAAAATCACCCTTTAGGATTTGTATAATATTTCCGTGGGATCTTGCATAAAGAACTTTCATGAATTTGCAATAGTTTTCGTAACTCCAGCTACTCGTAGAAGAACCTTAAGAACGGAACGGATACCTTAGCCCCCATACAAACGTACTTTCCGCTTCATTTGGAAACTACGTTTCCGATCGTATTAAAATTTTCCATACATAATCGAATGACAAATAGCTATGTTTGTAGTGTTTTCGTTTTTTAAAAAACATTATGATCTTTGAATGAGAGTAAAACTAATTTGCCCTATTTTGACCACCAAATCGAAATTACCTAACACCTTTTTTCGAAAATCTGTCACACTGCAAACATCCTAAATATATTCACCATTAGAAATAATCAAAAATATTTCCGATATCAGCCGTTTATTCAAAATGAATCGCAAAGTACGAAAAAATATAAAAAATTTAGAAATTCCTTCAAATTTCTGCAACCCCTCGCTCAAACGCGGGGGGCGATGCGACACAGGGAGCACAATTTTAAAGTAAGGCGAATGCCGCGGAATGGCCAACACGATGCGATTCTACGTGAAACAACAACAAATTCGCTCGGGCCGGCCGCTGAGTTCTGGGAGAGGTTCGTAGCCTTCTTAATGCAAAATGTCAGCCTGATCCGTAGTTTTGGCGTGAAGAGGTAACATCGTAACATCGTAAACATGTAAACGATTGCAAACATAATGTTGTAGTTTGATTTTGAATCGCTTTGCAAGCACTCCTTGTTCTATTCCAAAGGTGGCTATTTCAAACTTTCTGAACTATTTTTCGCACATCGTCCATTTAAGTAACCATAGCAGAAGTATAAATTAAACAGAATAATATTTCAGAGCGTCGTATTCTTGACCCTTTTAAAGTCAATAACTTACTTATTTTTCTGGTTATTTTTATTAATTACAATCTTCAAGACAAGAGTGAATAAATCTTCTAGAAATCAAGACCTTCGTGATACACCGTGGGCCACATCTTCAATTTCAGATCATCAGGTCGATGATCTTTTACTAACTTATACTTAAAATAATAACTATCTTTTACTTAAAATAAGTTATTGCGATCGTATTGGGTAACTTTGAGACTATCAATCGACAATCTTCGTATATTTTAAACTTACATGTTCAAGATCGTTACGCAAGTTTAAGGAACACTTGTTATCCGTATAACTTAAATCCCTCGAGCCGAAGAAACCCCGTTCGATGTATGTTATCAACCTATCCCGAAGGACCGAACTATTTCCCGGTCACCCGCACATACGTACGTGTGTACGTGTGTGGGGCTAGAATGTACGGAGGGATGGCAAAACAAGTTCAGTTTATTATTTATTTATTATAGTCAAGCTTTTTTTGTAGTTTTATTGTTTGAAAACACGACAAAAATCTGTCTATTGCATTTATTTACTTAAACTAAAAATGGTTTTTTTATGTAAATACTATCTACCTCTAAGGTTACCTACGTGTATTTAAAAAGTACGGTAAGCCGAAACTACTTTGATTGAATGATTAAATAAATAACACAAATTACAGTTGTTATTATTTAATCTATGATGGACTGGCACATTATGTGTAATTGTAATCTACCATTGGCCTTACTCAAACGTAACATAAACTAAGCATAGGTACTACATTTTAAGTTTGTATGTCCAAATTTTTACGTATATTCCAAAAGAGTTCTTCGCTAAGATTCCATAAGAGTAAGGTGGCATACATAAATACAGATAAACCATTCTAAAAATGCCCGCCGTGTGTATCACGTTTCGTGCAGGGGACATGCCTTTTTAGAATGGTTTATCTCGACCTACTTATACATAGTTATGTACATAACTATGTATGTATTGTAAAGGTAGGTCGAGAAAAACTATTCTGAAATGGTACGTACCTTCCACAAAACACTCGGGGTGCATTTTTAGAATGGTTTATCTTTACCTAGTTATCTCATCAAACCTTTGTGCAATCAATTGCTTTGTACTTCCAATAGGTATGTCGTATGTGTACCTACAGGTTGCGCCGGCCTCGCGTGACTATGCGCTTGCCTCACAATGCTCATGCACTTCTCGGAAGCTGCATTTGGGTTTCTCTTGTTAGCACAACTCAGTTATGTCAACTTGCTGATGGGTTTGTGTTTTCTTTGCTTGTTTGATTAGGGTTTACACAGGTTTTTTGAAGCTTGTGCTCAATTATAGGCGATGAAGGGTACTTCACAAAGAAATTGTGTATTTGCGATTCAAAATTCGAGGCTTTACTTATTTTGACATAGACACGGACACATTATAGGTAAGACCTCTGGATTTAGAAACTACCGAGTAGTACTAAGTACTATAGTAGATAAAAAACTGCCCATGCTGTATGGTATTTCATATTTTGTATCTCAAGTACCATACATTTTCTAATTGTGTCTTCCTAACTTAGGCCCGTATTATGAGAGCTTGCTCAGTCATAGATCTATGCTTGAGTGTCGTGTATTCCATAGAAAAGCGTTTCTCAATCAGAGATCGACGACTGAGTAAGCTTTCTTAGTACGGGCCTAAGTATTGGCGAAACATTTTTAGGCGCAAAAAAGATAGAGAGACTAGAAATACAAAGACACGCATTTTGCACCGTCAAAAAGAACGAAGATGGTAAGAAAACTATTGCATCTACATTTCAAGTAACTGGAATATGTGCCACTTTTATAGATTAACTGTATGTTTAAAAAAAAAGAAAACCAAACTAAAAACAAAAACTATCCAGCACTTTCTTTGCCATCGCTCCTCGTCCCTAGTGTGCGTGCTAGACGTCGCCTAGACGCTGACCCACTGCGCTGACCTTGCCTTTCTTATGTTATCTCGCCGGCTCGCTCACACACACTACACAGGGTACCCACCTTATCCTCCGTCCCCGTCATGCGTGTCTATTGATAGTAAGACGCTTCAAGGCTGTTCCATGGGACACGGTCAAGGGGAAACGGCGATGTAGTGTATAAGTTAGTTGGGATATAGGGAGTTGTTCTTTATAGGGTATAAACTTGTTTTAAATGTTCAACAGTGAATTTTCGCTATCGTAGCGTAAGTTATCGGACTTCCGGATATTTCACTCAGTGTTAGTAGCAATGGCAATAAAGTTAACAGGGTTTGCTGGCTTAGAATTTGCACCACCCCAACTCATCCCGCGGGTGTAGAAAGCGCCCTCTGTATAACAATTATACCACCAAACTGCGATCCCCAACCCGCATGCCCAGCAGTGGACCAATATAGGCCGTTGAGGTAGCAGGGTTTTTGGTAATCTGATGACTAATACGGTGATAAACACAGTACAGTAGTAACACCTAAGTAGTATGTACTAAAGATTTATTTGTCAATCTTCTCACCAGCAACAATTATCCCATTATTTCCTTTTACTCCAGAACTTCCAAACAAGAGGTATTTGATATAACCACTAAGCTTGGCAGGCTTCGCTGAAAACAATTTCCAATAAATTCTAGACCCCATACAGATAACCGTATCTATAACAGTCAAGCCGTTTTGAAGACCGTTTTGTACACAGAAGTGCACAAGCTAATAAACAAAAAATCTCTCACCTTAAACTCATATATTGTAACTGCCTTTTCCGATTCAAAAAAAAATTAAAAAAAAATTATAGTAGTATAATAGAGGCATTAAACCTAATCAATGGTTTTCCCCCAAATACGTATTTGTTCAAGGAGCTTTCTAGCCAAAAAAGTGAAATCAATGATACAGAAATGTGCGAAAATCAAAAATCAATGCACAGTTCACTGTACGAGAAATTCCTAAACGGAAAAACAAAAAAAGTTGCCCAAACGGTCCCATAAAACGCTATTCAATATTCAAAAAGCCAGCCAAAAGCTCGCATAGACAATGAACGATATGAACCGGGGTAGGTATACCTATACAAACACCTATTTGGTTCATATTCACCTACACCGTGAATGTGCGAGGTGTAACGGCAACATTGATATTGCTGAATAGAAGCGTCAACTGCTGTTCACGAGCTAAGGCTCTGTCTACATCGTCAAGCATTTCTATCATATCAGGTTGAAAGTATGAATAATTTGGCACAAAGGTGCATAATGGTTCAGTCGAAACTAAACTGATTTACAGAAAATTTAAAAATTATGCAACAATAATTATTTCAAATCTATTTTTTCTGAAACTATCTGAAACTGAACGTCTTTTCTTGACTCTAAAAATAATAAACTTGAAAGAATCTAAGAGTTTATTCTGTAAGTCTTTATAAACTAGAAAACTAAAATATAAATATATAAAAATAAATAAATAAATAAATAAACCTCTGAAAGACTAGAACCTTTTAGCCCAGGCAATATAAATCAATTTTTATGTAAACTTTTTCGCCCTGCAAACTTTTTTTAACGCGGGCCTAAACAATAATGCTATCAAGAAGTTGGTTGGCTCAGCCCCACCTGGATACAGGTGGTTCTAGAGGATACACAATTATACAGGAGTCATTGTGTTGGATTGACGTCATGCAAGCTTGATAGTTTAGCCCAGGTTTAAAACTGTAGTGTTTATTAACAGGTCGGGCAGTAACCTTTGAAAGAGAGCGATGTCTTTCTGCCAAGCCAATACAGGAGTCTTTTATATGTTAGATTGAGTCATGCAAGCTTGATAGTTTAGCGCGAGCCTAAGCAGTAGTGCCGTCAACAGGTGGGGTGGGAACCTCTGAAAGGCTTTGCTTTATGCTGTGGCTTTATGGTAGGCGATTGCGTGTTCCTTTCATAGTTTGCTATTTTCCGACGTTCTGGAAAGTTCCGAGTGGAATTTTCTTTCTAGCTTTTAAGTGGGTACGTTTTTCTTTTAAAATTGAATCTTTACACCTTCATCTTTGAGTTTAAAGTTTATTTTTGCTAGTTGGGGGTGAGTTTGGTGGGTGTCGTAGGTGGGGGGAAAGCATTTTAACCTCGAATTCATGACATAAAATTGCCTTGTATGAATCACCAATTTAAGTAATATAAGATATATAAGTGCTTTATATGAATCACCTAGGTATTTTAGGTAAGTAATCAAGTATATTGTTCCATTGCTGGACGCAGGCCTCCACCAGGTTAGCGCCTTATTGGCTTTTATCTCATGGAGGGTAATGCCCATAACAGGTGATCTCATATAATAATGCTGAACAGAATCATCTAGCCCCAAGCTAAGCAGAGTTTGTGTTATGGGTACTAGATGACATTCGATAACAGAGAGTTCAAAATCATCACGCCACATTTCCGTCTAATGATAATGTTGACATCATCAATTGAGTAAATCAACTGCGCCACACAAAGCAATGCGTACCTAAGTATCCACCTAAGAAGTCGATGGCCCTATGTGTTTGCTATAGCCCCGTGCAATGGCCTCAGCCGAAAACGCCTCGGTCCAAACTCGTTCTCACATTCACAGCTGCATCTAAAAATTACAATTTGGGACATAAAATTCGCATACACACTAACACACGTTAATATGGTGCAGTCACACAGGACGATTTGTTTGACAGAAGCACCCTTTATAGAAATTGACGTGTTCTAAGTGTACGTCTATTGTGTGTAAGGAAATAATAGTGATTTGTTAAACAAGAGTCCAAAGTTGCGTATTAACCGCGTGCTCAATTTTGATGACCGTTCAAGCGAAGAATTCTGAAATTACAATCCTGAGTGTTGGCGAGGGAATCAAAGAGCACGAGGTAAAAAATCTTGGCACTCAACTGCAACACGTAACTTTTCATCCCACCTCAGCGAGGAAATGACTAAATGTTTTTGTATTTAGGCCCGTATTATGAAAGTCTGCTCGGTTATCGAACTATGCTTGAGTAACGCTTTTCTATGGCAAAAACGTCACTCAAGTATAGACCTGTGACTGAGCAAGATTTCATAATACGGGCCTAAGTCATTTCCTCGCTGAAGTGGGATGAAAAGTTACGTGTTGCGTGATAACATTTACATACAATCACGATACTTGTACACCAAGAAGGTTCTGAGTCTGAGTTTTTAACAAATTAAAAAAGGTTGTATGATAAATTCGGCACCATGGAGGTAGAAGTAAATAGGTTTTATGATGTTTTGAATTCATAAACTTAGTGCTCACGGTTTTCTATATTCAATTGACATTATTACATAACCTCTTGCGGATAAAAACTGCTTTTGTACTCAGATATCGAAGAGCAAAATTACTCTTTCCGAGATGGGGAATGTTTTTTTTTCAAATTACTTATATTACACCTGGTGATTATGATGTTGATGTGGGTGTTGCTGATGCAAATCAAAAGCTTTAATGTATTATTACTTTGTAAAATATTCCAAAATAAAGCTTTTTTACTTACTTCACATTCTTTTCTTCTCATCTTTTTGTAAGTGGACCTAGGGTATTTTTAACCGACTTCAAAAAAAGGAGGAGGTTCTCAATTTTACTGTATCTTTTTATGTTTGTTACCTCAGAACTTTAGACTTGGTGAACGATTTTGATGACTCTTTTTTTATTTGAAAACTGGTGCTACCCGTGTGGTTTCCATTTAAATTTGGTTAAGTCCTGACTATATATAAAATTTAAGTCGGTTTATAGTTTTTTAAAATAAACCCATCTAATACAAGACCTAAAACAGACAAATTTCTTTGAAACACTTTGAAAAACAAAGGGTCATATCATCAACTATCTGCTACATAAATGTTTGAATTTTTTTGATATACATAGATTGTGTAAAGCTCTAAACGTCAATATTTTATCTTTTAGTGATACGGTCAGCATATTGGTACCTAGGGCTTTTTTACAATCAAGGCAAGTAAATTATTTAAGTACCTACCTATATTAAATTGCGTAACTTCTTAACGCTTTGAAGTCAAGCAACCCATTTGAGGGGCGTCTCTACACAACGGGTTCTCGTAGAGAGTAGAGTCTGCGCTGGTGGTACTAAATGTGGAAAAATCGCCGGAAAATCGCCTTATGTAATGAAACCATAATACCCAGAGCTGTGCGCGCGCGCAACTCGATCTAACCACTCGTCCGGCCGATAATGGCGGCGGGGGCAACGCCCGACCGGTTACATATTTAGAAAAAAATATTTGGCAAATGTTCAGCGCGATGCTGGGTACTTGTGTACTGCCGTGCAATTTTATTGGCGCGCTTTGCATATTACTAATAGGAAAAAATCGTATAGTTTTCCACGTGAACACTTTCTGTTCGTTGTTCTGACAATACCATCTGTCGTATAGTTAAACTCAAAAGAGATCTAGCTATACCCAGCTCCGGGTGTAAAGTGAACAGAAAATACAATACTTTTATTTCAAAACTATGTGCGTAATAATGGAGATGGAGCACTGTCATCTGTGCTACACAATGTAGAACAGTTGTGTTACAGGCAAGCTTCTTGCCATAACTACTTGACGTATTATCTTAATATTATTTATCTATTATGGAACTAGAACGGTTGAGATGAAGTCTGTATTAAGTAAGGCATATAGTAAACGCTTTTCTGTTCAATAATTGAGCTTCTACCTCATAATACTCACTACAACTTGGTTATTTTAACAACACCTGAAACAAATCGTTATTATAATGTATGGACATTCCGATAAAGCTTTTAAATCCATCATAGTTATTAATACTAACGTTATGTACAACGGGATTTTTACCATGGTTTGAGTTTAGAGCTTTATAATATTTCGGCACAGTTTCATGCGCCATGATTATGGAATAACCGGTCCAGGGCGTCATTTTGGTGGTTAGGTTTTATTTGGCTGTTGGTGCAATGTGCTGTTTTCGTGGCCTGCAGTGTATGAACTGCGCTGCCGTAGAGTTGAGGCCAACGGCAGTGATGCATTTATGTACGAATCTAGACAATTTTCGTCCATCGGCTCATTAGGGTTGTCAGTTGAGATTATTTCGGTTATTTTGCAAAAAATTGTTTTAATTTATTTTCGCACAGCATCAAATTTTCAAACTTGTTTGTTTTAGTATCTTACTTGTATTTGATTTGTAAACTTATAACTGTAGAACTTAAATTTACTTTAGTAGCTGTCCTATGCCAGACAACTTGATTCACATATTTTATTGGAAAAAAGGAAAAGCTTTTTGTAGAAAGGTGACAACTAAGTATGTAAAAGTATTATGTAAAAGTATGTAAAAGTAAGTCTCCCAAGACTAATAATTATAGTTATAAGAAAGTAATACAAATAATAAATGAAAAATCTTCTACATATATTTTACTTAGCAAAGTGTAGTACAGTGGTTTTATCTTATATAGTTTAGGAAGAGATGCGAAAATAGAGGTTTGTGGCCAAAAAGCGCAACTTCGCATCTCTGCCCAAGCTTCACAAAACGAAACTATTACAGAGGCATTAATAAATAACTTATAAAAGATAGCACAAACTGTACCTATACAAGATAAAACTATTACAGAGGTATTAAAAAATTGCTTATAGATACCACAAACTGTACGATGGATTTTTAAAATTTCATAAGTTAAACGTAATAATACGATAAAATAGCTGGCGCTTCATATTGGCTCCTGTGTGTGCCTCAAAACTGTATAATTAATGAAATCAAACTTCATTGAAGATAATATTACAATCAAATAATAGAAATAAATTACAACTAGAATTCACGACTGAAACAATTGTGGTAACTGCTGACTGTCGTAAACAATCTACAGGTCAAAGGGATTACAAAAAAAAAAAAACTAAATCAATACCCATACTTCATTACGGATGTAAGGGTACGGGTTAACTACGAACCTTATTTGTGGAAGAACACCAACGTGGGACCCTTAACGAGGTACTTCATCCATCAGGGTGATTAACCAGCTTTCATCCGTAATGACTACGTCAAACTTCAATAGTTTTTACCCGACTACCAACCGAGGAGGGTTATGATGTTGTATGTTTGTATGTATGTATGTATGTAGCCGATTTTTATGTTCCCACGTAACTACTCGTTCGATTTAAACAAATGAGGCAACGATTGATTCATCTCAAAACCCGGTGCTTATGGGTTTATGAAGCGTAGTCAGGTTTAGTGTATTATTGTTAAAGTAAAAGAAAGATTACAATCAAATAATAGAAACAAATTAGGTACTAGTATTTTAATATATTAAAATTTCGGGTCGGGGATCCCAGCGTAGGGATTGTATGCACTACCCCCCATGAGATAAAAGCCAATAAGGCGCATATCAGAGGCAGGCCTGCGTCCAGCAGTGGACCGATATAGGCTGCTGAGGTTGATGTTGACGTATTTACAATTGAAACAATTTAACTGCACACTGTTGCAAGCAATATATAGTAAAATATCTATACTAATTGTAAATATTCATCCAATAAGTTCTTATCTGGTTATTGGATAACAAAACACAAAACAAATGTATCTACCTACAAATATGTAGAACATTAACAGATCAACAGGATATTGCTCATTGGGCTTTATTATCTTCTACATACATAGATACTTTACACAGAAATATTAAATCAAAGAATAAAAATAATTAGAACTAGTTTTTACAATTGAAATAATTGAGGGAACTGGTAGGAAACAATCTACAGGTAGCTCGTAACTTATCGTCTAGCTTACTAGGTGTCCACGATTATCTACGCGTTTTTGCGGATAGGATTTTACACAAAACGTTCTTTCCTGTCAACGGGTTGTACTCGTATTTCTGAACTGTTGAAATTTCCAGAATGGGTATTACTTTTGATGCTATAACAATCAACAAAACAATATCAACGCTGTTTATTATAAGTTGTATTCCATAAAAGAAACGTGATTTTTGAGCTCGTAAAAGGAGGTTCTATGTTCAGCTATGTAGGTACTCGAAAATTTTTGGAAAATTTATTTTAACTTGCCCTGTTAGTGTTACCTGCCTATGTAGTTGTGTTGTGTTACTATGACTATTTATCAAGCTGTTTAAATAGTAAAAAAATGACTTGTCTAAAAGCTTATTTTGTGAATCTAAAGAAATAAACTTTGATTTGACTCTTGATTTGAATCTGACTCTAAGTGCGATTTTTTTAAAAAAAGGGCATACTTATTTAAGTTCGGTGACAATGCAATATCCTGGTAACATGGAGCTGCTCTGCATCTGCTGAAGGAGACAGAAGGTGATCATAGGAACTCATAGACGAAAAGACGTAACCCCGTCAAGTTCAAAACTCGTTGGTTTTGTTGGACCAATCACTTTGGTCCTAAATATAAAATACTAGCTGCGGCCTGCGGCTTCACATGCCTATCCCACGGGAACTGATTTATGGGATAAAAGTGCCTATGTGTAAAGAGCAAGAAACAAACATGTTACAAACTTCAGCATTTATATATAATATTAGTGTGATTTTATTTAAAAAATCAAACATTGAAACATATTAAAACAAAAAAATATTTTTGCTGTATGGAACCCTTTGTGTACGACTCGCAATTGGTCAGTTATTCTCTTAAGAATAAACGTAGTATTTTCCAAATACAATCAAAAATCACATCTATTACCTATCGCTTTACAACTGAAGCTGGCTGCGCACGTAAACAAGATGCTATCGCCGCTGAGGTCGGAGCAGAGCGCGGGTTCGACGCTCCGCCAAGGTTGTCTGTCGGAAGCTGGCATTTTATACCTATCTACCACCTATACCTACTAGGAATTAGCAAAATAAAAAGCTATAAAACCCGTATTTTTAACAAAAGGAAGGACCAAATTATGATCTAAATATTGCATTTTCATGTGGACTCCAAAAAAAGGAGGAGGTTCTCAATTCGACTGTATTTTTTTTAACCGACTACAAAATAAGAGGAGGTTCGCAATTCGACTGTATTTTTTATCTTATGTTTGTTACCTCAGAACTTTTGACTGGGTGATCCGATTTTCATGATTTTTATAATGAAAGCTGGTGCTTTCCGTGTGGTCCCACTTGATTTTTGGTTTAGTTCTGACAATGAGATCCATGAAAATAATTCCTGAAAAAACTATAAAAATTGAAGTTGGTTTATAGTTTAAAACAAAAATAATTATTCTTAATCGTGTTTAAACATTTAAGGAATCAGAGAAAAACAAATGAATTACCACGATCCCTTGAGTATTGAGATCTGAGTCTAGTGAGACAGCCAAACCAGTTAGGTTCGCTTCGATAAGGGATGAAACGTTTGTGTTCTTCCAACACGAGCTGGATTTGTGAGTAACCTGCTTTATTAAAATTCATTAAAAAATTATATTAATTAATACATAATTCATTAACGATTCCATCATAATTAATTCATAATTCCTTAACCTCAACAGCCTGTATTGGTCCGCTGCTGGACGCAGGCCTCCCCCTGATACGCGCCTTGTTGGCGTTTATCTAGTGGGGAGTAATGCCCATAATCCCCATGCTGGGCATGCAGGGTTCGGGATCGCAGTTCGGTGGTAGAATTGTTTTACAGTCCCTGTGTATATCCCTTAGTCGCTTCTTACGACACCCACGGGAAGAGATGGGGTGGTGCAGATTCTAAGCCAGAACTGCATAAAACTCAAAACTCAAAACTCAAAAATGTTTTATTTCCATAAATACAATAAATGTACACTTAGAAAAGGTCAAATCATAGTAAAAAATACACTGACACGGAAATAAAGTGGTATTTTTGATTTCGATCGCTTCGGTATGTAGACTAAAGTAAAGAAACGACGAAGAAACCTTTAGCCTGTAAGTTGTTATTTTTCGAGTTGGAGCAAAATCCGTCCCAAGCTTTTTTATCCTCTAGATAATCTGATATTTTATAGTAAGCCTTTTTGCATAATAAAGTTTTGACAATTTGTTTGAATTTATTTACTGATAATTTTTGCAGCTCAGTAGGGGTTTTGTTGTAGAAGCGTATACATTGCCCTTTAAAAGATACATTAATTTTATGCAGCCTAGTTGTGGGTACAGCGAGTTTATGTTTATTTCTAGTATTTACATTATGTATATCGCAATTTTTTGGGAAACTATTGATATTTTTATGAGTATACAACAAGTTTTCATAAATATATTGACTTGGTACTGTCATTATATTTATTTCTTTGAATTTATCACGTAGGGATTCTCTGGGACCCATTTTATAGATGGCACGAACAGCCCGCTTCTGCAGCACAAATATGGTGTTAATATCTGCAGCGTTCCCCCAAAGCAGTATACCATAAGACATAATACTATGGAAGTAGCTGAAATAAACTAGTCTAGATGTGTCCACGTCTGTGAGATCACGGATTTTTTTGACTGCATATGCTGCAGAACTAAGTCTCTTCGATAGCTTATCTATGTGTGGGCCCCATTGAAGTTTATTATCTAAGGTGATTCCTAAGAATACGGTACTTTCTATAAATTCTAACGTTTCTCCATTTACGTTTACATCAGCCTTAACTTGTTTTACATTAGGTAGAGTAAATCTAATACATTTCGTTTTGGTTCCGTTAAGCAAAAGATTGTTGACACTAAACCAATGAACTACCTTTGAGATTGCATTGTTTACATCGTCGAAATTAGTGTTTTGTCGTTTCATTTTAAAAATTAATGATGTATCATCAGCAAACAATACAATCTCGTGATTATTCTTGACAAGATGAGGCAGGTCGTTAATATAAACTAAAAATAGGAAAGGACCGAGGATAGATCCCATAGCTTGACATAAGCCTTCAAAATTAACCTACTTGATTTTTAATAAAAATTAAAATAAGTAAAATTTAATTTCTGAGATGCCTTTAAAATATAGCCTACCAAGTTAAAAAAGTAGTTACATACGAGTTTAAATTAAGAACCATTGAGTTGACATTGTTGTTTTCACTTACACGTTTTTTTCATAGAAAATGTATGGGAATTGTTTTTTTTTTATTATTGCCACAACTTACGATTTGATTTAAGAAAATTCCTCAAAATAAAACAGAAGGATCCTAAGTACAGAACCTTCTGACTACAAAAGAAACGGTAGCTACCCTTAACGGGCCAAAAATTTGCCCCACCCTATATAAGTACATATATTTTTACAGGTTTTTCAAGGAAAACCCCTTGACAGTTGTATCAAAACCATCCCCCACTCCACTAAGCCAAGTAAACCAAACACTCGCCGTTACAATAAGTCTGTTTCCCCGTACAGAGATGATCTATAGATCGCAAAGGTCGAAGACACCTTAGTATGGTTGCGTATAGTTTACGAAAACTATGGAAGTTTACATTGTATTTCGCACATTAGGCACCTAGCCGCGTTCCTCGGAGTCCACTCCTATTTGACAGCGGAAACGGACGGTTGTTAGTGGAATGTCATGCCCAAATAAGTAAGGTCTACGCCATATTAATGAGGCACTCTTTAATATGCCGTATTTAAAACCATTATTTGGAAATGAAGAATGCCCTATATTTCCTTTTGACCAGTACCAGTTTTCTGTTTTAATGATTTATTTAATGTAAAATCTGTGATTACAAAAAGATCTTAAAAACAAGGTGGAAACCACAGTTTGTCCATTAATTACTCACATACAACATTTTACTGAAATATTTAGTAATTTATTGCAAATTAAAATAATTGTTTGTTTAAAAACCTTTTCTGTAATCCACGTACGGAGTTATTCAGAAATACAGAAATAAAATGTATTGCTATTGATAAGGATCAGTTAAGCTACCTGTAGATTGTTTACAACAGTCTGCAGTTAGCTCAATTTTATAAATTGTAAAAACATACTAGCTTTAAATTATATCTTTTGTTTGATTGTAAGTTTCTTTATTTCCATAAATACAATATTTATGTTAAAATCAATACGCATAGATGTCATATTTCTTTAAAAACAGTTGAAGTACACATTGTAAATACCTAGTTAATTTACAAATTACTTTTGAGACTAATATATTTTTATTTCAGAGAAACATAGTCAAAATACACAATAAATATATAAAAATTAATCATTAAATTACCCGCCCCTGAGCATTCCTGCAGCAAAGCTGCCTATATTTCTTGCTGCATTACCTCTCTAAGTAGCGATGGCAATCCTTCGCACCAAGAACGTGAGTCTCCTGTTACTTTTTTAAGTCTATGGCTTAATTCTCCCACTAATCACTTCGTACCCTCACTCTAACAGCCCAAGGTCCTTCAAGACTACAATAAATAAGCAAACTCATGCTATATTCGCAAGTGCAGCTAACGCTCAAGGCAACGGTTCGTCGTCTGCATCCAAGGCTGCCGCGTCTATCTACTGGAACAAGACCGCCGCAGATTCATTCCATTATATACAGTGTTATTCATCCGTGTGTGTTTTCTAATGGATTTTGCTGTTTGACTTACAGATTTTTCTAAACTTACTCACAATTTTTTACCGTTCACGGGTATTAAACTATATTTCTTCTAGCTGCGCCGTGCGGCTTCACCCACGTCGAAATTCAAGCTTCCGACTTTCTTTTCCTAACAAAGATGTCCTAGTACTATATAAACTCTATGATGATGTCTTTATCAGATGTCGCCAAAACTAAACTAATTTGACAGTAGGTACTAAAAATGTCGCTGTCCTTGTCATAATGATGAAAATAATAAGGATGGCATCATTTTTATTAGATTAGTTTAGTCTAGTTTTGGCAACATACACCAATATATATCTGAATATACACCAATAATAACACAAGAAATAAAATAATTAAATAAAGTCAAAAGACGACCTCGGTGGCGTGGTGGGCGAAGGTCTGCCTGCGACGCAGGAGGTTGCGGGTTCGATTCCCGCCTCGGGACAAATGTGTGTACGATCTGCAGACATTTGTTCAGGGCGTTCTGGATGTTTACTATTTATAATAAAAAATATCTATCTATGTAGTGTATTGTATTATGTAATCAGTTATCTAGTACCCATAATACAAGCTCTGCTTAGCTTGGGGCTAGATAATGCTGTGTGTATTGTCCAGCATTATTTATTATATTTATATTATATTTATTCACGCCGTGCCCAAAGGAAATTATATTTCGTTTATTCATTTTCCAGACGCAACAGCAGGTTACACGTTGACTATCCCACGCGACAGAAAAATCAAAGTAGCAATAAATAAACTTGAAACCATCATCATCATCAGTCTATATTAGTCCACAGCTGGACATGCATATGCCTAATGTGCGCCGTCGCGCCCTGTCTTCAGTTGGCCGCCTCCAGCATCTACCGTGTCTTTCACAGATAATGAATTGTTATTAACTGCTAACGCTGAGAATTTTTCTTTTACGTACCTACGCAATACTTTAATCACAAACGATAGCGTGTCAAGTACAAGATTTTAGGACTTTGATACAGTTAATGACGACCTCTGTGGTGCGGTGGGCGAAGGCGAAAGACGCAGGAGGTTGCGGGTTCGATTGCCGCCTCGGGACAAATATTTGTACGATCTGCAGATATTTGTTCAGGGCGTTCTGGATGTTTTCTATGTATATTAAAAAATATCTACCTATCTATGTAGTGTATTGTATTATGTATATCAGTTAGCTAGTACCCATAACACAAGCTCTGCTTAGCTTGGGGCTAGATAGTGCTGAGTGAATTGTCCAGCATTATTATTATTATTATTATAATGATCCAGATATGATTTTCACAGCGTGACTCAGAATTCCCGCATACGCTCTATTTTAGGCATATTTTTAAAAAAGCTAGTCGCCAACCAATACCGCTCTTGCCAGTATTCTTAGTATTGCGCAGTGAGTCACCTAGTCTAGACCTGCCTCAACTATGGTCCACATCCGGCTCCGAACCCGTGACCTTCGACGGCCGTTGACCCTCGGTAAACAATGCCAACTATGTAGCTCTACCACTGCTCTATCATCTTCCTTGTCCAATAAACGGTGGAACGGCAATTTGCTGAAGCATTCTGAATAATTAAAAAAATCTGTTATTTTAGGTATTTATTTCGTACTTACAATGTATATGACGTCAGGGCGATGTAGCTTAATATAGTTATGTAGAAAAAGGGAATACCCATTACTCAAAGATTTGCAATTGAGCAATGGAGAACAAAATGTATTGCACTAAAGGAAAACCCCATTCTGAGCGTGAAAGATACGCATAAATAAGTGCAAATAGCTCGAAAATCATGAAAAACTTCCGAATAAAATAAACTCGAGAAAGCTAGCTCTAAAAAGCTGTACTGAATTTATTTTACCACATCGCGATACTCTTGGTGGTGGTCATCTAAACGACGACTAATTTGCTGGTCTTATAACTTTGATCTTATGAAAACATAAAAGTATAACAAAAGAAGTAATAGATTTTACAAATGAGCTGATCGGACACTGTTGTAATCAAAGTTGAGGTAGCTGAACTCCTTTATTGTTAATTGGCATTCTTGAAAAACATGATCAACAGATGTTGTAGATTGTAGAAGCTCCCTGACTTTTCGTCGTAAACGTCTCACGAGAGACGTTGGGAATAAATCTATAAACCTTATCCAAATTCCTTAGAAAATTAATTTATTTATCTTTGGGAAACAAAAAGCTATAAATCTAAAAGATTTATTCTTTTAGACACGTAAAAATAGAAAAATTAAGCTAAACAGCTTCCACGCATAGAAAAAAACAAATGCTAACACATTAATTCAACTTATTGCGTCTCAAAATCTAAGGAAGCAGACAAAGCTAGGTTCAACTGCCTCCCCGGCGGGCCTCATGACGAATTGTTGTCCAATTTACATAGAGCCGGTCGACGCCGCTAGCTGAAGGTTACACGGTCAGTGCTTGTCATAGGTTAGGTTTGTTTACCTACTAGTGCCGATAAATTAACACTACTTTAAGTCCCAATAGATTGTGCGTGCCGGTTTAGAATTGGCACCAGCCCATCTCTTCCCGCGTGGGTCGTAAGAGGCGACTAAGCCAAGTAGCGCCCCTTGCAGGACAATTCTTCTACCACCGAACTGCAATCCTCAACCATTCACAGCGTTGGGATTCTAGGCTAATGAGATAAAAGCCTAGGTATAAGCCGCTTATCAAGGGAAGGCCTGGGTACAGCAGTGGACCAATATTGAATGGTGAGGCGAGGTTGAGATTTCTGTTCTCTATAAGTTGTGTGCCATTCATAACCAATTAGATTAAACAATCTGAATTATAATTATTGTGATTAATAAAAGTGAATTTTAATTTCAATACACCTTTTGACTTATTCTGAGATATAATACGTAATGCATACATACTGAGACTTGAGTAAGAAGCTATCTGTTAAAAAAGATAAAAAGACCAGACCTTTTGGAATCGCGCGACATAACCTCAATCTCAACAGCCTGTATCAGTCCACAGCTGGACGCAAGCCTCCCTCTGATAAACGCGCCGTCGAACTCATGGGGGTACCTAATGTCCATAATCCCCACGCTGGGCATGCGGGCTCGGGATCGCAGTTTGGAGGAAGATTTGTCCTGGAGAGGGCGCTGCTGCCCGCCCCCTCGGTGATATCCCTTAGTCGCCTCTTAAGACACCCACGGGAAGAATTGGGGTGGTGCAAATTCTAAGCCAGCACCACACGAGTCGCTACGTAAGCTAGCAGGAAAATCTGGTTTTTCTATAAATATTATTGGACGTAGAGCAGTCAAGAATTTCATAGAACCAATTGAGTCTTCGAAAACAACAGTGCCGAAAATACGCAGCATTTAAATTCAAAATGGCAGCTGTGAATAACCCGAGCCAAGGCTGTGCCTACCTAATTGTGTGTGCATAGGTAATTTTGTACCTTTTCGAATTTATTACTGCGATTAACTGAGTGTAGGTGTTTTTGAAATGTTTCATGAGGGATATAATATGTGTTTTTCTTGATAGTCATCGCAGTAGGAAATAAACTTATAATAGAATCAGAAACAAAACAATCCTGTTTGTTTCTCCGATTGTACCTATACTTAAAACCTGGAAAAGCTCGTTTTAAATTAATAAAATTTTCTCTCTCATCAGCGCACTAGCGCCGGGGCAGGGGCCACGGGGAGGGGGGGGGGGGGGGTTGTTGAAAATGCCCCCACCCCCGCATTCGGTATAAGTGTTTTTGAGTGGAGACCACGACCCAGCAAACGTAGTGAACGAGGTGGGATGACGACCTCCGAGAAGGCTGAAACTGGATGCTGCAAGCTGGAGACAGGTGCGTCCACGTCTTATGTAGGCTGATGATGATGGTTATGGTAAAGAAGAAGAAAAAAAAGTATTTCTTTTCTAATAGACTGAAATGAGAAGGACCGCCACTTTAATAGGTATCGTGTTACAACGAGTGAGACTCAACAAGCGAAGTCAAGCATGATTGTTTTCGAGCCTTCAATTCGGGCCGGCCAAATTTGTCCAATTACTAGTTTATTGCACTCTGTGACGTCACATAGACCTTCACAGATGTATTGACAGTTAGTATAGACTAAATTTATATATATATTAGTACCTGCGTCAGTGTTCTAACTGACCTTCATGATGGACCTTGAATGAGAGCGTTTACATCTAACGTTACAGAGCTAGAGTTTTTTGTTTGTTGAATTATAGCAGATCTGACGATAAAAATAAATGTATGTCTCGGCAGAATAAGTAGGTAGGTAAATTGATAGTATATTGAATATTGTTTTCAGACATAATGTGGGTATAATATAGATAATAAACACTTGTAACATACTACCATTACATAGTAGAATACAAAATGATTGATTCAAACGCGCTTGTCTTAATTCTTTATACAAAATTTTTGCACAAAATAATAGAATATAATAAAACATTTATAGGAAAAAAAAATTTAAAATGCGAGCTTAACCCTAATAAGAGTTCTCTTCTCTTATTACATATAACTTTATTGCAATAACTTTATCATATAAATGTATTTACTTTATACATGTATTAGATTAGAACTTACAGGATTCTTGGACGCTTATGGCAAGTTCCTGAAAATTATGATAAATAATTTAAATTGTGAAATTTTCACACATCATCATAAAACTACTAAAAATGGAAAGATTACTTTATGTCAGATGACAGACTTATTTTTTATAGATATATGCAAATACATAGAAATAGGCAGACCTAACAATAAATATCCATATACGTACACATTCTATAGGTTATATTTACATACATACTATAAGTTTTTTTTGTTTTATTTTACACCAAACAACAAAAGGCTTGTCGCAGAGCGACCACATCGCCTTAATTGGTACATATTTACAATATTTATAACAAATTTAATGAAAACTAATAACAAATCTCTACAGAAAAAACTTAAAGCAAGGTTGTAAATATTTCGGGCTTCTTCAGACAATGGATTGGACTACATACTTACATTTGCCAAAATCATAATATTACTATAAGTTAAAAAACTAAACTTTCCAGCATCGGAAATCGAACTCGCACCACTCTCCTTCTCAGGCGGCCTTCATCCCACTGGCCCACACCGTCGTTAACTATTGACCTTGAACGCAATAGTTGACCCTGACCTTGCAGCTGACCTCGTTGGGTCGTCGCCCCACGCCTACTTTCCGGTCGTCTATTGTTTAGATAAGCGCATGCGACGCACGTTGCCTATCGACAGAATGACAAACATTGGCTTTGACATAGGGTATGTGCATAGATTTTTATTTTAATTGATTGTTTAGGTTAATACATAAACGAAAAAATATATAACAGCCAAGAAATTTTTAATTATTGAGGTAAAAAACAAAAAGTAAAACAACACTAAGTTTCGGGTGATACAAACGCTGCCATGTTAGCCCTTGCATTTTGTGACGGATCATCGAGTCCCCTGTGTCAACTCAAAGTCAAAAAAACATGCCCAAAAAAAATGTTTAAATATGACGGCACGTTTCAGGCGGTTGAAATTTAAAATATCTACTTTTCAATGATTAAACATCACAATAAAAAAATCATAAAATTCAAAAATAAATAAACAGATATATTTCTATATCAATAGAGAATATAATAATATGTATTAGCTTTTTTGAAGTAACGTTCATATACTCTATTCAGATGTCATAGCTGTGTGGTGCCGGATATCTGCGTGGTGCTCAGAATTTGCACCACCCCAATTCTTCCCGTGGGTGTCGTAAGAGGCGACTAAGGGATATCCATCGAGGGGCAGGCAGCAGCGCCCCTTGCAGAACAATTCTACCATCGAACTACGATCCTGCATGCCCAGCTTGGGGACTATGGGCATTATCCCCCCATGAGATCAACGCCAATAAGGCGGCTATGAGGGGAGGTCTGCGTCCAGCAGTGGACAAAAAAGTCATTTTAAGTTAGAACCACTACTTTTCTTTGACTCTACAGCTCAGGGTATCCTAGTGCAGAGATCAAAGTGAGATGACAATAAATCTTATTAAATATTTCGTAAATAAGAATAGTTCAAAGTCTGATTGTTATAATATGTATCCAAGTCTTGTGATGAAGGCAGCTGAGGAGGAGGATTTAACCAGTCTCCTCAACCTCAACAGCCTATATCGGTCCACTGCCGGCCTCCCCCTGATAAGCACATTGCCGGCGTTTATCTATTAAAGGGTAATTCCCATAATCATCACACTGGGCTTGCGGATTGGGGATCGCAGTGCGGTGTTAAAATTGTTTTGCAGGAGGCGCTGCTGCCCGACCCCGGTGGATATCCCCTAGTCGCCAGTTACGCCACCCACTGGAAGATAACGTGGTGCAAATTCTAAGCCAGCACCACACAGCTATAACCAGTCTAGTACTGTAGAAAACCAACGTATGTACGTACAGCTACGAATCCACAAGTGGGGGCGTCCACGTCATCGCGGCGTGACCAGAAACTGCTGTTAATCTGTGGGAGTCATTGCCCGAGCAAGGTTAGAATAGACTCATAGAGCAAGGTTGTCGTAGGTCAGGTCTAACTATTCCTAATGCATGATACATTGAGTGTTTTTGTTGAGGTATGACTTGGAAACTAGTTTGTGGAATTTTACAGTTGAATTTTAAATTAGGCGGATTTGTTTTGCTGATGATTTTTCTGGTTTGGATGATGTGATGTTGTTTGTGGTATAGGATTGTTAAACCGTTATTCGTTATGGATGATTATCGACTTAATTATTTTGTAAGTCTAAAGAAATAAACGATTTGACTCTGACTCTGACTCTGATGTAAGCGGGTTAACTACGAACCGTATTTGTATTGGAAGAACACTAACATTTCATCCCTTAACGAGGGACTTCATCAGGGTGAGTGCGGTTTACGTCTCGCCAGCGCTTTCGATATAATCAGTGCAGGATCTTCCGTGTATCCTCAAGACGATGTATAGTTTACAAATGTGCCTATAATGCAATGAAGGTGTCATCACGACGAATTTTTATGTGGTGTCACTTTAGAATTTACACCTCCCCGACTCTTGCCAATTTTATGTAACGCATTATTTTCAATTCTTATAGTTTTCCGTTGTAAGCTTTACTATTATTACTTTTTATCCATTGTTAGATTTTGAAATAAGATTAAGGAAATTTGTACGCCAAATGGCAGATCACAGAGTGCTCTAATTTATGTCTGAACATCCATGTTAATACATAACATACCTGTGCATCATAAATGAATAAATGAATTGAATTGAAAAAAAAATGAATTGAATTGATTTCTTCCCGCGGAATAAGAGACCACTAAGGGTTACCCCAGCCGGGACAGGCCACCCAAACACAAAAGCAGCGTGGGGATATTACATTATACCATGTGATAAAGGCCAATAATGCGCTTTTCAGATGGAGGCCTGCGTCCAGCAGTGGACCAATATAGGCTGCTGAGGTGAGGTGAGGTATGCAGGTGGTCCTTTTTTCATCAGCACACTTAAGTCTACTCCCCTCCCTCCCAAATGAAGGGGGTTTTATCACCATCATTTCGCTTGAAAATGCGGATCAGTGAAGATGTATAATAATACAAAGATGGAAGCTGCTTCCTTTCCTCTGGAAGACTCGATTTCCTATGACATCCACGGCCTGAGCTGGAGTGGTCGATTCTTACGCCGTTGCAATCGGTAGTGGCTCATGTAAGTAGGTGGTCCCTTGCCATAAAATCTATTAGGTGGGTACAAAAAGAAGCCAGAAAAACAAACCTTTGGCCATTTATGTCTAGATTTTTTTGAGTCACCACCTACATTCTAATGTTGCGCTGGATAGGTACGACGTAGTTTATAAATCATAATCATCATCAGCTTATGTTTGTCCATAGCTGGACATAGGCCTAATGAGCGCCACATCACTCTGTCTTCAGCTTGCCGCATCAGCATCTGCCTGCAGTCTTTCAGACAGGTTCTTATGGACGTCTTAACCTACGTTTGCCAAGTCGTGGTTTCTACTCAATAACACGTTAGCCCAGCGGTTGTCGTGAGATATTGCCGGCCTACACCCACTTCACCTTGTTAAATCTTTGAGCTATGGGCTTCTTAGTGCTTAAAAAGATGTATGTACATAACATTAATAAACAAAACATAATGATGTCATCACTAAATGCAAAGTCGGTTATCTTGTCCTATTGTCCGCTAACCCCTTTGACTTTGGTCTATGAGGAACGGTAGAAGTGACTTTAAACGTTAGAACAACCTCTAGCGCTGCTCGTATCTACACAAAATGAATGGAGTAGTTAACACGTCTCGTTGTTTTTGTTCTATTAACCGAATTTATCAAAACTATGTATTTAACAATACTGAGTGTGATTTATAATCTTAAGCTCTCTGAACTAACTTGTGAAGCGTACGTCAAATCTTTGAAGAACTTTTTTGTTTGATGAATTCTATCTCTTATTTTACTAAGATCCAATGGAAACGTCTAAACGTGATGTTTATCCCACGGGAACTGATTTATGGGATAAAAAGTATGTTTGATTCCAGGATAAGGATTACCTGTATGCAAAATTTTAGACCGATCCGTTCAGTAGTCTTGGCGTGAAGAGGTAACAAACATCCATCATGCGAAAGTTTGTATGGATATATAGATGTATAGACATCCATACAAACTTTCGCATTTAGAATATTAGTGTGATGAGTAGATCAGTTTCATACCGAGTAAGCTAGTCTTAGGGCTAGCTTTGGGAATTTATAACTTATAAATTCCCAAAGCTAGCGGAAACTGAACATAAGGTATTAAAGCCAAAGGAATGTTATTGAAACAAAGCATTCTGGCGATGAACAAGAATGCGAGCTTTCATGCTTTCATCATCACCTCACCACAACAGCCTTAATGGTCCACTGCTGGACGCACTCCTACCCCTGATAAGTGGCTTTTATCCTATGGGGGTAATACCCATATTCCCCACGCCAGGCGGGTTGGGGATCGCAGATCGGTAGTGGAATGGTTCTGACACCCGCGAGAAGAGTTGGGGCATTGCACATTCTAAGCCAGCACCAAAGGGCAAATGGCAAACGGCATTCTTTTACAACGCATTATTCAAAAATTATTTCCTTCGGGTTTATCGGTTCGTCTCGTATGTGATGTGCGAGCTTAAGGAAGGTACCTAAGCAATGGCAATAAAAAGGCTTAATATCAAATATTACTTTAGACAATTTGTCCCGATTTTGCTACAAATCGAAAATTAAGAACTAACAGGGTTAAAGGTTACTTCGTTGTTTCATTCTTTAGTCTACATACCAAAGCGACCGAAATCAAAACCACCTTATTTCCGTGTCAGTGTAATTTTTTAATATAATTAGACCTTTTCTAAGTGTTCATTTATTGTAGGTATAGGAAATAAAGAATGTATGATGTTTGATGTTTGAAATGCATAAAGACGATGGTCTCATTTGGATGCACGGGTCACTGAACCCTTCTATCAGCTCCTAGGCGTTACTCGTATAAAACATACTTTTTACGAGTGGACAAAAACAAAGGACCAACGCCCGAAACTGGCTCGCTTGAGTAGCCACTGCACATCTATAAACTGAGAGACTAGGGCACGGTGTGTGTGCAAACAGTATATCCACAGTACAATGTACAACTGAGCTGTTGTGTTTCGGAATGTGGTCCGGAGTAGCCATCTTCTAGACCTTCGTGATACATCGTCAGCATCAGGTGAGATTGCGGTCAAACAAAGGTCTATTTCTGATAAAAAAAAGCTTCCCATTCGTAAATTTAAACTGTACATAAAACAAAATCTTATCAAGAAACCCTATTACTCCGTAGATTATTACATTTATTTATAATGTTAATGCTTGCCCGGATGTCGCCCAGTTCCACACCGACAATAGTATGTAAAAACATAAATTAGTTGTGTTAGACTTAGATATGCAAAGATTGTATTAGTTGATAAGCGATAAACTTGCTAGTGGTTTCTTTTTTACTTCTTCTGCTAGTGAACAAAGAATTGAAGTGAATCAGATTCAATTGCACCTTATTTCTTATTTGATAGTAATAACTATTTATCATGCAGTATCTATAGTAAAAATTTTACTTGTCTAATGCTTATTTTGCAAGTCTAAAGAAATAAACGATTTGACTCTGACTATCACTCTATGCTAAGGACTGAACTACACACAGAACTCGCCAATATAGAAATGGTTGCTGTCGGCGAATTTTCTCTAGATCAGCACTCATATGTACCCAAGTCCACTGCTGAACATACCTCCCCCAAGCGCAGAGACTTGCCTTAAGAGGGTGCAATAACGTCGCTACGAGATTGATTTCGAGCGGGATGACAAAATGATTTTCTCGCGAGTGAGAAGTACAGAGCAGAGACGTGCACCGAATTTTCTATAAGTTAAAATAGAGATGTTTTTGTTAGGTCTTTCTTACCTTTCTATTATTTATTAGTGGAAGACTTTAAATACACATAAATACACGATGCTGCCTTTTCTCTGATAGGTTCCTTTATTCAGGTCTTACAATATCCACAATCTGAGTGGGAGAGGTCGATTCTAACGTTGCAATCACAACGCCCTGCACGCATGCCTTACAGAAAACTGCTTGGAAATCAGACAAATGGAAAGAGAGAAAGAAAATCATTTATTAAACACTACACTACACTGCGAATCAAGTAAAATAAAATAAAAGACTAATTAGTAATACGAACAAACACAGTGAACAATTATTGGAGAAGCTAAAACTAACACAAGTAGGCAGGTAATAACTAACCTAGGTATTGGGGTGGTATCTACTAAGTAGCCCCCTCAGCAGGCAAAAGGGCGCGTGTGATGAAGAAAAGATGAAAAGGCAAAAATAGTCAAAAGGCGAATGGCAAAAATAATATAAGTCAAATTCTCAGCAGTGGAAGACGATTTTTGAAGCTAGCTTACTGTATAGGTACTTTACAGCGAGGGTGCTTCGACCGTCATCCATTTGGGAAGTGATTGAACTTGGCTCACTCATACAAACAAACAAACATACATGCAAGTGTGTTAATGTTTAGATTTGTGGTCGGTGTTATGTTCAAGGATTTTAGTTGAATTTTTTTGAGGTTTTTGACTTCAGCTTACGATTATCGAAGTTAAAATTGTTGGGTTTGATTATTGTGGTGATTATTCTAATGTTCATCACCCATCATAAAATGTCTTTACATTTTGGATTAAATGGCTATGGGCAGGGGTGTACCGTAAGAACCGACAACCGCTGGGGTAAACGGGTTCTTAAGTGGAGACCGCGACTCGGAAAACTTTGTGTAGGACGCTTTCCGGCCAGGAAGTAAAGCAGATGCGTCAAGCTGAAGACAAGACGCTAGGGCGCTCATTAGGGGAGGCCTATGTCCAGCTGTGGACTAATATAGGTTGATGATCGGCTGGGTGTGAGTTCAAGTCTCGGCGAAAATAAAACTTTTGTTGAATAATTTCAAGAAAAACTTGTGAAGGTATTTCTTAAATAAAATAAAGTTATAATCAAGCTAGTTCATATGAAGTGCCTTTTTAATTTTTGCATTGTAGCTCAATTCTTCCCAAGTGTCGTAAGAGGCGACTAAGGGATATCCACCGGGGGCGGACAGCAGCGCCCTCCACACAATTCTACGACCGAACCCCGATCCCCAACCGGCATGACCAGCGTGGGGATTATAGGCATTACCCTCCATTAGATAAAATACAATAAGGTGCTTATCAGGGGAGGCCTGCGTCCAGCAGTGGACCAATGAGGGCTGTTGATGTGAGGTGAGAGGAAGATAAGCCATTGAGACAAATAATCATCGCATCGTGTCTTACCATCGTGAAATCCTGAAATTATGAAGTACTTATATAGATATTTTCACATAACAGCACAAGTCTTAATAAGACGATGCGAGGAAAGTGTTTCAATAGGGTATATGCATGTGATTTCAAAATGGCTAAAAAAATATAATATATACGTTTTCGCTATTGATATAGAAACATATCTACATATTTATTTTAGCATTTTGAGATGTTTTTATTATAGAATTTAACCAATGAAAAATTGATATTTTAAATCTCAATCGCAAAATTTTAAAACGCTACGCCATTGACTAGAGCGGACGTGACATCACTGTACACATTTGTTATTTTTTTATTCTGCTTGCTGCACCATGATTTGACACTATTCTGCCCACTTCACATTTCGTATTGTCGGTTATTTTCAGCTTTTTCGGAAAACCTCTTTCCTGAGATGATCACTACCGAGGTCGTCACAAAAGGTTTTAATTGAGTGTGAACGTCGACGTCAAATAAACATGGCGCCAATATGGCAGCGTTTTTATCACCCGAAAATGATTATAGTTTTCATTTGTTTTTTTACCTTGTTATTGCGAAATTCAGTGAGCGTCTTATCATTTCTCGGTTAAATAATGACCTAAAGAATCGATAAAAACTATAAAAAAATCGATGCATATACCCTATTGGTTTTGTCTGAATCCATAGGTACCTACCTAATTCGAGTAGCCCCGCTTAAAGCCGCGGCGTGTCCCTAGGGGCTGCACCAATAAATCTGGGCAGCGACAGCGTTAACATCATACCAGTAGGTAAATCTTATAATTTAAAATGGGATATAAAATCTATTTTACAGTCTTTGGTACACCCCTGCCCTTCTTTAATTCGCATAATTCTATCCATCCAAAAGTTGCCTGGAAGAGATCGCTTCTAAGTTTTAGTTTTATGTTTTGTATCCATGTACCTCGTGTTATTTTTATGATGTACAATAAAGAATTTTTGTATTATATTGTATTGTATTGTATATCCCTAATCCCAAGATCTATATGTGAAGATAAAATCTGCTCAGGAAATAATCAACTTAATACCCGAGACCAAACATTTGCATTTAAAAATGTAATACTCATAGTATTGGAGCAAAAAGTTAATTCTTTATCCGGTCCCGAACTATAGGTAAACCTATAAAGGTAGGTATGTATAGGGCATGCATACGTATGGGTAGACTCAGGCGCATTATAAGCATGTGTGCGTGCGTCAATTTAATGCACTGTAGGTGCAGAAGTGACACTCCGAATAATTACCTACGCTTTGTATGTCGCATTTGTGGACTTTATGTTATATGTTTTTATAAATATTTTTTATTGAAAACAGTAAAGTATGAAGTTATGGTGGAGGAAGTTCTTCAGCTGATCTTTCAGACGAATGTGGTCCTGAGTAGTGAATATAATAGTTTGAATTTCAAACTATTTGCGCCGCTCATTGGCTGCATAGATGAATAGATAGTAATAGTAAACAGTAAATAATTATAATGTTTATTGTACCATCAAAAGCTAATAAAATAACTTACAGACAGTAACTACTAATTCAATCTAAAATGGCACAATCGGCGGCCTTATAACTGGAAGCGAAATTACGAGGATTACGTATGAGAAACTACGGCGAAAACTGTCATAAAAGCAATAAATTTTGTCATTCGACTTACAAAATAAGCTCATGGATACATCAACTCAAAATTAACGAGGACAGACGACAGAATTTGTGATATGACAACGCACGCATATGTGAATCGGCCTGCAAATATTGAAATTTAATACTTGCTTTTACCTTTGCCCGGAAATGGTTTTAAGTAGGTATACTACGTAACTACACCACCATTTTTGCTGAAAAGCATGGTCTAGAAAAAAATAATAATTAATAAGTAACTTATTTTAGCTAGAACTTAATAAATAAAATTGATTAAAGGGTAATAGATAAATGTCTTAATCTGATGAACGCATTGTGAACAATGTTGTTGTAGGGAACTTCTCCGCGTCGTCCTTGAAAACTTGACGTACCATCTGAAAAGTACTCTATGTTCGAATATTCGTTAGGCGATTTGTCCTTTGTCTAACAAGGGCGCAGGGGCGACAACCTGCGGCTAATGTACTGATACCAAGTTAATGGATAACAGCCGCTGACGCATTGGAAATAAAGTTTTAATTTAATTAACAAATAATTCTGCTATTTTCTGGATGATTTTAAACTTTGCTGCAGGAATGGAACTTGCGTTCCATTTTTAAACCGAAATAAATACATCCTGTTATTTTATGCTCGCCTGGTACTTTTCATTGACGACCTATATAGCGTAGTGGGCAAAGGTCCACCCGAGATTGCGCGTTCGAATCCGTTTTTTGTTTTGGAAAACCACCAGCACATACAAAAAATCAAAATTCAAAAGATAGAAACAGAAGGCTATTAAGAGAGGAAGATAAGCCATTGAGAAAAATAATCATCGCATCGCTACCTAATTCGATATAAAGGTAAAAGGTTTTGTCTAGAAGTAGATCTGTTAAGTTTAGACATACATTATTTATAGTAATTATCTAATACCTGTAAATTTCTGTTACAAAATCAATATGAAAAACCCACACATGTCAAATTTTAAAAACAACTTCACGACCGAAATCACATCTAACCAAATCCAGATAAAAATAAACGCGCAAAAATACATTAGGGTTCAATTCCCCGTGCCCAAACTCAGTTAACCGCTCCAAATATTAACATTTTAGTTGTGTTAACCTTATAAAATGACCCTTAGAGTTATATTTAGTTCTATCGAAGCCAATGAATAGTTTCAAAAAGGTTTTTTACTATTTTGAGGCACCTGCTACCCTTTTGATGCTCGGATGGGCTTCGGTCTTTTTATAGAGGTTTTCAAGGATATTTGGTATAATGCTCCTGATTCCCTTAAATTGAATTTATATGTCTTTTCTATCTATTGCAGGTTTGTGAATTCTAATGTTTGTTTATTATTTATTAGCTTCTACGTTATTTCAGGTTATTTAAGATCTTCACGTGAGAAAAAATTCAGTTCAATCCATTTGGTACAAGGTTAGGTAGATTTTTGAGATAAAACGCATTGTTTGATTCCAGGTTTGTAGCTATATCTATGCAAAATTTCAGCCCGATCGGTTCAGTCGTTATGGCGTGAAGAAGTACCAAACACCCATCAAATCCAAACTTTCTTGATGGTTTGCAACAGTCTACAGCTAGCTATAAACCGACTTCATTATATGGTTTTCCCAAGGATGCCATTGTCAGAACTGGATTGAATTGACCAGATTGTGCACCCTGTAGAAAATTCGGAGATAACAAAAAGAAAAAATAGAAAAAAATACAGTCGAGTTAAGGACCTTCTCCTTTTTTGCAGTCGGTTAAAACTAAGTCAACGCGTAAGTAAGGGAAAATTCAGTTGCATGTTAGGGTAAGGTGGGGTAACAGTTGCGTTGTAGAAAGCACCCTAATTTGTCTTTCCGGGGAAAGCTGGGGAGTTTGTTAAAATAAGGTCTCTATACAAGTAGGTTAGTATGCTGCAAAAATAAAAAATCTTATAACCGGAAGTTGGAGTAAACTTCCGAACTTTCCGTTTCTTAGATATTTGATTTAAGATTTTTCATCGACAAGGGTCTGTCGTTTTGCTTGTGGAAGCAAGTTACTTTAAAATTGTACTTAGGTACTTCAAAATCGTTATTTATCTCAGAATCTGTGAAAGACCTTCATATTTAGGAAAATGTTACTACGATGTTTTATCTTGGATTACTTGTTATGAAAACACAATTGTTGAAAGCTTTCTCAATGGTTTATTTTTAAAATAGATGTTTGAATTCATTTTCCTAATCAGCTCAGGAACAGTAAAACACTTTTTTTCTTAGATTTTTGTTTTGACTAGAAGTATTTATTTAGTTGCATCTTTTATTTTTTCGATTGGTTGTTTTATTCGCTTGTTATTAGGTAAAAACAATTTTATCGCAGAGAAAATTCGGTGCACATCTCTGCAGAAGTACAGAACTTTTCACTCGCGAGAAAACCATATCATGTCATCCCGCTTGACATCCATCTAGTAACGCCGTTATTGCATGCTCTTACAAGTATCTTTGAATGATTGTTCAGAACTTATTATAACTTGTAAAATTTACAATAATTATAAGATATTCTATTTATTAACTTTTAAAACCGAAAACTAATCAATTAAGTATACTAGACCTAACTCGGACAAAAGCACGGGCGATATTTCCATCTAGTAATATAAATCAATTTTGAATTCCATTGAGTCTATGTGTGTTTTCCTAGAAGCGATGCATCTAGGTTTTTTATTAGATTCAACTCATGTGACTTTCAGACGACCGGTTCAACAGACTCTACAATAGATTTGCAACTCAATGACCACTGAACACGGTCTAAATTGTTGTACGATTGATTGGACGGTCTGCATGTCTTATTTGGGTGTACGATGGGTCGCCTTGTTATAATGACTTATTGTTAGAATTTCGTATTTAAAAAATAGACAATTATTGCCTTGAGTCTTCTTAAATTGAACGCGCTTATGAGAGTCTTATTAGGTATTTTTTCGAACGTGATTCCGAACAGAATAAATAAATTGTAAGACGAATAGTAAAATGGCGGACGATTATGCGTTCGCGCCGAAACGATCGTCCGAATTGTAAGTTCGCTACCGACGCGAGGCCTCATGGATCCTTTTAGCCAAATTAGTCAGTGTTCCCGAAAAACGCGGCCGTCGACCCCTCTGGCTAAAACCTAAGTATTTTAGTCACAAAAAAATCTACTGTTTACATAACACTTGGAAGTTTTTAAAATATACCTACTCCCCGTGGAAGGGCTCAGCCGAACGCTCACAGACAAAAATTTCGCCTGTTTCGTCTGTGTGCGTGATGCACACATGCAGACGACATAAAAATGCCCAATCGGTACATGTCGCACCACTACAATGAAGGGACGACGTAAGCCGCATACAAGTGCATAATTCGGCCGAGATGCAAAAAAAAAATATTTGGCAATGCGGCCCCTACACGCCCGCCAGTCGCCCGCACGCCTGGCTTAGGTTAGGTTAGATTTTTTGGCTCAAAACGCTCGTTGGCGATTTTTGAAAATATTTTTCTATCTTCAAGTTCCCTGCAGCTTAGCGGGTCGTCAGTGCGCCGCAATTTTTTAAATAAAGAGCTTGAGCGCGCGCGCCGGATTCTATTGATCCGACTATTTGTCTAGTTTCCTGACGAACGTTTTGAGCGAAAATTTTGGCCATGCGCGAACGCAGTTCTCATTTCGAAAATTTAACTTACAGACGTCAACAAATGATGCCGATATTTACAAAATAAAACCGAGATTTTACATTTTTACAATCATTAAAAGACTCTTGTGCGGTGTGTGCTGTGACATTTTAGTATTTATTTTCGATTTTTATGGACTCTTGTGTTTTTTCTTTTCTTTTGGTAAGTGAATTTTATTTTTACTTGATGATTTGTTTATTAATTTCTTATTTTCTTCGTGTTTTGACTTGTTTTCAGTTCCAAAATTTTGTTTTAAAACCCTGAATAACAATTAATTACAAATAATAACCACAACGTTACCAAAAAACCGAAGTGGTATTTATTATTTTCTATTTTTATATGCATACTTACCAAAGTATCTTTATTAAACTAAAAAGCCAACGATATTTTAGCACCAAACAAAACAAAGAACTTTAACACAGCAAAAGCTCCATAAAACATGTTTTATTTATTAATATTTTTAATTTAAACACACAAACAACCAGAATATTCCCATAGACATGGTACAAGGACACATCGCCCAGTGACGTCACGCTAGGCAGTGAGAAAGTCAGCCATCTTGATCGTGTGTTCTTTTTTTGAAGCCTACAAAGTGCGCTGGCACAGCCCGCCATTTTGCTGCACATTTGAATTTAGAATTACTTATACAGGAAAATTACTAGAATGTTGCACTTCCGGTGTTTAATTTTTGTTTTTCAGGAGTTAATTGAGTTATTCAGCTAATATTTTTAGGTATTCGATAAACGTGTTAAGTAAGTAGGTTCCGTCGAATTGATGCACTCTTATGGTATATCTTTTAATGTTAGATACCTACTGTGAGTATGCATGGGTAAACCATCATATTTTTTTCTATTTTTATTAACATAAACCTACTTAATTCAACGTAAACACATTCCTAGCTATACAAAGTCAGACCCTTTTTGTAATAGAAGCATTAATTTAACACAAACAAACAAAAAATAATGAAATTTATCTACTATAGAAACCATGACTTTGTGTTAGTCATTACGCTCTGTGGTCATTTAACTTTTGATTTTCAAATGACATCGATTTGTTTTGCACTCGAAATATCATCGCAACCAGTGTCACAACACAAAAACTATTTTGCTTTGTCCAACTTTGTCCAAATATAATTTATAATGAACCCATATAATTATCTCCATATTCTATTTTTATATACCATTGAGTATACTCAATAGAAATAACAGATTCTACTAAAATTATAATTTAAGTTATTTGGACGTACGCCAATTTGTCTTCCAATAAGATTCATTTAGGACTTTTTAAGCGTCTTCATACTTCTTTAAAAGATCCAATCTAAATGTATACCAAATTAAAATCAATATTTATTAGTAGGTAGATATACTGTATGTGTATACATTTGTTTTGTGGCTATAATTAGTCAAAGAGATAAACAAAATTCTCTAGATCTATTCCGTCAACAAGCCAATCCTAAAAGTTATTCTCAACGTGCCCTTGAATTGTCACAAACAAGCAAGTATATTTGCAATTCTGTAAAACAACCAAGACACCAGGAAACAAAAGCGGCTACATAAGCTATCCCTGTAGGAACCTCTTAGGGTTGTAGAGAGGATCCAACTCTATTTTAACACTTACAAGATTCATATTAGCTTGATGGCAAGTGGTGTTTTGCAAATTTCTCTTTGCTTTTCGTTTTAAAACTCGGTGAAGGTTTTGCATGGCGTTCTTTGATGCAAGAGGATTATTAAGCTGCAGAAGTAAGTTTGTCGTACTTATTCATTCTAGAATAAATGCCGCTATGGAATAACAAATATTTTGTAAGGAGATCGCATTGGTTTAAAAAATGTAATGTAGGAATAGAAAATTGAAGATTAAACTGTATCTACTATAAAACTTTTTTCATACATAAATATTTGAATCTACAAATACACGAATAAAAGCGTAGCAATAAAAGCAACAATAAATAGAAACCTAGGGGAAATTATAACACGAGGTCCGCGATAAAGGATCAATAATTTAACTTAAAGTGGTCCTATTGTAATTCAGTCTATTTCCTATCCGGTATGCATCGTGATTTTGATTTTGAACTTCCTTGTTATCAAATCAAGCGTTAAGAGTTGAAATTTAGGCACGCCATCTAGTTCGACTACTGACAACTAAAAAAGACCCCTTTACAATTTCGACTATTTTCTTAGGTTTTATCATAGTTTCGTCATGATTTCGATATTTGTTTTGATGATAAAATATTCTCATGTAAACTGCATTTAGCCTAAGTATTTCGGTACAGATGTTTCACTGATTTCCACACCGCCTGGTCACCTTTCCAAGAAAGTGGTGGCATAATGATTGATTTGCAATCAACTTGCAATCATAACGCGCTGTACATAAGGTCGACCTCATCAATAATGTCCTTGTATTGTAATTCTCAAATAATATTGTCGACGATTTTATTTCGCAAGATGAATGGGAGGAAGATGTCGTGACCAATGTAAAATTGGCCATTTTGAAGGTGGTACAAATTTACGAAGTAACAGCGAATATTAATTGAAAAAGAACTCTCGCTTCCATCTCCTAACGAAATCCATCTTTGCGTCGCTCGCAAAGACGTTAACCGTCACTTAGTAAAGGCGCATACCCAAGCCAATATGACAGCGCCACCTATTTTATCATACTAGCTGCGCACAGCTTTGCACGTGTTGTTTTCAGGATAAAAGACATCATTTTGATTACACCTACGTTATTCCAAGTTCACATCCAATTATTCCTCCATATAAACACTTTAGTTCTAGTGGAACTTTTGAAGACGACTATAACAGTATTGAAATGTATTAGTTGAGCTACCTGCAGATTGTTATCAACAGTTCTAAATAGCTGCTGCAAAAATAGAAAAACAAGATAAAGATAAATAGAACTAGGTAGTGTTCTGATTATTTTTTTTATCTAACGTATAGTTTTTTTGGTCTTCACCTAATTCAAGGCCCCATAATTTTAGACAGATGGGTACAAACATCTACAAATCTCAACATCCACGCAACCAAACTTTCGCATTTACAATAATAATGTGATATGATTTGAGCTGTGTGGTGCTGGCTTAGAATTTGCACCACCCCAACTCTTCCCGAGGGTGTCGTAAGAGGCGACTTAGGTATAACCACCGGGGGGGCGGGCAGCCGCGCCCCTGTATAAGAATTCTACCACCAAACTGCGATCCCGGTATTAAACCCCCATGAGATAAACGTCCATAAGGCACTTATCAGGGGAAGGCCTGCGTCCAGCAGTAGACCAATATAGGCTGTTAAGGTTGATGATATAAAAACAGCATATTCCTCCCTAATAAATCGAGTTGTAATACTCGATACAGCTGCAGCCGGTTTATATCTAGTACCTAGCTAACAAAATACCTGCAGTCGATCCAGCAACACTACCCATAATGAGCGAGTTTAGCAGGTTCTGCACAATACGCCCTATCTATGCGCGTGCTTCCGTAACCACCGGCGCAGGCGCAGGCGCAGGCGCAGGCGCAGGCGCAAGGTCGCCCGCTTAATGTTGCATCTCGTTCTAGTAACTAGGTTTTTAAGCAGCTTTTTGTTCGACCACGTGGTCTAAACGTGCGGCCTCAAATATGTAGAAGGGATTTCAAAAGAGGTTCTATGCCGTATCTAGCTTTTTTCAACGCGGTTTTTTATATGATACTAGCTGCGCCCTGCGGCTTTGCACGCCTATCCCACGGGAACTGATCTATAGGATAAAAAGCCTTTGTGTTATTCCAGGCCTAGAACTACCTGTATGCACAATTTCAGCCCGATCCGTTCAGTAGTACAAAGCAACAAACATACATACAGACATGTGAACAAACTTTCGCGTTTATAATACATATTAGTAGAATTATCATTTCAACGAGATAAAATAAACTAAAACCCGACTACGGCGGTGTTAACCGATTGTCATTGAAATTTTCGGCCCTTAGACCCCCGCCTATCTCGTCAGACCCCCAATAACGTCTGACGTCATATACCCTATAACCACCGGGGTATTGAGACGAATCAATCGATACCTCATTTGTTGAAATCGAACGAGTAGTTTCAGCGCTACGTGGGAACATAAAAATCGGCTACATACATACAAACAAACATACGGTCCCAACATCAATAACCCTCCTCCGTTAGTAGTCAAGTATAATTAATTGTATTTTAAAAAACTATAAACCGACTTTAATTTTTATAGCTTTTTCATGAATTTTCATGGATGAAAAATTCATATAAAAATACAATCATGAAGATTCATAATCGGGACACCCAGTCAAAAGTTCTTAGGTAACAAATATAGAAAAAAAAATACAGTCGAATTGAGAACTCTCTCCTTTTTTTGAAGTCGACGTCGTACTTAATTTTCAAATGGATAATTACCGTTGTCCACTGCCCGAGATATCTATCCCCCATTGGGAGACAACAAAACATCCCGTTGTCCACAGCAAGGAGTTTCTAAATTCGTCTGAAGTTTCTAAGGCCCGTATTATGAAAGCTTACTCAGTCATAGAGCTATGCTTGAGTGACGTTTATGCCATAGAAAAGCGTTGCTCAAGCATAGTAGGATGACTGAGCAAGCTTTCATAATACAGGCCTAAGAGTGTGAGTGAATTAGAGTCAATTGCACCTTATTTCATATTTGATAGTAATAACTATTTATCAAGCTGTTTATATAGTAAAAATTTGACTTGTCGCTTGTGCTTATTCTATAAGTCTAAAGAAATAAACGATTTGACTCTGACTCTGACTAAGACTTGCCGACGTATAAAATTTTCATCCGATTTTAATTATTCTTTAGCTTTTGTATAGATGAGTAATGGTTCCATAAAAGATATACCTATCTGTGTAAGTCCTGTTAAAAAAATTAAGATTTTGTGGATTTAAGTAAATAACATCAAATTCAGGAGGACTCTGGTAGAGCAGTTGGTAAAAGGTCCGAATGAGACACAGCAAGAGGTTCAGTTCCCGACGCGGGACAAATAATCTCCAAATTGTTTCGGTACCTAAAAGCTTTGCTTAGGGGCTTGTATATTTCAAGGGACCGGTGAGCATGTCCTCCTAGTTTTATACTACTCATAAAGCAAGTAGTAAATCTTAGGCACAACGCCATCTATGACAGAGTACGAAAACCTTGAAGTAAAAATGACAGTAGAAGCGCCATCTCTTGAGATCTTCTAGTAACTTTTATTGGTCTGGCCTTTTAATTTATTACACGTTCGATAAAATAATGTCTCAACTTTTGTGGATGAATACCTTTTTTTAAATTGTGCGTGATCTTTTGCTGTGCTTATTTGAATCCTATTTCAATTACAAACTTGAATGGAGGACAATGCCCATTCGTTCCGATTTGTATAAATTGAGCTACCTTTAGATCGTTTGCAACATTCTGCAATTAGCTTAGGTACACATGTTTCAATTGTAAACAGTAGATAATATATAGCAAGTATAGTAATATCAAGCAAAATATTATTGTAGTATTCTGTTTGAAATATAATATGTATTTGTTTTTATTTTGTTAATAGAATTAATTATAGCTCTTGGTCTAACTTATACTGTTACTGAATAAATCAACAATTTATTTATATCATACATAGTATACCATAAATATTTACACTTTGAACTTTTTATTTATAAAGACGTTTAAAACTGCTAATTATGCTAAATTCTCTTTGTTTGATGGGGGTGCCTTCGTTTCACGCCTTTGGCCGTTTTAGCTGTGCAGTCACGTATGCTAAGGAAGACTAAAGAGGTTTATACAAAACTATAAAAAAAATGTTGTTGTTCTTACGTATCGTAAATGCTAGTTTATGAACGTTCATACATGGTCTGCGAGGATCAGTAACAATAGTAACCCGCCGTTGACAAGATGCAGGCCCCTGTAGGTCTCAGACAACCTTGGGCTGCGTGTGCGCACAGTAATCTCTACTTTTTGTACGGACAGCTGTGTGTGTGAGCGTAGAAAGTAGCTTACCTACTGGATGCCTATTGAGTTGTGTTTTTGTAACTACTGATCAGGCTGATAATTTGTGACGTTTGTTTACCACATGGCCTTTGTTATTCCTTTTTTATTAGATACTAGCTCCGCCCCGCGGTTTCGCATGCGTTGTTGCTATGAAAACATTAAAAGGTGATTTTCATGCCACGGGAACTGATTTATGGGATAAAAAGTAGCCTATGTTTGATTCTAGGATAAAAATAACCTGAATGCAAAATTTCAGCCACATCCGTCCAGTAGTTTTGGCGTGAAGAAGTAACAAACATCCATCCATCCATCCATAGATCCATACAAACTTTTGCCTTTATAAGAGTGACATAGTGTGATGTGATAAAGTAGCCTATGTATGCAAAATTTCAGCCTGATCGGTTCAGTAGTTTTGGCGTGAAGAGGTAACAAACATCCATCCATCTACACATCCACACAAGCTTTCGCATTTATAATATTTTTTGACTAGCTCCGCCCAGCGGCTTCGCCCGCCTGGATATTTAAGTTTCAAACTTTCTTAATAATTTCTTTCTTCCTTTAACCTTCTCACTTTAACAAACTCGACAAAAATTATAGAAATTGGTACAGCCGTTCTCGTGTGATGCCATGACCAGGAAAAATAGGGATTCATTTTTATATAACTATATAGGTATATAGATATACGTAGGGCGTACAGGAACCACTGTTTTTTATACATAACTAGCTGCGCCCCGCGGTTTCGCTCGCGTTGTTCCTGAATTTTCTTTGCTATAAACCTCACGGAGCCCGTACCTTTCCAACGAATGCAAAACCGTGGAAATCGGTTCGTGCGTTCTGGAGCGTCAGGAAGGAAAACCCGACTTATTTTTATATTATAGATAAAAATGCAGGTTCGATCACCGCCCCTGAAATGTTTAAAAAAACCTTTACAAAGAGTAAGTAAGATACAGTAAGTAGTACTAATATTATGTTTTTTTCTTTTCCAATCCTAAGTTTTATCGTAATGGTTAACTTATTGACGAAACTAAATTAAAAAGCTAAGTGACCTATCAAAAGCTCTGAGAACAAAGCTTTTTCTATAGACTATTAATAGCCTTGGAATTAACCACATGAGTCACAAAAAACAACACATACACACCCAGCCCAGCCTTGAAATAGTGTACTTATTTGTAAGTATGAAGTATAGGTTTACACTCATAAGTATTTATTATCTTTGACGGAATAAAAGAATGCATTTTTCATAGGCTCTTTATTTGTTAATAGTGTTGCGAATCTATTGCTTGAAAAATCGGGTCTAACGAGTTTCGATATTATATCGAGATGATAGATTACGTGTGCATAAAAAGAAATTATATACCTGTACTATATCATTATAGTTACTTGTCCATCCAAAACTTGCCTGGAAGAAAGCGATAAGGCAACATTGTGCAACTGTTTTTGCGTGTTTTTCTGTATCCTAATGTGCAATTGAGAGTATTTATATTGTATTGTATTCTTTTATAATGTTGGGGAAATATAACATTTATTATAAATAAATTATGTTGGACAATTCACACAGCATAACAGAAGGTACGCGATAAATACCCGATAAAATCATTAATTTTGTATTCATTCATTATTTGAAACAAAATAAATGCATTCCCAGAGTATAAAAGAAGTTCCGTTTCTCAGTCTGTTCAAAAAAAGAAGAGTCGTGGGATTTGAGGGTGCTCGTGTGCCAATTTGACAACTTTTGTTGTGTTGACAACACTGCTCTGCTCCACTTTTGTTGCGTTGACAACACTGCTCTGCTCCATTGCAGTACCACTAAAAGTGAGACTCTAACAGCTTAATCAGCTTCTACTTTTGAAAGTGTGTGTCCTTGCTCACATCCTAAGCTATGCAGTAGGTACTATTAGTTCTCTGTGGACGGGTATGACCTTCCGCCACCACTAAAAGGACCAACTCGACCACGATGTGTTTATACTACAGACTATAAATAAAGCACAAGTTGCAAGGATATCGCTAGGGATGGGAGCTGAGTCGATATGTCGATGAATTGATGTTGATTCGACTCGAGATCAGTAGAGACGTGTGGTATTTAGTAACACGATGAAAATAAAGAACTTAACTCTAGGTTTTTTGAACTTTTACCATTAGAAATAAGTTTGTAAAATCAATGGAATAAAAACAGCTGAACAGTATCAACCAACTTTTATAATAAAAATGTATAAAACAAAGTTCATGTAATTGAAAGAGAGTTCTCGAATCGACTATGCCACTCTGAAGAACGTAATAAAATTACTTGAGAAAGTTTTGATAGGCCTAAAATGCACCGTTGGTTGTAGCTACTTATTTCTGTGTATTAGAAAGTCAACCCAAATAAAACAAGTCTTACTCTGCCAAGCTATTTAATTTGGCTGGTGAATTTAGCACTAACTCTGGCTGTAATATTTTAGTGTAGGTACTTAACTAAACCTGCTCCGAGCATGAAAATAAAACGAGATTTGTAGGAAAAAACGATTAAACTCTATTTTGTCACCCGATTCGCAATTAGAGTTTAATAGATGGACAGAAAAAAAGACGTGTGGCACTAGGGGAATGCCGCGGTAAAGCTATTGCATAGCATAAGTCATTAAAAGTTCTGCTATTCATCGATAGATGGCAAAACAAAAAGTATCACCGCTGTGCCGGTCGAAGTGGGGGGTATTAGGTTATTTTCTTCTTAAATATCATACCTAAATAAAAAATGGATTAATATGAACATAATTATTTAGACATTTTCGGGATTCCTACTCGACAAACTGTCAACTATCTTTATATAATTTTGCAACGTTGCAACGTTGCATCGTGGTGATTTAATATTTAACGACCTTATCTTTTCAAGAGATCTATCGACGTCAGCCCATCCCTAGTGCATCTGAGGGGGGATGTTTCGAAAGTGGTACAAACCTTGACCCGAATGCACCACACGCACTATTATTACCGTACTCTTCTTTTTGTCGGCAATCTATCGATGGCCATAGGCCGTAATGAAGAAGTTTTACGGGTTAAATATGCACTTGAGGAAAATAATGTGAAGCCAGCGTACTTAAGGAATGACGTCATTGTTCATGCTGTCTTGCTCAGTTTGTATCCGATCTGAGTGGGGCAGCATGCGATGAAATTATTCTCAAACCCATTCTTTAAGTAGTTTTAAATAATCTTTTGAATGGAGGGATGGACACTTGTGGTGCTTGAATTTTGTTGAGTAACATATGAATTTATGTTGAATGATTCCCTACACGTAGCGACTCATTTCGTAGCGATTTTTTTTTCATACAATTTTTTAAGCGAACAATTTCCGGCGCGTAGCGTACAGTCAACTTGAAATCGAAATTTTGCCACATGAAGTTCGACTTTGAATCTTAAAAACACTCAGGCTGGATTTATTTTATTATGGCATTACTTATTTAAGTCGTATTGCAATGTTACTTGGTTCGAACAGAATAGAAAATAGTAGGTATAAAACAATAAACGTAAGTAAGTTGTCGTCGTGGTAAACTAAATAAACGATTGGCGCGACGAACTGAACATTTTTGATAGAGCGTGGGTGACAACAGTGTGATATTCCTGGGTAATTGTTAGTGTAAAATAAAATAATAAAGACACAAATCTCACAAAACCTCATACGAATTGTCTGCTATCGAAACGTCAAATATTTAAATGAATACGAGTACCATACTCTCTCGGTGTGATCAGTTTGAATAGAATTCTCGACCATTTTTTTTTTGCGTTTAAATAGAATGTAGAATGGTGTTTAGGGTGTCATCATCTCTCACACTGTCCAAGGGGCAAGTCCATTTAACGTTAGTAACGAGACATATTCGTGACGTACAATTCTACCTTTTCCATACAATTCAGTACTAAACCGACTTCAATATTTATAGTTTTTTCATGAATTTTCATGGATCCCTTTATGAGAACTGAACAAAATTAAAATGGGACCACACGTGAAGCACCAGCTTTCATGTAAAAAAAAATCATGATAATCGGACCACCCAGTCAAAAGTTCTGATCTCGTCTCGTTACTATCGTCAAATGACTGCCCTGCTCAGTTCGATCCGAACTCGATCTGAGCGGTCAGCATGAAAGATAATGCCATTTTCTATCCCATTCTTAAAATACGCAGGTTATATCCAAATAAGGTAAGGTTTAATAAAACATTAGCAAAACGAGCTTTTTACGCCCCAACAAATTAGCAATCTAATCAAAAATGGACAAGCATTTCAAACGACATAAAACCTCATCGTCCACTTAGAACTAATAGCCCGTACATACGTTATTATGGTATAAAAAGTTAATGTGGGTAATTTTAATGTAACGCAACCCTTATTTACCTTGTCGAGGGGAAAACTATGGAAGAGGGAAATTGTAGGGTGCGTTTTGTCAAAGGGTGAACTTTGCCGGAAATAGTGAAAGTTTGGTTTAGAATTGGAAATTGTTTTAAGTTTTGATGTAAAGTTGTATTGCCAGTTTTTTACCCGACTTTGGGAAATGAGGAGGCTTTTTGATCGGCTGTATGTTTGTCGATTTTTCCATCAATTATGGACCGTTATGAAAATACTTTCGCTGTTGTTTATAGATTGGTCGCGAGATGGTAAAATCTATTTTATTACCGAGGGGTTAGTAAGTTAGACAAAATAGTGTAAAATGAAGAGATTTGAAGTCAATTTGTTATTTTGACCGATTTAAAAAAAAGCAGATGTTTTCAATTCGACTGTATTTTTTATTAATTTTTTATGTTTGTTACCTCAGAATTTTCGACTGGGCGAACCGATTTTAATGATTATTTTTTTATTTGGAAGCTGGTGCTCTCCGTGTGGTTTCAATTTGATCCAGTTTTGACAGTGGCATCCATGAGAAAACCATATTCGGTTAATTGTTTTTGAAAATAAACTCAATTAATAAGGAATAAATTACTTTCTGAGTCGGCAGTTAACTCTGCTTAGCTGGGGGCTAGATGCTGTGTGAATTAGCCAGCATTATTATTATTAAACAATATTTTTTTCCCATAGCATAACAGTTTAAAATAAAATCAGTCACTGGTGTAATAGACGCCATTTACATTTCAGTTCAGTATTTCACGTTTTCTACCACGTGTAGGCTAAATTCGTTAAGTTACGTATCTAGCTCGTATGTAGCTGAACGATGACGTCAATGTGCACGCTACACGTAGAATATGGAATAGTATCTATCTACGAGTGTGTAGAGGAAAGACTGCTGTGAGTGAGAAGTTGAGACACTTTTTTTGCTGAAGAATTCCCACAGCATTATCTAGCCCCAAGCTAAGCAGAGCTTGTGTTATGGGTATTAGATAACTGATATACGTAATACAATACATTACATAGATAGATATTTTTTATTATAAATAGAAAACATCCAGAACGCCCTGAACAAATATCTGCAGATTGTACGCATATTTGTCCCGAGGCAGGAATCGAACCCCACGCCCACCGCACCACAGAGGTAGTCCAATTGTATGGTTCATAAAAAATTGTTTTATTTTAATTATTTGGTGATAATATTCCTTAGTTGATTAAGTATTCGGGAGCTAACAGGTATATCAAAATAGACTGTAAATTTTCGCGACTGCCTCTCTCACCTATCTAAATTAAACATAGTTCTCAGGAATCAGCTACCCCAAAGACAGCCCGTTGCAGACAAATCTACTATATAAAAATGTTTATGTATAAAAGCGTAACTAGACATGCTACGTCTCGTAGACGTTAGATTTGACTTTTCAAAGCCTCGTAGACGTTAGATTCGTCTACGCTCGTAGCAACTAGATTCGTCTATGCTACGAACCGTAGAGGGTCTACAGTTTTCGTAGTGCTTACGTTCATTCATAACCACGATTCACTCTTCTATTTATATTTCTAAAACCTACGTATGAAAACCTTTTCATTGTATTTAAGTAAATACGTCAATTAGTACGCTATTTTTGAAATTGATGGCTGGAGAATACGTAGGCGAGAAAAAGTCTTGTGTAACTTAGCTTTTATGAAGTAGGAGGTAAAATTAGTATAAAATCGTGTAGGATGATATGGATTTATGGACAAAAAATAATAGAAACAAATCCGAACTAGAATTTATGATTAAAATAGTAATATTTTTTATTTAATTTTTTTTTTTTATTTAACTGCAGACTGTTGTACAATGAAGGCAAACAATGTGGAGGTAGTTCAATTGATCCATATCAGTACCAATCGGAAGCGTCCCCAAGATGCTGGCTGCTCGCTTTATGGCAACATCATTATCATCATCAGCCTATAAAAGTCCACTGCTGGACATAGGCCTCATTTGATGAACGCCATAGCACCCTGTCTTCTGCTTGACGCATCCAGCATCTGCCTGCAGTCTTTCACAGATCGTCAGCCGACCTAGCTGGAGGGCGTTCTACACTACGTTTTCCGAGTCGCAGTCTAGACTCAAAAACACGTTTACTGATTATTATAGCAACGCGCTGCGCCAAATACCCAATCAGCTCGTCAGCATGTGTTGCTTTGACCAGACTCTATAATAAATGTTTGAAACCTGGTGAGCCTTAAAACCCCACGATTATCCTATACTATACATTTAGGTAGATCAATAAATGATAATATATAATGTTTCCAAGTAGTGTCTTCAATTTTTTATTGGCCTATTAAGATACAGCTAGACATTGTGTTGTGGACTGCCTGTGACTTTACTCCTTAACATGTTTTTTATATTGTCTTTGTTTATAAGTGCGTTATGCAGCGACAAACGCCGTTTATTCTGGCCTCCACGGAATATCAGCGTAGTTATATCCTGCCATAGCATCTGTTGAGTGTTATTGTCTTAGCCTTATTCTTTTAAATTTAGTCTGTATGTATTGGTTAACAAATAAACGCATTTTTACTTTTTACTTTACAGCTAAGCGGGGATGATCTTCAGTAATGAAGAACACTATAAAGAAAATACTTAGTGTACTATGATGTCCTATAGTTTAGGTTATTTTAAATAAATGTAAGTTCTGTACGCTAAGTGGGTACCATACTTAGGGTACGCGTTAAATTTAATTTCTACGGAAATTTGAAAGTTATGTAAACTAACACAAAAACTACGTAAGGAAAGTAAGGCATGTTTGGAAGTAAACGGTATTCTAGTCAAAACTTAGTATACTTTGAGAACTTGTCATTTAAAAACTGACTTAATGTTTATATAGACCCAAACATTATTCAAGACTTATTAATACCTCGACAGTGCGAGGCAAAATGATGTAGGAATTATAAAACAAAAGGGTTTCGTTGTTATTTTTTTTATAAGACTTTCCTACGTCATACTTCTATAATTAACTTTCTTTTACGTAGGTAGGTACTACAAAGCATTTAATTTATTTAGCGGACATCGTTATTGCGTTGCTCGTTACCCAACTAAACTGCTTGCAGGCATGTTAATTCATTGCCTAATGCCTTACACAAGGTTTTTTCGAAAGCACAAGTTCTAAGACGTAGATTGTACAATGCTTTTTACAATGCTTTTTTGTTATTTTCGCTTAACAATTATTCATTATTTTACCACAAAGTAGCTAGTATTATGTCTGTGTATTTTACAGATATACTCGCCTGACGCCTGTTTTAATGATTTTCTTTTTGAAGTGGTTTATTCGATAGAATAAAGTATTACCTACTTGGAAATAGTTTGATCTGCGGCAATTTACTTTTCCACTAGTTTTATTCCTTGAGCCTCAAGGGAAAAAAAATTTGGTACCATAAAATGTTGAATCTGGTGCCAACTGAAAACGATGAACTTGAAGCTTAAGATGATTCTGTATTGTCTAGCATTATTTCATATTTCATTTATTTTTGCTTACGTATACATTCATTTTTAGGTCTAAGCGAATGGTTAGTTGTGACTGGGTCAAAAATATAAATAATAATGCCCTCCTAGTCGAATTTCGCTCTTGACGGCCAGTCTCAACGAAGACTAGCCAGGTGCGCAGGACATATCATAGTACACAAGTGTGCGCGTAAACACAAATGTACTCTCATTCCCTCACTCTCATAATCCGGGACGACAGACCGACAAGATTGGGGAGAGGTTAGGCGCAAGACCAACAGCTTAACGTGCTTGCCGAGACACGGGACTAAATGCACCCTGAAAGAACACTATTATTATTTTTTCTAACCAGCCGTTAAATGAAATCGATTACAATTCTAAGCAATATTGACAGGCAGTCACGGTTTAGTCGCCTCTGCTATTAGCATCACAATACCTTTGATGGCCATAACAAGGGATATAACCAGTCGGTACACGTGTCCTGAGAACCAGGTTACTGACTGTATACTTAAAACTATTAATATTGACTTTGGTTGAACATTTTTGAAACTAGCTCTTGCTAGCGGCTTCACACGCGCTCGTCTCGGAATACAATTATTAAGTAGCTTTATCTATTAGCGCTCTTACGTCCACTGCTGGGCATGCCTTCCCTAATTAACAGGTCTAACTATTCGATGCCATATTTACCACGCTTCGTACAGATAAAGTAGTCATCAAAAGTTAAGAAATACATACATATATGAAAAGTTTTGCCCATGCACTTTTGCATGATATCCCTAGAAACGGAGAATCTCGTGATTAAATGTGTTTTCAAGATTAAAAGTTTTATTATTTGTTGTGTGTTGTAATTACTGACTCGCAATCTTTCTTGAGCATGCATCTCTATGAAAATGCTACCCGTGTATTTTCCACTCCGGTCGCTCAAGCAACTGGTGGTCAACATATTTATATTCATCTGAATATCTGCTCTGATACTGGTCGCTAAAGAACACTTATATATTTACAAACCCTCATAAATCTTCCATTGTCAGTTTAAAAGGAGTTTTGTTTATAACAAAAAAACACCAATTATTTTTGTAAACATAATCCTCGGCAGGCATGCCTGTCGAAACAAAACATTTTAATTGAACAAGACCCAAACTAACGAACTGAGTCGTTACCGTTCCCTAATTACCGCCAAAATAATGCGTGAAGCCTCCATTGTTTGCCAAAAACCTCAAACAAAACTCAAAAATTCAAATGTGCAATTATAAAAAAACTTGCCTTGCAAAATGACGCCAAGATGGCGGCTCTATTTAGATCCTGCCTTCTATTGGCGGGCTAGCTTTAAATTTAAAATGGAATGCACTGTCCTTGGCTGGCGGAGTTCGTTGACCTTCCGATGCATTTTGGCGGTTTCCCACCGATATCTAAATGCATTAACGACCGAAATCCTATCGCACAAAAGTAAACCCAATGCTATTGATCCAAAGTCGAGTATGGCTTAGAGCGGCATAGAGCAAGTTTGAGACCGGTTGTTTTAGTTTATTTAAATGATTTTCGGCTCTCATCGGTCGGGTTAAGACGGCAATTGTATTGCAGTTTTAATTTTTATCTGTTGTCGTAAAGTGAGCTAATTTATAGCTTGTCATGAGGGCCGCAAGGTTGGAAGTGGCTCGTCGCCGAGCGAAGGATAGAGTCGTAGTTTAAAGGTGATGCTAGCGTCGACGGTTGGATTCGAATTTTAGTCAACATCTGCCCAAATTAGAGAGTTGCATTTTTCGAAGCCGCAGAAGTGGACTGTTCGCTCAATCGGAAAGTTATAAAACTTCCAAGAATACAACACTCATTGTAAACTTCAATGGCTGAAAGTATAAGTCGTGTTTTATTAAAGTTTTACTTAAAACAAAAAAATCCAACTACATACAACAATCTTTCGATTTAAATTAAAAGGAATACTTAAAATGGCGCTGCAAAAACAAAAATTAACAAAAATATCGTAGACATATTACGTAGCCTCGTAGCCGTGTCTAGTCTACGCGCGTAGCTATTTCGTAGCACGTCTACGAAAATCTTCTATGCTATCTATTTGTAACTTTTAATTGCTTTTTGAACGAAATTTTCGCACTTTTTTTTGCACCTTGAAAGTCACTCAAGACTTCAGTTATTTTGGGTTTTGCATTGAACTGTGCATCAGCAAATTGAACCAGACATATCAATTAATTTATATTTACTAATTTTATTCTTGGGGACGCTTCCAACTCTTATTGTTATGATCAGTTGCAGTACGTAGCTAGCATTTTTTTTTAATTGTAAATTCTATTTCTAATTTGTTTATGTTAATTGTATGATCTTTGGCAATAACGATTTAAATGTTATTTTAATTTTGCAACGAATACTTCTTATGTTTATAAATTAACCTACTAAAGTTTTTGAACGAAATAAAATAAAATTTATGAGAACCTACTTAAAGAGTATTTTAAGTTAGGAATGCAAAGTCTTTGACCTATTGACGCCATCCGAGCGGCTTTTGCTCCAGTTTTGTGAATTCATAAGAAGATCTTAGATTAAAGATTTCTTTGTTTACAACAAAACCTTTTTAGAACTTCCTCTATTCTAATTTTGTTATACTCTTATAGAAAATATACTCGTATAGTCGTTTAGAAAAATGTGGAGAAAAATCCAATAACAAAAAAGTTAATGTTCTATAACCTATTTTGTTTTTCAAATTTACAATTATAGCAAATATCGTTGTTAACTAAGGCACATATTATGAGAGCTTTCTCAGGCATAGACATATGATTGAGTGCAGTTTATGCCATAAAAAAAACGTTACTCAAGCCTAGATCGTTATCTAAACATGTTTTCATAATACAAAAGTTTTTGTTCGATAATAAGATATTTGACGTCTCTGTGCCATTTTTGTTACAGTTTTGTCTTAGTGCTGTTAAAATCATGAAATACTAAATTATTTTTCTAATATACAATGGTAGCTGCAAACTATCTAATTCATTGAAGTTGCAGACTAACAAACATCCCACCATTCTTTCAATAATACTCAAAATCACCTAAACTCAGCTCGTCACATAATTCTTCAGTCAGACAGCCTTACAAAACACGTTAATATGATTATATAGTTGGTGCAGGGACCCTAACCGCCTGAGCTGAAGCAAACACTAGTGAAATCGAAATTAGTCATTGCCTACTACGGTGCAACGCCTCTAGTGATGTGCTAGTATCGATAGACGAGTATCGATTTTATTTTATTATACTAACAAAATCAACAGCTCTTATGTCTTTACAGTTCTAACCTTAATAATCTTACTTACGATAGTTTCGATAGTCGATCAAATTATTGTCCTTCATATTAAAAAGAAAATTATAATCAAATAAGAGAAACGACTTAGACCTAGTATTTAAAATGAAATAATTGAGCTAACTGCAGACTGTTGCAAACAATCTACTAGATCACGCGTTGCTTTGACCAGACTTTCCAATATTTTTTTAAAACCCCGAGATCGTCTATATAGCTCTTGTTTTTAAAATACGTACGATTTTAAATAACTTTTTAAATTTGTGTAGATAAGTTCATTGAACGAGATAGCTAAGTCGTAGCAATTGTTAGAAGTACTTATTGGGCCTGATAGCCAATTTAATAATCAAGTCTCTCAGGAATCTAATATTGTTATCGTTGAAATCGATAAAACACAAACCTATAAGTAACACACATTGTCAAAAATAATCAATGCAAAATCGTACATTTTGTGAACTGATGTAATTTACACATTTTATACCATACAAAGAATCCATCAAGAGGCAATTCATATTCAAAACACACGGTTAACGTAAACGTGCAAGGAATCATCATAAAAGGCTTATCATGTGGCGATCAGTAAGCCTATAGTGCTATTATCATGTGCAACATAGTGAGGCGTCAGGAAACAAACGCTTTTTTGACTTGGGATCTTTAAAGCAGACGACACGATTTTTGAAATAAAATTCCATTAGGTATAGGAGAAACTAGCTAGTCCAGAATATCTCTTATACCATATCTCCTTTTTCATAGGTGATCTCTTAAACTATAATTATCTCTTTTACCTTAAATCAGTAAAGTAAGTGAAGATAAAAAAATGGTATATTTTTTGGGAAATGGATTATTTGATTACATAGGAGCCAACAGTACGCCTTCTAGGAGAATCCTGTGTTCAGCAAAGGACCGCTAAAGGCTGGTGTTTAAATTAAAACAACTAAGTTGTGCGTTACAGTAATAAAGTCGGTAAGAAATTCATTACCATCACATTTAAAATGAAAGAAAAGAAATTCATTACCATCAAACAAAATACGTCGTGTAGTGTAAAATAGTCCATCGTTGTAAATTCTTACAACAGAACACATCAAAATTCAGTCTTCGTTGACCACTAATTCTGTGGTTGGATTTGACCAAAGTTTTTAATAGTAGGTACAAAGTATTCAAAGTAAACGTAACATTTACATAAACTTGTATATTTTACTGTACATTCAACTGTCAAAATCTTTTATTCAAACCCATTTCAATTGATAATTTTTAGTTAAGTCTTTAACCTGTTAATTAGCGATTGGGTATTGTTATAAAGTTCAATATAGGTATAACAGTTTATTTATTTTCCTGCATAATAATTTATTGTTCCAAAACATTTGCATAAAAATTATAATTGAATGTAAAATACACACAATGCTAATTTACATATAATTTTGATCAATATTCGTAAAAATACTTCCCAAACTTTCCAGTAATTTTTTCGATTTTTTGTTTCATCGATATCGTCCAGCTGTGTCTAAGCCCAACACTAGTATTTCTAATTTCACGGCATGTGTGCCTGTGTGGGTGACCTTGTTGCTCGCAGCGTTTCGGCGGTCATTGACCCCATGCATATGTGTATGCACTACTACACCTATTTGTAGCCTTGGCTTCTGTTTTCTATGGTTTGGATACGAGTGCAGCTTCAACCTTGAAACAAGATAAAATAAACTAAAGCCCGACTACGGATTGTGCTTATTATTTTAACAATGAAATTTTTGACCCTTACTTAGACCTAGCTATCTCGTTAGACCTCTAATATCGTCTGACGTCACATAACTTGTTGGGTATGAGATGAATAAACATCAACTCACTTATTGAAATCGAACGATTAGTTTCAGCGTGGGAACATAAAAATCGGCTACATATTATGTACGTAATACAAAAATATAGTGTGCAAACCTCAAAACCCTCCTCCGTTGATTGTCGGGTAATGAGTTATGCTGGAAACTTTCAACAACATCACCTGGCCTTATGAGAACCAATGACTGATTGACTACCTTATTAGAACAGAAAAAAGGGACTTGTCATTTTAGAATATGGATTTATAGATCAATAGGAATAAAAAAATCCATGCATATACTCATGAATTTTTATCGATTATTTAGGGTAGGGACAAAACGAAAAAAAATATAACAGCTAATAAATTTTAATTTATTGTGAAAAAAATTAAAATTAAAACTAAGTTCACTCAGTTTCGGGTGATAACAACGCTGCCATGTAAGCCCTTGCATATTGTGTCGTTACGGTTCATCAGATCCCCTATGTCAAGTTAAAATCAAAACTTCATGCCCAAACAAAAATGTTCAAGTAAGTATGACGTCACGATTCGGGTGCCAATAGCGTTGCGCTTATAAATTTTGCGGTTGGGATTTTTGATATCTACTTTTCAATGATTAAATTTCACAATAAAATGATCATTGAATACAAAAATAAATATACGGATATATTTTTCATTAATAGAGAATATGTAAACAAATAAAAGCTTTTATGAAGTCACATGCATATACCCTATTGAGCTACCTGTAGATTGTAATTAACTAAATTTTTCAATAAAGTATTAGCTATTAGGTATTTTATTTTAAGCCCACAGTTTCAACGGTTGGGCAAAGAAACTCCATGGGTCGGACCAGAAGGGGGTCATCTAACTAAGTCATCATCATCTTGACTCTGATTCTATCGAGTCAAATTAGCCATTCCTGCCAGCCGGTCACTCCAGTTGCCTGACTGTCTTTTTTGACTTCATAGAGCCACCACAGTTTTGATCTTCCAGGGGGTCTTCGGCATCAGGTTTGCCACGCAAAATATGCTTTGGTGCTCTGTCGTCTGAATTCGTTCTACGGACCAGCCATCGAAGACTTTGACTACATTAATAAACTTTACGACATTTTGTTCTTGAATCATAGTCATCTAAGTGGTCTTGTGTTTTTCCTGGTCTTATTTTATAAAACGCATAGAAAACAACAAACCAGTTAAATGTCGTTGCAATAGTAATACTTAGTGCATGACAGGAATCGAATTATATGCATCTCAGGGTCACGACACGACTGCGGCGCAGTACGCAAACAGTCGCTTAGCTATTTACTGCGTCGCAGACCGATTGCCACTCATGATAATAAGTATTTATTCTTTTAGTTAGAACCTCATTTATGTTGCATATTCTAATAAAAAGGCCCATACACCAGCGAAAGTGGCGCCCCCAACTATTATATCTTATTATTACGTTGAACGCAGGAGTTTTTAAAAATCCTACGTTCAGTTTGTGGTATCTATTATAAGCTATTTATTAATGTCTCTGTAATAGTTTCATTTTGTAAAGCTTAGGAAGAGATACGAAGTTGCGCTTTTTGGCCACCAAACTCTATTTTTGCATCTCCTCCTAAACTATATGAGATAAAATTATAAAAGAGGTATTAAAAAATAGCTTATAATAGATACCACAAACTGAACGTAGGATTTTTAAAAATTCCTATGATAAACGTAAAAATATGATAAAATAGGAATTGCTGTCAGATTGGCTCGGGTATGCGCCTTAACAGAAAAATTACATTGCATGAAATATGACATATCAAAGTGTTCTTAGGGGTCTTACTTTTTATAGTAAATGGGTGCCACAGCGTACACAAATTATAGGTCGACTAAACTTATAGAAAAATTATAAGCTAACGGTCTCATTCGGAGTTAGCAGACCTTTAGGTGCTCACTAGAAGACTGACTGCAAAAAACGTTATTCATAATAGTTTGCTAACGCTTGCGGCGACTGAGCAGCCTGCTAACTTTAGCAAACCTAGAACCCTACTTTACGTGTACTAGAGCGAGAAAAAATGGCCGAAATCAGTCAGCTGTTTGGTTGTCAATGATTATGTTGTTTGTTTACTATTTGGAGTGTAATCGATAATATTCCATTTAAGAAAATAATACATCGTATTATTTTCTTATAAACAATACAAAGCTTACAAGCTTTGCATAGCATTGCTGCAGTTAATGCAATGATCAATGAATGAAAATTATGGATAAATAAAGTACTTAAGGCCAGTGCTGGATTTACACATTTGCCGCCCCAAAGCTAAACAATTTTTGCCGCCCCTACTGACTTCTAAAACTAGATACACTGTTTATAATAAAGTAAATTCCTTTTTAAAAGAATAATCTTGTTTCTAGATTGTTTTACAACTTTTTGGATAATCAAACGTTACAACCGTTTATGTCCGATTTTTTTCAAGTTAACAAGCGAATCAAATAAACTTCCCGTAGAACTAGAATCGTAGAACAGTAGAATCATGAAATTTGACAAAAAGCCAGGACATAACTTAATGTCATCGGCGAGCGCTGCAAGCCGCGAAATATTTACGTGTTTTTTTACTGTAAATATTTGGAGCACCTTATTATATTGACCGCACGAGCGGGGCCCCCATTTCTTGTACAACAAAGTAGGTAGTTGTGTACCTATACCAAGTACCGAACGAACGAGCACGAAGACAGTCGAAGCGACAGCAGCAGGCTCTCCAGAGGCGACACAAGTCCAAGTGGCTGCTGCCGCCACCGCCCGCCGCCCCGCCGCCCCGCCGCAGCCCCACCTGGTATCCGGCAGCCATACTTACCTACTTTTTTCTGTATATACTAATTTTGCCGCCCCCCTAATTTTACCGCCCTAAGCTTCAGCTTTTTCAGCTTCTATGATAAATCTGGCACTGCCTATTTATCAGTTTTGTCTATGAAGTCTCTTTCGGAATCAGAGATTTTCATTACAATGGCAACATTCTATTGTTGTAAGCATGTTATAGTTAGAGACAGTTTAGCAGAGTATTATGAATAGGAAAAGTTAGCAATCGTCGGCTTAACTTAGCACACATTTTAGGTAGCATGATGCTAAACCTGTGCTAGTGATTTAATATTTGACTTCACTTAACTTGTGGTGCATGGTGTTCATAAGGGGAGGCAATGTCCAGCAGTCGACTGAATATATGCTGATGACGATCAAAGATTTCAAACTTATACTTTACTCAATACTTTTTGTAAAAAGTATTAACGAAATGCAAAAAATAATAAAAACAGCAGTAAGGTAATATTAACAATATGAAATCAACGATAAAAAGAGAGTTGAAATAAAAATTATGCTATAGTTCAGATTTCACAAATCTACATCTAGTACAATGTAAGTTATAACAATACTTAAGTACCTACTTACAATAAATAAAGACCAACAGGAAAATAACTTGCAATTCTCTATGAATTCAACAGCTAAGTGAACAATAACAAATCCCTTAGTTAATAATCCAAACCGATTAATTACAAGCAAACAAGCCCAAATTCCCAAAATCAACCTCAATTAACCCATAGACAAACTTCACAACCACAAACCATAGACAAGTAAAACTAATCCCAACAATACCGCTAAATTCGAATTTAGAATCCGCTGTCTACAACTCGTCTAGTCGGCGCACATATCCAGCGAACGAAGACCTCTGCAGTTCTATACAGTTGCATTTAGTTGGTATGGAATTGATATGGATTCGCGGGGAATGGCAGGTCTTGCTGTAGTGGGCGTCCCGTGTAGTGTGTAGTGGTCCTGACCTAGAGGCCGCGACTATCGTCTCTAGGTCAAGGAAGGATACACGCACACAGGCGCACGTGTGGATAGTGAGTGTGTGTGGATAGTTGCATGTGTGTGTGGCTTAGAGGAATTTGATCGGGTATTCGGTGAAGTTTGGACTCAGACAAAGGAATATAAAGACATCTTACGGTGAACTAAAAAATGAAGCTACTTTTTTATGGTTGAGTGCGTGAAAGTGTTTCCATCTGAAAGAAAAACTCCCTATAATTTGGGAAGTAGTATTATTGGTTAGGTTAAAGATAGATGGCGATCAGGAGAAGTCGGGTATGTTTATAAACAAATGGTATAATAAATGATGTGTGGATTTGTTTATTTTTAGGAATGAAATGAGAGACGAAATTATAATAATAAAAAAATATTCGTGATTAGCACTCTCGATGAAATTTTTGTTTAAAACGATACTCATTGGGTAAAAAAAATCAGCCATCTTGAATTCTAAAGCAAACTCATTTTCGAAATCTACACCTTCGATTCAGTTGGAGACGATCGATACTTACCCATAATGTAAAACGGCAAATAAAAAGAATGTCCACCATCTTGAATTTTAATATTACTAACTAGGGCTACCTGGTGGTTATGTAATAATTGTGTATGTTGTTTATTATTTAATTGTGTTCCCCTTTTACCTAACCTACACCCTCGATTTGATCGAAATCGATAACCAAGAGAGGAGTCCACGATTTAAAAATGTCAGCCAAATTGGATTTTGAAATGGACATCTTTTTCGTACTGTCCAAGTTTGAGCCAAAAACGATCTGACCCACGCCTGCCGTAATCAAATTCGTAATCTCCACCCCAATGTTAGTCGAAAACGATACCCATATCATATTCTTGGATAAGGAGGGGGTTCAGGAGAGGCTAGGCACAGCAAGACTCGCTGCGCTCGCCTTGCAGTGTGAGTGTGTCGGATTGCGAACCACGCCCGCCGTCATCAAATTCGTAATCCTTATTCCCATATTACTCGAACATGATACCCATATCAAATTCTTGGATCTTCACGCCTCCAGCCCCCCCGGAACCCGGGGAGTGGGTTGTTGGCTGGGGGTGTGAAGGATGACGGCATGGCTCGCTTCTCTGTGCCCCGTAGTCGCTAATGCTCCACCCGAATAAAAAGGATAAAAAGGTTAAAAAAATCCGTTTAAATCACTTGTCCCCCTCTATACAAACGCCATAAATGTTTTGATCCAAGTTGGTCCGTGAGAAGGTTAGAGCGGAGGGGCTCCGGGAGGGGGAGCAAATCTCAAAAACCGAGGGGGACCGAGGAATTTTCCCTCGGTCCAACATGAGAAATACATTATCGCAAAAAAAACAATACCTCACCCTCCACCATCCGGGAGAACAATAATTATGTCAGTGAGTCAGTGAGTCCGTGGTAATCTAGCTATATCGTTGTCGGTCCAATTATCAAAATCAACGATTAGTCTAAATTGCTACCAATTATGTGAAGTGAACCCTTGAAGCGAAAAATAACAAATAGCTTGGGGAAATCTGAAATCATACGCTGGTAACATTCGTGCTCTATGTCACTGTCATTGTCATTGTCTTTGATATCAACATAGTGTTGAGGTTTTGTGTTCCAAGTAAAACAAAAACAAGTGTTTATTAGAAAGTTTTACGGTGTTATTTCAGTGAAACGTTATTCCTTCCGACTTCTTGACCTTTCTGCTGCTATTTTTACAGTTCTTCACTGCACAGGAAACCATAGTTATCTATTTACACGTCGAAGTGTCCTGGCTCGTGCCTCGACGGGTACTGACGAGCACTGCGCACGGTTTGGTTGATATTTGTGTGCGTGAGCGCGTGTGTTTACAAGGTGAGCACGGTTTTCTACGGCTTCGTTTTTTATTTCACCGTAAGCTGTCTTTATATTCCTTTGTCTGAGAGTTTGGAATAGTGATTCGCTATTTATTGTCTTGCTAGGCAGACTTAGATCGGGTTGGGATCTTTGGCTCGACCGAAACTGCATTGTTGGCTGAGGTAGGATTGAGGAACTAGGTAAATGCATATAGATGGAATAATACTTTTAATGCCAGGTCCTTATAGACTTTTTGTTGTTATATGTGTAATGCTACACCATTGTAGAAAAAGCAAAGCAAAAATAACTATCAAAGTAGGTAGGCATTCTAATAAAGATACTACATTCACCCTCGAATACTCAAACGCAACTCAGATTAAATAAGCACGTCTCAAATGACTGATAAGTTTGTAGGTATGAAAGAATTTTGACAGAAATTAATAAAAAACTGTAAAAAAATCGCAATTTTCGATGTGCTTAAAACTGAGTTGCATTTGAGTAGGTACCTATTCGAGGGTTATAAACTTTATGAAGATTTGAGAATTCGGAAATTCCAAGGCTAGAGAATTTCATATTTTTTTTTGCGCTAATCATGGGAACACGCTCTTATTTTTTACCGCGCTAAAGAGAGAAGGAGAAGTAGGGGAGTTTGGGAGGGACCAGGAACTTTGCCGATATCAAACATTCAATGAAAAGACTTCTTATAAACGCACAAATGGGAAAATTATCCACTTAAACAGGCCCCTACTATTCCACAAAAGAAAAGAAAGAGCCCAAAATCTCAAGTCTCTATGGCAACAAAACCAACCATAGACACGAAATTCCACCACAATCCAGTTCTTCGACCCTCTGTCCTTCAACCTAGCTCAACAAGTCCTTAAGAGCCCTTGGACTTTTTATAAAACTACCGTCCAGCGTACCTTGAGCCCATACATCTAAACAATTCATGAAATCCTTCGCATGAACTAAGCGACAGCGGGAGGAGGGCGGTCAAGTTACGCTGGTTGTCAGGTAAGAGTCTTGGCAGATTTGCCCTTTGCCGATCTCGGATACTCTGTAGTTCTTATTGTGCCTATTTTTATGGTTTTCGTCTTTAGAGGTTTGTTTGATGCTAAGACAAAGGAAAAATGCACTACCTAGTCAGCTATTTTGCTGCATCTTCCAGTTTTCACAAAAGCTTCTGTGGGATAACAGCTTTGAAACAAAACAACGGTAATTACCTATCAGCTGAAATCAAGCAAAGCAATAATAATTATAACACTCGAATAACAGTAGGAGCAATGATTACAACAAAGAACCGCCATTATTGGCAGAAGGAAAACCGATGCCGAAATTGCATTAAAAAAACTCATTCCAAATTGAAAAAACCCAATCAGACGAAATAAAACTTCATTTCAAATATCGAATTCTGTTTAAAAACATTCACTAATTATTGAGCGGGCCGGCTATGTACTACATAATGTAGGTACATAATAATGTGTGTGTGAGTGTGCGTGGTGCCTATATCGGTGTATGAAAAAAGGGTGTTTTTGTCTATGTGCCAAATAAAAATGAGGGCGTAATGTCCGGCAGTGGCCGTTTATCGTTCGACGGCCCACGGGCTAGAGTGATAAGTGCACTCTCTGTTGTTTTCTACATATTTTTATATTATTATCATACATACTTAAATAAATTATGCGAGATCATTTACACAACATTTGCCAGCCCCAAGCTAAACAGAGCTTGTGTTATGGGTACTAGATAATTGATGTTCAATAGGTACACTATGCAATAGATAGATATTTAATAAGCTTGTGTTTACCTACCACTGTCACGGCTAAAAGCCTTCCTTCTTATGTTTAAATTGATGAAAATAATAAATTTTATGAAAAAAACTGAGCTTGTTTCTTTATTTTAATCTGTAGACAGGAATTAAACATGAATACTCGTACGTTATTTCATGTGATAAACATTATTTTTAGAAAGTAGGTAAGTAGATTCAGTAAAAATAAACAGAAAATATGAAGTTTGGCAAGCTAAAATCTCGTAAATTTGTCTGAAAAAGTGCAAGGAATAAAACTTTCCCAAAATAGTCTGCAATTAAAAACATAGTACATGTGTGCAACAAACTTGAAAGCCGAATATTTAACGAAACCGGGTTTTTTCGCTCCGATGACGAGATAGGAATCTTAATTATCTGTGATTCTCTCAACGAACTTTATATTTATACAAAAAAGCTTGAATATGTGTACTTTAGAAACTGCTTGCCGCTTAACCACAAAATACTCCCTGTGTGTAAAAACTCTACAGATTTCCGGCGATGACTTTAGTTTTTATGTGTGTGAATAAAAACGATATAAGTAATTCTCATTTTAACTGCAGGTGAAGCAGTCTTAAAAACAGCCTTCAAAAACATAATCAAGAAATAAAACGCATTTAGTGCCTAGCAAATTAAAATACTACAATGTCTTTATTAATTCTTAACAACGAAAAAATATCTTTACATACTTCCGCGTTGAGTTTTATATTTTACATAAGAATTTGAGCGTTTGGCATGCGCTTGTCCAATGCAAACGAGTGTGGCTTATACAAGTATAATAATAGGTATTGTAGGTAAGGTTGCATACAAGGAGGTATTATATACATGTAGTTAGTACTTGACGTATTCGCTTGCAAGGCCGACCGCTCCAATGCAGGTGTCTGTCTAGTGATGACTAACTATGTATTTTAACATGGATTATGTATGAAAATTATTCGAAAATGTTTTTAACTTCAGATAAATGTAATCAAAGCGTACCTATACCTACTTGATTTTAATTACATTGAATGTTTATGTTCTTTAAATAAAACATTCTTGAATAGACAACATTTTAAGAATTAGTATACGTTGGCTTGGTAACTTGCAACTTGGGAAAAGTGACTTTAATAAGACGGTACCTTTGAGAAGTTTAAAGCTTACTTGTGGAAAAGTTTCAATTAACATATTTTAAGTATATGCGTTGCTAGGAATAGTATCTATGGTTTGTTACCGTAATTTTTCCAAATAAGTTCTGAAAACTCGTCAATAGGCAACTTACAGCACTTTGCATCCGAACGCGTGATATTCGAAATTTAAATGAAGCAGCTATCGCAATTAGTGCGCACAAACGAACCACACTCTCACATGCGAACAACTAAACACACACTATCGTAAAAAATGCAAATAAAAATGTTGTGATCAAAAATGTGTGGAAGAAACGCACACATGCGCGTACCACCACAATTCAATATCGCTTGTCATTGGCGTAGCGTTCGCAGGAGCGTAATCATTTCCTTGTTTTGTACTAATATAATAAGGTTATTATTTTTAATTATTAAAACCTTTCCTCATAATTTGTAAGCAACAATCAGTATACAGAATATGTCTAGTCTTTATAACATATGTTAGTAAAATAAGTTGATTTAGCGATATAAGAAAATGTTGAAGATACGGTTTGTCAGAATTATGTACCCTACTCATGGTGAAAAGATTCTCCAGATTTAAGTACGAGTATATAATGGAATAAGAAAATTGAATCTTAAAGAATTGTCGCCAAATACCTCTATACTCTGAATTATGACGAATATTATATGTAGGTATGTATGTGGTAAACATTAAAAAAGTATTTAAAGAAGTGCTGAAATTAGGTTAAGCAACAACGAGGTGGTTGTTCCACCGGTTCTAAGGTTCTAAGCCATTTGACATGATACTTAGCTGTTCTATCTGGATGTGATGACTAATTCATCGGACTGTGATGGTTGTTCCATCGGACTGTTGTTCATTGAGCTATGATGGCTGTTCCACCTGTGCTCTGGTTCAGCGAGCTATGATGGCTGTTCCACCTGTGCTCTGGTTCAGCGAGCTATGATGGCTGTTCCACCTGTGCTCTGGTTCAGTGAGCTATGATGGCTGTTCCACCTGTGCTCTGGTTACTGATTCTTACTGTTATGGGGATAATTCCCCTTATGGCCTCCATCCTCCCCTATAGCCATCCCGTTCCTCACACTTTATCTCTGATCTACTTGTCCGCAGACAGACCAACGAATTGGTATACACACAACAATTATAATCTGAAACTGCTTCTAATATCGGTGGCAAAAGATCTCAATTGCATACAATGTAACTCAAAGTCACTCACCGATGTGTCTCGCTTGCTGTCTCGTAACAGAATGAATCGTCGGCCGTTCATCGCCGAAGGACCGCGCTGTGCGCGCGCCCGCTTCGCCTCGACCGGTTATGGCCAGTCCGCTAAAATCTTTATCAACCTACCTACAACCTAGGTAGGTACCTACTCAAAATATTTCTTCGCCTTCGCGACATTCCCCCCCTTCAAGGAAGAATGAGAAATAAAGATATTAATATCAATACTATTTATCAAACAAGGATTTGTATGTCGATCACTTAATCTGCCTTTGAACATTAACTGAATTTACTGGTGAAACAATTAATAAGTAAGTGGTCCACTCCTTGACCTTTTCTCTGACTTTAACCGCTGAAGCCCGAGCTGAAGTATGAGGCCAATCAGGCCTCATACTGATTTCTACTGTATCAGTTTTTGATTCTGGTTGCACCGCAGCATGATGTACTGACTTTATTCTATGTTCCTCAGAACCTTTAGCTCTGATCAGTGGAACTGGGTCTACATTTGAAACTACACTTTGCTCTTTGTTCAATTAATGCGCTTTACGCCAGGTGCTACAGAAGACCTGCGCTCTTCATTTTACTCTTCATCATTCTTTTTCTCTTCTTTGAGTGGCAGTCTTTTGGTCTCATACTGTATTTTATAACTGTGTATTTTCTTCTATTTATCATTATACTTTCTTGTTTTATGAGCCAATAAAAAATATATTTTACCTATTATCATTTGGGACTCAATCTGTTTAAGTAGATCTGTGTCTCTTTCAATGTCTCTTGCAACTTTTACCTCCCAATCCAAAATGTTTTCTAGTTCTGCTATTCGTCCAACCCTCCAGTGCGCCCTATTTGCCTCTGATTTTATCTGTAGATAAACCTTTCTTGTATTGATTAGTTACCATCAATCTATTCTGCAAAATCATCGACACGCAGATAATCTTGACGAGTAAACACGTACCTACTCCAGCTCAGCAACTACCGTCGCTCGTCGTAAGCGGTTGTGATCATAGCTTCAAGCTCTTTTATTTTCGTACACAACTGATTGTGTGTGTCCAATACTCTCTTCATAGTATACACCATTCCGGTCCAAACCTCCATTCAGTCCATACCATGGAGCTAATTCTAGTATACATTTCAGCGTCAATTGCTTTCTATGTGTAGCTGTAAGTTTGAATTATTTGACGTTATCCGATACAATCAACTATGGCAATTTGTTACTGCTACATAGTTCTTATGGAAAGAAAACATTCTCCGACATATAGTTCTTTTACTACTCTCTCTATGTGGCAAACCTAGCGTTGCTTCTGAGTAGTTAACTTAGCATATTTGATTCTAATTTCATTTCATTCTTCGACAATATCTATAGTAATAGTATTCGTAAGACCCTCCTCAACCAAGGAGTTAGTCTAAAAATGTTGATGTTTGGACGCTGCAAGATTTTTGACAGAAACTCAACCTGAATTTTAACTTTAATATTTTGACTGCCCTGGGCGCTCACGATACAAGTTCGCTGCAAAGCAACGCAGCGTCGCATACCTTTACCAGTCTATTTATCTGCCTTGGTACTCAATCTATACCAGACAGATATTGTTTTGTTGGTAGGTTATTTGTAGTGACTTAAATCTGTTTCATTTTAGAAATCATTATTCGCGGCACAAATGGCAGAATTACTTTACACCGTCTCAAAACTAGATTGCTATTAGTCAAAGCAATAGTGATTTTATTTAACCGGCACGGGCGTTTAGTCACGAAGGCTCGATCGGCCCATGCATCATACAGTTGTCTTTACAAAAATAGTAACTCTGTGGGTTACTATACAAAAACTGTGACATAATTTATCAAACTACATCACAATAGAACTGAACTACCAGCAATTCTCGTCTACGAGCCGGAACGTTATTTTAGTCCCTTAAGGGCACTAATGTAGACTTGCCAATAACAAAATTAACATTAATATTAGCGTGTAAAGAACTGAGCTTATTAACAACTACAGCGTACACTTGCATTGAAGAGTCTGTACAATGCACTTACAATTAAAACTTATACACACCTTAATAACTTCATTATTATTTTAGCTTCTGTCTCTGTTGCATGGCATTTTTCATAATTTGTACACCGTAATCGGTAAAACATGTTGATACTTGCATACCTGTTTATAAAATCTTATATCTACACATGTTTAAGCAAATAAATGATCTTTATCTTTATCTTTATCTTTATCTTTATCTTTATCTTTATCTTTATCTTTATCTTTATCTTTATCTTTATCTTTATCTTTATCTTTATCTTTATCTTTATCTTTATCTTTATCTTTATCTTTATCTTTATCTTTATCTTTATCTTTATCTTTATCTTTATCTTTATCTTTATCTTTATCTTTATCTTTATCTTTATCTTTATCTTTATCTTTATCTTTATCTTTATCTTTATCTTTATCTTTATCTTTATCTTTATCTTTATCTTTATCTTTATCTTTATCTTTATCTTTATCTTTATTTAAGAGCGGCCAACCCGTCTTACTTTTCATACAAACGCTCTTACGTGATTATGGCGTTGTAATACATCTTTCTTTGAAACTTTTAACTAAAAGGTATATTATATTACATACATAAATTGTATAAGTAAACACAATATTTAGATAGAAACCTTGCAAATCTAATGGAGATTCTAAACGACACAAAGTTTCATTTCACACAAACTTGTAAGGCTTACTAAAAAACTCTTATTTCCCTGTTGCAAGTTTCATGAAATTTCTAAACACTGTTTTTCCTAGGGCCGATTACCTGCGAGTGAACTGCGAAACTAACCAAATGCCGACGAGGGATCAGGCGATTCCTCTCTCTTGTCGCTTTGCCTCTTTCTTTTACATTGCGCTGGTTGAAACAACAAGCTTTTCAATCACGCTCTCGTTGACGATAATAGGACCGGGAAGGGCCCTTAAGTTTTGTGGATGATAGCAATAATTACATTTTAACAACTTTCGTTATTTAATTTTACATCTTTACGAACGCAAGCAGTTCCTTCTGTATGCTTTTGTGGGGTAGTCGGATTGGATACGGATTTTAGGATCCCTTTCCATTGAATGTATTACATCATTCAGGATGTACTTCGTAGATAGTTAATACGCCAGTGTACTAAACTAATTACGACTCTATAATGCCACTGATTTTGCCTGACCAAACAAAAAATAATGAATACCCTTTCCCTCGAGAAAAACGAAGATAAATAATAGTCAATTCATTACTATCAATCTAATCACTGCCTGATTCATTATTTCTGCATATTACAATCTACTCGTAAAAGGCATTCAATTCATTCATTTCAGGTGGTGATTTCGCACCAAAAAGTTAATACTTATACTTATAGGTCTATTTAATCAGTAATGAACAAGCATCTTTAGGCTATAGTTATGGCTATAGGTATTTGACTCGGCAATGCTCGAACGCTAACAGCCGTAACTGAGAAATCGTAATCTTTCTCAGATCTTATTTACTATGACTAAGCAAGGTTTTTAAACAGCGTGGTGTTTATAGCCATATTCATAATTATGCTAACTCTCTGTTTTAGCTGACTTCATTTACCATCCTGTGCAATTTTTTTTTAGGACAAAATATGGCCTGGTTATACGCACCATATTCAGAGCAATACTAACACTTGCGATTATTTCTACAGGTGCTTACCCTGTGACCACAGATATCCGAAACTAAGATTGTGCCTGTGACCTTCTTGAAAGCAGTTAAAGCAACGGTTTCCTAGTTGAGCTTTCCTGTTGTGAACATTTTTGTACCTTGTACATTTGGCATTAAAATAATCTTGCCTACAACATATACATTTCTCGTAAATTTCCTCTTAGGTGGCTCTTCTGAACTTTCTGAGACATCGTTTTGTCTTTTCTTTGATTGTGTTTTACTGAATTGTCGGTTATCATTTTTGTGTTTGTCTTTTCTATTATTATTATTTATACGTGGCCTATTGTTCGTTATTTCTACAGCTTTTATATGTAATGCTCCTATTGTTATTTTTTCTGTGATGTCTTTCTCTTCTATATTTGCCGGTTCTGTAATCTTTACACCTATTGTGTCTGTCTTTAGTCTATTTGAGGTCTCTATAGCAGATATTATGTATTCTAGATATTTTCTGATACCGTCTACTTTTCTTCTTCGTCTATCATCTTCATTCTTACTTCTTAGATTAGATATTTAGAGAATTTCTCCATTGTCATCAGTCCGAGATGCTCGTGATTTACGTCTTCGCCTAGGGAGCTCAATACGAGTAGGTGTCTCTCTATTCCATTAAGTACATATCTGCATTATTTTATTTGATTTTTATTGACTGGTTTTATCCTGTATAATGCCACATAATGTGCGTCAATAATTGCCGCAGGTTTACCGAACTTTTCCTTTAGAGTTTGGACAGCTATGCTATTATTTGTGTTAGTTGTGTCTTATCTTATCCTTCTATTTCATTGATACTTCTACCGTCAGTATTTGATGACAATTGGTCCTAAATATGGTACCTGTCACTTGAGAATGTCACCATCAAAAGTAAATTCCATTCTTGTCAATTTACCAGAAATATTAAGATTTCCGCCATTTATCGTGGCTGCACTACGTTTTTCATCATTGCGCTATATACAAATATCTAATTATATTCCCAAATCTTCAGCCTGAATTTGTATAAACGTGTACTCGGTTATCTTAGCAGTGTCAGTTTCTGTAGCTTATTTACAATAGATGTGGATTTTTACCACAAACCTCTGAGTAGCACTCTTAAGTTTAGCTCCGTGGTACTCTAACTCTCTTTAGTTACCTTCACCATCAGATATTTGCTTAAGGGCACACTGGGCAGAGTTTATGTACCATTGTACTGATTCGTACAATAATTTCAAACGGGTTAGGACGATACTTATTTTGTTTATTTTAAGTACAGTTCCTCATTTGAACTGACCATGAGCGAAAGATCTTGTCCTTATGTAAAATCTACAACAACATTGTAATTTATTTAGCAACTTACTTGTATTAAGTTCTTGCCTACCTATGTTTCTTAGGTACTATAGGTAGCAATTACGAGCTATTCTCAATATCTCACACGCGGTTTTTCCCAACGTCTCATGTGAGACGCCGCCTCTTCACAACGTCTCATCTTTTTGCATTAGGGCTGTATTTGAAGCTTTATTTTTATTTCAAGGTTGCAAGATTTTTATTTGTGACTTGCTATCTACTGTCTACGTGGGTACCAAGGAATTTAGTAGGTACATATCAACGTAAGTTTCTACTAAAACCTCTCGACATTAGGTTTATTTAGAAGGTAATTAGTGACTTTTAACCTACTGCAACCTTATTTAGTTGTATGTCCAGCAGTGGACTAAGGTCCCCTTTCACCTGCTGTAGCAGTAAGGCACTTAATGCAAATTGACTCTCACAATCAATAAATAACACAGCTTTTTTAACAAACAGACTTTACCTGAATTTACAAAAAAATACGTTACTTTGTCATGTATTAATATACAATGCCCGAACTTGTTTGGTAGGCCTATTATATTGTATTTGTAACACATTAGGTACAGGTCAGTCACATTAGGTGTAGGTCTCTTAATAAACTCAAAGTGTCATACAGTGTAAGAACGCCCTAGATACCTACTGCGGGTCTAGTGCATAGGTAGATTTATTATCTTGCTCAAAGGTTGCCTGGAACAAATAAGGCCGCCCATTGCGCCAACGGCCTCAGTCTTTGTTTTAATTCTTTATGAGTGTGCCATAAGCAATTTACTTCAAAATTGCACTTTAAAATCGTTATTTATCTCAGAATCTGTGAAATCTACTACCTTCATATTTAATGAAATGTTACTTCGATATTTTATCTTGAATTGCGTGTTTTAAAAACACGATTGGTGAAAGTTTTCTCAATAGTTAATTATTAGGAAAATATATGTTTTTCACACATTTTGCTATTTATCTCAGGAACAGCACACATTTCTTCTTCGGTTTTTGTTTTGCTAAAAAACCTAGTCTTATTTCTTTAGTTGTGTCTTTTAATTTTTCGATTGGTTGCTTCATCAACCCGTAATTAAGTAAAAACAGTTTTGGCAAATAGTAAATTCGGTGCACGTATGCTCTGCACTTCTCACTCACAAGAAAACCATATCTTGTGATCTCGCTCGAAATCCATCTCGTAGCGGCGTTATTGCACACTCTTAACTACCATAAGTTGTTCCTGTTGGTATTGTTTTGTACAGTTAATGTGCATAATCCTCCTTGCGAAGTCTATGAGGAAATTGTGAAAATGATCCTTAATGGGCGAATCGACACTACATCTAAATAAAAACCAACTTTTACGCCCGGGCAAAGTGTAAAATCTACACAATTCCTTTAGTGCAAGAAAGCAACGGTCATGCAGCATAATATCCTACTAATATGGTAGGTACCTGGTCTACCAAACGGTAGTAAAATGCTTGAAAATTTGGTCTACTTCGCAAATTTGCAGATAAGCAAAGTCGTAAAATATTCTACGATCTAATTATAGAATTTTACTAAGTTACTCCGTCGAACCGGGCGAACACCTTTAGTAAAACTACCCACATGACATTTTACGAAATCATGTACGGACATTGAATTACTACTACTAGCGTACTAGTGTATCTATTATAAATTTATAACTCACTGTGTTCCGATTCTTTTAGACTGTAAGGTTTGAGATAATAATCCCTGCATCTCCACCATGTCGCCAAATACCTCTATACTCTGAATTATGACGAATATTATATGTAGGTATGTATGTGGTAAACATTAAAAAAGTATTTAAAGAAGTGCTGAAATTAGGTTAAGCAACAACGAGGTGGTTGTTCCACCGGTTCTAAGGTTCTAAGCCATTTGACATGATACTTAGCTGTTCTATCTGGATGTGATGACTAATTCATCGGACTGTGATGGTTGTTCCATCGGACTGTTGTTCATTGAGCTATGATGGCTGTTCCACCTGTGCTCTGGTTCAGCGAGCTATGATGGCTGTTCCACCTGTGCTCTGGTTCAGCGAGCTATGATGGCTGTTCCACCTGTGCTCTGGTTCAGTGAGCTATGATGGCTGTTCCACCTGTGCTCTGGTTACTGATTCTTACTGTTATGGGGATAATTCCCCTTATGGCCTCCATCCTCCCCTATAGCCATCCCGTTCCTCACACTTTATCTCTGATCTACTTGTCCGCAGACAGACCAACGAATTGGTATACACACAACAATTATAATCTGAAACTGCTTCTAATATCGGTGGCAAAAGATCTCAATTGCATACAATGTAACTCAAAGTCACTCACCGATGTGTCTCGCTTGCTGTCTCGTAACAGAATGAATCGTCGGCCGTTCATCGCCGAAGGACCGCGCTGTGCGCGCGCCCGCTTCGCCTCGACCGGTTATGGCCAGTCCGCTAAAATCTTTATCAACCTACCTACAACCTAGGTAGGTACCTACTCAAAATATTTCTTCGCCTTCGCGACAAGAATTAATACCTAATAGGTAAATGATGTCGCCAAGAAGAGTCAACGAATCTATGTGTGCAGCAAATAACCCAAACCTTTACATCACTGAGTACCATTAACCTTAATTCCGATAAATTAATCTGCAAGGCATCTGCGCCCTATTTGCCAACGCTACAAAAAAACCCGTACAACACACGATTATTTCGTATGCGCACACACACACATGTAAATGGAGTACATCAATCGTAAGACGCAGTGAATTTAGGTCAATCGCTGAAATAAACGCATCGCCTGTTCGCTTTTTAAACTTAGCGGAGAGAGCTTACTTTTTTCTTTTTTTAATGTACTTAGGCGGAGGCGCCGGTTGGCGCATACAGCCGGAATGACATTTGTTTTTTTACTCTGTAATTTGTAGTTGTTTTCTAAAGTATGTCGAGTCGACGCATGTTTCGTAAATAACTGTGTAACTGATCCGCTAATTTCAATATTTCAAGTGCGTTTTCTTACCTTGGGCGTAAAGTCAAAAATTTTAAAAACGTCTTTAGCGAAATTCCGGTTGCAATTATAGCCTTCGGTTGTAGAACTTAAAGCTCATTTTTCATCATTAAGATTCGGTACAAGAAATGAATCATACATTTAAAAACTATCATCAAAAATTCGTGAGAAGAAACCGAGAAAAATGTCAAGGATCAAGGAAATTACTGTCATTTTAATGGTACTGGTAATTTTAGCCTTTCAAACATGTCACTTGTGTAGCATAATCAAGAAAACTGATTTATTGATTATTCATTATCAATCAATTTTGACATAATAATATTATAATAATACAACATAATCATTATGTTGTCAAAAACCTTGGTGTGACATATTATTGTCACACCAAGGTTTTTGAAAATAATGATATTTACCATGTAGGTAGTGAGATATCAAATACATACTTATACTTACCCACATTTTTGGAGTTTCTAAGGGGTACCTAACTTAAGTAGTTTGGCAAAATTAAATAGAAATTACAGCGTAGATAGAAAAACGAAAGGGTTAAAAAAAGCTGACGATATAACGATTAATTATTAATCTAGAATTAAATAAAGAGTGGAGGCCACGACTCGGAAAAATTAGTGTAGGACGCCCTCCGGCCAGGTGGTATTTGCGAAAGACTGCAGTAAGATGCTGTTTGTAGCAAGCAAGGAGAAGACAGAGTGCTATTGCGCTCATTATAAAAGACATAAGTCCAACAGTGGCCAAGTATAGGCTGATAATGATATTACAATACTTATAATGATACGATCATCTCGTTTTGCACGCCTTTTTGAGGAAGCCTGGGTGTTATTTACCATCTTTCTAAATTTCTTTAAGATCCGTTCAGTCGTTTATTCGTGAAAAGGTAACAGACAGACGGAGTTACCTTCTTTTTTATATATTTATTTATATATAATACTTAATATTTTATATGGATAATATATAGAGATGGACAATGAACATTTCAAAGAGTCGATAAAAGTTAACAAGCAATATTTCTTAACACGACATTCAAGCAAAGTCCTTGCAACAAGCCTTTGGACAATTCGATAATTACCAACAACGACGAATATGGACATCGTATATTACCTACAGGGTGTCCAGAATGTAACATGTGCGTTACGAAATAATCAATGAAATTTGAAGTGGCATTGCATCAGAATGAGTTTCTATCGAATTATGTAAAAGGTCACAAAACCTGATTTTAATAGGGCTTTTCGAAGGTAGTAATTTAATAAACAAGCGTATATATTGTATTTGTTTAATTATTTGATCGTAACGTTTTTACTGTGGGTATTTTTATTGGTTTAATGCTTACGAGTTTTGTTAATGGTCAATCCGTTCATATTAAAACATTTTTGCACGCATTTGCTTCGTGTTTCTCGCATAAAAACACAATAATACATATTAACTTACACAAATCACCAAAAGTTTCAGTTTCAATCATACACAAACTTACCTACCATATTTAAATACTTTAGGGTTAAGCCGTACGTACGTAAGTCCAAACAAAAAAAAGGAACCCTGGGTCCACTCTTGTTAACGCGTCTGTCTGCCTGCTACAGCCAATGTTCTCTAAATAAATTTTTCTTTTTTTCTTACCAATAATTTTTCTTTAAACACTGTCAGAATTTGACAAAGACTTTACTATAAAAACATAACTTGGAAGAACACCAACGTTTCATCCCTTAACGTTGGTGTTCGTCCAACACAAACAAGGTTCGTAGTTAACCCGCTTACATTCATATTGATTTTACCAATAATTCTTAAAATACTTGAATCTGTAGTACCTATGCAATTACATTTACATTAAATTAAATATATAATGAATGCTGGACCATCTTAGCAGCATCATTAAGCCACGAAGTAAGCAGAACTGTTGTAGTCATTATTGTATAAATATTATAAATGCGAAAGTATATAAATGTGTGTTTATTACATCTTGACACCAAAACTACTAAACGGATCGGGCTGCAACTTTGAATGGGTATAGGTCTAGAACTGGAATAACACATAGGTATACTATTATTACTTTTTATTTCATACATATACTTATTATTTCATAAATTACCTCCCAAATCACGGGCTTAGCCAAGTTATTAATAAACAAGAAACTAATAATGTTATGATACGTTTCTGATATAAAGCTTACCCATCCTTTGAAGCACCCTGTATAAATTACTCAATCGTCGAAAGCACAACCTTTATAACATCTTGTTTTATATAATTTCATCGGAAATCCGGTTTTCCCTTGACTTCTGACATCTCAGAAGAAAATGGCCGACCATCTATTCATGTACTGCGTGTCTGACATGTTTTGACACTGACATTTAAATTGGGTAGTTTATTGATTGGGATATCGGTTATTCCCATAAAGACCTTCTTGGTAATGAGACATTTATGTGATATTTTTTCACATTCATGTGTCTTTTTTACACTAAAAAGTACTTATGCATCATTTAATTTTTTTAATATAATTTTTAAATAATTTATATGAATTAGACAAGCAGTGCTTTTACTCGCTTTGACTTATAATCAATGGAAGAAAACAAAGGAATTCTTGATTTTGGGTAAAAAAAAATCTATGACTTTCTTCAAACATATTTTTTTTATTTGAGATCTGTACCGCTCCGAACGTACACATCGGACTGTTAGCGGATTCAATAGATGCAATCGAACGCCATTTCCGTCAAAATTTCCAACCTTACCGCGTTCCACCGGGTTCCACTATTCTCACTCGTACAACTTTCGTGCGCCTACCACGAAAATCGAGATGTCAATGTTGAAAATTCGTTTGCAAATGGAGGTTACTTTAGCAATCCGGTTGCAAGCACCACCCGACAATACGCACATCTGACTATTTAACGCGTTCGATGCCGGCCTGTCGACACTAGCCTTTATCAATAAATACAATAAATACACATTAAAACTCATAATTACATTTTCAAAACAACTTACCTAATTTAAAATTAAAAAATTATAACCCCCACCTCAGACGAAGTAAAAAAACAAGACAGAGTGACGCCGGCCGACAAACTGATGCCGGTTTCGTAAACATGTGCGCGTTTGATGAGTGTTGCCGTGTAGTAAAAACGAATTACCCCTAATATTTTATTGTATTAGCAGAATGAATGGATAAGTAAATAGTAGATAAGATGTCATTTTTTCAAATTGTATATTTACCTCACTTAGAGGTAGTATATAAGTAGGTATGTTTATTCCGACTAGAAAGGGGGACAATAAAACAACAGTAATATCAAACATTGGTTTTAATGGCCTTTATATTGCGTAAGTTTTCTGTAGAACTGTCATTTACTGTCCACCGTTCTGGAAATTGTTTCCAATTTCGAAATATGGTGGAAACGTATTAGGTACATAAATATTTTTCGATGATGCATCGCTTATTTTATGCTCTTGGCCAGCATAACTGTGCTCAGTCTCGAAAACCCTCAGTAGCACTTACAAAAGGGGAAGGAGGGCTGGGGGCAAGGTAATAAGGTAATACCTTTTTTGCAATAAAAAATTTCCCTTTCTATATGAACGCAACGCCATAAATGTTGTTATCCAAATTAGTCTGTGGGCAAGGTTTGTTCGGGGGGGGGGGGGGGGGGGGGTGCAAATCCTAAAAATTTCCTTGTCTCTGCATGTCCTTAATGATATCCCTTAGTCGAGCATATTTACTAACATTTAACTTTTAGACCCACTTAGACCACGATATCTCGTTAGACCCCAATTTCGTCTGTTATTAATTATCCTATAACTACCGGGGCATCAAGACGAATCATTAGACTCCTCATTTATTGAAATCGGACTTATAGTTTCAGCGCTACGTGAGAAAATAAAATCGGCTACTTACAAACATACAAACGAAGCCAACCTTATTTATCCATGCTCCGTTGGTAGTCGGGTAAAAAAAATAGGTACCTAAGTAAATTAATACATAACATTACGTTTCACGTCACATTAATCACTTCCTCAACAAACGGGAACTTTTGTGACGCTTAGTGTTGGCAGTACTTGTGGCGGTTTTGTGTTCCAAGTTGTCATGATAATTTATAAAGTTGATTTACTAAAAATGTATGTTTTTAAGTTTACTCAAGTATGAAATGTGATTCCATCCTACTTCTCGTGTATTGAAGATTGGTTTTTACACCATTTTACAACACAATTTGACATTGTTTCTGTAAAAAATACGAAATATTATATCGTGACACTCCGCGCGCCGGCATAGCTCGACTGACAAGGTATGGCTTAGTTTCGTTTTATGTCTGTGCGTGTAACTGTGTATGTACACGGCTAGGCTTAGTTTTGCCGCCATCGGTGAGTCGGCCGGCGAAACTCTATCTTGCTTTTTTATTCATCTGAGACCCCCACTAATAATATAAACGCGAAGGTATTGTTAACTTAAACATGTCTGTATGTCTGTTTGTTGCACTTTCAAACAAAAACTACTGAACAGATCGGGCTGAAATTTTGCATACTAGGACTACCTGTATGCAAAATTTCAGCCCGATCTGTTCAGTAGTTTTTGGAATAACACATAGACTTTTTATTCCATAAATCAGTTCCCGTGGGATAGGCGTGCGATGCCGCGGGGCGCAGCTAGTACATAACATTTGTAAGTTGTGTTGTCTCTTAATCTGACATCCCTAACACCGTTATGCCACGAAAGCCGTCCCTCTCCACAACAAGACATCACGCACGCTACTGCCCCCGACTTCATTCATCTTGTTTATACTTAAACACGCGTTGTTAGCTTGTGCCAGTTTACAGATGCAGTTGAAATTTAGGTCAAAGACTTTTAACTGTTTGACGGTAGGTATAGGTACAGACGGGGTAAAAATATCTTAAGAGAAACGATCGTAAGGAGGCCCTCTGTGAGGTATGTCGAAACGAACAAATTTATATAATGAGAAAATAATTAGATATCAACTCCACCAAACTGCAATCCCCAACCCGCATGGCCAGCGTGGGGATTATAGGCATTACCAATGAGATAGCAGTAAACCAATACAAGCTGTAATAAAGTTTATTTTCAAACCTATAAAAACTAAATTATTTCATGCTTACCTTTAACTACAATTTCCACAGTGAACTTGAAAGTATACAAGGAAGATCATCGATTGATTAATAAATCTAATTTTATTATTAACTGATTAAACTTGTATGGTTATCTAACATAGCTAAATGACTATAAAAGTTATTTTAGTAATTTTTTTTTATAACATCTTCAAATCTTTCAGAAAAAGTGACCGTCAAAAATAGCAGAATATACATAGGGAGTTAATTCAATACAGATAGGAAGCCCTGATAGTACCATTTCATTTAATTGTCTAAGAAAAAAAGGATTTCTATATTGCACAAATATAGCGAAATAGTAATTAATACAGATAAAAATTACCGCGAATTTAAAATAATGTATTTGATAAATGCCAAGATAGTTTCAAAAAGTAGAACCGACTACTTAGAAAACTTCAAACGCTGCAAGGATTTTATTGCTTCAAGCTATGAAAGGATTTACATTTGACTTGTAAGCAGTGATCTCCGCGACAGTACCGTGCCAGTAAATCGGCGCGGGCGCAGATCGCGAAAGCTGTCAATTCACAAGTGGGATTAATTCGGGTCACGCTTTTGTTATTTGCATTTGGAAATAACACAATTTACTAAATTATAACGGCTATTTTAAAACAAACTTCCCGTTTTCCGGAATGTACCGGTACCTATAAAGGATCAACTGGAGCTCCTCGGTGTCACTCTCACACCAACTCTGAACTTTGGCACATTCATCGAGTCGAAGGCCAAAACAGCAGTCATGAAGCTAAGGATCCTAAATAAGGTTAAGCGATACTTCACGCCGGGACAGCTTCTATCCCTTTATCAAGCACGGTCCGGTCTGGTTTGGAGTATTGCTGCCATGTTTGGGACGGCTCGGCCAAGTAGATACCAGCTTGCAGCCTTAGACTCGATCGAACGAAGAGCCTTCAGATTCATTGACGAGCAGTACCTTGCAGAAACTAAGGTTCAAAGTCTCGAACACCGCCGCAAGGTTGCTTGTCTCTCGATCTTTTATAGGATACATTTTGGAGAATGCTCACTTGAACTGCATGACGTGATCCCATCATCCCCCTTCCACTCTAGGACAAGCAGATGCACAGCGCAATACCATCCATACTTGGTGGATGTACCCTCCACCCACAATGTGGTCCGGAGTAGCCATCTTCTAGACCTTCGTGATACATCGTCGGCCGCATCTTCGCTTTCCATCATGTGAGATTGCGGTCAAACGAAGGTCTATTTCTGATAAAAAAGCGGTAAAAAAAGCCTCCACCTTTATTATTCGCACCGCAAACGAATGGAACTCGCTCCCTGCCTCTGTTTTTCCGGCCAATTACAACATCTTCGCTTTCCATCAGGTGAGATTGCGGTCATACGAAGGTCTATTTATAAATATTTATATCTTAAAACAAACTTATTTAAACATACAAAAATATCACCATCAGCCTATATTAGTCCACTGCTGGACATAGGCCTCCCCTTATGAGCGCCATAGCGCCCTGTCTTCAGCTTGACGCATCCAGCATCTGCCTGCAGTCTTTCGCAGATCGTCATCTCAACTGGCTAGAGGGTGCCCTACATTACGTTTGCCAAGTCGCGGTCTCCATTCAAGAACTCATTAACCCCATCGATTGTCGGTCCTTTGGGAGATATGGCCGGCCGACTGCCACTTCAACTTGCTAATTCTTTGAGCATTGATTTGAGCAAAAAGCTTCATAACTAATAAATACCTAGTAAATCTTTCTGTGAGTGATTCTAGCCAGAGTGGTGGCGCTATTTATTTATTTATTTATTAATGTAATTAGAACGGCTTTAGGCCAATTATACTAGTAGTTACAGTATTATTGAAATCGAACGAAGGTTTCACAAGTCAGAAAAAAAAATTAAGACCCCTTTTGACCTTTTTTTAACTCATTTTACCTTTTCCACCCTTCCTCTATTAGATTTGTCATATTTTATTATTTTAGATTGATCAATGATGCAAAAACAGTGTTTGGCAGTCACCATAAAAACCAATATTGCTAATTTTTTTACGCATCAAAATCACCCAGATAAAACACAACGACTTTTATGTTTATTCTATCAATAAAAAAAATTACAATCAAATAGTAATACAACTAAATTAAAACTAGTATTTACTGCGTAAACAATTGAGGTAACTGCGGACTTGCAAACAATCTTGAATATTTAACAAATATTTTATCCGACAATAGTATGTAAGAACGGTTAGACTTAGTTATGTTAAGATTGTATTAGTTGATAAGCGATAAACTTGCTAGTGGTTTCTTTTTCACTTCTTCCGCTAGTGGACAAAAACTTGAAGTGAATTAGAGTCAATTGCACCTTATTTCTTGTTTGATCGTAATAACTATTTATCAAGCTGTTTATATAGTAAAATTTCACTTGTCTTATTTTGCTTTTTGCTTTGTGCTTATTTTGTAAGTCTACGATTTGACTCTGACTCTGATCTCACGGGTGGTAGTCGAACCCGTAACCTTTCCGTCTCAGGACCTTCGCCCACTACCCCGGAGTGGTCGTCCTCTCGATCATTGTCCTTTTGACTTAAACTGCAATAAGGTGACGGCATGTCATCACTACACGAAGATGTCACGAACACTTTTATTTCTGTTTAAATTGCACATTATTTTTGGGAAGTAAGTAAGTGCATGTCTTTATTTTAAAGCAGTAAACTTCGTAAGCAATCTTTATGTCATTCAGAGTGTTCAAAAAGAGAAGAGTCGTGGGAATTGAGGGCGCTCGTGTGCCAATTGACAACTTTTGTTGGATTAACAACTGCTCTGTCATTGCAGCCGGCCTAGCAAGGGGATTCTTGGCAGATTGTAGGCCAGGCCTCCTTCAAACCTTTCCATTTTCTTTTACTTTGGGCAACTAGCTGCGCCCCGCGGCTTCGCACGCGTTGTTCCTATGGAAACGTTAAATCATGGGATCAAAAGTAGCCTATGTTTGATTCTAGGATTATAATTACCTGTATGCTAAATTTCAGCCCCACTTTATTGGCTTTTATTCCATGGGGGGTAAACCCTAATCCCCACGCTAGACGTGCGGGTTGGAGATCGCAGTTCAATGGTAGAATAGCCCCTTAACGACACTCGCGGGAAGAGTTGGGGTAGTGGAAATTCTAAGACACCACACAAAGTAACTTGGTTTAGCTATGTTCATCACAAAATAGACAAAAGGAAGCTGCTACCCTTCTCACTTGTTTAAGAAGGCACGTTTCAAATTACAATGGACGTCTGTGTGCTGATGTCGTATATGATAGATAGATAGATAGCATCTCCATCATAAAATATTACAGTTTGTTCGTAAATTCAGAGAAAAATGCAGGAAAACCATAGAGTTGCCAGCTTTTATTTGACCACAAAGTTAGACATGTTCCGCGAAGTTTTTTATTGCCACATAAAAAAACAACTAAAGAGAACAGAGACGCCGCCGCACCTACACTTTCGCGCTCAGACTAATAAAACATACTTTAGGTATTTGCGGGGATAAAATGCAACTTTCCAAATTGACAGTGGTCTGGCATTTTTTTGTTGCATCACACAGCCCCTGTATATGCACTGACCTCGATGTACACACATGCATAATCACACGCACACACGCACCCGGTCGTCTGTGTGCGTGACCCACACAAAGACAGTCAGAGCTACAGCGTGTCCGAAATTTTACATAAATTTTATCGATTGTTTTATTTTTATGGATGTATTAAATAATGATTAAGTGGCACGTGCTTACATCCGCTGTTTTATTATTTGTTGAGTATTATTTTTACGATATAAAGAAATAATTTTGGGATTAAAGAAATAATTTTACTTAATTTGTTTTTATTTAGTGAAAATAGTTAACACTTTTCAACCAAGGCTTGTTATTTTACATAAAAGATGACTTGTAAAGTTTTGGTGAATCTGCATAAAATATACTTTAGCTCGAGTCACATATGAATAATGTAATTTTCTATTAATGAAATCATTTTCAAATCTAGAGATTACACATTACACCTAAGCCCACCTTTTTTACCCCGTTATAAAAAAAGTTTCCTCCTTTTCCTCCATTCCTAAAGTCAATTCACATAAACCCTATGTTTACGTAACGATAGAATACAATTATAAAAAGCCTAACACTAAAACACTATTTGACATTTTAACAACATAACAATACCTAGCAGTATATTAAATATTCACGGGAGTTTCAACAGGTTTACACTCTGTAGAGGTTTCGTAACCGACACCTCTTCAAGTAAGTTAAAAAATCTTTAAAGCCAAGCAGTCTCCGTCACACAATAAAAACACCCTGTACACCCCCGCGACGAACACAAACACGAAATTTCCTGATCGGCTCATAATAAAATGCGGCTTTTTATCACTATTTACTTTTTTCTATGTACCAAATAATCTGCATGTATCGGTACATAGCAGTCTCATTTGCATGCGATCAGCCTGTCTGGATGTTTGTTTAATTTAACTGATTGGGCTATCTGTCATTGACAAAAAGGGAAGTTTTTGTGAAAAGTTGGAAAACCTACGTTATTATGGGATAAGCTTTTACCGCCCACTAGCCGTTTAGTAACAAATTTTCTGTATATGCAAGAATAGATACGTATAGTGCCTTGCTGGTTAATTCAGACAAATAAATTCCCGCTTAAATGTATATCACTCCTAGGTACTTTTCAACCGACGAAAAAACAGAGGAGGTTTTCAAGTCTACGTATATTTTTTAACGCATTACTTTTTACAGAGTAGTCCGATTTTGATAATCATATTTTTATTGTCAACGCAAAAAAAAATCCGGCAAAATTTATATGGGACCAATTTCGAGGTTAGTATAAGTACACCTCGAAATTGGTCCCGTATAAATTTTGCCGGATTATATTTTTTTGTTAGAAAGTGCATTTCTTGTTTCATCGCCCATTGGCTGCGTTTTAATAATGGCGATGGTATTGAGTAATAAATCAAACAAATAAAAATCACCTGAACTGACAAACCGAGTTCTTTAAGTATATGTCAGTTCTATGTATCTCATAATAACTTATAGCACGCTCAAATCCCATACAACAAGGCGTTATCTAAAAAAAACCGTGTTTACTTTGAAGTAAATAGATGGTAGGGATTTTTCGCGGATGAATAAAGGTTGTTGTGATATCAACTTAGCAGGGTCCATTCCTTTTGATTTTCTAGTAAAATCGCCAGCATTTCAGTCAGGTCGATCTTTTTACCTGATTACCAACGGAGAAGTCTTATGAGGTTGGCATCTTCGGTATGTTTGTTTGTATGAATGTAGTTAGTTTTTATGTTCCCGTAGCGCTGAAACTACTCGTTCGATTTTAACATTTATGAGGTATCGATTGATTCGCCTCAATACCTAGGTGGTTACAGGGTATAATGACGCAAGTTATTATTGGGGGTCTTACGAGATAACAGAGTCTATGTAAGGGTCGAAAATGTCATTGTTAAAATAATAAGCACAATTGTAGTCAGGTTTTAGTTTATTTTATCTTGTTTGCCATTATGAAAACTCTTCATTATGGAACGTCAGGTCAGGACGATCTCAGGGCTTAAGCCCTGACATTTTAATGCTATGGATTATTAATTGATTAGATATAGAATAAACATGCAGTTGCTTTAGAAAAGCGGCGATCGTGGTATATCCATACAAGATGTTGATTTATTTATTTAATTATATTAGGTTCATGTTTTTTAGGGAGCTTTAACAGCCTCCGTTTACTTGACACTGGTCACATAAGGCAGGTGCAGCCAAAACAATTATTCCTAATTTTGTCTCTGAATTCTTTGCAGTTTTAAGGATTATCATTTATCTCTTAACAATATTCTACGTAACCAAATCTTATTCGTTAAAGAAATAAAATCCATATCGAATATGATTTTCTTGTTACGGATCTATTCGGACCATAGAACATGGAACAAACCAAATATTATCTAACAATAATCAGTATTCTATATTTTAAAACTTTTTAAAGAATACAATTACTTCCAAAAAGGAATACAATTATAAGTAGTATTTACAACAGAAACATCGACCTGACATTCTAAAATGTTGCAATCAATCTGCAGGTAGCAAAATCTCTCAATAAATACGTTGATTCAAATTAAAATCAAATTTACTTGTTTTGCCCGCCAAGCCAAGCCACACGCGGCCACTAGTGCAATCACTGAAATGTTTTTTGCTCACCAATTTTAACAACCTAAATGCAGTCATTCATTATATATTTATATTCGTTTTGCGGTCGCACTTTGTTTCAGAGCTACAGACATACAAACAGCGCATTGCATATAATTGTATTTCAGTAATTTATGACTGTAATTGAATGTTATAGTTTTTTTGTTTTTATATTTTTGTGGTTTGGTCGTTTGTGTATATAGTTATATTTTTTATTTGGGGTGAAAATGACATTTGTAATACATCATTATAGAATTATAGATTGAAACTTATGACAGGTACTAAGTAACGCGAAATATTTAGATAGAAGATACATTCATTAAGAGAACAGAGATATAGAACTTAAATAGACAATATTAAAAAAAAGGTAAGACACTTATCAGTTAAATACAAAATAAAAATAGGTAAGCTAGAAGATAACTAATAAATATAACGTACCAGCAAATATGCGCATATTTTCCTAAATAGGCAGCAAATGTAGTTTACGAACATGTGCATTTTATTACAGAAGATAAGAAATGGAAGAAACAGTGCTCAAAAGCTAAAACAAAATAAATCAATTCCCCCACATCAACCGTATTGACTATTTCAAACACAGGAAGTGCTATTGACCGATAAAAATCGTTTATTCACCAAAAAAATTCACGCCTCGCTTTGAGCACATGAAAAATCCTTGAAAAAAATAAAAAGGTGTCGTTCGACCAATCCCAAAATAGGACTCTCGCTCTCGACTGGCGTTCTTTTTTCGTTTTTCGCGCGCCCGATAGAAATAGTGACGTATTTTTTTCTTTTTTTAACTTTCACTTTCAGTAGTTGCTCGTAAAAAGCAAATAAAGATCGGTAAAAACTCGTTTGGCATTTTTGCGGGCGCTTTCAGGGTTATTCAAACTTTTTTTCCATACGGCCTATTTCAATTTAGGTTACCGCTTGTTCGTCGATGATTGACAGTATGCGTTTTCATGGTTTTTTCCGTTGAAACTTTCGCTTTTGAGTTTGAGTTGTTTTTTGTAAATCAGTTTCAAGTTGTGCTGCCTTTTGTTCTTTCAATCGGGCGGATATAATGCCTAAAATATCACAAAGCAATCTAAAAACTCCATAGTATTTATTCATAACATTATATGTAACAGGTCAGATTATATAAATACGTATAGGAACCTTATACATAAGGATAACAATATTAACATATCTATGACTCATATAGCATATATTGGTGGTTCAATTAAAATATTACTTAAATATACTTTATACTTCATTATAAAGTGGCAATGGCACCAAATATCTACCAACTTGGTAGGTAAAAACATTTACCTAAAATCTCGTCTGATATTCGTAACAAACGATCCGAATATTCCTGTGGTATTGATTTAAAAAATCTGCACAATTATTTCAAAGTTTCCACTCCAGCACATTTGCAATCCCAGGAACCACTTCCAAGGTTCAAATTCCAAGAAATCTCGTTCCTCAATTTCCGCGAGCCTCCCCGAGCCTAGACGTAACCGTAAAAAATCTATTCCCTATCTTTATACAACTCATCAAAATTTACGGTGAACTACAAACTCGAGCCGTCAAAGCCAACACTTAAATAAGCCTCTAAATTTTAACTACCGACCCTAACTCACCTCTATAAAATACGAGAAAAAAGATAGAAAGGAAGCATCTGCATAGACGCTAAGCACCGCTTCCCCTCACGCGCACAGAGCCGCACACTAACACAAATAAGTAATAAAGTACAGCAGTAATATAAAACTAAGAAACATCAACATCTCGCCCCCTCGCCTGCCTCCCTAGGGGTAATTCCCCCCGAACTTACTAAAATACTAAAAACGGAGATACAGGGGGAGGCGCCCTCGCTTTCTTATGCAAGATCCTTATATTTTAACCTAAATGTTGGAGCGGAATCCGAGCCTCGAATTACAACAATTTTTTCCGCGTAGTTTTCGCGGAAGGTTCAGTTTCAGGTGCCGGCATTCTGCGAATATCTATTGTAAGTCTTTTAATATACGCTTATGAAAGTCTGTCTGTTTTGACGAAATTATTTTGCTTTATGATCTTCAAGAGTTTGTAGTTGAGTAATTAGGGAGAAGTCGAAAATATTTGGGGCATTGTCTCTAATCTGCGTTCACGGGAGTAATTCTAAGAAGAAAATACCACGTTTTTCATTATAATTCACTAATTTTAGCAAAGAAACAAGATTTATTCAATGGGAACATTTGAATAGGCTTTTGATTTCCTTCTTGGGATTATATTAAGCTACGATAATAACATATAAAAGGATGTGAAATAAAATTTGGCTAAAATCTTGAGTTATTACCATTTAGTTATTACTTCTTTAGGTACTGTTATAATAAAGTACTTATATCGTACCAGGTATTAAACGGTACAAATAATAAGTATTTTTCTAATATATTATTAAAGGACACAATTTTAATAAAACAAAGCAACAAACAAACAAATCAGCAAAATCTGACCTACAATCTCGTCCCTTCCGGCCTCTGGACGTATTGTTACAATAAACGACTGTTATTGAACTCTATTTCTTTCACATTTAGGTTTCTATTCCAAATTATTATATTCGAGTTGTAATCGATTGCAAAAATTAAGCTCTCATTTTTAGATATTTAATAGATTCAGGCGTTTCTTTGCGGAAATCCGACGAAACTAGTTGAAGAGTTACTTTGATAGATTTTCTTTCATTTTGTAGTTGGTGTGGTCAACAACGCGGACTATAATTAGTTAGATCTAATCGGAAGAGGTTTTTCGCGGAATTGTTACTAAAATATTTTCGTCCTTCTATTTGCTCTCATTTTGGTCAGAATCTTTGAAATGGGGTTTAAATTGATAAAAAGAATAAACAAGCTGAAGTGGCAGTGGGCAGGACATATCTCACGAAAAACATACAACTGTTGGTTTAAACGTGTTCTTTAGTAGAGACGACGACTCGGCAAACGTAGGACGCCCTCTATACCCAGGCCATGACGACCTGTGAAAAGACGAATGCTCGCGGAAAGCTGAAGACAGGGTGCTTCGGTTCTCATTAGAGGAGGCCGATGTCCTGCAGTGGACTTAGGCCGCCCCAGTGTAGGTTGATGATGATGATAAAAAGAGCATCTATCTAAATACCAACCCAGGTACTCTTTTACAATTAACATTTAAGAAAAATAATAGCAAAGGCGAGCTTAACCCTAAACAGAGTTTTCGTCCAGCAAACCTTATTGGGAGAGAGACAGTTATAAAAGCACATGGGGGTAGTCCCCCATACATGGTTCCACCAGTTATCAAAACCCAAGAGCTCGTACGCAATAACACAGCGCAAGTCAAACTGCGCAAAACATAACCATTTTACAACGTCACATAAAACACGTGCACGTAGGTACGTACGTACACGTAGATACGTAGAAACATCAAAAACTCTAATCAAAACATTACGACCCACCCCACATTAAGCTGGAAAACTTTCAAGAGGCCCCCACCCCATCAATATTCTTAGTAGAATATAATCAATTCTTAGCGAAAGAAACAGTCTCTGTATTGATAAATGAGGTCCCTTCATATTTCCGCGTCCCCCCGGGGGGTGCCACCCCCCGGGATCTTAGAACGTGCAGATAGTGGCAGGGTTGCCAGGGCTAATGAACTTTAAGTTTTTAGGGTGTTTTTAGGGTGTTTAAGGGAGTTTTCTTGAGGGTTGACTTAGTATGTAAGATTCCTTTGTTTGTCGACGCAGCGAGGCGGGTAGAAGATTGCGAGCTGTAAGAGGCTTACTTCAAAGAGATTAAACCATCCAAATAAATTAAACCGCAGAAACTACGGGACTTAAATATTATAAAGGAGTTTTTTACTGTATACTTTCAATGAAGTTTTTCATGGGGAAAACCTCTTACACGAACTAAATAGGTATACAATATTATGAATGAAGTCACAACCTATTTTAAAGCATTTTTGAATAAAAATAAAGCGTAAATTACTCTTCACAAAACTGAACACTATTTTATATCACCAAGTTATATGTATTTAAAATCGTATCGCAAAGTTATTGAAGTCTTTGTATATATGTAAGAGGTCGTAATGAAGTGTTGTAGCAGCCCTAGGGCTGGCAGTGCGGGGGGTAGGCGCTGGTGCCCCCTCTACAACTTTTTAGTAAGAACCGCGCGAAATGAGTGGATAAAACATAGGTAGCTTCACTTTGCATTGTTACCACTTAAATTAGTACAAAATCACACTAATATTATAAACGCGAAAATTTGTATGGATGGATGTATGTTACCTCTTCTCGCCAAAACTACTCAACGGATCTGGCTGAAATTTTGCACACAAGTAATTCTAGTCCCGGAATCAAACATAGGCTAATTTTTATCCCATAAATCAGTTCCCGTTGGATAAAAATCACCTTTAAAAGTTTCCAAAGGTACAATGCGTGCGAAGCCGCGGGGCGCAGCTAGTGAAATCATATATTTAAGAACAATATTACAATCAAATAATAGAGATAAATTAAAACTAGTAATTGCAATTGAGATAACTGCAGAGATAAACAATCTATAGGTAGCTTAACTAAATTAACTAAAATAAATTAGAATTTGTTTTTACAATTTATTCGATTGAGCAAACTGCAGGAATTAGTATTTACAATTGATTGAATTGAGCAAACTGCAGTCTGTTGCAAACAATCTACAGGTTCAAAAATCTCCAAGAATATGAAAAATCATAATTTTTCAGTCTGAAAAATGTGATTCTATACAAAAAAACTATTTTTTAATACATCCTACAACTCTACAAAGCTTAACACTTATACGACCATACAATTAAACTAACTTCAAAATGATCTCAGAATCGAACCCCACACCCGCCACCCCGCCCCGCTAGGCCGCGAGGGCGCCTCGCTCTTATTTTAAACAACTACCCGCCTTTATAATACATCCAGTTTCGCGACTAAATATCAGCGAATGTAGCGGTGTACTGCGATCCAAGCTTCTTGATACTTCTGAGAAAATATTATTTAGTTCCTTCTGTGAAATAAAATATCATCTTATAATAATATGAATAAAACCGAAATAGGGCGAAACAGTTTTAGTGTATTGAGTGTTTTATTTTATGGTTGCTTTATTTTAGTCCTTAGGCAATACAAATTGTATCTCAAAACGGGGCTGCGAATTCTAGAACTATTATGAAGAGATTTACATGAATTTCCAGTTTGAAATTTATGTAAATCTCTTAATTTAAAAACCTGGTTGTACTCTAGTAGTAGTAGTTTTATTTTCTCGGACGTCAAACTAAAATATTTACCTACAGAAAAACAAACCCAATAGTAATCAGTGTCTAGTATACGTAAAAGCGTTAGGTGTAAATCCTTCACTTCGAAGATATACACAACTATAAAATAATGATCTTGAACCATCCCAGTGCCAACGCTTTCATAGAACGAAATCTTCCAGGGTTCAAGTGCTCAACCGACACCCTTGCAAGTATCAAGACTCCGCCGCCGCCGTACTTCCGCGTGCCGTATTTACAAGTATTGTAAGTATAGAATTATATATTTTATAACGCCTACCCGCCCCCACCCCGCGAACTAAGTCTTTGCGCATCTTTCTATCCCCACCTTTTTGCCTGCTTCTTTTAAACCACCCGTATGAACCCCTTTTCTCCCTATTCGACTAATTTCGGGGTACAACTGAAGAATTATTCCTTGCCAACGAGCCTGCAAACGAATTTATACCATAAATGGTCGGGACAAAGCAGGAAGTTAGTTTATCAACGCACACAGTCTTGGGACTGTATCTCTTCACTTCGAAAACTAATTCCGAATTAGAAAATGGAAGCAAGTGCTCGGTGCAGAGCCGGGAAACTCGGGCTTGTGGGGGGGTGGTAGAGTCGAGATTTGAACGGATGCGGGGGGAAAATTAGAACCGTTTCGTCAAAAATATGAAATTAAAATCTTCATACTAGCGAAAGAAGTTTTAGCATCTTTGTTTTAGAGTGAGACGGGGGATGGTGCATTAGTCTCTCTCGCACAGGGGGAGAGGGGGTTAGAGATGGGTAGTTTGAAGTAAAAAGCTGGTTTCTTGATCAATGCGGGGCGCATTCGGAATTAATCATAACCGAGTATTTTCGTCTATTCGGGAGTGGAGGGGGGAGAGAAATCGTATTCTAAATGAAAATACGCTTCTTCCTGTTTACATTTTGCAATAAATTGTTTTAGCGATGTTTGTGAGCGCCGCGTGATTTGGGAAGTTTTTGACGGTGCCTCGGGGCTCCTCTAACGGACTACAAACATCTGTAATTACTAAAATGTATAAGGAAAAAGGTAGTACGTTTGACGTCACCTTATAAAACTGTAGAGTTGTACGAAAAAATAAATGTCATGTCATGAGAAGATAAAATGAAAAACTAACCTCTAGAGCTACACGCACGCATCAAAAATAATCTAAGTATTTCAAAACATTAATAGAATCTCATAAAAACCTTAGCTAATTACGAAGACTAAAAAAATCTGAAATAAATGATAACATTAATCTCTCTATGCTTAATAAACCCTCATAAAGAAATGAATTGTCAAATACTATATATCAATCACAACATTATTATTAATCAGGGAATAATATGATATTTGATTCTCCTCACTTATTTTTTTTCACTTAGTTCTTAGTCTGTGTAAAAAGTAAACTTCAACACAGTTATACTTTACACAGAAAAAAAATATATACCTACACTTTGTTAAGTATCAAGTTCGAGTGACTAGTGCAAGTGTGATGAGTAAAATCAACGTATAAACAGAAGTGATTAGTTAAATCAACTTATAAACGGACTAATTCTATTAATCACTGATTACTTGCACTTTTCGCCGTGTGGTGTCTGCAACATAGAATTTGCACTACCCCTTCTCTTCCCGCGGGTGTTGTAAGAGGCGACTAAGGGTTATTTACCGGGGGCGGGCAGCAACGCCTCCTGCCGGACAATTCTGTAACCAACTGCAATCCCCAACCCACATGCCCAGCGTGGGGATCATGGGCATTACCCCCCATGAGATAACAGGCAATAAAGGCGCTTATCACGGGAAGGCCGGCGTCCAGCTGTGGACCAATATAGGCTGTTGAAGTTGAAGCTTGCACTTGTCTGTCATTGGCTCTTGCTACATATCAAAGTGTAATAACATTCATGCATCAGGTTTTACGTCATTACAGAAAACCACACAACTCAAGATTAAAAAGTAATATCCCCTGTGCAACGTTCTAAAACTGCGTTAATCCTAATTAAAACAAACTAAAAACAACCAAACTGCATAAATTCAAAAATATGAATTGCTTCCTCGCAGCGCCGAGCTCCTTGCAATTATATCACTGCAAGTTGCAACGCGTTGCTATTGCATTTTACTAAGGAGTTGCTGTTGCGTTTTAGCAGGGCGCTTTAAATTGCTTGAAGAGCTTTGGGTTCTTTTATTCCGTTTTTGCGATCGTTTACTGTTCTCGCGATCTCATCAAATCGTTTGAGAAACAATCTTTACGTAGATTTTGCTTTTGTACACTATGAAGTAATAAAAACCTACACACCTATCATCATCATCATCAACCGCAGCCGGTTTAACTCACTTATGCATTAAAAAAAATAATGGATTTTGTAAACGCAAGCAAAGTTTTAATTTTTATATTCAAAAATTCGGCAGATATTGCGTTGCGCAATCCACACCCACAATATATTTAAGACTAAGTTCAACACAAAAAATATTTTGCTGCTAAAATCATGTAACTATAAGGTTCCTTTCATAACCATAAAATACAAATAAAGATCCATTACAAAAACTATGTAAATATACATTGGCGTTTTGTCAACATGTCTCTAAAACCTCAAAGCCTTTCAAGCAAGCCTGTCACAGGTGTCTCCGGCAGTAAAATAGGGTTCCGCAACCGAACTTGTTGCTTCCACGTCACTAACAAGAACTGTCATATCATAGTGTTCCGTCAAACCCCTTGTTACATTTACCTGCAATAAAAATATCTTACATCCCTATTTCCAACTTTAACCACACGTCTTTAGGGTTGGTTTTATGTGTGATGAGAAAGGAAGGAAAAGGTTTGGAACTAGTTATGTTTATTCGCTATTTGCAAACTCATAGCGGTAATAATACGAGGGTTTCGTATGCTAGTTCCACGTGCATTATAGATGAGATCCGACTGTAAAGATTTTGTGAGGGTTTGCTTGTAAAAATTCGCGGGTTCGATGACCGGAATTGGATAAGTAGGATGTAATCTGAGTAGAATAATGCTAAACTGTAAATAATGTAGACTTGAATTTCACGAGAATCGATTTAATTTGATTTTGAGTTTTGATCCAAGTAGTTCGTATCTTCGCAACGGTAGATACCTACATTCGTACCTACATTAAAAATACTCTTTGTAAAATCCCTAGTAAATTGATAAATCCCAATAAGTTTTACATTGATTTTAATTGATTACGCACCATCTGTAAGTGTTACATAAATAGTTGTAAATTTATTACTTTTCGAGTCGAGTGTCCAAAAAAAAAACAAGAAACCCCACGTGGGTGGCCCAGTTTATATAATGTCCAGGATATCAAAACAATCTGCATGAACAGTGAATAATTAAAAATCTACGACATTTCACAGAGCACTATAGATTTTCTAAGTCTACAATTTTTTAGTCAATCCATCAATCAAAATCTTTATTTTCAGACATCAATGATCAATAGATAACACAAAATTACAAACATGATACTATTATGTATCCCATTTATAATATTGAATAGACCTTCATTAACATTTATATCTATGCAAAAATCCAGCCTGATACGATCGGTAATCTCGGCGTAAAGAAGAAACAAATATGCATCGATCCATCTAAATTTTCGCAGCAATAATATAAGTGTGGTGTGATTTGCATAATTATCATGAACACGTACAAAACATATACTTCATATTCTGCTGTAAGCCATGCTTACAGCAGAGTTCTGATAAAAGCTGTACAAAATTATCTAAATAAAACGTCGAGAACGGAGAGATTTTCATATTTTGAACTGTGTTTTATCGCTTGAACTTCGAAAATTAATTATGTATTTGGTGATTTATGACACTACTGATTTTGTAGTTAAATACCTGCATAGTTTATTTGGTTAACATTTTATCAAATCCATATTTTTAGTTCCATTACTGTTTTTGAAGTTGTACGGGTAGGCAAGCAAATATAGAGTAGGTACAATCTTTTCATCTACGATATTTTCACGTCACATTGGTATCTTACACAAATTTAATTTACCGATAAAACCATTCTTCTAGCTGAAGTATAAACTATATAAAAAAATGCCTTTCTCTTAGTTATGTTTGGGGATGTCAGCCCCGCAGAGAACGTACAAGCAGCGCTACGTTTTAACCGAGTTACGTGTCCCTCGCAGCATCCGCGGCACGCCTAAAACGAACTAAACAGGGCAAACACACCCGCATGTGGAGAATAATTTAAAAATACGCAAAATACGGCCACTTCACTTCTAACCAGGGGGGGCGGGGGGTGCCTGCCCCCCTCGTTTTGCGTATTTTTCGGTATGCGTGGCAGGTGGCGCGCCACCCAAAAAGGGGGTTCGTTAAAAAGCGCCAGAGTACGTAGTATTATAAAAGTTGCGCCTACCGCGTGTAAGTAGTGCTGGTGTGAGGGGGGAGGTAACCCCCCCGGGGGCCACCTAGTTAGACAGTTAAAAGTATGCGGTATTAACAGAACGGAAATGAATATACGAGTAGGGGTACCTAGCTATGTTTTTTGGGAAGCTGCGTCATTCGAGTTAGGATAATGAAAATACTTGTGCTTGTTTTTTATTTCGTTTTTTAGAAGGGGCGAGAGGGTAGTGTTTAGACAGCTATGGCTGTGTGCGGTGCTTAGTTATGTGTATCGATCGGGGGTGCAGAGGGGGTTTTAATCAATTCTGGTTTTAGAAAAAGGGCCTTCCATTAGTCGTTTGAAAGTACCTGCCGGTAGATGAATAGAGGATCTATTCGTCGTTTTTATCTCGTTTTAATTTCTGTCAAATGAATGTTTATGGATGGTGCTGATGCTTTTAAGGATTTCTTTTATGCTTTTACTATGGCCTGAAGTAGCAAGCAGGCACTAGGGATCATTGATAAAATTAAGGTTGAACTATAAAAGAAATCTTAATTATATTCATCTAAGTAAGCCCTCATTTTTCAATCGTCGGAGGTGATGGGATTTGACTGTTTTTAAAGAGGTTATTAGGTTATTAGTGTTTGTATTTAGTGATAAGCTTGCATTTATTACTTGCTGTTTTCTGTCACTTTTGTGAGATTTTCTTAAGCTTTCATTAATGAATGTCTTTTGTTCACATAAAATATCTTGGATTCTGAATCAGAGTATAGCACTATGTATCAACTATCTGTTAACGTTTTTGCCCTACTATGTAATTGTCACAATTCGTGGACAACGGGGCTGATTATACTTAGAGTAAGACTACTTAAGTTTCATTTTCTTAACTGTAAGATCTTGGTATAATTGTTTGTTGTCGTGAATAAATAAAAAAAAAAAATAAAAAAAAAAAAATTAAGTCAATCACATTAATCTTCAAATAAAAGTTTTTGGTGATCGTAATACCGTATAAAATAATGACCTTTACATAATTAGACTGTGCAAAACACTATAATTTTTACTAGTCTAAGACACTTAAACTTTTGTATAGTTGTTATGACTGTAGATATTTTGAATAGACCACATCAAAATGTATTACCAAATTAAAATATATCATGCCTATTAAGTGCATAATTCTGAGTGTCCAAAACCTATTTTGGACACTTGCTGAGTGACTGAGTGGCACATTACATCCTGCTTCGTTAAAATACTTTTTGAGTTATTTTCACATTTATACCTCTAACACGTCACTTCACTTTATTTATGTCATCGATCATTTAATTATCTGCGATTTTTGAAAGCATTTTTGTGTGTTTGTGATGCATTCCTACGCAGGTGCAGGCGTTATTTTTATATAGATTGTTATTTCCATAGCATCGTAGGAACTGATTTTATGGTATAAAAGGACTCTTATGTCTTTAAAATTAGAGCTACGCCCATGAAATTTCAGATCAATCTAGGCAGTAGCTCCAGTATGCAAACTAGTAAGTGTGATTAATAGGCGTTGTGCAGTTAAATTAGTATCTTAAAATGTTTTAATTTCATTAATTTTAGTAGAGTAAAACCTTAGTAGAGTTAAGTAATAAGTAAATAAATTCAAACGAATTGTCAAAACTTTGCTGTGCAAAAAGGTTTACCTATAAAATATCAGATTATCTAGAAATTATTAAAGCTTGGTTGCAATTTAAAAAATAATAACTAACATGCTAAAGGTTTCTTCGTTGTTTCTTTACTTTAGTCTACATACCGAAGCTACATAAATAACAAAATAGCATTCTTTTTCCGTGTCAGTGTTTAATTTTTTATGTTATTAATTATAATAAATATTATATTTTTAAAATCAAATCATAGACATTCATTAAAACTAGTGATTACGATTGAAACAATTGAGCTACTTGCAGACTGTTACAAACAATCTGCAGGTACCTTAACTGATTTTTTATTTGATATGATTTGATTTGATTTTAGTCGTTTTTCAGCAAGAAAATACTTCTCTATGAACCTGATTCATAATTTCAGAGCATAACTTTCGCAATTCTTGTAAAATCATATTAAAATGTAAGGACGGGCTGTGGAACTAATAATACAACGGGGAACGTATCAGCAATTTGTTAATTTAATCGACTACTTCGGGTACTTCTAACGGGCGTAGTTTGAGACCTAATGGGTAGAATGGGAAGTTTTTTATTAGGAGCTTTGAAAAAGAGATGTTTGAAATCAAAAGGTTAGATTTAGTGATAGTCAATTGGACTGGAAAAAGCGGAACTTTCTGAAACTTATTGCACATAACCTGGGGCTCGTTTTGTAAAAAATTGAAAACAGCTAATTCATTATTTACCTTATTTTTTTATTAGCTGCGCCCCGCGGCTTCGCACGCCTATCCCACGGGGCCTGCTTTATGGGATAAAAGTAGTCTGTGTGTTATTCCAGACCTAGAACCTGTATGCAAAATTTTAGCCCGAACCGTTCAGTAGTTTTTGCGTAAACGAGCAACAAACATACATACAGACATGTTTATACAAACTTTCGCGTTCATAATTTTAGTAGGATTATTGACGATGAGTTTTGAGTGAATCAAACCAGGTAATAATATTTTTCATAAAAAACACACAACTGTTCAAAGGTAACATTTCGAAAAAATAGCTAAATAGGATTATATTCCGTTAGCTCAATCTTATATGATAAATAATTGATTTTGTTTTAAAAAACTATAAACCCACTTAAATTTTTAAGTTTTTTCATGAATTTTCATGGATCCCATTGTCAGAACCAATCCAAATTAAAATGGGGGCAATCAAAAACTACACGGGAAGCACCAGCTTTTATATAAAAAAAGAATCATGAAAATCGGACCGCAGTCAAAAGTTCTGAGGTAGCAAACATAAAAAAAGTCGAATAGAGAACCTCCTCCTTTTTTGAAGTCGGTTAAAAACCAGATCCGACAAACTACTGCATAACCTAAAATTAGATCAATGACCGCGACACCTCTCCTATATAGCTTATATTTAAATCGCAACCACATTCTGATTTAAATTACTTGACCTTGTGTGTGCAATAATTATCTAATATCTACATTATCCTCTTTAATTATACCTTCGCTATTTTAAATGTATAAATTAATACTGTTATAATGTAATATTTGGATTACCAAAATGTATAAATTCTTTTGCAGTGCCATACAGGGTGCATGTACTATTTACATTTACCTAAGCTGTATGTACACATGTACATAAATATTTATACCATAATAAATCTAAATCTACAAACACACAATAGACATCGTAACTTGGTGTATGTAACAGTAAGACAGAATTGGCTATATTTCTTCCAGAAGCTATTGTTATACCAGAATAATTAACTACAATTAATAAAAACGTTACGACGACTATTGAGTAATTTAGACTTAAAGTACATGGCAATAATTCTACTCTTCATTGATGTGTGGTTATTTGAATAGTTAGAATAGAATATTATTAAGCTATTGCATAGCTTCTATCGCGGGCCTTGAGCGCGGGGACCGAATCCAGAAATTCCGTAACGAAAAAACCTTGACGTTTGTCTCTTCAACTCGCCTCTAGATGGTATTGCAATAGCTGTACCGCGGCAGTCCCCGAGTGCCACACGTCTTTATTTTTTTTTATTCGTTACTTAATCAACACACAAACAAAAATAAACATGACTTAAAATAAAAGACAAAGCATCTGTCGATTAAAGTCACAAAACGGTTTCTGTTTCAGCGTTTCAAATAGAAAAGCTATATTATTATACTAATATACTAAAGATGGAAAGATATAAATAGACATATAATATTGATCTAGCCCCGATACAGCATATTTTACAGAAAAATATTACAGACACACACTTACTAACTTAAATTAAAAATATATATATATATATATATAAATAAAAACAATAGGATTACTACCCACCCACCTTCTTAACACTGAACTAAACGAAATAAAAAACAACAGATTATTTCTATTGATATAGGTACATAGGTACTTATCGGATTACGAGAAGGTAAATTTTTTTAGAAGTGGTCTAGTACTGAAAGAAACGCAAACATCTAGCTCTACATTTCCCTTTTTTTAATTCAGGTTCACCATTGACCAACGTGAGCATAGCAAATGGATGGGTTAAAGGCAGTAAACAAAAAAAGTTTTTTATATTTCTTAAAGTCCCATTTCCTAAATACTTTGATCGTTGAACCGTCTCAAAATACTGGTCAAAATGACAAAACTCAAAGCTTGCCAGCTCCAAAGGTTTTAAAATAACGAAGAAAATTCGCATTCACTGTCCCATTAGTCTATTCGCCACAATGAAAACTGAGCCAAATTAAAATCAAACTATGATTTCGTGCCAAAACGTCGAGTACAAAACTTAGTAGGAAAGCACCTATGTAAAGTTACAGTGCCGCACAAATATAGCGATGGAACACTAGTGGTTTCATCTGGATTTGTTTGCTTAAAAACCATTACATATTAATGTATCATTTAAAGGGTATAATGTATAACGCTTCTACATCAAAACTCCTAGTAAGTTGCAATAATTATCACTAGGTAAATAAATTATTAAAATCTTATTGATTATCTAAAAAGATAAAAGAGCTTTAAAACGGGTTTTCCGGCTTCAACTTGAAAAATAACAACTAACATGTAAAGGATTCTTCGTCGCTTCTTTACTTTATTATACATACTGAAGAAACAGAAATGAAAAATTTCACCTTATTTTCAAATCATTGTATTTTTTTTCATTTGTCGTTTTCTAAATGTATATTTATTTTATTTAAAATAAAAGGAAATAAAGAGTCTGGTTGGATGAAGGTGGAAAGGTAACAACTTCCATTTTCTGTCGTAAATAGTTAGTAGGTAACTATATATTTTTTGAATTATGAACAAATTTTTGAATTATTACCAAAAAACCTATCGCAAAGTTCACACGACCAACGAAACAACACATTCTTTTGTATTTTCCATAACTGACTTTCCTCTAACGCTACTAAACATTGTTCCAGCTACAAAAAACTACAATCCTCTTAAATCATAAGTCCCCACAAACAGGAAGTATCTACGCAGCTACATCACGCATAAAGACCTCCATACAACCGCTACCTAAAACTTTCCAACATTATACGCGCCTGATGACGATTTTTCTCTAAAAATTTTAATTCACCCACCCACACCACACCACCCACCCCCCCTACCACCCTCACACACTCACATAAGTACAGTAGGTAGGCTTGCTATACGCAATTTTTGATCAATACTTAAAAATTAACCCAGCCTCTGGTAGTTTTTAAATATTTGTGCGCATGTCATGATTTTTAATCAGCCCCTTTTGTGACGCCTACAGCCCGCTTGTGTGCGTGATGTGTGCTTGAATACGATTACAGATTTGTATGTGTGGGTTTGATTGGGTTTTTTTGGTAACTACGTACTTACCTACCTACCTAGGTAGGTGGGTAAGTACATGTGTTGCGTAGTTATAAGTACGGGTATGCGAGGCTTACCAGGATACCGGGAGATTAGCGAGGAATTACGCCATTTTATGTATTTCAGAAGACTTAGTTCATATTTGCGTAGGGTTTTGATAACGCGTATTTTCTTTCGAAAGCTTAGATTACTTTTTTTGTGGGCATCACCAAAAAACCTTTTTTGTACGCGCTTATTTTTATCCTAAAGTCAGTTACATTTTAATTGCTTAGTTATAGCCATAGCTTCATTAAAATTTTCAATTTTTAACCTACACGACCGGAAAATAATGGAATCTATCGATTATTACGTTTTTTTTATGAATTAAAACTGGTTTTTTACTAACCTAAATTTAATTATTTTATAATAATTAAAATAAGAGTTGAACTTTACAATGCAAAAAAGAAAGAATCTTTCTTTTTAGTAAAAATTATATAAACTGGGACTTGCCTCAAGAATTGAACCTATCTCCTCCCCTGCATGTCACTACAGAGCTACAGAAGACACAATGCGTAGGGTTTCCTTGACCGAATTATTTGACCTAATTTCTCGGATTCCAGTTTTATTTCTTTATTTTAGTGATAGAAAAGATGTTAAAATATCATATCTTATTAATACTTTATGAAATCCTTTGCTTAAACAATATTTTTAAAAAGAAAAAATGAGCCGTGGGTTTAATCCAAATAAGATTAACAATCCAAAAATATAAGGAGTACCTACTTACTTTACCGGGCGCTCGTGTACAAAGATTATAATAATTTTCATTTGATAAATATATTTTCTTAAAAAAATGGCTTAAGTACATTTTTAAATACACTTATTGTAGTTATCTTGCTTTGCAAGAGACTGATAATCTGTCAAAGCACAAAGTACAAGGTATTCGTAATTTTCTACACTAGCCCAAGTTTTAGTTTACTATATAAAACACACCCTCTATAAATTGTATGGTGAAAATAGCCCAGTCGGTATCAAAACATGCGTCAAAACTGTCATTATTTCTAGCGTGCGATGCCTTTAGATCGATAAGATTGGTGTATATTTAGCTTATGTTAAAAACAGTAAAAACGTCTTGTTATTAAAATAACAGTTAGAAAAGAGACAATCAAATAACATAAATTAATGAAGAATAGTAACAGTGAATTAGAAATAAGTCAGTAAACTAGTATGTCCTCATTTAAATATGATTTTTTGAATCTATGGAAAATTTACAAATACCGACGCTTATTATAAATCGCTCATTGATTGATAAACTGTTATAAAATCTGGGTACCTACAAATTTATTAAAGACATTTTATGCATATCACACAAATTATGTGTAAACCCTTTTTTACAATAACAAACGAAACATAAGCATTATAATACTAATAAAAACGTAGAAAGGGATAAAAGCTCAACAAAAAACAAAGATTTTTCTCGTTTTCATAAATTATAACATCTCGCAAAATAAACCATATTTCCAACATTATATTATATAAGTAGGTAGAGGCTTTGACCTCGTCAATGTTCAAGCCATTCAATCTTCAAGCTCTAATAATAACATGAAAAAACAAACTGTCCATCAGTCTGACTAAATGTTACTTTTCTAGGACATATAAAAAAATAAGGCTCACTAATTCGGAGATTAAATTAATTAACAAAGGACATAAACAAAATCAAAAGGCCCTACCTATCTTGTCAAATTTTAGTTTCTTCAAATTAAGATTCATTAAAAAAGCCCTTGATAGATAGATAGAAAATTCTTTATTGCACACTTGAATTGAAAGAAACAATACAATAGAAAAACTTAAAAACTAAGCGACAAGTGGCGGTCTTATCGCTCAAGAGCGATCTATCGCTAGTATGAACTCAACTGATTAATTTTCACTTTTTTTTACATCGTCGTCCGATTTTACAGACAACAGACTTGGAAGCTACTACAGGTAGGTTTTTAGCTAACATAACACACTTTTTATAAACTTACACTCATATTTATAAATGATTAAATAGCTAAAAATCGTTTCTTTTCATCTATAATCATAAGTCAAAATAAACAAGAAAAAAACAAGAAACAGGAATGCCTGGTTGACTAATCGACGGGACCGTGTCTCTGGAGTCAGGACATAGGGAAATATTATTCTTTTATAAAAAAATCTTCCCGCTGTCCCCGTACTCTGTTTCCGTGATATCTAACCCGTTTCGGTGGATTAGGACCAGAATAAAAATTACCACTATTTATTATGCCCATAATGAAAATAGACCAGTTCTAGAAATGTCCTCTTCTGAAATTACCCACTTCCAACAATATCCATTTTTAGCAAAGCCCGATTCTATAACCGTCCATTACTCTGCGATTTTTTTTTAAATTGTTCATGAAACTCTGTCAAAAATTCGTCATTACCACCTATTTTATCTTATGATTGCGTTTAACATAGGAAATTTTGAAAAGCCATCGTACTGCTGCTGGTGGTATCTATTATAAGGATTTTTTTAACACCTCTGTAATAGTTTTATCTTATATAGTTTAGGAAGAGAGGCAAAAATAGAGTTTGGTGACCAAAAAGCGCAACTTCGTATCTCTGCCTAACCTTTACGAAATGAAACTATTACATAAGCATATAAAAATAACTTATAATAGAGACCACAAACTGTACGACTGATTTTTAAAACTTCCTGACTTGCGTTTGAGTATTCGGCGTTAACAGATTTTTAAAAGATAGCTAAGAAGAAAGAAATATAAGAAAAAGTCAAGTCGCCTGACCTCCCTAGTGAAATGTCAGAAAAATATTATTCTTGCGTAGGCTGCTACGGCGTAGTACTACGGCTACGGCGTAGCCTCGTAGCACCACTGTTTCGAAGCTACGCGGATCGATTGAGGTCAAATTTAAGTTTTTGTTTTACTTTGTAATTGTAAGGAATCGTACTCAGCGAGATATTTTGAATAGCGACTAGTACCGAATACCGGAAATAGCCATAGGTGTCGTAAGAGGCGACTAAGAGATATCCACCGGGGGCGGGCAGCAACGCCTCCTGCAGAACTACCACCGAACTCCGATCCCTAACGCATGCCCAGTATGGGGAATGTGAGCATTACCTTCTATGAGATAACAGCCAAAATGGTACTTACCAGGGGGAGACCAATTGTTAAGGTGTAAGGATTTATTATTTTTATGATGAATATAAGCGGGTTAACTATAAACCTTGTTTCTGTTGGAAGAACACCATTCAATCCCTTAATAGAGGACAATTTCAGGGTGAGTGCGGTTATGTCAGGGTCGTTCCTTCTACGTGTGAGTTCTTCAAACTAATACAAAGTTTTATGGTAAAGAAGATAAATATTTTACTAGCCGAGTTTCGGCCAAGGTAGTAGCATTTTTACCTATTTCCTTAAAATTAATAACAAACTTTTTAGGTAGATAGGTATTTTACCGTAAAAAGACTTGAATAACGTTTCGGGTCGGTATGAAGGATGATTTATTAATTGCATATTAATCGCATCAAAACTGTTTAATACTTAGGTATAGAAAATCATAGCTTTGGCTAAGGCTAACCCGAGGATCTTCTAGCTTTAAAAAATATCTGAGCGTCTGGTCGAAGCGTCTTGTAACCCGAGAGCTGGTGAGTACAGCGCATCAGCATTGCCATACAGCCCAATTGCTGTAGCAATATTTTATTTATAAACCTGACGTAACTTGCATTTGTCACACTAAGTTTGTATGGATGTATGGATGTTTGTTACTTCTTCACGCCAAAACTACGGAACGGATCAGGCTGAAATTTACAGGATTTGCATACAGGTAATTATAATCCTGGAATAAAACATAGTCTACTTTTTATCCCATAAATCTGTTCCCGTGGGATGAAAATCACCTTTTAATGTTTCCATAGGAACAACGCGTGCGAAGTCGCAGGGCGCAGCTAGTTATCAATAAAGAACTATTGAACTATTGCGGGGCAATGCAGCCAGCGTAGCAGGGACGCGACCACTGGTATTGTCTTGAGACTGGTGATTGTTTAACCTCACCGCAACAGCCTGTATTGGTCCACTGCTGGACGCAGGCCTCCTGATAAACGCCTTATTAGCCTTTATCTAATGGGAGGTAATTCCCATAACCCCCACGCTGGGCATCGCATAGTATGTCCCTGAATCGCCTCTTAAGACACCCACGGGAAGAGACGGGGTGGTGCAAATTCTAAGCCTATTTATGCTATTTCAATATTATTTTAATTAAGTGATTAGCTTAACTAGGTACCTCTGATGCATGGCGCCCTAACAAGCCTCGTAATACCTACCCTTTAACAGTTACACACCTTTGTCCTGCGCCTGACCTCTCCCCGGGCGTGTCGGTCTCCCGTCAGATTATGAGAGTGAGAGAATAGAAAGTTCATCTGTGTTTGCGCACACATAAATCCTACGCACCTGTACCAGTCAGTCACCTGTACCAGTCAGTCACCAGTCTGCGAAAAGACTGGCTGACGAGACCGAAGATTCGACTAGGACGACATTATCATCACAGATATCCCTTAGTAAGCTCTAGATTCCAAGATATTTTTAGTGAACAAAGTGGTCACAAAGCCAATTAAATATTGGTATTATCGGAGCAAATCGCACAAGCTTCCATCAAGTGCGATTGCGGTCAAACGAAGGTCTATATAAAGTAATATTAACTGAAATATTTCTTTGTTTGTTTTTATTGAATAGGCTTCGAAACTACTGGACCGATTTAAAAAATCTTTCAACATTAAAAACCTTACTTAGTAATAACTATTTATCAAGCTGTTTATGTCGTAAAAATTTGACTTGTTAGTGCTTATTTGCAAGTCTAAAGAAATAAACGATTCGACTCTGACTCTGACTCTACTTTTCAGGGAGTGACATAGGCTATACATTATCGCGGAATTTCCGCGGGAACGGGAACTACGCGGGTGAAACCGCGAAGCGCGGCTAGTTGTACAGAAAAAAACGCCGCCTTTTTCGAAATTCGCTAAAAGAGATCATCATCATCATCAAAAGTGTAATTTTTAAGACTCCTTACATTGCATTGTATGTACTCTGATTGGAAAATAAATAAAAATTCTTGAATACTGAAACTTGTAAGGCATCCTGTCTTTAAAAGCCAAAGGTTAATATTTACACCTTGGTTCTTTTTTTTTTCATGCTTATAAAAGCGAAAGTTTTAGAATAAAGACGTGTCGTTGACCCCGCGTGGAGAGGGTGCGTGACGCCCCTCTAACTATTCATCTAAACAGATGCAGTATCTGGCCTTTGATATGGCACAGACGAACAAACTCACGAAAACAATTGTAATTAGACCTCACGGCATCACCGTGTTCTTAACAGTTGTCGGGTGTTTGGCCCGACAAAAAAATCGGATATAACATTTTGTGTAAAAATCTATTTCCGCAGGTGCGAATACCCGACAAGTGGTAGCGGGGGTGGTCGTGTCTAAAAACGATGAACCTGATCCAATTTTGTTTTAAATGTCATTGTGCAAGGTGCCAAATGCAAACAAAGATATTCCAGGAAATTCAAGCTAAAACAAAAAAAAACAAAAGTTGGTTAGAAAGTTTTAAAAAGTTAAGTTAAAGAAGATAATAAGGTAAACCTAATGCTGATATAAAGCAATATAAAGACATTGTGTGATCCTGTAATCTTTTGATTTCTTTCATTCATTTAGCTATTCAACTGAATTTTAAAGACTTGTACAGTAGATTGAACTACCAACTCGTCTTTTTCTTCTCAAAAATTGTTATTTAATTTTCGGAACTACTGTGTGTCTACCATGGGTTTTGACAAACTATACTCGCTAGCGACTGTAGTTAAAAAAATGTATGGAAACTTCTAAAGCGCGCGCCTCTAGCGCCTCTAGCGGATAGTTGGGTACTAAAATGCGCTGTGGATAACTATATGCATATTTACGTAACTACTGTAGTAACGTCAGGCGATTTAACTGTGACAACTCATGGTAGACACACTGGTCCGTGCTTAAAGTGACAAATGGGCACTAGAGTGACATAGGTAACGTTTGACCACGAGAATCAAGACAGGGGCAGAGGTTAGAATTACATAATTTAAATTTAGCTTCTGTGCTGTGCCATGCCAAAGACGTTAACTGCAACTTATCCGAGTGTTTACTATGTTATATTCCATGGCTCAACTTACGTGCTCGAGTTTTGTAATTTGAGTGTGTAATCAATTTTATTTTGCCTGCAAGCACCAATTATTAATGATAAATTACGCAAACCGACTATTTCCTATTTGTTCGCACAAATGGGTGCAAAAAGACATTTTCCAGGAAACTTAAATTTAGTATAACTACATATATAAAAATTTCCTTATGAAAATTTACTTATTTTCGGTTTGTAGGAGGGATAAAAAAACGTGGAAAATAATCGCACTATATCCTGCAATAGTACCGACCTTGTAGGTTAAGAAAATTTATTATAACTACATACATATATAATGGAGAATAGTTCGAAAAATTACCTATTATCGGTTTACAGGAGAGATAAAAACAACTTTGAACAGCACATTATCCTGCAATAGATTTAAAGAATTTCATGCATAGTTATCATAAATCCAAAGCACATTCACGACTCATATTCGATAATAAAACGGAATATAAATTATCGGAAAAGGCAAATTTCACCGGATTAAAAAGTTCAAATAACAGCTACATTTCCCAGTTCCTAACACTACCGCAGGCGCAAATCCCGCCGCGTCCGCAAAACGAATAAATCACGAAAAAACCTGAGAATATTAATAATTACTCGCGAATCGCGCTCATAGTTAGTTAGAAAGGGATAATGGTAAAAATGTATCGCTGTGGGGGTGAGGGAGGCCTCACCCCCCAATTTTTACCCCCGTCCGTTTAGTGAGATCCGATCCCGCAATCAGGGGGTAGGGGGGCATTTTTTGGCCACCCCACCCCCCAGCATCGTAAATTGGAGCATATAATTTTTATTACAGCGTGGTGTCGTATGTGCTACTAGGAAGCAGCGCTGACGGCCGCTAATGTACTCATGTAGCTTTGTTCTCGAATCAGCGGAACAAAAAGCAGTATTTGATTTAGCAAACTGTGGATAATATTTCAATTCTCCTGTTTTAATTCATTTTCTGTGCTGTTTTTCGTGTTGTCCGTTTGACCATCATTTCCTCTTTCCAAAAAGCGATTTTTGGAAAAGTATAATATTACTAGCTGTGCTCCGTGGCTTCGCACCCGTTGTTCATATGGAAACGTTTAAAGTTGATTTTTATCCCACGGGAACTGATTTATGGGATAAAAAGCCTATGTTTGATTCCGGGATTAGAATTACCTGTATGCAAAATTTTTGCGCGATCCGTTCAGTAGATTTGTCGTGAAGAGGTAACAAACATCCATCCATCCCAAACTTTTGCATTTATAATATTAGTGTGATGTTTTCATATCTAACGTCGGAAAATTAAAAACAATATTATTATGATGACATAATAATATTGTTTTTAATTTTCCGACGTAAAAATAGGCAACCCTTACTTGGATTATCATAACCGAATTTCTCAGAAACTTTTAAGAATAGTCACAACTGAATGAACAATTCTTAGTAACAGTTCAGAATTTACTTACAATTTTCCGGGTTTTCAAAGGTTCTCGTGTAATAAATTTGCTCATGCAAACGCCCTTTTTGCACGGTTGCTAGTTATTCTATAGAAATAAAACTCAAAGCCGTATACTAATGAAAGATCCCTCGTTCTAAACAGGGCACCCGTCGCAGAACCCATGAAGAATCCATAGTTTTATGGGTACACTGACATGGGATATTATTGTTACCGTTTTAGTTACATCAACCATAACCATCACAGTATTTTGATAATTTTAAAGAAAGGAAATTTCGAAACAAAAAATGTTTCATAATAAAAGAAAATTCAACATAAAAGAACTTGGCAGATATAAAGTTTTTTCAAAAAGTTTAGGCGTGGCTAGCTTTTTTAGAAAAGTCATCTAATAAAATACTTAAAATTTAGTACATTCAATCAAAACTATCTTCTAATACCATCTCGAAAGTACGTAGAGCTCGGTAGAGGGTCCCAGATAAAGTAAATTTTAAGTAAACGTAGATAATTCTAGATAATCAATACTAAATCTGGCTTATTTCTTTTAGCGTCTGCGGAGCAAAGTCTGTCCGACTTCCGTATTTATGACATGACGGAACTGGAAAAATCCCGGAACTCTTTGCAAGTAAAAAAGCAAATTGAAAAAGTGAGTTCATTGATAAAACCCCGTCCATCGTTTGGTTCACGTACAACGTACTCCACATTTTTATTTTTTGTGTGACCTCGGCTTTCACTCTCCGATAAAAAATATGAACCAAATAAAAACCCTTTCACTCTTTTGGGATCTAACGTTTAAAAATACTCCGGAATACGCTGGAATCACTTAAATGGTTTAAAATAAAAGCTGCGTTCAAAAATCTAAAATGTTCACTCTCGATGCAGTTCGACTACTGGCCGGTTTGTTTTATTTTTTATTTTAAAGTGTGTTATAAGGTGTAGCAACTGCATGCATCCATTTTCAGATTTATGATTTTGATAAATGAGTTTTTTGAAAAAGACGTTTTTTGCTACAGTTTTTCTCTTTTTCGTCTTATAATTAACTTCATTGTTCTCTTATTCTGAGCTTACATTATTATTAAAATTAAAATAATTAGTTATAAAATTTTTAAAAAATTATTATTAATGTATAGATTTATATAATTTTTTCTTACTTTATTTTATTAAAAAGAAAATTAAAATCAAATAGTAAGTAGTAAGTACAATAGTAAGTAGTTTACAATTGGAATAAATGAGCTAACTGCAGACTGCTGAAAAAAATCTACAGGTAGCTAAACTGATCTATATCAATACCAGTCTTCGCGTCCCCTAGACGCTGGCTGCATTCCCCCGCTGTATGGCAATGCTGATGCGCCAGATACTCACCAGCTCTCGGGTCACGCGTCAAATTAAATATTACATTTTATCAAAACTCTTTTGTTTTAACTGTTTTATTTCTTTTAGACCTTACAAGACTCTTGTTCAGGATTTTTTTACTAATTTTGTCATAACCTATAATAAATCAAAGCGTACATTAGGTTAAGAAAAAGCGGAACTAAAAGTCAAAACAACAATAACAAAATTGCTGGTAGGTGATCTAACATAATATGTAATTCAGTTCCGAAGAAAACGCCACTGAGCATTAGACCCGGGCCTACATTAGTTCGAATACAAGGATAAACATGTTTAAAAGAAACGTATACCTACAAACACAAATACAAAACAAAACTCCCTTCGTAAATTCCAAATTGAGGAACCGAGTATCGAGTTTCTTAGAACGAATACTCACATAGAGTAACACATAAAAGTATAAGTGTAAAAGTACCAGCACAAGTATAAAGTAAAGTGTATAGAGTACGCGCGAAGTATCGACAAATTACTAAAACACGCCCCGTGTACGATATTTTCAGAATATGAGTGAAAATTTTCCTCCAATCTTTGCTTAGAGAAGATAACCGTACAGAAAGGTTTGTTGAATAGAATAATTTATTTGTCTCATTAATTGTGCTTTAATAAGCTATCAGATATATAAGAATATAAGATATATATGTATCTTATATCAGATATACACATCTTTAAAAAAGCGTTAACTAGCTCAAATGTTTTTTTACATTGCATTACTCTTTGCGAGTTAACAAATCCACCCCATTTAAACCTTTGCATAGTATGTTACTATTTTTACACCAGTCAAATTCTACTTGGTTATCTTCGGCAAAGCTACTCACCGAATCTTTAGTCCTCAGCGGTCATAGGTCGCTTTCCTTATTATCCTTGTAGGCAAAAAAATAATTCTCTAGCATCTACCCGCTGCCTTATCTACACGTCCCCGCTAGGTTGTCGATACCGCGCACATTAGTACAAAGTACAGATGTGTGGAGTCACCCCCTAAATTATTTCGACATATGCAAATTTGTGAGCACCTACAGATGTTAGCATAGATTAGTAAAGCTTAGACATGACTTTTCAGTAACTTTCTGGTGTCCGGGTTTTATTACTTAGTCTCCATAATAAAGTGCTAAAAAGGTATATTAAGGTAAAAATATTGTTATAGGTTATAGGGAACATCTTTATACTGTGTTATGGTGTTATTTTGTTACCTTATATGAATTAGCTTCTACCCCTTCTTCGTACGACTTCTTCCGGTTACAAAGTGGCCAATATCTTATTTAAGGTCTTGAAAGGTATCTTTTCAGCACAATATATGGTAACAAATAAAAATAACAAACTTAAGTATTTATAATATTAGTTTGACAAAAACACACCTGTACTGCGGTAACAAACTATCTGACAAAGCTTTAAAATATTTATCTTGATAAACCATATTAAGACTACGATTTCTAAATGAATCAAGAATCAGTATTAGACATAAAACCACAACGTGGAACACTATACGGTAAAAGCCAAAGAAACCCTTATAGAGTTACATTTTAGCTGACTCCTCTAAGGCTCATCTATTCCTACCTCTATGTTACCCGCTCCTGCCAAAAAAGCGGCGCAGTTGTAAAATTGTCTAACTACCTCCCGAGCGCTCATTACGCCGCGTGCGTGCCCTGCACACGGTGGCACATATCTCGGGATAATGTGAAAGATTCGTCTACCTAAATTTAAATATATTCGAAAAATGACAAAGCAAATATAAGAAAGAATTTAATCAAATCGGTGGCGTATCTGCACAAACGAAATTAGTAAAGTCAAATGGTTTATATTTGTAAAATAAACTACCTAGTACAAACTGGCTCGTTACAATATGTCTGTAGATATATAACATTTATTCTAAGATGAGAGCAATTCTACGAATCTTCTAAGATATTGTTAGGATGAGAAAAACTAGATATTTTATGGTGTCACATCGAAAGTGACAAAACGTACGTACGTAAAACAACGACATCAGTCACTCATGCCTAGCAATTCTACTGATGACGTGGGTTTGTTGTTAAACTTAGTAATTCGTAATAATTAATGTGTAAATCATCGTCTCGTCTAGGTAGATTCTATAAAAATAACTGAAATCACTATAAGTTCTGTACCTATCATACTGGAAACGGCTTTACCACAAATTGTAGTTTTGATTTGGGAAACTCTTTACGCCACATGTGTAAAGAGAATGTCAGAAAGTGTAAATACGGCAGTCATGCGACATGAGTATGATAATATTAGAAAGTGAATATTTTTTATGTGATCTGGCTGACAAGCAAACACCATTCGGTAAGGCGTAAACTAAAAACCAACCAGCGCCTCACATGCTTGATAAGCTTGTCGGAATTATGCTGAGTTTATCTATATTAAGAAATAAAATAAAATCAAAACATTTTCTGCTTTGACGGGATTCGACCCCGCATCCTCCCCTCAGTACAGGGATGTCATAACCGCTAGACCACAAAGTCAGATACCTCTATCTCTATGTCTATCTATATTGCCCGAGAAAAACCTCAGCTACTAATTAATAATATAAACTTACATAACCCTACTATAATTAGTAACCTAGTTATTTTCCCAATTGTTTACCTATACATGCCGGTTTTTATAAGCTGTGAATTATTTGGGCAATAAATAAGTTTCATACAAATTTAACGATCAATAAAAACATTATCCCAAGACAACTCTCCGGCCTTATCCCTTGTATACCCCACACAGAGATCGCGATTCTAACTCGTGTTCTCTTTCTAGTTTTCAACCCCTCACTCCGCCCCCCTAATTCCCCCCCACCCTAATTCCTTACATATTTAAATTCCACTTCGCGAGGAGTCATATTGTCTCCATATGATTTTTCGCGTATTCCACTCGGATCTTCGGCTTAACTTTTTAATATGTGAAGCCTCTGTCAAGAATGCTTTCAATTTTTGGAGGTGGATTAGGTTCTTGAGTTGATGCTAAATTCTTGTATAGGTAATATATTCTTTAAATACTTTTTTTTTGCTTTTTGAACATAATAAAGGAAATTTATTTTATAATTTAATAACCTCAAACTTCAACCGCAACAGCCTGTATTGGTCCACTGCTGGATGCAAGCCTCCCCCTGATAAGTACCTTGCTGGCGTTTATGTAATGGGGGGTAATGCCCATAATCCCCACGCTGGGCATGCAGGTTGGGGATCGCAGTTCGGTGGTAGAATTGTGCTACCGGGGGCGCTGCTGCCCCCGGTCCCCCGGTAGATGTCCCTTAGTCGCCACTTACGACACCCACGGCAAGAGTTGGGGTGGTGCAAATTCCAAGCCAGCACCACACAGCGAAAGTAACGATTATCCAAAATACTATTTAGCTAAGTTACCTGAAGGCCGCACGAACGTTATTCTTACTGTGTGCGCAGGTGGGTGCAGATCTATTGGACCTTGTCATTGAAATAATCATACGAAAGTAGGTGAAAACGTACTGCCCGGTTATTAGGTTGTTTGTTATAAGGCGGACTTCACATGGACTATTACGTCTAAATCCCTGAGTCTCCGAAAGTCTATTGTCTGAAAGTCCATTCCCCAAGCGTTACATCTCCTTTAAGTTACCTTTGTATTTATTTGACGACCTCTGTGGCGCGGTGGGCGAAGGTCCGCCTGCGACGCAGGAGGTTTCGATTCCCGCCTCGGGACAAATATTTGTACGATCTGCAGATATTTGTTCAGGGCGTTCTGGATGTTTTCTATGTATAATAAAAAATATCTATCTATGTAGTGTATTTGTATTATGTATATCCGTTATCTAGTACCCATAACACAAGCTCTGCTTAGCTTGGGGCTAGATAATGCTGTGTGAATTGTCCAGCATTATTTTTATATATTTTTTTATATTTATTTTATTCGATATATTATACTTACTAGCAGCGCCTCGCTTATAGCCTATTTCAATGGAAAGTAAGCCTTTCAATACAAATAAACAAGCAATAAAATCTTTCCTCTTTACAAACTAGAAGATAAATATATGTAGATAAACATGTTTGTTGACTTCGATCTTGTTTTGAAGTAATAATGAGAACAACAAACCTTTACCTTGTTCAGCGCATTCTTTTAAGATAGATGCGATATTGCGTCAAACTAACCCTACACTAACTGCTCTACATATTCATATAATATGCCTAGCCTCATTGACAACGTTGTGAACAACACAATTTAGGAAAATTCGGGACTAACGATGCGGGATCAGTTCCCGCTGAAGTCGAAATTTTTGGGATATTTTTTGATTTCTTAGAAATTACCCATAGCGTAAACTATAATAACTAAAACCCTAAAATTTATTACGGCTAGAATTTATTTCAAAGCTTAAACATTTTAAAAATTACATTATAAAGCATTCTCTAGCGATAAAATTTGGATATGCGACGTTTACACATTGTCTAAGTTGAAACAGATGGGCGAATCTAATAGTAATGCTAAACTATTTGAACAAGTGCCTTCCGCCATTTTATGTACAAATTTTTTGTTTTACAAATTAGTGATAAAGTAGTACGTAGCCTTAGTCTAATAATCACATCACACCTTCACACTAATATTATAAATGCGAAAGTTTGGATGGATGAATGTTTGTTACCTCTTTACGCTAAAACTACTTTATATTAAACTAGCTGCGCACCGCGGCTTCGTACGCGCTATGACGGTTAAGAATCGCTTGAAGATTATTTCTATCCCACGGGAACTGACTTATGGGATAAAACCTATGTTTGATTCTATGATTAGAATTACCAGTATGTAAAATTTCAGCCCGATCCGTTAAGTAGTTTTGGCGTGAAGAGGTAACAAACATCCATCCATACATACATCCATACAAACTTTCGCATTTATAATATTAGTGTGATGGATCTTGTCTTGCTCTTGTCGTTGCAATGATGTTATTTCCTTAGATTTTCTCTTTCCAATGTGGTCTCTTTTACTTGTTTATACGACATGACGCATGACGCAGACCACGCAGACATTACTACCTCCTTGATCGACTCCTCACTTCCTCACCAGCCTGTATCGGTCCACTGCTGGACGCAGTCCTCCCCTGATAAGCGCTTCATTAGCGCTTATCTCAAGGGGGTAATGCCTATAATCCCCACGCTGGGCATGCGGGTTGGCGATCGCAGTTCGGTAGTATAATTGTTCTGCAGGGGCGCTGCTGCCCGGTTGATATCCCTTAGTCGCCTCTTTCGACACCCGAGAAGAGATGGGGTGGTGCAATATCTAAGCACACAGCTTGATCGGACTCATTTATAGTTATTTATTGGTCTTCTTCTCTTCAATTTTTCCTTATACTCCTCTCGACCTTATACTACTCAGACGACCTCTGTGGCGCGGTGGGCGAAGGTCCGCCTGCGACGCAGGAGGTTGCGGGTTCGATTCCCGCCTCGAGACAAATGTGTGTACGATCTGCAGATATTTGTTCAGGGCGTTCTGGATGTTTTCTATGTATAATAAAAAAAATATCTATCTCTATGTAGTGTATTGTATTAAGTATATCAGTTATCTAGTACCCATAACACAAGCTCTGCTTAACTTTGGGCTAGATAATGCTGTGTGAATTGTCCAGCATTATTATTATTATTATACTCGTAGGTATGTCTATTTATGTCTAATAAATTAATAAAAATAATGAAAAAAAATACCCAACTTCAAATTCCTCAATAAATTTTTTTTTTTGGGTTAGGTATTAAAGGGGAAAATGCGCCAATTTATGGAACCACAGTTAAAATGTTATTCCATCTCTAGGTATAACTATTCAAAATTTGAAGACATCGACTTTATTGACCAATAGTTTTGGCGTTGCCATCGCCATCTTTACAAACTATTGCTATAAGTAGTATTAGTAGAAAAATAATACGAGCTAAACCTCTAACTTCCAAGATAACCTTGAAAACGAATGAATTCGTATTCAAGCTTTTTCTATTCATACTAAGTTCCTGAAAGTTTCCCGGAATAAATGAAAAAGTTTATTTTGTGTAAACGATAATTAGTCTTTGAAATTGCTCGGCCTTCCCGGAATACACTTTCTTGTCATTCTTTTAAAGAAGGAATCACGACAACCTGGTATTCAAGTTCATAAACGTTCACTGCCTATGGAAAAGAACTGTCGATATTTCTAGAATTCCTTTTTAAACGTATTGTTTTTTTGTTAACAGGGTCGTGCAGAGAGCGGATAACTACTGAGGTAAGACACAAGAATACCATAGTTTCTTTTTAAATATGACTAATTTGGCACGTCCAACATTTTTCCCCGGCAGAGCCAGCTTGCATGAGCCACCATTTTTGCTGCCCGGAGGCACAGACTCATTTGCCAATGAGGTACACATTACGTAACTCCATTTCACATACATTTACCAAATAAAGCAGTAGCAAAAAACAGCGAATCAATCAGGCGGTACCTACTCGCATAATGCCCATAGCATATTAAAAATAAAATATTATTGTTGTGGAGGCGCCTGCCTCCCCAAGTGGGGTATAATAAATTCATTTGGCGTAGTTTTTCAGTAATACCCTATTGGTGGAAAAATGACTACTTTTCATTTTGAATAGGCCCGCGTGGAATATCTTCTTTCCCGCTCTGTCATTAGTTTTTTGTCGTGTCCCGTTTTTAAAATGATTTTGGCGCTTTTGGGCGGTCATCGTTTTGCTAGTGTGGGTGCGCGATGATGCCGGCTTGTCGTAGTGTGCGTGTACTTTGTGAATTATAAAATGCATGCGTTTTATTCGGGCTTTTGTTTTAAAGTAGGGTGGGTATGTAGGCACCTCACCCCGTGCGCTTATAGGTAGATATGCTTAATGAAAACTATGATTGCGTAGCGGTGTTCAATTTATGTTTGCATATTGTCTCTCGTGATTAAAAACTTTACAACGTACACCTACTTAGTATAGTTGAACATAATGTTAGTCTATACATCTATGACTTATCAAGAATCAGCTCAAGAATGTATCACCGGAGTGGTATTCCTATTCCTTCGTCTTTGTGCAATCGATAACTGACATAGGCAGAATTGTGTCAAGCCATGACGCAGCAGAGCCAAAAATAAAAAGAAGAAGAAGATAACGCCCGATAAACACTAGTTTTAATAAGAAACCCTCAAAGGTAATAAATAGTACCGTACAGTGCAGTGGTAGGTACATACTTATCTCTAATATTAAAATTATCTTAGGCTACCTATACCTACTACTTTTTATTTAAATAATATCAAATTAACTAATTTATCTTAGTTTATCGCTTTTAACCTAATAAAATTTTTGCATATCTAAGTCTAAATATAACCCGACTTGAGCCGCTAAGGTGTTAACTCAAATCTCTGTTCACACCCCCTACGCAATAAAGTCATTAACATCCTTGACCGTATATCGCTACCCCTTATAAGCGACCTTGGCACCACTGACAGACTCCCACACGTCGCCGCTGCCCTTAAGTTCACTCCCTTAGGACTGACCTTACCCTTATCTCAAGGTGACGGTGCATTCTCACAATGTCCTAAGAGGGGTGCTTTGTAGGGTGATACTTGGATAAAGATCTTCAATGTTCGGAGGGATAAGGTATGAACGCGTAAGCTTCGTTTTCTACGAGATGGAGTATGAACGGGCCGTAATTTTTATGAGTCAAAAGAAATCAATTTCTGGTAAAAGTTTAAAAAACGTTTTTATATACGAAAGTAACAGAGATAAACTTTCAGATTTTAATAAATACTATGAATGGAACTTGCAGAACTTGATGGCCAAAAACACAACCTATTTTACGGTGTTCTGAAAAAAAAAACGGGTTCGTTTTTAACTTTCTAAACTTTCGTGATATTTTAACATAATTAAGTAATGATTATTTATCGCCTATTTATCCGCATACCTTTTTTTATAACATAATCATTATTTGTGTTCGTATTTTAATGTTAGTAACCAATTGAATTTATTAACAGGGCTGGCGTAGTCAATGTTTGACTAAAAGCCCGTTGAAATTCTAACAATAACACTAACTTATAAAGAGGATTAAAAACTCATTACTGCCCGCTAAAAGTTTCTTATACCTACTGCCCTTTCTCTGGTAGATTTATTCCTTAGTCTTACGACATCCACCGACTGTTAGAGGGGTCGAATCTTACGTCGCTGCCACGAGCTATGATGATGATATCCTCCTAGCCGAGTTTCGACCTCTCTAGTCAGTCTCGTCAAAGACTAATCAGATGCGCAGGATATATTATAGTGCCCAAGTGTATGCGCAAATACAGATGTACACTGCATTCCCCCACTCTTATATCATCGAGCTATACCTAGGTATCATCCCTCTGTCTCTCCGTCTCGCCCTTTGTCCGTCTGTCTGGATGGATGCAAGCGATGCGTCACCCCTCGAGCTAAGGGATACAATTCACTATCGATTGTGTGTGGACTACTTTCATCTTCACACAGCGGTTATTCCGTTCAAATTGTTGCACAAAATACATTGTTACACTTATGCGTGTGTTTGAGTCTGAGATTGCGGGAAAGGACTGGTTTTATTGTAATTTCTACTGGTTTTTTCGAGGCTTGGTCAGGATTTACAGTTATTGAAAAATGCAGAACGTATTTATATTACACTAGAAACGCCTCGACGTTTTACCCGCGTAGATTCTGTTCCCGTGGGAATTCCGGAATAAAATATAGCCTATGTCACTCCCTGAAAAGTAATCTTTTTAATGATGAAATAATTTTAAAATCGGTTTAGTAGTTTCGGAGGCTCCGATACAAACAAACAAACAATCAAATCTTTCCTGTATTTATTATTACTATAGATTTTGCAGTAAAAATAACTTGATACCTACACGATTTGAGTTAGACAACAATGGAAGGAGTTGGAGGAGGCCTTTGCCGTAAGGCACACCGAAATAAGAGACATTTTAATGTAACAGTGTTTATTTTAGTGTTAATTAAAGAAATCATTGTAAAATTTCGGAAATAAAGGCTATATTATTATTATTAAGTATCATTTATGAAGTCGCGAGAGTTCAGGAAATGTAATAAATACAATTTCACAGACAATTAACACTCTGACTGCTACCAACGCAAATGACTACAGCTCCTTGCACAGCGACGAGGCGTCTTTCCGAGTCCCACCGCTGAAACTTGGCAGTGAAGGCGTTAACTTTCTGCGAATAACACTTTTAAAGTCAATTAAGATTTTACTTTTACTGCGCATGATAATTGCTTATATAAATATAACTAGTGTTTTCTTATTTACTTCTTACTCGACGACCTCTGTGGCGCGGTGGGCGAAGGTCTGCCTGCGACGCAGGAGGTTGCGGGTTCGATTCCCGCCTCGGGACAAATGTGTGTACGATCTGCAGACATTTGTTCTGGGCGTTCTGGATGTTTTTCTATGTATAATAAAAAAATATCTATCTATGTAGTGTATTGTATTATGTATATCAGTTATCTAGTACCCATAACACAAGCTCTGCTTAGCTTGGGGCTAGATAATGCTGTGTGAATTGTCCAGTATTATTTATTTATTTATTTATTTATTAAATAGCACTCTACTAGCTTAAGATTTATAATTTATGGTAGATAATTAGATTATTGATGGTAGATCTTGTATGGAAATAAAGGTCATTGATTCAGATAATAGCAGTTAAATTTTTCTGTTACTTTGATTACCATTCAACCTGAGTTTTGTTTATGCTGTAGCGCATATCTCCCTTGAATCCTATATCATCATTTTTCAATTAGATCACACGATGCTGATTCTTCACTTTTCATTCAACAATGCAACAAAAGATGGTCTTTAAACAAATGACTGTGGTTCTTGATTCAACTTATCTATACCTATATCACTTTCATGACATTCTGTAGAACTGGGAAAACACAATGAATAAAATATTTTTCACCTCTCTCGCTTGAAAACAGTGACTTTTCGCTCAAAAACAGTGAGCAAAATCGAATTTTGCCCACAAGTGGAATAAAGGATATTATTCAACAAGTTGAGAAATTTAATTTGATTTAGAATGGTGTTGCTGCATTTCAATAGTTTACTAAGCTCTAGAAGCTATTGATGGTCGGCAGCGAAAAAAAGAAAAAACTCATCGCCTTGTTCAAAAACTTATTTTGGCACGACGTGGCATTACTTTAATGCTACCAATGGTTTTTTTTTAATAGAAAAGAAGATTAATAAATACTTATATTTTTTAAATTCTTTAATTTGTATTTCAAATACAAATACAAAAAAAATATCTTTTACACTCTAAAAATACGTTTTGGTAGCACCTAAATATCATGATGAATAGACCCTATCACCGTGCAACTAAAAAGTGACATAGACCTTATAATTTTCTTACTGATCGAGGTGAAAAGTTGTAGTTATCTCAGCCGTCTACTTTAGAGACACTCGCTACGCTCGTGACTCTAGACTGCTTCGCTAGCTCGGTAGTTACCTTTACCTCGGTAGTTACCACGACAAAACGACTAAACATCGTGATTTCGCTCCAAAGTAAGCAAAGCAAATCAATATTAATTTCTGTATCAAAAAGAGGCTTCAAACTTAAGGCGCATACCCAAGTCAAAGTAGCGCCGCCATCTACTTTATTTTATTATTACGTTTAACACAAGAAATTTCTAAAATCACCAAATAAACTTATAACAAGTATTCTTAATGCCTCTGTGATAGATTTATTTTGTAAAGCTTTAGCAGAGATAGTTGCCCTTTGTGGGCACCAAACTCTATTTTCGCACCTCTGCTGAAACTATAAGCCAAATAAAACGATAACAGGGGCGTCGTATAATTATTATTTTTACCATTACATCCATTATTATATTAGATTTAATAAAAATTTAAATCATTAGCTATTGTTTCTTTTGATATATTAATAAAAATAATGTAATATACGAGTAGTAAATATAGGTACGAAACTGTCGACGACAAAATTGTAGTGTTCGTTCACACAAAGGTAGTTTATTACGATTCTATTAGCGAATGCCTATTATTAGCTTTCTGTGACTATTTTAATTTCTATTATTTTTAGTTACGCTGATGTAAATCCGCATTAAATAAATAAATAAATAAATAAAATAAACAAATAAAAAAGCTTATTATAGGTACTTATCAATAACTGTATGATGGGTTATTGAAATTTCGTCTGCAGTTAGCTCAATTATTTCATTGTAAATACTAGTTTTAATTTATTTCTATTATTTGATTGTAATATTCGTTTTCTATAAATTAATTATGAAAAATAATAATAGGCACTGAGAAAAAAATAGGTGGTAGCGCTAGTTTGACTCGGGTATACGCCTCAACAGGGGGGTCGCATCGATGCAGCTCTATGCTTCTAACTCGAGCCTATTTTTTCGTTTTATCCGTACAAACAGACGCCCCTCGTTCTCGTAGTCTAGACGCTACGCGCGGTTGTTTCCGGTCTACCCTCTTTTCTCTGTTCTTTTGTATGTATAAATGCATTTGACTAGATATTAGCTTTATGCAGGTAATAATTCATATTTAGTACATGTAAATTAGCCTTTAGATGCTAATATTATATTATACATTATATTGTATATTAAGTTCGTAGTAGATAGAATAATTGTAATTTGGTAGTGCGTAGCTTCTTAAACTACTGGCTGAAATCTCTAACGAACGAAAACGAAAAGTCTTTCACTAATGGGTAATAAGATAAAAACAGATTCAAAAGCTGATTTCGATATTTGATTTCCATTGCTGTTCCTCTTGTATATTAATGATCTGCCAAGGGCTGTCTGCCATCCCTGTATTTTATTTGCGGATGACACAACAATTGTAGTAGGAGTTAATAAACTTAGCTTTGAACTAGATGTAAATGATGCACTAAAAGCCGCTATTACTTGGCTTGATCAAAACAACTTAAAAGTTAATATAGAAAAAACAAAACATATACAATTTCAAACATATAAGGGAAGACAACTTAACCTGAAGGTGTCTCATTCAGGTCATACAGTTGAAAATATCACTTGTATTAAGTTTTTAGGTATTTACATAGATTATCTATGTTCTTGGAAACAACACGTAGAATATATTTGTAAAAGATTGAATAGTTTTGTATACCCATTAAGACGTATCGCCCAGACAGTATCCAAAGACTCTGCTATTACAGCTTACTATGGCTATGTAAACTCTCTTCTCTGCTATGAAATACTGATTTGGGGTAGATGCGTTAACACAGAACAGGTTTTCAAAATTCAAAAACGATGTTTGAGAGCTATTTTTGGGTTGAAAATGACAGACTCTTGCAGGCCATACTTTAGACAATTTAAGATCTTAACATTGACTGGCCTATATATACTCGATATAAGCATGTTTGTTTTTAAGAATAAAGACATATTTGAATCAGCAAATCCTATGAGTAATTATAGCGTCCGATCCAGATATAAAAATAAATTATTTATACCACAAGCAAGATTGACATTATCTACGAATAACAGCTTTATAATGGCAATTAAAATTTACAATAAAATTCCTGACACCTTTAAAGAAATGACATTATTATCTAGATTTAAATTTAACTTGACAAAATGGCTGACTGAAAAATGTTTTTATAGTATTAATGAATTTTTTGAATATAAACTGTAATATTATTAATTGTGAATTGGTATTATATTGACTGTAGCTATTATTATTGTAATTTTTTTTTAATTGTATTTTGACATGTACTTAATCTCTAATAATATAAATTCTTATATAATATTCATACGCCTGTAAAGGCAGGTTTTGGTAGTACTTACTTTAAGAATAATTTTAAGATCTGTGTATAAACCTGAAACTTTATTAATAAATAAATGAAATGAAATGCAAATGAAATGAAATGATATACATATATATAATATAATATTTTTAGCTTCAGAGGCGGGAATTAAATAAAAAAAAGAACGATTTCTACAAACATAAATTATTTACTTCAAAAACAATCAAATAACAACTAAAATTACAATAATTCACAAACAGCCGTTAATTTAAACCACTTAGTAAGAACACAACAAGAATCACCATGAAATTAAAATTAAAATGGACTTACTGTAAATCGCACCGACCACCAACAACCTTTCAGCTCGAGTGACGCCGCCCAAATGACGGGAGCACGCCGCGCGCGTGCTATTTATGCAGGCTGTCAGGTGATCGCTGCGACTTACCTACATAACTAGGTTGTTTCTGCTTATACGGCTTCTCCTGACGGTGCGCCGTCTCTGGCGGCACATTGAGGAGTGTGTTCGTCGACGTCAGGAGCACCATCGAAGCGGGCAGCGGCGCAGGAGGGACCAGCTGTGCCGTCGTCATCATTGTCATCGTCAGAGTCTATGAACAAATACAACTTTTGACTATCGAATAAACGATTATAGCCTATTCTTTCATTCATCACACATCTAAGGCCCTCATTCAAAGACACTCACACTTAGCTGTTTTTGCCTAGTCTCTACATAGACACGCATTCATCAACTCAATAGTAACATTCATCGCCAGACACAAATTCGCTCGTCCTACCTGACTTGTGCCTAAACGATTTATTATACACGTTAGGAACGCGTCTATGTGGTGAGGGTCCTACGGAGCTAGGGCCCCGAGAGCTCTAATACGCCAAAAGCGTCCGGGAGGCAGGGCCTCCACGCGTCCGAGACACGTCTGCGAGGCAGGGCCCCTACGCGTCCGCGACACGTCTGCGAGGCAGGGCCCCTACGCGTCAGAGACACGTCTGCGAGGCAAGGCCCCTACGCGTCAGAGACACGTCTGCGAGGCAAGGCCCCTACGCATCAGAGACACGTCTGCTGGGCAGCGCCCTTACGCGTCCGGGACACGTCTGCTGGGGGCTCTCAGTCGCAGTGCGGGGGGGCTCTCAGTCGCAGTGCGTGTGCACCGGATATCCCGCAGATTGACCAGCATACTAGTACATGCGGTCACACAAGGGCCAGTAAACATTTTCTGTAACACAAACGAAAGATTAAACTCACTTTCAAAAAATGCGGCACAACTCTCGGGACACCACTCGCCCTTCCAAGGCACCATGTACTGGGCTGCGGCCTGGGTAGTTTTCCCACGGGCACCACTAAGCAGCTTCAGCTCATATCGGTCGCTCGGTAACGCTCTTATCACGCGGTACGGACCTCTCATGCCAGGGTCGAGTTTCCCAGTGGATTGCGAGTACTTTATGACGAACACGTGGTCGTCAACCTGAAATACTTTGGGGGGGTGTCGATGACGATTTACATAGGAGTCTTGTTTATCTTTATTCTGTTTTAGTAACTCTTTAGCTCGACTCCTGCTGATTTCCCTCATTGCCTCTCGATTAGGGCTCCCGGTTTCCACCGCCACGTCTCGAACCAGAGCACGTATCACAGGAGTTGTCGCATCCGTGCCGATTAACAATTGTAGAGCAGAGTACTGTGTGGTCCTTTGTTTAGTTATATTTAAAACTAACTGGATTTTACACAATGCATTTGACCACGTGGTATTTCTAGTGTGACTTTCAACCCGAATTAAGTTGAGGACAGTACGCACATAACGTTCCGCCTGGCCATTAGCATGGTGCATTTCAGGCGTTATGTGGTGAACGTCACAACCCAGTTCGGACATCCAGTCAGTAAAGCTAGAAGCTTCAAACATACGACCTCTATCACAAATTAACAATTTGGGAGTACCAAAAAGTGAAATCGCGTTATCAAACACACGTCTGAGTTCCTTAGTGTCTTGTCTGTACATCGGGTATAGCAAGCAATATTTTGTGAACGAATCCACCAGTATAAGTACGAACTTATATCCGTCGGATTCGGGCAGAGGTCCTAACACGTCCACATGAACAGTATTGAAGGGGACATCTGTCTTTTCCCATGACGTTATGGGTTGACGTGGGGCTCTAGGTACCCTCTTCTTTGAAATACAGATAAGACAATGTGAAGTGTATTTCTTAACAAAAGGCTTGAGGCCAGGAAACCAAAAATGTTTCAAGATTAAATCTAACGTTTTGTCTGCTCCAATATGTTCATGTTCATCGTGGAAAACACGTAACAAGCTTAGTCGATGGCCTTTGGGAACGTAGCATAGCAAACGCGATTCCTCACCTACAGGGGAATGGCGGTAGTAGAGTAGCTCATTTCGAAAGATGTAACGCTGTGAGTCCAAAATGCCATCTCTCAGCTTTTGAATAAGGTCTTGTGTTTCGTTATCGCCAGACTGAGCAATCTGGGCCCAGTTTAGGGGTCTGTCGATGTTGTTGACTTGCGCTACTGGTGGATTTCTGCTCAAGTAATCGGCGTGGCTCATCATGACGCCTTTTCTGTATTCCATTGTAAAGTTAAAATCTTGCAGATAAATCCACCAGCGCGCAACCCTTGGCAGCAAGTCCTTCTTACGTTCGGTGGCTTTCAAGGCATTACAGTCCGTTACAATTTTGAATTCTAGACCTACTAAATAGTGCCTAAAGTGTTGCAACGCCCTGACGACCGCCAACGTCTCTAACTCGTACGAATGATACCTGCTTTCCGCACCTAGCGTAACTTTGCTAAAGTAGGCTATGACGCGCTTACTACCATCCACATGTGTTTGCATGAGGACAGCTCCGTAGCCTGCGCTACTTGCGTCAGTGTGAAGTTCAGTGGGTAGTGACGGATCGAAAATCGCAAGTATCGGCTCACTAGTCAAACGCTTTATCAAATATTCACGGGTCTGCTCTTGTTCAGGGCCCCATTCAAACTTGACATTTTTCTTAGTGAGGTGCGAGATATTTGCGGTTTTCGTCGCGTAATCCCGAATATACCGGCGAAAATACCCAGCCAAGCCTAGCAATTGACGTACTTGTTTGACGTTTCTTGGGACTGTTGTATTTACTAGCGCCTCTATCTTCCGCGGGCTCGGGCTAACCTGACCATGACTGATAACGCGCCCCAAGTACTCTATCTTAGTGCTGAGAAAAGTACACTTCTGAAGATTGATCGAGAAGCCTGCATCAGTTAATGTTTTCAGTACTTCGCGCAACAGGTCAAGTCCTTCACGAACGGTCATACTCAATATTAGGACATCGTCCATGTACACAAGGACTTTTCCCGACTCGATCAATTTTCGAAGTGTGTTGTTAATAATGCGCTGATAAACAACGGGACTGTTGCATAAACCGAAAGGGACTTTAACATACTCGTAGTGAGATTCAGGCGTGACAAAACCGGTCTTATGAATTGAACTCTCTTCGATCGGAATCTGGTGGAAACCCGACGCCATGTCGAGGCTAGTGAAGAATTTCGCGGCGCCTAAACGATCAATGTGATCATCAATTAAAGGGAGCGGATACCTATCCTTAACAGTGATACGGTTGAGCGCGCGAAAGTCTACACACATCCTGTCCGTCCCGTCTTTCTTTTTTACCAAGATAATAGGACTCGCGTATTCCGAGTTCGACTCTCTGATGATTTTTTTATCGAGTAAATCTTTAATGATTTCGCGGACCTTCAGTTTTTCTTGATAAGAAAGGCGGTACGGATGGTAGGCCACTGGTACATCACTAGTAAGATTTATTTGCATGGAGCCGGTCGTAACGGTAGTAGTAGCTGTACCGGATATTAAAAACCGCTTGAATTCGTTTATGGTGGTCATCAACGTGGACAAATCATCACCTTGAAGAGGTGTCGTGATCTGGAGGCTATCAGATTCGACATTCTCAACAGAGTTTAACTTTGAGATTGTGTCAGGCTGGTGTGTCAAGTACTGGCTATGTTTTGTTCGAACAAAAGTCACACCGTCCCTGTTGAGAACGTCGGTTCCGATAATGATCGGTGTATTCATGCATGAAGCGGGTACTACGACAAAATCTACCTCAAGTGAGATTTCACTGAATTCTACCGTTAGGGTGACGTATTCGCGAGAAACAATTTCACTTTTACTTATGCCTTTCAGAACGCGGTGTATTGGTTTTCGTTGGCAAGTGAAGTGCTTTAAGACCGCAGTGGATATAAGCGACACGTTAAGCGCGCCGCTATCAATCAAAATGTCTACGGGTACGCCCTGAATAACCGCGGTGCTAATATCGCTATTACGAGATTCCGCCGTGAGCTCATTGCACAGATTCACCTTCTGAGCAGAGTCCTTTTCGCCCTGACCTTTTTGACCTCGAGTCCTATTTTTAGCGAAACAGTCCTCTTCCTTATGCCCTACCTTCTTACAAAACGTGCAAGTGATTTTTGGCCTATTTTCATCAGTTTTACGTTTTTTTGCACAATTTGCGCTTTTATGTCCAGTCTGGCGGCAGCTATGACATTTTATATCTTTACGGTCAAAATTTCTTTTCTTATTCACATTAGGTGTTGAATAGTTGGTCTGACTGCCGCCAGGCTTGACATAAATCGCCAAGAATGAGATTAAGTTATCTACGGTTAAATTGGCATTCACGGCTGCAGCGCGTACTTGCACATCCGTGATGCCTCGTATGATAATCGCTACCATAAGTTCCTCACTCAGCCCCTGCACGACGCGCAGACGCAACAGTGAGCGCCGTGCATATTCGGCGTAGGTAGGGAAATTATCAGAAGAAGTGTTAATAACCTCAAAAAGTGTTTGAGCGAAGTCAATTTTTTTCGGACAAAGGCAAGCGAATTCCTTTTTGAACGTAGTCCACGTACGTTCACTAGTGGTCCACTCATCTAACCAGGTTTTAGCGTCTCCTTTAAGGCAATGCGCTACCCTCGACAAACATTCGGAATCTTCCCAACCATTAGCTAACCTACCCCGTTCTACTTCATTACACCACACCTCAAAGTTATTAATTGCGGGATCAAAATTAGACACGAAATAACTCTTCGGTTTAGCCCTATCTATGGCAAGAAGGGCACTTGTAAGGGCATGCGTGGCCGACATTATGTCGTCATCGCGTTGAGGTGTTTCCGCGCAGATAGGGGGTGGTACCGGTGGTGTCTGTGCGGTAGGAGGTCGCGACGGCGAGTGTACCCCACTCCGTCCACTTGTGATACTACCCTCGATAGCATTTAATCGCGCCACGATAGAGCCTAAGGCGTCCTTGACGGAACCTTCGCGAGATCGAGACCCTGATCGGTGACTCCGACGGTACCGCGAGCGAGGTGTATGATGGGATCGGCGCGATTTACTTCTACTACGAGATCGCCTAGCCTTTCGGCGGTGCGTCTCCTTTGTTCTACTACGCGAACGTGACGGTCGCGGCATGGTTTAAATTAACGGCTGTTTTTCGGCTTTTTATCACGTGTGGGCAATGAATTACGGATCCCACTTCTGATTTTAGCTTCAGAGGCGGGAATTAAATAAAAAAAAGAACGATTTCTACAAACATAAATTATTTACTTCAAAAACAATCAAATAACAACTAAAATTACAATAATTCACAAACAGCCGTTAATTTAAACCACTTAGTAAGAACACAACAAGAATCACCATGAAATTAAAATTAAAATGGACTTACTGTAAATCGCACCGACCACCAACAACCTTTCAGCTCGAGTGACGCCGCCCAAATGACGGGAGCACGCCGCGCGCGTGCTATTTATGCAGGCTGTCAGGTGATCGCTGCGACTTACCTACATAACTAGGTTGTTTCTGCTTATAATATAATTAAGTTAAAGTTTTCTGATAAATAAAAGTCTTATAAGATAAGACGTAATATAAGAGTTTTATCTATAAGAAAATTACCAATACGAAAAACACGAAATATATTATATTCGTGTTCTGTTTCATATAACTAATTAGGGATACTGCACACGCCCGCGACTTTTTAGACGCGACCAATTAAGGGTTAACTAAAAACTTAAATTATTTCTTCTGCCATTTAACATAAAAGTAGCTCGAAGGAAATATAAAAAGGTCATTGTCTGTGAGATAAAGTAGCTACTATTTAATGCTCTTATTCAAGGACTGTGCGACGCGCGTATCAAATATAAGGACGGCAAGTTACCGACTACCAGGTTTGATTGCAGGCGACGGCAGTCGACGACTGCAGTTGATTCGAATGCAGTCGAACCTTGCTTCCGGCAACTTGCCTTCCTTATATTTGATACGCGCAGTCCTTGAATAGGAGCATAAATTGGTAGCTACTTTATTTCACAGACAATGGTATCCCTTTTCTTATTTCCTTTGAGCTATTTTGATTTTGAATGGCAAAAGAAATAATTTAAGTTTTAAGTTAACAGTTAATTGGTCGCGTCCAAAAAGTCGCAGGTTTGTGCAATATCTCTAGTTGGTTATTTTAAACATAAAATGAAATATATGTAATATAAGCATTTTATTTATGAGAAAATTTTAACTTATGTAGGTACATATTAATCAACGTTTGAAGTTATTTTTAAAATAATTAATAAGACTGTAATAAAAAAATAATACTTTTACAATTACTCGTTTCTCTACATTACAATTTTGGCAGATTGCCTAAATTTATTAATTGCACACAAAGTCAAAGGATTTCTTTGGTTTCGAGCACCCCAAACACGCTCTTCAAGCTTAACGTCCAAAACGAAGAACCCCGACAGATTTACAAACTTCGCATTTTTTTAAAGTAACCTACCTACCTAAAAGAACGGCGTGCTTACGACAATTTAAAAAAGTTATTAGTACTCTTAATCTGGTAACGTGCCTTGGGGTGTATGATACCCTACGCGACAATTAAGGGTTAAAGAAAATTATAATTTTAGATTTACCATTAAAAAATATCAATCAATTTATTCAAATTCCACCGTCGATATTGTTCATGACCATCCCAAGGTTGCCAAGAAGAGATCCCTCATAGCGATAAGGCCGTCATTATTACTTTGTCTAGTCTAAGCATAGAGGTATAATAAAGTATTTTTAATCTGGCAACAGTAATCCCCCGAAAATCTCACCCTTTCCTTTTCAATATTATTACGATTTTAAAATTGATTTCAAACATTCAACCTATCAACTGACATTCAAAAGCTTAGATCACTAAAATAACTTTTAATTGATGACGAAATCCAAGAGGATAAAGTTTATACAATATTCCACAAGCCTTATCCAAGGGAATCTTCCGGGACTCCAATACTTTCGTGTTTTAATATGGTTATGGCCTTACCCACTGACATAGTAACTTAAAAAATCCCCCTAGGCCGTAACAGGCGGTAACTCAGTAAACCGACAGCTATGACAGTTCTCGTTCCGCCATCCAAAATATTCATGACAACACAATAATACCATAACCAATAAACTACTCGATCGAACGGCAAACTAGTACTAATCAGAAAACAAACATATCGTGACTCTCTCCCATAGACATCGCCGCAAATCATGGATAACCCGGAAAAACGCAAAAAAACGGCATTGTTTCTACTAATAAAAACTTCTAATAAACATGCAACTAAGCTACAAGCTTCCGGGCAAATAAAACATAAAAATATATCCTATTTTCATAGGGCGGGGGAGGGAGGTAGTCACCCTATCTGCGCAAAAACCCGAAAACATCGAAATGAAAATGAGTGTAGGGGGGCGCGCCTCTGTGTTGGTAATTCATTTTTAACATTAAGCTTGTGTGGGTTTTAAAGTACAGGCGAGGAGAAAAGGTTTTAGCTAATTTGTAATTATCATTATGATTATTTAAATTATACGAGTATAGGTTAATACCCCTCATTAACTCATTTACACTCAACAAATCAACCTATTTACATAAGGTAAATATGTAGTGATTTTTAAGTGATAGTATTCTGCAGGAACTTAGCGACAGCAAATATAACTTGCTGTTGATAGATTTTTACTTGACGTTTTTTTGCTGTCAGCTTTAGCGCCCATATTTCGAGTTCCCCACTTTCAAACTTGTTGACTTGTGAGAATATGTGAAAGTTTATAGAGGAAGACATTGCTTTTCTATGTTGAGGGAGTAGGTACATATGTAGGTGTAGGTACTATTAAGGAATACATACATAGATTTAAAGAAAAGATGAAGAATTTTTGCTATAATTACGCTTAAATTTTAAGATGTTTTGGAAATATACGCAAAAACCCTTATCGGCTGAGACATAAAAGAAACTAGGAGTACCTAAGGATAACCCTTTGGTCCAAACGAAAGGAAGTGCTTTGAGGAATTAGTAAATATTACAATGTTTTGGTATTTTACTACCGGCTTCCTCATTATTACCTGAGAGTATTTTAACTGATTTATTTCCATATACTCAAATGCTACTTAGATATAATCAAATCACCAATTTATGGCAGATTTTAATTAAAAACTGTCAAAAAATTGCAACTTGAAACGTGCTTAAATGTTAGTTGCGTTCGGGCGTTATTCAGTAATGTAATTGAGACCTAATTAATTAATCTGAAAAACCTATGCCAGAGCTTTTTTGCTCTTCTGAGGGTAGATGGCCAAAAGTTTAGAAAAGGAGCAAAAAATTCAGGTTTTATCTTTTGGAGCTTATTATCTAATGCGTGTGGGGGCGGGTGTTCGCGACTGTACCGGGAGCTCGCATTGTGCTCCACACACACCACGCACTAGCGAGAACATAAAACGCAATTTTGTATTAGATTTAATTTGAGTCGCACATGCGGGCCTGTGTGCGTGTCTACATCAGTGTGCTACACTTCCTACGCACAAATTGATTACGATCGTCGCCGAAAAGGAATTTGCATACACGTGGAAGCCTTTTTTCTCTTTCTGCGGAAAAATCAATCCATCCCGTTTGTATTAATTTACCGCTGATTTAGTTGTTCTTTATTCGAATTTTTAGCTGGTGCGGATGGTACCATAGAGATCGGTTCGAAGTTTGAATCGAACGCCTGCGTTCGGGAGGAGAGGTTGTGTAAGGAGGTTGGAGGTGATAGAATGCATGCGTCTGCGATAGTTGGAGCATAGTTGTGTGTAGTTAGGGGTGCGGGCGCCAACGTCTCAGTAGCGTCGCGGCCGCCGCCCGCCGCGGCGCCCCGCCACCGAATGAGAGCCCGATTTAAAAACTATACTCCGAACCGCGCAGCGAGCGCCCGTAATACCACCCCCGCGTAATGATTTTTTGGCGATGAATTTATATTCGCGCGCGAGCGGTGCCACTTTTTCGACCCCCCCACGACCCCCACCCCCTCTCATTAACGCAACCCAGATATGCAATTCTGATCTTTGACGAGGAGGCTGTAGTGTCGGCGGGCGCCTCGCCGGGAGAGGTGGCCCGTTTTGTTTTTTCCTCCCGGTTCATTATTGATGGCATCGGACGGTAATGCGGAAGCATGTGTGAACGTTTCATTACAAAAGGTGGACGCGGCCGGTGTTAATATTGCAGACCGGCCGGACCCGACCGCCCGGGTGGACGCCTCTAAAAAAAACTTTTTGGGAAAAGAACTTAAAATTAAATTATTAAATTTTTGAAATTTCGGGTTCGGTTTGGGGACTTTTCAAATTTGAGCGCGCTTTCTCGGGGTTAGTTTCGAACTATCGCGACGCGTGAAAGTTTCCGAAGTTTCTCTAAAGTTGGTCACGTGCGTGTGTGGGCAGCGGCGGCCGCGCGCGCCGCTCGGCACCCGCACGGGCTTATATTCTTATTTTAAATTCCATTTCTTCTTTTTACAGAATTACGAAGTTTTTATTCGGTGAATTATTCGACGAGTTGAAATAGATTTTTTGCCGCGTTCTCGGACATTGACTGTGATTTTGTTGAACTCTTGTTGATTGTTTTGTTGATCATTTTTAAGTGGTTCGCGCCAAGACTCTACGATTCAAAGGTAAGTGATTTATATAAGGCATGGATATTTTTGCTTTGATATTTTTTTCACTATGCTTTACAAAAAAGTTTGCATCAAAACTTTAGGATTCAATTAACATCTCCTCTCCTTTTGTCTTATGTTCTCTTCTATTTCACAAGCTTTTTAAATTTAATTCAACAAAGTAATGTTTATGAATATTCAATTAATTACCTAGGTACCTATAATTTTTAGAAATATTTAAAAGTCAGTTATTTCTGCATTTATGTCCATTTAACACTTAACTTTTGAAATTTATTCTAAAGACTTATCACATCTACATTAATTTAACAATACCGGAAGTAAAAATTATTCAATTTCAATTATTCAATTTAATAAGTAGCTAAGTATAAATAAGTTTATAATAATCTTCAAATCCAAAGACGTTTAACCCTCGACTGTCCACCTCATTGTAATGCTAATCGGCCGGCACTTGCCCGCCGATGCTGCAGGCTCGAGCTCGACACATTAGATCTTGTTTAAAATCTTGCATAAAATTATACACAGAAATTCTTGCACTCTGACCGTTGGATTTTGCATAAAATTATAGATTCATAGTTGCAGTCCGATGACCTTCTTATTTTGAATTGGTTTCTCACGTTTTTTTGAGCTTATTTTTCTTTAATTTACGCATATTTAAATTTACACTTACACAGATTTAAATTTATTTTTTAAAACAACTAACAGGGAAGACGAATTATTACTTCGAAGAAGCTGTTATCCCGTTTATTCCACGTAGAATTTTTTTTTGAAATTTTCAGGGTAAACTTGGTATAAATTTATTTGTTCTAGATATTTTTTTTTTAACATAATTAACAAAAAAAAAATATGTACCGTCAAAACCACAAATCGTCCTAAGTCAATAAAAACTATTTTACATCTACATTATGTTTAATATAAAAAAAACTATCGTAGTTTGACGAACTGTCAAAACTGTGTTTATTTACCCGATATTCGCAGCACGGGCAAAACCGCAAATATCATAATCCCACTAATAGAAAAACTAGGACAAAATAGATAATTTGCTATTTGACCTCCCACTTTCAGTGGCAAAAATTATCTTATCGTTCTATCTTTGCCCCAAAAAGACGCGAAATCGCTAATGTGTAACACATTCGCGTTTTAAGCGCGCGGATGATTACATTCGTAAGCCGGCGCGCAAAATGTGTCTAAGGTCTGTGCTGCAGACGGCAGCTTGCTGCAAAGTCTTCGTTGCAGGGCCCCTGTCTACGCAGATACTCCACTGACCGCTCTATTGTACATTTGTCTATTGTCTGGCAAAATTAAAAGCATAGATGTTAACGGGTTTCGACAGGATTATTGTCAAACAAGAGCAAATGAAATGAGCTAGCATTCAAATGTTGAGCGTATTTTGCGATCTTTTGAAGGATAATATGGGGAAGACGTTTTGATTCATATCGTTTGATCAAAGTACGTTGAGATATTATTTCAAGGTAAAAGTCACTACAAACAGATAAGAATAAAAATTTGTAGCATTCGTAACCGTAAAAACCAATTCAAAGACTAGAGTTATAACTGAAAAATAAACGGTAAAGGAATAATGAGCTTAGAAGCTTGTTTCGCCGTCAATTTCCTGATCGATAAACAATTATCTAAGTCGCAGCATCCAAGGCAGACGGCATCGATCCATACATCCAGAGAGCCAGACTAGAAAAAAAGTAAAAAACGGTGACAGACTCATTCCGAGCGTCTCCTTTCTAATCGCACCCCCACGCACGCGCGAGTTTTTAATTGCATCCCACCCCCCCGGAAAAAGGGCGATGGATTAGCATACAGCCTCTACATCGCAGGAACAGCGCACCCCTTCAGTTTTTGCGGGGCTCCCGCCATATTTTCGCGGTATTTTTTTGGAGGGAGGTTGCGTTGCGTGCGCGCCTAGCAGGCTGGCAGTCAGTCGGCGTCGCCGGCCGCACGATGTGCACGCGCCAGTCACTTTCGGTCATCTCTCCTCCATCTGGCTCGAACAAACACGCGAAAAACTCTTTAGTGAAACTTAGTGTTGTGCCAAGGATTTGATTTTCTTTCAAACCGGTAAGTTATTTGTCTAGTTATCTGGTGACGTTAGGAATAGCTAAATTTGCCGATAACGGGGAGCAAGGTCGCATTGATAAAATTATTTGCACAAAAAAAATGTGTTAGACTGATTCGGATAACCTCATTTCGTACAACGCGCTATTGTGCTATACATTATACATATATATGTGAGTACATTATATGTCCTAATTAGTGAGCTTTACTTGAAACTCCGTATAAACAAAAAAAGTTTGAAAACCGTTATCATCGAATGATTCTACCTAATTCGATTTATATAATAAGCGAGTCAGGTAGATAATACACATACCTAATAATAATTTACGTCATAAAGTGCCGAATCTAATCAACAACCTACAACTAAATGATCAAAGCAATGGTTTTCTCTATCGCTTTTATTTTACAAGTATTTGTATCTTATAAAGTTTTAGATATATCAGTGAATAATGCGCTGATTACATTAGTTAACTACTATACATAGCGCAAGCTGCTTTTGATGTTGAATGTATTGTTTAGCATTCAACAAACCACTAAATAACTAGTTAATGCAAAAGAGCATTTTCATATAGTAAAATACGTGACTTGTAAACTATTTACCCGCACATAATTTTCATGAAACTCTGAAGATTCTTCGGCATAATGATGACATTATTCGGTTACGAATTTGGCTTAGATTTTAAAACACTTCTCGTGATAATATTTACAGTACGGATAGTTTAACTCTCTGTTATTTGATCACTCTATTGATTTAAACTTGGTTAGCGGTTTAAATATACGTAGAAAATAGACACGTTCGTAATTATTATACATCATTCATGGGCGGAAGACGTTTACATTGGGTGAGTTAACTACGAACCCACTTTGTGTTGGTAGAACAATTTCAAATCAACACAGGTTTGAATTCCACAAAGTGTGAAAGTTTATAAAAAAGTTATGTAAATAGTTCCGTACAATGTTTCTTCTACGATGGATATTTCATTTTATTTAAATTGACTTCTCTCAAAATATTAGCTGAATTTGATCCTGAAAACATTAAATAGAACCTTTATACTTACCATAAGATTATTTTAAAATGAAAGTGTTTATTTTATATTTCTGCTTTTATTCTAGCGGCCGTAGTTTTCGGATACATTATTGGCTGAAATATTTCAAACATAATAATGAGTAGATAGATTTATTTTCTTTAATTTACTGAAATTGTCACCGCTACAATAATGCAAAGTAAAGAATAAAACTTTGAAATGGCAGTACCTACTGCAGTACAACTGTTTGAAATTCTACTATTATTGAAGTAAATTTGTGTAGGTATATTAAATACATATATTATATATCTGATCTGTAAAGTCAAATCTTAATAATAAATACTTAAACTTATAGGTTAACTCAAAAATCCTCAAATAACTGAATTAGTTATAATTAATTTGTAAAAGTTGTTATTAATAGAAGAATGATCGAACGTTTGATCCATCGCCATATTAGATGAGTTATTAAGGAAAATACAGGACCTAGGTCAAAAGTGTGACCTTCCTTGAATACGATTTACCTAATTTAATTAGTATTTGAACTAAGTATAAACTATCGTATATTACTTAAGTAATAGTTAACTATCAAACGAACAAAGTAATAACTAAGAACTAAACAAATCTAGTTCTTATAAAAACTTATTTTTTTAATCTTTCGTGCTTTGCGAAAAAGTTAACTTTATAAAGATACTAGCTGTATCCCGCAGTTTCGCACGGATTTGTGGAATAAAAAATAAGCCTATGTGTTATCCTCGGCCTAGAACTACGCGCATGCAATTTCAGCCCAATCCATGCAGTAATAATTGCGTGAAAGATTTGTTTTCAAACTTTCGCGTTTATAATACTAGTAGGATCAATATTGTTTACTGTGATAAATATGACATGTTTTATTGTTACTAGTGCGTTAGTAAATTAGTTTACCTTGACACTAAGGTTCTCTAAAAATAGGAATAAAGATAAAATTAATAAACACAGTAGGCTTACACACACAAACATAGCGTTGTTTTCGCCTAGCTGTATGCCGGGTTTGCAGTAGCACACCACCACTCAAGCGCATCTGACCAGCGATCAGTGAGTACTTAGCCACATAATGATCCTTTTTACTATAAGACCATCAGAATTTATCATAAAAAAATTGTAAAACGGTTTAAAGCATTCTATTTTCATTTTTTAATAATTTCATAATGATATAACAATTCATTCATTGGTATTTATTTATACCATTACTATATTTTAAAATAACGAGTTTATTATGTTTCTGTTACGTTATAAAAAACAGTTATTGTAACTAAGTAACAGGTTTATCTACGATGCACTATTTCGTAGCACGTCTACGAATCGCTACGAATGCAGCTCGTAGACATTCGTCTAGGATTTCGTAGCACTTTGCTACGCGGATCTCTGCATGATAATTTTACTATTGAACTATGAGAATTCAAAGAAATAATCCAGGATATTTTTAACAGCATCATTTATCTGAATAGTCTAAGGGCTGATTTCTACGAAAGTAAAATAAAGCGGTAATGTGTGTAAAACATCCAATATGGCAATACGAACTAAATGTAACTTTAGTATTTGAGCAGGATTTGGATAAACTTATTTTTTCCCCTGTAGGTAAAGCCAAAGTCCGTATGAAGTCCCAGAGATTTTCGACTTTTACGTCTTTTGACTTCGTGGTGGAGTTGGTTATCGCAATACGGTACTGAGAGAAGGACGCGGGTTCATGTTCCGTTGCGGTTTTTTTTTTTTATTTATTGTTACAAACATATTACAAGTCCGAAAATAACTATAATAACTAAGTATAATAATACAATTATAATTTCAGTTGATTAATTGATTTATTATTATTTGTTTTTTTTTAATCCAATATGGCTTTTGCCCACATCGCTGCTGATACTGACCGCCGTGGTCGAAATCTAGCTAGGAATATCATCATCACCATCATGTATGCCAATACCTTCTTCAGCGCCTATAATTTTTTTTTATTTTGCCGAAAGTGGCAGACAATCGGTACTGGATATTTTAGTTCTTTTACTGGGTTCTGGAATCACAGATTTTAAGGAGGTGCTTTTAAAAACGGCAGAAAATTTACTTATATGAAATTATGCGTTTCTGAAATTTTGATAATTAATTTTAGTAATTACCTTGTTATTACCTATTGGTTATCTTTTATATTGTTACCCGTTTTTGTAAAACTACTTGACATCTAGAATTCTATAAAACATCTAGAATTCTAGAACGGAGATTTCCCGCGTACGCATATCAACCGTGGGCGTGACATAAAAACTGAATTCTGCAAAAACTCTATTTTATGAACAATTCCTAGAAGTTGAGTAAATATTGACTACTCGACGCTTAAGGTTGAAGAATAGATATGATGCAATAAATTAAAATAAGGTTAGAATAAATGAACTTTGTGAATCATTAGGTGCATGTACTCTGTGTACTTGGCACGAGCGTTTATACTTTCCGATACGACTCATTTGTTTCTAGGGAAAAAGTATTGGAAAGGAAAAAATATTTTTGTGATATTATTTGGGTAGTTACTGGGAAATTAAAATCAAGAGAATGGGTAGATAGTGAGGTACCCAGAGGTCTGCAAAAAAAATGCATTTTAATATAAATTATGTTTACAACCAGTATTGTATTAAAGATCAGTTGAGCTACCTGTAGATTGTTTGCAACCGTCTGCAGTTAGCTCAATTGATTCAATTGTGAATACTAGTTTAAATTTATGTCTTTTTATTGATTTTAATATCATATTCAATAACATTTTAGAACCGTAACAGTAAACCAAACTAGTATCTGACTACTATAGTAGGTACTAACTTGTAACCAATAATAAAAAACACATCTAATTCCAAATAATAGTACAAACGAGATTAGATAGGATGAGATTCTGCAAAATTACGCAAGAAGTTAATTTTTATTTCACCTCTAGTTATTGGTCGGCTTTACTTGCGATTTTCCGGATCCGAAATAGAATTTTTGTGTATTTTAGCGTGCAAAGGTAACAAACATCCATTCATCCAACTTTCTCTTTTATATTAGTGATTATTGAATTAAGATTCAATATTATACTGATTGCGAAGAGCTTTTCGTGAAAAGATGACCATTGCCGCCATTATATTAGTGATTTTTGGTGCACGTTGATATAGATTTTTTCATTCAATCTGCCGACCAATGTCATAAAGCGTAATAAAGCGATAAATATAGCAGAGAGCCTAGACAATCGATGTAACAATCGATGTCGAATAGTAGAAAAGTCAAAAAATGTATAGGTTTGACAATGCCTTAGATATCACGTGTCACGTGATCTTTTTCGATTTTTCCCTACGAATCTTTCCCGGCATTCGCTATGAATCGATTCGTTTCATAGCTAATACCGGTTGACCACGTCCTCTTCAGCTCAACAATTGATGGTTGAGCAAACATAATTAAAGATATTTTTTATCTAAATACTAAAACATTAAGTACTCGTATAATAAAACCGTAAATTTTCCGAGTGAACCGGGTGTAAGATTTTGAACGAATCATGTGAAACTAAAAACGAGGCATAGACAATTAGTCTTGTGGCGTGCAGAATACAATTTTTCAAAATCAAACCACGGCACGGCCAAGAATCGCGTTTGTGTTTAGAGCACGCTGTGACGTCACACGATTTGGGCAAGAAATCTCTTAGGTCATAGAGTATAACCCCCCTGGATTATGCCTTACATTTTATACATAACGCTGAAATAATTGAATATTATAAAACTTGGTCTAATAGTCCGTCGGAAGCGGGTGACGTTCATTTTTATCTTGGCACAGCCATTGAACTGAGATAAGGGCTATAGCGCACCTAGGTTTATCTTTTTAGTATTTTTTTTAGAATTCCTTACCGACGGATTTTTATATTATAACTGAATTCAAAATGTATGTAATCTGTGTTTTTATGTTACTTAACTTTATAATAACAACAATAACAAAATAAAACAATAAATATAGTATTTACACTATTATCTATTTCTTAAAAATCGAACACCATAATCGAATCAAATCAATAAATTTACACTTAGAAACGGTCAAATTATATAAAAAAGTTACACTGACACGGAAATATAGTATTTTTGATCGACTAAAGTAAAGAAACGACGAAGAAACCTGTTAATTGTTATATTTCGAGTTCGAGCAAAAAAAGGCTGAGTGTTGGCAGCATTGATACGTTGACTGAAATAAAACTTACTAAGTAAAATAGTTCAGATCGCTCAAGTTTGAAAATATTTATTACTTAAGTCAACAGTAACCGACATGACATATTTACTGCGTTAAATCGCGAAAAGAAGAAGTAATGCGGCCCCCAGCTAGTAATAGTTTATTTAAAACGAAGCCTTGAGTCTATTGTCTCAGCCAAACACAGATGTTCTAATTGTATCTACGAGTAGCCAACGCTCCACTTTGCTAACACAAATCTGTTTTTTATGTGTCTTAAACCGTATTACAAAATGTATCTCCAATCCTACTAAAATTATAAAAAGATAATATTACGAAAGTTTGTTAACATGTATGTATGTTTGTTGCTCTTTCACGCAAAAACGACTCAACGGATAGGGCTGAAATTTTGCAAACAGGTAGTTCTAGGCCTAAAATAACACATAGGCTACTTTTTGTCCCATAAATGTTCCCGTGGGTCCCCATAAGTCAATATTATGATATAAATCAATAATGCTCGACAATTCGCACAGCATTGTCTAGCCCCAAGCTAAGCAGAGCTTGTGTTATGGGTACTAGATAACTGATATACTCAACACAATACACTACATAGTTCGATTTTTTTATTATAAAAAGAAAAATCCATTAAACCTGGAACAAATATCTGCAGATCGTACAAACGTTTGCCCTGTGGCAGGAATCGAACCTGCGTCACAGGCGGACCTTCGCCCGTCGCTCCATACACATCATGAGGCAAGGAGTAACATCGTAATACATTTCATATAACTATTGGGTTACGCGGTGCCGATATATTAAAAAACCATGATAGAAAGGTAGAAAATAGGTACATTATTATTATACCACACAAAGAAAGAAACAGACATGCTTAGAATGGACGAAGTAATGAGAGCAAGCATTTCGCTATGAACGATCTCTTCCAGGCAACCTAGTCGTAATTCATCACACACATCTTATTAACACAAGTTTACAATTGAAACAATTAAGCTAACTGCAGACTGTTGCAAACGATCTACAGATAGCTCAACAGATTTATATCAATACCAGTCGGATGCTTACACAAGACGCGCTGCATTGCCCCGCGCTGTATGGCAATGCTGATACGCAATGTTATATGTTTTTTTTTACAATGCAAAGTTTTTTACCTGTTTGTAGGTGCCTAATTATTTTGTTCATCAAAATAAAAAAAAATTAACATCAAGAAAAAATAACGAGGTACGGGATAAAATATACTCAATAATAATCTGTTTAGTAGGTACCTAACTAGTTATTCGATTTAATTAGGTTCTCTTATAATATTAATGCTGCATTTATAGGTCTAATAGATTTAAGGAATTACTAAATTTAGATCCAACTGAAACTTTCCTGTTAGTGCATATGTACATACAAGTCCAAACTTTATACCTCTACTAAGCAGATAAGAAGTACAGTTAGCAACGTAATGTGTAAGTTATAAAAACATTAAATGGCAACAAGAATTAGAAATTGTAGGTTAGAACGGTTGAGCTGAAGGCTGACTGTTGTAAACAATGTTAAGGTTCAACTGCTTTATAGTTAATGGTCATTCTTGAAAACATGATCATCAGATGTAGAATGTATCGTATTCACTGCCCAGCTCTGCGGTGCGCTCTGCGGGTCGCAGCTACACGAAGATGGACACAGGCACCTGCGATTTGGGCTATGAAGGTGTTAATAAGAAGCTCTTTGAGCTCTCTTTTCGTGAGACACGTACAATAAACCGGACAGTACAATCATTGTTTAAGAGTGTGCAATAACGCCACTACGAGATTGATTTCGAGCGGGATGACAAGATATGGTTTTATCGCGAGTGAGAAGTACAGAGCAGAGACGAGCACCGCACCTTAACTTCTCTGCTTCTAAGTTTATAATTAATCTTGGCTAAGATCGATTCTTATTTTTATCCTATAATCTGAATACAACAAATAACATATTAGTTGTAATTTGTTTCTACTAATTATTGTAATATCCTTTTGTAAATAAAATACTTATTATTAAACAGCTGAAATAAATAAGACGTTCATTGATAATTTTTTTACTCTCTAGCAAAATTTGTACTTTTTAAACGGTTTAACTTAAGCTTGCCAGTTTGTTTATTTATTTGGATCAAATCTTGTAATTAAAATTAAACCATCTTCCATGACGGATTGATTTGAAATTTGGTACGCGCGTATTAGTTTGAATGACGATATATAAAAACCGTTTTGGTAAAAAAAAAACAGTTACTTTCACTTGTTTGTTTACATGCGAAGTTATTTTACGTCGCGTCCTTGATAAATATAGTCTAGTCTAGAGTCTACACTCTAGACACTTGTGTGCTCGTCTACCATCACCTAGACAGATCACGTGACCAGCAGGAAGTTCAACTTGGAAACATACCAATTATATTAGGTATACTAACAATATAATAAATAGGTTTAGTTTAGTCTTATCGTCTGTTTTGCGGCTGTGTGACCTTTAATAGGCAGTAGGTAATAACCATTCTATATTTGTTTACAAACTTGTTTCGGCCTGCGGCTTCGCACGCGTTGAATTTTCGTAGAAATGTTTACAGGTTAGGGCTCAAATACGGACGGTTACCGACTGCAAAGCAACTGCATGTGTCGATTGTAGGCGACGGCAGTCGACGACAGCAGTTGACTTCTGTCGCCAGCAGTCGGCAACTTACGATGTTCAGTCTGTGTGTAAGAGCGCTTACAGTTTTCCCATTAAACTTATAGAGGTACTAGCTGTGCCCCGCGGCTTCGCACGCGTTGATCCAATGGAAACGTTTAAAGGTGATTTATATTCCACGGGAACTGATTTATGGGATAAAAAGTTCATACTTTTTCAGCCTGGAATCATTTCCAGGCTTAGGATTAAATGTATGTAAAATTTCATGTCCATCCGTTTAGTAGTTTTGGCCATATCCATCCATTCATCCATACATCCATACAAACTTTTGCATTTATAATATTAGTGTGATTTATAGGCATAGTTTATTATACTACCTTTATTTTATTTCTTTATTAATGCTAAATATTAGAAATCTGTTTTATGTGGTATTAAGGAGTAAAAAATCCATCTTACAATCCAATCAACCAACTTTCGCATTTATAAAATTAGTGTGTTATTATATGTAAATTAATGATTTATGATTATGTTTATGTACATATTTCTGGGTTTCACACTCCTTGATTCTTATGAAAACTTTTACTGAAATCGACTGACGAAGACCTTTCGTGTCACGTACCATCATGTTATAATGTTTTTGTTATAATGTTCCGTTTGTTTATTTTTTTACTTTATCGATTGCCTGCAAAACATCGCTGTCAGCGATAAGACCACCGGTTGTGCCACACTAGATTTGGACTATTCGTATTAAGTTCTTATTGAATTGTTTTTTATATTGATGGTGCAATAAGGATACAATCTGTCTACCTAACTTTTATTGTACCTGTGTCGAAATAGAGTTTCTTTTACATTCTATTATTTCATTTGAAGCCTATGTCCAGCTGTGGACTGATACATTAACAATGAATGAATCACTCCACTCAAAAAACTTGAACTAAATGAATCTTAAATCGCTGACGCGCTGCGTTGTTCGCTTCTCGGTAGTACCCCCGATTGTCAATTGTTTCTCCGTGCTAACACAGCGTTTTGGTTAAAGTTAACTACGCAAGGTTTTTAGGCAATGGTTTAGTCATGTAGTGGTTTATGTTTAGTGGGGGGAAGTGTGGCTTTAGATTTGCGGGGACTTGGCTCCATTCTGGGTTATTGTAGAGTTTGATTCGGGTTATGGGCGTGGAACTTTCTAAAGTTTCTATAGTAAGTTTCTTTGATAATTTGGTTATATAGTTTGATTGTTTAGAAAAAATACTGTAAACGGACGAAAAATTTCTCCAGGTTTACACTGTTTTTTAAGTTTTTGGGTATGTTCAATAGTTTCAGCAGGAATAGGTAACAAACATCCATCCATCCATCCAAACTTTCGCATCTATATTATCAGTACTAACCTACGCGATTTATACTGAATAGGCATATCGCTAGCTTCCTTAAGATCTGCCTACCTACCTTATCTGTACGCAAAACCAACATTTTAACCGACTTTAAAACAAGAAGGAGGTTCGACAATTCGACTGTATTTTCTTTTTATGTTTCTTACCTCAGAACTTTTGACTGGATGGTCCGATTTACTTGATTATTTTTTAAAAGCTAGTGCTTCGCCGAGTGGTCTCATTTTAATTTGGTCTAGTTCTGACAATAGCATCGATTGGTTTACAGTTTTTTCAAACAAAATCAATTATTAAATTTAATATCTTATTTACCATAAAATATGAAACCATTGATAGCCTACAAGTAGCATCAAATATCTGTCGCCTGGCCTAGACGATAGAAGAAGCTAACAACCATTCAATAACAAACTCTATTCTTACGAAATTAGGTTTGTTTCTGCGTAACCTCATCTACCTCCTAGATAGAACCTCGTTTTACAGTATTGTCAGAAAGTTTCTACCATGTAGGTTTGCTTCGAATACTTAACATGAGACTTTTCTTCGAATAGGCCACCTACAGGGCGCTCTTGTTTCAGATTCTATGACAATTTGTAAATTTCCGGTTATTACATACTTAGGTAGGCATTTTTAGATGTAACTTATTCCTCAATTACTGTTTTAAGCCGATTTTTTAAATAAATTAATAAATAATGCTGGACAATTGATATCATCATCTAGCCCCAAGATAAGCAAAGCTTGTGTTATGGGTAGGTACTAGATGACTGATATACTTAATAAAATACACTACATAAATAGATATTTTTATTATACATGGACAAATATCTGCAGAGCGTACACACATCTGTTCCGAGGCGGGAATCGAACCCGAAGGTGATGCTTTGTGAGCTGTCGAATATAGTTTTTTTTTTATATTTTCATGCATTTAGGATGGTAATTCCTAAATTTGAGTTCCTTGCATCGCGGTGATTTAGTTATTGACTGGTTTTTATATTTAATTAAGAAAAAAATAACAAAATAATAATAGATAGAGTTTGTATAGATGGCTAATTAGTCAGTTTCCTGCGTTTAGCGTTACTAATGTTTTTGTTGTAGTGTTTATTGTAATTGAAGCCTAGAATATTTGTTTGGGTAGCACCGTCCGGCTAAAGTTGGACAATTAATTTGTTGTGAGTCGCGAACGATCATTCCTTTGCTTTTTAACCGACTTCAAAAAAAGAAGAAGTTTTCAATGTGACTGTTTTTCATGTTCCTCGGAAGTTTTGACTGGGTGATCCGATTTGTATGATCTTTTTTTTATTTGAAAGCTGGTGCATTCTTTGTGGTCCCATTTCAATTTGGTTTAGTTCTGACAATGGTATTCGGAAAAGGAAATACAAAAAGAAACATGGAAATCGGACCACCCAGTCAAAATTTCTAAGGTATTAAAAAAAATACCGTCGAATTGAGAACTCCTCCTTTTTTGAAGTCGGTTGTAGTATTCAAAATTTAAACAATTGAGCTGACTGTTGCTGTTTGAACAATCTACAGGTAGCTCAACTGATCCATATTAATACCAGTTGGAAGCGTACCCAAGATAAGTAATTAACTTAATTTGTAAGTTCTATTATTTCATAATCTTCTATGAAAGACTGCAGGCAGATGCTGGATGCGTCAAGCTGAAGACATGGCGCTATGGCGCTATGGCGCTCATTAGGGGAGGCCTATGTCCAGCAGTGGACTAATATAGGCTGATGATGATGATGAACCTTTACGTTGAACTTATCAAGGACTATTTTTACTGGACAATCTCAAAACTAAGAACTTATTGCTGTCTATGTTCCACTATCTGTCTAATTCGGCCGGTATCTCTAGAAATGTTCGCAATCTCTTGCACTGATAGCGGCCCTGCCCTAGCCAGTAGGGATGGGACAATGTCGATGAAAGTATAATCTTACTAATATTATAAACGCGAAATAATAATAATAATAACGTTTATAGAAAAAGATTGAAGTTTTAAAAAAATTACAATAAATAAATAAATAAAATATGACATTTTTGATCCCCAAACTATAAACCTGTTCTTGGAGACCTCCTTCCATGTATTCTTAACATAAAACAATCAATCTAACGTTAAATTAAATCAATTTAAAAAACAATATGAAAAAAAAGGTTCGATAAGTGATGGGTCTCCTGAGAACACCAGTCTTGTAAGAGTCGAAAGTTTGTAAACATGTCAAACATGCAAAGCCGCGGGGCGCAGCTAGTAATTATACCTATACGTTGGGCAATTCACACAGCATCATCTAGATCCAAGCTAAGCAGAGCTAGTGTAACGGCACTAACTGATATAACTGAATACACTACATAGATAGACATTTAATATTAGACATAGAAAACACACAAAATCCGAAACAAATATCTGAAGACCGTACAAACATTTGTCCCAAGGCGAGAATCGACAAACACAGGAAGTTTTAAAGATCCATCCTACAGTTTGTAATATCTTTTATAAGCTATTTATTAATGCTTCTGTAATAGTTTCATTTTGTAAAGCTTAGGCAGATAAACAAAGTTGCGCTTTTTTATTACTTATATTTAAGAAATAGCATTATAATAGATATTTATGGTGGTATCACTACATATACTGTACGATGGATTTTTTAAATTTCCTTTTAAACGTATATATAATAACGTAGGTATATGATAATACCTATAGGTGGCGCTGACATATTGTCCGGGTATGCGACTTGAGCTGTAAGTTTTTTCTAGAGTAAATTTCTATCAATAAAAATAAATTACCCTCGTCTACGGCCATCCCTCAGCACTGCACTTGCTTATCAAAAACCTAACGATTCAAATGGCGTGTACAAATATTATCATATTTGCATAGAAAAAAGCGAGTAATCTCTCTAGTGGTTTATTTTTTATTTTGCAATGTTACGAGTTAACGTTTTATACGTTACAACGACCTAATAATGTACCTAGAGTATTTAGATACATTTTTGTATTTCTACCTAACTACCAACGGAGGAAAGTTATGAGATTGGCACTTTATGTTTGTTTGTAGTATATGTATGTTTGTAGCCGATTTTTATGTCCGCACGTATCTTTAATTTTGTTTTTTAATCAAATTGAATTATTTACTTAATTAGCTTGTTGATATCCTTATATGTATAATAACTCTAATGACTACTCTAATGTATGAGGTCTGACCTGTAATGATATACGTAATGTTTTAAATAAATACAATTACTTTAATATCTATAACTCGATTACATCAACAAGGTATGTATTATAGTTTAATAGCTATTCGATTGTAAAAGTGAACGACCGAAGAGGTTAAAAAACCTTTATAAAAAGAAACAAGGAAGAAAGCGTTCTTTATCAGAGAGTAAGTATAATGTAGGTGCTCGACTGAATACGGTGGCCTAGCTACAGAATACAGCTTTCCTTTAAAAAAATAACTTCGAAGCATCTTTTATAACGCATTAGATAAAGCTATGTGTAATGTTATTTTTGTGATTAAATAAAGTGAATTTGAATTTGAATTAAAAAAAGTTGTTACACACAACACAAGAACAAGTACAAGCTATTAATTCTTTATTTCTTAATACTTATAAAAAACATACATGTACCTACAATTTAAAACTAGAGAGATTCTAGAACTTTTAACCCTAAAACGAGTTCTCCTCCAAAAAGTAAAAAAATATTTTGTAACCGACAAAGATGGCAATTGAAAAGTTATGGAATTATGTTTATGAATTAACCAAAAATAAAGTTATTTCAGAACTCACAGGGATCAGTCCGTTAGAGATTTTTTTTAAGTTCAACAACACTATTACCTATTATAACTTCTTAATAAATAGATAGATAACACTATAATATTACTTAAACACAAAACATAGGTACTGAATGCAAACAAAAAGAAAAATTGAGGAACGACAAAGTGCGCCCTTATCGCTATGAACGATCTACATCAGGAACATTTACAATCAAATAATAGAAACAAACTAGAACTAGTAAATACAACTGAAACAATTGAGCTAGCTGCAAACCGTTACATACAATCTACAGGTAGCTCCACTGATCCATATCAAGACTACTTATCTAACAAAAGTAGGAAATGTAATCCTGTACAGATATGTAGTATGCTAGTAGTAAGCAGAACATAATGACAGTGAATGCCTTCACAAAATAAACAACTTTCCTGAACTTTCAGGACCCTGTATTCCCCGGTCCTTTTCCACATCTCGTAAGCAAACACATAACGAACAAAACCTCTAAAGCCTTCAACCTCCATTCACACACGCACACTAGCGCACCTCACTTGTCATTGGTCAACTTTCACTTTCGCACAGAACCTACATATTCGAAATTCCGCACGCGTTGACGCGATTGGCTGTCCCAACTTTGACCTTTGATGCTATTGGTCGGGTTAGGTTAGGTATTTGAACACGGAAATAATGTGTTCGGATATGTGTTGTTTAGGCTTTGATTTTATGTTATTTACGTCGTTGTACGCAAGCGTGGGTCGGGTTAGAAGAGTTTAGATGTTAGATTTTCTGAGACCCGCCCTTACCTTCATTTCCGGCAAGCTTTGCTCTCTCTTGGCTTAAAACCTCTGTAATTAATATAAAACTAATCACTCTTTTACTAAAACCTGTGTTTTGTAACTAATTTCCACGAACACTATTGTTTAATAAATAAATTTTACAGCATTATCTAGTCCCACGCTAAGAAGAGCTTGTATTATGGTACTAACCAGATAAAGATAAAGATAAAGATACATTTATTTGGCCAAAACAGGTGACTACATAGATAACTGATTGACTTACATAATACAATACACTAAATAGATATAGGTATATTTTGATTATACATAGAAAACATCCAGAACACCCGGAATCTGTAGATCGTACAAACTTGTCCCGATCCGGAAGTCGAACGCGCAACCTTCACAGGCGGACCTTCGCCGCACCACATCGTTCGTCATGTCATTATTAATATTATTATTTATTTTGTTACAGGTTTTAAAAAGGAAGAGTTAAGAGAGCAATTTAAAAATACAGGTACGTTTTTTTTTTATAAGTACATTAGTATTTAAAAAATCTTAAAGTAAATATGCATATTTTCTGGTTATTTATATATCTAAAAAAGAAAACATAAAAAAACCTTCGCATGAAATGTTTGCTCAAACATTATAGTTTGTTAAAGTTTAAACATACCTATCTATTGTAATAAAAGTAAAAACAATTTATCAAGCATATATAATCTCTATGTAAGTACATAGTCTCTTTTTATTTACCAAAAGTGCTACCCCAACATTTGACCTACAAAATGCTAGGTACAAATTTTATCTCAAAGATATTGAAGAGCCATACGCAATAATAGTGACTGCGATACTTACCTACTTCTCACTTAGTAATATTTAAGACAAGTATTGTACAAAAAATTTCATTTTTACTACGATTTTAAAGACTATAATTTTAAGAAATTTCATCTATTTTAGCAATCATAGGAACACAATGGAGCACTCTTTGAAGTTTTTTTATTAGTTTGGGTGGTGGAACCAGTAAGTGACACTTTAAGGCATATGTGTAATTTGATTTCAAATAACTTTTTTTTAAACAAAGATATTTAAACAGTTTTAAGTTTAAAATGCAGGTATTATTATTGGGCGAGGTATGGCTGTCGTATGTTTTTAAGAAAAGCTACATGATGGACATTACAAAGTAAAAACCAAAATTACTCAAAATATCCAATAATGAACACCAAAAATCCAGTAATGAACCCCCATTAAATGGCACTCCTCAATAATGAACATCCAATATTTGACATTTACCCAGTAAATAACACCTAGTAATTGACAAAAATCCACATTAATTAAGATCAAGGTTTGCCAATTACAGAATTATAAGCGCTTACCTATACCGTATCAAGGTAGTTAAGGACTAAAAATAAATCAAAAAATATGAAAAAAGTAAGACATTATATTGAATAAAAACACTGTTTTAAGCTACTTAATCGCAGGTAAACATTTATGTGTAGCGGCGTAATTTCTAGACTTTTAAAAATTAAAAACCATCTAAAACAACTAAATAATAAATGTACAGCCTCCATTGCTTTCCCCATCTGCTCAGGCGTATATTGTTTTCTAGGAGCCATCTAGAACAAAATCAGTGAAAACCAGTTAATGACACTTTTTTTACCCAATGATCGACACATTGTTCTTTACTGGTATTCTTGTTTCAATCGGTGTATTTCAAATATGTACTTAACTAGCAAAATAATTAGAACTAAGTTTGCTTAGCAACCAAAAAAGTCAGTAAAAGCATAAGTATGAACAGCTGTCGGATTTAGGAGGAAGTCACTTTCTCAGTACCAGTAATGAACATCCTGTCTAAAATAAAGAAAAGGGTGCCGCGATGCAAGACTGATTATAAAATTATATCTAAATTCATCGAACTTTACAAAAAATCTAACAAAATACAATAATATTTAATAATAACTAAGTTGTAAGCAAAAACGTGTACTCACTTTCTTATCGATTCGCATAAAACTTCTGCATTTATTTTTGATATCGACCCGGCATCACATTCAACTCCTCCATGTCTTGCAACGAAATGTCAGATTCTCGTGACGTTTTAAAAAATGACAGTCGGGAGTTAGTTGTATATGGTTTAGTATTGCTATGTGGTAAATTAAATCTCTAAGGCTTACTTTACACAAATTAAAAAAATAATGTCGATGACTGGCGCTTGTCGATTACTGGTTCCATCACCTTATTGAAAAAGAAAATTAATTAAAACTAATATTTACAGTGAAAGGAAACACATGTCCTTAGAAAAGGTCAAGTTATAAAATTAAACACGACAACAAAATATGACACGGATATATAGTGATATTTTTTATTTCTGTCGCTTCAGTAAAGTAGAAACGACAAACAAATCTTATAAAAAGACCTAAAATGGAAGAAACAATTTTTAGTGCTATTAAATTAGTTTAATTCAGTTTCGACGACGTCAGAATTGACTCCAATATGATTGAATACTAACAGAATGCAATCAAATCATGATTGATCAAAGGTATTTTTTTGATTATGGGCTTTGTACGTTTATGACGCCCAATTGTTCAGTGTAAGTATTTTGACTAGTGCAGTACCTAGGGTTGTTAAATTAGATTAAATTTCCTTAAAATATAGTAGATTTTATTCATGTTGTAAATAACCTTTATTAAAATAGCGGGTCTCAGCATCTACAAGCAAAAACTCAGCATAATGCCGACCAAGCTTCCGTAAGAGGTCTTGATAGCGCTGGTCTTCCTTTAGAACTCATATAGGTTACGCCGACAAACGGACCTACGCTATATAAGATACAAAAAAATCTTAACGAAATTAAAACAATACAACTAACGAAATTAAAACAATACAAAATACCTATAGAACAAAGCTGCAAGCTATCGCTAGTAATCGAAATATGCATATACGATACAATAAACTCTTATATTATCTTTAATTAGCGAGTCCAAAGATAAGAAGGTCACAAAATGGCGGCGAGAATTAACCTAAGCTAGATAAAAGTCTAAATTTTAGACTTTTTACAAGATAAACACTATATTTTGCATAATCTTTGCACTGTTCGCCTAACTTGGTAGGTATTGCGCGTCTGATAAGGAACTGCTAGAGTGTTCACAATAGCAGCTCTGTGGAAGTTTTATGAGCTTACATTATTACTTTTTGTACACAAACTAAGAATATTCAATATAACAAGAATTATTCCTTATTCTATTTTTGTTACAATAAACAGTTACACTCGGGTGTACTACACGTAGCATGTGTTCTTGTAAAATTATCGGGCAATTACATTTCAATTGACGTTCTTAACAAAACTTTTCATACTTAAACGTCAAAGTTAACTAGCAAAGCTGCGTGCGATGATGAATATGATGATGAACAATAAAGGTATAAAACTGTTCTCTTCTTGGGAAACATCACACTAATATAATAAATCCGAAAGTTTGGATGGATGTTTGTTACCTCTTCACGTCAAAAGTACTGAACGGGTCGGGCTGAAATTCTGCATACAGGTAATTCTAATCCTGGAATCAAACATACTTTTTATCCTATAAATCAGTTCCCGTGGGATAGAAACGTTTCCATAGGAACAACGCGTGCGAAGCAGCGGGGTGCAGTTAGTAGATAATAGTTATAAGTATTTTACAGATATCACTAAGCCTCTAGCATTCATATCTGAAAAATCAATAAACGTTTGCCAAAAACTAGTCGCTCGCTAAGCACTGAAACCTAACCCAGATAAGATATGGCCTAGGTCTTGATAAAACGCTGAATTTACTAAAAATACGATAAAAGTGATCCATCTAGCACACTACTGTGTCTAACGCGAACTGGTTTGTACTGAGCAAGTTAGTGTGTTTACTGGGTAAGTGTTTTAAACTGTACACTAGCCAAACTAGTTTATAAGCATGTCTGTATATATATTTGTTGCTCTTTCACGCAAAAACTACGGAACGGATCGGGCTGAAATTTTGAATACAGGTAGTTCTAGGCCTGGAATAACACATAGGCTACTATTTTATCCCATAAATCAGTTTCCGTGGGATAGGCGTGCAAAGCCGCGGGGCGCAGTTAGTAAATAAATAATTATAATCATCATCATTTTCATTCTCTAGCCCCAAGCTAAGCAGAGCTTGTGTTATGTGTACTAGATAATACTTAATACAATACAAAACGTATACCTATAGATATATTATATATATTAGATACTTTTTATTCTACATAGAAAACACACAGTACACCCTGAACATATCGTCTCTAGAATCAAAGATATTTTTTGTTAACATACTTTTTCATTTCACTTATTTATTCCACCGTACATATTTTATACATACACTTAATATTGTTGTAATCTAATTTCATATTAATTAAACTATAATTATTATAATATTATAGGACAAAAAATACAAAATATTTAACACCATAAGGGATTGTACGCAGGAGAAGAGACATAAAAGTAAAAATATACTTACTAGTATTTAGGTAAGTAAATAAAATATACTCGGAAAAGAAAGAAAGTCACAGAAAAAGAATTATTGCAGGAAAATCTTTTACGACACCGGTTTTATCCGAGCAAATCGCTGAAAACAAAGTTTGTAACATTTTTTGACTTTGAAAGTATTCAAAGAAAAATTCAACATTTTATACGTGTCTCGTACATTTTCGAATTCGTATCTTTTTCGTGTGTGTGTAATTTTATATGAAATGTGTATTTTTATCAGACTAAAAAGCTAGCCTAAGCTCTTCTCACGTTTACTAATAAGAAGCTTATTTACAAGATAGTATACAGAAGGGTGTGAAACCCTTTTGTGTAAACATAATAGACATAAATGAAACAAACCTCGGCACACCTTTGCCCATTCACGCCATTGAATGGGCCACCCTATACCGTTGGCCTAAAATAGAAGATGTATTTAGGTACATATTATCGCAAAACCGTTGGCAAATTCAAGTGTTAAAATTATAATTATTTGTATTGAAAAGATTTTAACAAAGATGGCCGTTTTGTATCTTTGGTTTAGGCCATTTATCTCGTTGCCAATACAAAATGGTGTAACGCCTTTTTAATCAAATGAACATAGGGGGTTACCTTTCAAACGGTCCGGTGGTTCTAAATTTTTTATATGTTGTCTAGGATTGACAGTAAGTGTAAATGCAAGATGCATATTTTCCCCTTGATTTTTTTTTGGATTTCTATTAATATATTTAATATTTAGCACAACAGAAAGTTTTTTTTCTTCCTATTCGTATTCTTTCACACGCACTTTTCCATTTATTTAACACTAACAGCACCTCGCAGTTTCACCCGCGTAGTCAAAGTCAAAGTCAAAGTCAAAGTCAAATCGTTTATTTCTTTAGACTTACAAAATAAGTACTTAGACAAGTCAATTTTTTTTAATCGGTGCAGAGTAGTTTCTGAGCCTATTCCATGCAAACAAACAAACAATCAAAACTTTCCTCAATAATATTAAAGATTACGAAATATTTTACAAATGTTTATTGCTTGTTAGCAAAACGTCATGAAATTATTACAAAAAATTATTTAAATCATTTGTAGTTTCAAAACAGAAATAATAATGTAAGAATCTAAGAATACACATAAAAAAAGCACACGAAAACGACGAAAACATGTTCTGGTTTTTTTTTCTAAATAAACAAACGTTAACAACACCCATATTATTTTAAAACTATAGAAGCAGTTTAATCTAGGCATACAAGACATAAAAAAAAGATTTTCATACCAAATCAACACTCCACACTTTTCGCCAGAAACTCGTTTTGCATGGCAATTAAGATATTCAATATGTTACCAATAGAATTAAAGGACTTGCCTTTTTCCGTAATATTACATAATTTTTATCTAGTATGCACTAGATAGGGACCTACCTAAGGCGAGATATGACTTCTTTTTATCTGAGATAAAGACTTAGAAACTGGGTATTTTTTTGTAATCGCTACTATGTGCATTAAAATAATGATGATAACTGCACTAATATTAGGTCCTTACATATGAAATTGGCGTTTTTCGTACTGGCCACTTTAATCACAAATTTCTCCTCTTTGGTAAGGAATTCCAAATTCAAATTTGTACAGCTATAGACTCATGTCTTTGTGCTTCGATGATCGTCATTCATTTGTTATTTTTCTTCTGTTTTTTTCTGTTTGCGTCACTCATTTTACAAAATGGAAAACTTAAAATTTCGCATTATTTACGAGTACGAGTTCCGCCGTGGCACTAGTGCTGCGGAAACAACTCGAAGGGTGAATGATGTGTATGGCGGTCGTGTTGCAAAAGAAAACACAGTTCGTTTTTGGTTCCAACGTTTTCGTTCTGGAAATTTCGACCTGCAGAACAAGCCCCGGCCTGAGACTCAAGTTGATAATGAAGAGTTGAAGGCTATTGTGGAAGCGGATCCATCGCAAACCACGTCCGAGTTAGCTGCAGGCTGCGATGTTAGTGATAAAACTGTTTTAATTCACTTGAAGCAAATTGGGAAGATTAAAAAGCTTGAAAGGTGGGTACCTCACGAATTGACTGAAGCAAACCGGCAAACGCGCGTCGACTGCTGCGTTACATTACTAAACCGGCACAATAATGAAGGTATTTTAAACCGATGAAAAATGGGTTCTTTACGATAATCGGAAGCGCTCAGCGCAATGGTTGGATCCTGGCCAGCCAGCCAAATCCTGCCCCAAGCGAAAATTAACCCCAAAAAAGTTACTTGTAAGCGTTTGGTGGACTAGTGCCGGTATTGTTCATTACAGTTTTCTCAAATCTGGCCAGACTATTACGGCTGATGTCTATTGTCAGCAATTGCAAACCATGATGGAAAAGATAGCGGCTAAACAACCTAGGCTGGTCAATCGCTCCACGCCACTGCTGCTTCACGACAACGCTAGACCACACACTGCGCAACAGACGGCTACTAAATTAGAAGAGCTTCAATTGGAAAGTCTAAGACATCCTCCGTACTCCCCGGACCTTGCTCCAACAGATTACCATTTTTTTCGAAATTTGGATAACTTCTTGCAAGGGAAAAAATTCAACTCCGATGGGGCAGTCCAAATCGCCTTCAAAGATTTTATTGATTCCCGTCCGACTGGTTTTTTAGTAAAGGGATCAATGAACTACCTATAAGATGGCAAAAGTGCATAGAAAATAATGGTTCATACTTTGATTAATTAAATATATTATATTAAAAAATATTCGACTTTTTGTTCCTCCCATACAAAACGCCAATTTCATATGTAAGGACCTAATATTTTCAACAGATAAACTTATTATTATATACAAAGAAAATAACAATACACTTCCAATAAATTCGTCACACTTTACAATTGAGCTAACTGCAGACTGTTTCAAATAATCTACAGGTAGCTCAACTGTTCCATAATTATATTATCAGTACCAGTCGGAAGTTCCCGCTACGCTGGCTGCATTGCCCCGCTGTATGGCAATGCTGATGCGCTGCGCCAGATACTTACCAGGTCTCGGGTCACGCGTCGCTTCGACCAGACGCTAAGAGAATGATTGTTTCAATAACAGTGTTATTCAAGTATCACGTGACATGCCTTTAACAAAAGCCTTTAACAAAAAGTTTTCTACAAAATGTTGATTCAAATTTTTTCACAACATAAGCAAACAATCTTGAACTTTTTTATTGATTGAAACTTTTATAATTATTAAAAAACAAAAGAGCTTTCACAATCAATGCAAACAATACGGCAACATATCTAACCAGACTAAAAACTTCAACAGTAAGAAACCTTAATAATTCTTTTTATGAATTCGAGAGAAGGAAGCCATTGGTATAACTCAAAATTAAAAGTTCGCAAGTAGCGTTTGTATGTAAATCTCACTTATTGTCTTGAAACCTCTGATTGTTCAGCTACTTTTATTATAACAAAAGTTACCGTCTTATAGAGAATAAAATGAAAGAAATTAAATACACTTCTTCTGGCGCCACCTCGAGGCAAAACTGAACAATAAGCCCGAACATAATAGATTAACAACACCAACAAACAGCCTTTAACGAGCCTTTAAGAAAAATATATAATATGTATCTAGAACAAAAAAATGGACAAATTTTGAGGAATAATTTTTAAAAGGGACTCACCGAGTGCGGTTTTTAAAATGAAAGGGATATTGGTTTGTACAAACTTAAAAGATTACCTTAATGACGTAGTTTGTAATAGAAATCTCGGGAAATAACTAGGTAGGCAATACTCTATCCAAGCAAAAACAGGTCCGGAGCGGGTACCCCAAGGGTCGGTCCTTTCAGCTCATCTGTTTGGGATATACATTACTGATCTTATTGAATATCTGGAATCTTCTTTGCTGATGTTGGGAAATTCTTTGCCAACCCACTTTACACTCAAGCCAATTATAGGATGACTTAAACTGTATTCAAACATGGACTAAAGACTGGAATATCAAACTTAATGTATACAAATTTAGTGTCCTACATCTGGCACAAGCAAACCTAAAGAAAACATACATTTTGAACACCCCTATCCCTTCTGTTAACCAAGAAAAGACCTGGGCATCACTACTAAATTCTAATGGGAAGATCACACCACAGGAATAGTGAAGAAAGCTGCCTCATTTATCTATGTTATAAGAAGACTCTTCCACACAATGACCATAGGTATTCCTAAAAATCTATTAAACTTATATTAGACCTTTATTAGAATATGGCTTTAAAACTTGGAGCTCCTACTTACAAATTGACATAAACTTACTGGAGAGTGTACAAGGAAAAGCAACAAAAAATCTCAAAAGGCTTCACCGTCGTCTTATCCAGAGAGACTAGACGCCCTACGCCTTACTCCTCTAGAGTACAGACGCCTCCGTGGTGATCTGATATAGACCTTCAAAATCCTATCACACACCTACAACCTGCCTGACATACACAATATATATACCCTGAAGGTGCCATTTAAAACAGCTAGAGGCCATAGTCTCAGAGTAGCCCGTTCTTCATCTAACATCAACATTGCCCATCACTTCCTAAGTAACCGAGTGGTGCACAACTGGAACCGGCTTTCTGGAGAAATTGTAACAGCTCCCTCGGTAAACAGCTTTAAAACAGACTCAACCACTGGCAGACGAACGCACAATCTGACCTTAAGTGTCAAACTGTAGTGAACTTTTTTGAAAAAAAAAAACACTATGATATAGACATACCAGCTTTCACACACACAACAATTTAAATTGATTAATTGAATAGTCTGTTAATTTATTTTTTGACATTATTTACTTATAATAAACTAGCAGCGACTTGCGGTTTCACCCGCGTAGTTCCCATTTCCGTGGGAACTCGGGGATAAAAATATAGCCTATGTCACTCTCTGAAAAGTAAGCTTTTTAATGATGAAAGAATTTTTTTAATCGGTCCAGTAGTTTCGAAGCCTATTCAATACAAACAAACAATCGAATATTTCCTATATAGATATGGATATAGTAGAGAGAGAATACCTAGAAAAATGAAAATTCAATTTAATGTGGTATACTCATAGCGATAACTAATAGAAGGTAATTTGTATATGTATATTCCTGACCAGTTTCTGTTTATATTTGGTGTGCTATAAACAATATTTGTATTGTATTATATTGTATTATAAACTCGTATAGTGTGTGTTATTTACAAGGTGTTTGCATGTAAAACGTAGGTCGGTGTAGAGTCTAGTGGGTCACCAAGGTACAGTTTGTAAACAAATAGGTAACACGATTACCTATCATTGTTACTGAGATGTCACCTTATTGTCTAACCTTGTTTTTAAAAAACAACCTGGCTTTTAAACCCCTCAACTTAGACGTATAGTCGAGAGGTTAAGGTATAGATTCGATCAGCAAATGCGTTGATAAAATTGTAAGGTTGAATGTAAGAAATGTACTAGTTAGAACTATGGACTGTACTTTGCAGATGTCATTGTTGTTCTACTTGGAAATATGACAAAGTTTAGATGTTTTATAATTTTAATCTTTTTACAGTATTAAGTATTTATAGCATTCATTCGACCAGATCATCAACTGTCTCGTTGGTTTAGCGGTCAGCATGTTCAACCGCTGATTATGAGGTACTGGGTTCAAATCCCGGGTCGAGCCAATGTATGCTATTGGGGTTTTTCTAGCAAGAAAATTTCACAGTAGCAGCCTGGAGTCAGGAAGTTGGCGGTGTAACACCTCCTACGCCCTAAACTCTTCGCGGTCGTGTCTGCCGTCCCATCGGATTATGAGAGTGAGGTAAATAGATAGTGCATTTGTGTTTGCGCGCACACTTATGCACTATAATATGTCCTGCACACCTAGTCTTCGTTGAGACTGGCCGCCATGGCGCTAGGAGGGCATAATTTATTATTACAATCAGATCTTGGTAATTAAGTGAGTTTACTCTGAGATTCCATAGACTATGTTTACCACATTTTGATGGAGTGTGTCCGCAACATCATTTAGAGATGGTATTTTATCATTTAGTTATAGGGATATCGGTCACTGCAACAGCGTACTAGCCGAGCCTGTTTCAGACGCAGCTAGAGCGCTGTAAGAATTGGTTAAGTTAGGAAATTCGGTTATATTTTTGTAGTTTATAAGATTTGATTTCATTCTAAGTGCATTTTGTTTTAGTTTATAAGATAATTTTTTCTTTGTTTCGCTCACCGGGCGTCATAAACCCATATTCAAGAATTATAAAAAAATATTAAAAACACAGTATGTTGGGTACATACTGTGATCTTTTAGGGTGTGCGATAGAAATCTGGCAGGTATCATGATATTATTTTTTATGAGCCTTATTTACAGTTTGGTTTCGATGTGTAATTTTTCGAGATATTTTACGTTTTCTGGGATTTTATTATAGATTTTCATTGCCATCGAGTTTGAGGAGGATTGGTAGATTATAAGGATTATTTGTCAGTACCTATTAATGGCGGGCTTTGTTTTTTTCCTAAAGTTTCCATCGTAGGTAGGTATCTACTACACCGGTCACGAGGGGAATAATTGTTAAATGTTATCAAATCTCGAAAGATTAAAACAAAAGAACTTTAGTTCATAAGTTTTTTTTTATTCCTTTGTTTGTTCTTTTTTGTTATATTTAGTTTTTGCTACAAAACGTTCGTTTGTATGGATAAACAACCTTCTTGGCATATCAAATAAATAGTCGGCTAAAACATACGATTAAAAAAAAAGATAAAACACACGTAAACGCCTCCAAATAATTTTACTTTTTCTGTGTGCATTTTATGTACGAGTATTTATGAAATTTATTTCCATAAATACCTCCAATAAATATGCACATAATTTTTGATTTGATATGATTATTTTAGGAGAAATCTTAAATACGTTAGAAAATAGTAATAAATAGTGCATATGTACGAGTAGTGCTACCTATAAGTAAATAATCTTATAGGTAAGAATAAAATAAAAACTAGGTAATCACAGGGTTATAGGTGACAGAATAAAATAAAATGGAACTCATAACTTCGTCAGACAATTGCAATCATTAGTACCTACCTAGTTATAATTTCTCTTGAAATTAGGGCAAATATACAATAATTCATCTGAGTGTCATCTAGCATGACAGTTATTTTTTATCATTGACCTGTATTGTAATCTTTTTATTGTTTTTGCAAAGATTTATCAAAGGAGACTGCAGTTAGTCATTTTGTGCCGACCAGATCCAGTATTCAGTTATTATTGCATTCATACCATAAGGTCAGAGATTAGTGAGTTTGAGTTAAGATCACAGTATTGTACCCATTTAGGGTATTGCAAGGAAAACCAGCAGGTACCCTTTTTATTAAAATAAACTTTCTGTTTAGAACACTAATCAACAATTAAATTTTCGAGTCATTGAGGAAGTCTTCAAGTTAGTCTTCGTAATATTTTTATGATAATTTTTCGGTTTGGTTAATAAAATATTTTATTTTTAAGAAATTTTACGTTTTCTGGGATTTTATAATATTTTATTACCACCATCGAGTTGTTGGTTTTTTCGTTCTGAATTTGGCTTCACCGGGTTATGTTTCCAGAGAAGGTAATATTATTAAATAAGGATGAAACATTATATAGGGTTGTTGAAGTGTAAAAAGAAAGTTTTTACTGTTAATGCTAATGTTTATATGTGCTAATCATAAAATACTAGCTAAAAACAGTAAATGACCAAATTAGAACTTACCGGGTCTGATAATTTTTAAACTTGTCTGTTTTAATTTTTTGTCCTCTTCAAGCATTTTTTAGATGTTTAGAAATAAAGTAGCTTAACAAACAACATTCAACTTTTTTCTTTTATACTCAGATGAACATAAAATCAACACATCAAAATATATGTTATATTTTACCGTAAGGATTTATTGGAGGTGGTTTGTCCACCTGCGTTTCCCGAGTTCACTTATGCGTTTTGAATAGTTTAGCAACTGGGCTTCCCTTTTGCGTGACGCATTTTGTTTCCTATTGCTCAATCCTCCACCATAAAACTAACTTGAACCTCCCTTCCAGACCACATGACAACCTAATCCAAGATGGTGGATACACAGCACTTCTGTCTGCGATGGAACAACTACCAGTCCAGCATCACGAGTGCGTTCGAGAACCTTCGTGATGACGAAGACTTTGTGGACGTGACGCTGGCCTGCGACGGGCGGAGTCTGAAGGCACATAGAGTGGTGCTGTCAGCCTGTAGCCCCTATTTCAGGGAGCTGTTGAAAGTAAGTTGTATTTGTAAACTAGTTTGTACCTACTAAGGTTATTTGCAACGGGACCACTTGTTTACTATGGTTTGAGTTTTGATGTGTCCAATATTTCGGCACACTTAAATATAACGTTAGTATTAATAACCATGATGGATTTAAACGTTTTGAACTAGTTTGTGTCCACGGCTGCGTACGAGCCTGGATAAAAAGTAGAAATCAATTCAAAACATTCTTTTATATTCCATACATGTAAAAATATACATTATAGCTCCCATGGTCTCCTGAAAATTTACATGGGAAGATTTAATGAGATGTAATACGATACATCTGTATCGTGCAATATACATGATAGCTGCCGTCGGTGAAACCCATTAGAAATACATCGTCACTAAAATACGAGTCCTTAAGGTGTCCCCCTTACAAAAAATCTACCTTTAAAGATTTTAGATTTTTTGTAAGGGAGGGGGTGATTTTTTTTGAAATCCAGCTTCACCTCATAGGGGGGATTTCAAGAGGAAAACTGGAATAACACAGTATTATTACGTTCGTTAAAGATAAATGTTTAAAAGCTGGTGCGATCACCTTTTGTTTTTCGTATACTGGAGTCCTGGATTTGTGACGTCAGCGTGGATAATTGTATGAAAAAACAAAAGACAACCGCGTTTAAATATATATCTGTATTGGACAGTTCTTGCACAGACACACTAACACATTTTCGTCTTCATAATAATGCACGATAAAATTTTACGAATGCTTTGACGTCCAATTCAATTCAATTCATGAAACATATACATACATATATTTTGCCTTCAGTTATTCTTAAAATACAATTTTTTATACTAAACAAAAACATGAAATAGAAAATTTGTGCTAGTAGAAATATGAGCAGTGTGTATGTAACTCTCGACTTTGACCAAATTTAAAATAGATAGGCGACAAAATAAATACCAATGTCATTAAAACGGTTTGCAGTAACGAATGCTCTATGAATATTTTATTTCGATTCCAGCGGTAATCGAGTTTTTGTGTATATTTCACTTTAATTTCATCCTGCATTTTATTACAAATATTTTCTATTTGTATTTCATTTTGGGGTTGCGTAACTTAATGACAAACAACAGAAACATATTTTTGACATATGGGAAAAGAACTTACGACAAAATCATTTAGGTAGGTACCATTCTTTTAACGATATAGATTCATTTCATGGTAGGTATTTTATTGTTATAAGTATTTATAGAACCGGCAAATTCGCTTAAATACGCCGTGAGGTATACTCAACCTCAACAGCCTGTATTGGTCCACTGCTGGACGCAGGCCTCCCCCTGATAAGCGACATATTGTCATTTGTCTCATGGGGCTAATTCCCATAATACCCAGGCTGGTTTGCCACGATCGCAGTTCTGTGGATTATTCTGCACGCTTCAGGAGCGCTGCTGCCCGCCCCTCGATAGATATCCCTTAGTCGTCTCTTACGACACAAAAGTTGGGGTGGTGCAAGTTCTAAGCCAGCACAGTAAGGGGTTCTACCGTGTCTGATATGTCAGTAGCAAGTTAAGCTATTGGTCCTGCGTCTGGTCCGGTCGAGTCTTTTACACTATACTGTCTTGCGCACCTGACTAGTCTCCGTCGAGACTGGTCACAGTGGCCGAAATTCGACTAGGAGGGTATCTTCATCCTCATTTGCAACTCTATGCCACCAGCATAGGGTCGCCAATGAAATGATAATGACCCGAATATATCAAAGCTGCTTGGCTGCAGCAAAGATTTGAAACTGAGCTCTATCTTCTCTTGAATAGCTACCACTCGCAACTGTCCACTACTGAACGTGCGTGCGTTACTGAGTTAGGGGGTCGATTGTTACGCCGCGTCAGCCTTGACTCCACGTCATCAACATAAGAGCTCCTTTATCTAATAAAGCTCTGTGGAAGTTTATATATCAGTCCAACTTTATACAAACCAACAACTAAGATTATTATTTATAGAACTTTATCACCCCTAAACCTTCACCTCCTTATCTAGCATAATAAGCCGTAAATCTCTCCTGACTGCAATATAAGTCATCTGTTTTTATATTTGATAGACAAAGCAGAGATTTCCCAAATGACCAAAATATTCTGAAATACAACTCATGCGCTGCGCCAGATACTCACCAGCTCTCATCACGTGTCGTTACGACCAGATTCTCCTGTTTGGAACCTGGAGGACTCTCGGTACCCCTAGGACCTAGGGTCTAAACTCCAAAGAGAGCTAATTCGTAAGCTGAAAAATAAAGCAAACATAAATACGAGTATAAATATAAGAATCGTTTATTGAACACAGATACAATGTTTCAGTACGATATTGAATCCGTAGCATCCCGGACTAGCCTAGGCTGTATTTCATGACCGAGTACATAACAATCATATATTTGAACCTGTGGCCTACTGCTGGGCAAAGGTCTCCCCCAAACTCTTCCAGGAATCACGTTCGTTGGCCAGGTTCCAATATATCCAGAATGTACTGAGATCGTCTCCTTGGTCGGCCTCAGGTACCCACTGTGTGACGACCCGAGCCTACCTTTCTGGATACCTCAACCTCAACCTCACCAGCCTGTATTGGTCCACTGTTGAACGCAGACCTCCCTCTGAGAAGCGCCTTATAGATAATTTATCTAATGGGGATAGTGCCCATAACCCTCACGCTGGACATGCGGGTTGGGGATCGCAGTCCGGTGGTAGAATGTTCTCCAGGAGGCGCTGGCGCCCCCCGGTTTATATCCCTTAGACGCCTTTTCCGACACCCACGGGAAGAGAAGGGGTGCAATTTCAAAGCCAGCACCTCACAGCTCGGCATTTTAGCTTAGAATAACACATAGGCTATTCATCCCATAAATCAATTCCTGGGATAGGCGTGCAAAGCCGCGGTCGCAGCTAATAACAATAATATATTAATATGCCCTGTATAACAATATGCCTAAGTAAACAATCATAGCTAACTAAATTCCTTCCGCAGTCAACGCCATGCAAGCACCCGGTGATCGTGCTACAAGACGTGGCGTTCACGGACCTGCAGGCCCTGGTGGAGTTCATATACCACGGAGAGGTGAATGTGCACCAGCGCAGCCTGTCCTCCTTCCTGAAGACGGCGGAGGTCCTGCGGGTATCGGGCCTGACGCATAATGATGAGGCGCAAGGGGTAAGTTGTAGATTATGACTTTATTGCTTCATCAATTAAAAAGAAAAAAAAGGCATAAAAACCTTTGGAGTTCATCATTCAGACATTTTCATTAAGAGCGGCCAACCCGTCTTACTTTTCATACAAACGCTCTTACGTGATACGTAACTACGTACTTTTTCTGAAACTTTTATCTTGTGCACTATAATCTAGGTTTCTACAACAACAAAAAATCTAAATTTGAGTAGAAACAAATTCAGTATTAGCCTCCAAAAATCTGCTTTTTTGCACAAATTTTACCTGAACTTTGGGCGTTCATAATTTACTAATAAATTGTAAAAGTAAAGTAGATATTTAGATTGAAACCTTGCAAATGTAATGGAGATTCTAAACGACAACAAGATTTATTTCACAAACTTGTACTTAGGCTTACTTAAAAACACGTGTTTTTTTTATCTACAACTTCTATAGTTTAAAAAAAGTTTTTGAAAAACTTTTGTGTACAAACAACACAGTGTCTATCAATACAAATCGTAGTTGTTTGAAGTTTAAATTATATATATTTCTGTGCAATACTATCGCATTATTTTGTTTCTTCTAATAATTTAACCCCTAGCGATAGCATTATTTTGTTTCACAGGTTCATAAATTGAAAAAGACTCAATAAAATCTATTTATTTGTATTGCGTAAAAATTACATGACAATTTTAGGGCGCTCAATACCAATAAAAGCTATTTTCAAAATAGCTTGTGGTTAAAGACAATTGACTAATAGATTAATAAGACTTATTATTGTACAGAGCAGTGTACAGTATCTTATTATACAAATTAAAATCTATATTTATAAAAGAAAGTCGTGTTAGTTACACTATTTATAACTCAAGAACGGCTGAACCGATTTGGCTGAAAATTAGCGGGTAGCTTAGAACCAGGAGACGGACAAAGGATATCCAGTTCTCGTGGGACTTGACATGAAAAAATCCATGGGGGCGAAGCCGCAGGGCACAACTAGTGATTTATAAAACTTTGCAGACTTTAGATTCTAAATTCAATTAGTAGACAAGAGCTAGCAGATTTGAAACTATTATAATGAAAGTTTTACGCAGATCAGGTTCAATACAAAAATCGATCTAACGACGACACTCTTCCCAACAGCCACTCCTCCAGAGCATGCGAGCGACGACCGCGCCGTCCCCCCACACGCCCCCGCACGCGGCGCATACCCCGCACCTGGGGCACACGCCCAGCTACACGGAGAAGCTGGAGGAAGCTCTCCTGCAGCCCACCTCCAGCGTCAACCCCATGATCAGGCGCCTGCCGCTCCCCTCGCGCCGCGTGTCCCGCTCCGCCGACAACTCCCCTGATGTTATCAAACGTCCGCGTCATGACAACAATAATACTGAACAGGTATGACGATTCAACTTTTAAATCCATCTTGGCTCATCATCGACATCACCAGCACCCTATATTAATCCACTGCTAGACATAGACCTCCCCCAATGAGCGCCACAGCGCACTGTCTTCAGCTTGACGCATCCAGCATCTACCTGCAGTCTTTCACAGATCGTCATCCCACCTGGCCGGAGGGCGTCCGTTACTAAGTTATACTCAAGAACCGCTTACCTCGGTTGTCGATACTTCGCGAGATATGGCCGGCCCACTGCTACTTCAGCTTGCTAATTCATTGCAACCATCTTAGTTATTAACACTAAAGTCTTTTATATTCTTATTCAATATTTTTGTAACAGCCGCAGATCCACGCTGCTGATTTCTCCACCAAGAACCACCACCCGGTGAATAACACGCGAGCCCACGAGTCTGGCAACAACGGCAATGGGATATCCAACAGCAGTTCCTCACCGTCTCCGAGGCTGATGGATGAGGTGAAGAACGAGCCTCTGGACATGATCTGTCCATCCAACCCTGACATGGATCGGAGCACTGATGACACGCCGCCTCACTCGCATAGACCTATTGTGAGTATGACTTTAAAAATCACACGTTTTAGGAAATCTTAAGTCTATAGCGACCCGTTCCGGCTTCGCACGAGTGGATTTTTTTTAAACACATAAATATATGCATATGTTACTCAGGGATAGTATAATGTAGCATTCTAATGGAGAAAGAATTTTTGAAATCGGCCCAGTAGTTTCGGAGCCTATTCTATACAAACAAAAAATCAAATATTTCCTCTTTATAATATTAGTAAAGATACTATAGACAAATTTTCCCTCCTTTTGATATTATATCATAATTAATGAGGTTTTAACTTGATTAAAAAAATCACATACCAACCAAAATGTAAATAGATATCGTTTAATTTCTACCTCCTTTGTACTCTCAGTCAAACCCAAATATTTAGTAAGTCATTCTTGGGATTTGTTTTCTAGGGGGGAAACTATACTTCAATTAAATGAATTCCAGCTTTCCCCCTTAGGCAGGGATTTGTCAAGGGGTAAACTGGAATAACCCTTTTTAAATACCTACGTCTTTCTTGTCAACAAGATAACAACAAAGTTGTCATCATCCAAGAAAATCCCAGGCATTATGAACAGTAGATGTTTATTTCTCGTACCCAGTATACAATATGTACCTACAGTACTTAGGTACATGTCTGGATGTACCATTCCCCTTATCAGTGCACAAGGAAGTCTAGATTCCTACCTACCAAAATTCTGTGTCATTCATAGACTCGACTAAATAACAATCAGTCTACACACGGGTTCACCTTGACATTGCTAACCTGACCCTACGGCGACATCTCAATTTCAATGACCATTACTTCATTTATCACCGGCTCAAAGAACTGATCGATACTTGGCGAGTAATGTTTGACATACAAATGAAATGCAGCGTTCGTATGACATTGACGTTGTTGGAAGTTAGACGAATAAACAGTACAACAACTCAACGAACTTGTGGATTACAGACGGAAATCAAGTTCCAATTTGGAATGTTCGTGAGACACAATTCGATTCGCTCCGACGACAGATACATAAACATCATGATCAAAAATTCGAGGATAAAAAAATTAAAATAAGTAATTGTTAACCTGTGTGGTACGCCAAAATATCCATTTCGGATAGGAATACAATAGTTGTTATGTAAGAGAAACTTGATATATTCTACATGAATGAATCGTTCGCAAGTTTTGTCAACAATTTCAAATTCATTGAGAAACGAGGTAACCTGTTTAAACTAGCAGAGAGTTATACTACCAGGCTTTCTCGAACCATTTTCTTTAAGTAAGTACTGTTTAAAATCTCGAAGAGTAAAAAGAAAAGAAGGGAAACTTAAGTTGCTTCATATAGCCAGATGGACCAATAAAAAGAATAAAGGTGGCTTTTGTTCAGCAGAGGATAAAAATGCCTCGTGACGTTGATGAAGAAAATTTATTTGACAAGTCTACGTAGATATGTACGTACCTCCTTATAAAGCCAAATATTAAAATCATTTAATCCAAAAATAAATACTTTTTTGTCTGGAAAGTATGCTTATCATATTGCGTGTAATTGTCAAGGGCTGTGGATTTTGTTATATATTATTTTGTATACAATAAAGTAAAGATAGATATTAGAGATAAGTTGAAAACAACTAGTACTTACTCGGAAATAAAATTTTGAATAACAATCTTGAAATATTTTTCTATACAATAGCAAAAGAAAAACAAATCATTTAAATCTTCCTCACATTGACGAAACAATCAGCGAACATCCTCGTAATTAAAAAAAAAGGTGCAGTGGAGCATGGAACCTCCTTTTTTTAAGTCAATATAAAAAATCCATAACAATAATAAGACTTGAGATACTGTTTTCACATTGACTATGGCGACGTCTAGCTATCTAGAATAGTACGTGGAACCTGTAAGCGTCACGTTACGTCGTGTCGTATGACGTATCGATAGATGCTTTAGTGCTCGAGGCTCCGATGCGAAGGACGACGGACGAGCTCCAATTCGACTATATTAGGCACTCCATATTTAGGCACAGACTAATAGGCACCGATGATAGGTACCTCCCTACTTTTTTAATTCATCAGTAATGAGAAAAAAAAATCTAATCACATTTCACATCATCACATCACATCATACTAATATTATAAATGCGAAAGTATGGATGGATGGATATTTGTTACCTACCTCTTCACGCCAAAATTACAGAACGGAACGGGCTGAAATTTTGCATACAGTTCATTCTAATCCTGGAATCAAACATATTTTTTATACCATAAGCCAGTTCCCGTTGGATATAAATCACCTTCCATAGGATCACGTTTCCATAGAAACAATTCACGCGAAGCCGCCGGGCGCAACTACCTTAAAATAACGTCAAGAACCAAAGCTATATCTCAAACGCGAAAATATTATCGTAGGCAACAGTTAGAAAACTATCGACTAAAAAGCAATATAACGATGTTCTTTCAACATAAAAGGCTCTATAGAAAACTTAAATTGCAACTTGAGTTGTAGGATCCTTATTTAAATTTTACGCCATAGACACTCATAGCTGTGCTAAGTACTTTTTGTAGCCTTTTTACTTCTCAATCTAAACTTGGAAGATTATACTTGTTGTTACTCTATAACTCAGATTACCTGAAAATTACATTGTAGAAGTTTGGGTGCTTATTTTCTTACGAAGTTCTACAAAATATTTAGTTAGGCACTGAAGTTACAATAGGTAGGAAGTTACAATAGGTAGGTACATTAAAAACCTTGAGAATTTGCCAAGTTTGTTTGAGCGAACTCTCGGGGTTTGAGAAAGAACATGGTAAATTATGCTGTTATCAAAGTTATTAATAGCTTTCGAAGGTTTTCAATTCATCTTTCACAATCAAATAACCGATCGTACGATATTCGTCATTAGAGCAGTAGTAATCAAGAAAAAAACTAAGTTACATTATAGAAGAAAACTTGAAGACAATGGAGAGAAAGGACAAGAATCAACTAGTATATGAGTCAGATCAAGGTGAAAGCAGCTGTCATGTCGTATTAAGAACTGAAATAGACCGCAATGGAAAAAGAAAAGAGGATGAAATTGCATCACCGCACCGACAATTACAATGCTCTTTAATTTAAAATTATAATAACTTAAGGTTGCCTGGAAGAAATCGCTCTCAGCGATAAGGCCGCCTTTTTTACTATATTTATTTATTATTTAGATATAAGACTTCCATGTATATTGATTTTTAGTAGTGCAATAAAGTGTTCATTCATTCATTCATTCATTCAATAACTTAAAAACCACGTTGAAACAAGTTTGACCATTTCAAAACAAAAGCTTTGAAACAGAATTACATGTCATAGATTAAAATTCAGATGCGTCATTCTAACAAATAACTAAATTGCCTACACGCGTTTACCTCAGGGAGGCGGGCCGCCGTCACGCGGAAGCTCGGCCGACGCCGAAGACCGCACCCCTCCCCCGCAGCTGACACCCTCGCCGTTCATCCACCCCCCGGATACTAAGTTTCTGAACCAGTCGACGTACAACTTTACCATGGAGGCTCTACAACAGCACTCGTTGTCAGGTGAGATTCCCTTCTTTTTTTAAACAGGTTTTAGCTTTTCAGCAGAAAAAGGCTGAATGTGAGCCCTTCCTCCAGAATTAGACGTGTTTTAACTTTGATGACGTTTCCTCTGAGTGAGACTTTAAGTGGACTTAAGGTTCTCGAGTGGTGACTACGTACAGGAAGGCGTAACTTGGGCAGACCTTTCACAGTGTGGACCAAGGACCTGGGAAATGTCCCGGGAAAATGGTTGTGGGTAGTACACGATCAGTCTTTGAGGCGATCTTTGGAGGACTATGTCCAGCAGTGGAAGTCTTACTTAATTGGATAGGATACATTAATCTCTGATCTATTAAAAATAGATACCTGGTATCCCCAACTCGGCCCGCGGGGGTCATAACATAAGAGACGAGTAAGGGATATCCGTCCGGGGCGTGCAGCAGCGTCTCCTGCACAACAATTCTACTAACACTGAACCTCGATCCCCAAACCTATGCTCAGCGTGGGGATTGTAGGTAACCCTCCATGAGATAAAAGCTAATAATGCGACTATCGGGGGGAGGCCCCCGTCCAGCAGTGGATCCATATTGACTGTTGAGATACAGCCAGTTACATTTGTACCAGGAAAAGTTTTGAAGACCTTATTTTTAGCTTACAAAAATGTAATTAGATGCATACATGAAAGTTTTTTTTTACCATAGAAACTTTCGTAGTTTGACGAATTATATTATGTGAAAGTTTCTCGTAGGGTTCTGTTTGCTGATTTTATTTTATTTTTGAAATGTTTGTGTTTTTGAACAACTCCACTCTGTGCTATAGGTGTGTTTCTGCCCCCAGGCATGCAGAGCCCGCTGACTCCGGACCTGGCTGGAACTTCTCAAGGTGAGTCTCAGCTTCTCTTGCAACAACTTTACTTTATGCATTACCTACATATTGAAACAAACGATATTTTTAATGCACTGTCTGTCGTATGCCACCATCACCGCTTCCTCTCTGCTCTGTCATTATTAGGTTTATATATCATATCAGGTTTATTTACAAAATGTATGAGGCAATCACGTGACATATATTTATTTGTTTATATATATATATTATCCTAACCTCTATATATGTTCATTGTGCTCTGTGTTCTGTATCTAAATTAATGTTAGCTTTTGTGTTATGGTTCGATGGGGACGGTAGGTAAACATTTGGTTGCGTTACGTTGTTAAAGATTGTCGTTTCTGTGCAGAACTGTTGTCATTGAACCAAAATGCAATGTGGCGTGCATGTACTGTATTGTAACATAGTGTAATGTATCTATACGATGAGATGCCGGCTTGTTTCTAGATGTGACTTGACCTTGTGTGCTAGGAACCCTTCCCTGTCTCCGATCAGGTTTCACTTCTTGATTTCCTTTCGCATTCTATTTTTTTATTATTTCGATCCCCTTTTCTTTTTGTTTCCATCCAAACAACCATACGATACTTTAAGCATTCCACGTATATTTATACCAATTGGCTGTAAAAATGTTTGAAACAAACAACAACAAAATTGATGTCAAGAAAATGAGCAAATCGCCTTCCGAGAACTGTAACGTAAACTGAATTCGGACGGAGGAATGCCGCGGCAGACACTCGCCTTCGAACGAGGCGGATCCCATGATTCATTTATTATTTCTAAATACACTATCCGATTACATCCGATCATAATAATGTCTTGAGAAACGAATATCGTGTTAAAATAATTGGGACGATCGCAACGGACAATGGAATTTTAGTAAAGGTAGCGCGGTGTCGGTTTATTTGAAAATAATTGTCGAGTTTGAATCGGTTCATTGAGGAATAACGCTTTTGTTCGTCGTGAAATCGGAGCAGCCGCCGCGCTCGTAACACACATTCACACTCATTGCTGCGCTTGACTAAACGTGTAGGGCTCCGCGGTCGGGTCGGCGGAGGCTCGACTAACACGCTTCTAGGCCGCGGACCCGGGGGGTGGCGGTGCTTGAGAGGCTACGACCAGGAGAGTGCATTAAACCGTGCCTTCGCAGCTTCCACCGGGCTAACTGCTTGTGTTGTGACCAGGTGGCGCCCGCACCCCCCAAGAAGATTACAGATGCGACCCCTGTAACAAGAGCCTGTCGTCGCTCACCAGGCTCAAACGGCACATTCAGAACGTTCACATGCGCCCCTCGCGCGAGCCCGTCTGCAACATTTGCCGGCGCGTTTACTCCAGCCTGAACAGCCTCAGGAACCACAAGTCCATCTACCACCGCAAGCAGCAGCTGCCGCCCGCGCCCGCGCCCCCCTCCGCGCCCGCCCAGGGGCCGCCCTTCTTCCCGGTCAACTGACCGCCCTCCCACCCCACGAACGAACGCAACGCTGCCATCCTAACCACCTAAACAACAAGCCATACTCTTGCCCCCTAGATATCTGTTAAGTTTATCAAATATGTAACGCGATATGTTCCTAACATTTGTATATAGCATAGTTGTGCATGCGCATCGCAGATCTATCTACTGTATATGTATGTATGCGGGTGTTGTACTGCACGAGGGAGAGCGCGCGCCCGCCGCGCTCGCGCTCGCTCGCTCCCCGGAACCAATTGGGACGTCCGCGACCGGCGCACGCGTAACCACCAACGTCAGCGCATTAGTCAAGCTATGAGTGTAGTGCCTCGCGTTAGAGGGCGCAGGCGCATCCGTGCCAATTGGTTCCGTGAAGCGGGACTGGGAGTGCGAGCGGCGCGGGGGGCGCGACCTCGGCTTGACTAATGCGCTAATGTTGGTCGTTATGTGTCGCGCAGGGGGGGTTCTGGGCGGCGGCGGACACCGCTGCGAGGTCTGCGGCAAGCTGCTCTCCACGCGGCTCACGCTCAAGCGGCACACGGAGCAGCAGCACCTGCAGCCGCTGCACTCGGCGCGCTGCACGCTCTGCCACAAGGTGTTCCGCACGCTCAACTCGCTCAACAACCACAAGTCCATCTACCACCGGCGCCAGCGCGCGCTGCCGCCGCCGCACGCGCCGCCGCCGCCGCCGCACGCGCCGGACGCGAAGCGCGCGCCGCACCCGCCGCCGCACCACACCATCGACTTCTACAAGTTCAAAGATCACTTCAACGTGTAGGCAGTCGAACCCCAATCATTTTTATTTCTTTACTTTACATATTTTATCTCCGGTGAGAGATAGTTGATATATTTTATACTAGAGACTTTTCGATTGCGATCTTTGAATTAGCGGTGGACGGTGCGGAGGCCGCCAGGTTCGTCCCGATCTGACATTCCACTGTATTTGGCCCCCCGGGGTCTGGAGTGCAATACTGCGGTAAATATTATTCCTCAAATTTTAAACTATGTTAAATGTGCGACAATAAGGCGAAGAGAAAAATTAATATTTTGAGAAAAGATGAAAAATCTTGGTGCTGTAAATTTATATATTAGGCTTAAATTTATATGAAAAGAAACGTGTTCGTGTAAGTAACGAGAGGCATTATTGATTTCGATGTGTTCATTTTTCGGCAATTTATTTATTTCTGTATTTTTACCTGGATGATCTCACTCTTAGATATTTATTCGAGATTACAAAAATATATTACAGTTATATATGCAAATATATAATTGGCGTATGAGGCTTTTCAAAAATACTTTATTTTATATGTTTTCTGTTCATTTGAAGACTGAAATGTCAAAGACATGCACCAATAGAGGCAAAAGAAAGATTTCGTTTTACATAACAATCCGCAGATATAGCACAACAACTTAGACACATATACTGGACTATACAAACATATTCCGGACTATACAGACATATTCCGGACTATACAAACATAATATACCCGACAATACAAACACAAACTGGCGAATACATTCAGCACACACACCACAACCTACATACTACACCACCATAATTATCACTACATTTCTAGAAATCGTTTATTGTTTTTGAGTCAACAACATTAACTTTATTATTATACAAAGTTGAGTTGACTCTCAGGCTATTTTTGAGCTATTTTTAATGATCAATGCACATTTTTCAGTAATGTGAATCGCAAAGTGCCATTTAACAAAATGAATATGGCTATTTTAATTTTATTATAATTAGGGTAGTCAGAGTTTTTGAATTTTCAATCATTTAGTTTTATCAAGACTTTGTGTTCGTTTCTTATTTTTATATTTGTTTCGTTGAGCCTTGGTTAGAATAGTTTTCAACATCTTGTACCTTTGAGCAATTTACTTTTATAATTTTGTATATTTCTTACACTTGTTGGTATTTTGTTGTACAATAATAATTGTAATTACACATAACTATAAACATAGATACATAATAGGTAATAGAATAACTTTGATAATTCTCAGTGTTAAATGTTCCTAAATTTCAACAATGTGAATTTTTTGATCTAATGTTCCATATTTAATATTTTGCTTGCCATATATTATATTGAAAGTAGTATAAAAATAATTCCGCTAAAACAATTTCCTACGTAGTAAATTATAAAAACAGTAGTCTGCTATAACACAGGATCATTTTATTATTACTATAGTGTGTGTAATTATAGCATTCATATTTTAAAAATATATTGGCAACTATGAACTTTTTATACAATACCAATATTTTATTAATGATGTGGAACATTTTGGGAGACCTTACATAACAACTTCGTTAGATCCAATATTTAGATATTTTTTAGAGGATAATTTCAGTACTTATTTGTATGACATATTTCATATTCACTAAATGTTTGGGAAGATCATTTCCAAATAACTCAACTTGCCTGATATATTGCTCTATCAAAATTTCCACCATACCTATGATTCCTTTTAAAATATGGAATGTCCTATAATAACACATACACATCTGTAGTCGCCGATGAAATAAACGAATCGATAAAATGTAGTTGCCATATATTTGTAGTTTTAAAATGTCAAGTCAGGTAGACTCTTTGAAGGTTAGTTAATCTCATCGGCTACAGAGAAGCAGTTATCCAGTCGTAGTAAAGTAGCACACTATTCTAGTTCACATACATCACATTTAGCTAATATGTGAAATGTCAATGAAATATTGTTACAATTTTTTTATAGCTATAAGATATATCGTGTAAATTTAACACATAATTTATTGTAAAACTATATACACTTGATATAATTAGTGCCTGCTTTATATAATTAATATTGTGTTCTAAAAAGACATATTGGCTACTTCTCGTCGAGAAGTGCCGCTATTGGAGGCTTCCTAAGTAATGCTACTGTTATAAGATTCTGTTGTTATTGTCTAGGTACGTAAAACGCTTAGCCATTATACTATTTGTTTAGTGATTAGTAAGCTTATTGTAATACTTTGTCGAATTGGAAGACTAGTGATTTGGTGCTAAATTGGAAAGACGTTAGGAAAAATAAGGATACGAAAATTCGAAAGAGGAATCAAAATTTTTAAAAAGTTTCGCAACATTCCGTTTATAGCGAAAATGTTAAGTTTTTATTTGCATAAAATGGCAAACGTGAAACGTAGAATTGTTGTTTTTTCTGTAGTAATGTTAGCGGTAGTTTTACTTGTTAATTTGGGTTTGGGAATTAAGTTAGACGCGTAAGTAGAGTAAGGTTTATCTGATGCATTAGTTGTAGCTACACGGTTACTTTACGAGTACAGGGATGTGCCGCGCGATCGTGGCCGAGGCGAGGGTAGCACTAGAAAATTATTTAGAGAAAAATTGACTCCCGTTGGAAATTTTGCCAAAATCTAATAAACGCTATAGACTGATTAGACTAAGAACGCGTTTGATTGTACACTATTAGGCGTATTTTAGGACGAAAAAAAGTACGTTATTTACTAAATTAATTATTGTTTAAAAGAAATACAGCCGCACAGAAGGCGAAAAGTCAAAAGCGTGATTTTCGGTATTAATAACTCGAAATTTTTGTGATTCGATGATCTTTGGTTGGGATTTTTTAGGTGCTAAGTAAAATTGGGATCTCAGGGCCTCAGGGCCCCGGGGTTGACTGGGCGTACTACACCGTGTTCTAAGGAGCAGGACACATCCCTGTTAAACTTCATTAGTTAGGATCTTAGCAAGATTAAGACTGTTTCTGTGACCTGTTTAAGTTTTTTTTTCTAACGTGTTAAGGTTTATTTTCCCGCGCACTCGTGCGCAGACTTTATTCAATGTGTTCTTATACTTCTTGTTGGCATTTTTACTTATTTTATAAGCATCTAAATTAATTTATTGGTTGTTGAATTGAAATTTTATATTTTTTTTTCTTTAAATTATTGTTCTTATAACGAAACTATTGTTTTTGTTAAAAATTGGCGTTATGTACCGATGCAGCTCATTTAAAACCTTTTCTCTGTGCCAAAATATTGTAAACATTTAAATTTGTCTTCCATTTAAAAAAAACGTTGGTTTGTGCACAGTGTTCTTCAAATATTTATGGTGCCAAAATGGGCTGCATTGTATTCTAATTATTAAAATAATCCCCATCATATTATTATATCCATATAATAGTTCATTTCCTTCTTTACTTTATAAATTATAATAATTGAAGTAACTACTCATAAAGTGTAATTTGTAATCGTTAAACAAAACTTCATAAATCCTAATATTGATGATAATGGCGTTTTTAATAAAACAAATATACAAAAAATACTGTCGGTTTTATTGTTAAAGTCCTGTTCAGTTCTGTTGGTTACATTTGTTTGATGCTTGTTCTGTTCCGAGTAGAGCCACTATAATGCACTGATATCTTGTTTCCCGGCTTTACTATGTATTTGTTTGTATATGTTCGGCTGCCGCGCATGGTTTGACTGTCTGTAACACCCTCCTCATCGGCCACCGTAGCTTCGCCATCATTTCTTATTTATCCTTTTTCATTTACACTTTAGTTCTTTTATTATTTTAATTTTTCATTATTTATTTTGACTTGAACTAGAAGCGTGAATTCAAGTGTTGGAACCCCCAAGTTAGGGTAGCAATTATTTTGATTTGACGCGTGTGGGGCCCACCCCCATTGTTTTGTTTGTTTTTCGATCTGTTTCCAGGTAAAAAGTTATTCTCGTGCTCGCTATGCGGCAAGGTTCTGTGCTCGAAAGCGTCTCTGAAGCGACACATCGCGGACAAGCACGCCGAGAGGCAAGAGGAGTACCGCTGCACGATATGCGAAAGGGTATACTGTTCGCGGAACTCGCTGATGACGCACATATACACCTACCACAAAACAAGGCCAGGGGAGACGGATCAAATCCGGTTTTTTTAGTGACTGCTCGGGCGGAGTTGGCGGCAGCGCTCGGCTAGCAAAGAGAACGCACCGCGCCTCGCCGCCCGCCCGCCCCGCGCCGCCCTCGCCCCGCCCGCCCCAGGTTAGCCCCGCTTCTAGACTTACGGATACGCTAACTCATTAACAACAAACACCTCTATACTAAACTGTAAGATAGGTAAAGGGTCCTTTCACGTTTCGTTTCTTATTATTTCATTCCTTTTATTTTGTTTAGAGTTTTATTTTTAATTTCTGTTCAGTTTATTACTTACATCCCAGCCAAGGCCCCTCCCGACGGTTTCGCAGAGTTGATGTTGTTGTGTTGCTTGGAGCATGCTTCTATCATTTTTGTTATCACGTGTTTCTGTGTCATTGTGGTTGAAAAGATTTCCTTAATTTTGATTATAAAATCTCGTGATTACTGTGTAGTTAGTCGATGTGTACAGTGCATTATAATAGTAATATTTATTATTATAATTAACCTCATACATTGTGCCTAATCAAAGATAACTTTCACGCATATAAATTCTGGCATTCCTCGTCGCCACTAACGTTTGCTTGTCCCGAGACGTGTGTCGAGCGTGCGCGTCCGAGCAGCAATGAGAGCTTGTGTTGTGTTGCAGCGCCGGTGCTGCGCATGCCGCCTCCCACGGCCGGCGGCATCAACGAGCCGCAGGAGTGCCCCTACTGCCGGCGCACCTTCTCCTGCTACTACTCGCTGAAGCGGCACTTCCAGGACAAGCACGAACAGTCGGACACTCTGTACGTGTGCGAGTTCTGCCACCGGAGGTACCGCACCAAGAACTCGCTGACGACGCACAAGAGCCTGCAGCACCGCGGCTCCTCGGGCATGCTGAAGCGGCTACTGAAGACCACGGCACTGCACTCGGCGCTGCAGCCGCCGCCGCACCACCTGTTCGACTTAGCCGAGCACCCGCCGCTGCCGCCCGGCCTGCAATGACACGCCATCCGCTGAACACGACGCCCTGTGCAATAGGAGGAGCATGCCAAAGCGATGCGAAGTGCGCCTGCAGCATCCAGGTTTAACGTATTATAATTAGTTAATTGACGTTAGCGTAGGTTACATACAGTATTGTCTAGAGTACGCTTCGGGAGTCGGGGGGCTCGCGTCGGCCGCGCGGACCACCGTGTTCATATGACAATGTAATCCAAGCAATACTAAAGTATTCATATTCTTAGTACTGCCAAATATATGCCAACTGTATTCTTAAATAATACATTTTATAAAATCACTTTTGGATAATTGTCTAGTGTCAAATTAGTTCGGTAACTGTACAAAAAGTGAACGTACAAATTTTAAAAACAGTAATATTTAAATGATGAAAATATTTTTTAAAGAAACTTTTTTCGGAGCGCCAAAATCTAAATTAATAAATAAATCAGATTATTTAGAAAGTAATTTACCAAAATTTTAGATTAACGATGTTGGTGTTGAGTAAAATTAAAGACTTCTTAGAATCTGATTTCGAAAGTACAAAATTAACGTCTAATTGAACAATATTCTATACGCGTTTGGCTTAATAATGTTAAATTGTTATGAATGTATAAGTAGCCGTGCCTTCGTTCGTCTTCATGCCATCATCTAGTAGAGTGGAGTGCAGGGGGCAGCGAGGGGTCCGAGTCGGGGGGCTGATGGCCCCCGGGGGGGAGGGGGCACAGGGGGCGCTGATAGCCTGAACGCGGGTCTTCGAAAAGCAGTTCGACTATCGTATACGTGTGCATGATTTGAAATCATGAAACAAATAATCATTTCTCTGTATAGAACGTAGAGTTAGGTATTCATCGATAGAATTATATTTAATCTGTATCCATTCTCGGATTTCTCTCTATGAGTGTATAGTGGTTCTTAATTTAAATGTCGACCAACATAGAGGACGTCTCGTTATTGAAAATTTATTAGATTATTATTATATTATTATTCTCAAAAATCTTAGGAATAACCATAAGATGGCTGCAAATTGTAGATGGATATTTTATTTACTTATATTGTAGGACAATGCCTGATGACCGATAGCTTGGGAATCGACATATCTACTCACTCAGGGTCCGTCAGGCGCCGCGGACCGTTGGTACCTTAATGAACAGGATTTATATATAAACCCGACATATCGCGACAAATATCTCGACACAAAGTATTTAACTCCGTGATATTTCACAAAGCCAAAGAAAACGGATTATTATTGCATTTAATATCCATAGCATAAATAAAGAGAATGCATTTTTAAAATTTAGATTGACACTGTAGTGTTGTACCATCGCCGATGGACATATCATAGACACTCAGAGTGACGTGTTTCTGAAACATTTACAATCGACTAATGCAACCTATCATAATATATTTAACTTCAATGCAATTTTACTTTTGATTATTGCTACTTTTGCATTTATTTTATGAAATTTGTATTTTTCGGTTAAGGTTCGTAATTTACTGAGTTTCGTTTTGAACATTGTAGGCCTTTGTGATATCAACAGATGGGATTTGGTTTATATAGTTTACGTAATGCTTGCGTTAAATAGCGTTTTTGAATTAAATAAGAGTATCTAAATGCGCTTACGTCCGTTCACTTGTGTGTAGTACCTCAATAATATTATTTTGTTTTTTAATTTTTATAACGGTGTTACAGTCTGTTGTTCGATAGAACCTTTGGAGTAAGTATCTTAGAATATCTTCATAGCCGGAGCTTAGGATGAAAGCAAGCGGGTAGATTGAATTGTAAATATTATTTAGTGATTACATTAATTAAAAATTAAACTCGTGGCGTGAATCAGCCTCGTGATATTAACAAACTAGCGAATAGATAAAATCATTAATGAAAGGATTTTTATATATTCTACTTATTGATTTATAGTGAAACTTAGCGTTAGGATTAGTTATTGTGTTTATTGTTTTCGCTGTGCAATTATTTCTATTGGTTTTGCTTCTCGTTGGTTGCTTCGTTAAAACTATTGGAATCTTACCCACCATTATGTTTTGGTTTTGGCATTTTATAGTTCTAAATTTGTGATCTCATTATATCAGCTGCGGTAGGAACGAAGGCTCCATCGCGGAGTCCTGTATTAGGAGTAAACGTTAAGTTTGGATAGGTGTCGGCAAAATTAAGCAGCTTAAAAATTCAAAATATACTCTGAAAAATTGCAGCGAAACAATAAAAATCATATGTTGCAATGAATACCAAAATACTGCATTTAAGTAAGACAAAGTGAGAAAACTTCGTAACGTATAGATTTCCTTTCAAAATTAGCAATTGTTTTTCGCTTCTTTGCCAATTTACTTATTTCTAAATATATTTACTATAAAACCGACTGTGTTACTATGCAAACGGAATGCCTTTATACAGTACAATTTACAATAGCCTAAAGTGATAGGTAAATAAATAAGATGAATACTTTAAAATGACTGCGGTGTGGGTACACATTAATGAAACATTATTACTAAACTTTTAAGTAATAAGTTTCAACTTATAACTATTGTCTCAAACCGGGTGACACCATTTTTTTCTCACCATAGTTTTATATCATGATCGTTAGGAGTTGAACGACCAATCGTGAAGTATAGTTTACTCGAATCTTTCATATTTCAAGTAGTGTTAGGACTTCTTATGACGAAACAAAGGACCCTTTACAATCATCCGCTCTCTAGCCGAAGCTTTATAAAAATAGCTTTTCAGTATTTTAAAAGTACCCTATAGTTGCGCCCCAAGTCATTTTAAAGTATATTTTAATTGTTTTTGCAATCGCCTTCATCCTTCCTTATTAAACAGACTGCCAATATACAAAAGCTTAAATATAATTGGTATTCGTCGAACCTATTTTTATAAGAGATAGGTATAAATTGTATTAAAGATTGCAATATTTTCTCATATAATTTCACCTGATATTGAAAAATAACTCATGTTCACAAACTATTTCACAAAACGGTTATAGAATATGCTAATATAAGTATTATTACCTCCAGTAATATTAAGTATTACCTCCATATAATTATGATTTAATTTTATCGTATTAATATAATAATATAAGCTACGCGTACGGCGTAGAGCCTCTACGCCGTAGGCGCCTCATGTGTCAATACAATAAGTACCGTTTACATGTTTATCTACATATTTATAATGTAAATGTCATACAAGAATATAACAATTGTTGAATAGTTTCACCTTACATACATTATTTTCGTTGACCATATCCATATTAAAATGCAATAGTTATTTTCTGTGATGGAGTGGGAAGTGATACTTGCCACTCAGTTATAGATCCCCAGTATACCACAATAGTTGTTTATATAAAATGATTTTAGGTGGCTCGGCCGGCCGTTCGGTGCCCGAGCGCGTCTCGCGTCGCCCCAACCTCGGGATAAGTTAATTTATAATTATTATTTAATAAATACTTGGCTGTGACGTTACCAAGCACCCGGGCTGCGACGCGACCGCGCCTCGGCGTACTCTCTCTAGCTTTAATCTATTAACAGTATCATCCACTTATAAATACTATACCCGTTAGCAATAGTTCCCTATCTGCCATAGTACCTCATACTAGTTCTATGTATATATTTTTATAAATAAGTAACTTTTATAGAATTTATAGCAGTGTCGTTCTCAAGTTAAATTCAAAAATCTTTTTAATTTGCAGTTTGATTCAGATCTGATTCTTTTAGTTAATGTTCTTTGTAAGTAAATCTGCTATATTACAACTAACTATAACATAGTTCCGTATGTAACTCAAAGTGCACTTACGACTATAAATATAATAAAAATAATAAGTAAAAGTATTATATACTAAGTAGTAGATACATTTCTCTGACCCCGGCCGAGTCACCATGTTGTTCCCGTCTTTACTTACCTAAATAAAAGTTATTTACAATATACATTTATGACTTCAATATACTGACAGTTAATATTAGAAATAACATTTTTATCTACAGTAAAATAGGGTTTTGGGACAATTTTGCTGGAAATTGTTTTCCGCTGTTTGCTACGGCACTTTCCTGCAATAGTCAATTAATGTCTGATTACTTACCTACTATAAAAGTTCCTAATGTTTATCATGGTGAAGATCCTGCACCGATTTCAGTCTCACAGAGCATCCTTACTACGCACAACAGCACAACGTGCGCGTTCAACTCTTTTGTATGGAGAACACGCTCACTGTAAAAACGTACAAAAAACGCAACTCGCAGTTTATAGAAATCAAAAATGGGATGTGCGTTGAGTATTCGGGAATATGTCTGACGGTGTAAATGGACTCTTTATCAAGTAAACCAGTTGTTTTATCTGTTACTATGTAATTAATTTTCAGATTTCAGCGAAATTGCCCCATGTCAATACTTGTTATGCTTGGGTGACACATTTTATACAGAAATATTTTTTTACGAAAAAATACAATTTATTGTCAAAGTATAGTTTGAGTGGCAAATTTAATTTTAACTGCACTTATATTTTTGCTGACACACTAGGATTAGATTTTTTCTTTTTTCCTAATTTAATGTATGCACGATCTGCATTTTACTTAGCATCGATAATTTCTTTTACGCAAGCCCGAGCGGTACGCGCACTTGCTCTAAAATATACAAAATTAAATTAAATTATTAAATTAAGGGTAAATCTAAAATTAGGCATTCGTCAAGAGCGAGTACCGCCCGGGTTCTATTAAGCCTAAACTAATATTGTGTTATTGTGTAAAAGTTATAGTTTGCCATCGTTGATCAAAGAAAAAATATGTGTTAATACATTTAGTTAATGAGTTTTGTTATACTTTTAAATGTTGGGATGGTCCGTAGGTTGTAAAAAGGATTAGTATTGTATATGATTGGTAAGATTAGCTACGTACGGACCTGTAGACCCTCGAGGTTTGTTGAAGGACCGGCGTCGGTGAAGGCACTTAAAGTACTATTGTTGTAGAGTGAGGATGGGTTCTACTTGCTGGAATTATTGTTGATACAAAACAAATTCTTTACAGATCATATTTGAATATATAAGTACTTGAGCTCTTCTGAAATATAATTCAGCAGCTCAGCGTCTAGTCTGTCGCATGCCAGGTAGCCCAGAACGATGAACATTATTATCGCAAAAACACAGACTTAGTTAAAACTGAGTCGTAGGACAAGGATTGCTGAATGCATGAATTCTGTGAAAGTTTTTTTATCATGAAATAATAAGCTTAAAAATTAGGTCCGATTTGTGTCTCAAAATTAAGTTTCTCCACAATTTCCTTCAATCAACTTCTTGTACACTTCCAGTTAGTATTGATTTTGTCATTTATTGATTGTGTCAACTGTTTAAATTACAAATACGAGTTGTAATTTATATCTTTTCGTAGTAATTTTCTATAATAGTAAATATTTACTACTCACCACCTTACCTCAACAGCATAATGGTCCACAGCTGGACGCAGGCCTCTCCTGATAATCGCCTTAATGGCTTTTAAGCCATGTTCGATAATAAAAATCAAGCTGAAACGTGTCAATAATAATTCTCGCAATGATGAACCTTAGGTGTCTTTACATGTTTTGATGTTGTTGATATTGACTATTGTGAATAAGGAATCAATCGGATGGGAAAAGGTAGTTAACCTACATATCAGTTGGAGGAACTTAGTACTGTAAGTATCTTTGAATCTGACAAATACGGACAGTAAAGGATAAGAAAACTGCGCGGGATCACGCGCACCTCAATTGAATGTAATAAAAGTATAAAATAAACTTGCAGTGATTCCATTGATGATATTGTGGCATTTTATTTAAACACCCTTCTTTCCCTGAATTAGAATTGGTAAAGACTTGGTTGCTTGATCACGTAGTAGGTACGCTGCGGAATTGGGTATGCGGTGCCGTACACATAATCGTATGAAAAACGTCTAGAGTAGTCTTTTGTAGTGTGTAGTAGAGATGGGACGTACTTGTAAAATCGAGCATCAGAGCTTCCAAGTACGTCCTTATGTGAAAACCAGGTCCAAAACCAGGCCTAAAATACTTTCAAGTATTTTTGATACTTGCGGTATAATACGTACATGCCGCCGCCGCGCCGCCGCCTAGGCGGGCGCGACTCGTGGCGGGTCTTACTGCGCCCACCCGCCACGAGTCGCGTGAAAGTAACACACGTGAGAGTAACACACACTTGAAAGTAAACTACATGCATTGGAAGTTGATCCGAGTACACAATATCTCGTAATAGTGTTTGCAGAAAAAATACTTACAAGCAAAAGCATACGGCTATGGGCACTCATACCAGGTTCCCGTATAGGTTTATAAACCTGGTCGAGTAAATACGTCCCAAACCTAGTGAGTAGTGGAGGGGTCAACAAGCTGTGCTGCAGCATACAGGGAAGTGCGTAGTGATCAAGAAACCAAGGCTTTAGTAGGTTAGGTAGGTAGTGGTGGTGATCCCACAGAAACTTTTTGGTAAGTAACCGATGGCCGTGGCTGTCGCGGCGTAAGAATTGCCCGCTGCAACCCTGGCCGCGGATGTTGCAAGAGGACTAAATAACTAAAGAAACCTACTCGAGGAAGAGGAAGCACTTCCTTCTGTATATTTTTAACACCTCGATCGCGATCACCGAAATGTTGTCGACTGAAAGGCGCGGCGGGCGAAGGTCCGCCTGCGACGCAGAAGGTTTTCGATTCCTGCCTTGACGTTGCACTTGATTCACTTGTTCACCAGCTCAAGTCGCTCAAAGCACCAGCTCAAAGTCGCTCAGCGAGCTTTGGAAAGAGCTATATTCGGAGTCTCTCTGAAAGATAGGATTCGTAACGAATAAATCCGACAGAGAACCAAAGCGCCCTCCAGCCAGGTGGGATGACGATCTGCGAAAGACTGCAGGCAGATGCTGGATGCGTCATGCTGAAGACAGGGCGCTATGACGCTCATTAGGGGAGGTCTATGCCCAGCTGTGAACAAATATAGGCTGATGATGATGATGATGTGATGATGTATTGTAGCAGATCCCCACGCTTGGAGGAGGCTTGCTTAGCAATGATTAAGAGGATATGATTAAGAGAAAGTAAGAGCCGATTGACCTTCGCGGTCACAGAGCGCCGTTAGAAACGAGGCAGTTTGTCAACCGATATCTTCCGGGTGGCCGGACGAATATTGATGAGGATTACACAGGACCGATTAGGCTGTCTGTAAAATGGGAGGCCTACACCCAGCAGTAGGTTGAAAAGCGGGCTGATGTGCCGGTAAATACTATTACAATTAATACAAGGATTTGCGTAATGAGGAATATGGCGACAAGATCGTATATGATGAAGATGATGAATGATGCATAGCTAAATTCGGACGGAACTAACGTCCTGGCTGGAAGAGAAAATCATTGGCCAACACTTTATTTCTTAGATCCCTTAATTAGGTAGGTATAGTTTAAAATGTGACTTAGCTACAAGTGGAGTAAAATTCCCTTTTTTTTAATATGTCTCATCATCTATCTTGTTAGAAATTGCTGACCCAAAGTGAAAAAATACAATTCTGCGATGATTCGTGCAAAAATACAATTCTGCGATCTTCTTTACTTTCAGGTGCGCATCTAGAAGGTAGTCTATAGAAAACTTACAATTTACGTTGTAGGGTAAACCCGAAAAGTTTGGGTCATAATTAAACTACTCTCATTTCGTTATTAGCTCTATCTCTTCTTTAAACATATTATCTCGTAGTAAAATATCATTTATTTGCTGCAAACTTACATGCAAATGAATTGCCTCTTCGCCATTTACACAACGGTCTTGACGGTACTACCACATGTCTGTGGAAATTTCAAACACTTTTCAAGAGGAAATGAGACGTATACCTACCTACTTGCCACACTCCGGCAGTAGAGAGGCGCGTCAAGTTCGTAACAGAAGCTTCATTATCAGTCTGTTTGAGGTCCAGAAGCAAGGGATGCATTCATTCAATTCAAGGTAAAAAGCCAGGGAAGATAGGTTCCTATACCAATTTTCGACACAAATTGTCAAAATTTTCGAAAAAGTAGCGACTGTTTCTGAGTTTTTTAATGTTTTTTGCAGATTTCTAATACATAGGTATTCATTGTATTTGTAATTTTATTTATAAATATTATACTTAGCCAATGTAATAAAGTTTTCTGAGAACCAAAGATTGTTTTTTCAAAATTCAAACCTAATGCCACCTCAAGATCACCTTGGATAGCTGAAATTATGGCCAAGTAATGATTTCAGTCATCGATTGATATTACAGGAATATTAAAATAAGAATAAAAAGACATTTTGTAACCCTATAAGGAAATAAAGGTATGATCAGAAATCAATATTTCTATTCATATTACTTACCTAGACAAACTATTCGTTGCCTAGAGTCTAGAGAATAAAGATTACATTTATGTATAGAAAGTTACCTACCACAATGTAGGTACTCATAGGTAACTTTACTACTATCATCTTAGCATATGTTTAGTCCTGACACAGAGTCCTGATTACCACAAACACAACACAAACTAAAAAAAAGCCCGCTACGCTTTTCAAAAATGAATAGGTATATTAATATTAAAGCGGGAAAGCACTGGAAAGGCGACTGAGCTCACCGCTCGGATATTTTATCGTGGTGATATACATACAAGAGTGACATTGCTAGATTTCTCTTTTATTTCTACGTTGTATCCGAACGAAACCTAAAATTTTGATAATCTCTGTCAGTGTCAGTCAGTGATGATATGTCAAATCGAAACATTTCATAATGTTTACTTTTGATAAGAAGTTATTGTATTCTCTTTGGTGCCTGCCTTGAGGAGATTTATAAAAATAATTGCACGTGCTTAGTGCATTCATTTACGGGGTCATATTATTCAAATGTTTAGAAAATGGACGCCTATGATATATTCAAGAAACTGACTAAAGGACTAACCTTCAAAAACAAAGTTTACGGCATCAAAAACAACGTAAGTAAAACATAACCTCTTTTAGTTTTTTTAAGCTAATTGTTTTTTTACTCACTTTGCAGTAGCATAAATGCATTTCCATACCTAAATGATTTTAGTAGTTACCATAGTTTTACAATAAATCGATGAAACACACCTGATAAAGTCACTGAATCTAATGTTTTTAGCATTAATTTAGCTATAAAAACACATTAAAAAAAATGTTATTACCTGTTTGATGTGGGCTTTTTATCGGTTTATGTTTTAACTAGACGAAAAAAATAGCTTTTAATCTCTAATCAACCAACAGGATAAAACCACAAAACTTGCAGTCAAGAAAGAAAATATACAAATAAAGAAAGAGGAAATATCTGATACTGAGCAAGACTCAGAACCGCAAATAGATGCAAAGCTTTCAGACTCTGAATCGAATACATCAGAGATAGAAAATGAGGATGCTGAAGACATCCAACTGGTGAAAGGAGTCAAAATTGGAGAAAAGAGGAAAAAAGTGAAGGAAAGAACTGAGGATTTGAAGAAGAAACTTGAGTTAGAAGAGGTTTGTAAACTTTGAAATCAAACAGAACATTGACCAGACTTAATGCTGTTGTGACTTTTCCACAATTGCACCTTGATCTTGTCTTGTATGTACATGATATCTATCCACAATCGCTTTATAAACTCTGTCTGTTAGCATAGGTTTGCTATAAGAAAACTCTTTCAGGGTTAAGCTTGCCTTTGTACATGTATATGTGAACTTTTATATTGTAGTATGTTATTTTGTGTGCAATAAAAGAAGATCATGACATAACTGGAATCATGCATACATAATAAAAATTATTGCTTTCTAATTCCAGGAAAACCGTTTCCGGAATGAGCATGGCATCAAGACAGTAGGTCGTCACATCCCACCCGCTCTCAAAGACTTTGCCGAGCTGGTGACCCGGTACAAGGTGCCCCAAGCACTGGTGGACACAGTGACGCAGTGTGGGTATGATGAACCTACTGGGATACAGCGGCAGGCTATGCCTTGTATGTTGGAGGTAAGTTTCTACTTATAATGGAACTTTCTTAACTTTAAATTTGTATTACAATACTTTTGTATATAAAGTTAACAAAAATGTACTTCTTGAAAAATGCCTGCATCTGCATCAGGCTGGATTGACTTAATTGAGTGTCGGTGTCCGTTTCAGAATCATATAGCAAGAATGCCTGTGTATAGCAGGCCAGGCAGGTTTGATTCCTGCCTAAAGACAAATATTAGCATGATCTGCAGATGCTATTTATAAAGCCTAATAAAATGGAGGAGGTTCTCCATTAACTGTTTTTTTATGTTTGTTACATCAGTACTTTTGACTGGGTGCTCCGATTTTAATGATCACTTTTTTGTTTGGAAGCTGGTGCTTCCTGTGTGGTCCCATTTTAATTTGGTTCAGATCTAACAATGGGATCCATATAATTGAAGTCGGTTTATAGCTTTTTAAAACAAAATCAATTATTCATCCAGTTGTTAATTTCAGTTGTTTCACAAGCATTGTGATTCACAATCCACGACATCTATCCACAACATCTATCCTTCTTTCTACTAATATTATAAACGCGAAAGTTTGTATGAATGTTTCTAACTCTTTTGTTAAAATTTTGTATACATGTAGTTCAAGGCCTAGAATAAAGGCTACTTTTCATCCCACAAATCTACCTTTGGGATAGAAATAACCCATAAGCATTTCCATGAAAAAAACGCGTGCAAAGCTGCGGGCAACAACTTGTTATTTATCTTGTATAAAACATACAAACAAAATAACTCTAATCTGAAACAATCATCTTTCAGGATAGGCAAATCCTCGCGTGCGCTCCGACAGGCTCTGGGAAAACTGCTGCATTCCTCATCCCCATCCTGCACTCCCTCGGCGCGCCGCAGGGCGGGCCCAGAGCCCTGGTGCTCTGCCCCACCAGAGAACTAGCCCAGCAGATCTACAGAGAAGCTCTCAGATTGAGCGCAACATCAGGTACTGTAAATAAAGATAAGACAAAGTAGTAATTAAGCTAATAGCTGTATGGTGCCAGCCAACATAGGATTGGCACCACCCATACATTTCCCGCGGGTGTCGGGAGAACACTCCAATCCGCATACCCAGCATGGGGATGATGGGCATTACCCCCATCTTATAAAACGCAAAAAACGCTAAACCTTCGAATAGATCATTTTTGACAAGGAAATAGATTGGATCCTTGTGAACTACTATTTATCCTAGACTGCGGGTGCAAGCCAACATAAAATAAACTTATTTACCGAGTTACCTGAATTATCTTTTTTGCTACAAATAATTTACCATCTTATTATTCCCGTCTTATCATTTATATTTTATTTTTTGATTAGAACTAAGAGTGAGCGTGGTCCGAAACATGAAACAGAGCAAGGTGAAAGAGCGAGAGGCCACGATAAGGAAGAGCGATATCGTCATCAGCACGCCTAACCGCCTGTGCTACCTCCTCAACCAAGACACACTCAACATCTCACTAGAAAAGGTATTTCAAATTATTCATAAAACTAAGAGTCAGAGTCAAATCGTTTATTTCTTTAGACTTACAAAATAAGCACTTAGACAAGTAAAATTTTTACAGCTTGATAAATAGTAATGACTATCAAATATGAAATAAGGTGCAATTGACTCTAATTCACTCCATTTTTTGTCCACTAGCGGAAGAAGTGAAAAATAAACCACTAGCAAGTTTATCGCTCATCAACTAATACAATCTTAGCATAACTAAGTCTAACACAACTTTATTCTTACATACTATTGTCGATGTGGAATAGGGCGATATCCGGCCAAACATTAACATCTGATAAATGATAAATTAATTTATCTGTAATATCTAAATAGTAATAGGCTTTCTTAATAAGATTTCGTTTTATGTACAGTTTAAATTTACGAATAGGGAGCTCAGTTGCTTCAGATGGAAGCTTGTTATAGAATCTTACGCAATTGCCCACAAATGATTTCTCTACCTTTCGTAATCTATATGATGGGGTTGCTGTTTCACCCGCGTAGTTCCCGTTCCCGCGAGAATTTCGGGATAAAATATAGCCTACAAATATTTACTCAAAAGAACAATGTTCACATAATTGAGTACTTACATACAATAATAGTCTTACATACTAGCTTGATTATTAAATTCAAAATAACACTAATTAACACGGTTAGCTAATAAGTAGTAGTAAGGTTTGCAATGAGGGTTGGTACCGGTACTGTAACTTAAAAGATCTTTTCATAAATATATTGTTTCGTAAATAAATAAAAATAAATAAATAATGTTGGACAATTCACACAGCATTATTTAGCCCCAAGCTAAGCAGAGCTTGTGTTATGGGTACTAGATAACTGATATACATAATACATAAAATAGATATTTTTTACTAAACATACAAAACATTCAGAATGCCCTGGACAAATATCTTCAGATCATACACACATTTGTCCTGAAGCGGGAATCGAACCCGCAACCTTATGCGTCCACAGAGGTCGCACGTATTAATTGATTATTAAAAATAAAATATCTCACCAGGTCAGATGGTTAATCATCGACGAGGCCGACAAACTCTTCGAAGGGTCTTTGGAGGAGCAATCAGATTTCCGCCAGCAACTGGAACAAGTGCTGACCGCCTGCGGGGGCCGACAGCGGCGCGTCGCGCTGTTCAGCGCCACACACACGCCGCCGCTGGCCAAGTGGTGTCGACACCATCTCAGGGGTCTCATTAATATTACAGGTACCTACATGAGTAGGTATAACTAACTATAAAACTAACTATAAAAATAAACCATAAAGGTATAAGATGAGTATGAGTATGAACTCATACTCATCTTATACCTTTATGGTTCTGACTGAAAACCAGCGCTCCTTCACAAATTACCTTCTCTAGGTTTTTGTGTAGAGCAACAAGCTGAGTCAGGACCTGTTAAACCTACACACACGTGCTCGTATGCCTGCTGAGGGGGCTACTTAGTACCAACCCAATGGGTACTTAGGTATTAACCTACCTACTTGCGTTAGTTTTAGCTTTCCAATAATTGTTAACTGTGTCTGTTCGTGTTACTAAGTAAAGTTAACGTCTTTTATTTGTTGAGTAGTGTTTAATAAATCATTTTCTTTCCTTCTTTCTTTAAACGAGCAATTCTTGTATATATATATATATATATATGTCGGGATAAGGTCATTGTTGAGGCCGTAACTATCCTGACTCGGTGGGTCTGGGCGTGGAAGAATGTCGATTCAAATAAAGTACACCACTTTTTTCACAAATCACAAACTTTATTCACTGAATTAGTCCGTATATAGAAAAAAAGCTGGAAACTTATAAGCGCCCACCGGCGCTTGACAACGCTGGTAACCCGCGCAAAATATATGAACGCGCGCCGATAAGCACTGAACGGTGCCGACAAGCTTCAACACGCGCTGGTCAGCGCCGGGCGCTGCCATCTAAAATTAATAAATGACTGCGACAACCTGTTTCCTTTGTGTAGAACAGACCAGCTAGTGTCAGGAATAAAAGGAATGCAGTTTAAATTGTTTTTAAAATCAAAATAAAGTCTTCTTGCAGTAAAATGTTCTATCTTCAATATTTAAGGTACTTTCCATCCATGTGGCATGGCCGTGGGACGCCCTGTATATATAAAGCAGTATGTATCGCCTCGTACCTCAAATGACACACTCGATGGGAATTGGCGACTTTCTCAACTCGGTGTACAATCTACTATTTCTATCTCTCTACAGTCGGCCAGCGCAACGCAGCCACGAACCTGGTAGACCAGGAGCTGGTCTACTGCGGGAATGAGAACGGGAAGCTGGTGGCCTTCAGGCAGATCGTGCAGCGAGGCCTGAAGCCGCCCGTGCTGGTCTTTGTGCAGAGCAAGGACCGCGCCAAGCAGCTCTTCAAAGAACTCATCTACGACGGGATCAATGTGGATGTTATACACGCTGATAGGACGCAGCAACAGGTTATTTCATTTTAATAACTTTCGTAGTTTGAAAAATTCATTATGAATGTGAAAAAATAAAAAAATATTTTATTGTCGACTTTCGGACTTACTAACAAGAGTTGAAGAAAAATTAATTTTGTAACGATATATTAAACCATACTGTACCTGATTAAGTATAAGAAAAACAGGATAAGTTCATATCTTATACATAAAACATAAAAAAGCAGAATACAGTCTGGTAGCTAACTACAGTAGATGTGGTTTAAAAGAAAACAAATCGAATTAAAATACAATTTGAGAACAAACATGAATTATAAAGCTAATAGCAAAAGCGTTCAACATATTATTCGAAGTAATTTTTCGGTAGAGTCGTAGGAGAGGGTTTGTAGCCAATTGTTAATAGAACGTTTGGCTTCTAAAAGTTTCTTATCTTTAATGGTGCTTAGCAACTGTGTTACATATAAAAGTTTATATGTATGTGTTATATACAATCTAAGCGGGTTAACTACGAAGCTAGTTTGTGTTAGGAGAACGCCAGTACGTGCAAGAACGCAGTGCAGGCAGGACGCGATCCGCACTCACCCCGATGAAGTCCCTCCATAAGGGATGAAACTTTGGTGTTCTTCCTCACAAACTAGGTTCGTAGCTACCCCACTTACATTCATAAGGTTCTTCGTTCTTGTTTATTTTTCAGTTCCTGGCTTAAAACATAGGAGTTGAATTGTAGTTGCTTGATTTCATTTAGTTTGATAGATAACACTTCCACTGTCTATGGTTCTCTGTGACCGAGTCAAACATCGCACTGCGGACAGATAAAATACAAGCTGGAATATTTAACGTCTAAGCAGACAGCTTTTTATAAACCCGAATATATAGCTGTCATTTTCTTCAAAACACCAACAGTCTTATAAAAACACGTTTCGAACTACATGCCATAGTATAATTATTTATTACATAGCTATTTATAACTTTACTAGCTACGCCCCGCGGCTTTGCATGCGTTTTAATGTTTAAAGGTGATTTAAATCCCACGGGAACTGATTTATGGTATAAAAAGGAGCCCATGTTTGATTCCAGGATTATAATTACCTGTATGCAAAATTTCAACCAGATCCGTTCAGTAGTTTTAGTATGAAGAGGTAACAAACATCCATCCATCCGTTCATACATCCATACAAACTTTCGCATTTATAATATTAGTGTGATTATTTTTACTCGCCTTGTATTCCTAATGAAAAGCGTTTCGGGTGAAAATAACTTATTTAGTCACTCGTACTATTGGCGCAAACCCCGTCTTCTTCGAACGAGATGCTTCGTATAATTATGATTGAACTTCACTTGGTAAGTTCGTTTAATCATCAATTATACTTGCATCTCGTTCTCGAAATAAGTATCCTGAAAATAAGAATTATTTACAACAGGACTATTAGAAGTTACTTTCGCTATGGTTACAATGTAGTATTGTTTTCCAGCGAGACAACGTGGTGCGTAGCTTCCGCGTGGGCCGCGTGTGGGTGCTGATCTGCACGGAGCTGATGGGGCGCGGGATCGACTTCCGCGGGGTCAACCTCGTCCTCAACTACGACTTCCCGCCCTCCGCCATCTCCTACATACACAGGTACTAATCTAAACAACTGGTAAACGTAACTCAGAGAATAAGCAAGCTGAAGTGGCAGTGGGCAGGCCATTTTCCCGACACCCACGGTAAGAGTTGGGGTGGTGAAAATTCTAGGACTACCGCTACTACTCTACAATACATTATTTCAGTTATTATTTATCTTCTCTTATACCTTTAGACGAGCTATTCTTAAATGTATATATAATCTGAATATCGGAAACGGCTCCAACGATTTTCATGAAATTTAGTATACAGGTGGTTTCGGGGGCAATAAATCGATCTAGCTAGGATTCATTTTTAGATAATGTCGATTTATTCGTGTTTTCAATCAAATTCTATTAACTCTTCCTGACATCTTTTGGCGAATTGTAATACTATTTTATTCTAGTTTTCAATAATCAACTTTATCCTCATCAACCTAAACACTAAACTGAAAAATATGACTCTTCCTGACATCTATTGGCGAATACTATAATTTTTAGAAAACAAAATTTACCTACTAAAAAAACCAAGCGAAGCTCGGTCATCTTTTTTATTTTTTTGTTAAACCTATAAGTTGTCCCACTGCTGGGCAAAGGTCTATCATCTATATTATCTAAATGTAATGTAGTAGAATCAGATAATTTCAATTTTAATATAAGGAATAAGTACCTACTTTACCCCAAATACTCAAACGCAACTCAAACATAAGCACGTCTCAAGTCGCGATCTTCTAACAGTTTTTGATGAAAATCTGTCAAAAATCCAGACGTACTTATATCTGAGATGTGTTTGAGTACTCGGGCGTTCGTTACTAACATATAATATAAGAGTCAGAGTCAGAGTCAAATTGTTTATTTCTTTGGACTCACAAAATAAGCACTTAGACAAGTCATTTTTTTTTTTTTTTTTTTTTAAGTATCTACTAACATACTATGGATCAAGTTACTGAAATAAAAGAATTTGAATTTGTACACTACGTGCCAGAAGTTCGAAACTATGAGTTGTGGCCAACTTCATGTTTGTTTATATTCCAGGGTGGGTCGGGCGGGGCGCGCGGGACAGAGAGGCAAGGCCGTCACGTTCTTCACACAGGATGATGTGGTTAATCTAAGAAGGTTGGTAACAATGTTGTTAATTTTGTAATCCATAGTATTATAGTACTTGACATATTTTGTCCGTTTTAGCAATCATAAGCTAACTTATTTAAAATGCACACATTTTCATGACCTACAAGGATTTTACTCAAAAGGAAAATCAATTAACCAAGGCAATGAGAATATCAACATTTCATACTAAGGTTCTTATCGCATCGATACAACAAACACGCCCGAGTACACGTCCGACCAGCACGACGACTTGTGGCTGAATGAATGTCTTCTACAAAAATCTCTAGTAGGGTCCGATTTCTTAAGTTCGTTCACTGATTTGCGAAGCCACTAATATCAGAATGCACGGGCGTAGGTTAGTACTCAACTAACTATTCAGGGATTTTCTCACTTTTAGTAGGTATTTTACTATAGAAACTCTTCGTAGTTTGACGAATTCATTATGAATGTAAGCAGGTTAACGTTAAACGTTGGTGTTCTTCCAACACAAACAAGGTTCGTAGTTAACCCGCTTACATTTATAATCAATTTTAGTAGGTAGGTGTATGATTATCAAACAATAAAATAATAGGAACACTTTTGAGTCTGTTTAAAAAGAGAAGAGTCGTGGGAATGGAGGGCGCTCGTGTGCCAATTGACAACTTTTGTTGCGTTGACAACACTGCTCTGTCATTGCAAAAAGTGTTAGTTCACCGAAACGCCACGACTCTTCTCTTTTTGAACAGACTCTAACTCAGTTTGATTTTTTACAACTTACTATTTAGTTTCTACGTAATATGACAGTGACAGATCACGATAATTAATACATGCTGTGCCCGCGTAAGCCCTGCCTGCATTGCGTCCATGGACATAATGCTTTAACTGCCCTTTTATAGCATCAGTGAATTTACGAATACTAATTTAGTACAATCCCTCTCTCTAAATAACATTGAAACATGACATGACATGAAATTTTTTGATCTAAAATTGGTTTTTAATTGAGACTTTTTAATTCTGTTTAGTGAATTATGTTTTGTTTTGTCGAATTGTACAATTTCTTTCAAGCCTTGTATTGTATACCTATGTTAAAAATGGTAAATAAATACACTTCTAACACTTTCATTGCCAATGCATGACTTGTTAAACCCTTCGCACCGCATGTTCATAGCAGTAGATGCGTTCTTCTTCTTCTTCGCCATCTTCTACCCTATGGGTGTAAGCCTCCTTCATACTTTGCCATTTCCTGCGGTCTTCTGCAATTTCCATTCATTTGACATGTGTGTGTTGTGGATTAGCTGTGTGTTGCTGGCTTAAAATTTGCACCACCCCAACTCTTCCCGTGGGTGTCGTAAGACGACTAAGGAATATCCACCGGGGGCGGGCAGGAGCGCTCCCCGCAGAACAATTATACCACCAAACTTCGATCTCCAATCCGTGGGGATTATGGGCACTACCCCCCGAGATAAACGCCGATAAGACGATTATCAGGGGGAGGGCTGCGTCCAGCAGTGGACCAATAGAGGCTGTTGAGGTTGAGGTTTTGCGGCCGCGTTAAATGTGTACATGACTGTAAATGAATGTGTGGTGACACAGTTAAGCTAGCAGTATGCGGCGCAAACGCGTTTCGCTTATTCAGCTTTTTCAGTAGCTAAGCCGCGTCTCGCCAGTCATTCCACCAAGCTCTCCCAGAGAACACCTACCCTAGTTATGGGTTATAGATAATTATAACAGATTATATTAAAGTCACTTCGTAGAGCCCCATTTGAGTAGTCATATCCTAAATAAGGATTAAAGATAAGCATTCTATTGTAATTTCATGTACGTGTGTCTTGTGTATTGAATAGACTCAGTTCAATATAATAACTCTTTTATTCCAACCAACCCACAGTAGCTAAAGTAAAGACTAAAGAATATAATACAAAAAATGTATTTGTTACAGTATAGCATCAGTGATCAAGCAGTCCGGGTGCTCGGTGCCGGAGTACATGCTGCAGATGAAGCAGGACGCCAACAGACGCAAGAAGCGGATGAGCAAGGCGCCGCGGCGGGACGACATCTCCACTGTGCTCAAGAAAGCTGACAAGTAACATATTACGCCTTTTTTATAGACAACTCGCAGCGCCTCGCGATTTCACCTACGTAGTCCCGTTCCCGTGGGAATTCCCGGATAAAATATAGCCTATGTCTCTCCCTGAAAAGTTAGTTTTTTTAATTATGAAAGAATTATTTAAATCGTTCCAGTAGATTCGGAGCCTATTCAATACAAACAATCAAATCTTTCCTCTTTATTATATTTATGTAGAAGAAAATGTGACGGCGGCGCTCCAAGCGGGAAGTTTATACAACTTTCACAATTGAATAGAAAATAGTGTAACGCAAATGTTGTAGTAAAGTCAAAGTCAAAATCATTTATTGCAAACAGTAGTAAACAGTACGGCAATTCAAACTCAGCATAAAGGAAATTTTACACCCGAATACGCAAACGCAATATAATATGGCAGTTCTCATTCAGCATACTGAGTCGTAGGCTGACCATATACAAATAAAAAAAAACTGTTTATATTCTTTTCAGGAGAAAACTTGATGCTGCCAAAGAGACAAAAGAAGCTGACAAAGAAAAAGCCACAGATGCTGTGAAAAATGGAAAAAATCCGAAGCAAAGGAAAATACAAAATGGAGAACAAAATAAAAGGAAAAAAGGCGATTTTAAGAATAAATCTAAATCCTTCAATAACCATAAAAATAAGGAGAATAAATTAGGAAAGAATAAAAATATTGATAAGAAGTCCACTAAGTTTAATAAGAAGACAGAGTTTAGTAAAAAAAAGAAAAACTTTGTTAAGAAAGCGAAACCTTCTAACTAATATGTTATTTTGTAAGTACTACCTACTTTAATATACTATTATATAAATATTTTTGGGATTTTACTATAAAAGAACTATCGTAGTTTGACGAATTCATTACGGATTTAAGCGCGTTGGTGTTCTTCCACCCCAAATAAGGTTCGTTCGTAGTTAACCCGCTTACATCTGTAATGAATTTTTGGCATTATTTTAAAACATAAGAACTGAAATGAAATTCTTTATAAAAAAAGAACAGCATTAATACAAACATTACCTAGTCGGTATAATGCGATCGATTTCTTGTCAAATAATAAATATTTAATCATAAATAATAAATACAAATAAATGTCATAGAGATTTCCTATAGTAAAAGTCGCAAAAAGGACAGCCTGCGAAAATGGTCATGAAATTATTACTGATGTGATGATGTTGGAAAATAAAATAATAAGAAGCATTGATCTGACATACAATATTTTAATAGTCAATCACTTAGCTACAAAACTCATACAAAATATACAGTCTTCATCACAATTATATACAAAAATATTGATTATGCAGACAAATCAGAAGAACACAAAACGAGATTTACAACTGGCTCAAAAGTAATGTACATCTTTAGTACTTTTTAATTATTAGATAAAGCTTATCTTAACTGCCTTATTTCTACCTAACTTATGTCTAACTAGCAGCGCCTCGCGGTTTCACCCGCGTAGTTCCCGTTCCCGTGGGAATTCAGGGATAAAATATAGCCTATCTCACTGAAAAGTAAGCTTTTTAATGGTAAAAGATTTTTTAAATCGGTCCATTAGTTTCGGCACTTATTTCATACAAACAATAAAATCTTCCCGCTTCCGCCTTCCGATTCGCACGCTTACTAGGATACCATCTATTCTTGTTGTATAATTTCATCATAATCCGTTCAGCCATTTAGCATGGACAATCAGGCAGATATAACAGGAGTTTATAATATTAGCATGAATCAAACTAATGTTATTACATTAGTTTGACTATCACTCATTTATGTTACCTCCCGAATGGCCATGTGGTCGGTAATTCGGTATAGGTATTTACTCGCTTGACGATCGCATGAACTTTGTTGTTTTGTAAAATAAGACTTATATATTCGGATAGAGGATAAAATGCTTTATCTAGTGGTATAAGTGAACTCGAATGTTTAGATATTTGGATGAATGTTTGTTACTTCTTCACGTCATAACGCCTGAAACAATCAGGCTGAAATTTTTCATACATGTGTTTCTGAGCTTGGAATCAAACATAGCGTCTTTATCCCTGCCAACACTTTTCATGGGATAGAAATCACCTCTAAACGTTTCCATAGACAACGCGTGCAAAACCGCCGGCAGAGACTTGTTAACATGGTAAAAACATCAATTACAAATTCGTTAGCTGTTAGTAACCTAAAGCTAGTCTTTGAATTTTATTCAGCCGATTACAAATATTTATTTATTTATTTATTTATTTATTTATTTATTTATTTATTTATTTATTGCATACATGTGTCATTATAAGTTGTTAACAATTTTATAGGTAGAATCTACATGAACCCTGTAAGGGCGTTCAATATGGCACTAACTAGATACAAATATAAATGACAGATTATCTTAAAGAGTTCAACAGATATCAACTACCCATTCATTGGCCGTTGTTCCAATAGGCGACCGTGCCGTCGTAAAAGAAAAAATGTATGAAAATGTAGGTATAGGCATGGCTTGTTTTCCACTCACCGGCACGGCAACGGCCCGGCATAACTGCACGTGTATTGTAAATGAATTGTGTACGATTGCGCGGGGCCGCCGGCTCAGTGGAAAAACGAATCCCCGTGCCGTAACGTGCCGGTGAGTGGAAAAACGGCAATTTTCATCAAACATCTTAAGAATGGATTTTGATATTATAGTACGTAAGCCCACACATTTCGGGTAATTTCTAAGAAATCTAATAATGTAAATAAATAATGCTGGACAATTCACACAGCAATATCTAGCCCCAAGTTAAGCAGAGCTTGTGTTATGGGTACTAGATAACTGATATACATAATACAATACACTACATAGATAGATATTTTTTATTATACATAGAAAAACATCCAGAACGCCCTGAACAAATGTCTGCAGATCGTACACACATATGTCCCGAGGCGGGAATCGAACCCGCAACCTCCTGCGTCGCAGGCAGACCTTCGCCCACCGCGCCACAGAGGTCGTCAATATCCCAAAATTAATTTTTCGCCAAATGTTTGAGATTTTGCAAATACACACGAATGCTTTCGCCCTGCGTCTGCTTTCTTTGCCTGAATACGTGTCGCTCTGCTATCTCCGACCTTTGTGGTTCCAAATGATTTTTAACTAATTTCACGAGTTCATCGAACTTTTTATCCTCCGGTAATTGTGGAGCGCACAAGTCACACATAAGATCGTAACACTGAGGACCAACGAGCGTCACCAATGTCGACACGTGTAAAGTTTCCTTGATCTCGTTGAGAGTCATAAATTGTTGTACACGGCGCACATAGGTTTCCCAGTTTTGATTATTTATGTCAAAACACTCTATTTTACCGAGTGGCATGATGCTGACTTGGTAAAACGCACTGTAAACACTTTATTTTATTTAATTTACTCCCGTCGCCAGTGAGGTGTGGCAATAAAAGATGGAGGTTCAGAGCCAACTGCCGGTAGGCGTTTATTAATGACCAAGAACATACAGATCTACCCGCAACTGGGTATTAATTTATCTATTCGAATACACAACAGAGAGGACGCGGGTTTAATCCCCGACGATTAGAAGCCGGAAGTATTTGGGATATATCTTGAGAGTGGCTTGACTATACTATAGGTAGAGGTACTATAGGTCGTATCAGATACTAAGCTACGGATGAATATTTGTATGAAATCATCCACTCCCTGTACATACATGTGTCCAGTTGCTCATTGACGATCAAAAAGTGTTCGGTGTGTCGTCGTGTGGGAAACAAAAAGTTTGTACGTTTGTGCAGCGCCTTAATTGTGGTTACTGTAAAGTACATACTTTTGAAAAGCCTCTGCAGTTATTTTATAATCTAAAAGCCTCATTTGATATAGAGTAGGTACCTATGCTTAAAATATTTACAAATTAAAAATCAGATGGTCCTAAATGTGCAAGCATATTAAAAAGCTAAATTCTTAGATAGGCCCTTTCCGTGAGACCGCGCCGTGTCTTTTGCCCAACTAAGTGAGTGAGCTCACTAGTCTGCTTGTTCACAAACGTTCGTGCAATGTGATTGCACAATAAACGTCAATAATAAATTAATAACCGTTAGGGTTATTGTCAAAAAACGCTAATTTTATCTACACATAGTGAGCGTGCGTCGGCATTTTGATAACGCACGCATTCAGATGTTGCCAAAACTAAACTAAACTAATTTGACCGGGCTAAAAATGTCGCAGTCTCTGTTAAAACCACAGATATCAGAAACTAAGGAGATATGAAATGGGGGCGGGGTCGGTGTCGCAGCAATATGCCCAAGACGTGAACACATTGCTCGCGGCAGTAATAGTTTCATTTAGTTGAAGCTCGAACGTTGGCTACGACGGATCTTCATGTTGGAGGAAAATGCCGAATTGTTCAATAGTAATTTGCAAAAATAGAAGTGAAATTATGAACTTTAAGTCAAATGGAATATACCTACGACGAATACCTCTTGTGGTTAAAACTATCAAAATAATAAGGATGCATAATTTTTAGTCCTGTCCAATTAGTTAAGTTTTGGCGTCATCTAAATAGGCACCAATGCCACAGTTTCTGGGCGTAAGGGCGTATCTATCTAACGATTTAAATCTTTGACTAAATTAGCTTAGGTATAACAATAGCTTCTTTTCTTAGATTTTCTCGAAACCCATTTATAATTTTGGCTCTTAATATTAATAACATTTAAACTTCCTCATTCTTCTACCTATACCTAACTTATAATTATAATGTATTTACTATAAAACTATGTATGTATGAATTTGTCAAGAAACATTCTTAATGAACTGATGTTGTTCTCCATATCGTCGTATTGACTAAATTACATTTAATTCACATTTGTCTTGTCCGATAAAAAGTCTTTTATCATTTCGTCAAGTCAATATTTACACTTTCAAGACAAAAAGTTAAAAGTCTGTTGTTTTGCCATAAATCACAAGTAGGTAGCAAAACATATTTCCTATGGTCAATGCTGGGCCTGTTGGGTTACGGGAATTTGCCACAACAACCAGAGGCATAAAGCTTTTTCGAAAGCTTTTTCGCTCATCGGAAAAAAACCTCTGCCTCTGCTCATAAGCGACCCATTTGCTCAGTTCAGTACAGCTGAAGTGCCCATAATGAAGTATCCGAGTTCCATACCACCTTGAATCTAACTGCAGACAATTGTCATTATATTATTCGCACAACCAATCACAAGGCAGCCTCGGCATCTTATTCGCCGGCCAGGGTAAGTAGCCCGCGGTCTTGAACACCCAGTAGTCGTAGCTGACTTTGCTGACCAGCAGTACCAGGATGAGGACTTCCAGCGCTATGATGTAGTAGATGTAGTCGGTCCAGTCCCGGGGGGTGTGGCACACCTGCGACTCCACCAGGTCCACCACGGGACCCATGCCTTGACAGAGCAGATGGCGGTAGTCAGGGATGTTTTTTGCGTTCTCTAGAAGCCATGGCTGGAATATAATGGAAAAGAAAAGTTACAGATTCTTTATCAATTAAACCCTTAATTAAAACAATAAATATGCCTCCCCCAAACTAAGTTGATTTTAGGGTTTCGTATCCAAAGGAAAAACGGGACCCTATTACAGTCCATCTGCCACCAGGGCAAGCAGTCTCGACATAGATAGCGAACGACATCGGTCGCAAAGTTTTACCGGATATATTTTATTATCCGGATATTTATCGTATTTTGATTTTCATTAAAAGTGTAGTGTAGGTACATACCTATTGTAAGACGCCACTCAATGACGAGGATTAGCAGGTAAGGAAAATAGATTTCTATTTTCCCAAATACCAAACATATCAGATTATTCTAACAAAGATAAGAAAATATAATATAATTTTAATCAATAAACAAGCACATCGAATTACAAGATAAGCAGTTAAATTATAATAAAATTAGAGATATAACTTTTGTATAAAAAGCCATGTTTTAACTTAATAAATAATCAGTACAGAACCTACTACGGTCGTGTTAATTACTCCTTCAAACAAACTTCATTTTTGTCGCAAGCGACCGCCATCTTTACGAATTTTGTCGCAAACTTTACGATTCGAGCGGTCGCTTGCGAGAAAATTGAATAGTTCCAATGGTAAATCAATATGAATATTACAAATTTAACTTTTTTTATGTTAATCTACTGTATTTTTGGAAATAAATAGTTATTGAATCATTTAAAACTTGATTCTTGTAAAGAAAATCAAAATACGTTAAAATATAATTATTCGGTAAAACTTTGCGACCGATGATGTCGTTCGCTATCTATGTCGAGACTGCTTGCCCAGGCTGTATCTCATGAACTGTGATAGCTAGACAGGTGACATTTTTACAGATGATGTATTTCTGTTGCTGCTATAAGAACAAATAATAAAAGTTCAACAATTTTAATAATTAAGGGGGGCAACGTCCTTATCATCTTGAGAACCGATCACCGAGGTTAAGCAACGTCCGGCGCGGTCAGTAGGTACTTGGACGTCACGTTGACTTTTGTTTTTTTAGTAGAAAGGATTTGTATTTTTTGATTTTGATAGATAATGGTACGGAACCTTTCGTGCGCGAGTCGACTCGCACTTGGCCGGTTTTTTCGTTATCACACTGGCGATATTAGATTTGTATATACATTTTTTTCAAAATGTATTTATTATACACAGGTACACATATATTAAGATTCTTAAAACGGTTTCATAAACAGAGTACATTATTCCTGAGTAGGTAGGTAGGCTATGTCACACATAGCCTTTGCTATGCTGCAAGTACCTACTAATTAAATATTGGTTTGAATGTTTATTTTATTTATTTTACTGACTAAAGATACAAATTAGCTGTTAATCCATAAAAAACACGGACAAAGCTGCTGGTACTCGCTAGGAACAGTCATCTATCTGTTGTTACCTTGAGCATCTTCTCAGTGTTGCAGTCGCAGTGCACGTGGTTGCCCGCTATCATGAACCCCGGGCCCGTCGTGTCGAACCGGTTCGACAGCACGTACGTGTGGATCTACAACAGACAGGAGCAGCGATGTTACAAACCACTATAAATAAAGCCTTAGTAGCTGGTGTCAGCTAAGCGGTCAACGGAAGGATAGTAAATGGGTTAAAAAGGACAAAATGACAATAACTGAGGGGCCCATACGGCCTCAGTTATTACCTTTTTTAACCCATTGATTCTAGAATACAAGATATGTTTTTATAAAAAATACGTACCTAACATAAAATTATAAAATTGCATAAAATTGTTCGGCCCCCTGCAGAACAATGTTACCACAGAACTACGATCCCCAAGCAGCATGCCCAGCGTGGGGATTATGGGTATTACCTCCCATTAGGTAAACGCCAACAAGGCGCTTAAAAGGGGGAGGCCTGCGTCCAGCAGTGGACCAATACAGGCGGTTGAGGTACTGATTTGTATTTGTGATTGAACTGACCGTCTTTAGCTGATTATGAGTGATAGAGAAGATCATGAAGTTGTCAATGAACTTGGTCCCCTCCAGCTCCAGGATGTTGGGGATGTCGTTGTAGTCGAGGATCAGTCGCCGCAGGTGCTCGTATGTGGGGTCGTCGCTCACGGGCTGCAGGGATGTTATCTGCAAATACAGGGAAACAAGATTGATAGTTATAGATAGGTAAATTGTTAAAAACTGGCGCTTCTTGAGTCTATTTTTAGGCTTATTTATTATTGCAGCAGCTTCCTTCTGTGTATTTTTAACATCTCTCTTGCGGGGTGATAGTGATCAGCAGTGTGCTTGCCAGGGCGAGCAGTCTCGATATAGATAACGAACGACATCGGTCGCAAAGTTTTAACGAATATATTTTATCGTATTTTCATTTTCTTTACAAGAATCAAGTTCCAAATGATTCAATAACTATTTATTTCCAAAAATACAGTAGATTAACATAAAGAAAAGGTTATATTGTAATATTCATATTGATTTACCATTTGAAACTATTCATTTTTGTCAGCTGTTTTGGCAAGCGACCGCCATCTTTACGATTTTTGTCGCAAACTTTACGCATTCGGTAAAGGTACCTAATTGCGAGCAAATTAGACAGCCCGATAAGTTTGTAGCAATCCTTCACCGAAATCGTAATTAACATAAAGAAAAGGTTAAATGTGTAATATTATTCATATTGATTTACCATTGGAATTATTCATTTTTGTCAGCTGTTTTGGCAAGTGACCGCCATCTTTACGATTTTTGTCGCAAACTCGGCGGTTCCTGGCCGTGCAGTCGACGGCCACCAGCCGAGTGACGTCACACTTACATTATTATAGCTAACGTTGAGTTTGACGGTGTTGGGCGGTAGATTGGTCGGCATCTCGGTCAGGTTCCTGGCCGTGCAGTCGACGGCCACCAGCCGAGTGACGTCACACTTACATTATTATAGCTAACGTTGAGTTTGACGGTGTTGGGCGGTAGATTGGTCGGCATCTCGGTCAGGTTCCTGGCCGTGCAGTCGACGGCCACCAGCCGAGTGACGTCACACTTACATTATTATAGCTAACGTTGAGTTTGACGGTGTTGGGCGGTAGATTGGTCGGCATCTCGGTCAGGTTCCTGGCCGTGCAGTCGACGGCCACCAGCCGAGTGACGTCACACTTACATTATTATAGCTAACGTTGAGTTTGACGGTGTTGGGCGGTAGATTGGTCGGCATCTCGGTCAGGTTCCTGGCCGTGCAGTCGACGGCCACCAGCCGAGTGACGTCACCGGCGCTCACCTCCACCAGCTCGGGGACGCACGTGCAGTTGATGTCGGAGGGGATTATGTTACGGCAGCTTGCGTTGAGCTGGAACAAATTCAAAGTCAAAGTCAAATCGTTTATTTCTTTAGACTTACAAAATAAGTACTTAGACAAGTCAAATTTTTACTATATAAACAGCTTGATAAATAGTTATTACTATCAACAAGAAATAAGGTGCAATTGACTTTAATTCACTTCAATTTTTTGTCCACTAGCGGAAGAAGTGAAAAAGAAACCACTAGCAAGTCCATCGCTTATCAACTAATACAATCTTAGGATAACTAAGTCTAACTGGTCTTACATACTATTGTCTGTATGGAACTGGGCGACATCCGGCCAAGCATTAACATCATTTACGTAGTCATCTACGGAGTAATAGGCTTTCTTGATAAGATTTCGTTTTATGTACAGTTTAAATTTACGAATAGGGAGCTCAGTTGCTTCAGATGGAAGCTTATTATAGAATCTTACGCAATTGCCCACAAATGATTTCCCTACCTTTCGTAATCTATATGATGGGATGTGTAATTTGTTCTTGTTTCTTGTATTTTTATTGTGAACATCACACCTTTTCATAAAGTTATCTCTGTTTTTGTGTGTATACATTAGATTTTCATAGATGTATTGCGATATTACTGTTAAAATATTTATTTCTTTAAATAATTCCCTCAACGAGTCACGTGGATTTAATTTATAAATAGCGCGTACCGCCCTTTTCTGAAGAACAAAGATAGTCTGGATGTCAGCTGCCTGTCCCCAAAGCAAAATACCATAAGACATAATACTATGGAAGTAACTGAAGTAAACTAACCTAGCTGTATCTTCATCGGTAATGTATCTAATTGTTCGAACCGCATACGCTGCTGAAATAAGTCTGTTTGCGAGAGCATCAATTTGCGGTCTCCATTGAAGAGAGGAATCAATATGTAACCCTAGGAAAACAGTTGAGTCTACAAGGTGAACAATCTCATCCTTTAGCATTATCTTAGTTGGGAGCTCTCTTACATTTGGTAACATGAATTTTATGCATTTGGTTTTTGAAGCATTGAGTAAGAGGTTATTGGCGGTGAACCCATCTAGTATTTGTGAAAGAGAATTATTTACATCGTCATAATTATGTTTATTTCTGTCAACTTTAAAAATCAATGAAGTATCATCAGCAAATAAGACTATATCACAGAGATCTTTTGCTAGAAATGGGAGATCATTTACATATACTAAAAATAGAAAAGGACCCAATATTGATCCTTGCGGGACTCCTAAATCGATTTTTGATCCCCTAGATCTTTCTTTACCAATATCTACTTTTTGGACTCTATCAGATAAATATGATTGCATAAGGTCCAGTGCCTTGTTTTGAATTCCATAATGTCTTAGTTTATTTATTAATGTACCATGATCAACGCAATCAAAAGCTTTAGAAAGGTCACAAAATACACCAATAGCGTTTTTCGCTTTATCCCATGCATCCAATATGTGCTTCAATAGAACTGTACCAGCATCAGTTGTCGATCTACCCTTGGTGAAGCCAAATTGATTTCAACTTCTAGATTAAGCCTGCCTTGCAACAACATCGTCAAAGGGAGAACAAAAGGCTCCTTTTGACGACCTCTGTGGCTGTGGGCAAAGGTCCGCTGCGACGCAGGAGGTTGCGGGTTCGATTACCGCCTCGGGACAAATATTTGTACGATCTGCAGACATTTGTTCAGGGCATTCTAACTGTTTTCTATGTGTAATAAAAAATATCTATTTAAGTAGTGTATTGTATTATGTATTCAGTTATGTAGTACCCATAAAACAAGCTCTGCTTTGCTTGGGGCTAGCTAATGCTATGTTATTTGCCCACATTATTATTATTATTTGTAGAAGACACTTGTTAGTCGTTGATCACAAGCGTTTACGCCTGTCCTATCAACTCGGCGTTTGCTACTCAGTGCGGTAGTGGTAATTTTGCTTGCATTTCGCGCAGTCAGTGGTCCTATGAACATTTACCCATGAAGACATTTTCAGTGATAACCTCAATAAATTCAAATTGAAAGTGCTGGAACATTTCCGGAATGAACAATATGAACATAATGCTTCTTAGATCTCAATTTTAGTTAATTAATAAATAAATTAATATGTATTTTTGTTATGTAGTAGTTTATTAATGTTTCTTAAGTTTAACCATACCTTCTATTACCTATATTTATAATGTTTAACTTCGATCTCATTTATTACTTTAAATAATTTTAAGTATTTTGTAACAATGTTGTGTCCGCCTATTATAAGCGTATATTCGAACCTGCCTAGATAGTAAGTTAAAAAAATGCTTTATGTATACGCTGTTGGCGTTCCTTTTAAATAAATAAAGAAATTGTTCCAACGTGACACAACCAGCAACTTGTAGACTATACTGAAAAACTGACTCTGTCTGACAATTCTGACAAATGGAAATGCTCACCACAACGTGATTTATTGTAAAAAAAAACATCACAAGCGTGATGGTCAATTAATTTGTAGGTAAATATCACGAGCGTGAAGTTATTTTGTTTTGTTCTTTTTTATTATCAATCATTTATTTCAGAATACAATCCTTATCACATTATTACACACAAAATACTAAGACTAAACATATCATGGTAAAATTAATTATATAAAAATTACATATTGGATAAAATATAATATAATATGTTCTACTGTACCTCTTTCTGCACCCGTAAGTAGTCGATCTTGACGATCTCTACGTCGTTAAACCAGTTGAAGCTCAGGTCGAGCGCGCAGTACGTGTCGTTGTAGTTCAGGAACGTCACGAGCGTGATGTTGTTTGTCTCCATCGCTTTCTGGAAGTGCTTGCATGGGAGCCAGTTGTTACCTGCAAGAATCAGTGGTAGGTTATTGAGGGTTAAATTACCACAGGTATACTGACATAAGTATATCGACGCAGCAATATTTGAAAATCCTTATATAGCTCAAGATTCTGTCTAAATACATACACTACATACATACATTCACTAATATACACTAATAATTATAAATGCGAAAGTTTGTATGGACGTATGGATGGATGTTTGTTACCTCTTCACGCCAAAACTACTGAACGGATCGGTCTAAAATTTTGCATACGGGTAATTCTAATCCCGGAATCAAACATAGGCAACTTTTTATCCCATAAATTAGTTCCAGTGGGATAAAAATTACCTAACGTTTCCATAGCAAAAACGCGTGCGAAGCCGCGGGACGCAGCTAGTATAATATAAGGCGTAGGTCGTAGGTGCGTTATTTTTTTATCCTGATCTACATTTGTAGAATTTAGAGATATTCGGGATCTGATTGGAGGATTGTTTGAACCATATGAATAGAATCGATCGAATTTGAATTTAGGACCACAGAACGACCTCGGCGAGTACCCTACGGTTGGAATTGGCATCGAAATTAAAACTATCACTAAGAGTTCTTATTGTATATTGTACTCTTTATATTCCGCTGGTACCTAATCATCCAGGAATGTGTCTCTGGTTTAAAGGGTGAGGTGAGATCTGAGGGCGTAGCCAACCGACAATCTCTATGTACCTACATAGTTAATCGAAAACAGTTGAAAGATTCGTAGCACAGATCACAGAAACTAATTCGTAGGGAAAAAATCGAAACAGATCACGTGACATATCTAAGGCATATTAATTATTATGTCAAACCAAACCCATTCTTTTTTGGACTTTTCTACTATCGATTGTTTCATTGTATAGATAGGCCCTCTGATGTGTGTACTCGTAATAAGAAATCGTTTGCTTCATTAATCACCTGACAGATCCACGGATATCTTCCGATTGCTATGCACCAGGCTCAGCGGGAACTCCGTGAGGTTGTTGGCTGAGGCGTCCAGCACCGTCAGGTTGAAGAGGTAGGCGAAGGGGCGCTGCTTCGAGGGCAGCTTCTTGCTGGTCAGGTTGTTGTGGGAGATGTTGAGGCACGCCACGGCGGAGTACTTCGGGAACTGGCCTGGAAACAGTTATGAAAGTTTAGGTTACTTACTATATTTTTCTACAAAGCTTCTGCAGCTGTCGGCGCGGCGTCTCTATCCAACATAGATAGAAGCTGGTAGGTCCTAGCTATTCCTATACTCTGACTTAAGTAACTCGACCGCTTCTTGTTCCACTCCACTTATCTCTACCTATCTATACAAGTTAACTAAATATCACTGACCGATGGATGCGTCAAGCAGAAGACAGGAAGCTATGGCGCTCATAAGGGGAGGCCTAGCCTATGACTAATATGGGTTGATGACATCGCGATGGTTGATGATGATCCCACAGCTGCTCAAAGGCTTCCCCCAAATCTTTCCACTCGGTGCGGTCACGCGACGACATCGTCGATCTCCGAGGAAAGCGTTATGGTCACCAGCGATTTCGTGCCAACATCAAGAACACCCTGAACAAATATCTGCATGCTGTGCAAATATTTGTCCAAGGAACAGAACCCACAACGATACACCTCCTGCGTCGCAGGAGCGCTACAGAGGGCGTCACAAGCATGTTCAAGAGAAGATACAAAACATTTTAGAAGGACGGACAGAGAAGAGAGAGAAAACTTACTGAAGTCAACGTAGTCCGGGTCCGATTCTGCAATCCATAAAGATGGCGATGGAAAAGACAACACGGCATTAGTGATAGTTAAGCTATAATCCATAAAGATGGCGATGGATAAAGACAACACGGCATTAGTAATAGTTAAGTTATAGATACATTAGGTACCTACTTATAATATAAAGTTACTAGCTCGCATGAAAATTTCAGAAATTGACTGCAGTGCGGTGCTGTTTGCTGTGTCGTAAGAAGCGACTAAGGGATATCCACCGGGAGCGGGCATGCCCGCTCCCGGTGGATATCCCTTAGTCGCTTCTTACAGCTGCCTTCTGCAGAACTATTCTACCACCGAACTGCGATCCCCAACCCGCATGCCCATGGGATTATGGGCATTACCCCCCATAAGATAAAAATGCTTAGCACAGTGTGAAGAGATTTTTGATTATTAAGATTATTATTTTTATGTGCAGTTCCTTACCTACAATCTGCCCGATCTTCCCGTCAGTGAAAGCCATGGAGGCCAGTCTTCGGAACATGGCCTGAGACACGTCCAGGTCCTCGATACTGCCGTTCAGCACGTGGAGGTACTTCGTCTTGTGTTGGGTTACTGAAAGATAACGTTTTTATAAGTATTCATGTGAAAAATATTGTAAGCATGTTGTACTAAATGTACCAACTGCTATACAGACAGGCAAATTATGTCGTGGTTCGGAATCTATGGAATTGCAGCAGCTTCCTCCATATACCTATACCATGTCCATTTTGAATGAAGCATTTTAGTAAAAAAACCGCCCATACTTACTTTGTTGGCGGGTCCTTTTATACGTAATTTACATTAAATAGCTTACAATTATATCTGAAACTCGACGCCAAGTGAGATTTTGTTATCTGTGTCGTAGTTTTTTTACTAACATGCTTCATACAAAATGGATAAACCATAGGTAAAGTCAGAGTCAGAGTCAAATCGTTTATTTCTTTAGACTTACAAAATAAGCGCTTAGACAAGTAGACAAGGTACATTTTAACAGCCCAACTGCGATCACCAACTTTCCTGCAAAACGTAGTGATGTTAAAAAACCCACCATGCTAAGGAAGACACGTTCAGCTGTGCTGTGGACGTAGGAAACTAGGAATACAATGTGCTGAGATGTAGATATATCTAAATATTTATAAATCGTAAGATACGCCCTTACGCCCCGCGTAATACCTATTTATCAAGCTGTTTATATAATAAAAAAATTACTTTTCTAAGTGCTTATTTTGTAAGTCTAAAGAAATAAACGATTTGACTCTGACTCTGACTCTGCCCAAAAAAACTTTGGCATTGTCTTTGAATTGCCGACGCACGCACAGTAGATAAAATTCGTGTTTTTAACCGACTTCAAAAAAGAAAGAGGTTCTCAATTTGACTGGATTTTTTTATGTGTTTTACCTCAGAACTTTTGACTGGGTGGTCCGATTTTCATGATTATTTTTTTATATGAACGCTGGTGCTTCCCGTGTGATCCCATTTTAATTTTGTTCAGTTCTGACAATGGGATCCATGAATTCCGTTTATAGGAGTGCACGGATGCCACAATACTGCGGCCGCAACTGACGTTCCAAGACAGATGCGGCCGCAGTAGGCCCTATTGACCCGTTACAAGTCATCTATAATTATAATAATTACTATTAACTATAATAATTATACATAAGTGCCGAAAATCGAACACTACATAAACCATCCTTCGTGGATGTAAATGTTGGATGTGATGATGAGAAATTACATATAATAATATTGCAGATTCAATAATAATGCTACCACAGTGAATTTTTGAGCGATACTTTTGATGACTTGTAAATTTTTGTGTTTTTTTGCAATAATATGACAGAAATACTTTATTATGTACTATTACTAAACTATTAATAAAGAAATTGGACTGACCGACTCCCATTGCAACACCCTAAAATATGGACTGACCGACTCCCATTGCAACACCCTAAATGGACTGACCGACTCCCATTGCAACACCCTAAATGGACTGACCGACTCCCATTGCAACACCCTAAATGGACTGACCGACTCCCATTGCAACACCCTAAATGGACTGACCGACTCCCATTGCAACACCCTAAAAGGACTGACCGACTCCCATTGCAACACCCTAAATGGACTGACCGACTCCCATTGCAACACCCTAAATGGCCCCATTGGCGGATCCAGGGGGGGGGGCCATGGGGGCCATGGCCCCCCCTAAAAGGCCCAAGAGTTCCATACTTTCGACTCAATTTTACGCTTAAATTCAGATGCACTTTTACACCGGCCACGGCATACCTACTCTTAGGTAGGTTATGTAGGTACCTACTTTATATCAAAGTACAGAAATATATTTTTTAGGTAAGTCGGTACTTTATCTACAAACTAAACTCAAGAGGTTAATTTCTTCTCAGTATTACCACGTCCATCGACACGTTCAACGACTTTGAAATGAACATAGGTAAATGATATCTATTTCTCTTCTTCCGCTAGTGAACACAAGTGAATTATAGCCAATTGCACCTCATTTCTTATTTGATTGACAGTAATAACTATTTTTCAAGCTGTTTATATTGATAGAATGAGAACGCATCCGAATTAGTTTTTAGTTTGGTTTCCATTCCACCCCTCTGGTTGCGACACTGGACTTCCTTCTTACTTACGTCAACACGTAATGTGTGCGGATTGCTCGTATTTTTCTTTTAATAAAAACTCAGTTCTAAATTACAAAAACGCTCTATATTTGACTAAAACCTACATATATATTAAATAAAATTACTCGTCTAAGTATACCTCGGTATTGGATTTAACTTGAAAAGATAAGTTAAGTAAAAGAAAAAGTAGTACAGTGTGCGCGCATGTTACTCGCGAGTACGCGAACTTGCGAAGAAAGAAACGTACGCGTTCCCGCTTTCGTAACATTCAATTCAAACAATTTAATACACAATACAGAGAGATGACAAAAATATCACTGCTTTTTGCATTTTAATTTGTTTTTTGCATTGAGGTGTTCTTGCCCTTTATTAGCAGAGCCCTTTTAAGAATACTTAGCTAAATAAGTACGTACGTTAGAGTTATATACGTATCGAATATTTGTAGTTAGTTCATTGTAAAACTAACTAACAGATGTATCACCACGGGCGTGGCGAACATCTTTTGCCTCTCTCGACGTGGCCTGGATCTGAACTAAAGCCTCCTTTCAGTTTTCAGTTCAGTTGCAAAATATCAAAATATCTAACAAAACGACAAAACAGCAAAAAAATTCGGTTACATTGTCCTCTGTTTCGTGGTCCATTTTTAATAATACATGGTCTCGGTCTCACAATAAGATGATTTTGACTACTAACGCGAGAAATTAACAAAAAATATTTTGGTTTCGCAACTTGCTCCGCTGGAGTACTGTCTCGTCTCTGGCTGTGCCCATGAAGGCCCCCCTTATACTGAAATTGAAGTTTCTGATTCGTTTACGTGATAAGCTAATCTTATGCAAGCGAGAGTTCATTTTGTACGACAGCGAACACAACTTCGATATTCCTTTTCCAAGTAGACACCAGATTTTGATTTTCGTAGATTCTTTAGGGCAGGGCTCATCTATTTTGTTGTAAATCGTTAAAATTTTATTATTTTTCATAACTTACTATCATAGCTTTCGCGTCTTGCTAAGCATACCTCACCAATTTCAAAAAGACTGCGACTCACCGATATTCATTATGTATCTAACAATTCCTCCTAACAATTCAATCTCAGTCGCGCACTCTTTAAAATTTTCAGGGCTGTCTCTGCTCTCTCGGCTGTCCGTTTTCGAAATAGAGGGCGGTCACAGCATCACTTCAGGTCAACCGGTGCTCCGGTCGAAAACGCGCCATAATAATACATAGTTGATGAACTATCAATAAATCAATGATTATAAATATTTGCCAATTTTATGAACTATTATTATTTTTATTATTATATTATACTAGCTGCGCCCGCTAGCGCGCCCGCTAGCTGCTAGCCCGCGGCTTCTCTCGCGTTGTTCCTATGGAAACGTTTAAAGGTGATTTTTATCCCACGGGATCAGATTTATGGGATAAAAAGTAGTCTTTGTTTAATCACAGAATTATAATTACCTGTATGCAAAATTTCAGCCAGATCCGTTCAGTAGTTTTGGCGTGAGGAGGTAACAAATATCCATCCATCCATAAACCCGTACAGCTTTCAAATTTTCCACCAACAAGTGCAGCTGCTCATCAACATTTCAAACGTGTACACTATCAAGTTCAAACTTGGTAATGGTAAGGGCATGATTTGGAACCCCAGGTATGGGGTTGGGCAATGCGAAACGTGATGCTGTGACCGCGCGTTCTCCGCCCTCTATCTCGAAAACGGTTCACCGTATAAAAAAAAATAAAAACAAAATTTATAGAGAATTTTGTCTGCTACAATATTGATCATACATACAAATAGCAAAAAACCCATAGGAAATGAGATATTTACAAAAAAACTATTTTTTGTGACCTTTGACCTTGAAATGTAATAGTTGCGCACACCCTACCATATGTAGGTTTTGAGACAACTTTTAGGGTGTCGATATACAAGTATTTACAGACTTACAGCTGGGTATCTCAAATTCCGAGGTGAACTTACTAAAATGACTGCCTTGTGGTTCAAAGTAATAGAATAAGTTTGGTTTGGTTAGGTTAGCTTACATTTGTCGCCGGAGTTCGACCCCAAAAACACGTCCATAAAAAAACAATAATGATACTCTTGCTTGGAGCAAAAATGTAACATTTCAGGAAACGAAACGTAACTTACGACTCAAGAACCCGGGCAACGATGATCTGTTTCCTCTTGTAAGTAGTTTTAGTGAAGGACGCGGGTTCAAGTCCCGTCAAAGTAAAAAAATTGGGATATTATTAACCCCCCCCCCCTCTCCCCCCTCTACCTGAGGCCTGCGTCCAACAGTGGACCAATACAGGCTGTGGAGGAAGAGGTTGTGATTTTTTTACCCTATATCTGAACATTGTCAAAATGGCCCCCCCCCAAAATAAAATCCTGGATCCGCCCCTGAATGGCCCTAAATATTATGTGTACTTCTAATGTAGTCGATGAGTTGTGACAAATTGTATATAATTACCATTATATGAAGCAATGAATAAATGTAATGATATGCATGAACTGTGAGCTACCGTGTCGGTTTGCAATGGAAATTATTATAAAGAGAGACTGTAAATAAGAACACAAAGTATCATTTACCAATCGTTGTTGACGATATCAGGTTACGGCGATAACCTCTGAGGTCGGCTAAAAATAACAAGCTAACCGCTAGCTCATATCGGTTCCAATTCCAAGGCGAAACATGAAACTCAAGATTTTTCTCGTATTTTTGTTCAGCTATTATTGTAAATTTTCAAAACAAGTGATACACTTTTCATTCTGAAATATTATTGACTGGCAAAAAAAAATGCTGAAACTCGTATATTTTCTGAACTACCAGTCAACAGTAACACTATTATTTTGGCAGTAAATTGAAGTCTTTATTAGTAAGTTAAAGACGTCTCCCTAGTACATTCGAAGTGTCCCAACAAGTAGACGTGGACACTTGCCTTGCTCCTGACTCTATACATCTAGAACAGTAAAGTAACAATTTATCGCATCAAATACATGTAAATAAGGTACATAGGTGGTGTTTGTTTATATAAGACACAGTGTATTTCTACCGTTGCGGCGTGCAAAATCTGAGTACAACAGAAAACGGTAATAATAATCATTAGATTGTTTGTAACAGTCTGGAGTTATCTCAATCGTTTAAATTGTAAATACCTTCTAGTTTATATTATTTCTATTATTTGATTGTAAATTATTTTCTTTTTAATATATAGATGTAAATAAGATCATTCATTTGTTTTCTTAAACTCACAGTTCTGCCCCAGTACATCCCTGTAGTAGGCCGAGTCGATGTCGCAGCAGAAGAGCGCCGCCTCGCCCACCGTCCTGCAGCCGTCCCCGGGCGGTGGGCAGTGTTCCCGGGAGAGGTGGAGGCATTTGCCCAGGTTCAGGTGCTGTTCTATGGGCTCGGGTTGGACGGTGGTTGCGTGGGGGGGTTGCTGAAATTTAAAATATTGATTAATAGAGATCATGGGGAACCCTTTGCATGCCCAGCGATGGGCCAAGGGAAGCGCGTACCGATGAGGCCAATATTAGGTAAATGGACGATTCATTTGACCTTAAACGTAGCATTAAACATTTAACGACAAAAGTACCTTGGACAAGAACATTGGACTGTTCGCATTGATTAATTAAAAAGGGAAGATAAGGCAACCTCATATTGTGTAAAATTGTGTGTTCCCACCTCAGTCACCGTCTAACTGGCGGCGGCATGGGCGGTCGTCCTAGCGAGAAATATTGTTGTCTCGGTCTCACTTCGGTCTTAGGTACGTCTTTCCGTCTTTGTTGTTCTTTGTATTGCACGGGACTGGAAATATAACTGTGAGCATATGTGTTTGCGTGTAGTTGTAACACATGCCAATTTTTGAGTAAGCGCTGGGAGAATGTAACCTATCTTCCCTTTTTAATAAATCAATGCATTATAAGCACTTCCTATAGTTAGATAAATACGAACCTCCCTGGGCGCTTCTCTAGGCTGCTCCTCTTCAACCCTCATCTCGATGCGGGGGATGTACAGCGTCAGGCACGCCACCAGGATCCATAGTGTGGTCTGCAACAAGCATCATCGTCTTGATCATTTAGCCGCAGCTTCACAAACGCACCCATTTTCGGCAGATGCTATCTGATGCTATCTGCCGAAAATGGGTCTAGATGAGATGTCTAGCCTAGATGCTCAGACAACTAATCTCCTTGCCAGCCACGCCATTTATGATCTGGGGGTACCTAAGTCTATTGAAGTTTGTAACGAGATGTGATCGTGAGGTCTCTTTTATACCGACTTCAAAAAGGAGGAAGTTCTCAATTCAAATGTTTTTTTAATGTTATTTTTTCCATTTATTTTCATGGATACCATCGTCAGAGCTGGACCAAATTAAAATTGTAACACACGGAAAGACCCAGTTTTCAAACAAAAAAAAATCATCAAAATCGGATCACCCAGTCAAAAGTTGAGGTAACAAACAAAAACAAAAAAAGACAGCCGAAATGAGGATCTCTTCGTTTTTTGAAGAAAAAAATTAGTAGACGCCACGATCACGTCTCGTTACTAACGTCAAAAGGACTCCTCTCTGATCAGTCAATAACCTCCGAATACTCAAGCGCTACTCAGATTTAAGCACGTCTCAAATAAAGAATTTTTGACAGTTTTCAATGAAAATGTGTCAATTCGTCACTTGACACGTAAGTTCATCTGAGTTGGTAACAGACAGGCATACAGATTTACTTTTCCTTTTATTATATTAGTACAAAGGTAGATACTTGTTTATACAAAGGTCCATGTTACTGCTTTGATAATAATATTCTCTATTTACTACTTTCTTTTTGCTGTTTCTGATGCCCCTTGCTTTCTACCTACATTCCCAATTGCTTTGTATATGCCGTGTTGGTTTTCCCACTCGCTGTATGCTAAGCTAATTGTTAAAATAAATCATATCTTTAGCCGATTGATGATTTGATAGTTATGGATTTAGGTAGCTTACCTACTTTTCCCTGATAGACTCTACGCTACGATTGGTTCATCTTTTTAACCGACTTCAAAAGAAGGAGGAGGTTCTCAATTCTACTTTTTTATATTTGTTACCTACCTCAGAACTTTTGACTGGGTGGTCCGATTTTCACACAGAAATTGTAATAATATTATTACGATTTCTGTGGATTTACATGATTCTTTTTTTATATGAAAGCTGGTTCTTCCCATGTGGTCCCATTTTAATTTTGTTGAGTTCTGACAACGGGATCCATGAAAATTCATGATAGAACTATTAAAAATGTAGTCGGTTTATAGTTTTTTAAAACAAAATTAATTATTGTTTTTTTTGCGAGAAATGATTTGTATTTGTTGATTTTTATAGTTACTGATAGGTACGCACGAAGGGTTCCCCTTCGTGCGCGTCGACTCGCACTTGACCGGTTTATTAGTAATTTCAGTGGCGTGCCTACTGAAGTGCCATAAGTTGATTAATACTTACGCTGAAATGTAAATAACATTTATTTACATTTTCGAAATATTTACGTATTTGACAAAATCTTAGTCAAATGAAATAATAAATAAATAACGTTGGACAATTTACACAGCATTATTATCTAATGAAACGCGGAGTACGTCAGATATTTGTCACCTCACGCTTCCTAGGTGAAAAAGACCTATTATGTGAAGATGGGATGGACACCAATAACAAACCTTCTTCTTCTTCTTCTTATTCGGGCGCGTAAATAAATACGTCGCGCGCTCAACATGTTTGTTTACCCTTCCGACTGGTATTGATATGGATAATTTTTAAAATGGCCATATTATAATCATATAGGTAGTACTTTATTGTGTGATGCTGACTTAGAATTTGTACCACTCCAACTCTTCCCGCGGGTGTCGTAAGAGGCGACTAAGGTATATCCACCGGGTGGCGGGCAGCAGCGCCCCTGCAGAACAATTATACCACCAAACGGCGATAGCTTGGGGGATATAATGAGTGTGAATTGTCCAGCATTATTTTTTTTCCAAACCCCATCTGGAAGCCCATTTTAATTTGGTTCACTTCTGACAATAGGATCCATGAAATTTCATGAAAAAACTATAAAAATTTAAGTCGGTTAATAGTTTTTTAAACAAAATTAATTACTTATTTAATTAGTGGTATTTTGAGAAAGAGGTCAATATCGCTGCAGCACTGGAGGCTATCACTATAAATAGTCGCTCGCTACATTTCATTTATTCGAAACGCCTCACCGAGACACCGACACATTTATTCGAAACGCCTCACCGAGCGAGACACCGACACATTTGTCGGCCAAAAAATGATGAACATCAATTATAAAAACAATTATTGTCAAAATCTCATAAACCTAAACTCCGAACGGAGCAAGAAATCAATTTAAAAGAAATTAGGAAGATTAGTACCTATTTGTAACATCGACTGGACGTAGCTAACTACTGATCATGATCAAAGATATAAATCGTTAGATATGCCCTTACCTCAGTGAGACCGCGCCGTTTTGTGTCCAAGTCGAACCTTACGCCTGCTTAAACCTGCACTCAGTGTACATCTACGCACAGTGTTAGCCGGACATGTAGTGAAGGATGTTTGCGAGCAGTATTATAGTGATAGAAAATGACGTGTGCCTTTCGAAAGTGCAACAAAAATTCAAGAAACACAAATAAAGCCAGAGGTGTAACATTTCACTCGTAGGTATTGCGAGTTAATGAAATAACTTTTATTTTATCGTCCGCATTGTCAAAAATGACTACAATAACAAATTTAAATGGCGAGTGCACGAAAGAGAAAGTTGTGTTTGCACCTAACGTGTGAGAAAAAGAGATGACACTATTTTCTCAGTACGCTTGTTTTGTTTGTGTACATTGCTACAGTTTTTGGTGGTCGGGGCGTATCTAACGATTTATAATCTATGATCATGATAATTATTTGGAGAGTTTGGGCAGACGCCAGTAGTGGGATGATCAAATTATATTCGAGAGCAATTTTGTAACTCGAACACTTCTTTTATAAAACCAGGCGTTAAATCTATGTCTATAATAATGTCTGAACTTATTGTAATAATCACACAAAATTCTACAACTCGAAAAATAATAGTATTTTAATCCCGAGACTGGGCTCAAATAGTTCGAGGGACTAAATATTAAGTTACTTACCGTTACCCGAGGTAAACACTGCTCTTCATTACGAATACAAGGAAAGATAAGGAAAGTAATAAATAGCGTTAAATCAATAAATAAGATGAACAAATTTCTGCTTTATGAAAGTATAAAGAGAATAGAGTATTACTTTCAACCCGCTCCTCAGGCAAGTTGAGACCTACTTTCCGAGTATGAGTAATGAAACCTCATTTATATTTATGTAGGTACCTATAATTTATATTTATATACCTCAACACAGGGAAATACACTAAAACCATGAACTTATATCTACAGGTCAGTCCGTTTGGTTTCCAAAAGAGACTGCATGTCGCACAAGTCCACCTTGGGCCTGAGGAAGTGACCCATTGGACAATTGCTCGCCGGACACTAATGTAATGGATGAGAAGATGGGACAAATACCTGAACAGTGAAGGACATAACTCGGTGAACTAAGATGTACAAGATATAAGTAGGTACTTGTACTTACTACCTATTTAATATTGTTTAAACTTTCGTTATTTGTCAACATAATTTAATGATTATTTATCGGGTATTAACGTAGGGGAAATAAAAACAAAGGTACGCGATAAATACCCGATAAATAATCATTAAATTATTTAATATTTGTTAGGGTTCCGTACTCAAAGGGTAAAACGGGACCCTATTAAGCCTTCGCTGTCCGTCTGTCACCGGGCTGTATCTCATGAACCCTGAAATCTAGACAGTTGAAATTTTTACAGATGATGTATTTCTTTTGCCGCAAATAATAAATGTTAAATAATTTTGATAATATGGGGAGCAACGCAACGTCCTTATCACCATGAGAACCGATCACCGAGATTAAGCAATGTCGGCCGCGGTCAGTAGGTACATACTTGAATGGGTAACCGCGTCACGTTGACTTTATTTTACTAGGAAAGTTTTGTATTGTTTTATTTTTATAGATGGAATGGTACGGAACCCTTCGTTCGCGAGTCCGACTCGCACTTGATCGGTTTCTTTAATTTAACTGAAAGTGCCTTCCACTTCCTACTTAAGTACTTACTTAGCGAGAGAAGGGTACCTAGTACCTACCTAGCCTTAGTTGTTGTAATATTTTGATTGAGTTTAGATTTTTTTACTCAGCGTGGATAGAATAAGAAGCTCATAATGATGCTGATGATATACCGACAACGAATTCCACTGTATCTAATTTATCTGAATGTTTTCTTATGGACAGCTGAAGTTAATCAAATTTCAAGGGATTGTGATGTTAACCTTAGCCTTTGTATCGAAATACATTTTGATAGTATATTTCAGAGTGTATTTCATTTTCCAACTCGCATGCCCAGCGTGGGGATTGTGGGCATTACCCCCATGCGTATATAAGGGGGAGGCCTGAGTCCAGTTAAGGCGCATACCCGAGCCAATCTGACAGCAATTCCTATTTTATCATATTTTTACGTTTATCATAGGAATTTTTAAAAATCCTACGTTCAGTTTGTGGTATCTATTATAAGCTATTTTTTAATACCTTTTTTATAATTTTATCTCGTATAGTTTAGGAGGAGATGCAAAAATAGCGTTTGGTGACCAAAAAGCGCAACTTCGTATCTCTTCCTAAGCTTTACAAAATGAAACTATTACAGAGGCATTAATAAATAGCTTATAATAGATACAACAAACTGAACGTAGGATTTTTAAAAATTCCTGCGTTCAACGTAATAATAAGATATAATAGTTGGGGACGCCACTTTCGCTGGTGTATGGGCCTTATAGTTGAGGATCAATTTTATTTATTTATATTGGCAGATACCTAGCTAGCACCTTGCTCTTGGTTCTGTTTGCTTTTCTGGTTTGATGGCCTAGACAATCAAACAAAACAAAGAGCCAGGTGCTAGGTATTTTACCTCTAGTAATTTATCAAACGAAAATATACCCTGAGCCATTTGCCCAGTAACTAGTACACCAGCAATCATTTATTTTTATGTCAAGGATTTATTGCGCTTCTGGAACATAAAAGCCCACATTAGCTCATGTTGGATCTATTAAATTGACGTCTGTACAGGGTGTTTCCAGCTTAAAGGATAAGATTTCATTCATTTGTTTAATTTCGTTGTAAAATATATTTTTTTTTTGTATAAAGTTTTATTATTATATTATGCATATCGCCTTACGCTACGCATGTAGCCCAGTAACGTAAGTTTTATCTATGAATATAATATTAGTATTTTAATTAATAATATAATTTGCCATTAATGATGTCAGGTCTTGTGATTGCTCTTGTTTCTGTTCTAGACAGAATAACAACCCGCTGTTCACAAGTTCACAACCGTTGGCGTTATGCTGAGCCTAGGACCATTTGCTACTTGCAGCACAATGTTCATTTAAAATCGTGTAGGTATTGTGCGCAAATACATGATAATATCATACAACAATTATGTCTTAACCTATTTCTTTAAGCGTGTCAAGAATATTACTGTACTACATGTTAATTTCCATCATAAAGCTATTACTAGCGGGTAGTGTCAATCGCGTTTGTGATTTTCGATCTACCTAATATCTGCGTTATAGTTTGTGGATGCTCCCAAGTCCTAATATTTCCTCATAAAGTGGTAAAAACTAAAAATAATAATCACGTCGATGATCTTATATGAAATCAGCTCTTACTTTAAAGGGTACCTACATAATATTACGATCTTTGATGTATCTTACCTATATAATGCAGATAAAGATTGGCCGATCCCGATCACCCGACTCCGTTCGATTCTGTCCATTTGGAACGCAACACCCTGTACAAACCTAGTTCAGTTTCGCGGATAAGGCACACTGGCTGGCATAGTGATCAATACTTTTAATCAAATGCTGTGTATTCAAACCACATGTTGTGACTAATATAATAATACGAACCATACTTACTTATTTATAAGTAGATGCTAAATTGTGTGTGAGCCTCTATTCATAGACTGACATCTAAAAAACTATTATTATATTTTAGTTGTTCATAGTTATTTGTATTTAGCAATGAATTCCAAGTTTTCTTGGCTTTAAATTGGTAGGTATAGTCTAAGATCCCGCTGTACAACGACCTTCACCGAGCTGGTTATTGGAAAATGATTTTATATGAAATAAAATATGTCAATAAATTACAAACGGGTTGATAAAAAAAATTCAGTAAATATTTTTTTTACCCTTTTACTGGTTTTGAATTCCATACCAATCGAAAGTATGAAGCCTATACAGAATAATATAATTATCCGAACATTATATTTTAGTTGTTTATAGTTATTTGTATTTAGCAATGAATTCCAAGTTTTCTTGGCTTTAAATTGGTATAGTCTTAGATCCCGCTGTACAACGACCTTCACCGAGCTGGTTATTGGAAAATGATTTTATATCAAATAAAATATGTCAATAAATTGCAAACGGGTTTATGAAAAAAATTCCGTAAATATTTTTTTTACCCCAACGGTCTTTCCGACGAATTAAAATACCTCGGTTGATATTTAAATTAATGGTTGATATAGGTTTTTTGTTTAGTTTGAACAATGTGTGTTCAAACTAAACAAAGCCCTATAGCAACCGTGCATGAAGCAAAGAACCCAGAGTTATTATGGTCAATACCTTACAATAAACGCGCCCCGTGTGTCCAATTGTTTGAGGAGCCTGCCCTCCCGCTGGCTGGCAACACTGGCGCGCCCTTGTTTGCACACCGCCCGTGTCGTCGTCGTCGTATTCGAGGTGGGTAGAGGCCACTAAATGACCAAGAGGCCACAAGTAGCAAAACTGAATCAACAAGTCTTATTGATTCAGTTTTACGGCTACTCGGACTCTTGAAGTCTAAATAAAGGTTGGTTTTTAGCGGCATTCTTACATCAATGCTTAAATTTTTCTAAAGCGTTTTCTTATTATTTTTTGTGCATTTTGATTGGATTATCATAGGTCACTTATTACTATTACTCATATATTTTTAAGCTATTGCATAGCTTCTATCGCGGGCCTTGAGCGCGGGGACCGAATCCAGAATTTCCGTAACGAAAAAACCTTGACGTTTGTCTCTTTAGTTCAGCAACTCGCCTCTAGATGGCATTGCAATAGCTTTACCGCGGCAGTCCCCGAGTGCCACACGTCTTTTTAATTAATAAATTAGTCTTCATTTCATAAATATTAGAGTAGGTAATTAATTACGAGTACCTATATCCTATTAATATAATATATTAAATTAATTAAGGGCTCCTTATACCGCAAATGCTGTTTTTAAAATCAATATGAATCAGTCAAAAATTGACGTAAATTTCTGAAATAAATATATGTTTCAGTTGAGGATCTTACAGAGTACAATTCGCTTACATTTACACAATCAGATGAACTTCGCTCGATAGAAAAAAATACCAAAGTTGCCTCTTTTTAAAAATCATTTTCAATACTGTGCCTAAAATAATAAACTTATTGACCTTATTTTTACACCAATCTTTAGATAAATCATTTTTCTAGTACAAATCGCTGAGGTGGATGTTGTAGTGTTATTTTCCTATTAATGATGCCTAAACACCTACAAAACCGCGAGCGGCGCGACGCCCGCGGGCTTCGTCAGTCGCGCGGTGGCGCTTACCGACGTCGGACCTGTGCCAGTGCTCTTCCTGCCCGACGCGCGACGTGCGACGTGCAGTGATTTACGAAAATAAACTAAAATTGATCTGAACCAGTAGGTACATATCGAAAGAATCGAAAAAGATGATGAATTTTGGAAATCAAAGTTATCACACTTTTACCACTAATGTCTGCTGCCAGAAATCGTCAACCCCAGACATACTCGTGGTATGCCTATACGGAATCTGACATTTGAATGCGAATCCGAAAATGATCGAAGATTTTTTTATCGCAAATCATTATTAATTTGCAATGAGGTCCTATTCCGTCACCCGCGGGCAGGGCCGGATTTACCATAGAATCTGAAGCTTAGGGCGGCAAAATTAGGGGGGCGGCATATTTGGCCCAAAAAAAATTGGTGCGCCACGAGGGTTGCGGTGGCGAGGGAGCGGGGCGGCCGGCGGCCGGTGGCAGCAGCCGCTTCCCCACTCTTGCCGCCTCGGGAGGGCCTGTTACTGCCGCCTCGACTGTCTACGTGTCCTTTTCGTTAGGTACTTGAGTAGTTTTTTGTACTTTGCAGTATAAAAACCTACTCAACATTATACTTAGAAAATATGATTAATGATAAAAAAAAATGATATTGTGTTTGCCAATGACGTTTCGATTTGAGAATATAAATAAATAATTTAGGTATGTATTAGACATGTGCGCCGATGCTCATTTCATCGGTGCGATGGCGGCGCCCGGCGTCGAATTGGTTGGCGGGGTCGGCGAGATCGGCGTAATCGGCGTGGATGTGAAAATAAGTCAAAGACGCCTTAATCCTTACTGAACTTTTAATCATTTACTTTATCAACAGTTGCGGATTATCCACGTAGCACGAGTAGCAAAAGCTACGGGCCCCGCGCCTAGGGGGGCCGGGCGCTAGGCTCTTGCGGTCAAAATGATATAAATGTCAAACATTATATATGTTGTAAAATTATTGCAGACACATTGCTATTTAAGAAGGCAAAATCGTTGAAAAACATCTTCACATAGTCACCTTTAGCTTCATCCAGCGCAAGTCGATTTGTGTTTCATTTCACGCACCATTATTAATTGTTGGATGCATACCTACCTGGAACGTGGTACCTGGAACCTCAAAGTCAAAGTCAAAGTCAAATCGTTTATTTCTTTAGACTTACAAAATAAGTACTTAGACAAGTCAAATTTTTACTAAATAAACAGCTTGATAAATAGTTATTACTATCAAACAAGAAATAAGGTGCAATTGACTCTGATTCACTTCAATTTTTTGTCCACTAGCGGAAGAAGTGAAAAAGAAACCACTAGCAAGTTTGTCGCCTATCAACTTAGGATAACTTAATCTAACTGGTCTTACATACTATTGTCTGTGTGGAACTGGGCGACATCCGGCCAAGCATTAACATCATTGACGTAGTCATCTACGGAGTAATAGGCTTCCTCTGCCTTCCCACCTCTGCCAAATAGTTATTGTTTACAATAAAGCTTACAAAACTTTGCTTTTTAGTTTATTTCTAGAGCTGCTAGCGTTCTTGTCTTAGCTGCGAGTAAAAAGTTTTTGACTACAAAATAATTAGTCTCATAGATATGTGCAGTTCACTCTGCTCACCATTGTCTTAACTATTTTATTGCTGAGTACCCAAACTTCTCACATTTTCTTCATATTTTTACCGATCACCCTGCACGCCGTTCTTTTTTTGTATCTGTGTCATACTTTATATGCAGCTAACGCAACAGGCTAGAAAAGTGTGTCTACAAGTCGTTTATCGATAGACGTTCACTAAAAACGTAACCAAAAAAATTCGTAGCTCGCTCCGCTCGCCGTTATGTTGCTTCCTTTGTTTTTGGCAGCAGCTGTAATAGTCTAAAACATGCCTGCAATTTTGCTTACCTTAGTCTTAGATACGAGTTCAGCTTGCTCCGTTCGGTATTGTGTTAGTTTTACAAGCGTTTTAGTTCTTTCTTACTACTACAGATAAAATGTACCTAATAAGACCAAAAATGTATTGCTCCGCCTGTCAGTATTAGAACTTGACCCTGGTTTAAAGTAACTTTGCCCACCTTAGCACAAATCTTCAGTATTTAATTTACGTTCATCCTAAATTTGAAACAATATGCAATTCAAGGGCCTCTAGATCACTTTTGCTACGGGCCCCGCGCTGGCTTAATCCGGCACTGCATATCAACAATATGTGGTACGCTTGCATCAGAGCGTGTTGATTGCCGTACCCTAACTTCTCATTTTTTTAACCGATCGCGCCGCTCGCCGTTTTTTCGTGTGTTTATTTCATACATTATTTTAGCGGCAGCAGGCTAGAAAAGTGTGTCTGCAAGTCGTTTATCGATAGAAGTTCACTGAAATCTTAACCAAAAAGCGGCTCGCTCCGCTCGCCGTTATGTTGCTTCCTTTATTTTTGACAGCGGCTGTGAAAGTCTGGAACATGTGTACAATTTTGCTTATCTTTTTCTTAGATACGAGTTCATCTCGCTTCGCTCGTTATTGTATTGGTTTTACAAGCTTTTTGTCACTATCAAAATACCCAGGCGCACAAAATGTTTACTGTAAAAAACACGTAAAGTTTGCGCGGCTCGCTGCGCTCGCTGACAACATTTACTTCAGCCGTTTGCCTCGAATTTGATCCGGTTTCAGTTCTTTCTTACTACTACAGATAAAATGTACCTACTCAAAAAGACACATTTGTAAAATCAAAATTTCAAAAACTAACAACCTCTACGGCGGCGCGGCGTGGCGACATACCATATAGTACAATAAAATGTCAAGTGCGACATTCTATTGTATATTTGTAAGATCTTGTTTCTTGTCAAATATCAAAATTCTAGGTCAACGGGAAGTGGGTATAGGTACCCTATAGTGTTTGGTCTATGGCGTGAATAAAACATATTTTTTTGTGAATAAGCTACAAATTATCATACTTTAGTCCTAGCTTATTGCCAAATTTCATGATTCTAGTTCTACGTTAAGTACATGATTCGCTTGTACAAAACGCAACTACAAAATATTCAACCGCCCACTTTTGGATATTTTGACGTTGACAGGTGCATAGTTAGCAGTATCAGGCCTTACCTACCTATCGTCCTTAGCCTACCTTTGAAGTTATTAGTAGTGCAGTAAAAACAAAGCCATGCTTTTCTTAGCTTAAAAAAAAAAACAAATAAAGTTGTAAAAATAATCTAGAAACAAGATTATTCCCTAAAATAATTGATTTACCTAGTTGATACCTACAAACTGACTTTAATTATATAGTTTTCAAGATTTTTCATGGATCCAAATTGAAATGGGACCACACGGGAAGCACCAGCTTTCAAATAAAAAGTGAAACATGAAAATCGGACCACCCTTTCAAAAGTTCTAAGAAAACAAATATAAAAAAAGAAACAGTCGAATTAAGGACCTCCTCTTTTTTTGAAGTCGGTTAAAAAAGGAATTTACTTTATTTAGAACAGTGTATGTAGTTTAGTTATAGAGAGATTTAGAAGTTAGTAGGAGCGGCAAAAATTGTAAAGCTTTGGGGCGGCAAATGTGTAAATCCAGCACTGCCCGCGGAGCAGTTCAGTGAGGACCTAGACTATTATCTTAATAAAGATCCAAATGAAACTTTGGGTTATATGACCATATGGATCAATGAAAATGAGCCTGGACCTAGCACTAGAACTCTAATGAATTTTAATTAAAAATAAGCATTTTATTCCTCATATTAAATCCACCTGTATGTATAAAAAATGAGAATAAATATTGTACATAACAATTATGTTTGTTTTCATTTGTTGTTTGTATTCTTTAGGTATGTACCACAAACTCTCCTACAATCATCATTATCACCTCTTATTCAAAAAGTTTAGTAAGAGTAATTATGTTTACAGTCAATGCCTACATAAATCCAATAAACTTTCATTTCAATCAATTATAAGAATATACTAAGGGAATATAGTCAATAAAATAATTAATATACTAAAAGAATACAGTCAATAAAATTAAACTCACCGTACCTTACCTACTGCATTATTGTTATACTGTGGCGTTCTCGCCCGCCGACAAAGATCACCGGAGTTCATTATGAAGTCGGCTCCCGCGTAACGCGGATGCAAGTCGACTGGGCGAGTAAAATGCCTAAATCTTCGAAACAAGGTGGCCTTAATACCTAGGTACGTAATTACTACATAAGTAGGTACCTACCAAGTTGAATTAAAAAGTGAATGTTCCTAGTTGTACCTATGACTTCTTGCTTAACAAAGATGAGGGCCTTATTTCAGTATCACCTACCTTAACTCTATTTTGAGATTTATGTAGGTCTTTCAATGTTATCTTCAGTAAATAGAGAAACAAGGTTTTTAACTGTTTGTCCAGCACAATCTCAGCAACGTTGCGTAATGTTTAACTTTACCTGCCTTACCTGCCTATCCTAGGTAGTAGGTTAGGTAGGTCCTCTCTAGTAATCATTCTCTGAGTCTATTACATTATTATTATCTGGCTCTATTGCGTCATTCTCATACTCTACTCGCAGTGAAAATAATTAAAATCATATCCTACCCTACTAATATTATAATCGCGAAAGTTGGAATGGATGTTTGTTATTCTTCTTCGCAAAATTACTGAACGGATCAGACCGATTTTTTTCATACAAACAGGTGGTTCTAGGCCTGGTACGCAGGGTAGGTGCTTTTTATCCCATAAATCGGCCTTGGGATGAAAATAACCTTTAAACATTTTCATAGAAACAACGAGTACCTACCTACCTACGAAGCGGCGGGCAGGAACTAGTAATTTATAATTTATTTATGCATTTCATTCAGACAGAATCCAGAAATCAAAAGTACCGAGTTTAATTTCTATTAATTATGATTGTCCTGTGTCTGAATAAACAAATTGTATTATTATTATTATAAATCATATCGAAATTCATAATCAGAATAGTGATGGGATGCTACTCGTCCCGAAAACATCGATAGTTTTTGCGTTGCACAGATCCTGGTTTATTGGCCCACTTGGCTATAAATAAAGTATTTTGATTTTAGACAGTGGTGTTGCCTAGTTGCCTACCGAGCAGCAGTCGTTACTGTCGCACTGTTTAAGAAGCCCCTCTATTCTTTCATTTATAAATATCATTATTATTTCAAATTGTTTGTCCTATTATGCGTGATGACAAAGTGACACAGGACACTCGCCATGCAACACAGTTTGTATCAAATGACGTTTTGATGTGCGGTTAGGTATAACGTAGTAATAGGCATGTAAGTAGGTATGAACTCATAAATATGCAAGCATTTGAATATGTTACATGAATAGGTAAATAAACATACAAGAATTAGCCTATCATTGAGGTCAACGGCCGCGTGCATTGATTTAGAACGGCATGCCGCACCACGGGCAAAAAATGTTTTTTGTTCGCACGACCTTAGCGAGTTAGCGAATTAACTGTTTTGCGTATTTAACTCTAGGCTCGCGGTTGGTTACTAAACTACTACATAGCTTAGTAAACTGATGAATTTTCCTGGAACCTACTTTACTAGATGTATAAACATCGTCGTTATTTTTAGAATATCATTATAATATATGATTTTTGTCATACAAACCTGGCCCCAACACCGAAGGACACCAGCAACTGGTGTCCTACAACTGTTGTAAAAGTAGGTATGTGGGGAAGAACAAAGGAACGATTGTTCTACCATTTAACGGCATTGTTTAGCTAGGTATATATTATCAATATTGTCACATTAACTAACGAATGTATAGATACGATGGTAGAGCCATTCTATTTTAGTACTTTACCTACTAAGTGTAGGTTGTTATTTCTCAGTTGTTCTAAGAATAGTGTCGGTCGTGATTCTCATTTCATAGATTGTTAACAAGTCGATACATTACTGCAGCTATTCATAATAAGCTGATACCTATTAACACTAATCGTAATACATACTCTACCTACGTAAGTTTCCTTATGATTATACAAATACCTATCGAGGATAAAATGATTTACATATATTAATGACCTACTTTGAATAGTTTTTAGTTCTCCTAATTTGAATACAATTACTCATAAATGAAGAAACCGTTATTAGGTAGCATGGTTTTTTGTCTACAGTCCATGATAACATGCATAGAGCTTAATACCTAGTAGGTAAAGGTATATTATGCAGGTCGTACATTGCTTACATGGCTTTCTAGGATTCCTTTGCTGTGTCATTAGTTTCATTAGATACTTCACCTACAAGGTGCCGCCTCCACCCGAGTCACACCCGAGATTTCTGACTTGCAAATTACTGACCACAGTACGTACGTACCTACGTTCAGTTATTGTGAGTGATTAGCGATTACTTTACCCAGGTACCTATCGATTTAGCTCTTATATGTATAACCTAGTTTACATTTAACTGCGTATTCATTAGGTTTAATAAACCGTGCATTTTGTTGTTCAAAATAGTGATAACTACTCTAAAAATACCTGCACGATTAAATTATGAACAACACAGGAATAAGTATTGCTTGATATATGAGTCTCATTATTTTTAAAATAAATAAAACAAAAAAATGTTTATTTCGAGTATATGAACTAAGACTAAAGGCTGAGCCTATTATGGGTACCATACCAGACGACTGATGGATGACTTGAGTAAAATAATACATAATTTTATATCTTAGGACAAGTTGACCCAGTTCACGTGTTTATTGTTAAAATTCCGTTGAAGTACCTAGTGGTAATATACCTTAAATTGTTAGTTCGGCACTCCGACTAGTTTATTGTGGAGAGCGGTAATTGTTGAGCAATTAATTCGCAGGTACGTGCTCGTGTAACTGTTTGGTTAATAAATCACATTATAGCTCACTGCGATTGTTTTCTATTGAATCAGCTTATACCTCGAAGTGGTTTATCTAGGTATCATTTCGTAAGATATTTGCAGAATGTGGGAATCACTGAGACTACAATTATGGTAATACTCTCTAGGTATAGTTTAATTACATTTTTTTGTAAGTATATAAATTTTATATCGAATGTGAATTGAATCTTCATTCAAAGTACCGGTACCGTATAATATAAGATTAATTAGTTGTTAATAAGCTAATTGATGTATGAATGAGCACTATGTTGTACCCATAACAATCATGAGAATTATTTGATACCGCCTCCTCAACTGTTGTATAATTGTTTCTATTGAGTTATCCAATTGCTCCAGTCAAGGGTCTTGATCGCTTCATCGCTAATTAGTTTGGGGTCACTCTGTTCATCATAGTGATTTAGAGTTTTATAAAATTGTTCATTATAATAATTTCATTTATTGTTTCAAGCTATATTGGTGATTTGAGGACACAAGGCGCGCAAGTGGTCAGAGATATCTTCGACTGCAGTGCTGTGACTGCACGCAATAATAGAGCTACATGTTTTTATATACACATTTATTTTTGAAGAATTCAAAGTACAAAAAAATATGCATATTTAGTTTCAGTACGCGGCTTTGCACGTGTTGTTTCTATGGAAACGTTATTTCTATCCCAATCTTCTCTAATCGATTTATAGGATAAAAAGTAGCCTATGTGTTATTCCAGCTCTAGAAATTGTAGCCCTATCTATTCAATAGTTTTGGTGTGAAAAGGTTAAAAACATCCAAACTTTCGTATTTATGACTTTAGTGTGATTGAGATAACTTGTTGTACCTGTACTTGTATTGTAATGTTTTCATAATCTTTGAGTGAAAGATAAATCTATTTTTATTTAAATGACCTATAAACATACGACCTTTTTACATTTTATATGCAAATTTGTGACAATTTAAGTAAAATTCTAAGCTAAGTATAACCTTTTCCTATTTGAATAAAATCAGTGTATAGTTAGTTAGCTTCGTTTATATAAGAGTTTTAAATGTTAATGTAAACAAATGCAAGGTGCGTGTTTATTATATTATTTAAAATTCAAATTCAAAACGTGTCGATATCGACATTGCGATTCAACTGTATTCGCGTCACTATTACTTGCGTAGGTACCTACATTAGAGTTATTTTAATTACATCACCATCCGTGGTTTGCAGCATGTGTTTATCTTAATCTTTGAGATGTGTTAATGTTTGGTTTATGATATGTTTATAATACCAACTCATTCTATTAATAAAATATAGGTATCAAACTCAAACTCGTATGTGGTAGGTAATATCATTCTAGCAAAAAATTGATGGAAAAATGACATGCCACATCCCAATATCGATAATAGCTGATCTATCAGTTACAATATTTAATCGTCTGTGTCATTTTAAGCGTTTTATTATGAATTTGAATATTCATTTCTGATTCTAACCCTCTGTTTTGAGTTATCGACTGTTACTTATGCATCCGTTCCGTATCCGTAAATCAAAATCAAGAGATTTAAGGATGCAGTGATGCAGTGCGTAACTGCTCTTTAACAAGTAGTCAGTAAAGAAAAGAACCAACTATCTTGCATTGTATTGGATACGCAAAAACCGTAAATGGCTAAAAAGACCTAGATATCTACAAAGTATAGGTACACGTATAAGTATGAATAAGTGTGACTGTTCGGGAAGCTCTAATTCTTTCCAGTGACTATATAACTTCGAGGTTATCGAGAGGATGTATTGTGTTAAGGAACGGACGAATCCAGTAGGAATGCTCGCTTATCTTGTTCTATATTTACAACAGCAGGCGACAGTTGGTAAAGCTTGTTTACTAAAAAAATCTAGACCGTGTTAGACGGGTAAATCATGATTAATAAGTAAGATCATTACATCTTCTATTGTATCATGATTGGATATTGATTGAGTGGTGATATAAATTATAATATAATGATTTATTAATCTATTGTGTGGTGTGAGGTTTGTAATAGATGAACCTAATGCCGCATTCGAACCCTAAATATTATGGATTTAAATAAAATATTACACCTGCATGAATATTGTAAATTATTACAAGCAAACGAGCAATCATTGATGTATTTTAGTCAGAATCTGGGTTAGTGCCAGAACTTTTCTTTGTCTGTCACGGGCGTTTGCAAGGAGATGCTCTTATCGGAGAATAATTTTAATAAAATAACGAATGAAATGTAAGTAAAGACAGAGTGGTATGATGTCCGATGAATCATTCCTGAGAACATCATTATATTGCTCATATTGCAGGAAAAGACTGACTAAAACCCACTCATGCAATATTATACCGAGATACATCAACCCGGGAAGTAGGTAAATATTATATTAAACTACAATTACCTACATAGGTAGTCTAAGTACCAATGTAAATAAAATAATCTCCTTTACTTACGTCTATAAAACTGCAGTTCCTTATTTTCATTTTCACGAATTCTAATTAAATATCACAGACACAAATTAATTGCACCACACTAGTATTGCATCGTTAACTAGCAACTTTCGAAGTCTAGCGGAATCTAAAAAATGCAGCGTTAGCGCGCCACTGGTGCTCCGCCAGAGACCGCAACATTTTCGCTTTTAAACAAAATTATGTCCACTTCAGTATTGCACGATCTACGAATTCGCAGTTCACAATAAATTCGGCATTTCCCGCACAAAACACATGTAGCGAGCCTAATTCCGAGCGACACCAACTTGGCGAAACTACTACAACACAAAAGTGAGTGAATAGTTTACCAGCGGTCTGTGTACATGTACACACGCATAGCTACGCGCCGTCAGGGCTCCGACTGTTGCCAGTGCGAGACAAACTGCGAGAGATCACACTTGAAGGGAACAAGTGAAAGGGACGAAGCTAGTATTCAGTATTTCGCGTGGTATCCGGTATTCCCGTTTGAGATTTTGTTGTCTGTTGAGGTATATGTTTGCCTGGTCAGTGGTCAACGTACCTGACCTTTAAACCTCTAAACCCGATAGAATTTGTATAAATTCAATACCTAACATTATTCTGCTTCATAGAACATAGACGGCCCATTATGTGCAAAACTGCAAATCCCTCGGCCACCGTTTCAAAAGCGTTATCTTGCGTGTACAGCGGCTGACTGATAAGAGCAGATTGTTTTTGCAAAAGGAAATAACTTTTTGCAATTACAATCATTCTTTCACACAAACAGTCACCTAAATATAACTCAACAGCTGTTTAACTAGATGTGATATCAAAATATAATTGTTTGCTATATCAATACGGTTTATGTCCCTCGATATCCTAGTGCTTTATGATTTATGTATGCTGTTCTAATTTAAATAAAATAAAGAATTCTTGTTTTGCTTACTTGTCTGAATTTTATTTGCACAAATAATGTATAAGTTAGCTTATATTGTAGGTTCAGTTCAGTCCAATATTTCGTCTAAATTTATGGGATATGTCTGGAGTAGGCATTTTACTGTCACCTTATAAGTAACAAGTATAACTAACTATAAGGATATAATCATAGGTATGAACACAATACACATACAACATCATAGGTAGGAACACTTATATTACGCTTGTTTTCGTGAGGTTACTATTTTTATACTAACAAAAATACACACTGGGTTTATGAAACCTCATAATAAGGTAGGTAACCTACAATATGTTAAAAAAATTTAATTAGACAAGTGAAAATAAATAGTAAAGTTAATTAATTAAATGATACCTATGTCAAAGCACATTTATAACAATACTATAAGTAGGTACGTCAAAGTACAGGCATTGTCAAACTATAAAAGAAACATGATTACATAATTAGACAGAGAAAATAATATGGAAGTAATGTCAGAAATAAAATAATTTAAATTAAATTCACATGTAAGTACTAAACTAAATCTGCTGTATAAGGGCATTGTAAAATAAACTAAAACAAAAAATACGAATAAAGAATAAATACAGTTATCAAGTCAAATCAATCATACGAAAATAATTCGTAAGCAAATAAATTAAAATGTTTATGTGGAACAAAATCATGCTCTTATCGATAATTTTTGGTGTCTGACGCCCAACACTAGTCTCAAAACTGGACCTAGAAACTGAACCCAAAAATTATTCTCTTCCATGAAATAATTTGCTGTTTGGTAGTTTGACTGAAAATCAAATAATGTCCTAGTGTTTTACCGATTGTAATATTATTTTTGTTGTTTTATTTGCTACTCGTTTTTGCCCGCGGCATCACACGCGTTTTACAGTGAGAAGATGCAAGGCAGATTGAACTACTGTGGTGAACTATATTTTTTGTCAAAATCAACTAAAATAATCTTTGTTAGGTACCTAGGTACTTACGTAGGATACTATATCGGCTAGGAGTGTGTCATCGGCTCGACTTTCGTAAGTCCCCATACAGATTCACTTCTCTGTGTGAACCATTGATTTAAAAAGGGATTGATTTAAAAAAACGTTTTTAAGCTATTGCATAGCTTCTATCGCGGGCCTTGAGCGCGGGGACCGAATCCAGAAATTCCGTAACGAAAAAACCTTGACGTTTGTCTCTTTAGTTCAGCAACTCGCCTCTAGATGGCATTGCAATAGCTTTACCGCGGCAGTCCCCGAGTGCCACACGTCTTTTTAATAAATCAATGGTGTGAACACAAGAATTTCACATCACAAGAGACTGACACATGTTTTCAATTCCGATACTAATTTTATACATAATAGGACAAGATCTCCAAATCGGAATTCGTTTATTAATATTGTAGATTTATGATCGGAGAGATATTCCTTAGAAATTGCACATTTTATTTATAATTTGCACAAATTCGGTAGGTACCTAGGAAAGTAGTTTGGTTTATTAAACTAACAATAAAACCAAGCATAATCGTTATTTTATGATTTTCCTTTTAAAACAATTACACCTTTGTATCATCATAATGGTGTCGATTCTGTTGTTTTAGGATTAGCTAAAATTAGGATTTCGGAAATTCAAATAGATGAAAACGATTGTATAGTTGAAAATATTGACTGACACGTTTAAAATTAGGATGGCAGCTCTAAAATTAAGCTGACAGACCTAAACAACTCAATTTAGTTAAAATGGCTATAACCATATTCCTTGCGTAACATTTTAGTTGTTTGAAAATAGAAACTAATGGGTTTAAAATTAGGATATCAGCTCTAAAATTTGATTGATAGATCTAAAACAACTTAACTTAGTTATAAGTAGCTTTAACCCTTTTCTTTGAATTACATTTTAACTATGATTAGAAACGTCTACCTAATTTTAAGAGCATCTAATTAGGTCATGATTAAAATTTATCGATTTTAAACTGGTATGGATTTGAATTTCTGAACGATTTCTCAAACATAGATGAACTGTTTGACCCACGTAAAGAAGTATTTTGAAGTAACATTTTAGAAAAAATAAACATATTTTTCTCACAGCAACACCCAACTAAGTACTCAACTCTGAGGGGTTTTGCGATTTTGAAAAACGTTCTAATATAGCTATTTTAGGACCTGTATAGAGAATACCATAATTTTTAGGTCTACCTAGCATAGAAAATTTAGAAATCTTAAAATTTAGGTTAGGAATCCTAAAACAACAGAATCGACACCATTATTATATAAAGTTTAATTCATAGTTTTTAAAATTCTGACTGCGTTTTCCTCACAGATTAGATTACCTACTATTATTCAAATGCCTGAAAAAACTGAATGGCACACTGAGCTGTTTGCGGAAATAAATACTTAAGTTAGGTTAGTATGGTTAGGGTTCATAAGAACATTAACCATACTCTTATGTAGTGCAGTCTTAGTGCTTAGTCTGCACGTTTCAAATACACGGTTAACCAGTTGTCGACTGCCAGGCGAGTCGACACCCGTTGACTGTAAGCGACCAGTCGACGACCAGTCGATGGCTGCCATCTCACCTGCAGTCGACGGGCTACTTGCAGTCCCTAGTAAAAGCTTTTCTACGACTTCAAATAGATATAAGAATGAAAAATATTTAGTAACAATTCCGCGCGCCCGGGCGCGTGGAGCTCGAAGTGGCAACATCTCTGGTGGGACTCTGCCGTTGTTGTTTGGCGCTCTCAGTGTCAAGATCGAGTGGTGTGGTGTCCTGATGATGTCTCGTGGAGAGACGAAACTAGTTGACGACTTGCTTTGATAAATGTTCTTTCATTTTGTATAAATGTATAATTTTGTATAATTTGTTAGATTTTATCGCAGAAGGTTTTTTCGCGGAATTGTTACTAAATATTTTTCATTCTTATATTTACAATGGATTTCCGCAAAGTAACGCCTGAATCTATTATTTATTTGACTTCAAATAGAGTTGAGATGAGGAAGTAAGCAGCATACTTGTTTAGTGTTGGTGTACAAATTCGGTTGCGGTTGTTTATAGGGTGGTTTTGGACGCGAAATGCTGGTCCTAGGTACAGGTGGAAGGATGAAGTAAAGAATGTTCGCCTTCATGTTTTCGCACTGGACTGGATGAAGGTGGTGCGCCACCGGCCGCGGCGGCGTCAGAGTGATCTCTTGGTTCGGTAGTTAGGTAGGTATCAATTTCATGATATATTGTCAAATAACAGGAAGGGTCTGGTCAATTTCTCAACTTGTTAACCGGCTTCAAATAATTAATTTTGTTTTAAAAAACTATAAATCGACTTCAATTTTTACAGTATTTACATGAATTTTCATGAATCCCATTGTCAAAACAGAACCAAATTAAAATGGGACCACACGGGAAGCACCAGCTTTCATATAAAAAAAAGAAAGTTCTGAGGTAACATACATAAAAAAAAAGTCGTGTTGATAACCTCCTCCTTTTTTTGAAGTCAGTTAAAAAGGAGGAGGTTCTCAATTCCACTGTTTTTTTATGTTTGTTACCTCAGAACTTTGACTGGGTGCTCCGATTTTCATGATTCTTTTATTATATGAAAGCTGGTGCTTCTCGTGTGGTCCCATTTTAATTTGGTTCAGTTTTGACAGTGGGATCCATGAAACAACTATAAAAAGTCTGTTTATAGTTTTTTAAAACAAAATTAATTATTTGAAAATGTATTTACACAGCCATTACGCAGCATCATGTGGTCTCAAAGTAAACCGAGCTAGTGTAGGTACCCTAACACAAGCTCTGCACCACGATGATCACCTGAACTTGTAATTACAAGGTTTACAAATAAAATATGCACATGTAGTTACAAGATAAAAACAAGAAGGTTTTTTTATCTGTCACCTTCGCCACATACTAACCTTTTATTAAGAATACTTAAAAATCTAAACAAGGGACAAACCCTACCTACAGTACAGGCATTACCATTTTTTTTATTTTTTTTATTTATTACATGGAAAACCAGATGCTTTTAGAGTTACAAATTGATAAATACCAGTAAGCCTATCGAAGGTTTTCACGGGTAGATATCAGGATAGTGCAACCAATTAGTGTTTAAGACTATGAACAAAGTGACTAATCTAAACGTATCACCTTATACATAGATAGTGTTTTTGAGTTACAGTACAAACACCAGCAGCGGGAATCGAACCCGCCACCACCTCCGTCGCAGACGTACCTCCGCCATCTGCTCCCAGAGCTCGTCCGACTAGTAGTAAGTAAGTATCTTTATAATATTTGCACAGTATTTATTGTGAAGATCAAAAGATCTACTTGCTTACTTGTAATTTCCTATCCACCAACACCCATAAAAAGTGCATGTAAAATGGTCCACCATTATTGGTCGGCTGTGATTTCACGGACTGCGCGTACTTATCAGCGGTGATAAGGAGTCGATCGCGGCTCCACGGCGGCGTATGTAGGACGCAGGCGCACTTGTGTTTGTGCGCCCGAGAGAGTGGGGAAGTGGGGGGATCGGGAACTACCTGGGTTTAGGGAGTGGGTACATCTATCCGCCATGTGGCTTAGAATTTACACCACGCCAACTCTTCCCAAGGTTTTCGTAAAGACTAAGGGATATCCACCAGGCGGGGGCAGCAGCGTCTCCTGCAGAACCATTTCGAACATTTTACTTCCAAATTGCTTTTATTGTATTACGTTTATCAGTTATCTATAACCTATAGCACAAGCTCTTCTTAGCTTGGGGCTAGATAATGCTGTGTGAATATTTCCAGGACAGGACTAAGTAATTATACGTTGATGATGATTGATGATTGATGATGATAATTTCAGACCAATTGAACTCTGAACAGGGCCGGATAGCATGGATGTTTACCATCTGCATCGGTTTTGAACCGAATCTGTCCTCCTATTAAGGGGACTGTTAGGTCAAGAAAATTATTGTCTTTTCTAACGTCGAAATCTCGTGGAGCGGGTAGAGTAGAGTAGAGTCTTCATTGTTGGATGAATCATTTGCTGGAACATTTGCTGCCGTTGCTGGACTTGATTTTGTCAAGTCATGACTAATAAGTATTTTTAGTAGATACTAAACTAGAAGATTGCCTGATAAGATATGTTAACTGATAAACTGACAAGACAACTCTGAGAAATAATTGGTTGAACGAAGAGCTTAAATAAATAAAATGAACACAAAGTCTGCTGAGAATCCTAGAATTAGATAATGCCGAATTGCCGACTAGGTAGGTAAGGTAAAGATGGTCTCATAATCGTAACATTGTCAAGCCTTGATTTTTTCCAAATCCTAGGTACCTAAGTAACTAAAAAACAGAACCTTCCACATTGAACATTTTTCCAACTTCCCCTGTAACATCACAGAAGTAATAGTAGAAAACTTACAATTGTTTTAGAAAACACTTGTACAAACACTATTAGTTTTTGAGGCAGTGCTCGGGAGGCGTGCGCGCGCGCAGAACCTTCCATAGAACGAGTTTTCATAAAGTTTTCAGTGATCAAATTAAACATTTTAATTCGCGTCATAAAAATACTCCATGAAGAAACAAAACTTCGAGAATTTTCAGCAAATTTAAAAGAAAATAGATTTTTACTTTGCTAATTTGTGACAAGAAAAATTCGAAGCATCATAATCTCTAGAAATCACATGAACCTCGTAACATATCTCTGGATAAGTGTTGGGATGGTAAAAAGTTAAAGAAATTACTGAAAAACCTTTAAAGGAACCATTGGGAGAAATACACGGACAGATGGAAGGAAAACTTAGCTTACGTACGATAGCGAAGCGTCATGCTACACTGCTTACCGTAGCTTTTCCCCACCTGTTGATAACAGTCCAAGGCTTACGTTTGCGAATGATATCTAATCTACCAAATGAACGAGAAAAATAAAAAAATAATCACAGGTAATTGTACCTTGATAAAATAAGGATAAGAGAAATAAGTTTTGATGAATAAGTAAGTACCTACCTAGTACCTAATACAATGTGGAAAACACGCACAGGGCAAAGTGATTACTAGAAACGCAGAGTTTAAGAAAATATCGGTGGAATAAGAAGCAATAGAGTATAGAAAACCTACAGCAAGATATAGGATGTGAAACAACATTTTTGATGGTAATGTAATTAGTCATCAACATTGGCCATCTAGGGGTGAGGTGGGTAAGAGACAAACCATTTCATTAGAATCATGGCGTTTAACAGAAGCATAAAAAGAAACAGAAATTAATAGAACTAAGTAGACCAATTTATCTATCGGGAGATGTTCCCGGAAGAAGAAATCAAGAAGCGATCAAGAGAGGCAGCAAACAGAAGATTACAATAAGCTACAAATTGTCAGCGAGTCGACCCGAGCGGTATGAGCAAACTATGGATCATGCTAGTTTGTTCGCCCCGGCTCGAGTCGATTCGCGTCAAGCAGTCTCCACGTGAACATACACAGCTATGAAACTGAAGAGGGAGAACATCTGTTGGTAAGAACTCTGAGCATTTATCAACCGGTTCAAGCAATCTGGTTCCTTGTGGTCAAAATAGGTCGCCAAACTAATGATTAGGTTACAGAGACTAAGGTCAGAATGGTTTTTAGTTATTTTATTCTGTTGTGTCAGGAACTGTTTTTGAATGAATATTATTAGCTCCCTTTGGAGATTTTTTTATTGTATTATTTTTTTTATTTTATCTGTCATAAATACCCATTCATATGGGTTATCCTACTAATATTATAAACGCGAAAGTTTGTAAACATGTATGTATTTATGTTTGTTGCACTTTCACGACAAAACTACTGAACGGATCAGGCTAAAATTTCGCATACAGGTAGTTCTAGGAATCGAATTAGGTACGTTTTATCCCATAAATCAATTCCCGTGGGATAGGAATGCGAAGTCGCGGGGTGCAGCCTAGTATTATAATATAATACATCCTAGGTATATGGTAGGTACCTAGGATGGATTGATGATGATGTCTATCTCCCAAATAAAAGAAAATGAAATTAGGTAGATAGATACCTATGAGTATAACGGGGCTTTTTTATAATTAGGTATGCATCGGTTTAACATCAGTGACTAATCGAATTACCTTATTAATGTAGGTATTTCTAGTAAAAACTCGCATCATGGTAAATGAGACAAAATAGGTACATCAACCTGAACCTCACAGCCTGTGTTGGTCCACTGCTTGACGCAGGCCTCCCTGGGGGGTAATGCCCATAATACCCACTCTGGGTTGGGGATCGCAGTTCGATGGTAGAATTGTTCTGGGGGCTCTGCTGCCCGCCCCCCGGTGGATATCCCTTATTCGTCTCTTACGACACCCACGATGAAGAGTTGGGGTGGTGCAAATTCTAAGCCACCACCACACAGCGAACGCGTCTCCACAGAATTATACTAGTATATTTCTCTTTTGTGAGCGTAAAGCAGATTTTTTCTTTTTGTTCTTGGTAAGTATTCTACCATGCAAGCAGACTACTTTTTTAAAGATATATTTCAACGCCTCGCGCTAAAGATTAATAAACTGGTACCTATTATAATTCTGTGAAGACGCAACCAGCGCCGAGGGTGTAGTGTAAAGCAGTGTCTTACGTCACGGGCACAGATATCAGAAAATAAGGTCACAGGCGTCGTCATGAGACGAGACGAGAACTGCTTTGTGCAGTGCACGAGGAGAATATAGGTACTTTTCACACTTTATGCAAGTAAATTGTATCTGCGCATTTTTGCTTCGGTGACTAAGATCAAAGAAGAGTGATCGCAACACTCTACCTATATACCTATAGGTAGGTAGGTAGGTACATAAATGATAAATATTCGCCGAGGGCGCACAGCAGTGCACGTCAATTAACACGCCCGTGACGTAAGACGGCTTGTGCACTGCACGAGGTACTTTTCACACTCTCTCTATGCGAGTAAATTGTAAAACTTTGGTTAACCTTTTCACGACATTAAAAACTTTATTCTGCCTTTTACGAGCTTTTTACGAGCATACTACTAGTGTGAAAAATATTAAACGACCCGTTTCAAGAAATGGGTTAAAGTTTTATGTAAGATACATAATTGATTTTGTTTTAAAAAAACTATAAACCGATTTCAATTATATGGATCCCATCGTCAGAACTGGACCAAATTAAAATGGGACCCTCGGGAAGCAAAGAACAACTTTCAACAAAAAAAAGAATCATTCGGACCACCCATTCAAAAGTTCTGAGGTACTCAACAAACATAATAAAAAAAACATAGACGAATTGAGAACCTCTTCCTTTATTTGAAGTCGGTTAAACACTTACTCAAAAATAGAGAAGTTAAGTTCAGGTTTAATAAAAGACGAATGGGCATCGCTTATATTATAATACTTATGAGTCATCTATTCAGGTGGGCATCTCATCGGAGCAAAGCAAATCACATCCACTTCGGATGAGTTGACATGACCCCTTCAACAGAGAACAGAACAAGAACCACTGACGTAAACTTACCTACCTGAATAAAATCAACTTGATATAGGAGTCAATACACTAAAAATAGGTGAAATGCCGAGCCCAGGCAAACAGAGGCACGTTTGCCGAAGTACCCGGCAGGCCTCGTTTATGTGGCCAGTTGTTAGCCTGGCCCAGTTATAGAGCAATTATACCACAGGCCGCTTTACGAGCATATTGTTGCCAGGATAAGAGTTTATTCGATGTGTAGTTTTTCCTTTTCTTGAGCAGGTTAGGTGCCTATTGAAATGTTTAGCTTTATAATGATGACGTCATCCAAAGAAGCTGCGGCCATAGCCGCTTTTTACGTTCCCATTGTCAGACTTTTGCGGTGCGACCTGCTAATGCCGTGGTAACTGCGTCGTCGGCGCTCAAAGTGTTAAGAATAAGGTCTTCCCTTCGTTGGTAAGATGCAGATGTCCTCTTGTCGTTCAGTGGTGCGATGGCAGCAGCGAGCCCCTGCGGTGCTGGGCAGTGAATGCATTAAGGCCATGTAGGTAAGTCTAGTTCCTAGGTTCTATAAGGTCACTCAGCACTCCTGCCATTTGAATAAGGTAAGTTTCTGTTTCAGACGATAGGAGCTTCTTTGAATGACCCCTGAATCTACGTTTAAATCTTGATGTATAGCTGGTTAAGTGTTACAGCGCAAGGATCAACGTGAGGCAGTGAGGTGAGGGGAAACAAAGCCTCAGCATCGACATAATTCATTAAAATCCCCTCCACAACAGAGGGGAACCTCGATAAATTCATTACGCGAGTGTACCGCGCCGTAAAATTTGTCGTCTCTTATCGCTCGGTAAGCGGTCGACTAGAACCGCCATAACTTCGCAGTAAAAGAAGCCTTATCGCTCTATGTTTATTGTCTTTAATAATAAAACGCATTGCTGGGCTACTGTACTAAACTTATTTATAGGTAGCTTGTTGTATGTGTACCCAACGCATTGTTTTTAGGTTAGATTCTAACCTAGTCTTCATGGCAACGTGACGCCATTACTGACACGATAATTTACCAGCGCCATCTATGGTCACAGAACAAAACTTTTGTGATCAATAGGCAAAATGGTGGAGATATCTTCGGATATGGAACAAACTCAAACTACCTGGCAGTGGGTAGATAAATTCAAGCTGTAAATGATGATGATGAATTAAATACCAACCGATTCCAGCAAGAATGAAGTATAAAATTATACACGCTTGCATCTCAAACTAAACGTAGCGTAGGACGCGCGGACGATTAGAATAGGCCTATGTGATGTCCAGCAGTGAACTATCATAAGTTGATGATAATGATCTCAAATACATAATGATAAGCCTTGACTAGGTTTATTATCACCATTAGGTGCATGAAAGAACCCTATTTACAAAATAACAGAGAGAGAGAGAGTGACTGATGTCTCGTTGGATGAGTGCAACAGAAAAAAAAGTCGTAGTCACAATATGCCATCGTAGCCGCCCATAGTGTAGCCATAGTAACAACTATCAAGAGTACAATATCAATTCAATAACTTAACACAATATTTTGTAGTAACAAATAAAACTGCGGACACGGCTGTGTAATGAGGTTTTTATCAACCGCATTTTATAGGTCTTTGTTGAGGAAATCTATTGCATTTTCTGAATTGTGCAATTTTAGTTCGCCAGGGAAAATTATGGGCCTTTCAGAATAAAGTACATGTACTTGCGTTATGATAGGTAGGTATACTACCTGTAGATAGTATTTCACACTTTAACTGTGGACAACCTTATAGGTAGGAATGACATTTTATATAGAGCTTTATTTTTAACCGACTTTTAAAAAGGACGAGGTTCTCAATTCGACTGTATTGCTTTATGTTTGTTAGCTTAGAACTTTTCACTGGGTAGTCCGATTGGGATCCATGAAAAAACGATATAATTGAAGTCGGTTTAGTTTTTTTAAAACTCACACATCAATTATTAAAATGATAAGTAATAATAGTACTTGCAATAAATGTACACTGTTATTTAAATTCAACTATTACGTTTATTTTTATTAAAATAATCTAATAAATAACACTGCTAATCTTCTTGCAGCTTCACTTATTTATAAGTTATATTTATCTAACATTATAATTTGTCTTAAAATATAAAGAATTGCTTATTCACAACGCAAGATGTTCTCATTAGAATTCTTTAGAAATAAATATTATTCATAATACCTAGACCATTTAAATAAATTATACAATAGAAATAGTGTAGGAAATAGTTAAATATAGTTTGATTGATATCGATAAATAGTTTGCTTCGTCTAACTATACAGAGCGAATTTTTTGGTAGGATAACGTTAAATATAGTGTATTGTGTATCAGTTATTCTAGTACCCATAACACAAGCTCTGCTTAGCTTGGGGCTAGATAATATTTATTTATTTATTTATATATCATCATCATCATCATCAAAATGGTCTTAGAAGACTGATGTATTTTTGAGTTTAAAGATTACATGCCCATTTACAGAATGAAAAAATACAATTAAAAAACGGGTAGTTTACACGAAAACTTGTTTCTTATGCTTACTCAGAAACTTTTACGTTGTTGGTTCGACCGACTGAGGTAGGTACTTATAAAAGTTACAGGTACCTCCTTACTGCTCCGTAAAAAAATCCACCCTGTATAACTTTATGTAGCTTATTCAATTACTTTCTCTTATGTCAGTATAATGTATGTGTAAAGTTATTTATTTTTGTGCAGAAGCTTTTTTTTGAGTTTTCATATTTGTGGTGCTATGGAAACGTAAGTTATATTTTTCATATATAATTAGGTGCATTTTCTTTTATATTTACAAATTGTTTCCTATAATATACATTTAATAATAGATAAATTGTAGTTAATGATTCAATAAACATTCAATTCCACACACTTGTACTCAATAAAAATAATATATCTTATTTATTTATCAGAAACCATTTATACCCGTGGACATCAGATATAATATTTGAATGGTATTTGTTACCCAGTGCCGTACACACTTTATTATCTAAGCGCACAAAGTTCCTAATTGAAAGCCCTTATCGACCAATTAATTTTATCTTAACAATTCGTAGTTTTTAATTGGAAAATAATTGATTTGGACCATTATTGCGATATGAGATTTAAAACGAGCTTTATGCCGTGGACATAAAGAGACACAAGATTACGACATAACGTGAGACTGCCCCCATTAAGTGTAAGTACATACTACAGTGGCCAAACAAATCGTCCATCTATTTGTTTATGCTCTTTAAACAGACATTAGAGGGCCTTGACAATGTAACAATCGATGTCGAAAGCGATAGTAGAATGGTATGTTTCTGGATGTGATTGCTTGGAAGTTTATGCAATAAATATCAAAGAGTTATTTAAATAAAACTAATTTAGTAAGTTTTTTCTCTTTGACATTTATCTCCTGACTTATGACATCCTACACTTTTTTATATTTTCTCACAAGTTCACCATAAAATAATAAGTAATTGTATACTAACATTGATTATTTGAACTAAATCCGTCAATAAGTAAAGGTTTTTGTTTAAAAATCGTTAGTTTTATGTAATCATGAACGTCTCTGAGTGCAAAAGTTAGTCGTCTTTATCTGAAGATACAGATTTAAGATTATTGGTGTGAAATATTCTTTTTCGTTATATAAATAGGTTTTAATAACTTCTTTCTATGGGCTTACACAATCGGCACATAAACCAATATAAAATAAGAAATAAGATGTTATTGATTTTCTCTTCTCTCACTTGGTTCGACCAACCGCTTTGCAAGTGTTGTTCTGTTTATCAAGTAATCCTCTAGGATATTCCTAGATCTAGGTAAATGTGCAGTTTCAGATCTATCCGTTATTTTCATATTCAGTAATTTTGTCAAAACCAAGAAAGAAACAAGTATCTTTAATCGAAATTCTTCCATCTCTTATCTAATTTGAATCGTGATTCATTAAACATTTTGTATCCTTACACAATAATTTATACGCATATTAACGTCTTTTTCTAATATATGCACAAACGTAAATAATTAAAAATAATATTGCTAATTTTTTTTATAACATTTATTTACAACCATTCAAAAATATTTTTAGCTAAATGATGTACTTACTTTTATATAACTTATTTTACTAATATTATTAAACCATTCTCAAATATTGAGTTACCTTTTCTTTACCCATAGTTAAGCTCGGATTTTGTCTCACTAAACGCCAAAAACTTAAAAAATATAAGTTGCCTGTGTGTTGTTTTTATTTATATATTATACTTATTACATTGTACCTAATGAAAAAATATCTTTATAACTTTGATAAAAATTCTATCGATAAAATAAAATAAAATAAAACTTACAAAATAATATATTTTGTAAGTTTTATTTTATTTTATTTTTTATAAAGCGTTTCAACTCTACGAATAAGAATAGACTATTCTTATTCGTAGTTTCAACTCCCCTAAGCATCATATTCTAATTAATGCCTAGCATAGGCCGATAGGTACGGGATGTTTCTTCTGTTTAATTTTCAATATTTGCCAAAGAAATCTATTAGTAGACAAAATCCTCGCTTCAGATCAATCCTCAGATCGTTCATACCACAACATGTAGTAAAATCTATGCTATATAATCTATTATTCTATTTATTTTTTGCGCATATTAACATTTAATTTGGACAATCTCAAATATAACTCTAGAATCTTGTAAGACTTCATTCTGGTCAAGTATAACTATATCAATGTGAACGAGACATTATAATTCATAACTTTTTTTAAAAATATTTAATTATACCTTGTATCCCACAAGATTTTTCGCTAATTCTTTTATTAATAAGTAGAAGATTCCCTTTTTAGGGTGTTATTCAAAATATATAGAATTTATGTTAATTTACTATATTTTTTATTTGACACCAATAGTATATTTTAAAGCATTTTTTATTAAAAGTTTCAAGTTGAGTAGGTACAGTCGATTACAATAAGATTTTATAATATTTGTATTTGAGTGTACTCAATAAATTTATATGCAAGGACGCAATGATCGTGAAACATGGACTATGCTTAAAACTACAGCGGTTACTCGAAAAAGGACCGTATCTACATTACATAAGGTATATGATTTATCTACAAAAGGTTAATAAAGTGTTCTTTTCGATATATTGTTTTATTTTACCCACAACAATAATCTATCTACATTCCCAATTTTTTGATATAATATTAGTTAATTCGTACTTTAAACGAAATATCGTCTATTAATATATCTAAACTGTCTAAAACGTTTCTTTCCTTGGCTTGCGACTTGGCACAAGTTTATTAAAAGGAACTCCATAACCTTCGAGCCAGTAATCAAAATCTATAGAATGCATTTAAAACATCCTTTAATGTGGCCTTTTCTAACTGGCTCGACAGGTTTGCCATAATACTACTGTTTGTGTAGTTTTCACAACAGATGGCATTACTATTTCTCTACATACATATCATACGTATTACGTATTATAAAAGTGACTTACGTATTATGAAAATGACATACCTATTCTGTCAAGACCCCCCTTGATTATGAAGGGCATTTTGTTGTGAGAATATCTTACTCTGACAGTGTTGATCAAAGATTAGCGCCATCTACCGGGAGGTTCACGCCTTTTTTAAAACGAGAATGAATAGATCTAAGATTTTAAAGTCAAAATCTTAATTTTATTATGTTTTCAAGGTAAAAGAAATGAAGTGTTTTCAAAACACTATTCTTTGAACTAAGTTACGTTTACATTGCCTTTTGCACATCATTATAAAGTCGAGTTGCCATGTTTTAAAGGACTTACTTACTTAACATGTTAGACCAGGAGAATTCAATCTACTTACGCCCTAATAATACCTACCTAGGTTACGTTTAGAAACACTTGCATTAGAAGCGGAGTACTGACTGGAGTACTGTAGCTTCCGCACCAGCCACTGCGGTAGTATGTTTTGTAACTATTGCTGAAGAACAAGTGAAGGTGGTTGCAAAAAATGCTGCCCCGCTTAGCAGAGGCGGTAGCTCCAATACTTGCGTGTATTGATCGTGTACAATTGTAACGATATGTTAAACCGACCTTACTGTGACATCGCTGACAGATTAGCGCCATCTTTCGTACAACTTGATTAAGACTATTATATTTTCAATAGAAATTAGTTTTATTGAAGAGCGATCTAGGTAACATTAACAAACACTTTCTGCTAGAATTAAAGCATACATTGCGCTTTGTACAACATTTTTATTGACCGGTAACGATTCGATCTAAGATTTAGATAATGTTAAAAACACGTAATTTTGATGGTGTTATCAAAATTACGTGTTTTTAACATTATCTAAATTTTTTATAAACACTTTTGGCTACATTCAGTTTCTCTACATTTACGTTACATTCAACGCTTACATCGCGTCACAGGCTCAAAGAGTCCTTCCAAAATATTCTTCGTTCATTCTCTAGTTATTATAATAGTTAATCTTGATCCGCTAACGGATCATTTTGACGGTCGCTACGTAGAGAATCAAAACTCCAAAAATCTTGTTTTTGTATTTTCATATAACTTAACGTTTGTTATGCCCTGATGACATTAGTCGTTGTGGCTTTCGGGATTTTTTTTTTACTAATGGTTTATCTGCGTCAAAATACTCTTTCTATACACTATGCAAACTGAGCGAGACTTTAGACCCAGTTCGTGCACTAACGCGAGAAATATGTAAACCAGAATTAAAAATCAATACATTAGTAAAAAAATACTCTTTCCATAAGACTTTGTGAAAATAAAATCATCAGACGTGATGATGAACTCTATTAGTTCGCTGTCCGCTCGATAGGGGGCGCTGTATCAAATTGTATATTAATTTAATTGTAGTCACGGTCACGTCTCTTTACTAAAGTTAAATAGACTCGCCCCTTAGATAAAAAAAAGACGTGTGGCACTCGGGGACTGCCGCGGTAAAGCTATTGCAATGCCATCTAGAGGCGAGTTGCTGAACTAAAGAGACAAACGTCAAGGTTTTTTCGTTACGGAATTTCTGGATACGGTCCCCGCGCTCAAGGCCCGCGATAGAAGCTATGCAATAGCTTAAAAATAATTAAACAGCTATCATATAAACATGACTATTGGGTTTAGATTTTTTACGTAGAACCGTCGAGCTTACATATAGTAAATAATTGTCTATTGTGTTTCACTTCTGTACTAAATAGTATATATTCTCTTACGTATCACTTGTCTAGTAAATGTCCACCCGCTTACGCGTCACTTAATTCACTCGTCATCCCCGAGGGGGGGCGAGAGGTGGGGCGGCGCGGGGGGGTGGTATCACCGCGAGGGGCAGGAGGACAGGCCGGACTTGCTGCTGAGGCAGGAGAAGCCACTCGCTCCGGACTGCAGGCTGGACATCGATCCTCTGAAACGTTGACGTATCATCAGCACAGCCCTTAAAGTGGCGGTGGTACGCACGGTGTAAGGCCATACAGAAAGAAAGCTGGAAACTTATAAGCGCTTACCGGCGCTTGACAGCGCTGGTCCGTTCTACACAAAGGAAGCTGGTTGCCCCAGTTGTTTATTAATTTTAGATGGCAGCGACCAGCGCTGACCAGCGCGTGTTGAAGCTTGTCGGCACTTGTCGGCACCGTTCAGTGCTTATCGGCGCGCGTTCATATATTTTCCTGCGAAGGTTACCAGCGTTGTCAAGCGCCGGTGGGCGCTTATAAGTTTCCAGCGTTCTTTCTGTATACGGACTAAGAATCTATATCGCAAACTCAATCCGAGTTGGCGATGTCTATTCTCACGTGGATGTCTAGTAAGATAAACTTTTTTTTTATTCATGATTAGTGTGTATATTCAGATGTTGCCAAAACTAGACTAAACTAATCGGACAGGACTAAAAATGATGAATTATTTGTATCGTTATGACAGGGACAGCGACATTTTTAGTACTGTCAAATTAGTTTAGTTTAGTTTTGGCGAAATCTGAATAGACACCATTGTCAAGCATTTGGCCACCAACTCATTTTAAGAAAGTGTAGATGAGGCCTAAGATGCAGCACGCTTTCCAGAAGGAACTTATTTACCTGGACTTGAAGACTACAAGATTGTACTCTAACGGGAAAATAGACGCAGTAAGCTCATTTCACTCTTTGGATATTAAAAAAGTAGAGCAGAATTTTTTGGTTCGACACTGTGGTATGTATGAGTGGTATGATTTTGTGCGTCTGCTGGTCGTTTGATGGAGCCAGAGGAAGGGCAGTAGCTTCCTCTGTGTATTTTTAACACCTAAACTTCGGTTACCAATCCGACTGCGACTGCGTGTTGATATGGCAAATCCCACCTTGTTTTGTAAAGGTATAGCAGTGGACGTGTGTACACTGATGAGGAAGTATACCTGTACTGGTGGCTGTCCAGCGTCTCGTGGAAGTACATGAGTTGTGCGGCGCGGTGCGTCTCCATGGCCTCGCTCCGCCACTGCAGGACGTAGCTGCCTGCTGACGTCATCACGTGGGAGCCCTGGGGAACACGCAATAGTTTATACGCGACCGCGTGTGATGCAAACATAAGCACAGGAGCAGCAGCTTGCTTGCTTATGAGAATATTATAAATGTAGAGATTTTTTCTGTTCTGAATCCTGACAGCCTGGTACTTTTACTTGACCAGGCTGTCAGGACTCAGGTGACAAGGGTGTCTTTACACCCCGTTGTCTTCTTCTAACACAGGTGTAATAGGTAGCTAGCAATTGGATCTCTAAGCTATAGGTTTCACACAAACACACCTTAGCTATGTAGCAGATCTCTGGCATAAAAGTACCATAAACGTTCATGATCAGCCCATGTCATTAGTCCATAGCTGGACTGGCAATGAGCGCCACAGCACCCTGTCTTTAACCTCAACTTCAGTCACCACCCGAGACCATGTTTGACCCAGCGAGTCATCACACCAACCAACTAATTTCAACTTAAACGCATAGGTCATAAAGTCCATTTCCCTCCTTTCTTTTCCTGTCATGGCACATTCTCGACTCTATGAAAGTGGTAAGACTACGAAGCACGGTCAAGAATCCGTTGTTTCTTCACAAAACACTCCAAAGCTCAACCTAAATGCTATAGTAATAAGATTCAGTTTCCCCTCACCTGTATACTCTCCCCGTCGTGGCAGACCAGCGTATTCTCGACTCTATGGAAGTGGTCCCCCTCCCGCCACCCCTTCTGTTCCAGCACCGACCCCTCCTCGGCCGCACCTACGCACAGGGCTGCAAGTCATACACACACTTATTTATACTACGTAAGGGGTGATTATGGCATGAGCTGAAATGAGAAATAAAAGGTTATGATTAACAATTTTAAAGGTATCATGGTAACATTTGTTGGGATATTTACCATGATTTTGGTGATAAGAATTTCGTTATTTCGGTCGCTAATCAAAGAAAATAGGTCAAACGATTTAAAAAGTCTTGTCCTCAATATCCCATTTTAATGCTTTCAATGATTCAAATGTCTGCAATGAAAAACAAACACATAAACAAGAAAGTATGTATGTTCTTTGATGTCCAATGAAGTAGGTAGTTTACGTCAGCGATAAAAACAGATGAACTGAGCCGTACGAACATGCCGTCTCTTTCTAATACACTGAATTGAGTAGGACGGAGATACTTTAGCGCTGCTTAGGATTATTTATATCAGACCTTCTTTAAAGAAAGGATTTTGGTAATGATCACTCGTGCCAAGTCAGATAGCAATAACTAATCTGCGTTATAATCATAACACACAATAGTCATGCTTGAAGTCAGCTAGAGAGACCTCTATCTATTTAGCCCGTGACTACCCACCTCGTCTCTTTCGCCATTCTTGCAATCCTCTTGCTACTTAATTCCAAACTTTATTTGCTAAGAATAAGAGCTAAACACCGTTGCATCAACAAGCCACATCACCTGCGTTGCTGGTCAATTCCAAACCTAATACCCTGGCAATAAAAGCTGTAATAGAATACCGTTGTTGGTTCCTTGTGGTGGATCCCTCAGTTCGCGCTCGGTGCGGTAGACAGAGAAGGAGAGATCGTGTCGCAGCACGTCGAAGTCCCACGTGAGGACGCCGTGGGGGTCCTTGTTCATTACTATCACTTCGTGCACCTGGACAAGACCAGATCATGTAAATAAGTATCAGTACCAGATCATGTAGTAAGTAAGTAAGTAAATAAGCAAGAAGTAAGCTATATAAATATCGTCGCACACCTTTTCAGCACCGCTGCAGCACAGCACAAACGTGAGCATTGTAATTTGCTCTAGTTAACGGCATGATTTACAGATTTATGACTGATTGCGGATTAGTAAAAACAGCGTTTACTATGTATTCAGATACCACTTACAAAATAAAATAAAATTAATTCGACTCCACTTATCTGTTGTTCCGTATGCACAAAACTGTTCAGGCTCTGCGCAAACTGTCTGCGTTAAAACCAGTCGTAGACAATTTTGAGTGTCATTTTTGAAAGCTTCTAGGTATCTACGGAGGAGGCCGCAAAATACCTGATCCTCAAACCTCAATTTCAACCTCAACCTCAGCGGACGATAAGCGCCTTATTCGCGTTTATCTCATGGAGGGTAATGCCCATAATCCCCACGCTGGGCATGCCGGTTGGTGATCGCTATTTGGTGGTATAATTGTTTTGCAGGGGTGTTGCTGCCCGCCCCCCGATGGATATCCCTTAATCGCCTTTTACGACACCCACGGAAAATACTGTAAATACCTGATCGAAACCGACAAATTCAAAAATTCTGATAGGTGACTATGAAAATCTTGCAACCAACTGAGACCTGAAAATGATTTTATTTTAACAGATCTTGCTGGCACTATACCTGTCCCTTCCCGATGCTGACAGACTTGTAGATGCTGTCCTCGGACAGGGGGTCTCCCTCGCGCTCCGTGAAGGCCCCGCTCACGTACAGACTCTTCGGCAACAGGCCTCCTTCGTGCACGAAGCTCTACAATGTAAGAGGATCGAAAGTCAGAAAGGAGGTTCACTTTCCTGCATCAAAATGTTCAACGAAAGAGTTCGTTAATGTACCCTCAACCATAGCTCATAGCTGGTAATCCAATCTTGTGGGTGGTGTGATGGTTTACACTATACAGTATCTTTTGAACCTACGTTTTATTCAATGGATAGTTTACCTGCGTCTTTATTACGAGGACATTGTGCAACAGAAATAATATCCATTTTCGGAAAATCTTTTTGTAAATCCTATTTATATTACCTATATACGCGAAAGTTTGTAAACATTTATGTTTGTAGCTCTTTCGCAAAAACTACTAAACGGATCAGCCTGAAATTGTGCAGGTAGTTCTAGCCCTGGAATAACACATAGGCTACTTTATATCCCATAAATCAGTTCCCGTGGGATAGGGCGCAGATAGTACTTAGATAATTAATTTGATTTCGATCCACAAAGGCCAAAAAGGATAAGAACGTCATCAATATCAGGATTATTATTATGGTTTTGGATAAAAACGTACTTATGGTTTATCCATTTTGAATGAAGCATGTTAGTAAACAAAGTACGACACAAATAACAAAATCTCACCTCCTTGGCGTCGAGTTTCAGATATAATTGTAAGCAATTTTTATTGAAGGGAGGATCTAAAATCGACAAGTAATGTAAATTACGTATAAAAGGACGCGCCAACAAAGTGAATTTTAGGTTAAGTATGGGCGGTTTGTTTACTAACATGCTGCATTCAAAATGGACACGGTTATAGTTACTAGTTTGATAATCATTATTGCTACTCGTACAATATGATTTTGTGATGTTTTAGCTTAGGTAATGTAACCGTGAAGTTAAAATGATATGTTGGTAATATTCATGTAAATAATTTTAATTACAATAAACTATTACTCTGTGAGTGAACCTTTATGTTCTTTGACAAATAAATTATCTTTAAACATGAATTAAGTGAGCTATAGTGAAAATAAACACTGATTGCGTAGTGATGGACTAAAGTGAACACTGTGCCTTTAGCAGACATCACAGTAGTGATGGGACAGAGCACACGACTAGCACAACACTAGTATACGGATTAGGTATTCTCACGTTATGTACATTATCATAATATTGCCGCGGAACGTGTAAAGGCGCTTCTATTATGTCCGACTGGAGGAGGAACATCAAATTATGTCATTTACAATGTCAAAATAAAAACTTAAATAGTTAATAAAAAAAACATAATAATGTGGGACAAATTCACATCATTATCTAGCCCCAAGCTAAGCAGAGCTTTTGTTATGGGTACTAGATACTTTTTTTACGACTTAAATAGTTTTTTTTATTATACATTATGTAGAACACAGCCAGAACGCCCTGAACAAATATCTGCAGATCGTACAAACATTTGGCGGGAACCCGCAACCTCCTGCGTCGCAGGCGGACCTTCGCCCACCGCGCCACAGAGGTCGTCGGTGTGATAAACAAGGCTTTCTTCTTCATCTTTTGAGTATAAATATAAGCCTCTCTTTATTAACATTAACCATGTGATAAGCTAGCTCTATCTTAGGCCACACGTGGTCAGACGCATTACCATTTACAATAAAAAAAACCTAGCAAATCCATAAATAAAAAAAAAAAAAAAACATAGCCTACAATTTAACAATAGTTATTAGTAAAATACTTATGTTTTATCTGCATAGGTGCCTACTTATTAAGAATAAAATTTACAGATTACAATTTAAAAAATCAATGAATTATGAATATCTATTTTTTTAATGGTTTTTCAATTTCTGGATAAAGGCCTCCTCCATCTCTTGCCAGTTTGCTCTATTTTGAGCTGCTCTTATCCATTTCCTTCCTTGCTTGCTTCCGGTTTTTCGCAAGTTTTTGTAGAATCTTTCAATCAAAGCCAATCAAGTAAATCTATAGCAAAGCAATACGCAAATACGCGGTCTCGACAGAGCGACACATTTGCTCTCTTCGGAGTCGAGACCTAGGTCCGTAGGGTACCGAGGCTCAACGGGTTTTCAAAAAATGTTCTGAGCTTCTGGTCGATGCGACGCGTGACCCGCGCATCAGCATTGCCATACAGCGGGGCAATGCAGCCAGCGTAGCGGGTTGCGCTTATGACTGGTATTGATATGGATCAGTTGAGCTATTTGTAGATTCATTATGAATGTAAGCGGGTTAGCTACGAACCTTGTCTATGTTCGAAGAACACCTTACACCGAAACAAGGTTCGTAGTTATCCCGCTTACATTCATAATGAATTCGTCAAACTATGTATGTTTCTACAATAATATACCTGTAGATTGTTTGCAACAATTTGCAGTAAGCTCAATTGTTTCAATTGTAAATACTAGGTCTAATTGTTTGTTATTTTCTTTTTCAATAAAGTATTATCCCTTTAACGTTTAATTTGGTCAAGATTTACGGGTGCTTTCAACCAAAGCTAAGCTATAAAGCAGCTTACAGTAATCTGTCAAACTGAACCTAGGATTGTTTTCCTTGCATTGTTATGACATGAAGCCGTCAAAAAGCTTAGCTTTGATGTATAAACATCCTTAGCTTTTGATGCCACAAAGTCAAGCCAAGAGGGCAAAGCCCCCCTTATCAAGGGGCTATATCTAGTTAAAGCCCTTTAAGCCAATCTCAGGGGGCAAAGACCCCTAAGCAACAGATAAGGGGCTATATATGATTAAGCCCTTTGATCTGTTGCCAGGGGGGCAAAGCCAACCCCCAGCTGCTTTATCTGTAGTCCTAGGAGGCTGCATATACAATGGGAGGTAGAATAGAGGGGTTATAAGACGTACCTTGCAGGGTCCCCCTAGGAAGTCCGGTATGAGTTCTTTAGGAATGTAGTCGAGTAGACCACCCGCTTGGAGGTAGTCCTTACCGCCGTAGAACAAGAACTTACTTCGCGTGTTCTCATCTGAAAATAAAAAAAAAATTAATTAATCATACTCGAAAAAGTAATACTTTTCAACCCTAGGGAGAATCGCTTTCAACTGACAGCTGTGACGTCTCAATTTTACTGAACCATGTTCCAACTTTCTAAACAGCCTCAACTTCAACTTCTTGTGATATGGCTTCTGCGTCTGGTTTGACGCAGTTTATACATCAAATCAATAACAGCTGCCTCGGAAAAAAAAATTAAGTGGTAAAGTGGCAATCTGATCTTCATTTATTTTATTACTTTCCTTGTATTCGTAATGAAAAGCTCACCTCGGGTGAAAGTAACTTGCTTACCCCCGAGACGGGGTTTGGCGTCCGAGCGTAGCGCTAATAGTTCGAGGTAGGTACTTTTAACCCTTGGGTAACTATGTACTATTCTTGGATCCACACCACGGTGCATATCCCTTAGTAGCCTCTAACGACACCCACGGGAAGAGTTGGGATGGTGCAAATTAAGCCAGCACCACACAGCTGATTCATCTGCCTCGCAACAATACTTTAAGGCCCTACTCACATCAACGCTGATTTTTAAGCGCGTTTCTGCGTCCTGCGATTTTGCCAAGACGCGCTAACTAATTAGCGGCTGTCTGCGGAGGGCTTAACTCGGGTTTACTTATGCTTACCGATGAATGTGCTGACTATAGTCCAGAGTATGGGGAAGACGCGAGGCGCGCGCACGATCAGCACGCGGCCCATGGTCTCCGGGTAGTTGGCTTCCACCACCTGCGGGGAACGACCACGATCATCAGACATTGACCTGACTGCTAACCTCCTCTTGAAGAGAGGTCAAACCAAAAAGGTCTATTCCAGTTTTTGTTTTCCAAAGCTTAGTTAGAACGAAAAAAATAAGTTCTAATTTTAAAGTAAAGTTAAACGTATTGATATGGATCAGTTGAGCTTCCTGTAGATTGTTTGCAACAGTCTGCAAACAATCTACAGGAAGCTTTGCAGTCTCAATTGATTTAATTGTACCTAATACTTGTTTTTTATTTTTTTTATTTGCTATTTAAATAAAAGTTGGTGCATAAAATTCCACCCAGATAGGGAACGTCGTTAAAAGATACTTTTGAGAGTCAGAAGTCACAACTTTCTGTCACCATGACTTTTGTTGACAATAAGTATAATTTAGATATTAAAACAGGATTACCGATCACATCCAAATTTAAAGTTAGGTTCTGACACGCATGTTACTTACAGGTAAACACGACATTCGTAGGAATTATCTTAAAAAATCTATAATGTTTGTCATGTATGATTCATTTGCTGCAACTTTACTGACGTATTTATTTATTTATTTAAATTAAATTAAAACGGTTGTAAGAAACCAATTACATTAATTACATTAATTTGAGTACAATGTTGGAGTCTTCAAATCTAGGGTAAATAAGTTCCTTCTGGAAAAGCGTGCTCCATCTTAGGCTACATCTTCGCTTTCATAAAGTGAGTTAGTAGCCAAACGCTGATTGATCAGCAATAAAAAAAAAAAAAATTAATAGATAACAGAAATTCAGTATAATTCAGTTGCTGCAACTATACTGACCTGTATGATTCGCAAGAGCGCGCGCACGCCCGGCCGCCACAGATGGCGCATGTTGAGTCCGTCCAGGTCCACCAGCATGCACCACGACAGCACGGGGTGCTCCGCCGCCGCAGACGCCTCCTCGAGGAGTTTCAGACCCTCTTCGCAAACGTGAAGTGTCTAGAATGAGGGACACAGTTAATATTCTGTAAGATACAAAATTAGATACAGCATAACCATGCAGGTCTGAATAAATGTTTTTTTTTTTTTATAACAACTATCTATTTTAATCTAGTAGGTAGGTAATCTGTAAAACTTAAATTAGCACGCTAATCCCCTGTAAAAACATGTTTCTGGTTGGCAGGTAGAAAATGCCTCGTCATTAAGCCCACCCTTTGTACTTCAGTGCAATAAAATGATATAAAAAATGTATCATTATTATATCAATAAATGTATCTATCTAGATCGATAGATATATATATATATATATCAGTTTAGTTCTTATAGATATCTATCTATCTATATAGAAACACCCATAAACAGTGTCTCAATTAACTTTAAGTCGGTAAGTCGTCATGAGCTGATTTATAAATACGACTATCGACCAATTTAGGAGGAAACTCAGAGCAGTAATAGAATTCCATAGATTAACATGATAATGCAAAGGCTACAAGCGGTAGTCTGTTATTGCGAGTATTTTCAGAAGAACTACCGATTACTAGTGAAATACAAAATTCCACTTCCAAGGAATTTGAGTGAACTCTAGAATATCGATTTTCATGAAAAGGCGTTTCAAAAGACGGATTCATGAATAGTCGTAGAATAGTAGTTAAATTGGAATTTTATTTATTTATTTATTTATTTATTTATTGCATACATGTCCATTATAAGTTGTTAACAATTTTATAGGTAGAATCTACATGAACCCTGTAAGGGCGTTGCAACATTCTGGGTTAGAGTTCTTATGTAGGTATAAAAGTTAGTAATTTTATAGTTGCGATACAAAGGAAAAGAGATACATATTATGTTGTCAGCATTAAGTAGGGCTATAACAATTATTATGTCAGAAATAAAATTAAAATAAATGGAAAATTATAAAAATTAAAGAATGTGAAAATGTCAATAGTAAATATAAAATGTCAAGATTCATGCTACGTGTTTTAATTAAATAAATGTCATAAAATTGCTATATTCCTACTAGGTACTTTTAAAGTTTTTGTCACTAAGGAATTCATTCACTGTGTAATAACATTTGCGTATAAGTAATAATTTTAACCTAGTCTTAAAAATATTGTCTAATTTTTCATCTTTTATGTCAGCAGGCAATTTATTAAAAATAGTTACTAGCCTAGATTCTGGGCTCTTACTTACTATTGTTAGGGTACTAGGTGGTTTAATTAACATTTTTCCGTGGCGTCTATTGTACTTGTCATCTTGTTCCGATTTCGATTTAAACATGTGTCTATTTTTTCTTACAAATAGCGAGGCTTGCAATATGTATATACAGGGGAGGGTCAGGATTCCCTTTTCAATAAAATGTGGCTTACAGCTGTCCCGGGTTGGGATGTTTACCAAAATTTTTTCTGTAGAATAAATAGATCGATGACATTAACACTTTCACCCCATACAACGATTCCATAATTAAATGCTGAGAAAGCTTGGGCATAATACGCGGAGAGGGCAGTTTTGTAGTCTGTGTTTGATTTGAGAACACTGAGCGCGTAGACAAATCGTGATAACTTTGATTTTATATTTTCAATATGCGATTTCCAGTTCAAGTTGTTGTCCAATGTGATTCCAAGTAATTTAAAGTTATCTTGTTCTTTTATATTAAGGCTTTTTTCGAGTATACTCAAGTCAAGTGGTTTTTTTTGGTAGGTTCTAAATTGAACGAGTTTGGTTTTATTATAATTTATTTCAAGGTTGTGGTCCTTAAGCCATTGTTCGCAGTCATATAAAGTCGATTTAATATAATTTATGTCAATATTTGGTGTACTACTAAAAAGCAGGGACACGTCGTCAGCATATAAAACACAGGGTGTATTTATTGATTTAGGCAGGTCGTTTATATATATTAAAAATAGGTTACATCCGAGAACACTACCTTGGGGTATTGATGAATTGATAGTAATTATTTCGGAAGGTATATTTTTCAGTTCGTGTGATAATTTATCAAAGTGGTCTATTTGCACAAATTGTTTCCTGTCTCGAAGGTAGGACTGAAACCATTTGTAAGCTATGCCCCTAACACCAATTCCATACAGTTTTTGTAACAATAGCTTATGATTTACCCTGTCGTAGGCTTTTGTCATATCAAGGAAAATTCCGATGGCATATTTCTTGTCATTCATGCAATTATATATTTTTTGAGTGTAGTTACAGACGGCAAGCGCGGTTGATCGATTGTCCCTAAATCCAAACTGGTTATTGTCAAATAAGTCGTATTTTTCAAGAAACTTGTTTAGCCTTATAGCCATTGCTTTTTCAAATAACTTAGACAAAGTGGGTAGTAACGCTATCGGTCTATAACTGCTTGGGTTTTTCGCAGGTCCGCCTTTTTTATGTATTGGTCTTAATTTAGCTAATTTTAATAAATCTGGGAATGTTCCTTCGTTAAATGATTGGTTTATCAAGTCAGTAATTGGCTGAGTTAGATATGTAATGCATTTTTTAATTAGTATTGGTGGTATCTCGTCCGCACCGTAACTGTATTTTGAGCTCATCTTTCTTATCAGTTTGAACACTTCGCTATTGGAAACAGGTTCTAGGAACATGCTATTAGTCGAAGGTACTTACTACTTACTACTTAGTTAAAAAATAAAAACTCTTATTGTAATTTGTATTTTCAGAAGCACTAGCGATAACTGGTGAAATGCACTGCTGAATTCCTCCTGCAAAGGATTTGAATGAACTCACCAACTTCAAGAGGCCGTCCTCGCCGATGGACTTGAGCAGTCCCTTCACATCCATCTGCCCCAGACGCAGCACGTACAGAGGATGTCCATCTGAAACGGGATATAAATCATCATTATCATTAACCTATATGAATCATAGGCGAAGGATTTTTATTCGGCGAGGAAATTCAGGGGGGGGGGGGCAGAATTATGTGGGACTCGAGGCCCTGAGAAGGACGTAATTCCTACTAAAACCTCTCCGGTGACCCTCTTTCGCCATTTTCACCTAACCACGGTAACATAGTATGTAAACCTACTGCGGCCCGATTGGAGTCCCCTCTTCCTCACATACATGGCCTTGGATTTTTAGGGTTCCTTACCCAAAGAGTAAAACGGGACCCTGTTATTAATAGGGTCCCGTTTTACCCTTTGGGTAAGGTAAAATAGGCTATTAAGCCTCTGCTGTCCGTCTGACACCAGGCTGCATCTCATGAACAGTGATAGCTAGACAATTTTCACAGATGATGTATTTCCGTTGCCGCTCTAACAACTTAACTAATACAGGTCGAATCATTTTAATAATTCAGGGGGCAACGTCCTTATCACCTTGAGAACCGATCATAGAGGTTAAGCAACGTCGGGCGCGGTCAGTACTTGGATGGGTGACCGTCTTTTTGTTTATTTAATTATTTGTATTGTTTTATTTTTATTGATAATGGTACGGAACCCTTCGTGCGCGAGTCTGACTCTCACTTTTTTTCGTCACATTTTTCCTACTAGGGGAGTCTAATGAGCATGCTCGTATCGTAACACCCTGTCTTCAGCTTGTCGCATCCAGCATCCGCCTGCAGTCTTCCGCAAGTCGTCATCCCCACTGGCCTGGCCGAGTCACGGTCCCCGGACCACGTTTAGTTGTCGATTGTTCGCGAGATATGGCCGGCTCACAGCCACTTCAGCTTGTTAATTCTTTGAGCAATGTCGATATTTTCGGTTCTCTATCGGTTTTATCCATTACGAATTCTATCCTTCAGAGAAACATCGAGTATAGCTAAACATAGCCCAAATAAAAAATAAAAATAAGGAGTTAGGCTGTTTAGGGTCTGTTAAACAGGGTACAGACAGTGTACCTACATTACTTACCCATGCAAGATATCGGTGCAGACAATCGGTGTCCTTACTTACAATAAGAATATTGTCCATTTGATACTTCACCTGCTTTGTATAAGAAAGCCATTAAGCCTCATTTTGCCATCTGATGTTGTTTTTGATTAGCAGGCTCTTTGTGCATGACTCGGTGTTTTTTGTGTACGGATCTTATACTCTGGCATTTGTCCATGGATGGCATGGGACGTGTACGGAGGGTTTGTTGGTCGGAAACAGCATCAGATAAAGAAAGAAAATAACAAGCTTAATGATGTTTAACTGTTTATTAATACCATGTATACTAACTTACTTATCATTCTGGATTACCCAGACTAAAATGTTAACTCACTAACATGCTCCGCCCCTCTACTGTAACTTGCGGATAACGGGGCTGGTCATACTTTTAGTATTTAGTTACTTTACTATGAACTGTTAATATTTAAGTATGATTGTTTGTTATCCCTAAGAGATTAAAAAAACAAATAAAATAAAATAATATCCATAGATTTTAAATACTGTTTCAATTTAAGTGTGAAACAGACAGGATAATAGACTGCTTAGCCTAGCAAGAGTGAGATATGGAAAAGGAATGAGTCCACGAATAGTCTAGTCGACATATTCTCATGATGAGTCTACTCTACATACCCTTGTCATGATGGTGCCAGCCGCCCGGGAAGTACTGCTTGACGACGGCGGGAGTCTCGTACTCCGCCAGCAGACGGTCCACTTGGTGCTTCTTCCTCCAGAGTAGCGCTTGGGAGAGCATCTCCCGAGCCTTCTCCACGTTGAAGTCTCGGGCTCGGAGGAAGCGAAGTAGGGTGGTCTCACTTGGCACCTGGAGGTAGATTATTTACTGAGGATATTACGAGATTAACCACAGTAGAAAAACAATACCCTGTAGCGATAATTATCGATACGCCTACTATCATATTTGAGGACAATATCAGTAGGCTATATTTATATTTTACTTACATATGTATTTTATTTATCTTTTTACTCAGTTTATTATGTAACCCGTATACCTGAATCTAAGTTTCAAATATAGTTGTTTGTTGTGCCTGTACTTAGTAAATTAATAATTACTTGTTTTTTTCTTGATTTTGCTTTAGCGGTCTTATTGTACAACTTTATTGTATGTTTTTTTCCTGCACAGTTTTCCTACATTGCGTTTAATTTTGTATTGTATTATACCACGAAATGTGTTGGGACTGACCTTAAATCTAAATAATGCTGGATACTTCACACAGCAGCAGAGATTCCTTCAATGCTTCTCATTTCTCAATAGATTAGAAAAGGAAGACAATAGGAAGCGCAGCCAGAGTTGACACAAACAAAGAAAGATCTATATTGTTCGAGATTTTGTTTTTCGTATACCGTGCCGTCTGTTTTCTGATGTCAGCGCTGTCATTTGTGTAAAAAAGAAAAGACTGCGTGCTCCAAAAGCTCTTTGCTATAAAAAACCAAACTTAAAACTTGACAATTGCTTACCTTGCCCTTTTGAAGATCTGCGATCCACTTCCTTAGCTGCAGAAGCCGTGACTCCTGGATGGGAGTCAGCTCGCCCAGGTTCCGCTTTATGTACTCGCTGTCCAAGGTGTACTGGTCTGGAAAGACATTGCAAAAATGAGAAGGCTGCTTTTTGAAGCGCTGTTTTTTTATCAGCTTCAGGATGCGGATTCTGTGATGGGTGGTAGACTAGATTTTCAAGGAATAGGGTATATACATGTGATTTCAAAATGGCTAAAAATATATATACGTATTCTCTATTGATAAAGAAACATATCAACATATTTATTTTAGCATTTTGAGATGTTTTTATTGTAGAATTTAACCATTGAAAAATTGATATTTTGAATCTCAATCGCAAAATTTCAAAACGCTACGCCATTGACTAGAGCGGACGTAACATCACTGTACACATTTCTTCTTTTTTTATTTTGCTTGCTGCACCATGATATGACACTATTCTGCCCACTTCACATTTCGTATTGTCGGTTATTTTCAGCTTTTTCGGAAAACCTCTTTCCTGAGATGATCACTACCGAGGTCGTCACAAAAGGTTTTAATCGAGTGTGAACGTCGACGTCAAATAAACATGGCGCCAACGCTGCCATATGCAGCGTTTTTATCACCCGAAATTGATTGTAGTTTTGATTTGTTTTTTTTACCTTGTTATTGCGAAATTCAGTGAGCGTCTTATCATTTCTCGGTTAAATAATGACCTAAAGAATCGATTAAGACAATAAAAAAAATCGATGCATTTTATTTTATTTATTTATTTTGCTTTATTCGGAGAACAAACAGTTTTACACACTTTAGGAATAAACTTAGATACTAACTTTTAACAATTTTTTTTTTGCATATACCCTATTATGCCTATGCCGGTTTTCTAGCAAAAACTCACTGAAAACTAAATTAAATTCTGCAACTGCAACGCATCGACAGACTTCAACTAAAACTACCTAATGATTCTAGAATCCTCGATATCTTTATATACAAAAGGGTTACAGATGTTACAATATCAAATCAAAGGTTTTTGGCTGAAAAAGAGCGCTGAGCAGCAATCGCTCAACACATGCTGAGCCAACACCTATTTCAGCACTTAGTCATGGGGGCAAAACGCATTTTGCAGCCCAGCATACTATGTTTAATTTAGTATCAACCTCCTTGTTCTTTGTTTTAGTTGTGTATGTTTTCATATATAAATGATTTTCTATTCTATTCAATACAAAACCAGAAAAATATTATTGTAAAATATTATACGACATACCTATTTACTGGTTACTCTACTACTGGTATCATTGGAGCAAATAGCAGAAGTTCGAAACAATATTTGGTTTTGAATGCTTTTATTCAACATTTCATTCGATAGGTACTCGTCCGTTTTCAATCTCGAATTTGAATATTTCTAACTGCGCTTATGTAAAAGAGAAAGAGAAAGTTCGTTGTTGAAGTTTGAGTTTTAGTATCACTGTTAACCTTGCCTTGTTCTTTTATGTTATAGTTTGTTGTGAGTTTTTGAAAAGTTTTCATTCTTATATGTTATCATATTTGTTAACATAAATTATCTCGGATTTTAGAACCATCAGACTATACTACTATATACCATCAGAATACATCAGACACACTGTATGTCTACTCAGATTAAATTTGCGTACGGTTTCATAACATAATACAATATCTAACTATAGTACCTAACTTTAGCTACGAGAAACTACGTCCTAAAACCACATTTACACTCACATTTTACATTTGAATGTACATAGAATTTCCTTTAATATCCGTCGGCAACGGACGTTACTTTGCAACAGTTATTTGGTAGCTAGAAAGGAATTTGTTCAGGGTAACTGTTAATTAGAAAAAGTTGTATCTGCAGTGGGTAGGTGGAAACGAAGGACTTTCTGGAAGTCAGGTCAAGGCCGCATCAGGCAGTTTGCAGTTAGCTAATTAGCTAAACTTTGGATGGAATAAACCTACCTCGCATAAAGTACAAGGTGATATAAAATATGATGTATTTAACTGAAAGGGCGATTCCAGATCTCAGCTAGGAATGTTTGTTGCTAATTGTTTTCGAATACGATTTTTATACAACTGTTTTATTTATTCACTAGCGCCTCGCGGTTTCACCCGCGTTGTTCTTGTTCCCGTGGGAATTCCGGGATAAAATATAGCCTATGTCACTCCCCGAAAATTAAGCTTTTTAAATGAAATAATTATTTAAATAGGTCTAGTAGTTTTTTTTATCAAAAATAGATCTTCGTTTGACCGCAATCACACCTGATGGAAAGCGAAGATGCGGCCGACGATGTATCACGAAGGTCTAGAAGATAGTTTCGGAGTCTATTCAATACAAACAAGCAAATCTTTCCTATTTATAATATAATTCATCATCATCATCATCATCATCCACAGCCGGATTTTACCCACTGCTGGGTATAGGTATATAATATAATTATTATAGATTAAATGTACCTACATGAATCAAAACCCTGATCCTAACAGAGTAAAGAAGTACTTACTTACGTGTATAATTATGGTTTCTATTCAGATGTCGTCCAACTAAACTAAACCAATTTGACAGGGCTAAAACAGATGCCACCCTTTTGTTACGTGCATGATGAAAGGTTCGGCAACGTTTTTAGTCCTGTAAAATTAGTTTAGTTTAGTTTTGGCGACTACTGAATTGACACCAATGTCATGCTACACATACCCACGAGTTATATCAGATTTATTTCCACCAACATCTCAGATATTATAAACACCAAAGAAAATAGTAACGGCAATCCTATTTTGTACAATAGTTTATGAAATCCGACTGCGCTTTCCGTTTTACTGTGGTTTTACAGCCAAAGACACTACTAGCAACACTCGGTGCTTCAGCTGAGAGGGTTCCGCTGAAACGGTCTTGAATATAACTTGTCAAGATTCTGAGAGCAAGTCACTCAGAGCTGAGCTTAACTATATTGTATCCATTTTGAATGGAGCATAAACGTAAACAAACCGCCCATACTTAACCTAAAATTCACTTTGTTGGCGCGTCCTTTTATACGTAATTTACATTACTTGTCGATTTTAGATCCTCTCTTCAATAAAAATTGCTTACAATTATTTCTGAACGCCAAGCAAGTGAATTTTGTTATTTGTGTCGTATTTTGTTTACTAACACGCATGGTACTCGTATGTTTCCCTTTAGCTGAGTTAGCCTTTGCCGCTGAATATAAAAATCACATTCATTACGAATGTAAGCGGGTTAACTACGAACCTCATCTGTGTTGGAAGAACACAAAAACGGTTCGTGGTTAATACCCACTTACATAAATAAATAATTCGGGACAAATCACACAGCATTCTCTAGCCCCAAGCTAAGCAGAGCTTGGGGCTAGATAATACATTATACAATACACTACATAGATATATATTTTTATTATACATAGACAATATCCAGAATGCTCTAAACAAATATCTGCAGACTGTACAAACATTTGTCCTGAGGCGGGAATCGAACCTTCAATCTCCTGCGCCGCGCCGCCGCAGAGGTCGTCCGTAATGAATTATTCAAACAAGTAAGATTTATAGTAAACAAACATCTGGTATTTTTACGCAATAGCTACAAGTCGTTTGTTTTCTTCGTGTTGTATTGTGTTTGTATTTATCTATTACCATAACACAAGCTCTGCTTAGCTTGGGACTAGATGATACGGTGTATTGTCTAGCATTATTTATTCTATTGGTCTAAATAATGTAGAACTGTTATCGAAACAACCCGCTAAGCTACAATAGAGCAACTCTCTCGCGGCCGTGACCTAAATAAATAAAAATCTTGCCCGCTCAAATATTTAACAAAAGTAAATTAACATACACGAGTAATAAACCCTCGTTTGAGTAAATAACCAACCCTTGGAACACAATGCATGGACCCAACGCCCACCTCTCGTAGGAATCGTGCCAAAACGTTGTCGGTATTTCTCGTTTTTCGCACGCTTTGCAATGAATATGAATGGAATGGTTTTACAGCGCGCAGCGTGGGCGTTTGCAGCCCGCAGGCGTGGGCGAACGCCTACGCTTTTACAAGTTCTAATAAGTAAGATACGACAGCATTATAAAGATTGACGCATACTGTATAAGTAGGGTGTGTAGATTATCCACCATTCTGAGTAAAATGTGTAGCTAAAGTACAAACTCTCAGCGTTAACTCAACAACTGGCCTGTGTTACAATAGGCCCTTTGTATACCCTGTTGAATAGGCTATATTCTGTGAAATATTAAAAGTTAAGCACTTATTTTTATTTTTTTACGTATTCTTTTAGATTCACAATGCGCGCCCTGAAACCGTCTGTATCAAAAGATTTCCTTTTTCGCATATAAGGAAAGCATTTATTGAATTTGTGTCATTTTATGGCTTTGAAGAGAAGAAATCGGTTAAAAATTAAAATTATTTTGGTATGCAATATCTCAATTTAAATTTTGATCGAAATTCCAATATATAAACATTAAACAAACACGTGAACATTGCTGTAGTCTTTTAGTAAATGAAAAACACACTTGAGATCAAACTACTAAAAGAAACAAAACGAGTAATAAATATGTACGTATAATACAATTCCTCTTAATCACTATTACTATCTGTCCTGTCGAAGAAGGTGCTGGGTCCGAAGAACATGAGCATTGTCAACACGAAGGCAACTGACAACGCGACCACTATATACGACACGTGGTACGCTTCGCTCGGGGCCTCTGCTCGCGCCGCGGTGTGGTCGCTCCCAACCAACTTCAACCGGCTGTTCTTTACTTCCGGTTCAGACGAGTCACTGGTATCGGTATCCCTTTTGTTTCTACATTTATTCCTGATTTTTCTGTTCAAAGCCTGCCCGGATCTGGCTAGTTTGAGGCACTGCGATTTAAAGATTTCCTTGCTGTGTCGCAATGAACTTCGTTTACGCTCTTTCGTGACAAAGGTAGTTTCTACTTTGAGGACACTTGGCGTGGGAGGCAAGAGCTCGCTGAAGGACGTCTTAGTCTGGATGGTACTTCGGTGGGTTCTTGAAATAGAAGCGCTTGTACCTGGGGGGAGGAGAGGAGTTATGGAAGGAAAGGGAAGGATAGACAGGGAATTCATGGTTAAGGATTTTCACAATTATGATAAACTAGCAGCGCCTCGCGGTTTCGCCCGCGTAGTTCCCGTTCCTGAGGGAATTTCTAGATAAAATATAGCCTATGTTCACTCAAAAGTTCACTTAAAATATAGCCTATGTTCACTCAAAAGTAAGCTTTTTAATCATAAAATATTTTTTTTAAATCGGTTCAGTTGTTTTTCAATACAAACAAACAATCAATCAAATATTTCCTCTCTATAATATTAGTATGATATAGTCTAGGTCTAGGACTAGATCTTTGCAAAATTTCAGCCTCATCCGTTCAGTAGTTTTGGCATGAAGAAGCACCAAATGCGTATGTGGTTGTTACTTAACTTAAATGATAAAACTTTTAAATCCATCACGGTTATTCATACTAGAGACATTTAACAACGGAACATTTACCATGATTTGGAAAGCTCAAAACTCAAACAACGTAATCATTGATTTATTAAAAACGAAGATGAGGTACTGGTTGCTCGAAAGTGGCAACCTCAAATTGTGTAAAATTGTGTTCTCCCACATCAGTTACCGTCTGACCGGCGGCACGGGCGGTCGTGATTCGCGTGAAATATTGTTGTCTCAGTCTCACTTCGGTCCTAGATACGTCTTTCCGTCTTTGTTCTTCTTTGTATTGCACAGGACTTGAAATATAACTGTGAGCGTATGTGTTTGCGTGTAGTTGTAACACATGCCAATTTTTGAGTAAGCGCTGGGAGAACGTAACCTATCTTCCCTTTTTATATCAATGAACGTAATTTATACTTTGTTGCGTCCAATTATCTAGTCCATTCAAGTTAAGTTTCTAGATTATTCATTATGAATGTAAGCGGGTTACTACGAACCTTGTTTATATTGGAAGAACACCGACGTTTCAACCCTATATTATATTATAAATAAATTATCCCTATTCCTAGATTATGTTTGTCCGGACCTATGGCACCCCTGAAAGATACCCCTGGGGGGGGGGGGGGGGGGGGGGGGGATGCTGTGTAATGCTCAAATAAGAAGAAAGAATTTCAAGTTTAAGGTAGGCTAACTTTTAGGTAGTGTGTTATTGTCTACAAGTCTACATAGCACTTCAAATATTAAGGCCCTATTATAAATTAACCCTCGACATTCAACACTTTCCGAGGTCACGATTCTACGAAGTTTGTTAACTAGTTTATACCCGCCGCACGTGTTATTTTTGTTTCTAAGGAAACCTGTAATGATGATTTATATATACCTACTATATAATATATACATATATATAAATTATCATTACGGACAAGGTCGGGTCTATATCAAGGGAATTGATTTTTGAGCTACGTAAAAAATTCAGCCTGATCTGTTCAGTAGTTTGTGAGTGAAGAGGTAACTGTCGCGGCGTATCCGAACGACCGGCGTCGGAACAGTGCGGTGTTTCCGAACGTTTTTTTATACATATAAATTCAATATGGGGACTTTCCTTTCTCACCCCGAATCGCCTCGTCATTATAACACTCTATTATATTTTTCTCTGATACAATTTATTTCTAAAATCTTTGGTATCTTTAATTTTGGCACCACCCGACCAGTAGCCAAACCAGTACCAAACATCTATCCATCCATACATCTGAACTTTCGCATTTATAATACTAATGTGATTAAGCTATAGATTTACCTTCTATAGAACAGCTATTTGTACCATGGACTTATAATGAGAAGGCGCGAGGGAGTCATTAACAAGACTTCAAAGTTCAAACGTACGAGGCTCATAGTTACCCAGAATATTAAATTGTAATTTATTAATTACTAGCAGCGCCTCTTGGTTTCACCCGCGTAGTTCCCGTTCCCGTGGGAATTTTGGGATAAAATATAGCCTATTTCACTCCCTAAAACGTAAGCTTTTCAATGATGAAAGATTTTTCTAAATCGGTCCATTCATTTCGGAGTCTATTAAATACAATCAAATTTAACAAACAATAAAATCTTTACTCTTTAGAATATTATTATTAGCCTAGGTCCGACCCTGGGATACTAGTTCATCATCATCATCACCCGATACTAGGCTACTGCTAGACATAGACCTCGCCTAATGAGCGCCATAGCATATCATCAAGATGAGCCGGGAGGACCTCAGAACGATGGTGGGCATCATCACAGGACACTGTGAATTGAACCACCATCTTTCAAGACCGGAGCCACAGACAGCAGCCTATGTCGTGGCTGCTTTCAAGAAGAAGAGACTGTGGAACACGTCGTGGTACACTGCACGGCAACAGAGGAGGCCAGACACAAAACAGGGCTGAAGTGCCTCATTGAGGAATCAACCCCATCCACACCCACAGAAAAGTTGAAACGAAGCTGTCAGTCACCTAAAACCCTGCTCCGATACTTCAAGGAGCTGGGCTGGTTAGGGCCTGCTTAGGCAGGGGGATAATGCACAATACACTCCTATGCGAGACGTCTGTGCAGATCTTAGTTCCCCCACTTAGAATTAGAATTAGCTCCATAGCGCCCTGTTTTCAGCTTGACGCATCCAGCATCTGCCTGCAGTCATTCGCAGATCGTCATGCCACCTGGCCGGAGGGCATTTTTACACTACGTTTGCCGAGTAGCAGTCTCCACCCAAGAACACGTTTACCCCAGCGGTTGTCGGTTCGCGAGATATGGCCGGCCCAGTGCCACTTCAGCTTGCTAATTCGAGCTATGTCGATGACTTTGGTTCTCTGCCGGATGTATTCGTTACTAATCCTATCCTCCAGAGAGACTGCGAGCTAGCTCCTAGCTCTTTCCATAGCTCGCTGAGCAACTTTGAGCCGGTGGACCAGCCCTATCGCGAGTGTCGTCTCGGTCATGACACTGATTAAAATCGTTTTTTTTTTTCAAGCATTGAGGTATTGGATTACGAGAAAAATCCTATACTATTTACTTCTTTAAGATCCATTCAGCGTATGAAAATGCAACAGACAGATTTTCTTTCGAATTTATAGTACGAGAGTATTATAGTATAGATTTTACCGCAGGAGGGTCCAAACGACCCACTTAAACACAGGCGTGGAAGGACATGATGAATATTTATTGAGGACCTTGACTTGACATTCATAAGTTATAAAACAACTTGGAGTATTTCATTTACCTACCTACACCATCGATATAAGTAAAAAAAGGGAAGGTGAGGTACAAGCTTCTCGAAAGTGGGAGGCTCAATTAAGGTGCAATTAGGTCCGAACGGATCGGAATGAAATTTTGCAGGGAGGTAGATACCCCGGGTACAGACATAGGCTACTTAAAAAGCTCGTGCGAAGGTGCGGGCTACAGATATTATATATATACGGAAAGGACTTTTTTTGTAGCCGATGGTATGGGTCATATTCGGAGAACCATAGTTTCATGAGGTGGTGCAAGTAATTTATTTAACAGATATTATACTATGTTATATAAATAAGATAAGTAACTTTGCGAACAATGTAAAACTGGGTATGAAACCTTAGAACAAACTTCGAATAAATTGTCGTAATAGGCTATTCACAAGTGATTTGTTACCAAACTCAACTAGCAGCGTCCTTTTGCCGTCGCAGTGGTCCCCAACCCGTATGTCCAACGTGGGGAATTTAGCATTACCCTCCCAATAATGACACAGTCAGTTATCTATCAGGCGAGGCCTGTGTCTAATTTCCAAATGTGTATTTAGGTACATCACACACACAATCATAATTTATATACCTACGCGAAAGTTTGTATGGATGGATTTTTGTTACCTTTTCAGTAGGTAGCCTTTTCATGACAAAATCACTATTGAAGGGGAGGTGAGGGATGAAAAATGCACAATGGTCAACAAGTTAGATTTATTGGTATTTGACTCGGTATACAACTCTCAGAGCTCTTGGTAGCTATGCTTACAGTAGTTCGTCGGGCGTACCTAGGTAGGTACAAGTAGGTATAATCACTTTACAATATGTAGTACGATTACGTTTAGGTAGGTACTTCTTGCGTTGAGCCTAGCTAAGGTTAAAGAAATACTTATCCCAAGGGATAGGCAGTGGCTGAGAACCTAAGTATTAGGACCATCCGGCTGCGCTAATCCAAGAGACGGGACTTCCAGAGGCTATGACTAGTATAGCCATTACCGAGAGGTTGTCCGTTCCTAGCTGAACTGACGACTGACGAGATGCGGCCGTGCTTCGCCTTATATCTGCGGTGCCGCGGCGAGGTACCCGTGGCTCGAAGAGTGGGGCGCGTGACGTAGACTCGGCGAAATGGCATGTCTTCGTGTGAGCGAGAAAGTATTCGACCCAGCGCGGTGCGTGCGCGCTTGGAGTGTAGCTACGTTTTTGTATTGATTTACTTATTACTCCTACAGTCTCCCCCTCTGGTGCTCGGTTAACGTCCCGTAAGAGTACCAGGATTTAGGAATGTTTAGCTTTTCTTCGGTCTTCCTCGCTGTCTAATTGGATTTATTGGCGTCGGGGTTTCATTATCTCGAGATTCGAATTTGGTGATTGCTGATGTGTGATATTTGCCTATTGGTCTGTTTGGTTCATCAGTTTTTGCAATTTCGTAGATAGAACTGGCCAATTTCTTAATGATTGTATATGGACCATCTCTTCTTGGCGCTAGTTTTGCAGAGAAATTGTTTTCTTGACGGCTTATTGGATGTGTCTCGACTAGAACCAGATCTCCAATATCATATCCTGGATCAGCTCGTCTCTTTTGATTTGAACTAGCTCTGTTGCTATCCTGAATGTTTTCCATGTTTTCTTTTGCTCTGGATAGGACGTTTGCTAGGTTCTTCAATTGTGGTGTTATTTCTTGTACAAAGTTTTCTGATTGTACTATTTCACTCAAATCGTGTGTTATATCTGAAAGTGTTCTCATTTCTCTTCCAAATGTTAAGTACGCGGATGTGTATCCTGTGCTTCGGTTAAACGCTGAATTCATAGCAAATCTTATGGCGGGGAGAGTCTTAGGCCAATTGCTGTGTTCATTTTTTACTATAATACTTATTTGTGTCTTCAGATCTCTGTTTTTCCTTTCTACGACATTGGGTTCTGGGTGATAGACAGGGCTAAGTATGTGCTGAATATCTAGACAGAACGTTAACTGTTGCATTACTGCTGATATGAATTGAGTTCCATTATCGCTGGTTATTCTTCGTGGCAATCCATAGCGTAGGAACACTTCATTTAGTAGTGTTTCGGCACAGTTTTTAGCAGTGGCTTCTGTTAATGCGAAGAGTTCTACCCATCGCGATGCTGTGTCTTCAATAATGAAAATCCATTTTTCATTGTTTGGTCCTTTTGGTAAGGGCCCGAATAGGTCTATGGGTAATACTTCGAACCGTTGATTAATTGCCGTCGATTGATATAGACCGGTTGGTTTCTGATTGGATGGTTTGTACCGTTGACATTCAATACATGATTTCACATATTTGTTTGTATCTTTTTTAAGATGTTTCCAAAAGAATTTATCTTCTATTCTTTTTATAGTTCTTTCAATTCCATAATGGCCGCTTGTAGGTGTGTTATGAAACTGACGTAGTATATTTGTGACTTCATGACGTGGTACGACAAGTTTAGCATTGTCGGTTTCTTGGTCTGGAGTAAATCTGTAAAGAACTCCTTTATGAAGCAAGTAACCTCGTTTTGATAATTGAATCTTATTTTCTGTTTCTGTGTTGCTTTCCAGAACTTTTATTATGGATTCAATTTCCATGTCTTTAATTTGTTCTTCTCGAATGTTACGTTCCGCTGGAATTAATAATCGGCTGGCGTATTCTATGGGGTGTTCATTAGCACCCTCCCCCTGCACCAAAGCCGCTCCTATGGCATAATTACTTGCATCTGTTTTGATTATATAGGGTAAGTTACTGTCTATTTGTCTTAGAACAGGCGCAGTAGTTAATGCTTTCTTTAAAGCAATAAATGCTTCTTCTTGTTCATCTTCCCACTTCCAACATGCGGTTTTCTTTGTTAATTGTGTTAACGGTCTTGCTACTTCAGCAAAGTTGCGGATAAAGCGTCGGTACCAAGACGCTGTTTGCAAAAAGGATATTAGTGTTTTCAAGTTTATCGGCGCCTTAAGATCGCTTATAGCTTTAACTTTCCCGGGATCTGTAGCAATACCATCAGGCGTTATAAGGTGTCCCAAGTATTTTATACTGTGGCGTCCGAATTGACATTTTTTCCAATTCGCTCGGAGTTTGTATATTCGCAGTTTTGTAAATATCTCTCGTAGATCATTCAAATGCTGAGAAAAACTTGGTGATCTACAGATAAGATCATTTCTACGCTTTAGTAACTCATCAAATTGTTCCTGTGTCAAATGCACCCCCATTGGTGCAAATCGCTTTCTTCACTCTTTGCCTTCTTTAGTTGTTTTTGTTTTCTTCTCTTCTTTTAAACGCCAGGGTATTTTATTCCCTGCGTTCCTTGAAAATTTACGTTGGGCGCCAAATGAAGGGGAGGTGAGGGATGAAAAATGCACAATGGTCAACAAGTTAGATTTATTGGTATTTGACTCGGTATACAACTCTCAGAGCTCTTGGTAGCTATGCTTACAGTAGTTCGTCGGGCGTACCTAGGTAGGTACAAGTAGGTATAATCACTTTACAATATGTAGTACGATTACGTTTAGGTAGGTACTTCTTGCGTTGAGCCTAGCTAAGGTTAAAGAAATACTTATCCCAAGGGATAGGCAGTGGCTGAGAACCTAAGTATTAGGACCATCCGGCTGCGCTAATCCAAGAGACGGGACTTCCAGAGGCTATGACTAGTATAGCCATTACCGAGAGGTTGTCCGTTCCTAGCTGAACTGACGACTGACGAGATGCGGCCGTGCTTCGCCTTATATCTGCGGTGCCGCGGCGAGGTACCCGTGGCTCGAAGAGTGGGGCGCGTGACGTAGACTCGGCGAAATGGCATGTCTTCGTGTGAGCGAGAAAGTATTCGACCCAGCGCGGTGCGTGCGCGCTTGGAGTGTAGCTACGTTTTTGTATTGATTTACTTATTACTCCTACACTATGATTTATGAATAAATCAAGCTGATATATGCATACATGTAGTTCTAGGTCTTAGGTTTCACTTTTTATCCAATAAATCAGTAAATAACTCTGTTTGAATTGACACAACTCCTGCCATTACAGTTCAAATCAGGATGCAGGGGAGACCGTAATTAGGGTTCCAGAGACCGACGTGATTTGGAGTGAGCCAAGCGACGAAGCCGGACGGACACATTTTACAAAACTACGTATTTGTATAACAAATAGTTTTGATAAATGTAAAACTTTTGAATCCATCATGGTTATTAACCATGACCATGATTTGAGTTTTGGTTTGACTGTTGTTGTTATTCCGTGATCATGGTGCATGAAACTGTGCCGAAATATTGGAAAGCGCAAAACTCAAATCAAGGTAAATATCCCGTTGTAAACTACGAAGAAGTAATAGTCAAGAAGGCTAATTCAGAACAAATTCCAAACAAAAAGTGACCCTACGGCCCTACTATAAACCAAAATTACGTATGATGATTCAAAAAACGAATCAAATCAAAAGTACCAAATAGAAATGCTCGGTGATTTGTTGAAATTAGTCAATAGTTGAAGTTTCGTATCCCCACATAGTCATTGAAGATATAGGCGTCTCACTTGCACCAGTCGTAGATCATCCTTTGTCATCTCTACACTACAGCTGTAAATCAAAAACCTCAATGCATGTCTTCTAAGGAACGAACCTGGCTGCGAGTGGGTTCGGCTCTCCAGAGACGTCTCGATGATGATATCGGAGCTCCGCTCGCTCTCGGACAGCGGCTGCGTGCCTCGGGACAGGACCTCCCTCAGCCGCAGGTTGAGCACCCCGTCGGTAGGGCTCCAGGGGGGCAGCGAGGTGATTCCGTCCTCGACCACCCCCTCCATGAATATCTCGATTAGCTCTTTACCTGGTGAAGGAAATCTTTGTGACTTACCCCCGAAAGCTCAAACGCAACACAGATTTAAAAATGTCTCAATTGACGAATTTTTGACCGATTTTCATGGAAAAATTACGAAAAATCGCGACTTCGCGAATTATTTTTATATAAATACCTATCCCTAGTTATTTTTATGTTGTTTTTATTATGTTTTTGTATTTTGTGTTGCAGTTGTAAATGTTTTATCTATCTATCTAAAATCTGAGCTGCGTTTGAGTATCCGGCCGTTAGGATCTCATTATATCCACAAATCATCCCTGAATTCGATATCGGTAAAAAAATAAAATAAAATCCAATAAAATGTTAAATGTGTCGAAAAAATTACATTTTCGAAACTAACCTGAAAGAGGTGGTCATAAAAAATGGTATAACTTGACGACACCTTCAGAGATTATTTTAGCTACTCGCATATTAAATTGTAAATTAGTATGTATATTATGTACCTAGATTTACTATACCACCAAAACATGAGTTTTGGGACTCACTTCACCCTAAATGTTTTAAAATAGATGAAGTAACTTACCCTTGGCAATATTAGATGCATACTGCTTCATGGAGATCTTCTCGACGGTGCTCTCGAGCCCGAAGAAAGTCTTCACGTCGAGGACTGCTGTCTGCTCGAAGCACGTCCACTCGGAGTTCTCTGGATGCACCTGAAGACCAATAACTGGTTAAATACAGGCATAGGGTTAACACCTTGATGGCCTAAGACGCAGGTGCCAGTCTCCACCATGTGTAGCTGCGGCGCGCCCCTGCGGGTCGCACCGCAACGGCTGGGCAGTGAATACGTTAAACAGCTATGAAGGATTCATTATGAATCTAAACGGGTTAAGTAAGAATCTAGTTTGAATAATTCATAATGAATTCGTTAAACTACGAAAGTTTTATCAGTGTTCTACAAGTACCACTTTTGAGATTGTGCGCAAGCATTGCACGACCTTATCCCATCTTCTCCCTTCCAACATATGACCAGGAGACGCAGAAAATCTTACCACATACCTGGCCGACATACCACAGTGTCGAACCAAAATATTCTGCTCTACTTTCATAATATCAGCTAAAGAGTGGAATGAGCTTCCTGCGTCTGTTTTCCCATTAGAGTACAATCGCGGAGTCTTCAAGTCGAGGGTAAATAAGTTGTTTCTGGAAAAACATCTTCACTTTCTTAGAGTCGATTGGTGGGCAAAACGTCTATCTTCAATAAAAATATTTATAAAAAGTTTTATAGAAAAATAGCTATGAGGTGCCTAGTCTCAGTTTTACGTTGCACCCATGAATCAGCTCACCATTTTTTGTGGCCTCATTTTGCAAATACAAGGTGCCATAGAACATGTGCACTACGGGTGATTGCCCATAATCCCCACGCTGGGCATGCGGGTTGGGGATCGCAGTTTGGTGAAAGATTTGTTCTGCGGGGGTAGCTGCTGCCCGCCCCCCAGAAGATATCCCTTAGTCACCTCTTACGACACCCACGGGAAGAATTGGGGTGGTGCAAATTCTATGCCGCCGGCACCACACGGCGAGTTATGTATGCTATGAATATACATGGTATTCAGTGCATGGCAAAATGGCAATGATGATGATGATGAATGATAGGACTATGCCATACATCGATAATGCAACCGATTATAGAGGAAGCCATTATAATAATTACATGCGAATCAATCATTCGTACTTTGCTTCACTAACTCAAGGCTGAAATCCCGGCTGAAGTAGTGTTTGGAATACTATTTGAAATCGTACCTACAATTCAAAGTGATAAAGTTCATATATAATAGATAAGTTGAAAAATGCACAAGTGGAAACTTAGCACGTGTTTGAAATGATTTCAAATTACTTAGGGTCATACCACAATTATCGATACGAAACCGGTTTTAACCAGTCAGTAATTGTGAGAAAAGCCGAAGTCTACGACAATATGTACAATATAAATAAAAGAAAAACAGAAAAGAAAAACACGAACATAAAAACAGTTGCACAATGGCCAGCCTTATCGCTATAAGCGATTTCTTCGACATGCATAAAGCTAGAGCAGAGTCGATAATAATAATGAATAAATAATTGGACAATTCACACAGCGAGCTAAGCAGAGCTTTATATATATAAAAGAAAGTCGTGTTAGTTACACTATTTATAACTCAAGAACGGCTGAACCGATTTGGCAGAAAATTAGCGGGGAGTCCTTAAGTTAGCTCATTTTCCTGAAAGGAAACATTCATTTATGTTATGGGTATGGTACTTGATAACTGGTTATACTTCATACAATACACTACATAGATAGATATTTTTTATTATACATACATTGAAAACATTCAGAAAACCCTGATGAAATATTTGCAGATCGTACAAACATCCCTGTTCCGAGGCGGGAATCGAACCCGCAACCTCCTGCGTCGCAGGCGCCACAAAAGTCGAGCCACAAGAAGAAAAACTATTTTCAGAGTCATATAGATATTTCAGAAGAGTTTTTTATTTTTGTTACTTTGAGATGATGTTGAGATAACGATGATGCATCCATTGGCCGCGATAGAGAGGCATCCGACACGGGCGGATGTTTCGATTTGATTAGGTCCCTTCCTACATCCTTGTAACATATCCAATTCAAAAAAAAACTATTATTGTTTACTTTACACTAAGTATGGTTAGTTTCTAAGAAATTAAAAAACAACCCAAAAATTTACGAAAATTTTAGAACTAGAACCCGCGTCCAGCAGTGGACGTAGACCACGAAGTCAAGGACGTAGAACTTCAAAATCTCTACAATATACCTACTGACTTTAGCGCCGCTGCTGTTAGCTACACCTAAAGTCCACGGCTATCCCAAAACTTTAGGATATTATTCGATTTCTTAAATTCACTAGTGTCTGTACGAAGAAGTCGTCCCAGCAGACACCTACAGAAAAGCTGAAACGAAGCTGTCAATCGTCAAAAGTCCTGCTCCGGTATTTCAAGAAGCTGGGATGGTTAGGTTAGCCTGTTTAGACTAGGGGACAATGCACGAAACACTCCCATGCGAGATGTCTGTGCAGAACCCAGTTGCCCCACTTAGCATTAGAATTAGAATCAGTGTCTGCACTAGTGGCCAATCACATAGACCTGCTGTACCATCAGGATAATCAAAGCTTAATAAACGAAAACCTGAGTATTGTAGAAATAAACCTTAGATAGTATCAAAGAAACTCACGCACACTTATCACATCTTTGGTTTACACAAAATCCAAGATATTTAATTTAATTGGATGTTTACAAGACAAAAGGCACAAGTACTTAATGTTTTATTATACCGCCTTACAACGCTAAACAAGAATCCAACACTTCGTCAACAGAATTCAAGGCACATTCTTTGCTAACATTCCTTTTGAAATCTACGCTCACTTTCTTCTAGAATAGCTCGGATAAATTCCAGATAAAATGAGGAAAAATTTCATTTTCATCAAGTCGGACAGGTTTTATACCTGTCTCTGAGAAAAAATATCTTATGCAATTCCTGTTTAATTTAATCACCGAAAAAATCATTGTACCGAAGTTAGTACCTAGTTTCAAAAAAAACGAAAACTTGAAAAAGTTTTATATTAAGTATTGATATTTTGATAACATTTCTGAATAAATCTATCTGACTTTCTGAAAAGAGTATTGCTTCTTGTGGCTCATGCTCTTGTTGTCTAGGATAATATTTGTGTCAAAAAATCTTTATTTCTACGACATATTCATATTCATCGGTCGCATCGAATCGGCTCAAAGTTGTTGTAGACTTGAAGTTCTAAATTCAACACTATGATATAGACTCAAAATCTGAAAATTTCCCCAAAATCGTTAAACATAAACAACAGCATAATATGTTATATTTAGTTACTTTGTCTATCATGCTGTGTTATGTTATTACCAGTCTATTTCATTCCCCTATTTATAATTTACTAGTTTCTACAAAAAATTGACTCATTTTCTGCAAAAACCTGGGTATACGAAAAATTATTACCTGAAACGGTATTAAAAAAGTCGTGTACGCGAAATATTGAAACCCTAGTATAGTACAGTGTCACAATATCTAGGTCAGTCGTATGAACTAGTTCCAGGAGTGGGGAAATTGTTTTGTTGACAACAACAATGCCAGAGAGAGAATAAAGCGGGAGATACGATAGACGAACACATCCGACTCTGGAGGCCCAATTGGAAAAGTAAAATCGAAGTTTCGTTTTCTTTGTCGTACAAAACCAACGAAACCGACTAGACACAACTCGAAAACAAAGGAGAAACTTCAATTTCGTTTTTATGGGCTCAAACGGAAGACCAGCCCTGGCTAGATAGACCTCTTCCTAGGTAGCGTTTATGCTGAGTTAGGGCCTCTTTATAACGACTCGATTGTCTGGCTTTCTTTTTTGCTTCTACTCATAGATGTATTCGTATACTAAGTTTCTTCTATTGTTATAAATAAATGTATTTTTTTTTCTTTCTTTCTTTCTTACTGGCCCTGAACCACGACTCACTTCAGCTTTATGTACTTTCACACAGCGTACACAAAGTCGTTAGCGTTAAAGTAAGCCTCAATGCACATTAACTAGATAATTAAACAAAAAAAAGGGATAAATACACTATCGGAGTACCTATCTAAAATATTGCTCTTATTCTCGCTTATATTGTTATTGGTGTCGATTCTGTTAGTTTAGAATTAGCTAATATTGGAAATGTCAAACGATACATTTTCATTCCTAACGATTCTTAGATCCTTATTTTAGCTAGTTTTGATGTCAAATATAAGATAATATTCAATTTGAAAAGCTATCGTTTATTTGACTTTTTTGTTTTTTTTTAACGATAAATATACCTTCTTTTGACTGCAATCTCACCTGATGGAAAACGAAGATGCGGCCGACAGTGTATCACGAAGGTCTAGAAGATACCTATTCACCCTTGTCTTGAAAAGACCCAGGTTGTAATTGGCCGGAAAAACAGAGGCAAGGAGCGAGTTCCATTCCTTTGCGGTGCGAATAATAAAGGTGGAGGAAAACCGCTTAGTGCGAGTGGAGGGTACGTCCACCAAGTATGGATGGTATTGCGCTGTGCGTCTGCTTGTCCTGTAGTGGAAGGGGGATTGTTGGATCAGGTCATGTAGTTCAAATGAGCATTCTCCAAAATGTATCCTATAAAAGATCGAGAGACAAGCAACCTTGCGGCGGTGTTCAAGACCTACATTATGTTTAAACCTGGAACTTTATGAATAAATGAAATCTGAATCGGAATCTGATGATGCTGATGAATTTCGTCAAGTAAAGAAGTAAAGACATACGTAATATCTGCAAGTCTCCTTGACGACGATCCTGTTGGAGAAGGTCTCGTTGGTGGCGTCGATCGTCAGCACCCTGTTCTTCAGGTCCAGGTGGTTCGTCTGGATGAAGTACACGTAGTCTACGCCAGCCAGCTGTTGAGGAGACATGGTCTTATAGATTTTACTTTATTTATCTTAGAAAAGTCTAAAATCGTTCACTTTTTAGAGCTTCAAGTCAAGCTGAAGTTCAAGGCATCTTTGAAATTAACAGCACCCTGTATTAGTTATTTAGCAGTTAGCTCAATTGTTTGAATTGTAAAGTTTTAATTTGTTTCTTTTATATGATTGTAATTTTCTTTTTCAATAAATATACATATGCTTAAACAATCTGTATTATGCACCGACCGCACGGCTATACCTACTTACGATAATAATGAGGAGTCAGAGTCAAATCGTTTATTTCTTTAGACTTACAAAATAAGCACTTAGGCCCGTATTATGAAAGCTTCCTCAGTCATCGATATATGCTTGAGCAACGATTTTCTATAGCATAAACGACACTTAAACATAGCTCTATTACTGAGCAAGCTTTCATAATACAGGCCTTAGACAAGTCAAAGTCAGTCGTCGTTCTCAAGGTTACGTTAGAATCAAAATAATTATATCAGTTATCTAGTACTCCGCACGCTACGGTTCCTTTGGGGTCTATAAGATGCCGTGTGGATTTTTCTGAATAATTAATTTATTTCATACAAGAAAATAAGTGATTCTCTTCATTCTATTAAAAAACGTTAACTGGGGTCCGAAATCACCCCGCTTTCGGTTTAGTAAACCTATTCTGAGACACCTTGTACGTACAACAGCATGATATAGTGTCATACGAAGTAAATAAAACCCGGGAATAGTCTTTTGGCGTGTGAGAAAGAGCGTGGAAGGTTATGCCCAGCACAGGGAACAAAACTATCATAATTAAGGTCTATCTAGGACAAATAAGGGAAAAGAACATTAATAGTACATTGTACACCTAAGCGAGAATGTGCCCTTCATACCGAGTGTCATTTTAAAACACACGAGGTAGGAATAACACTTTCGGGAGAAAGTGATACATAGTTATGTTATATAGATTAACCCAAATATGGATCCTATGTGATCTGAAAATAAACGATTATTATTATTATTATAATTATTATAGTGCTTTATACTATATCTTTGAAGAAAATCATCGTTATAATATCTTCAAAAACATTCGAGAAAATTCAAACTGTAAACTTAAATGTAGCAATAAATAGGTACCTACATAAAAAGAACCACGTGTAAATCGCACGTGCGCGTCGATTAACACATGGTTTTTTTTATGAATTCTTGTTCCGAATACTGATATACTAAGGTCCGTATTATGAAAGCTTGCTCAGTCATCGATCTATGCTTGAGCAACGCTTTTCTATGGCATAAACGTCACTCAGGCATAGCAAGCTGGCCATATTTCGCGAAGAACCGATAACCGCTGGGGTAAACGAGTTCTTGAGTGTAGGTATTGGTACTTGGTAATATATTTCTATATTACAAACTTTTTTAGTGCCTGTTTTCTTCGCCCCCACGAAAGGGCTGGTTAGGTGTACGAACATTGTACCTAGGTGGATATACAATCCAGGGCTTAATTTTTGCGTTAACTGGCCATACTTCGACGGACAGACAGATTTCTTGATACGCTAGGGGAACTCCTATTTTATAAGACTTGTAGTCCCCTTTAGCCGATAGTTCCGTCACTGAGCAGGTCCCCCCTGGGCACAGGTCTCGAAGGTAAGTACGGATCTCTTCAGCGCTCGACTCCATATTCCACAGGTGAACATAGCTACGCGGCTCCACCGCCTTGAGTGTCGTTACAGTAGGGCCCGCTGTACCACACAGTGAAGCTGGCCTGCGGCTTCGCCTCACTTCGGTCCATTGCTGCTGGTCCTCCGGTCCCTGGTCCAAGCCGTGAGTTAAACCCGACGATTCGCCGGTTCCGGATCCTGCTTCACCTCCGCGGGGCCGCGTCGCCTCAGTATTATTCTCCTTGTCTGGACGTGGTGGCGCCACTATAGACGTGATGTTAGGAAGGCGTTTCTTCGGTACTATCGACTTCGATTTTGATTTCATAGCAGGCTTGTAAGATGACCCTGTCGAGGGCTCCCGTGGGGGCTCCTGGGGCTGAGGCAAGTTTTTGGCTACCGAAGTTGCCGCCGCCTGCTCGTACTTGCTGTGAAGCGCCTGCACTTGCGTTGAATAGCCTTCCAGTTTTGCGTCGTAGCTGGTAATTATTGAAATAGCTAGAGCAAGCTGATCTCTCAGCAGCGATACCTCCTGTCTCAAGCTGCGAACCTCCGCTGACAATTGTGATGCGGTTTCTGCATTACTTGCCGGCTCTGCATCCGTAGAAATAGGTATGGTTATCTTTTTTTCGGTGGGTGACATTAGGATCGCGGTTCTTCCTAGAGGCGGCGCCGACAGGGGTAAGACTATTGTCTCCACCTTTTTTTTGCGCACAGCAACATTCCGGGCACTCCCACGTACTAGGCGATTGTTTGCTCCCTCCGCCGCAAAGCAGGTGGTAATGCTTTCCGCATCTTTCAATCGTGCATTTCAAACTATCTTCCGATTCTGATATCGTCGAAAAACAGCCCGCGCAATTCATACTGGACGAGAGTTTGACAGCACTAATTAAAGGGAAAAAAATATTCGTGCAAAATTTGCTGCTTTTGGTGGTTTCGATCCCGGTGTCGTCTTCGTGCGATCTGTCCAGTCTAACCGCTAGGCCAGTATGCTTTTAGGGACGAAGTCGAAATTACGGTTCGGCTCACAGATGTCAATTTATAGTAAAAGTTCGGTAATTCGTGCAGTATTATGAGTCACAGTTTTATCAGAGCACCGTCATTTTTTATTTATTGTAAACAAAAGTTGTAATTGTTGTTTACTCACTAGATAACTGCAAAAATAGCATTGGTAAAGCACGAATACACTATGTCTCTGATTTATTTCACAGAATTGGAGTATTTTTCACTGGATTTTACTCTTTCAAGAGTTCAATTCCTTACTTCTGTATTGTTCACTTTTCTCTTCAGATTTTAGTTTATTTTGATGGAAGACACTGTCACACGAACTTTATGGGATTACTAATTGTGTTGTATAGTATTTATTCAGATACGTAGACTTAAAGTATTTTATTTGAATAAATTAACGTAGATCCGATGTAAACATGACGGCAGCGCCATCTGTACCTGTAGTATAGGATCTGTAGTATAGGCTGATGATGAGCTGATGATGAGGCATAGCTCTATGACTGAGCAAGCTTTCATAATACGGGCCTAAGAAACACGTACCTTTTTGAGTAGATACGGTGCGTCAATATTCAACTGACACCTCCTCGTGGTGTCACGGTGCGAGTGGTCGGAAGACCAGCTGTCTTCCTCGATTTCGCAGTTCACCACCACCGGTATCTGCGAACAGCTGGGAAACCGCCGCTCGTACGCCTGCAATAAGGTCCAGTTTAGTGCAACTGCTTTAGAACTGCCCTAAGTTATAGCTAGCAATAAAAAGACCCAACCAGCCTTTATGACGGTTCAAAGTGATAAATAACCAATAGCATGATGTTAAAATTACGACATGTTTTCGAGATTCTATTGGCAGATTTATCTTTTCTCCACTTTACTCTGCTATGAAATCATACTCATCGCTTTTATACAAGACCTGCACATCTTAAATACACGGACGGCAATTTGCCGACTACAAGGCGACTGTAGGCGACGGCAGTTGACGGCTGCCGTCGCTACTGTCGCCTGCAGTCGTCAACTTGCCCTTCGTGTATAATCATCACACTAATATTATATTAGGTCCTTACATATGAAATTGGCGTTTTTCAAACTGGCCACTTTAATCACAAATTTCTCCTCTTTGGTAAGGAATTCCAAATTCAAATTTGTACAGCTATAGACTCATGTATTTGTGCTTCGATGATCGTCATTCATTTGTTTTTTTTCTTCTGTTTTTTTTCTGTTTGCGTCACTCATTTTACAAAATGGAAAACTTAAAATATCGCATTATTTACGAGTACGAGTTCCGCCGTGGCACTAGTGCTGCGGAAACAACTCGATGGGTGAATGATGTGTATGGCGGTCGTGTTGCAAAAGAAAACACAGTTCGATTTTGGATCCAACGTTTTCGTTCTGGAAATTTCGACCTGCAGAACAAGCCCCGTGGACGGCCTGAGACTCAAGTTGATAATGAAGAGTTGAAGGCTATTGTGGAAGCGGATCCATCGCAAACCACGTCCGAGTTAGCTGCAGGCTGCGATGTTAGTGATAAAACTGTTTTAATTCACTTGAAGCAAATTGGGAAGATTAAAAAGCTTGAAAGGTGGGTAGGTACCTCACGAATTGACTGAAGCAAACCGGCAAACGCGCGTCGACTGCTGCGTTACATTACTAAACCGGCACAATAATGAAGGTATTTTAAACCGAATCATTACCTGTGATGAAAAATGGGTTCTTTACGATAATCGGAAGCGCTCAGCGCAATGGTTGGATCCTGGCCAGCCAGCCAAATCCTGCCCCAAGCGAAAATTAACCCCAAAAAAGTTACTTGTAAGCGTTTGGTGGACTAGTGCCGGTATTGTTCATTACAGTTTTCTCAAATCTGGCCAGACTATTACGGCTGATGTCTATTGTCAGCAATTGCAAACCATGATGGAAAAGCTAGCGGCTAAACAACCTAGGCTGGTCAATCGCTCCACGCCACTGCTGCTTCACGACAACGCTAGACCACACACTGCGCAACAGACGGCTACTAAATTAGAAGAGCTTCAATTGGAAAGTCTAAGACATCCTCCGTACTCCCCGGACCTTGCTCCAACAGATTACCATTTTTTTCGAAATTTGGATAACTTCTTGCAAGGGAAAAAATTCAACTCCGATGGGGCAGTCCAAATCGCCTTCAAAGATTTTATTGATTCCCGTCCGACTGGTTTTAAGCTATTGCATAGCTTCTATCGCGGGCCTTGAGCGCGGGGACCGAATCCAGAAATTCCGTAACGCAAAAACCTGAGGTCCCCCCACTCCGCCGCCGGGCAAGGAGGTGTGGCTTGAAGGCCGTGCATCGCATCGTCTAACGTCGTTTCAGTTCGGCAGTCTTCGGCACGGGTTGTGTGTGCGTCGTATAATATAATCGTACGAATACTTATGCAGCTGTTTATGAGAAAGTATATAGGTGTATAATATATTATATAGGTATTTATGTACAACAGTGAATAGCTGTACTCGTAAAATTTGTGTATAAAGTGTTTTGAATATGAATGAACAAAGTGCAATTATTATTAATGAAGAAAGTCACGAAAAAATTGTGAAAGAAAATGAGTGAGTAGGTACCTACTCTATATACATACATTTTATTTAAGATCCTGTGCACAGTCGGGTGGGATACTACGGTTCCACGACCTCTAAGCAGATTTGCTGCAGTCCGCGTTCCTACACGAGGGTTTCTACACGAGGGTCCAAGACCCGTTCTTGCACCTGAACTCCTACCTCTCTGCCACCCCCGCGCCTTTGAGGAGTAATCCGGTCATCACTCAGAACCCTCTGATAGGCCGCCGTGATGACTCTAGCATCAACCGGATGTTGCCGGTTTGGGTACCTATCCCGGTAAATTCGCAAGGCTTGTGACGCATTTCCTCTAGCTTCACCGTAGCACATAAGCATTTGTCCATACTCCCTCGCACTAAACATAACGTAGGTAGGTAGGTACCTTCCTAACAATAATAAATAAAAATAACACTAACTCAATAAAATACTGAAAACTTAATAAACTAAACTGCTTCTAATAATTATCAAAAAATACACGATACGGTCAGTAGGTACCTAGGGTAGGAGCGCCTGTTACGCGTCCAGGCCCCATTCACGACCTTTCGCGGCACTACTGGTGACTTTTTATCGAAAATAGCCTTATTTGCACTCTCACACAAAGACATTAAATTATATCAACAACCCAAATGTGTAAGCTAAGCATACAAGCTAACTTCACATAACTGGCACCAGAAATATAAGTAAAACAAAACAATCAATTTGTGGTCCGCCGTCAGCAAGACCAAACGTGTCTATATCAACGCGAAAAATAGCAGCGTGTCGCAAATTCAACGCTAAGTTTTACATTATTTTTATGCATTTCAGAGTTGATGGTTATTAGAGTGACTTCATTTTGGATTAAAAAATATGAATTTGTGTTATTCTGTCTAAATTATAGTCAATAAATTTAAAATATTACGTGGACGAGAACTGTTCCACGATATTTTGAGAAAGTCCCGTTTTAGACCGGGCTGGACGCGAATCGGACATATCGTGTCAATAAGGTGGTTTCTTGTATTAATTATTGTATGAAAACTTACTCAAACATTTTATTAAATTTGAACCTTATGCTCGTAAGGTATCTAAAAACCATATTACGTCCAGGCTCGGAGCAACGAACTATAAAATACTGAGTTATGAAATTTCTTATGGTCGGGATTTGGACAAGGTTAAATGACGTCCTGATTTCGACCTTAGCTTTATTGATTATGTAAACTTAACAATTATGTAATAGAATTTTGTATATTAAGTCATTGAGTTATCCAGTATTGTGTATTTAACATATTTCATTCAATTTTACTTTATTTGAAATAAGCTATATGCAATTTTTTTCAAAAATATTGTGGTCGACAACTACTATATAAGACCAAATATCGACCATCTGCTTATAATAAAACACAGTGGCAGTCATCAGAGTCCTAAATATAGAATACTAATAAATGTTAATGTTTATTAGGTATTTTTGTATACTAGTTGCTAGTCATAGCCACTACTACTTTCAAAAATAACTATACAATACAATAAACCTCAATAACCAAATTGCAACGATTCCAAAGACTGGTGTGTTCAGCGATAACAAGCTGCATGCAGCTTGTACTAATTGCTTGTGCTAGATCTACACCGGGCGTTGCCCTGGAGGTAATCCTAGACATAGCGTCACTATATATACAACAAGAGGAGACCTTATCGACTTTGAGACTACAAAACATGGGATTCTGGGTGGGCATAGAAAGCCCGCACACTCAGATCTCAAACAGAGCCTTATAAGGCTCTGTTCTCTCTCTGCTCTGTTCATAGGTCTATGAACCTCTCTTAGCCGCCCCCTGTGAAAGAATGCCCAGCAAACCTATACAAGAGAACGAAATGAACATGGACAACGAATGCGTGCGTATCCTTTCTGACAGTGCTGCTACACTCAGGGCCTTGGCAGGAAACAGCTGCAACTCCAAACTCGTGCACGAATGTCACTTGGCAATTGAGAGGATTTTCACCAACAACCGGATAACCATCCAATGGAACAAGGGACATAGCGGATCACTTGGTAACGACGCTGCTGACGAATTAGCACGGAAAGGGTCGGACACGCCTACAACAGGCCCACGTCCGCTCCTCACCTTAGCATTCTCACAATTCCGAACATGGATAAGGCAAAAAACCAGAGGAACACATGCCGAACGATGGACACACCTACAGGAGTGCCGCCAGGCAAGAGCAGCGCTTCCGGTTGTATCACCAAAGCTACTGAACCTTGCCAGAAGAGACCTACTTGTTGGCATACACACAGGACACTGCCCTCTAAACAAACACCTCTACACCATCGGAGTAACCAGATAGCCCTCTCTGCAGGTGTCTCAGTGACGAGGAATCAACTGCCCACGTAGTCCTGATATGCGAGGGGGTAACAGCACGAAGAATCCTCGGGTGGGGTCCCACCTTTGAGGTTTGACCATCACCTAGCGCAGTTGGAAGTGGAGTTAGAGAACATTAAATGGCATGTTATGGGGTTATGTGAAGTCCGTAGAGAGGGGGAGGACACTGTAACCCTAAAGTCGGGCCATCTTCTTTACTTTCGCGAGGTTGATAAAACATCCCAGCGTGACGTAGGTGACCTCGTCAATAATGCCCTTGCTAACAACATTCAAGAAATCTCCAGTATGTTGACAGGTATTCAGGAAACAGTAAGTCAGGTCTACGCCGCACCGACCTCGGCACAATCGGATGATGAAGTGGAGGACATTTACGAAAACATATCCAAAGCCTTTCACAACATCCATAAGACTCGTATGTGGACGTGGCGAAGCCCCGACACTGTGACTTAAAATGAGATCAACTTTATCACGATGGATAGCAAGCACATATTCAGAGATGACTCAGTGATCAACAGGTTCAGTACCGGATTTGATCACCGACTGCTCCGAGTCTCTCTGGATATCAACTAAAAGCTAGAAAGAAACCTGATGAAATCCACGCTCCGACCTAATCTAATCGAAATCATGGCGGGCACCGAGAAATTCCAGCAGCTTCTCGGGAATAGGTTCACTGCCTTGGATCCCACTGATGACGCTGACGAGAGCCTACACAATCTGTTTGAAACGTTGAAGAACGAGGGCATCAAGTTTTGCCAAAAGCAGCGTACTGGCAAGCAATCCAAACTCTCGGATGAATCTTTCGGGCTGAAGGCAAAAAGACGGGAAACCACCTAAGTGACTTCGTCAGACAAATCCGAACCGAGGGTACAAAGTATTCACTCAGGAGCTTGGCAGGAGCCACCTGACGAAACTTAAAATGCACGATGAGAGGACATTCTATGGCAGATTATACGTTGCACATACCCGTCGTTCCCAACGACGAGACCACAAGACCAAGATTTCAGGACTCTGAGGTCTATGTCCAGCAGAGGACTAAAACAGGCTGATGATTATGATTATTATAAGTTAGTTTCCTATCAGATATATGGTGGTCGAGAACTAGGCAATATAGGGTCGCAAACTGGAATTTTTGGACGAGAACTGGTAAAATGAGGTATTTCGGATTAAAATATTTTTTTTAAATTAACAGTTAAATTTAAGAAGAAAGTCTATTTTCCATGTGAAAATAGAGTATATTAGTTATGTGGTGAAATCAGTTTTATTCTTAAGAGCTCACAAAAGTATATTTTTTTCGATATCTGAATCTGACAACTCCGCTAATTGGACGCAAACAGGCGCAATGACCCTACGTTAACACCGCGCGCGACTATTCAGACCAGTTAGTGATCACGTACTAAAACAAAATAATAAAAACATTCGTGAAATTAGGTAAAATTATTTATATCCCTTTATAAAAGCCGAATATTTCTTTGAGTAGCCGCCGACCGAAATCGCGCTGTCATATCTCCTATGAGTTCTAAAGTAATAATCATAAGACTCAAGTTTCCTTTTTTTAAATTTTGTCGGTAAAAATCAAAGACGCGCGCGCGTAAGGCCTTCGGGTAGCCCCGCCGCCCGCGCCCGCGCCACGCCCTTGCGCGCGCCCCGGCGGCGCGCCGACGTGCGGCACGGGCACGCGGCATGGGCCGGGGCCCGTGCCGGGTAGTGCCGTCGCGACGGCACTTCATTGGCTGCTTCCATTGGCTGCACTGCAGTCGACTGCAGGCGACGACGCCTCGCCTGCAGTCGACTGCAGCCAATGGAAGCCGTCGACCGCAGTCGATGCGTGTACAACTTGCAGTCCGTGTCAACTTGTAGTCCGTGTAAATGCCCTAGAACTCCCGAGACGAGACTACAAACTTATCTTTTCGTAAATAACTAGCTGCACCCCGCGGCTTTGCACGCGTTGTTCCTGTGGAAACGTTAAACTCAGACAAAGGAATGTTAAAAGGTGATTTTTATCCCACGGGACTGATTTATGGAATAAAAAGTAGACTATGTTTGATTCCAGGATTAGAATTATCTGTATGCAAAATTTCAGTCAGATCCGTCCAGTAGTTTTGGCTTGAAGAAGTAACATACATACATACATAGAAACTTTCGCATTTATAATATTAGTGTGATTTGTACCTACCTATACCGTGTCCATTTTGAATGGGGCATAAACGTAAACATACGTTGGCGCGTCCGTATACGCATACGTAATTTACATTACTTGTCGATTTTAGATCCTGCCTTCAATAAAAATTGCTTACAATTATATCTGAAACTCGACGCCAAGCAAGTGAGATTTTGTTATTTGTGTCGTATTTTGTTAACTAACATGCTTCATTCAATATGGATAAACCATACGTACTTTAATTTGCAGCCATGACCTTGAAGTATGCCAATAATTCATTAGAAACTTTAACATTTTAAACCATTGATTAATTAAAAAGGGAAGATGAGGTACTAGTTTCTCAAAAATGGCAACCTCATATTGTGTAAAATTGTGTGCTCCAACCTTAGTCACCGTCTGACCGGCGGCGGCGGCGGCGGCACGGGCGGTCGTGGTTCGCGTGAAATATTGTTGTCTCGGTCTCACTTCGGTCTTAGATACGTCTTTCCGTCTTTGTTCTTCTTTGTATTGCACAGGGCTGCAAATATAACTGTGAGCGTATGTGTTTGCGTGTAGTTCTAACACATGCCAATTTTTGAGTAATCGCTGGGAGAACGTAACCTATCTTCCCTTTTTAATTAATCAATGTTTTAAACATGGACGTAGATAAATTTACGGACGGAATCCTACAGATTCAAAAGTGAAGACAGTTTTTGTTTTTGTTTTGATTTTTCTGTTGATAATAATTTTGTGTCACATCGAAGTAATACGTTGATGAACCAATAAATTTATTTGTGGATGTGATCCCGTGTTTTATGTTGACGAAACGACTGTGGTTTCCGCGACATTTCACGACAAGAAGACAAGAATGCATTTTTCGTTATTTACATTTGTTTACAACGCTGTACATCTGTTGACGTCTAATGCCGTAATGGCTGGCAGTCGATGGACAGACTATGATATCAATGTGTGAGTGTGTTCGTGTACGTACTGAGGGTGGACAGACTATCGAGTGCTTCATTTTATTTCTTAATGAGACTCCGTCCGTGAATTTTGCTAGGTCCATTATTTTAAACACATTTTACTTTGTCTACAATAAGTACTACCTACGTTTGTACATACACACATACCTATAACCTACGTTTGTACGTTTGGGGCATGGCGTGGCGCGGCGCGGCGGGGCGGGCGGGCTAAGCAAAGGCCGCATACGCGCGTGTAAACTCTTTGACTTTTACCGAAAAACCATTTTAGTTAGTATAGTAAAACCATTTTAGTTAGTATAGTAAAAACCATTTTAGTTAGTATAGTACCTAGTACCTACGTGTTCGTTATTCAGTCTGAACAAATGCGCGGTGCATAAACATGGTTAGTATGTTTATGTTTCGTGATTTTCTTTTGTTAATTATTAGTTGGCTAGGCAGATAAGTTTATGTTTGCCGTTTGCCGCAGCGCGTTGGCTAGGCAGATCAGTGTGTGTACCTGTGTACCTATACCTATTAATTATTGGTGTTGTGTGTTTTATTATTGTGAGTTTGTTAGATAATAGTTATCCTTAGAGGAGGCATTTAATAAGGTTAGTGTTTTTTTTTATCATGATTACATTATGTTTAGTGCGAGGGAGTAGGTATGGACAAATGCTTACCTAGGTAGCTATCGATAAACTGCGGGCATCAAGTGAGATGTTTGGTTAACATCTGGGTAGGTAGGGATCCATCTGAGGACTATCGTAGGGCATGTGTTCCTGCCCCCCAGAATTAACGGAAAGGCATCATCACCATCATCAGCCTATAACTAATCCACAGATGCACATAGGTCGGCCTCCCTAATGAGCGCCATAGCGCTCTGTCTTCAGCTTGATGTATCCAGCATGCAGACGATCTTCTAAAGATTGCAGGCAGCTGCAGTCTTTATCTGATCATCATCCCACCTGGCCGAACGGTCGTCGGCTGTCGACCTTTGCAGTCGGCTGCCGTCACCTGCAGTCGGCTGTTGTCGCCGACTGCTGTTAAAGCGCATCAGGGCGCATCCTTCCGAGCCGCTTCCGCCGGAATCCGTGAGTCTAAAGGATTTGAGTAAAATGCGGCGGCGGTGCGGATATTTGCGCGGGGTTGCCTATGTAGGTACCTACCTATTATTTTATGATGAATGATTCGAAAATGCGATGACTTCGGCGCCTGTGGCCGCAGGGTAGCGCGGACATACCTATGTGTACGAGTGGGTAGGTAGGTACTAATTTAAGGCAAAATGTGAATGTGAATTAAATGTGTTTTACATTTTTAAGTTATCATCAATTATGGGCATGCTTTCAAGGCCATGGCCGCTGATTAAATAGTAGGTTAGGTACCTACCTACTAGGTAATTATTTATGCAAAGATAAGTTTGTAGGTAGGTACCTTGTTTCGCTCGGGCGGGAGTTTACGTGTCGGGCGGGAGAACAACCACGGATTTCAGCTGTGCTGTTGTGGCTGTGGCCCTACCAAAAAAACACATTAAATTTTATCTAAAATACTCTCGTACACCCCATAGCCTGCGGGTGTCCGAGGGTATTTTAGACATAATTAAATGTGTTTTTTTTTATTTCTAATCAATGATAGGCATGCTCAAGGCCATGGCCGGAAATTTAATCGTAGGTAGGTTAGGTAGTAGTTAGGTCAATTTATGGAATGATAAGTTTGTAGGTAGGTAGGTTAGGTACCTAGTCTCGCACGGGCGCGGGCGGCGGCGCGGCGGCGGGAGTTTTACGTGTCGGGCGGGTGAACGACCGCGGCGGATTACAGCTGTGGACAGCGAGTGCACGTGTACTAGCTTTCGAGTGAGAGGTTGGCAGTGTTTTAAATACATTGCTGATTTTAAATTTGTTTTCTTATCGGTCACCACGCTCGGCTCAAAAAGTGTAACTTGAATTAATATCAAAGAAAAAGCAATACTGCATGAAAAAAATAAAAAAGTAAAATTATAATTGCATAAGTTGATACAAAATGCTATGCAATAGCTTTACCGCGGCAGTCCCCGAGTGCCACACGTCTTTTTTTTAGTAAAGGGATCAATGAACTACCTATAAGATGGCAAAAGTGCATAGAAAATAATGGTTCATACTTTGATTAATTAAATATATTATATTAAAAAATATTCGACTTTTTGTTCCTCCCATACAAAACGCCAATTTCATATGTAAGGACCTAATATAAATAAATAAAACAAATAATGTCGGACAATTCACACAGCATCATCTAGCCCCAAGCTAAGCAGAGCTTGTGTTATGGGTACTAGGTAACTGATATACATAATACAATATACTACATAGATAGATATTTTTTTATTATACATGGAAAACATCCAGAACGCCCTGAACAAATATCTGCAGATCGTACACACATTTTTCCCGAGGCGGGAATCGAACCCGCAACCTCCTGCGTCGCAGGCGGGCTTTCGCCCACCGCACCACAGAGGTCGTCAAATGTACCTATGTAATGTATAATGAGCCCTTACATTGACTAAGAAGAGAAACTGATATCATCTAACTTTAGCTTAACGTAAAATTAAGCATTGTTATTGTGTACGTACTTCTTTTCGAATAAATAATTTCATTTCTTACATAAATCTTAACTAGGTTCAGAATAATTGAAGAATAAAGTACATAATCGGTATTACAAGGAACTCACTACTTTTCATTCTGGTACCTATTCATCACACTTAATATTATTTTATTATTTATTTGGATGTTTAGATGCATGGATGTTTGTTAAATTGTGCATAGTGTAGTTTAGAGATGGAACAAATAATAAGCTACGTTTCGTCTCATAAATTAGATAGAACTTAAAACTTTAAGAAATTACTTTAATAGCAACAACGCGCCCGAAGCCGCGGGCTGAAACTAGTTGCATAATAAATGAATGATAATTTACGATTACGACTTTACATAGAGATTTTAAGCATATTACTTTGAATTTTTATACTTATATTGTATGCCAATAAGTATACTATAAATAAATAAATAAATAGAAATGCTATTGGTGACTCAGACGGCATTTTCTTTTCAAAAAGTCTCATAATAAATCTACTAAATAAAAAAACTATAAAAATGATATACACAACTGCAGTTCTGTTATTTATAAGCTTCCATGATCAGATTCCGAACGAAAAGTCAAGATTATGTCACTCTAAGTCGCAAAAACCTACTAGAACACAAAGAAGGATAACGAATGTCCTTTTTCTCGCAACCATTACGTCCAAGGTCGGAAATAAAATCGTGCTAAGCCCAACGGACACTTGTAAAGTAAATCCTTCTCGTTCGAATTATCTGTTACAAGTACCGTAAAACATTTAGGTCATGTCGTGGTCTAGCGTAACAGCCTGTGTAACCCCAACGAGGGTTCTAGGATAAAAAAGAGAATAATTAATTTATCTACAGTGAAGTTCAGGTCAATCGATTTAAAAACTAGAGCGCAAGTTTTACTGATTTTGAATTTAATTTTTCACTGAACGCTACATTTGTTTACCAGTGAAAGCTGCTGGAATATAATTTATCGTGAGGTGCCGGCTTAGAATTTGCACCACCCGAACTCTTCCTGTGGGGGGTGGGCAGCAGCGCTCTCTGCAGAACAACTCTACCACTAGACTGCGATCCCCACACTGGGTATGTGACCCAGTGTGGGGATTATGGGTATAACCCCCCCATGAGAAGTCAATAAAGCGCTTATGAGGGGGAAACCTGAGTACAGCAGTGGACCATTATAGGCTGATGAGGATGAGGAATTGAGTTGTCTCCAAAGCTTTTAAGCTACCAACTCGTGTACTTGGATAGTAGATTATTTTCCCAACTATTCCCACGAACAACGTCATGAGGGCGACTAAAGGACATCCAAGCCGGGGAGGGCAGCAGCGATTCTTGTAGAACAATTTTACCACTGAACTACGAGTACGATCTCCAACGCGTATATCCAGCGTGGGGATTATGGGCACTACCTTGATTTGATAAGTCAATAAGATGCTTATCAGGGGGAGGCCTGCGTCCAGCTGTGGATAGAGGCTCATTTTAATGATAATATTAAAAAAAAATATAAAATAAAAATTTAATTATAAAAATTATTATAAAATAAAAGGCGTGAGAGCCAATATGCGGGTCTCGTGACATTACGAACATAAGTACTATAAAGAGGTAGATTTAGTTATTAAGTTTGTAATCTATACTACTCGTAATTGTTTTACTATAGGGTCCAATGTTACACATTGAAAATGTCATTGCTCTTTCTCAGTTAATAGTTGTTCTTTTTTGAAGTTGTTTTTTTTTTATTGTAGAATAGCGTACGTGACGCAACGCAGTGGTTTCGACGGAAGATCAGCTAACTAACAACTAACGGTAACAAGCACACCACAAAAACACACAATTATCTGATTCCAAATGACAAAGACAAGTTTGTGAGCTCACAAACTTTGTTTGGCAATAAAAACGGCGCGGTCTCATTACGGAAAGGGCCTATCTAACGATTTAAATCTTTGAGTATTATGCCTTATCCAGCGTAAGCAAAGCCGCCCGCTGGAGTTAGTCGTTCATACAAATAAGGAAGTGACACGTGAGACAATTACAGACACGTGATCTGTACTTATGCAATGCACTTCTGCGTCGATACAGTTGAGTTATCCTCAACTAGAGTTGAAATATCTATGTTTATAGTCGAGCGAATTACAACTATACCTTATCCATAGAACTTGTAGAATGTTAGTAAACAAACCACCCATACTTAACCTAAAATTCACTTTGTCGGTGCGTTCTTTTATACGTAATTTACATTACTTATCGATTTGAGATCCTTCCTTCAATAAATATTGCTTACGATTACATCTGAAACTCGACACCAAGCGAGTGAGTTTTAGTTATTTGTTTCGTGGTTTGTTTACTAACAAACTACAAGCTCGATGGATCAGGTATAGATGTAAAGTTCAGTACTCAATCATCTGTGCGGCGGGCGAAAGTTATTTAAGAGAATATATTATAATATATACAGGGTGTCCGGTAATTAATGGATAACCCCGCAGGTACTTGTGGGGGGGCTAGGGGGCAACTCAGAGAAAAAAATTAAATTATTTTTTTAAGTCCGAAATTTGATACCTTTGTTAAAAATTTTGAACACTACGGCTACAAATTTAATTTAACGATTTGATTTTCTCTGGAAATAACCGTGGATAATTGGCCTTGCTATGGCGCATCACAAAATATTCCTAGCCACAACTGCTTGTTTTTTTTTTAAACAGTTAAAAATTAAAATTAGTGTATTCTATTTTTTTATGATAAAGTTTGAGGACCTGTGGTATAAAAAAAAACGTATGGAGACCAGGGTGGCCCACAGCTTAAAAACATGCCTATTTCATGTAGTTTCTTAAATTGTATTACACTAAATTTTTTAATTGTCAAATTACCGAGTTAAGGCTAAGGTTATGTTTCTCTAGCCCTATTTTTCTTATAACAAAAACAAATAAGATTAGAAATTTATTTCCAAAATCAGTGAAAGTGTACTTTAGGGTAGTTAGGGTGTTATTAATAATTGAAACAACAATTTCAAATAGGTAATCTTATAATAAATGTTCAAATTGTTTGCCACCTACTCTAATACAATAACAAAAAACTCCTCAAGGGCCCTGCCTGAAATCCAGCGCAGTGTTGGGCAATTGCCTGATACTGCAACATGCTGAGGCAGGGACCCATTTATCCTTTACCACCCTGTATTTAGTGTACTTATGGTTTATCCATCCAGCATGGAGCATGTTAGTAAAAAAACCACGATACAAATAACAAAAACTCACTTGCTTGGCGTCGAGTTTCAGATATAATTGTAAGCAATTTTTTTTGAAGGAAGGATCTAAAATCGACAAGTAATGTAAATTACGTATAAAAGGACGCGCCAACAAAGTGAATTTTAAGTTAAGTATGGGCGGTTTGTATACGTTTATGCCTCATTCAAAATGGACACGGTATAGTTTGTAATATTATTTTAAGCTATTTACTCCATATCTGTATTGTACCTACCAATTTAAGTGTTTTTGGGTAAATAAATCTCTCTCTCTCCCTCTCAAAAGTAGTTACATACGAGTTTAAATGAAGAACCATTGAATAAGTGACATTGTTGTTTTCATTTACTCGTTTTTTCATAGAAAATGTATATGGTAATTGTTTTATTTAATTATTGCCAAAACTTACGATTTGATTTGGTATGTTACTTTGGGAAAAGTGTTCCTGGTTGGAAATAGAGTCGATTTAGACCAACTTGTTTTTTTTGTCAAATGTATTTTTTGGGCGAACCGCACATTTCTTCAAAAAAACTAAAAATGGCAATATTGTTTTCTTCAAAATAAAACAGAAGGTTCCTATGAACAAAACCTTCTAACAACAAAAGAAACGGAAGCTACCGTTAAGGGGCCAAAAATTTGCCCCACCCTGTATATATCAATGTAGTGTATTGTATTATGTATTATACAACACAAACTCTAATTAGCTTAGGGCTAGATAATGGTGTCTGGATTATCTAAAATGATATATTTATTGTATTGAGTTGAGTTATAAAGAAGAAAGAAGAAAGAAAGAAAATACATTTATTTGGAACAATTACATAACACACACATAGCACGACAAACGTAAGGATTATAGATAAGTAGGAAATAAGCAAAGAATTACATATAAACCAAGGAAAGTAGTACATAAATAAGAGAGGAGCATGTTATAGGATGTTATATAAAGGGCCAAAAAGGTCCCTGTCTCAGCATTATGCCGCTACAGCCGAAGCTATAACGGCGCTGATTTTCTGACAGGTCCTGGTGTGGTGGCACAAAACTAGAATAAAATAAAACAAAACATTTTTATAGATATTTACAGCAAACAAGATAGACGTATGGAAAAAACCAAACAAAAATTGTCTGTAGCTGGCCTAAACACATTTTCCGAAGCTATTTTTGTCTTTGGTTTCGAAATGTCAAACGTCATTAGCATCAAACGTCAAGTCAGATTTTCCGATTTTCCGATTTTCCCTCCTTTCGCAGTATTGTATTTCTCTGGAAAATTGGAATGTTCAACCAACGAGAAGAAAGAAAAACTAGGTGCTTATCTATTTAATATATTACTACCAAAAAAAAAAAAAATACATAAATTGTTAATATAAAACAACAAGTTTCGGCTTTTGTCCGCAAATTGAGTCGTCAAATTTATATGTCTAGAACATTGATATAATAATATTGTGTTATTTTTATTGGTACCTATTTAAATATTTGCATTCGCAAGATGTTGTGTGAGGTCTGGGCACAGAGAATTATGGTTTGCATGCGCAAGAGAGCAATCAAGAATGCAATACGGATGAGTTTGTGTGGACAGCGGACTGAGAAGGGGTAACACAAAGCGAGACAAGACAAGACACGACACAAAGCGAGACAAAGCGAGACAAGTTATCGTGGTAACTCAATAGAGTAATCCCTATCCCATAACCGGTTTACGAAATCTCAAATTTTACAAATTTCTGACGCTAAAAATTTAATTTATGAGCACGATCGCTAAAAGAGACTTTGTAAAAAAGTTTCCAAATACTTAGGTACCCAATACATCCTACCCGAAAACGGATTTAAACAAGTTTTGCTAAGTTTAAATTAAAAAGTTCTATCGTCGTAAAAAAAGGTAAAAACGATTGCGTACCTAATTAATTAGTAATATGCAATTTCGTTGTGTTTGATGTCCGTATCTTTGGCCGTACTCTTAACGTTATGCACAGGACAAAACATAATCAGAAAAAGAATAGTGCCCAAGAGTGTAAGCAAACAAGGTGCACTCTGTATTCCCTCTAACTTGACGACCTCTGTGGCGCGGTGGGCGAAGGTCCGCCTGCGACGCAGAAGGTTTCGGGTGCGATTCCCGCCTCGGGACAAATATTTGTACGATCTGCAGATATTTGTTCAGGGCGTTCTGGATGTTTTCTATGTATAATAAAAATATCTATCTATGTAGTGTATTGTATTATGTATATTAGTTATCTAGTACCCATAACACAAGCTCTGCTTAGCTTGGGGCTAGATAATGCTGTGTGTATTTGTCCAACATTATTATTATTATTATACTCTCATAATTCTATCGAACGGCAGACCGACATCACCGGGTGGAGGTCAGGAACAGAACCAACGTCAACGACTTAGCGTGCTTTCCGAATTAAGAGAAGCACGGGGGTGTAACACTGCCAACTTCCCGACTGAGGGTTGTGACTGCCTCATTGGTATAGCGGTCTCGGTTTCAATCGGTAATGAGGGGGTTAAAATCTTGGGTTGGGCCAATTTGTTCGTGTTTACAATATTCAGTATTCAGTATTCAGTATTTATTGCATTCATACAATCAGGTCTTAGTGATAAGGTGAGTTTAAGTTAAGATCACAGTATGTACCCATTGTGGGTGTTGCAGTGGAGAACTGGCAGGTATCGCGCAGTATCTTAAAATTAATAATAGTGAACTTAATATTATACTAATTTATAATTTAATTTGCGAGTCGCTAAAAGGATCATTCAAGAAATCGTCAAGTTTGTAATAGCATTTTTTTATGAGCATCTCTTTCAGTTTGCTTTCGAAAGTGTTATTTTTATCTAGACATTTTAAGTTTTCTGGGATTTTATTGTAAATTTTTACCGCCATAGAGTTGGGGGAGGATTGGTGGATTTTTAGTTTTGATTCCGGCTTCACCAGGTTATGTTTATATCTAGTTTGGTATCGGCGGGGCTGGTCATTAATTTTTTGGAAAAAAATTGGGTAGTTTCTTACGAATTTGCTTATTTCTAAGATATATATACTGACTAAGGTTAGTAATTAGGTTAATAATTAGTGTATTGTACAACACACGCTTCAAACTCGCTCTATAAACGTGACTTCACAATGATATCATATCCCTACTCTCAGAATGTAGGAAAACCGCAAATATATTCAAGATCCAGTTACAAAAGTAACTAATGCTAAAAATACAGCCGACACATAACTCAAACTACTCTAAAAACTCTGCAGACACTAACAAAAAACTGCTAGACCCAAATATTTATATTTCCATTTGATTAAACACCCGCCACCGCCAGGCTGAGTCAAAAAATGGTGGATTTGTATACCTAATGCATGCACATAAAATCACATATGGTAAAGTCCTACTAAGCTTTTTCAAGAACGGATAATAGATTTTTAAACTAAATATATTATATTATTCTATAACAACGTTCTAGATTACGAATATTAAATTATACCTTGAATAAACAAAAATTTTTATTCCCATGTAAATGAATTATTATCATCTAATAATAGGTACATCCTTTAAATAGCTTTTATTTGCTATGAGGTATTTCTTAGGCCTGATGGGGAGGGAAGAATGTGGTTGGTGAGTGTGTGGAGTGGTGCAGGGCTCATCAGCCATGTATGGGAGGAAGAGGGACCGCCAGTCCGGCCGCGGTAGGTTTATGTTCCCGTGGTTCGGCGAATATGGCGAGAGAGGGTCACCGGAGGTTTTCTGGTCCCCCAGACCAGTCTATTTGTAAACGAATTTCTTCCCCGAATGAAAAAAAAGGTAGTTATCAGATCAGACATCAAATCCAATATTTAATTTATTAACCACTAGTTGCACCCCGCGGCTTCGCCCCCGTGGAATTTATCTCACATCCCACGGGAACGGGATAAAAAGTATCCTATGTCAGTCTCCTGGTTTTAAGTTACCTCCCGACCGATTTTCAGCCAAGTCGCTTCAGCCGTTCTTGAGTGTTGTCACAAACACGACTTTCTTTTATACATATAGATTTCGTTACATTGGCAGGTCAAATTATTTTACAGCGATGGTTAGGATAATGATATGATAAGTAATTAATTGAATATATAATCAAGCACCTGCAGACAATGTTGTAGAAAGGTTTAAGATTAAGTATAGTTCATACTTGCATAACCTAGCTACATCCATAAATTTCTAATAACTTTACCTTGAAGGGAATAATGATATACTGATCCCAGGAGTGTTTCGTGTTGCCAACTACACAAGTGTTTTATTTAATGTCACACAAGCATGCCTCGGGGAGTTTCAGAACACAGGCCTCATCCAATTACTTTGAGGATAACCTTTGAAGGTTTTTTGGAAACCACGTACATTTAAGGACAAATTAAAATTACAAAATATACCCGAACATCCTTATTTATTTATTTCATTCATGTCCATTAAAAGTTGTTAACAGTTTCGAAGTTAAAAGCGAAAATCGAAGTTTCTGATTCATTTTGTCTAATGCTAGTTAGGTACATACATTGGTGACATATGAATAGGACTTGCATGAAAACGAATAACAAAATTCGATTTTGTTTTTCCTAGACCATGCATCAAACAGCCTGCGATTTTGGTCCATTTCAGTTTTGTCATTCGAATGTGAAACACACAACTGACGCACACGTTTGCAGTCGTGTCGCGAGTAATTGATTGTGACAGTTTTCGAAGTGAAGACTTATTTAGCGGCGTTGGCGTTGTGCACTTTTTTTAGCATGGGTAATAAATTGAAAACTCGCGTCAGATGCTGATTCAATGCTGATCTAACATGTTAGATCAGCGGTGACGTAACACGCTTGCATTAGGTACTGTAATTTGAAAGAAGATGTCGCTAGTTCCGGGAGCAACACAGAACCCACAGCGTCAGTTGAGATGACCTTACATAGTAGTAGAGAAGTGTCGCCGCAGGCTAATAGATGGCGTTATCGCAAAAAACAAATTTGCCACTTGTGGTGTTTGTTTTCACTTCTGCCGGCACTCTAAGAGTGCAACCTGTTGTTTTTTTAAATACATATCTCAGAGACGTCGACCGAAAAAAACTTAAAATTCTCTACATTTTACGCCTATTTCATTGAAGAATGGAATAATACAGGTATAATAGTTGACTTGGCAACGTGCTACATAAGTAAAAGAGCTTTGCCGTGTAACTTCCTCTCTTCTGACAGCTGTCACCTGTCAACCCGGGCAAGCTTTGTGCTCGAAACAATGGCACTCTACATGTTCGCGATCTATTCACTAGTTCTAGAAAATACCTGCTGTAGTTTAGATACGGGCTATTTCATGACGACGACGCCGCGACTTTTTCTATGTTACAACTGAAACTATCGATTTTATTCTTCGACTTTATTTTTAGAGTTCTAGAGTGTTAGAATATTCATCAGGGTCTAAGTGGGTATGGTCACACCCTGTCTCAACTGTGTGTGTCCAGGATCATTTCATGAACATATTGTGCAGTTGAAAATAACATAAATAAATTGTAATTTCCTCTCACAAAATGAATTTAGTCCGGTTCTGGCAATGAGAGGATTCCATGAGAAAACCATATAATAGGGTCTGTAGTTTAGATACGGGCTATTTCATGACGACGACGCCGCGACTTTTTCTATGTTACAACTGAAACTATCGATTTTATTCTTCGACTTTATTTTTAGACTTCTAGAGTGTTAGAATATTCATCAGGGTCTAAGTGGGTATGGTCACACCCCGTCTCAACTGTGTGTGTGTGTCCAGGATCACTTCATGAACAATAATGAACATATTGTGCAGTTGAAAATAACATAAATAAATTGGAATTTCCTCTCACAAAATGAATTTAGTCCGGTTCTGGCAATGAGAGGCTTCCATGAGAAAACCATATAATAGTATATGCATGTGACTTCAAAAAAGCTAATAATATTTTTACGTATTCTCTATTGATACAGAATTATTGTATTTTAATATGTTTTTATTGTGAAATTTAATCATTGAAAAGTAGATATTTTAAATCTCAACCGCAAAATGTCTAAACGTAACGCTATTGGCACCTGAAGCGTGACGTCATACTTGAACATTGGATCTATGGGCATGAAGTTTTGACTTTGAGTTGACATAGGGGACTCGATGATCCGTGACGTCACAAAATGCAAGGGCTAACATGGCAGCGTTTTTATCACCCGAAACTCAGTGTAGTTTTACTTTTACGTTAGTAACGAGACGTGGTCGTGACGTCTCCTTTTTTCCATACAATTTAGTAGAGCGCCACTATCATACGGATAGGAAACTACGCAAATCACATACAAAAAGAAAACGTCATGATGACTATGACCATGTCTCGTTACTACACTCATGCATGTATGTTATGATGTTTTTAGAAAATGGAAGGCAGGTACGCGCGCGCGTTTATTTTTTGTTTATAAATCAAGTATCAAAAATGTCGATTTTAATGATTTTATTGTTTGGAAATCCGCCTATTGTGTTTTATTCAAAGACCGTGTCGCATAAATTACGCAATTTTTCTATGAGCTGAATCGTATTGAAATTGACACTTACTCTAAAAACTAACAATAGTTTTATGAGCGATTTACTCAAGTAAAACAAGACAATTTTATCGTTGCGAGCCCGCGTGGTTCGGATAACTAGGTACCTAATATTAATATTAATATTATGAAATTCTGACATAGATCTCGATTCAAATATAAACATGATGAAAAAGATTAATAATAAATAAATAATGTTGAACAATTCACACAGTATTATCTGCCCCAAGCTAAGCAGAGCTTGTGTTATGGGTGCTAGATAACTGATATACATAATACAATTAACTGATTATTATGATTAAATAACCGATATACCGAATACTTAAAATTTGACCGACAGGACTAAAAATTGTACGTTCCATTTCTTATTGATCGAAATCAAAAGATGGCACATAAATTTAGTGTATTTTATATATTTGCATTGTTTTATTTGTATTTTAGTTTCGTTTGGACTTCGATGAGGGAGTACAATATTTTTTTCTCGATGAGTTTGGACGACATATGAATTAAAACCGTTCCGAGAACGAAATTCTCGGTTATTTTAAGAGATACGACAGAATATTAAATCCGAACTGTCTAGAGTTCCAATTTCCAATACAAGGTTCGTATTTCAAATTTTAAATTTAAAATAGAATCCTTGTACGCGCGCTTGGCCTTCGATTCATTCGGCAGGATGTGAAATCGAGGCATCGATTACTAAATGCGATTAACTATAATTCGATCGAATTAAAATCGTCTTTACTCAGTACAAAGAAGTAAGGTGTAATTCGATAAATACCTGCTCTAGCTAAAACAAGTTAAATAGGAGTATTAGTAGTTCTAGTTCTAATTTATTAATAACTACGGTATGGCGTGCAGAGATAATAAACATCCATCCATACAAACTTTCGCATTTATAATATTAGTGTGATGTGATAGTTGATTGTAATTTTCTTTGTCAATGAGTATTTATTTGTAAACGTGGTCTCGAGAGAATCCATACCTATCAGCTAAGGATGATTTCCATGTTCATGTGATGAATTGTTAGGCCTCATCCAATTACTTTGAGGATAACCTTTGAAGGTTTTTTGGAAACCACGTACATTTAAGGACAAATTAAAATTACAAAATATACCCGAACATCCTTATTTATTTATTTCATTCATGTCCATTAAAAGTTGTTAACAGTTTCGAAGTTAAAAGCGAAAATCGAAGTTTCTGATTCATTTTGTCTAATGCTAGTTAGGTACATACATTGGTGACATATGAATAGGACTTGCATGAAAACGAATAACAAAATTCGATTTTGTTTTTCCTAGACCATGCATCAAACAGCCTGCGATTTTGGTCCATTTCAGTTTTGTCATTCGAATGTGAAACACACAACTGACGCACACGTTTGCAGTCGTGTCGCGAGTAATTGATTGTGACAGTTTTCGAAGTGAAGACTTATTTAGCGGCGTTGGCGTTGTGCACTTTTTTTAGCATGGGTAATAAATTGAAAACTCGCGTCAGATGCTGATTCAATGCTGATCTAACATGTTAGATCAGCGGTGACGTAACACGCTTGCATTAGGTACTGTAATTTGAAAGAAGATGTCGCTAGTTCCGGGAGCAACACAGAACCCACAGCGTCAGTTGAGATGACCTTACATAGTAGTAGAGAAGTGTCGCCGCAGGCTAATAGATGGCGTTATCGCAAAAAACAAATTTGCCACTTGTGGTGTTTGTTTTCACTTCTGCCGGCACTCTAAGAGTGCAACCTGTTGTTTTTTTAAATACATATCTCAGAGACGTCGACCGAAAAAAACTTAAAATTCTCTACATTTTACGCCTATTTCATTGAAGAATGGAATAATACAGGTATAATAGTTGACTTGGCAACGTGCTACATAAGTAAAAGAGCTTTGCCGTGTAACTTCCTCTCTTCTGACAGCTGTCACCTGTCAACCCGGGCAAGCTTTGTGCTCGAAACAATGGCACTCTACATGTTCGCGATCTATTCACTAGTTCTAGAAAATACCTGCTGTAGTTTAGATACGGGCTATTTCATGACGACGACGCCGCGACTTTTTCTATGTTACAACTGAAACTATCGATTTTATTCTTCGACTTTATTTTTAGAGTTCTAGAGTGTTAGAATATTCATCAGGGTCTAAGTGGGTATGGTCACACCCTGTCTCAACTGTGTGTGTCCAGGATCATTTCATGAACATATTGTGCAGTTGAAAATAACATAAATAAATTGTAATTTCCTCTCACAAAATGAATTTAGTCCGGTTCTGGCAATGAGAGGATTCCATGAGAAAACCATATAATAGGGTCTGTAGTTTAGATACGGGCTATTTCATGACGACGACGCCGCGACTTTTTCTATGTTACAACTGAAACTATCGATTTTATTCTTCGACTTTATTTTTAGACTTCTAGAGTGTTAGAATATTCATCAGGGTCTAAGTGGGTATGGTCACACCCCGTCTCAACTGTGTGTGTGTGTCCAGGATCACTTCATGAACAATAATGAACATATTGTGCAGTTGAAAATAACATAAATAAATTGGAATTTCCTCTCACAAAATGAATTTAGTCCGGTTCTGGCAATGAGAGGCTTCCATGAGAAAACCATATAATAGTATATGCATGTGACTTCAAAAAAGCTAATAATATTTTTACGTATTCTCTATTGATACAGAATTATTGTATTTTAATATGTTTTTATTGTGAAATTTAATCATTGAAAAGTAGATATTTTAAATCTCAACCGCAAAATGTCTAAACGTAACGCTATTGGCACCTGAAGCGTGACGTCATACTTGAACATTGGATCTATGGGCATGAAGTTTTGACTTTGAGTTGACATAGGGGACTCGATGATCCGTGACGTCACAAAATGCAAGGGCTAACATGGCAGCGTTTTTATCACCCGAAACTCAGTGTAGTTTTACTTTTACGTTAGTAACGAGACGTGGTCGTGACGTCTCCTTTTTTCCATACAATTTAGTAGAGCGCCACTATCATACGGATAGGAAACTACGCAAATCACATACAAAAAGAAAACGTCATGATGACTATGACCATGTCTCGTTACTACACTCATGCATGTATGTTATGATGTTTTTAGAAAATGGAAGGCAGGTACGCGCGCGCGTTTATTTTTTGTTTATAAATCAAGTATCAAAAATGTCGATTTTAATGATTTTATTGTTTGGAAATCCGCCTATTGTGTTTTATTCAAAGACCGTGTCGCATAAATTACGCAATTTTTCTATGAGCTGAATCGTATTGAAATTGACACTTACTCTAAAAACTAACAATAGTTTTATGAGCGATTTACTCAAGTAAAACAAGACAATTTTATCGTTGCGAGCCCGCGTGGTTCGGATAACTAGGTACCTAATATTAATATTAATATTATGAAATTCTGACATAGATCTCGATTCAAATATAAACATGATGAAAAAGATTAATAATAAATAAATAATGTTGAACAATTCACACAGTATTATCTGCCCCAAGCTAAGCAGAGCTTGTGTTATGGGTGCTAGATAACTGATATACATAATACAATTAACTGATTATTATGATTAAATAACCGATATACCGAATACTTAAAATTTGACCGACAGGACTAAAAATTGTACGTTCCATTTCTTATTGATCGAAATCAAAAGATGGCACATAAATTTAGTGTATTTTATATATTTGCATTGTTTTATTTGTATTTTAGTTTCGTTTGGACTTCGATGAGGGAGTACAATATTTTTTTCTCGATGAGTTTGGACGACATATGAATTAAAACCGTTCCGAGAACGAAATTCTCGGTTATTTTAAGAGATACGACAGAATATTAAATCCGAACTGTCTAGAGTTCCAATTTCCAATACAAGGTTCGTATTTCAAATTTTAAATTTAAAATAGAATCCTTGTACGCGCGCTTGGCCTTCGATTCATTCGGCAGGATGTGAAATCGAGGCATCGATTACTAAATGCGATTAACTATAATTCGATCGAATTAAAATCGTCTTTACTCAGTACAAAGAAGTAAGGTGTAATTCGATAAATACCTGCTCTAGCTAAAACAAGTTAAATAGGAGTATTAGTAGTTCTAGTTCTAATTTATTAATAACTACGGTATGGCGTGCAGAGATAATAAACATCCATCCATACAAACTTTCGCATTTATAATATTAGTGTGATGTGATAGTTGATTGTAATTTTCTTTGTCAATGAGTATTTATTTGTAAACGTGGTCTCGAGAGAATCCATACCTATCAGCTAAGGATGATTTCCATGTTCATGTGATGAATTGTTAAACGATAAACTTGCTAGTGGTTTCTTTTTCACTTCTTCCGCTAGTGGACAAAGAAAGAAGTGGATTAGAGTCAATTGCACCTTATTTCTTATTTGATAGTTATTACTATTTATCAAGTCAAATTTTTACTATATAAACTATAGTGAAAATTTGACTTGTCTAAGTGCTTACTTTGTAAGTCTAAATAAATAACTTATTCTATGATATTCTTTTCTCAAGGGAAAAGCACGAAAATGCCACATTTTTCCATTCGCTAACTCCACTCAGTGGATTAGCATGACCGATGGTTGCGCATCGATTTTCTAATGGCCGGCCGCTCGGACAGCGCGCCATTCAGAACTTTGTTATCTGGTGGAAAATTTCAATTAAATTGTTTATGTTATGTGGGTCACAGTAGATACCCTGAATCACACTTATAATTTATAACTAGAGTAATGTCAAATATATTCAACCCGCAAGCAGGTGTGCAAATATTAAATATCGTCGATTTAATTAGTCTCATTCATTTCATCATTATTGTAAACTAGCTGCGCCCCGCGGCTTCGCACGCGTTGTTCCTATGAAAATATTAAAAGGTGATTTTCATCCCACGGGAACAGATTTATGGGATAAAAAGTAGCCTATGTTTTATTCCAGTATTAGAATTACCTGTATGCAAAATTTCAGCCAGATCCGTTCAATAGTTTTGGCGTGAAGAGGTAACAAACATCCATCCATACATCCATCCAAACTTTCGCCTTTATAATATTAGTGTGATGTGATGTGATGTGATTTTAATTACATTAATCAGGTAATACGAGTATACTAAAATTTAAAATTATAGTTAAAATATAATAAATAATTCTACTTAAAATTAATATATTCATTTACACTATAAAATAAAAATGTTCAAGCAGCCAGAGATTTAATTTTTGTTTCAATAAATTACCATTGGGTTCTGGTAACTTATTGTAGATGACAATGCACATTTAAAACTTTTTTTCATAGATCCGCTTGCGGCATTGTGGTTTCTACAGCAGATAATTACCATACAAATAATAAAATCATCTAGACTCTCAGTACCTATGTCTACCCTGGATATAGGTAAGTGTAATTACCCCATGGCTAATGTTACCATCAGAACAATGAAACCACTCTCCCGCTGAGGACCTCACAGTGAGACAGAAAAGCTTTAGCCAGTAGGCAGCCGAGCCGATCCAATACCTAACTAACCTACCTACATTGGTTTTTAACCGACTTCAAAAAAATGAGGAGGTTCTCAATTCGACTGTATATTTTTTTATAGTTTGTTACCTGAGAACTTTTGGTCCGGTTTTGAGTCTTTTTTTATTTGAAAGCTGGTGCTTCCCGTGAGGTCCCATTTGAATTTAACCCAGTGAAGTGACAATGGGATACATGAAAAAACTACTTACACATACAATTGAAGTCGGTTTAGTTTTTTAAAACAAAATCAATTATAATTAGGTACCTACTACAGTAGTAGTTTGGTCGAGTCGACATTTTTGTTTTGAAGATATTTTAAGGTCACTCTGTAATTCGCAAAATTAGCTTAAGTGCTGACAATTGCACCAACCTTAAATTCATACGACATTGGCAAAATGAAGTTCTGCGAAATGAAGCAATAACGGGTTGATAAACTCTTGCTGTTAGGCCCTGTGATGGGTGGGTCGTCTGAAATTCGTCAGTAATTAAAACGACCAGACACGCTGCCAACGGAGCTGAAATGAATTGGCGTGGGAGAAAAATGTCCAATTTGTTTAACGATGGCTTTCATTTGGTGTACCGAAGTGAGGTCTATAGGTAGGTAGGTCTGCAGTGAGCCGATGATGGTATTTATACAATATTCTTACATTACCTCTGTTAAATTGGTTATGTTTGCGACAGTCAGCAGTAAGGTCAACTGGTTCAATTGTAAATACCTTGTTATTTTCTCGTTATAATGTTACATTAAAATAGCATAAAAACCTACCGTTAGTATAGTTCTGATAAGATCAGACGATCTGCCACAAAGCTTTAATCCGTTTCAGATGCAAGCAAGTGTAAAACACTAAACAGCATAGTGGTTGGCTATTCGCTACGGGGGGGCGCTGGAACTTGCAGCGCCCTGTAGCGTAAATGTTATGCTATATTATTTTGTTTCTCACAAGTTAACATTTCAATCTTTTAAGAAGTAAATATTTATAATTTAAACCTTGTATTTCGAACTTCGACATAATCCCTTTCCTTCGAAAAGTTTCGAAATATATCACATCGAATTTTGGTAGCCCTCTAAATCTAAAGGACAGTTTGTTGTATCAATCGACAAACATTCGTAAAGATCGAATTTAACGATTATTTACCGATCATTACTGTTCTTGTCGAACGAAACACGTTGTGTTATTTATAGTTAAGGGTTTCTTTACTTGCGTAGGTGCTTAACACGAAGACAAATAACAGAGGTATATGTCGTTCAGATTGTTAAATAATAGTTTAGGGCAAATTGTGTTACGGAAAATTGAAGACAGGCTACGTTACTTATTATGTTATTATTGTTTAATTGTTTTATTCATGTACTATTAAAATAAGAACTTTTTATATTTTTTGCGTAATGCCGGATAATTTTTTGATCAGATTTTTCGTCTTTGGCATCTGATTAACTAAGTAACGTAAGAAATGAAATGAAAACCCCAAAAAATTTCGGCTTTTGACGGGATTCGAACCCGCGTCCTCTACGTACGTAAGGGCTCACGCACTATAATAACAAAAACCTAAGTAACGTTATCTTGTTTTTTTAACCGACTTCATAAAAAGGTGGAGGTTTTCAATTCGTTGCATTATTTTTTTTGTGTTACCTCCGAATTTTATACTGGGTGGTCCGATTTTTATGATTCTTTTTTTATTAGAACGGCTGGTGCTTTCCTTGTGGTCCCATTTTAATTGGTAAAGTTCTGACAATGGGATCCATGAAAAAACTATATAATTAAAATCGGTTTATAGTTTTTAAAACACAATTTAGTTTGCTAAGTAACCCTTTGTTTGACGAAAGTCAGTGGCGTCTTTCTAATACTATTCCAAACTGATCGCTGTATTTTTTTATAGCTTATCTTGAGGAGGACCAACAAGACAAAAGACAAAAGACAATCGAACAGTAACAAGTAATGCTCTATCCCGGGCATAAAGACATGGAAGTGCGCAGTATCAATGGTCGTTGCTCTGCTGACCTCGACGTTGAACTAAACTACTGTGGAGATACATTAGAATTGGGCTGATACGATAACCGACGTGAGCCTTCAGCGCTGACTGGTTAATGTTTCACGCATTGCTCAGTGTTAGGACAATTAGGATCCAAATTTCTCATATAGATTACGAAAGGTAGGGAAATCATTTGTGGGCAATTGCGTAAGATTCTATAATAAGCTTCCATCTGAAGCAACTGAACTCCCTATTCGTAAATTTAAACTGTACATAAAACGAAATCTTATCAAGAAAGCCTATTACTCCGTAGATGACTACGTAAATGATGTTAATGCTTGGCCGGATATCGCCCAGTTCCATACAGACAATAGTATGTAAGACCAGTTAGACTTAGTTATCCTAAGATTGTATTAGTTGATAAGCGATGGACTTGCTAGTGGTTTCTTTTTCACTTCTTCCGCTAGTGGACAAAAAATTGAAGTGAATTAAAGTCAATTGCACATTATTTCTTGTTGATAGTAATAACTATTTATCAAGCTGTTTATATAGTAAAAATTTGACTTGTCTAAGTACTTATTTTGTAAGTCTAAAGAAATAAACGATTTGACTTTGACTTTGACAAATTGATCGCACGTAAACGTAAGAGTTCTGTTCGTGTTCGTACGAATTGAGTTCGGACACTGAAAACGTCTTTCTCCGTCACATAGGCAGTGCCCCGGTGATATCGCATTCGTGAAGTAAAACTGAACGTACGACTGTGTGATGAATCCCAACAAGTTCGGATTGTATTCGGACGTCGTAAGTGTACGTACATATATGCTATATAATGACTAAAAAGTGAAAAAACTCAGTCTGAGCGCTCCCATAGTCCTTGTAAGGTTGGGATCATCCGTGCGTCGTCGTACGTTTCCATCAAATTCTGATGAAATCCTGTCTAAAGTCCCGTGACGTTAGCCCCGCGGTGCAATTTTTTCCACTTGTTTGCAATTTCTACAAATTTTACATGCTACGAGTGATTTGGTTCCGTTTATTTATGAATTAATCAATGATTTTAGACAAGTCTACCAAATACAACAACGCACGTGACGTACTACGTTCCACCATAAAAATATTATAAAGGTGGACAGAATACCAATTATATACAAATAACTTGTCAAGTAAAAAATACAATCAGTTGTCTATTTTCACTGTACACAAATATACATAATGTTTAGTAGAATAAACAGTTAATTATTCACCAAACTGTACATTTAAGCCGTGACGGTAAAAACGAATAGAACAAAGAAATAGTTAGGTACTCAATAGTATCAGACAGATCAAACATAAAGAACAAACAGTATGCCTAACTTACCTATTCTGTTTATAGCAAAAATAAGATAGCGTAGGAAATAAATCAGCCTAGGGACAAGGTGACCCAAATTGTGGAACAACGATAACCACTGGGGTCAAAAACATATAAACCTATTGTTTACATTCAAAATTTATCATATCGCGCAAAATTTTAACAAATGCGGGCTGAGGAACTTTGCATGCTCTACAGACTCGCATCAAATATTTATCACGTCTTACAAAGTCGATAAATTAAAAAGGTTGCATAACCTTATTCAGATTAAACTGCGTACACGGTCCATTATTAACGACACAAGATACAAATAAACTAAAACCCGATTACAGTTACTACTACGTCTACTACTACTACTACTACCTGTTCGTAGAAATTTTCAAAGCTTACTTAGACCTCACTATCTCGTTAGACCCCCAATATCGTCTGACGTCATATACCCTATACCAGCGGGGTATTGAAACGAATCAATCGATACTTCATCTTTTGTAACACATACTTGTAATCAAACGAGTAGTTTCAGTGCTCCGTGGGAACATAAAAATCAGCTACATAAATACAATAAGTAATTGATTTTGTTTTAAAAAAACTATAAACCGACATCAATTATATGGATCCCATAGTAAGAACTGGACCAAATTAAAATTGGACCACACGGGAAGCACCAGCTTTCATATAAAAAAAGAATCTTGAAAATTGGTCCACCCAGTCAAAAGTTCTGAGGTAACAAACAAAAAAAACGTTTTCGATTTTTTTTTACTCGAATTGGACCTTCGTTTGACCGCAATCTCACCTGATGGAAAGCGAAGATGCGGCCGACGGTGTATCACGAAGGTCTAGACTAGAAGATACCTATTCACCCTTGTCTTGAAGAGACCCAGGTTGTATTGAATTGAGAACCACCTCCCTTTTTTGAAGTCGGTTCAAAATAAGGTGTCAGCCAACCTCATAAACCTCCCCCGTTGATAGTCGGGTAAATATTAAACAAAGCCATAGGTGCGTTGTAATGTTGATCATTTTAAACATTTAACACAATTTATCCGTGAAATCCCTACCCGACTTATTTCCTCAGATTATTTTTAATCTCAGGCTAACTGAAGAGAACCTTTCACCCTTAATCCCAGGCTGGAATAATGATGATTTCGGAACCCTATTCATTAGAAAAAATTACAATGCAAAGCAATGAATAAATAAATATAATGCTGGGCAATTCACACGGCATAATCTAGCCCCAAGCTAAGCAGATCTTGGCTACTAGATTAACCGATGTACATGTACAATACACTACATAAATAGATATTTTTTAATATAAATAGAAAATATTCAGAACGCTCTGAACAAATATCTGTAAGCGTACAAATATTTGTCCCGAGGCGGGGATAGAACCCGCAACCTCCTGATTCGCAGGCGGATCTTCGCCCGCTGCGCCACAGAGGTCGTCAAATCGATGAAGCATTATTATTACTAAAGAGAGGTCAATTTGACACCACTTCCCAAAACTAATCTCAAGTGAAAATGTAACGTAAACTCCAGTTAATTGAATATGTCCTGCTTGTGACGGGTTCAATCACTGCGCGAGTGGGCGGTGATGGGCGCGGGAAATCAATCAATCAACGGATAAATTTAATTCAGCTCGATATTCTGAATAAATAAAGCTTTACTTAGGGTTCAAACCAGTGGGATAAAATTTGGAATCAGACAGAGTCTAAATATGGTCAACCTCAACAGCGTATATTAGTCCACAGCTGGGCGCAGGCCTCCTTCCTGTTATGTGCCTTATTGGCGTTTATTTCACAAGGGTAATAATGCCACTGATATCTGTGGGTAATGCCTATAATCCCCACGCTGGGCATGCGGGTTTGGGATCGCGGTTTGGTGGTAGAATTGTTCTACGGAAAGTGTTGTTGCCCGCCCCCCAGTGGATATCCCTTAGTCGCCCCCACGGCAAGAGTTAGGGACATATTATCGTCATATATCGTGTCTATTCTATTTCCATGATCTTTATAGAGCAAAGTGAACAAAAATTCGCAATTTTTGTAAATTACGATAGTAATTTCGGATAATTATTTTGAGTATATGAGAGCTCTAATCTGTTATTATTTTGAACTTCTGAGCTCGTAATAATTATGCCTTGGTTATTAAACCGAAGTCCTTGAAATTTGATTAATTTCAGTAATCACTTCGTAGTTATTGTTAGGCCACGGGTGGCTTGGTTCTTTAACGCAACAATAGCTGGAAAAACGTTTCTTTTCCCTTCAAAACAAATGATAATACGCCCATTGCAATTTCCTATCAACAACACGCCGGAAACAATTTCGGCACCTACTCGTACTCTTTTGTTATTTCCCCCCAGACCGAATCAACCTTAAGGCGCATACCCGAGCCAATAATGACAGCGTTACCTATTTTATCATATTTTTACGTTTATCATAGGAATTTTTAACGTACGTTCAGTTTGTGGTATCCATTATAAGCTATTTTTAATACCTCTGTAATAATTTTATCTCATATAGTTTAGGAGGAGATGCGAAAGAGTTTGGTGGCCAAAAAGCGCAATTTCGTATCTCTGTCTAAGCTTTACAAAATGAAACTATTACAGAGGCATTTATAAATAACTTATAATAGATACCACAAACGGAACGAAGGATTTTTAAAACTTGCTGCGTTTAACGTAATAATAATATGTAATAGTTGGGGACGTCATTTTCACTGGTGTATGTGCCTTAAAGCCGTCACATTTCACATCAATATGAGGTGAGACAGTGTGTTTCTTAGAGATGAGAAAATTATGATGATATTTGGCTGTATCACTATATCAATATTGGCGATTGTTTTAAAAAGTAAACCGACTTTAATTTATGGTTTTGTTCATCAACATTGTCTAGGGATATTCCATTTCGAAATGATTTGCTTACAAACTCTTTGCTTTTTAGAAAAAGTTTATACATGGAATTAAACCTCTTTTGTTCTCTTTTCAAAATTTGTAAAAGGAATAAAAATAGAACGCATTTAACAAAAGATAGAATGGGGACTACGATCTAGATAAAACAACGTTAATTTTGCCTAAGATTAATTTACTTTTATTTAATTAACAATAAGTGCTATCTAAGTAATTTTTAATTTTAACGGTACTTGTGATATTTCTTATGACATGGAAAGTCGACATTTAAGCAGAGAAGTAATGATAAGAGCGATAGGCATGTTAGAAGCCGGTGCTATCCAACGCGTGGTTGCCAATATCCTAAACACCAATAAAACGTAATTTCTCGATTGTGGTCACGTTTTCGTATTACTGGGGATGTAAGAGAGCGCCACACTGGAAAAAAAACGAGTAACCACACCTAGACAGGATCGTTTTCTCCAAAATTCCGCCAGGAGGTAACCCAATCTCACAGCAAGCAGCTAGTGCAAAGGCTTCAGTTAGACCACCAGCTGTCAGTCAGCGACCAAACCGTCAGAAGAAGGCTACATGAAGTCGATCTTCATTCTCGTAGGCCGCTTCGTGTGCCAGCTCTACGACGAGGCAATCGCGGAAGGCGACTACTTTGGACTCAAGAACATTTGTTATGGAACAATGGCCAATGGACCATGGTTCTCTTTACTGATGAGTCTCGGTTTGGATTCCACCCCGATTCACGAAGAACACGTGTTTGGAGAGTTCCAGGCAGAGAAAGTCGTCTCCAGCAGCCACAAGAGGTCCATTCGTACCGAGGTGGGACAATCATGGTTTGGGCGGGAATTCGTATTGGCGCGCGAACCGAGCTCATTTGGATAAGAGGCAGCCTGACGGCACTAAAATACCGGAACGAGATCGTAGAACCTGTGATCATCCCTCATAGAGTTCAAATTGGCCAGGAATTTCAGCTCATGCATGATAATGCCCCTCCACACACGGCGCGTTTAGTGTCAGCTGCCCTTCAGGAACATGATGTCGCGGTTTTAGACTGGCCTGCACAGTCACCCGACTTAAACCCAATTGAACAAGCTTGGGACATGTTGCAGCGAAGGGCTTTCAGCAATTTGCCGTCGAATTTGACCACAGAAGAACAATTTTTTGCCATTTAAAAAGAACATGGGATCGCATACCCCAGCGAGACTTTGACAACCTCATTTTGAGTATGAATAACCGGTGCAGATGTGTTATGAACGTCAGGGGAGGCAACACCGATTATTAAATTGTTAAAAAAGATAATTTTATAAAGTTATGGCAACGTAAAAATAGTTTAAACACAATTTACCGAACTTTGTAAATTTTCAAATTTTTCGTAATTTTGTTCCCACTTAAATTTTTACTAAAAATTTATATCAAACAGTTGTGTTTTATTATTATTAATAAACAATACAGAATAAAGATTTTTGCCATACCTCTTTTCTAAGGAAATTATTTTCATTTATTGTAAAAATCAACAAAATGTTAAATATCCCTAGACAATGTTGATGTGTGTAGATGCCTTATTTAGAAGTGGACCAAAGTGAAATGGGACACGGGAAGCACCACCAAATAAAAAAAAGAATCATCAACATGTCGGTTAACCCAGTCGAAAGTTCTGTCCAGTCGAGGTAACAAACACAAAAGAGAAAATACAGTCGAATTGAGAACCTACTCCTTTTTGTCGGTTAAAAACAGAGACTGCGATAAAAAAAAAGAAATAAACCTCATCGTTTATTTACGGTTCAGCTCAAAGAAAAGAAAAGCAGCTAGAAGAAAAGAAACAAACGACCGATGATACAAGACTCTTCAATTGACAATCGTACAACCAGGGACTAAATGCAAGATATTAAAATAATCTTAAAATTGTATGAAAGAAACGATAAAATAATTGACTTGAAGCTTTGTGTCCGTCAATAGAGTCCAAAGCGAGCGACGACGGTCGATCGTTTTGTGTGGCAAATGGCAATAGGTAAAATTATCTGGAGTTGAACAGAGAATAGATAAATTTCCTCAGATAAGACACGACCTCTAAAGAATGTAAACATTCCACAGTTTACAGCTTTGTACCGATAAACGTGTTTCCGTTTGTTAGTTTGGTTGCACGTTTTATTAGTATGTTAATGTAACACTAGCTAACGTTTGAGTTCTAAACAAAAAGGCTGTCGGCTATCCTATAAAAACTTTGGAACCTATCTGTTCAAAGAAATATCAATAGACTCCGCTAAGCCGTTGAGTTGAGCGTTGGTGCAGCGCCTGACCTCTCACTGGTCGTGTCAGCCATCCTTGTGGAGGAAGAGAGACTGCATGCTAACGCACTCACTTGTGCACTATTATAATATGTCCTGCGCACATGGCTAGTTGAGGCCGGCCGACTCCATACCATAGGTTCTGTGTTGAAAGAAAACTGCACCACAAATCATGGCAATTTTCCATTTAAGTTCTTTATACATCTTTTGCTTGCAGTATTTTAGACAAGAACCCTGGATCTGTAAGACGCACCTACTACCCGCAGCTGCTAAATATAGCTTTTGTGGTACGCCCACATTTACTTAGAACGGGATAGAGCCAAGCCATCAGACAATGTTTAATCGAGTCGAATCAAAATGCGGACGAGAGGTCTACCAACTCGTTTAATCATTGGCGATAAAATAATCAGCTTTGACAGTTTCCCCCGGATACTTCCCAAACAAATTTAAGTACCGATTTGGCATAGACTTCTGAGAAATTTGAGTGTTGGGCACGTCTCTACCAGCGATAACCTTGAGGGAAATCTTACAAGAGTTTTTGTGCCTACGTCAGCGTCGGGTCACGTTCGCGTCTTAGCGAAGCCTTACACAAATTATTGAAGTACGCTTACGAAATTTTGAAGGTGCTTAACAAAATTGGGACAATAAGAACGATGCTACACTTAGTTGGTGTATGATATTCGTTTGTTGTTGATATTAAATGTGTTTTCATAGCATCTCGTGGTTCAAAGTCAAAGTCAAAGTCAAATCGTTTATTTCTTTAGACTTACAAAATAAGTACTCAGACAAGTCAAATTTTTACTATATAAACAGCTTGATAAATAGTTATTCTTATCAACCCGCACAGTTCCGCTACACAACCTTATTTACCTTTTATGTTACGTGTTACTTTAGCTGGATTTATATAATTTCAGCCTGATCTGTCATGAAGAGTAGTTGTGTCTTCATTGGGTCACTTATATTAAATGAAACATGTATAATTATAAATACATTCCTGATAAAAAGAAGTTGGATGTTTTTTACAATAGCATTTTATTTGGAGATTGCTGCTACAACTCAGTATGATACTAATTAAATCACACAAGATGATTATAGGATAGGCTAATTTGATGTAACTAAATAGTTTTTAGAAACAGATCTATCACAAGGGAAAAAACCTATTTGTTTCGTGGAAGCAGGTAATGAGTTTGATCCTTCGCGTGTGGGACCGGTCCAGAACCGGTTCGCGCGAATCATGCAATCCACGGTTATGCGCGGCAGCTTGGCGCACTGCGAATTTGGACCTCATTCCACCCAATGTAGTTAATGAATTTAGACTGCAGATGAACAAATGGCTCTACATTGGTTGCTTTATTGCGGAGTGGTAGAGTAGTGAATATCCAGAGTATGAATTCACGTATAACGCATACGCATACGACAGAGTACATACAGAGACAGAAAATTGCTCCTTTTTACTGAAACCGTAGCAAAATGATGTAGCACTTCAACAAATGATACGAGTAATAAGTAATAAGTAATATAATGATACGATACTCGTATTTATGTGCTGCCTAAATCTTAAGTCGGTTATTAGGGCCAAAGGACTGTTTTAATTGTATTCTTCGGGTGAATGACACTTAATCAAGGCACTGTAGCCAGCCACCACCTCTATGTTTTTTTTTATTCGATAGGCTAAAGCTTCGTTTGACCACAATCTTATCTGATGCCCTGATGGTAAGTGACGATATGGCCGACGACGGTGTATGACTAAGATCTAGAATAGACCTATTCACTCTTCTCTTAAAGAGATCCACGTAGAAACTACTAGAAAAACAGTAGCAGGCAGTGAGTTCTATTCCTTTGCGAATGATGAAGTTAGAATAATGGGTGATAGAGGGTGTTACAAATGCGTAATTGTCTTTATAGCTTCTTTTAGCAACAAGGGGCTACTCTAGCTAGTGATAACTAGGAAAGGATTTTAGGCGAAATAAGTGATATTTGTTAGATAAGGATTAGTTTAAAGCACTAGACGAAATATGAATGGAGAATAAAACGAGCCTGTAAACTGATGTCTTATCATCACATTGGAATTCGCGATGAAACGTCTCACTACGTAATGGGAATATTTCGTTTTATTCCCCGTTGTGAAGTAAGACTTTGTAAAAAAAAATGGCCGGCCCACTGCCACTTCAGCTTGCTAATTCTTTGAGCTATAACGATAACTTAGGTTCTCTGTCGGATGTATTCGTTACGAATTCTATCCTTCAGAGAGACTCCGAGCATAGCTCTTTCCATAGCTCGCTGAGCGACTTTTAACTGGTGGACCAGCCCTATGGTGAGTGTCCACGTCTCAGCTCCGTAGGTCATGACTGGTAGGACGCACTGATTGAAAACTTTCGTTTTCAAGCATTGCGGTATGGATGACGAGAAGACTCGACGTAGCTTTCCAAACGCATTATGAATTTTTAATTAATTATGAATGCAATAATGTAAATATAATAATAATAATAATGTTGAACAATTCACACAGCATTATCTAGCCCCAAATATAGCTTTTCACAGCGTCCTTTTGTCTAGAAGATTCAGGTATTACCTTGAGGAAATCCATAGCAAAATATAAGGATACAAATGTTTAGTTACAATTTAATTTGGTCCAGTTCTTACAATGGGATCCATGAAAATCCATGAAAAAACTATCTCATCTATATCCATATACTCATCTATATACTCATCAGATGTACGCGGAATAGTTACTAAATATTTAGTATCCTAATATTTTAGTAAATCAAAACGAACACTCTGGCTGTGACAAGGTGACCTTTAAAAGCGTTTATAAGCTATCAAAGGTCACGCCTAAAAGTAGCAGCGAAGGATCCGGGATTTAATAACAAATTGTAAGCATCTGCCCGCATTTTACGAGCTTGTGCGATCGGGTGAAATGTGGGATTCTGTTTCAATAAAAAAATACTTACGACGATGTGTTATATACATAGATTTCAACGCGCAGTTATTTCGTTAGGTCTCGTTCACAGAAAGATGAAATTATTTCAACAACTACATCATTAAGGTAGGTATGTAATTTTTCACTTTCGCAATATTTTAACATAATTAATGTTTTTTAATCGGATATTTATACTAACAAAAGGTACATACGCGATAAATACCCAATAAATATTCATTAATTATGGTTGTTTTTTAATAGATATTGAAATAATGTAATGATAAAAAATTATTTTATGTCGCCAAAGGTTGTTTGGAATATAATCTCTCTTGAACGATAAGACCGCAAATCAGCGCCGTTATAGCCTCGGCTTGTAGCGGCAAAATGCTGAGACAGGGACCTTTTTGGCCCCTTATACATATAACATAAACATTTACATGTTTCTGATTCTATATGTAATGTACTACTTTCATTGACTCTTTTATGCAATTTTTTTGTTCTTATTCTTTATCTTATGGCTGTAATTTGTATATATAATGTGTCGTGTTAAGTGTGTTATGTAATGGCTCCAAATAAATGTATTTTCTTTCTTTCTTTCTTTCATTCACTGTGAATTGGTGCAACCCAAGACATCAACTCAAAGGTATCAGATATGCGTGAAGTACTTTCCCTTCTCAGGTCGCGGCCTCGTTAGCCCGCGATAATTGCCCACTTCCGAGGTGCTCTACACGAGCTAATTAGAAGGTACGAGCAGCTGAGGTATAGTAGCCGCCAAACATCTTGGCCAGTGGCGGGCGTGAGAAAGGGAAGTTTGCGCAGGTACAATCACCATCATCATTATCCGCAGCCTGGCTTCACCCACTGCTGGGTATAGGCCTCCAAACTATTGACACTCCACACGGTCCTGCGCTAATCTCATCCCGGTTCGTCCCGCAATGTCTATCACGCATATCGCACAAATATTGTAATCCTGAAAGTTTGGAAATTCAGATGTATGGATGGATGTTTGTTACCTCTTCACGTCATAACGACTTTTTTTATTGATGAGGTTAAGCGTTTGGCCACCAACTCTATTTAAGAAAGCGAAGGTGCGGCCTAAGTTGGAGCACGCTTTTCCAGAAGGAACTTATTTACCCTGGATTTGAATACTCTAAGATTGTACTCTAATGGGAAAACAGATGCAGGAAGCATACCACTCTTTGGCTGTGGATATTATAAAAATAGAACAGAACTTTTTGGTTCGACACTGTGGTATGTCGACCAGGACCATGATTGGTATGATTTTCTGCGTCTGCTGGTCCTATGGTGGAAGGGAGAAGATGGGATAAGGTCGTGCAATGCTTTGCACAATCTGCAAAGTGGTACTTGAAGAACACTAATAGTCTGGCAACGCGGCTTCTGATATCGAGACTTAGGCTTAGTAGGCTAGACTCTGCAGGCGAATGAACTGCAAGGGTTTTTTAATTCGTCGGAAAAGCCGTCGGATTCGATATTAGAAACTTTTGCTAAATAAAAATAGCGTTCTAAAGTTCCGTGAGTATAGAATTAAAATAAAAATCTGAAGTTTTAGCTTCGGAAACGAATCGAATGAATTAAAATCCCCCTGACGATCGGACTGTATAATTTGCATGGATGTAGCTCTGAGCCTGGAATTAAACAAAGGCTATATTATGTATGTATAAACGGGAACTGTTATATTTGTCCAATATAACAGTTCCCATGGGATAGAAATAACCTTCAAACTTTTTAATAGAAACCTCGAGTGCGAAACCACGACCAAAAACTAGTAGGTACCTAATTAATATGCCGCCGACAATAGCAGGCAAATCAGGTACACCTTCTACAAGTTACTAAAACTGTGCAACTCAAGTATACACTACACGCGAGCAAAGCTGTGGAGAATATTTATAATAATTGTTTTGAAATAACTAAAAACAGAGTTCAAATTCCTTAATTTGCACTGTCATTTAAAGTTTTACTCGACAAATACGAAACGGGAACAAGTTTTTATTGGACCATCTCGGAATCGAATAGACATTTGATCACAGGTGCATGTTCAAATACATTTATGTTGGGTATTTGGGATGCAACATTACTGTAATTTCTTCTGCCGATGGCTTTGCAAGCGTTATTCTCCTATAAAAAGCGCAACAAAACTATCTATAACTATTCATATCCATTTTTACTCAAAATTTAACAGGCTTAAAGTTTCTACGTTCCTTCACTAAATGAAGCGACAGAAATCAAAATTGACATTTTATTTTCATGTCTCAATTTAAAAAATTTGACCGTTTTTTAAAGTTCATACTTAATTATTTTTTTTACCCAAATAAAGTTTTTTTTTTTCATTTTAGTATATTTGTATGTATATTTAGTTTTAAGGAGAAGTATCAAAGTATCGCCTACGAAATAGTGATTGTGAAAATCAACCTTGCCAGATAAATTCAGTTGCCACACGGTAAAACCGTTTTGTGTAGACGCGCAAATATCCATAGTAAACCATCTTATTTGTTCTCTCTGTTATCATATCACTTGTATCAGATCGTGGATGTTGGCTTTTAGAATGTCTGGGGCAGACATATCACTGAAATTTAATCTTTAAGATCAATTGTTCTTTCAATTAAGGAAACAGTACAATATTCAGGGGCTGGGTGCAAATATCATGGTGGGTATCATCACAGGGCAACACTTGAATAACCCTTGATTATCAATACTATTCCATGTAAAATTATATAAACGTAAAAAAGGTATTTTATTTATAAACTCTAATAGATAAAGATTCAACAATTACAACTAGACAAACAACAATTACCTACTTGCCTTAATCTAAGGTCAAAAAACTAAGGCAAAAACATTTAGAGAAAATCCCTTTGGACTCTGAAAAAGTGCTCCCATTTATAAAGTAGAAAAACAAAGCTTCTATTTAAACGAAATCAACTTTAGATTTAAATGGCCAATTAATTTTATGGGCATCGTCAGTACGCTCTTTTAAGCTGGCCCTATTTTATTTGTTTTCAGAGTTCACAGTCCTTCAAATAAACTATTAGGATAGCAATTTTTTATTCGAAACATCAAAGTCATTCACAGCAAAGCAAATCCTTCAGGATCAAGTTGAAGTAACATGGCACAGTACAGAACTACCTCTAGAGTCATGTTAAGGGGAGCTTTACCTTCCCATTTAAACAGCGACTATACAAGCAGCTGCTGTACACGGGCGTACGAAACCGAAAGGGAGTGATTCTGGACATTGAGGGGCTCAACTTTGGTTGTACAACTTGAGCCTGAGCCATCGTCGCCACCGACCGTCGGTGTATAAGAGCCCCTATTCAACTTTATTTTTATGCTTCTTTTTTGAGTAAGTACCTCCTTACTCTTTCGTGTAGAGATAAATTATCAAAAAAAATTCGTTAGACCTCTTAAAAGAGGTACTATGCAAAAACTGTGATGGCTTCCTCAAAATAGGGAAATGTTTGTCCACCAAACCTCCGAATAATTCGCTCCATATGGGGCAAATTACACCAGAATTCCTTCAGTTCGAAACAAACAAACTGTTACATAATAAACAGTTTAGTTAGTAGGTGAGCCACTCGCATTAAAACGTGCGGTTATTTATCGCTTAACAACAATTAACTATTAAAACTTGACAGACACGGCACGAGCCGCGAGAATGGACACGTTATCTTTGTGTAAGCAAGTAGATAGGTACCCATAGTTTTACTTACATACATTATGTGTAATTATAATGTACAGTAGTCGTACATACACACAGAGTGTTCCATTCTTAAGCCGGAAGAAGCTCAACTTGGCGGGGCTGAAGTGTCTCACTTAGGCATCTACCCCATTCACACCCACAGAAAAGCTAAAACGAAGCTGTCAGTCACTAAACGTCCTGCTCCTAGGTATACTTCAAGCTGGGCTGGTTATGCCTAATGCCTACTTAGGCAGGGGGATAATGCACAATACACTCCTATGCGAGATGTCCGTGCAGATCTTACTTCCCCTACTCAGAATTAGAAGGTAAACTTCAACATCTACTCTTTACCGTGTACTGACGGCACTGTACGTGTCACACAACGAAAGTTCGTGTAGTCAGTAGGTATCACGGGGAAAGAAGGCGCTTGCAACGAGACGGATTTTTGACGGCTCGCTTCGAATGGTAGGTAGGTACATTACGCTTCGTGAATCGGTCAGTCAGTACCCGGTTTTATGGGTTTTATGAATAGAGCGGTATCACGTTGCGCAGTAGATAAGTATTTTTGATTGCTTTGATTTGTTTCTCGTTTCTACGAGGAATAAAATTAATGCAAAAGTAATTTGCCGCAAATCGTATAACCAATTGGTTAGATTTTCTAACCCCCGAATATTCAAACGCAACTCAGATTTAAGTACGTCTCAAGTCCCAATATTTTGACAGAGATTCATGAAAATCTGACATCAATCATTAAAGACGTGCCTTAATCTGATAAGCGTTTAGTATTCGGAGGTAAGATGGGAACAACATTATATAGACTAGACTTTTATACTATAGACGAGATTAGTTCTTAGATGAAAATAATGGTGTTATATACCTAGTAGGTATACCTATACCTACTAGGTACTACCTACGTTGTAGATACCGACTGCATTGTTGTCGTCTCTTATTGAATTTCTGCGTGAAGTCTGAGTGGAAGAAAACGTGCTTAGACTATGGTTAGCGAAGACAGGAAACCCATAGGTGCTAAACGAACATATATCTTCGTTCGTGTACTATGAAGGTTAAAAATACCTACCTACAGTACCTACCTTTGGACGTCAGTTCGAATTACTTTTTCCTCTTGTAGGAAGAAAACAGATCTTATCTACATACCGACGCAGTTTTAGAAAATCTAAAATATCTCTTTATTTCCGTCTCAGGAGTTTCATTTTAAGAATTAGTACATTTATTATTTATGGAAATAAAGATATTTTGATTCTTGATATATCTCATCTATGAAATGTGAATGGAAATTACTACATATCCCCGCCGCGTCTGCTGCCAGAAAGCGATAAACTTAAAAACTACCAAACGCAATTTCATACGGTTTTTTTTCACCAAAATGGATGGATTGAATTATGAGAAACGTTTTGGTGCGTATATTCATTCGATTTTTTGTTATTTGGCTGAAGTATGACGACAATGTCTTACGGATGAAAGCAGGTTAACTACGAACCTTATGTGTGTTAGATCGGAAGAACACTAAGATTTCATACCTTAAGTGAGGATTGATAGCTTTTGAGGTAGTAAAATATTGTTGAAGATTTCGGAAAAAGCCATGCCAACTGAGATCTTTGCCGCGCCTTAAACCTATGTGTAGTTATAGTTATATGAAAACAATGTACCTATGAAATTACAGGTACCTTTTACAGAATTCATCCATATAAAATGATTTAATAAACTGTGACTATTCTATGGCAAGATAAGCGTTTAGTATATGGCTGTGTGGTGCCGGCCTAGAATAGCACCACCCCATTTCTTCCCGTGGGTGTCGTAAGAGGCGACTAAGGGACATAAACCGGAGGGCGGGCAGCAGCGCCTCCCGTAGACCGATAATATCACCGAACTGCGATCCCCAACCCGCATGCCCAGCGTGGGGATTATGGGCACTACCCCCCCAATGATTGCACACGCCAAAAAGTGGCCCCTAGTTCCCGGCCGCCTCGCTATTCCTGGCCATGGTAGCGGCCATGGTAACGGCGGGGCAGGGGGTGCTAAGAATCCCCGGGCTACGGCAGGCTACCGATCATTACTTAAAAACTTGACCCTGGCTACGTTTAACGGACGCACTCTGAGGCTTGATCACCATCTAGCGCAGTTGGAAGTGGAGTTAGAGAACATTAAATGGCATGTTCTGGGGTTATGTGAAGTCCGTAAAGAGGGGGAGGACACCGTAACCTTAGACTCGGGCCATCTTCTCTACTTTCGCGAGGGTGATAAAACATCCCAGGGTGGCGTAGGCTTCCTCGTCAACAAGGCCCTCTCTAACAACGTTCAGGAAATCTCCAGTGTGTCGACCAGGGTAGCGTACCTGATCCTTCGGCTGTCCAAGCGGTACAGCTTGAAGGTAATTCAGGTTTACGCACCGATCTCGGCACACTCGGATGATGAAGTGGAGGATATGTACGAAGACATATCCAAAGCCTTACATAACACCACCAAGGCTCACTTCAACGTTGTTATGGGGGACTTTAACGGCAAGGTGGGAATCCGGACTGGCAACGAATCCCGAATAGGCTCGCATGGTTATGGAGTTAGGAATCACAGGGGGCAAATGCTTGTCAACTTCCTTGAGAAGGAGGGGCTGTTCTTAATGAACTCTTTCTTTAAGAAACCGCCCCAGAGGAAGTGGACGTGGCGAAGCCCCGACACTGTGACTAAAAATGAGATCGACTTCATCATGACGGATAGCAAGCACATATTCAGAGATGTCTCAGTGATCAACAGGTTTAATACCGGATCTGAGCACCGACTGCTCCGAGGCTCTCTGAATATCAACTTAAAGCTTGAAAGAAACCGTCTGATGAAGTCCACGCTCCGACCTAATCCAATCCAGATCATGGCGGGCACCGAGAAGTTCCAGCAGCTTCTCGGGAATAGATTCATTGCCTTGGATCCCACTGATGACGCTGACGAGACCCTACACAATCTGGTCGAAACGTTGAGGAACGAGGGCATCAGATTCTGCCAAAAGCAGCGTACTGGCAAGAAATCCAAACTCTCGGATGAGACTCTCGGGCTGATGGCAAAAAGACGGGAAACCAACCAAGCGACTTCTTCAGACAGGTCAGACCTGAACAAGCGAATTGCGAAGATGGTACGGCGCGACCTTCGGAGCTCCAACACACGCCTCATTGAAGAGGCAATAGAGCGAAACCGAGGGTCCAAAGTATTCACTCAGCAGCTTGGCAGGAGCTTAAACGCACGATGGGAGGACCGTTTTGTCGAAGCTGGAGATATCCGCCGAGATAGAGGATTTCTATGGCCGATTATACGCTGCACATGCCCCTCGTCCCCAACGAGTCGACCACGATTCAAGAGCCACCCTGACACGCCACTATACCGACGAACTGCCAGACATCAGTCAAGACGAGATTGTGCTAGCTCTGAGGCAGCTTAGAAATGGAAAAGCCCCCGGTGAGGACGGCATAACATCAGAGCTTTTAAAAGCCGGAGGAGCCCCTGTTATACAGGAACTACAGAAACTCTTCTACGCCGTCTTTCACAGTGGGAGAACTCCAAAGGCGTGGAGCGGGAGTTTGGTGGTGCTCTTTTTTAAGAAGGGAGATAAAACCATCCTTAAAAACTACAGACCCATCTCACTCCTGAGCCACGTCTATAAGCTGTTCTCACGAGTGATCACGAACCGTCTCGCCAGGAGACTCGACGAGTTCCAGCCACCGGAACAGGCCGGGTTTCGCGGAGGATATGGCACCATAGACAACATACACACAGTGAGGCAGATTATACAGAAGTCCGAAGAGTATAATCAGCCCCTGTGTCTGGCCTTTGTGGACTATGAGAAGGCCTTTGACTCTGTCGAAACCTGGGCTGTTCTGGAATCCTTACAGCGATGCCAAGTAGACTATCGTTATATCGAGGTGCTGAGATGTCTCTACGACGCCGCGACCATGAGTGTCCAAGTACAGGACCAGCAGTCCAAACCCATCCAACTGCGCAGAGGAGTGAGGCAGGGGGATGTTATATCCCCGAAACTGCTCACGAGTGCCTTGGAAGATATGTTTAAGACACTGGACTGGAAAGGTAAGGGCATCAACATAAACGGCGATTACATCTCACACCTTCGATTCGCTGATGACATAGTCGTAATGGCGGAGTCGTTGGAGGAGCTAAACCAGATGCTGGACGGCCTAGCTTTAGCCTCACGATGCATCGGTCTCGGCATGAATTTGGATAAAACCAAAATCATGATCAATGGCCTCATTGATCCGGGACCGGTCGTCGTACATGGCCACCCTCTCGAAATTGTTTCCGAGTACACTTACCTTGGACAAATTCTGCAGTTGGGTAAAAACAATTTTGAGAAGGAGGCCAAGAGGAGGATTCAGCTAGGCTGGGCAGCGTTTGGAAAGCTACGTCGAGTCTTCTCGTCATCCATACCGCAATGCTTGAAAACGAAAGTTTTCAATCAGTGCGTCCTACCCGTCATGACCTACGGAGCTGAGACGTGGACACTCACGATAGGGCTGGTCCACCAGTTTAAAGTCGCTCAGCGAGCTATGGAAAGAGCTATGCTCGGAGTCTCTCTGAAGGATAGGATTCGTAACGAATACATCCGACAGAGAACCAAAGTTATCGACATAGCTCAAAGAATTAGCAAACTGAAGTGGCAGTGGGCCGGCCATATCTCGCGAAGAACCGATAACCGCTGGGGTAAACGAGTTCTTGAGTGGAGACCGCGACTCGGCAAACGTAGTGTAGGACGCCCTCCGGCCAGGTGGGATGACGATCTGCGAAAGACTGCAGGCAGATGCTGGATGCGTCAAGCTGAAGACAGGGCGCTATGGCGCTCATTAGGGGAGGCCTATGTCCAGCAGTGGACTAATATAGGCTGATGATGATGATGATTCTATGGCAATGAATGTCTTTAACTAGTGCCGCGTCGATGGCCATATTCACTAAAAAACTGAAGGGAATTCTAGTGGACAGGGCCTACTCTATAGTGTAGAAGAATTCTTAGGAGACAAACTCGAGGACGCCGATATCGTTGATCCAAACTTAAAATAAAAATAAAATATTTAAATATAATAAGAAAATGTAACACTTACTTTTGGTAAGAAATATTATTATGTAGGTACTTAGTGTAAACTATTTTTGTACAATAAGTTGTATAGCATATATCTATAATGTGTTTGACTTGTAAGATTTTTTTCTTATCAATAAATAACTGAAACTGAAACTGAAACTGTTAGACTCATGGGGGAGAAGTATTCCTGTGATATGCTTGCCTGTATAACTAAGTATAAAAGAAAGTAAACTTAGTTGTTTTAATATTTTTTGACACAGAAAATTACGAATAAGGATAGCAAACAAATAAGAACTGGTATTTACAATTTAAAAAGTCTAACTGCAGAATGTTGCCAACAATGCAATACAGAGTTGTTGATACTCATTGCCTAAGTTATGCATTATTATGCATTACTTAGGCAATATTTTTATATATTTTTTAATCCTTCAAGGTTTTCCTTTGTAAACTTGATTATTATTTTTCTCTATTGTTAAATACATAATAACATACATATATGTATAATAATTATGTAATAAGTATGTCCGCCGGCGCGATGGGTTGACGACATCCGAAAGACCGTGGGCTACACCTGGCCCAGACTGGCGCAGGACCGAGGCGAATGGCATAAGCATAGAGAGGCCTATGCCCAGCAGTGGGTCGCAAAGGGCTGATGATGATGATGATGATGAAGTATGTATTGAGTAAATTTGTATGGCAGATTTGCTGGCAGATCACAGTGCTCTAATCTATGTCTGAACATCCCTGTAATACCTGTGGTTCACAAATGAATAAATGATTTGAATTGAACAATCTAGAGAGGTAGCTCCAAAAATCCTAATTATATTATAGTAAGGCCGCAGCTTCTCAAACAAACAACTGACTATGCCAAATAATTTATTATTTGGCTTAGTCAGTTAGTTCAGCTTATTTAATAATCTGAAGAAGACATGAAAAACCTACTTGCGCCACCATACTTGAGTAAAGTTTTAATAAAAAGAGTGAACCTTTCAAATCATGTGGCCATAAGGTACTTAATTTGTCAATTACAAGGACTTCCATTGATTAATTATTCTCTAGACTTGAATGCAAGTTTCAAAGTTCATAATATGTTGGTCATTGGTAAACAATTCAACATAATTCTTTATTACCCATCCATTGTTTTATGGTTTATTGATTTGGAAGCAGCAAGCCATTCTACCATTATGGACATCAAAACAATAATTTGCCCTCAAATAATATTATTATAGTGCTATAATGAACAAGTACCTATACATATAGATATTTTCAACACTGCTATCTAATAATGTCAGTAGTTGAAAAATATTGATGGCAGTTCATTTAAACGCTAGCTATTATAAGATAACTGGATAGTCACACTATTTATAGCATCAACAAATCTTTAGATTGCTACAACTAAGTTATGATGTCTATCTGACCCAAACTATTAAACAATTTTATTTTTATTTATTTATTTACAGTTGGTATGTTTATTGTTGATTCCTTTACCTACAGGTTCATGTAATGATGAGAAAGGATGGAATATATGTGGAGGTAGATGCTTTCAAATAACAGTTATAAATATAATGCAATTTCATGTGTGTATGCGTTAGGCATCGTTGATTTTAACTTCGACTGGTATGGTAAACCTTCTTGACCACTTTTAAGGACAACTTTCATTATCTGGCCTTGTGGTACGGTACTTGTCTCAAAGTTTAAAACTAAATGAACATGAAGAAATACTCACAGCCATCACCATTTCGAAGGGAAACTTGTGGACCCTCACGGGAGACGCGTATTCCTGGACCATTTTCACAGCTTCACAAAACAATAAAACAAAAAGTTTATGTACAAGGATTACGAAATCCTTAGAAGTTGGAATGTATTACACAATAAACATGCTGTTCGGCCTTTTACTACAGTTATCTTTCATCGATAATATTATTGAGAGTCAAAATAAGAAAGAAATGCGCGATGTCGTGAACTTGAAACAAATCTCTCAGCGCGAGCGAAATGAACAAAATGCAAAAAGGAATGTTTGATGCGAAGCTAGCTATAAATCAGTGAAATTGACAGTGAGCTGACTGACATTTGACATCTGTGGTGCCATAACTTGTTCGGATATTTTCACTACACACTTAGAAATTCTTGTTTTCTTATTGATGAATTGATCATCCAAGCTTTTTAAAAATCTTTAGTGTTTAAGCCGTACGTAAATAGTCATGTTTGTATGTTTTAGCGCTTCGGAGAAAGACTGCCGCACTGCTAAAATAAGTAAAATAAAAATATAAAATTACAAAAAACGCCATTTTTGCAGATCATTTCCACGTCGCCCGGAACTTGCAGCTGTCTTCAAGACAGTGAGTAAGCGAGAGCGAGCCGTCCGTCCGTCGTCTTGTCGAAGCTCGAATGTCGGCTTCTATCAACTAAATTAATCTTCCAAAGAGTAAAGTATTTTTCTTAATTCGAAAAGCGAAGCAAAATTGATCCAAAATTGTGCGCGTACGTGCCCGATGTCTAGTGCTGAAGTCGCCGATAATTCCGTTGACCCCCCGGCGAAAAAGCGGAAACTGAACACAGGAGAGGCACGTTCCAACAACTCGGCAATGGCGAACAATGGGACGCGCGTGGAGAACGAAATCGATGAGAGTCTGTACTCGAGGCAGCTGTACGTCCTCGGGCACGATGCGATGCGACGGATGGCCAGCTCCGACGTGCTGATCTCTGGGCTGGGCGGGCTCGGCGTCGAGGTCGCCAAGAACGTCATCCTCGGCGGAGTCAAGTCCGTTACGCTGCACGACGACAAAGTCTGTTCTATCTCGGACTTGTCGTCTCAATTCTATCTGTCGGAGAGTCAGATCGGCAAGAACAGGGCCGAGGCTTCCTTCCAACAGCTGTCGGAGCTGAACCGCTACGTGCCGACGACGGCGTACACGGGGCCTCTGACGGAGGACTTCCTGAAGAAGTTCCGAGTGGTGGTGCTGACGGGCGCGTCGAAGGCCGAGCAGGCGCGCGTGGCGGAGCTCACTCACGCGCACAACATCGCGCTGGTGATCGCCGACACAAGAGGACTCTTCTCGCAGGTGTTCTGTGACTTTGGGCCAGAGTTCAAAGTTGTGGATGTCACCGGAGAGAACCCCGTGTCGGCCATGATCGCCGACATCACGCACGAGGCCGAAGCTGTAGTGACGTGCCTGGATGATACTCGACACGGATTGGAAGATGGAGACCATGTCACATTCAGCGAGGTTAGCATTGCACAATATTGTGCAAATCATAATTATTTTCTGATCACAGCATGAATCAGGTTGGAGGCGATGTTGTTGTGACAACAAAGATGTGATGAATCATAGATTAATGTTTGGATGACCTGCCAACTCCTGGCTAATGAACTGCAATGAACTTGACTTTGAGATGTTTGCTGTTGAATGAAATTATGTGCTAGTAGCAGATCCCTTAGAATCTTTTTTTATTGCAAGAATATTAATTATTCTCATGATTTTAATCTTTAAAACAATTATACCTTTCTTTGAACAGGTCCAAGGAATGACAGAACTGAATGGTTGTGAGCCCCGCAAGATCAAAGTCTTGGGACCTTACACATTCAGCATCGGAGACACCTCCTCCTTCTCCGAGTATGTCCGTGGAGGCATCGTAGCTCAAGTCAAGATGCCCAAGAAGCTGGCCTTCAAACCTTTTAGTGAATCTATAAAATCTCCTGAGTTTGTGATAACTGACTTTGGAAAGTTTGACTACCCTCAGCAGCTTCATGTAGGGTTCGCAGCCCTGCACAAGTTCCAGGAGGCTGAAGGTCGTTTACCGAAGCCGTGGTGTGTTGATGATGCGACCAAGTTCTTAGAGCTAGTTAAGGTGGCCAAAGCTGAACTTGGAGTAGAGGATGACATTAATGAAGAACTTCTTGCGGTTTTCTGTAAGGTAAACATTTTTTTTATGACATTACACCAATATTGTTACTTGTACAGGAAGGTATTAAGCTGATGTGTGTATAATACTTGTATCTTATTCCTGGTTAGTACACTTTCAATTATTTACCAGTCTATTTTGGAAAGAGCACTGTGGGATCATTGCTCTTAAATACACCAATCTTGCAGGGATATTTTAATTGTCGGATAGGCCGTCAGATTCAATATCGGAATCTTTTGACAAATCAAACTAGCCTTCTAGAGTTCTGTCGGAATAGAATTCAAGTTGAATCTGACGTTTTCACTTTACCAAATAAATTAAAATACCCCTGCAGGCCAAGTATTGTTTGTTCACTAATAATGTGCAATTCTTAGGTCTCCGCTGGTGACTTAAATCCCATGAATGCTGCTATTGGTGGAATTGTAGCTCAGGAAGTAATGAAGGCTTGCTCAGGCAAGTTCCACCCCATCGTCCAATGGCTGTACCTCGATGCCATTGAGTGCTTGCCCAAAGACCGCTCTATCCTCACCGAAGAGGCATGCCAGCCAACTGGATCCCGGTATGATGGACAAGTGGCAGTATTTGGCAGAGACTTCCAGAAGAAACTTGGCTCATTGAAGTTCTTTATTGTTGGTAAGTCACAGGGAAAAGTAGTTAAAACAGTCACACTTTTAATGAGCTGATTCTAATATCCATTATATTCTCTACTCTATTGAAGAAATGTGAGTTCCTTTTGGCTTACAGTTTTTTCAAAGCCCATATTAACAGATGATAGAATGTATAGTAACAGTAACATCAGACTGCATAGCATGTTGCTATGCAGAGATATCTCCTGATAGACAATCTGTTGTAATATAATCATTTATTTAAATCAAATGCGATCGAGGACAGAACTCGCCAGAATAGTAAAAAATAAACAAAAAAGTGACGCCATTACTAAATACAGTCCGTCAGTCTGCCCGCCCGACAGCGGTCTGTATATATTGAACCGTAAAACGAATATCACTAAGCCCCACCTATGTGACGCCATGACTAATGTCAAAGCTACAATAACTAAGCCCCACCTGTGTGTCCGTCAGTCTTCCTGCCCGACAAGCGGACTGTATATCTTGAACCGTAAAGCTACTATTACTAAGCCCCACCTATGTGACGCAATGACTAATGTCAAAGCTAATAGTCACAGCTACTATAACTAAGCCCCACCTGTGTGACGCAATGACTAATGTCAAAGCTAATAGTCACAGCTACTATAACTAAGCCCCACCTGTGTGACGCAATGACTAATGTCAAAGCTAATAGTCACAGCTACTATAAATAAGCCCCACCTGTGTGAAGCAATGACTAATGTCAAAGCTCATAGTCACAGCTACTATAACTAAGCCCCACCTGTGTGACGCAATGACTAATGTCAAAGCTCATAGTCACAGCTACTATAACTAAGCCCCACCTGTGTGACCCAATGACTAATGTCAAAGCTAATAGTCACAGCTACTATAACTAAGCCCCACCTGTGTGACGCAATGACTAATGTCAAAGCTAATAGTCACAGCTACTATAAATAAGCCCCACCTGTGTGAAGCAATGACTAATGTCAAAGCTAATAGTCAAAGCTACTATAACTAAGCCCCACCTGTGTGACGCAATGACTAATGTCAAAGCTTATAGTCACAGCTACTATAAATAAGCCCCACCTGTGTGAAGCAATGACTAATGTCAAAGCTAATAGTCACAGCTACTATAAATAAGCCCCACCTGTGTGAAGCAATGACTAATGTCAAAGCTAATAGTCACAGCTACTATAAATAAGCCCCACCTGTGTGAAGCAATGACTAATGTCAAAGCTAATAGTCACAGCTACTATAAATAAGCCCCACCTGTGTGAAGCAATGACTAATGTCAAAGCTAATAGTCACAGCTACTATAAATAAGCCCCACCTGTGTGAAGCAATGACTAATGTCAAAGCTAATAGTCAAAGCTACTATAACTAAGCCCCACCTGTGTGTCCGTCAGTCTGCCCGCCCGGCAGAGTACATCTTGAACCGAAAAGCTACAAACGCACACGCACTGCGCGCCTGGCGCTTAGTTAGTCGCTTAGCGTCTATCTAAGTAACCACTACCAAGGTGTTGGTTTTAGCAGGTAGCCTGCAAGCCACTAGGCTGTAGGCGCAAAGCAAGCCGCCTGCCTGTGCGTTTGTAGCCTAATAGACTCAAGAAATACAGCCTCGTCTATTGCACATTTTATAAGTTAACAAAAGGTATTGCAATTCAGCTAAGCTGAAAATGCTTGCCTTTGCTTCATAAAGTCCGCGTCGTGCGTCGTTGCATTCTTACCTTGGAGCGCATTGTCTAGAATTGAATCACTTACTGCGTTGTATACTCTTTGTGTTCACGCGTAATCGGTACAGGTTCTTTGTCATACAATTCATGTTTAATTTTCATTTTCGTATGATAACGCATTTTTACCGACTTCAAAAAAGGAGGAAGGTCTTAATTCGTCGTGTATTTTTTTAAATGTATGTATGTTACTTGATATTCCCATGGTCAACCGATTTTGCTGATTATTTCACTATTGTATAAAGAATGATCTCGAGGTGGTCATATAGAAATTTTATTCCCGTGGGATTAGTATTTATCCCGTAAAACTAAAAAAAAATGATAATTATTGAAATCATTAACAACGAATGGTGCCCATGGCAACAGGCGTAAAGAAAATACCTACCTCGAAAAACCAATTACAAAATTGACGAATAGCAGATTGCATAAAACGAATGACCGTTCCTTCAATGACCCTTCTATGAAAAGGATCCATACATTTCTTAGAGATCCGAAAACAAATGTGTCATTTAGTGATACTCCGGTCACTTTAGCACAAAAAGGGGTCCTCCGAGGAATTGAGAGATAGGCTGAATTATCGTATACCTACTTATACTTTAATTGTGGCTAAAATATGTCTCAAAAGTCTCATAAAATCTGGTGTCTGAGTCGTTATTAAAAGTTACTTCATTTTGTATATATGTATAATTTGTTTCATCTTATCGGAGAAGTTTATCGCGGAATTGTTACTAAATATTTTCATCCATATATTTGCAATGGATTTCCGCAAAATAACGCCTGAATCTAATGTATCTTGTAGAATGCCAAAATTATGGTACCTATATACGAAAATTCAGCCTTCTCTCAATTCCTCTGTGGATTGGTGACTGGACTACTACGAAGAAACTGGACTATGACGCGTCCGAAGCACCGCACGTTTTCATTTGCACGTTCAGCAGTAAGGTTGTTCGTTTTGTGCGAACGTCAACCGAAACTTCGTATTTCGTGTTTCGAAGAAGCCGTTCATTCGTCGTTTCATCTATGTGTCATCATCACAGTAAACTAAATTAAACTCGATTTCTAACTAGATGTTGAAGAATTTGAAGTACGTTTATGGTTTTTTTTTAAAACAAACCCCATTATTAGGTGTAAATAAAATAAAAAATATGACTGTATTGAAGTCGCCAAAAGTGATTTTATAATCTGCGACTTGATGACACCCACGAATTTTATCACTATGAAACGAAAACAAAACGGTTAAGCTAGAATATAGATATTTCGGGTTATGCTCCCAAGGGTAGCGTGGCCGAGCGGTCTAAGGCGCTGGTTTAAGGCACCAGTCTCCTCGGAGGCGTGGGTTCGAATCCCACCGCTGCCAATGTTTATTTTGTTCATTAATTTTTACGATTTTTTTGACGCAAAAAGCAACGTTTACGTACGATGCGCATGATAATTGAAGTTGATACATGATTTGATAAGTAATGACTTGATCAATTGAAGGTTATATTTTAGGTCAGTGAACCTTTCGTATAATGCGCGTTAATTTTGTTACTATATCGCTCGCGTGAATGATCCACTGGGTACATTCTTAAATAACTAGCTCCGCCCCGCGGCTTTGCATGCGTGATTTATGTGTCAAATGGAGAACAATAAGGATATAGAAGATTGAGATTACGTGACAGACATAATGTAGCAAAAGGTGCCCTTTATTTAAACGCAGACGGACCGGCGGCGGCGGCGCGGTGGAGGCGTTAGACAAAAAATAAAATGTATTTTTTTTTCTGAAGGTCTTACATATAACTTAAAAATTATCAGTAAAATGAGTATTGTGTTTGTTACAGTTCAGATTCAACGATTTTTAGAAACGTAAAAGCAAATATTTATAAAAACAACCACATAAATAAAAGAAATTAAAAGAAAAATAACAGTACCTACAACTACATGTTACCATAAAATTTAGTAAAGACAAATTGTTTTTAATTTATAGTCTAATCGGTTCAGTCTCTCATCTTTGTTCATCTTTGTGTATGTTTGGGTGTGTGAAATAGAGCTATGTCGGAAAAATCAACTTTATTCCGCTGTGATAAGAATCTTAACTCTATCTTTTCAGGCCCAGAGATAGATGGCCAGAAAACGTAATGTTCAAAGAGCTTTATAACTCCAGGTGCCGGCGCAATCGGCTGCGAGCTGCTGAAGAACTTCGCGATGATCGGCGTCGGCGCCGGCGGCGGCCAGATCACAGTCACCGACATGGACCTCATAGAGAAGTCCAACCTCAACCGACAGTTCCTCTTCCGCCCGCACGACGTGCAGAAACCCAAGTCTAGTACAGCTGCTAAGGTTGGTGTCCTTCTAATTCAGTGCCTAATTTATTCCGTATTTTGCTGTGCAACAAATTGAATGCTAAAAATATTCTTGCAACCCCAGCAGTAGAAGCAGCTGTACTGAGCAGTTGCTTGATTATATACAATTGTTCTTCAGTTATACATTTGTTCATATTATGCACACTTGTGTGCGCTGTAGTTTATGTCGGAGGAAGTCCCTAGACTTTTTGGCTGTTTTGGTTGCAGTAATAAAGAACTGATTTAAAACATAGTTTTTTTAAGATCACTTGATTTTAATCGCGATTTAAATCATTGATTTTAATCGCGATATAAATCATTGATTTTATTTAAATGATTTATACCATATCATCATTGGCTACAGGACAAAGATAACCTTTGTTTATTGTCAATGACCAGCGTAGAGATTATGGGCAGTACACCCCATGATTCATATACTAAAAGAGAAGATGAGGAAAAACACCAAATATTTGAAACCAAATTATAATACCTTTTACACAAATGCTATTATATTTTAAAAGTTTTCAACGACAAATGATAAAAAAATCTATTTAATACAGATAACTTAACTATAACCTTAACCTTAACAATAGCTACAGTGCTAACTATACATTATTTTATAAAACGTACATATTGACTAATAACATAAGTTATTGAATTATACTTTTCTGCTAAAACCTAACTGGACATTTATTACACACATTTATAGAAACCAAATCCACCTTCACTCGCAGTACCTATTGCTACCCCCTGCTTGGGTACCATTGTCTCTCTAAAACATTACCTAGATACTAACATCTACAATTACTGTACACAATAATTGCAATAAATAAATTGACAACAAATCTGGTGACTCCCTTTCCGCAGGTGATAAAACGCATGAACCCGCTTGTAAACATCGTATCGCAAGAGAACCGCGTCTGTCCGGAGACAGAGTCGGTCTACGACGACGCCTTCTTCGAGGCTTTGGACGGAGTAGCCAACGCCCTGGACAACGTGGACGCTAGGATCTACATGGACAGGCGCTGTGTGTATTACAACAAGCCCTTGTTGGAGAGTGGCACCCTCGGAACCAAGGGAAACACGCAGGTAAGCTCTCACCGTTATTGTAAGCAGACGACCTCTGCAGTGCGGACTATAAATTACAATAACGAAAATCTTCCTATCAATCTTCCAGGTCGTGGTCCCGTCTCTAACCGAGTCCTACAGCTCCTCTCAAGACCCGCCGGAGAAGTCCATCCCGATCTGCACCCTGAAGAACTTCCCCAACGCCATCGAGCACACGCTGCAGTGGGCGCGCGACGAGTTCGAAGGACTGTTCCGGCAGGCGGGCGAGCACGCCGCGCTGTACCTGCAGGACCCACAGTTCGTGGAACGCACGCTGAAGCTACCGGGAAGCCAGCCGCTGGACGCGCTGGAGAGCGTGCGCGTGAGTACTCGCTGATAGACGTACCTCAACCTGAACAGCCTATATTGGTCCCCCTTAATAAGCGCTTTATAGGCTTTTATTTCATGGGGGTTATTGCCTATAACCCTCACGCTGGGTATGCGGGTTGGAAATCGCAGTTCGGTGGTAGCAGAATTGTTCTGGAGGGGGCGCTGCTGCCCGCCCCCGACGGATATCTCTAAGGCCTTGTTTACTGAGACGCGGGGCGTGCAGCGGCCCCGCCATCGCACGCGTAAAAACAAACATATCACAATGTACGGTGATGTTTACAGATAGTGCGACACAGCGTTCGACGCGTCAAATCTAACGAAACGTGTGGAAAAACGCTTCTCCGTAAACACATCCACCAACGCCATAATGTTTGAATTTAGTGCGGGCCGCGTCCGTACACGCCCGCGTCTCTGTAAACAAGGTCTTAGTCGCCTCTTACGACCCCCGCGGGAAGAGTAGGGGTGAGGCAAATTCTAAGCCGACACCACACGGCACGGCACGGCGCGTTACAGACTGTTGGATTGAGAACACGCTGCAACGAGAACGAAACTCAGGAATCATCAACGTAACTTTCGTAAAACAATGATCGGCATAACTATATCAATCACCTTGTTTCTCACTGCCGGGTGTAGGCCTTTTTTACACACCAGTTGAATAGAATCCAGCCATCTTGCAGGTGGTCCGCCTCGAAAACCCGTATCAACAGGTTTTGGCGGAATTGTTGTCACCCTCTGAAACTCTTCGGACCCATTAATTTTAAAATAGTTTTATTGCTTAAAATAGTTTAAGATATAATGTAGTGACAAGTTATTAAAACATTTACAAAATAATGACCCTAATACGAGTAAAAAGCCTGACAAAAAACGCCCGAAACAACTGAATTACCATAAGTTTATTGATATAAATTTCAATATGTCAACGTAATAGAATACAATACTTCCAGAATGCAATCAACGACCGCCCCAAGAACTTCGAAGACTGCGTGGTGTGGGCTCGCACGCACTGGGAGAACCAATACGCCAACCAGATCAAACAGCTCCTATACAACTTCCCGCACGACCAGCTGACGACCAGCGGAGCTCCTTTCTGGTCCGGCCCGAAGCGCTGCCCCAGCCCTCTGGTCTTCGATGCCAATGATGATCTGCATCTGGATTATGTAGTTTCAGCGGCTAATCTGAGAGCTACTATGTATGGGATCCCGCATTGTATGGACAAGGACTGCATTGCGAAGATTGCCGAGAGTGTTGAGGTGGGTGTGATTTATGTTACATTGTTAAAATAAATAAATCACACAGTATTATCTAGCCCCAAGCTAAGCAGAGCTTGTGTTATGGGTACTAAATAACTGATATATCTAATACAACACACTACATTGATAGATATGTTTTATTATACATAGAAAACATCCAGAACACCCTGAACATATATCTGCAGATCGTCCACACATTTGTCCCAAGGTGGGAATCGAACCCGCAACCTCCTGCTCCGCAGGCGGACCTTTGCGTCATAGTGGTCGTCAGGTGAAGGGTTTCTGAATATGTTTTCTTATCGTTACAAGCTTTAATTACATCTATGCTAAAATTGTGATGGGTATTTGTAAGGTTCTGGTCAACTTTTAGAAATACTGTTCAAGTTCCAAAATTAGTTTCAATTGGTTATGTTATGATTATGAATGACTGTTATGTTATGAGGTACATATTATATTATCCTATATTATACTGTGCTAACTATCGTACGTTACGTTATCCAGCTTACTGAGTGTGATTTTCGCGAAACAAAACCCAAAGAAGTTTTTTAATAAATTCGTGTTTAAAAGTAGTAATGTTTACTTCCAGGTGCCTGAGTTCAGTCCCCGCTCCGGCATCAAGATCGCGATCACCGACGCGCAGCTGCAGCAGCAACACGAGGACATGGACCAGGACCGAGTCAAGACCATCATCAACGACCTGCCGAGCCCGAACAAACTCTCCTCACTCAAGATAACGCCTCTCGACTTCGAAAAGGATGACGACACTAACTTCCACATGGACTTTATCGTAGCTGCGTCGAACCTCCGCGCCGCCAACTACAAGATCCCACCGGCGGATAGACATCGTTCCAAACTGATCGCGGGAAAGATCATCCCCGCCATCGCCACTACGACCTCCGTCGTCGCCGGCCTCGTCTGCCTCGAGCTGTACAAGCTCGCGCAAGGTTATAACGTCCTTGAAGTATTCAAGAACGGATTCATCAACCTCGCTCTGCCTTTCTTCGGCTTCTCGGAACCGATCTCCGCCCCGACCAACTCGTACTACGATAAGAAGTGGACTCTGTGGGACAGGTTCGAAGTGAAAGGCGAGATCACGCTTCAACAGTTCCTGGATTATTTCAAGAACGAGCATAAGCTAGAGATTACGATGCTGTCGCAAGGTGTATGCATGCTTTACTCCTTCTTCATGCCGAAAGCTAAGCGCCAGGAGCGCCTGAACCTGCCGATGTCGGAGGTGGTCACCAAGGTGTCCAAGAAGAAGCTGGAGCCTCATGTCAAGGCGCTGGTCTTCGAGCTCTGTTGTAACGACGAGGAGGGCAGCGATGTGGAGGTACCCTACGTCAAGTACACTTTGCCCCAGGCCTAACCGATGTCCTGCATTTAAAAAAAATACGGAAGACTCGCGAGCATTCGGTACACTAACGTGGGTAAAGGCATTCAGCATAATAGTTGCCGGCGAGGTCAATGAATTTACGAAAAAGGGTATTTTTGTGACGCGAGTATCGCGAGTGCCTCGGACTCTAATTGGTGCCGCAGGCCGCAGTCGCGACTTGGACAGTGATAGATGAAACTGTGTGATTTTTGGTTTGTGCTTTCCACACGCTTGTCTTACGAAATTCATTATATTTATAGTATTAGTTCTAATTTGCTCATCTTCTCGAAAAACTGTCGGTTTACTTTCACGTGCGATTCAATTGACTTTTGTACACGAAAATTTTATCAAATATTATAAAGTCAAATCAGATGGGTCTGTATAATTTAATTATGGAAAAATAAAATAAAAAACCGAATGTGGTTAGTTTCATTTTATTAAGACTAAAAATGTGGACAGATAACTTTAAAAACAACATATCAAATGTGGAAGGGGTATTCTTTGGATTTTCAATTCAATACAGATATCAAAAGTAAGCGTTATATTTAATTTTTGGCAAAACAATTACACTTAAACTACAAATTTATCAGTTAAATAAATTTACTGTTAAACGGGGTCAATAATTTAAATTATGAGTAACCCAGATAAAACGTATATTGCTTTCGTTGATCTTATTCGAACCTTAACATAAAGTGCGCGATTTATTAAAATAGCAGAGATCAAATTCAGCAAGCTGGAAGCTAAAACTAAATATCCGGCATCATCTATTTGCCCGATTAAAACTAAGTATCTAGTTCAGCTATGTCATGTCTTTTACATTTCATTATTAGCTCAATACTTATCTAAAACTGGACTACGCCGACTAAAACTAGAGACGCTAAGCGAATACAATTTTACCCTCTAAACCTTTCTAAACTTGTTAAGTTTATTTTCTTCCGTGGACATCATTTCGTTAGACAAAAACAGTATTCAGTGGTATTCGCTAAAATTTTACCGGGCGATCAGCAGTTTCGCCGACACATTTTGGACAGGTACATAAATAAATTAATTAAAAAAATATTAAACCAAGTACTTACATGACTCATTAAATTACATTATAAGAGCGTCAGTCCAGTTACTTTTTAGCAGAACACCACTAGCCTTAGTTTAGAGGATTATAAATAGGAGTTTATATAAAAATATAGTGCAGAGCAATCTTCAAGGCAAGTGATTATAAATAGGTGTTTAGATGTGATCCCTGGCCGCCCAGCAGTGGGCAAAGAACCTCGGCAGGCAGGAGGGCGGGGGCTGCGGTCAGCGCCACGCGCGACGGCGCGGGCTCGGCGCGTGCCGCGGCCGGCGCCCCTTGTCGCTGCTATAAGTCTCTGCGAAACATATGTTAAGTCAAATAATGCAACCAGAGGACATAAGGGATCTTATACACGGACTGCAAGTCTCGACTGCAGGCGACGGCACGTGTCGCCTGCAGTCGAGCCTCGAGGGTATAAGAGCCGTAAGAGGTTTGAGCGTGGGCCAAATAGCTAATGCAGATTTTTTTTTTTTTTTTACATGATAATGGTAATTTACTGACACGCGCGAACTGCCGCCGGTTCTGCCCTTTAAATGTGTTCTTAACGGTGGGCAGTATAGTTACCTTCTGTTCGCACAATCAATAGCCCTATACACAGGATGGCACCGTCACACAACGAACACTACGTATTTATATTTTATATTATATAATTTATCGAAATATAAATATGTAGTGTTCGTTTTATTTTTCAAAACGTCCGAGTTCGATTCCCGAGCTGAGTACAAGTTTTTTTAAATGTATGAATGCAGTAAGAGTTTTTTCATGTTACTAAAATCGATGTCATGGTTCCTAAGAGATCTTCGTATGTGTTAAAGTTTCAGACTCCCATACTAACCGATCTAAATGTGCCACCCTGTATATGGGGCATTGTCAATTTTGTTAAGGCGGTAGGTACCCCGAGGCACACTAGCGCCGCCACCTATTTTATTATATCTTATTATTACGTTGAAGAAAGGTATTTACAAAAAATGATAGACTAGTTTATGATCCCTACCCAAGCATTCTGTAATAGTTTTTGTGTACAGTCTAGAAAGCGATGCGAGAACAGAGTTTGGTGGCCACCAAGTGCCACCTCGCATCTGCTCCTAAACTATACAAAAAAAACTATTACAGAAGTTTTTTTTATATATTACAGAGGTATTATAAAAAAGCTTATGATAGGTACGTATCACAAACTGGCCTATAATTTTTTGAAAATTATATTGTTCAACGTAATAATAAGATTAAATAGTTGGCGGCGCTAGTTTGATGGGGCTACCGCCTTAACGAGGTGGACTAAAACTAATATTGTATCCGATGTATGTGTAATCATTGGTATGATACTTAGAAAAGCTACTTTGTGGGTAGTTGAATAATTTGTAAGTATAGGTACGTAAGCAGGGTCAATACTGTTGTCCCAGTTATATGGCGCGCGCCATAGAACAAAATATATTATATAAGCATGTAAAACTTATGCAACATAGGTAAGGCATAAATGTTACAGACACAAGGACACAGTAGAAGTGGCAACTTGGCAAACAAAATGTTTAAATTTCTGTAAACATACAAAGAAAGTACGTAGGCAACTCGGGAACAATGTTAATCACAGTTACGTAGTGACAAAGAAAATAAATTGGCAAAACATCCAAAGCAACATAACACAGCCAGCGACGTCTTATCAATGAAAACAACTATAATACTTCTAAGTGGTCTTGTACACGGAATCCACGTCCCAGATACATAGACGGCATTTTGCCGTTAGGATATAATGTTCTGTGATTTTGCCTGTCGACTGCCGCGTTCCCACTGACTCTGACCAAAGCGGAATCATCCATACACCTGCTGGCACCACACATACCTGGTTCCTTAAATATACCGCTCTTGTCCATCCACGGCGCAAACGCCCCTTACATAATGAAAACACTAAATTGGCAAAACAATCAAAGCTGCAATACATAAAGCTCGTGAATCGCAACAGTACAGTTGTCTACAGTTTTCCAGTGAAGGACCGTGGTTTACCGTAAGTAGACTGAGTCATCAGCGACGTGGAGCTCGAGGATCGCCGCGGTCGCGGAGGGAACACGCCGCAGTGGCTTTGTGACATTACGTCCCTGCACCGATGATTGTAAATGAAGTCTTTGATAGGAACTTGTAATAGAGAATATAAAAAAGCTTAAATATCACAAGTTTTGGGTCCAAAAACTCAATTGCATACAAATTGAGCAAACGCGGTCCTTAGATACAAATGAAGTCTTGTTCTACTGCTCGGCAAAATCCTCTTTCATACACGTCTTATAAAATAAAGTTAAAGCGTTCAATGATGTTCCAAATTAATATAACCGATAGAAAATTATACATCATTGAAATTTTTATGTTCAGATAAGTCGGAGGAACCAATAACCAAGGAGGGTTATGATTATGAGGTTGACACCCTCTGATTGTTTGGTCTTCGGAAGTTGGGTAAAAACTACAGAGATACAATAACTCACGTGCGCCTGCTGGTCTGTGACTGCGCGGAGATGGGTCGCGGGCGCAGGAGGCGCGCGCGGTCCGCCGCGATGAGAGCGCAGCGTTCCGCCGGCGTGCTCGCGATGAACGTGTCGTGGAGTGAATAGCACGCTGCTGTTATCTGGGAACAGGGTGCAGATATCTCTTTTAACATGTAGGAACATGTTATTTTTATATACCTACGTTTTTACTATCCTTTGTCTAATTATATGTAATTCTTCCCTTATTTTTCTTTACTGACTGTATACCTGAATAATTTCTACATAATGTATCGTGTTATGTGTGTTATGTAATTGTTCCAAATAAATGTATTTTCTTTCTTTCTTCTTTCATATCCACTAAGTCTCACCACACATTGAGCCACTACTCGCGGCTACTAATCGTGACCACTAGTGGCTCAGTCAAGCCACAGACACAGCCACCAATCGCAGTCGCTATAGTTTTTCACATAAGAAGCGTCCGGTGACGTTTCGGTATGACGACCTAAGGTGTAAGCGAAATAATTTTATTAGATTTGATAAAATCGATTCCAGTACATAACTAAAGTAATTAAATAATATCGATTAGTTACGTACGGCATCCTAGTAGAGACACAAAACACGTACCTACATTACTGAATTTGGATTGACCTAACATTTCACGCCTTTTCTTGAATAGATATTTATAATACAAGCAGATAAGTAGGTTAATAGAAAATTAATAACAACTAATAATAGGTAATATAAAGCAAGCCTCTTGTGAGATTGATGATGATGATGTAGTAAATTACGTTTTTCTTATTCTATTATTCTCATTAGATTTTCCTGATGAATTTTTAGGGTTCCGTAACTAAAGGGTAAAACGGGACCCTATTACTAAGACTTCGCTGTCCGTCTGTTATTTTTGTTGCCGCAAATAAATAATTTTAATAATTAAGAGGGGCAACGTCAAAACCGATCACCGCGGTTAGGTAAGCAACGCCGGGCGCGGTCAACTTAGATCGGTGACCGCGTCACGTTGACTTTTTGTTTTTTTTACGATTTGTTTTTTTATTATTTTTATAGATATTGACGTGATGGTACGGAACCCTTCGTACGCCAAAATCTCTGTTTTTACCAAAAACATGTTTTCTATTTTTTATTACGTGCGAGGCTAATTACCTATAATTTAGTTTTTGATAATTTGAGTAGCATATTCAAATTATGTATAGTTATGTATAGGATAAATAATACTTGAAATGGTTTTTTTTTTTTAATTTCCATAATGTTTTCGTGACAATATCCTAGTCAACTGAAATGATGAATGAAATGACGACTTCTGATAATAATACTTTCGTACCTGCTGTATCAACCTTCGATGCAGGTCCACGTCAGCTCCGCGGATGCCCTCTCTGTCCTGGTGCAGCTGCAGCGCGCACAGCAGCGCGTCCCTGATCGTCTGCACCGTGGCGGTCACTCGCTCCGTCCGCATCAGCCGACGGACCAAGTACCCCTTCGCAAACGCCACTATCTGAGAGGCAGCGGCTAGCTACGTGGTACATAAAATTGTACATTGAAAGATAGGAATGACACCAACATTTTACAGGTAAGTTATAGTCAGACTTCTTAAAATTATATTTAATAAGGGTTCGAAGGGTTGAAGCCAAGTGGGTGGGATTATTGCCATTTCAGGGTGGAGTTGAAGCCATTTGGAGGGGGTAGAAGTAATTTGGGATAGAATAGAAGCAAGGAGTGCAAAGGTAAGAAGGTAAGTGTACGTCATGTGTTTGACTGTGAGTAGGGTGGGGCGAGTTAGCAGCTAGGTGGAGAGAGGCACGCTTATAATTAAAGGAGAGAGGAGACGTGGTAAAGGAGAAATTTTTTCACAAGCAGGGTCTTGCTTAGGGAATTTCGAATAATGGCCAAAATGAAGGAGCGGACAGGACAAAAGAGATGGAGGGGTGACAAGAAGACTATCTGAAAATGTCACATACGAGTACAATATCCTGTGTAAATTGGGAGTGGACATGACATGTTAAAATGGAAGCCAAATTACCTGCTTAGGCGAAGGTCGCGGTGCGGCCTGAGGGTTACTGGCGATAGAGTGCTGAACTTTGCCTCTCATGGAATGCCTGCTGGGTGTTACGCTATTATTGGCAGAGTCCCTCGAACTTTCCGAGAATTCCCTCAAAGTTAGGGAATAAGAAGGGATGATCGTCAATTCATTTTCATTCAGAGGAGGGGAAGCTGAACGACTAGATTCAGTACCGCTTTTGTCGGTGGGGAAGGTAACGTTCAGGTCGGCCAGGGTGTCGTTCGTTCGGTCGGTCAGGATCAGGTCCGGCTCGCGGTCGGAGGAAGTGTCGTAGTTCAGTTTGCGCGACGTGCTTCTTTGAGCTGGCATGAGGTTTTTTGGACTCTTAATCAGATGCCGGCCCGCGGGGGACATGGTGGGCGAGCGAGTTTCCTTTCTGGTCGGAGAGACCATATTTCTGACAGGAGAGCGACATTTTGATTTACTCCTTTCAGGGGCTCTCGGCGATTGCCTTTTGTTGCCATTAGGAGTGACAGCTTTGGGCTTCTTTATGGTGCTGGAGATATCTCTGCTCTTCTTCAGAACAGTGTCACATTTACTGATATAGTTATGGGTGTCAGTGAGGGATATTAGATGATCATTCTGATTGTGGTTGATTAGTTGACTCAAGCTGACAGGTCCCCTCTCGGGCTCCATGCTGTCGGCGCCCCACGCCTGCTTGGCTTCGATGCTCCCCTCGGGAACTATAGTCTTAAGTTGTTTGAACAGAATATTATTTTGTTCTTCAAAAACTTGCTGCAGATGTTTTTGTTCCTTTTTTTGTTTTTCAACTAAACTAGCCATTTGCGCCATTTGGTCTCTCTGTATCTTCTCATATAGCTCTCGAACCATTTTAGCAGGGTTGTCACCTCCGCGAGCTGTTGTGGCAGGCGGGGACTTGGGAGATACGGGCGTGGGTGACGATGGACTTGACTGTCTCTTCTGCGATTGTGATCTGGCTGAAGTAGGTCCTAACGTTACTGTCGTATTTGACGGAAAGTCATGATGAAGACTTGGCTTCCTTTTAGAAATAGCTTCAGATTTAGCTCCGCATTTGGAAGGTGTAGCGCTTTTATTTTTATCAAGGATCACAGTTTTAGCTTTAGGTGGGGGCGAGTAATTAGCTTGGGTCATCACTTTAGGGGCTTGTTTTTTCGAAGTTCTTGTGTTGCAACCAGGCAGGTTTTTATTTTTGAGGTCTTGAGCCATGGATGACCATTTGACCTTAGCAGATTCTAAATCCCAGCTCCTTCGTTTTTTGATTGCTTGAGAGAATAAGCAGGAGAGACTCTCACTCATGGAGATGCTTTTCACCTCCACTCCAGTGGTGATGGATTGCACTTCTAAGTGAGCTAAGAGTTGGGGACTTGGGTTGAGAACAGTGTAAGACCGTTGTCTTGTGATATTAGGGATGTCACACTCTTTCAAACTTTCAGTGTGAATGTTATTAAGGCTGCCTGTAAAGCTTTTGCAGCTTATTGCCACTTCAGGTTCTAAGCTAAATGAAGAGACTTCTTGGGTTTGTGATAAATCTTCATTGAAAATTCTGTTTATGTCAATTTCTTCTGATTTATTGTTTTTTTCTGTATCTTCATGGGTGCGAATAGTTTTAACAGGGGTATAATTATTATTTACTGCAGTTGTATAAATGTTCTGTAATCGATCGGATTGCAAAAGATCGCCTTGGCCTTCAATAGATTCAACTACTGGAAAATCATTTTTAATGGTATTTCTATGACTTTCAATATCCTTTAACAGTTTGTCTTTTATTTTATCTTGTTGATGTCCAGTCGTCTCAACATCAGTTAGTAACTGTTTCTCCTTCAAGGGGGTGCTGCCTCTCTTCGGATACTCGATGGCTGATGGCAATCTTTTGAAGGTTTCTAGGACATTCCTGCCGCTCTGATTGATGCTGAGGCTAAAGTCTATCACAAGTTTGGAGGAGTTGTCTGTAGTGGTCACTATGTTTGGGGAAGAGAGTTCAAAGAAGTCGCTGGTAGGGAGATCAGTCTCTAGAGGCTGTTTGTTCAGAGTTTTGAGATTGCCTATGTTGGTATCGAAGTCAACCTCACCAGCTTCTTCTTGTGCGCTAATAAGTTCTTGGTCTGCTATGGTCTCTGTTTGGTTGTTTCCTACATAGGGCTGGAGGATTGAAATTCGCTTTTCCACTTCTTTGGCCAACAGTTTGTAGTACTGCATCTCTTTGTAGCACTCCTTCGACAGCTGGAATCACACAAGATCATGTTATGAACAGATCGTGTGTAACAAAACCACAACTAAAGGAAGATTGTCACCTTTTTGAAAGTTTTTAGCAGTGTCAATAAATATTTTGACAACATGTTGTAGATACACAGATAAGCTGAACCAATCTCTCAATTTTTAAGATTCTAAGCACCAATGAGTTTTTCATAATGTACACTTTGTAGGGACTGCTGCAAAGGGGTTTATTCATAAACATTTTTAGTTCTTAAGCTTTATATGCTTTCAAGCTACGAAAAACTATTTAAGGACTTCATTTCCTACCAAAAGGTACATACAGCTGCAACTATCACTTACACAAAAATTATAGTCTTGCTAATTAATGCTAGTTTCTTTATAATATTCTTTAAATACATATCAAATATAATACTTCATTGGATGTTACTTTCCGAACTATGATTCTATGGAATGCTGATTGATACCAAACTTTATTATAGGTAGGTAAATAAACTCACAACTGGTGGGAGAAGTGGCGATCCATTTATCTTCATACAGGAAATATACTGCCCGGGTCTTCGCACGGATTTCACGTCCCACGGATCATCCATCACGAAATAATTACATCAGAGGACCAGCTCTGTCCAAGCCTCGCAATCACTTTACTAGCCTACAGGAACCACAACACACCGAACATTTATCAAAATACTTCGGAAGAACACATTAGCCACTTGGGATCCGATCGTTACAGATCTCAAACCAAATTTATAGAAAACCTACACTTCATTTACCTACGGGAAATTTGTAATTTAGTAATTTATTTTGTTGTTCAACTTCAACTTCAAAGAGAATACAATAACTTCGTTCAACTTCGTTCGTTACGGTGTCAAGTCAATTCAGCAGATGTCGCCAAACAAAACATGGCCAAAACAAAACTGAAAACATCTCTTCTTCTTCTTTTTATTTTTGGCTCTGCTGCGTCATGGTTTGACACAATTCTGCCAATGTCAGTAATCAATTGCACAAAGACGAAGGAATTGGAATTTAATTTAAAGAGTTTGAGTTTTTATTGGATCAAAATAAAAGAGGATAATTTACATAAAATCAATCAAGCTCATTATTTTCAAAATCAAACATCTCTTTGGCCAATAAACTAATTTGACAGTATTTAGTTAAGTACAAAAAATGTCGCTGTCTCTGTCAGAACGCTCAAAATAATATGAAAATATAACATCATTTTTAGTCCGGCCTAATTATTAATCTAGTTTTAGTACTATTCTTATTTAGATCTAGTTTTGGAGAGTTTTGGCCATGGTAGAAATTTCTACCATGCTTTTGGCAAATTTGAATGAATAGACACTGACCATTGTATTCTCTCTCTTTGGATTCGTTGTACGTTACGTTGTACCGGGGAGGTTGTACCTGTACCCAGTGCTTTTTTTATCGTACGAGCGAAGTAGGTTTATTATTAGTGTAGGTACGTTTACGAAAAAAGCAACCACCTGACAGCTCTGATTGACAAAGACATCGGTATGATTCAGTATGACGGGAAACCAACAAATGTCAACTGTAATGCTTCCACAATCATCGTAGACAGATTAATCCATCTACGTTCCACTTTGTAGATGGATTATTATAATAATTCTTTAAATTATCCTTTTTTCTTAGTCCCACACCTACTTGCTTGAATTATTATTAAATGAAGTACCTAACTACCGGTACAAACCAAAATAGATAAATACAAACAAAGAAAACCATATACCTATATCATTATAAAAAACCATCGCTAGCGCTGTTTAGCTTGCAGTTCAAACGCCTCCTGCCTACCCGCTCAGTCGTCAAGCCTGATGCGCGCGCGCTAAATTTTTTTGTGCGCCACGATCTTCCGTCTTCGTCGCACTATCAATGTTTCGTACGGATTGTACATACAAAGTAATTTTATTACCAAGGCGTATCGGTAGGTACTCCAATATCGAGTACACGGAAATGGCGAGGATGCTTGCTAGGTGTGATGAAAAAGTGTCGGAAGCCTGCCACCAAATACCAATTTGGAACAAGATTTCTAAATTTACCAACACTATATAATATTTTCTTTAAAAATACAAAAACAAGATAGCGACCAACCAACAAATAATCGGGCCCGCTTCGTGGCTGATGATTCTATTTATAAAATGTATTAATGTTGACCTTATATTTCGTTTGAAATAAAATAAAAAAATGTTTTTATCTCATCTTAGCTTCCTTGCTAAGCATTATCTTACCAAATTCAAAAATGCTCCGGCTCACGGCGAATGGGAGCAGGTAATTCTAATCCCGGTAGGTAGGTAATTAAAATCCATTACTTTTTATCCCATAAATCAGTTCCCGTGGGATAAAAATCACACTGAAACGTTTCCATAATAACAAAGCGTGCGAAGCCGCGGGGCGCAGCTGGTAAAAGATAATGTAAAGTTACGATAATTTTTTATGCTGGTTTGGTTTGGTTACTTTTGACTCGACCTTAATGGCAAGTGGCAACACAAAAGAATGTTTAAAAAAATTATATTTGTTGTTTGGGATAAAATAATTCTAAAAATATGTTTTTGCTCAAAATCTTTATGGATAAGTGTGTCTAATAGTAGTACTAATAAACCAAATGTCCTTTTAAAGCAGTTCCTTACTTCAAGTAACTTTTACAGACAAAAATGGATGTGCTGTTGATGAAGCGAGTGTGCCCGCCCGGGAGGCAGGCTATGCTGTGGTTTTCAATATCTTTTCTGATAGCTATGACTTGTTTATTTTCCGGGTTCCTATGGTATCCTCACAGGACCTCCTCACAGCTGTTAGCGCTAAAGTTATGGGGTCCAGGACTTTACATCTGCCTGATGAACTTCGTGTTGAGATACTGTTATCAAGGCTTCATGTATGAGGTAAAGTCTTTGTAATAATTGTAATTTATTAGGTATAGAGTTAATTTTAATCATTATGACATTATAAATCATATATTGAATCATGTTTACACGAAAAACACCTGTGTGCATGTATTTAGACCAATAAATAATGGAATTTACATACTTTGTAGGTTACGGTGCGAGCAGCATTTCTCGGGGGTGTGTTTGCTGCCGGCGCGTTTTCGTTGACATTCGACAATGGCTTCAGAGTTTTTGGGCTGTATGCCATGTCCCTGTCACTATTCCACTTCTCCGAGTTCATGGCTGTGGCGGTGTCCAACCCAAAGACTCTTTCCATTGACTCCTTCATCTTAAACCACAGCGTGCAGTATAGTTTGGCTGCAGTGGCAAGCTGGATAGAGTTTACTGTGGAGGTCTATTTCTTCCCGAGTAAGTATACTTAATTTTATGGTTTGGCCTCTCTGCTTGCTTCTTTTTTTTCAGTCAACTACAACCTGAGTTTCTTCAAGACATGATTCAATAGGTGTTTTAATTCTTAGGCCTCTTGAAGAAGTTGTAACAGCTCCCTCGGTGAACAGCTTTATAAACAGACTCAACCTCTAGCTATGAATGCACAATCTGACCATAAAAAACAAACTTTTGTGAAAAATTTAGAAAAAAAGCACTATGATATAGACATTATGAGTGCTTTGCAGCTTTCAGGGAGCGTTCAAGTATTACGTAACGCAATTCGGGGGGCGGGGGGTCTCGTAAAACGTTACGATGCGTTACAGGGGCGGGAGGGGGTCTGTCTTACAATACAACACGTTACATAACATTATTTCTTTTTTTATATAAAAAATTACGGAATTAAAACTCCCAAATTGGCAACCCTTTTCGTTTACGTTTTACGGGGAATCCCTCGATTGTATTAGTCTGGTCGCCAAAAATTTATAAAAAAATAAACAAAATACGCAGGTGTTGCGAATTAAAAATCTCTTGTTTTATTAAAAGGCAATTAAAACTACACCAAGAATAAAAAACTATAACATAACTTTTTGAGACTTAAGAGTAAAAATGATCACTTGAGTGTTACATAACGTTTAGAAAGGGAGGGAGGGGGGGGGGGGGGTACAGGAAAACGTTACGGAGTGTTACAGTGGGGGGAGGGGGGGTCAAAAATTGTGTTACGTAATACTTGAACGCTCCCTCAGCTGCTCGCCTATGTCCAATAATAATAATGCTAATCAATACAGAGATCATAGTAAGTTAATTTATGACAACTATGTTTTACTGAACTGGACATGGAGTATGTAACATTATTATTTTTATCTTTTTATCTGTCCCATGCTATACCTACTATTACACAGCAAAACATTGAAACCACAAAATAAGGGTATACCAGAATAAATAACTTATAAGTCGAAGAATTGTGTATGAATGTCAATGCTATGATTTCAGGTATGAAGACTTTCTATGGCATGTCATTACTGGCCTTCTTGGTGTGTTGTGCCGGAGACTTACTCCGCAAGGTAGCCATGCTGACAGCCAAGACCAATTTCAACCATCTGGTGAGAACTGTTACCTAAAATGGCATTTAACTTTATAAGAATCTATAATTGAAGAAAATAAGTAAAATTAAAAAAAATATAAACAATGCTGGACAATCCACATAGCATCAGCTTCAAAATATGTTCAGTTAACAAAACAACAACTGACTGGTGGCCAATAAAATGGTCAAAAAAAATGTTGGATGTCCTGTTGACATAGTACATATTGGGGGGCATCTATGGAGGTGGTTAGCACAAGACCAATATTTATGTTAATGTTATGATTTATTGATAGTATTTTTCTGTTTTCTAGCACTGCCTACTAAATTGTTGTTCACACTACCCACGCAGGTACAGAATGCTATCTAGCATTATGTTCGCCTATGTACAATTTTTGTCCAATAAAGCATATTCTATCTATCAATTTGGTTGTACTGCAAATAGATATCTCTCGATAACTCAATTTCAATTTATTTATACTCAAACAATAATCAAATTGTGTCGGAAATTGACACATTAATTACCCAACCATGACATACGGATCTAACAGTCTTGCTAGGTAAGCAGTGAAAGAGTTCATACGACTTGGTTTCACCCGCCTAGTTGCCGTTCCCGTGGGAATTCCGGGATCAAATATAGCCTAAGTCACTCCCTGAAAAGTAAGCTTTTTAATGATGAAAGCATTTTTTAAATCGGTCCAGTTTCAGATTCTTATTCAATACAAACAACCTATATTGGTTCACTGCTGGACGCAGGCCTCCCCCTGATAACCACCTTATTGGCTGTTATCTCATGGGGGGATAATACCCATAATCCCCAAGCTGATTCATGCGGATTTGGGATGGTGCAAATTCTATGCCAGGGACGTGCCTGTATCGGTCCATTGCTGGACGCGTCCAGCAATGGACCGGTACAGGCTGTCGAGGTTGAGGTTGAGGTACATCCAGTGGACGTCGTTCGACTGACATGATGCTGACGATGGCGCGTGGTTGCAGGTCCAGTATGTTAAGAAGCAGGACCACCAGCTGGTGACCCACGGCGTGTACTCCATCTGCCGGCACCCCAGCTACGCGGGCTGGTTCTATTGGTCCATCGGCACACAGGTACGTCGTCCACTACTGAGCAGTGCCCAGAGGTGAATATGAGTGGAGGATATGGAGGCACATCATATGTCTTCAATCGAATTGGCTAATATGAAATTACTAGTTTCTGCCTGCGGTTCTCTTGTTGTTTCTATGGAAACGATTAATAGCTCTAATTCAAATTCTGAGAAGGGGAACTAAGATCTGCACGGACATCTCGCATAGGAGTGTATTGTGCATTATCCCCATGCCGAAGTAAACAGGCCAGCTTGAAGTATAGGAGCAGGACGTATGGTGACTGACAGCTTCGTTTCAGCTTTTCTGTTACGTTTAATAGTTATTAGATCAACGATTAAGTATCTCTAAAGTAGACTGCTGAGGTAGCGAGAGATTAAAAATTCACGAAACTAAAGATTGCACTCTAGTTAAACATACAAATTTTCATCACGACTAGCTAGCTATTAATAGCGCCAACAAGCAGGTGAAAGAGATAGGTACAACTTCGTATAACTCTGTCTCGCTCTTTCATAGTTTGAAACAGCAACCCATAGTGAATAATCGACGCGACTGTCCGATAGGTCATGGCCCACCAATTTGGCCTAAGAATTGCTTCTGCGGGGGACAAAAAGCTTGACGACGACACACTAGAGCGAGACATTAAACACGTGCCATTAAACCTCTCCCAAAAAGCCCGCAGATTTTTTTATACCTGCCGCATACAAACCAAGCGAGCGAGTGCAAGCGAAGTCCAACGAACGAACGTGAATGAACTAGTATGGATGTCATTACAAAAGCAACCGAGCCCAAACTATACATATAGAAGAAAGAAAAGAAAGAAAATACATTTATTTGGAAACAATAAATCGACATTATACATATAGGGCCATCGTTCGCCTTATGCCAAAGAAAAATTGAAGGAACGTACCGATCAGCGAATACAATCGTTTGCAATCGCTCGGTCTCGCTCGCTTGGTCCGTCTGTACCCACAATAAAGTGACAACTCGCATGCTGCCTCAACTCATGATGGAAAGTTATCAAATCAATCCCTCTTGCAGGTTACCCTCCTGAACCCTGTCTGCACCATCGCGTACGCCCTGGCCTCGTGGTGCTTCTTCCACGAGCGAGTGTTCGCCGAGGAGCTGACTCTCATCACCTTCTTCGGAGACGAGTACCTGCAGTACAAGAAGAAGGTTCCGACGGGACTGCCCTTCATCCGGGGACCCACCCTGGACGCTTACATCTCCGAGGAAGACAGAAAAAGTTAGGTCAGATCAAATGGTATCTTAACCCTTGAAAGTTTGCTCAATCTTCAATCTGTGCTTGGGGAACGCTTTTCGATAGTATGAATGTCTCTCAAGCATATGTAGATTGAGCAAGCTATCATAATACTGGACGTAGACTTGCGGGCAGCCTATAAATGATTTTTTCTGGGCTTCAGATTGTAGCCTAAAATCGTAGCCTACAATAGAGAAAATGTCATACAGTAAGTGATTGGAGTGAAAGGAATTCATTACGAATATTTACCGCATTTGATGAGGATTGGTGTTCTTTTTGTATAACATTAGAAGCTGTCGATGCTAAACTAGAAAAAATATAATAATATAAATTATGTGTGAATAGATGTCACGTTTACATATCCCAACACTAATCCTATCAACTTGTACTAAATTCGAAGTATATCGAACGTTTTTTTTATCTATAGGCTGAGTTGAGACCGAAAAATATTGAGTGATAGAAATCACACTTAAACGCATGCAAATTATACATTATCTTAAATTTTTGTGAATGTTTTGTATTGTACATAATATTTTTTTTATATAATGTATAAATTGATTTATTTAATAAATAATAATATAAATAATGTTGGAAAATTCACACAGACTTTTCAAACAATTATTATATGGGTAATTATTATTATTATAAAGGTATATTTAATGTAGGTAATTTATTAAAATCATTATCTACCGGTATCTATCAAAATCGGGCTTTGTTGATTTTTGATAACGTACAAAGTAAATCTATAAATTTCTCAAAATAGGTACTGATCAAATTCGCTCGACTAGTGAGAGTTTTTTATGTATAGTACGCATCCTATACATAATGTAGTGGTTTGATTTCATTGCTGTAAAACCACTCTCGCAAGCTTAGGAAAGAACTTTGGTGTTTGACATTTTTAAATTATAATATGAAATCATCGCATTTACTCGTAACTTGCTAGTCTTATGATAACTGACTTGATTATATTAATAAATTATTAATTTATCGAAATTGTGCCAAACGCCTTAGGCTTTTGGTATGTCTTTGTGATTTAATACTTAACTTATGTAAGAGAATGTGTGACTTAACTTATACTTGTAACTAATATATGAAGCAAGGTTGTGAATGCCTGAAATATTTTTAACTAAATTCCTAATTACATATAATGTTTTCGATACCTTAATTTGCGTAAGTATGACAGTACAAACATTATAGTGTAGTGAGATCTTACAATATAGAGTTCTCACAATATATCATATTATTTATCTATCCTCTTTTATATAATCCTTCCTAATTCTAATCTTACGTTAATTTCAAGAATAAAATATGCCTAAAAATCATGATCTTTGTATGGGAGTGAAGGGGGGGTCATCGATAATATAATTTTTTATTTGTTGCTTTATCGGCTAGAAATTAAATAAATATATTTTTTAATTTTAACTGTCTACCTTCAACGGTTCATAGATACTCTAGCCGAAAAGGGGTGATTCTGCATCCAGACGTGCAGAATCACCCCCTTTCGACAAGTTAACTAATTACGTGGTACCGTGTAGACGTCATACCGTCATACGTCACACCTTGTTACAGAGAAGCGAAATCAGAGCAAGTAGCTAGAAATAATAAAATAAAACCGACCAAGCCGAGTCGGACTCGCGCACGACGGGTTCCGTACCATCACTACATAGTACTCGTATAAAACAAAGTCGCTTCCCGCGCTGTCTGTCTGTCCCTATTTATGGATTCAAAAGTAGCCTATGTTTGATTCCGGGATTAGAAGTACCTGTATGCAAATTTGAGCCAGATCCGTCCAGTAGTTTTGGCGTGAAGAAGTAACAAACATCCATCCATACAAACTTTCGCATTTGTAATATTAGTGTGATGCGAAAGTTTGTATGGATGGATGATAAACATAGGCTACTTTTTATCCCATAAATCAGTTCCCGTGGGATAAAAATCACCTTTAAACGTTTCCATAGGAAAAACGTGTGTGAAGCTGCGGGGCGCAGCTAGTTTATAATATTAATGTGATACATCAGCATTGCACCTGTTCGAAGCCGGGGCGGGTCGCTAGTTATATATAAAAACCGAAAAAAAAATCGTTTGTTGTATGGGAGCCCCTCAAATATATTGCATTCTGTTTTTTAGTATTTGTTGTTTAAACTACAACATAAATACATCATCTGTGATAAATTGATAATTTCAACTAACTATGGTTCATGATATCCAGCCTAGTGACAGACAGTCTGACACTGACTCGAGAATCCGCGTCTTAGTAATAGGCTCCCGTTTTACCCTTTGGATACGGAACCCTAAAAAAGACGGCGGTGGCGCGGGGAAAGACTGCTGAAGGTTGCGGGATCGGTCACTATTTATTGCGGATCTGGGTGTTTTGTTATATTATTGTTTATCTACGCCGTAGATCGTAGCGAAAAGCTGTGTGGTGCTGGCTCTGAATTTGTACAGCCCATCTCCTCCCGCGGGTGTCGTAAGTGGCGACTAAGGGATATTTACCGGGGGCGGGCAGCAGCGCCCCCTGCAGAACAATTCTACCCCGAACTGCGATCCCCAACCCGCATGCACAGCATGGAGATTATGGGCATTACCCCCATGAGATAGACGCCATTAAGGCGCTTATTGATGGGGGAGGGCTGCGTCCAGCAGTGGACCAATACAGGCTGTTGAGGTTGAGATCGTAGCAGTCTACGTACGTTCTGCGGAAGGTACGCTAAAAATATAGGTACGTATATATTTACGATTAGTTCCCATTAGAGTCATCTCAGAGCGAATTTATTTGACGGCATCACGGCATAATTGCAGTTGAGGACTACAACATTTTTTAAGGACTTTATTTATATCGCACGACGATATGATCTGCACGGACGTCTCGCATAGGAGTGTATTGTGCATTACCCGAGAAATTAAATTTAATAATTTTTTTGCAATAACCTTATCGATACCAGTGATTTATATAGGAGTTTCACCATCGAGTTAGTTAGAATCCTAACTCGATAAGTTTCACTCAAAAAGTTACAACTAACACGTCTGTTAGAAATCAAAAATATCACTTTATTTCCGTGTTAGTGTTTAATTTTATTTTTTGACTTTTTCTTAGTGTACATTTATTGTATTTTTAACTGACTTCAAAAAAAGAGGAGGTACCTACTCAATTCGACTGTTTTTTTTTCTTTTATATTTGTTACCTTAGAACTGTTGACTGGGTGGTCCGATTTTCATGATTCTTTTTTTATATGAAAGCTGGTGCTTCCCGTGTGGTCCCATTTTAATTTGGTTCAGTGCGCACTCCATCATATCACTTACAATATCTATACAACATAGAAACACTTAAATCGGTATTTATTTCTACTTACTTACTCTGCCAAGTCGGTAAACTTTAGCAACATCAACAGTTTACGCAATTACAATGTTGTGACATCACTGAATCAGCTAAAATATGTTTATTTATGGGAAAGGAAAGTCGGCAGACAGTGTTTACGAAATTAGCGGGTCACTTCGTAACGTCACGTGGCCGTGGGTTGTGAAGAGACTGGTTTGGCTAGCAGGATACTTCTGTAGCATGCATGGTAGCTACTAGATATTGGTATTTCCATTTATGACTAAAACTTTTGAAGGTAATTCCAGGTGCCAAACATTAAAAAACCCCGAGGTTCTGGTTATTATTCGCTCACTCGATGTTTAAATGAAGATAAATGGCCTAAGCTTTAATCGCTCATAGTTAGATGAGGCTATATTATGGACACGGTGCTACTGTGTGTGTAATAGGTACCTTTACCTATTATGTCATGAGAAGAAATTTAAAAACCGGCTAAGTGCGAGTCACACAAAGGGTACTCTCCGCGCTCATGAGGAAAGGGATAGTAAGTTTAAAATTATTAAAAATATTTTTATTATTTGATGTAATTCAAAATTTACGGTTTTCTAAATTTTTTCTTTATCTGTGCTATAAGACGTTGCTTTGTACCAAATTTCAAGATTCTAATTCTAAGTGGGGGAACTATGATCTGCCTAAGCAGGCCCTACCTAACCAGCCCAGCTCCTTGAAGTATCGGAGCAGGACTTTGGGTGACTGACAGCTTCGTTTCAGCTTTTATGTGGGTGTGGATGGGGTTGATTCCTTAATGAGGCATTTCAGCCCTGTTTTGTGTCTTGCCTCCTCTGTGGCCGTACAGTGTACCACAACGTGTTCCATAGTCTCTTCTTCTTGGAAGCAGCCACGACATAAGCTGCTGTCTGTGGCTCCAGTCTTGAAAAGATGATGGTTCAATTCACAGTGACCTGTGATGATGCCCACCATCGTTCTGAGGTCCTCCCGGCTCATCTGAGCATCGTGTTGGTGGTTTTCCTGTCTTTGGAAGGGAATATTGATTTGGTATGCTTGCAGTCTATCCGACGCTCCCATAGCTTTTGGTGTTCTTTTTCAGAGTTAAGTTTTAGCCTGTTTTTGACTTCCGCTGTACCCACACCCGCCCGGGTTCGAGAGACTTACCTACATCTTGTTGTGTTGGAATTAGTTTCGCTCCTTCCTATGCTAGTTTGTCTGCTACGTGTTGCCTGGGTGCCTTTTGTGTCTGCTTCAAGATTCTGTGAGTTCACGGGAGCTTTTGGCCGAACCCTATAAAAACAGCACAAAAGTTGACTACATCGGGGCATTATCCTTTTTCGGCCTCTACTTCTATCTTCCTACACATATAACGTATAATTGTATAATTGTTGTAACCTTATATAATCACTTCAGACAGAGGAATACGTCCGTGTAGGTATCTATTCCAGCTGCGGATGATGATGACATTGACGTCATGACTGTTTCGTAGCCACTAGGGCACTCATTACTACTAACATAACTCAGTCAGCTGCGCTTTCCCACACCCTGCTATAACGCTGACATTCACCCGTGAGTTCTGTGGAACGTCTACCAACTGCTTATCATTCTGTGACCTATAGCTACTGCTGATTCAACTGTGTAGGTAGGTACTGACTAGTGGTTATTCTGTGGTGTTACTGCTGCTCGTCAGTGTGGAAGAAAGCGGTCCTCAGTCGCGTGGTCAGTTCAGACGTTCAGTCCGCGTCCGAGAGTCGGGCGGGCCGCACGCCATGCACTAGCGCCATGTCGCTCCGGAGGCTGTTGAGCGCGGTACGCTCGGCGAGAGAAGCGATCACCAGGGGAGCGCCCATCGCAGACGGACTCCTAAAATCCCTAGTTTCTTTATTCGTGATTGTGTGTATAGCGGTGTCTTCACCGCCGTCGGCGTCGGCTAAACCCTTCGCGTTGAGTTTCCCTGCTGGCTGGTCGCTGGCGGGGCTGGTGGGCTCCGTGGGCGCCAGGGAGGAGGCGGACAGGCGGGAGCCCGCGGGGGTGAAGCCGTACACGGGGAGACGCGTCGGGAACGACACCCTGAGGATGATCTACTTTCACGATCAGACGGTGGCGGTGGTGGAACTCGGGGAGGGGAAGCTGCTGCTCAACTGTGAACTCATCGAGACTATGTGAGTCCATTTTTATTACTAAACTACATGCGCCCCGCGGCTTCGCAGACGTTGCTACTATGGAAACGTTTAAAGATGTGTTCTATCCCACGGGAACCGATTTATGGGATAAAAAAGCCTATGTTTGATTGCAGGTATAGAATTACCTGTATGTAAAATTTCAGCTCGATCTGTTCAGTAGTTTTGGCGTGAAAAGGTAACAAACATCCATCCATCCATATATTCATCCATTAGTCCATATATCCATACAAACTTTCGCATTTACATAATGTGATGTGATGATGTTGGCGGTAATCTGGTATCAGGCACCAATCGCAAGCTCGGCTTGCGTTGGGGCTAGATGATGTTGAAAGTTTGGGGATGCCCTTGTCTAGCAGTGGACATCTTTTGGCTGAAATGTGCTTATGAACGTGATGGTATAATATGATGCTGCATGCCCTGGATTATTAATTGGACCCCCCCCCCCCCCCCCCCACGACGAATATTTTTCACCCCTTTCTCTAATTAATAATAATCAATCACTGATGGTCTGATGAATTAGAAAGATTTAATCTTTCAGATTGATAATATACCTACTTGCGTCGATGTGGATTTCACATTCAACACTAAAGCTTTTAGATAGGATGGACATTCAATCTCTACCAAAAACTTCATCAGTTAGAATAAAGGTAAATTATGATTTTTTCTTTACTTATGCGGGGTCAACAGTTAGGACAACAAATATCAGCATCAGCTTAACATTATAGAAAGCTTTTTCAATAAGCCATAATTTTAACTTTTTTAAGAATAGTTTTAAAGGTAATTCTTTAAAGTCATTAGGGATTGTCTTGCAAATCTTACCTCTATTCATTAGATAATTACGTACATAATTCACATAATTGACCCTTAGTCAATCGATCGACCTTCAAATAACTGACCACACACGAGAATTATTCATTTTGGATTCTGTCATCTGTAATGACAAGACAGGGATTAACAAAAGGATCCATGACGCCTTCCCTTCAACAGGTTCACTGAATAGGATTGTTCGCGAATGGTCGCGCGATCTCAATTTAGATCAATAAAAGAATACGTTTCCTTCCATTGACCACTTCAATGAAATGTAATTTGATTAAGTTTATTGTCGCTGAAAACTCTTCACACGATCTTAGTTATAATCTTACAGAATTTATCTCTACAATTTGTTGAGTTCACCACACCATGGGCCGGAATCAGCGCAGCGTAAATTTATATTTATGTAAATAAATCTGAAGAGTCTGCTAAATATGCACCTGCCCATCATATCTCACATAGCTAGGTACCTATTCTGTAACAGTGTCCCACAGTTGGACAAACTTTTCAACAATTGGAAGACGTTTAAGGTCTTCCACGCATCCTAAATTCCTGACCCAATCTTTAACAAAGGTATCTAGTTCGTTACGCCTTCGTAACTCTATCTGCCACAGCGGTTCAATATACTGTTGGGACTCTACTGGCTTCAACGTACTCTAAGTAAGTATATTGTCTTGTCGTGTATATGTTTATAGATGTTATGTCGTTTAAGTGTTGTGTGGTATAACAGACAAATGCAACGCGTATCGGATCGCAGCCGACATGTTTAGCGGAAGACCGTGAAAACAATTTGATTCACATTAAGTTTTCTGTTTACAAGCAAATTTCTTCTGAATGGCTTCCTGTCTTTACAACCTCACTACCAGGCGGGATTTTGTTGTGAATTTTGTGTCCATTCCGTATAGATTTTCGTGTATAATATATGTAGGCAAGAAAGGTACCTTTTGGTAATGTCAGTATTTTTTTCTAACCTACGTTTTCCTGTTACGAAATCCCTCAAACTCTTCCAGGAATCGCGTTCGTTGGCCAGGTCCCACCAAGCTTATATTCTAGTATTTGTTTTATAAAAGGAAAAGTTCAAGATTACTTATAATACCTAGAATTTAAAATTTATCCTGCTAAGGATAATTTCAACTCACTGTACCATCTTCTTATCCTCATCTATAAGTTTGAGGGCGTGTGCGCGTGATTCTTTCTGTATGCAATGCACCGGGGCCCTGTCCAGTGTCCACCTAGCTACCCTACCGTAGACATAGAGCTCTGCTCAGATCTCCTCAATGACCGGTCCTACGCACCTGTCCACATCCAGCGGTATCCCTCGACCTTCACCAGGTCATCGGTCCACTTCTTGACATTTAATACTTACACAGGGTCCCTCAAAACACGTGTACAATGCCGAAAGGGGAAAATATCAACTTTTCTTCTAAGATAGTTTGTATATCGATTATATTAACCGACTTCAAAAAACAGAGGAGGTTCTCAATCCATCTCTATGTTTGTTACCTCAGATCTTTTTTCTAGGTGGTCCGGTTTTCATGATTTTTTTTTTATTTGAAAGCTGGTGCTTCCCTTGTGGTCCCTTTTTATTTGGTCTTCGTCTTCGTTCTGACAATGGGATCCATATATTTGAAGTCGGTTTTTAATGTTTTAAAACAAAAACAATTACTCTCTATTCTATCCTAGACAACAATCCCCGCGCTAGGCCGGCTGCGGCTGGTCGGTAGCGGTACTGGTTACAAATATTTGATAGAATCATTGCCGGGTCAAGGCGACAATGTATCACCCAAAAATGAGTCCACTCTATTATCCAGCAATTTGTAGCGCTCATCATTATTACACTTCATGTACATACATTTGGTACAAATCACTTGAATCAGATACTTATTGTGTTGTTCGGCTCTGCAGTGCAGACCTAATAGCTGTAGTAGGGATTGCAAATTCCCGGTTTTTCGAGGAACCGAGAATCCCGGGAAATGTTGAAGTCGGAACCGGGAATCCCGGGAATTCCCGGGAAATATGTTTATTTTGTATTTTTATTGAAATTAGATAATTTAACTGCCTCTTAAGCCATGTCGCTTATATCACCTGATATAACATACCTTATATTGCATAGGTATGCGATATAAGGTATATTAGAGCTGTATTTCTATACATCTGTTAAAATGAATATCAAGTTCTTAATTCAATGTGGTCGATGTGTTTTCTTCCCTCGTTCGACAACAAGCTTTAAAGCTTTTCGTTCTAAAGAGTCGTGACTGAATCCAGCACCTTCATTTACTGCACTACCTACAACCACACTCTCAAGGCAGCAAAACTCCATGAGGCTGCACTTGATCTTGATAAATAGAAAGTATCTTTGTGTGAAAAATCGCCGAATATAAGAATTCATTATTACAAAAAAGCTATTTTAAATCAAATTAATCGGTTTTAAATTGTTATTTTTATCACAATCAAAACACGCTTTGGTCTATCCAGTTCAAAGATTTATTACGAAAGGTTGATTCAATTTAAGGTTCAATCACTTAAAGTACGTAAGCTTTTTTCTTCAAAATGGAGGTACATTATGCATGCACACGGAAGCTTGATTTGGGCACTCTCTTATACATTTTGGACTGTTTCCATTCATCTTTACCACCCTGGCCGCGGGTGGGCTTAGATCTGGTAAAATGCGCCATTCTCTCCTATTCTTGGCTTTTTTTACTGCCAGTCGGACACTGCAATTGCCTTTCGGTCTTGTTGGACTCCATCGACCCACCTGGGTATCAGTCTTCCAGGGGGTCGGAATATAGGCCCTCGTCGGTCGCTGAGATCCATCAGTATGCTGTCAACGCTCACGGCGGCGATAGGTAGCTTTTGTCCCGTACTGTATGTCAGATGCACACGAGATAAATATGAAAAGATGGGGGAGCGCTATCTCGTGATGCCAAGACCATCAAAGAAAGCTTTGAATGTAAAAGTGATCGCGATAGTAGATTTAATATTATTATCGATCCATTAATAATAAATTTGCAGAACGACTCCAATTCAACTTCCAATGGCGAAACGGAAGATGAAATTGAAGTAGAATCTATGTCTATATCAGAATATCTGTAGAAAATTTAGTTGTAGAAAAATATAATCGTTACATAATATAAACATATTTTCGTTTACCTACCGATATCCTAAGAGCTATCCGACAATATCGATCTCATGTGTACTCTTGCTCTTTTTTCCCCGGTCCCCACCTCGCCGCACTTTCCTAAGGAGCGGTACAGCGGTTTCGGTCGAACTATACCAAGAGTTATAAAAAATGAAATGAAAATGAGAAGCTTGTATAACTATTGGTAACACCAATTTGGACACAGAAGGTGACTACGTTTAATTTAGCTTTTTCTGCCTTTCTTGACTCTTATTACAAGGCGTGGTAAGCATGTTTCATGGCAGTTAATTTCGCCCTATCAGATCCAAATCATCGGCATAACCCAGAACTTGAACTGATTTCAAAGGAATGGTATCGTTCATTTAAATTTTTGAGTTTTTCTGCACTTGTCAAGTCTATATTGAAGACTAGGAATGAAAGAACATCCTTGACAAGGACCACCGAAATTTCGGAGGGGCTCTGATATATCGTTCTGCATCCTGACAACACTAGCCGAACTTCTCAGAGTCATTTTGGTGAATGCTGTTTACTCTTTGATTGCAGGAAAAATAATTACTGATTGAAATCAAGTGATATAAATCATGTCAACCCTGCCCAGTACCGCGTAGGTACCCGATATATTTGAAATGCTATAAGACGAAATGAAATATATTAAGTTATGTCGTTTCGGTATTAGTATATAAATTTCCCGAAATTCCCGGGAAATGAATTTGGATTTCCCGGTTCTTAAATGGGCCAAAAATTTCGGGAATTCCCGGGAATTTCGGAACCGGGAATTCCCGGGACCAAACCCTAAGCTGTAGGTGTGGTGCTCTGGATTAGAATTTGCGACAACCCAACTCTTCCCCCGGGTGTCCTAAGACTAAGGGATATCCACCGGGAGCGGGCAGCAGCGCCCCCACACAACAGTTCTACCAATGAACTTCGATCCCAACTCGCATGCCTAGCGTGGGGATTATGGGCATGAACCTCAAGATAAAAGCCAATAAGGCGCTTATCAGGGGTAGGCCTGCGTCCAGCAGTGGACCAATATAGACTGGTGAGGAGACAGTTCAGGCTATGATCATAAGGTACCCTTTTTAATAGGCAGTAAGTATTCGAGGCGCGGTTGTGCGTGTACATTGAGTTACTACTACAAGCGTTTTTTAAACTTTCGCGATTTGTTACCATTATTTAATTATTATTATATTATACGCGATAAATGCCCGATAAATAATACAGTTGAATCCGTTTATGACATCGAAAGGAATTGACAAACACGTCATAATAAGCGGACGTCATACAAAGCGTTTTGTGAAAAAAAAAAGATGTGTGGCACTCGGGGACTGCCGCGGTAAAGCTATTGCAATGCCATCTAGAGGCGAGTTGCTGAACTAAAGAGACAAACGTCATATTTCAAAAAGTCATTAAAAGTCCTACTATTCATCGATAGATGGCAAAACTAAAAAGTATCACCGCTGTTCCGGTCGGAGTGGGGAGCGTGAGGTTTTTTCGTCACGGAATTTCTGGATTCGGTCCCCGCGCTCAAGGCCCGCGATAGAAGCTATGCAATAGCTTAAAAAACCTTTTTTCTGTAAATATGTATGTATTTATAAGTATTTTTATACAGAAACATAGTAACTGCATATTACGAGTAGTATACATACCTACTTATTAAATCAAAACAAAAATTGCACGTAATAGGTTCATTATACACATACAAGTATATTTTTAGTGTAAGTAATCTGTAATTTTTGTCTGCTTTTGTTTTTTCGAGATTAAGTTGTCGAATGACCCACCACGCCAAATTCCTTTGCGATAGATGAGTTTGATTCTCCATTTTCTAATCTGCATATTATTGCACCTTTCTCCTCAATGCTTTACGGCGTTGAGATGACATTTTTTCACAGTACAATGTAGGTACATACAATGAAAAACACAGCGTGACTTTCAAGCGTCAATTAGTCACTGAGATTCAAAATTTTGTTTTGACGAGCCACGTGCCGAAACTCGTCGTCGGGAATCAACGAACATCACCGAGTACCCGGAGGTGTAAAGAATCATGTCGGTCATTATTACCGGACATAATTTATTAAAAATGGGTCATAATAAGCGACATGTCACTGTAAGGGAAGTCATTATACGACTTTTTATAAAGAATTTTATATGAAAACCAAACTTTGTAGTGTAAAGACGTCATAATAACTGGTTGGTCAATATAGGCGGAGTCATAATAAACGGATTCGACTGTAATTAAATAATACTACTAGCGTGTATCAAAGCGTGTAAGATCGGATGAATATCTTAATACCCTGCTTCAGTTGGGCCGGTCCGAACTATCTTCAAAAAAAATTAGGAGGTTCTCAATTCGACTGTTTGTTTGTTTGTTACCTCAGAACTTTTAACTGGATGATCCTATTTTGATGATTATTATTTAATTGAAAGCTGTGCTTCTCGTGTGGTCCTATTTCAATTTGATCCAGTTCTGACAATGGCATCCATGAGGAAAGAATCATTTAGAATCATTAATTAACTTGTTTGCATGTTGTTAGGTTACATAGGTCTTAGCAGTTAAGTAATATTCTCAAATATGTACCCCGTTGGGCGCTACAAAATAACTTAATACTAGTTAAAAAACTAATATAAACTTTATTATTTAGCTTCAAACAACTATTTTTTTTAATGATGTGAAAACCTAATTGAAGTCGGTTAATAGTTTTTGAAAACAATCTCAATTATTTCCACAGCCTCTTTGTCCTAATGCTATTTGTTGAGTCGGTAAGGATAACTTTTACCCTGATAGTACTCTTACATACTCTTTATTACCTCAAAGCATCCAAACGGCTAAAGGGATTTTGATAAATGAGTTTATGGTTCTAAGCTACATTTGTAGGCCTTTGCGAGGCGAGGGCGTAACTCTACTGTTTTCACCAATATAAGCTAATAAAAGATATTCAATGTTGTTTTATAACGCTTTTACCCATAATTCATGGGAAAATATGTCGGGAATCGAACGCCGATTGTTCATACATTTTTCTTGACGCTAATTCAATTGTTCGTTTAGTAAGTAGAACGTTTAGTAGGCAGCGCAGGTAGCTAAGTTTCACAGGTTTCTCTTCAGCGCGGTGGTGTGACGTCACTGGTGCGGTAGCTCCACGACAGTGCTTTTTTCTATTTTATGATTATGATCTGCAGCAACACTGTTTTGGAATGTATGTACACACATCAACATTGTCTAGGGATATTTAACATTTGGTTGATTTTTACAATAAATGAAAATAATTTCCTTAGAAAAGAGGTATGGCAAAAATCTTTATTCTGTATTGTTTATTAATAATAATAAAACACAACTATTTGATATAAATTTTTAGTAAAAATTTAAGTGGGTAAAAATTCCGAAAAATTTGAAAATTTACTAAGTTCGGTAAATTGTGTTTAAACTATTTTTACGTTGCCATGACTTTATAAAATTACCTTTTAACAATTAAATAATCGGTGTTGCCTCCCCTGACGTTCATAACACATCTGCACCGGTTATTCATACTCAAAATGAGGTTGTCAAAGTCTCGCTGGGGTATGCGATCCCATGTTCTTTTTAAATGGCAAAAAATTGTTCTTCTGTGGTCAAATTCGACGGCAAATTGCTGAAAGCCCTTCGCTGCAACATGTCCCAAGCGTGTTCAATTGGGTTTAAGTCGGGTGACTGTGCAGGCCAGTCTAAAACCGCGACATCATGTTCCTGAAGGGCAGCTGACACTAAACGCGCCGTGTGTGGAGGGGCATTATCATGCATGAGCTGAAATTCCAGGCCAATTTGAACTCTATGAGGGATGATCACAGGTTCTACGATCTCGTTCCGGTATTTTAGTGCCGTCAGGCTGCCTCTTATCCAAATGAGCTCGGTTCGCGCGCCAATACGAATTCCCGCCCAAACCATGATTGTCCCACCTCGGTACGAATGGACCTCTTGTGGCTGCTGGAGACGACTTTCTCTGCCTGGAACTCTCCAAACACGTGTTCTTCGTGAATCAGGGTGGAATCCAAACCGAGACTCATCAGTAAAGAGAACCATGGTCCATTGGCCATTGTTCCATAACAAATGTTCTTGAGTCCAAAGTAGTCGCCTTCCGCGATTGCCTCGTCGTAGAGCTGGCACACGAAGCGGCCTACGAAAATGAAGATCGACTTCATGTAGCCTTCTTCTGACGGTTTGGTCGCTGACTGACAGCTGGTGGTCTAACTGAAGCCTTTGCACTAGCTGCTTGCTGTGAGATTGGGTTACCTCCTGGCGGAATTTTGGAGAAAACGATCCTGTCTAGGTGTGGTTACTCGTTTTTTTTCCAGTGTGGCGCTCTCTTACATCCCCAGTAATACGAAAACGTGACCACAATCGAGAAATTACGTTTTATTGGTGTTTAGGATATTGGCAACCACGCGTTGGATAGCACCGGCTTCTAACATGCCTATCGCTCTTATCATTACTTCTCTGCTTAAATGTCGACTTCCAATGACATAAGAAATATCACAAGTACCGTTAAAATTAAAAATTACTTAGATAGCACTTATTGTTAATTAAATAAAAGTAAATTTATCTTAGGCAAAATTAACGTTGTTTTATCTAGATCGTAGTCCCCATTCTATCTTTTGTTTAATGCGTTCTATTTTTATTCCTTTTACAAATTTTGAAAAGAGAACAAAAGAGGTTTAATTCCATGTATAAATTTTTTCTAAAAAGCAAAGAGTTTGCAAGCAAATCATTTCGAAATGGAATATCCCTAGACAATGTTGATGTGAATGTCATCCAAAAAGATTTAAATCGTTAGATACGCCCTTACGCCGAAAAACTGTGGCATTGTCTTTGAATGTTTGAATGCGTGCGTTAACAAAATACCGATGCACGCACACTGAAAGTAGATAAAAATAGTGTTTTTGTCAATAAACCCAACTGTTATTATAGCCATTTATTGTGAAATCACATTGCGCGAATTTTTGTAAAAAGCGCACCACAAAAACACACAATCAGTGTTTCGAAATGAGTGAGATCACTCACTTCGCTTGGCGACAAACACGACGCGGTCTCACTACGGAAAGGGCCTATTTTACGATCTTAACATATGGTCCATCATAGAATTCATAGGTCTAAGTAATATAATATAGCACAGAATAACTATACCTACTCATACTCATACTCATTTATTCGCCGTAGGAGCACAAGGCACACTTGGAGACGTCAATTATACAATATAATGCTGCTTGAATTATAATTTGAAGCCATAAAACAGACAAGACAGAAAAATAATCAAGTTAATAATTTGTACATATAAAAAAAGATAAATTAATAAATAGATCAGCTGTAAATGGGCATCGTTAAAGTCATGTACAAATAATAATTAATGGTGCTGCTGGAAAATGGCATTGTCTGTCATTATTGAATCTAAATAATATATAATTATCACAGTTAGCTTAACTAGGTAAAATATAGCTGCTAAGAATGCATTGTCATTTGTGGACTAGCCTATGATAGATTAAAGAGGTGTAACATAATCAAAACCTATTCAATGTCATGGACTTTACAATATAATAAATTAATGCAGCTACAGGGTAATAAGGAATCATATCTGTCTACAAACATGTTATAATAATATTAAATTAAAGGAACACCATAAAATCTATCAAAAACAGGGGCGATACGAAAGTACAGCTTTCTTTACTCTTTAAAAATAATGGAATATTTCCTTTCAGTAAAACTTTATATCATCAATATGTCTGGTACTTGACCTCCATTTCCCATGGCCGTGGTACACCCTGTACACCCTACGTAATAAGTGCGCATCCTATAAGTAGATAGATCTATTATAGGTACTACTGGCCTGCTGCAGTGGCTTAAGGTATGCTGGCTCTTTCCATAAGACGCAAATAAAACGACTTAGCATACGAGAACGAATGTTACATTTAAATTGCCTCGTTAGATGTAACTACGATACATACTAATTGTACAGTCTAGGGTGGACTCTAACCTTCACATTCCTCATACATAGGCTAGGAAATTCTACTTTTCTGATATTTTTTCTAACTCCTCTCTTTTTTTTCTTGTCAATTCCTCTCTTCTTCTCCTTTCTACCACCCTTCTTCTTCTCATGCTCTAGAATCGAATTTTTAATTTGATCTAGAGTCTAGATCAAGGCCGGCCAATAAATTTTCCAGGTGAGCATTTTCTTGACTGTGGCGGCGCCGGGCCACCACTACTACCATATTCATAAGGAAATTTATTTGATAAATTGTAAATGACAGAATATAACACAATTATATTTTTAAATGAGCGCTGTAAAAAGGTTTTCCAGATAGTAATTTGACGATATTTGGTTTTAAATCTGATGTTTAAAGTACAATCAAATCAGAAATGTATTTCGCTGTGAGGGATCTGCGATATTTATTTTTATTGTATGATAGAGTTTTTCCGACAATTCAGCGGTAACAAAAACTGCCTAGGCCCACGGGCCTGGTTTTGGCCGGCCTTGCTCTAGATCTTTCATTCATCATCATTATCATCAGCCACCAGTCCATGTTTCTTACCTCAGAACTTTCGACTGGGTGAACCGATTTTGATGATACTTATTTTATTTAAAAGCTGGTGCTTTCCGTGTGGTCCCATTTCAATCAGTTCTGACAGTGGCATCTAAGAGAAAACCATATGCCTAATTGAAGTCTGTTTTTTGTTAGAATTATTCTTCTTGTCAATTCCTCTCTTCTCCTTTCTACCACACTTGCTCTTCTCCTGCTCTAGATCTTTCGTTATATTTACTTGAACAGTTTAATAGTTTACTTTGCCCTTCCTGCTACAACATCACTTGCTCTATATCTAAACTACATCAGTCTGACTGAATTGGCGCTCAAAGAAAAACACTTATTAATTTGTTATAGCAGTAGCACCTGACGCATTGTAGGTACTTAGGTGAAACTACGAAAGAAACTACAATTTTTTCCTGCTCATGATATACTCTAGGTCTCTAGGTCGTAAATAGAGAAGAAACTGTTGTACCAACATTATTAAAAAAAAAATACAGTCTTTATATAAACGTATTCTTTTATTTCGTAGATGAGATTGGCCTACTGGCCATTCCGAGTACCAATAGGTCTATCTTATGTAATAAAAACGAGTGACTCACGCGTATTAAGCTACTCCTTTGCATTCAGTGCCCGTTGCAGTTCAAATCCAATCACAGCGCAAGGACAAACGAATTATTTAGCAATAAAATAGACAAACCACTAGACTGCACTAGTCAGGGCCACTTGCCTATTGCGACGAGTGGCAAGTATCTGCCAGCCAAATGAATTTCGCAGGAAAACTAGTAAGAAGCCCTTTCCCCTTTCTTCAATTTACTCAGCACATAATTTTAAAGAATATCCGGAGTTTTTAGAAAAAACGTTTATCCGCCTTTTCCCAACTACCCTTTGACTAAGAAAAAAACGTCCATATTTATTTTTGTTTATTTATTCATTTATTTATTTACATATTTACATTGCCATTACAATATAGCACCAATAATGCACAATCAAATATAGGAAACAAATACATAATAGGTACACTTATGGCTATAAATTTACAATAATAAAGTTACAACAAAAATCTACTAACTATTACTAATTACTATGGTTATAAAATACTTGACATATTTATATGCGTCCCCAACAAATTTGTAACAGCACCGAGAGTCCGAGACCGAATATTAGACCTTCTATCACGTAAAACGCTATAAATCCATCCAACGCTTTCCAATGCCCCCTCGGAACTAAAGATAGAGAAGAACAAACCTGCAGCCTACGCTGCGCTGGGTTCACCTTGTCATAATGAGGCAAGTCCTGGACCCTAGTTCCCATTCTACCGTTCATGACCTTTCATTACCTACTTCTTATAGATTCTTTCTGATATCTCGTCGACCTATTTAGACGGGCCAGCCTAAGTTCAATAATCAACCTAATAATAATAAATAAATCTAAAAGGCGATTTAGACTTAAATACTCATTCTACCGTGTTCTGTATGAATACTCACCAAAAACATCAATCAAACACGGGTAGGTAGTATGTTTTCTTGGAATGGGTTTATTGATAAACTGTAAATATAATGAAATGAGAAATTTTAGCACCTAACATAAAACGTTGCGTTTCAAGATTATCACATTACTTACTCAAAAGAAATGTGTATATTTCTTGCTCAAAATACATTATTTCATTCAATGGATTTAATAAAATTCATCTTTTTGTTTCTGAACTACATATATCACTAGGATTCTTTATACGCGTGTGTTTTAGACTTCCCGAACGTAACTGCTATGGCACTTAGCACCCATAAGATCTTACTAATTTTGCTGATCTGGTTCATCCTCGAAGCCGTCTACCCACCGACCCATCATCTAATTCAATGACTGACTGCAAGACATCATTTACTATAAGGTCACCGCAGAAAGTTCAACTTACTATTATTGTCTGTATTTGAGTAGGTACATACAAAATTACAGGATGCGACCTTGAGTTGTCATTTTGAAATAGTTTGTTTGCGTTCATCGCTGACCTGTGACCACCGTTCAAGTCTTTCAGTATATTCGCGTACGTAGGTACACTTATGCAATGTGCATCAGCTTTACATAAATCAACTCTGTCGACATCTTTGGAACCTTTGGATACCTCTGTTTTTTCAGCTGTCTCTGTCGCTGCATATCTGCAAAATATCTGCTCTTTTATTTAGCCATTTATTAGATTTTATTACATCTTTAGCCGCCCCTTGTGGGATTTTTAAAGTCTGCATCATTTTCCCCGCGGGTTTTGTATGTTTTCCATGTAAATTATAGGTATCGTGTACAAGTTCTTGTTGGTTAATAAATAATATATCGATCGGCAGTCGGTCGTTTCGTGTGAGCCACCATGTGTCAGTAAAGTCGATACTAGGTAATTTCTTATAATCGAGAATCGATAATAGCTGGCCTAGAACTTGACACAACTGTTATATTGATTCATTAGTGTTTCAATATAAGTAAACGAAAATTTGCCTTGAGAATTTCTAAACGACTATTAGGAAAATTTTATGACAAATGGTGCTATGAAAAATGATTGGAATTTAGTTAGGAGAGTTGGTTTTGGTACAAAAATTATATCCAGGTAGGCGGCAGTTGTTTACATTGATTTATTAAAAACGAAGATGAGGCACTGGTTACTCGAAAGTGGCAACCTCAAATTGTGTAAAATTGTGTTCTCCCACATCAGTCACCATCTGACCGGCGCGGCGGCACGGGCGGTCGTGATTCGCGTGAAATATTGTTGTCTCAGTCTCACTTCGGTCCTAATACGTCTTTCCGTCTTTGTTCTTCTTTGTATTGCACAGGACTGGAAATATAACTGTGAGCGTATGTGTTTGCGTGTAGTTGTAACACATGCCAATTTTTGAGTAAGCGCGCTGGGAGAACGTAACCTATCTTCCCTTTTTAAATCAATGGTTGTTTATCTTCTTTATTTAATTATGCCAGTTGTTCCTGATGACGTAGCCTCATTACAGCTGAACATTTTGTCAATTATGTTTGTAGGTACATACTTTTTGTGTTAAATGTTTGTATTATTATTATTTAGACAAAAGGCAACCAAGTAATTTTTTGACATAACTAAGTGCTCCTGGTGTTCCTATGGTTGAAATAAATGAAATGAAATAAAACACTAGGTACGTAAAGGGAACAGAATACAATACAGAGATACGAGTATTTAGATACCTACCTACTTAGTAGGTAAGTTCATATGGGCGGTGGTGAGTTTTCATCAATCACTCCCAATTGATGTAAAAGAAAAACATAAAAAAACAGACAAACTGACAAATATTGCAGTTTCGACCATTATTCAATGAGCAGCTTGAATGTTTGAGTGGTGTTGAAGTCTCGTGTATGATGCCAGTCCAGTCTGCTGTTATCAAAGTTAGATCACGAACAATGTCAAGATTGAGGTCTTTATCCAGTCACGCTCGCTAGTCTTGTCTTACACCTACTCGGTACAAGACAATAACTGGACAATGGCGTGCGTGTGTGCAGCCGTGATTTACTATGTACATATAAACGGCCACAGGCATTGCTTTTGAGACGTTTTATCAATGCAACTCACTACTTGAAGTACCATTTAGTTTAGATATTCAGGGTAAATTTTTGTCATGTTTGTACACTAGAAACTTGGACTCCCATTGGATTAGCAAATAAATCGCTATTTAGTAATTATATTCAATATTATATTTAATAAAAATATATTCAGAACGATCACGATTATTCAAAGCTTAAACTAATCTGGAAAATTCTAATCAGGATTACCTACCTTGCTGCTGTACAAGTGCTTTATCTCTTGTTTTTGCAATTTTCAACAAATCACAACATAGGCAAAAGTCACTGGCAACGCCAACATATTTCAAAGCCCAAAAAGCACGTTTCGCTATTTCATCAGCTGTAGCCCGTGGCTGGCGCGAATCGTGCTCCGTAGGTAGACGATCACGATCGCTCCTACTTTCGCTTTCATTATTATTCTATCATCATGTGTTTTGCATACTATATGTAGTTTTTTTATTCTGCGGTCGATACTCTTAGGCCTGATTTGCTTATGCCATTATTACGACAGGGTAGAAAGTTTACTTTCCTACTAAGTTTTTGTTTTGGTACTTTGGTTTCCATCTCTTTATATCTCTTTTTTGGGTTATCTATCTGTCATCCGAAATGAAATACCAGATTATATTTTCTTGAGCCAGATCTATCAGGGTTTCTTATCGAATATTGTGACATTTGTGACTCTAGCTTGATCCTGGGTATAACAGCTCAAGTCCTATCCTATACTTTACAATTCTACATTACTCTATATACTCCCTATACTCTACAATTCTACATTATAAGCTGTTTCACTTCTTGTCACATATTGTACTTGCTATCTTCGATTGTAACCCGCCGAACACTGAATCTAAGTGGTCTGTCTGATTTTTGGGGTAAATCTGAGATACTTAGTTTTCCAAGAAGTTGCTTCCTAAAGGGCCTAACCATTGCTGAAAGTAGACGTTCGCCGGCTTGTCAGAATAGGGAATAGTTTAGGAGGTTCCGCAAGAATCTTCACCGGTTTACAAGACCCATTTGAATGGTATGTAGTGTAGTGTGGTCAGGTCTGGTCGGAGAGGATGCGGCGCTCGTGTCCGGTGCGCGATTAGTGTCGTGTTCATACAATGCACACAATAGACGGTGGTTGCTAGGCTCGGTGGCTCGGTCGGTGTAAGCAAGGCGGAGCAAGACTAATTCTGTTCTGTGCTGGTATAGAACGTGGTTGAATGGAAAATGCCCAAATCATCTTACACGTTAGGTCGAATTTTTTAGGTATCTCTATTTGACTCTATTCTACATTTAAGTTATTTATCTCTTTAGATTATAACTTGTTAAACATGCTTTCTTAGAACTATGACCTAGTCCCACTTGTTCAGTTCTTTGTATCTCATGAACTGTACTGGTTGTATTCTATTGTACTGTATGCCAATAAATAATTATGAAATGTTACCTATAATTATAAATAGCTGTTAGGTTCCCTTCCCACTCGTAGGAGTCTTAGTCTGGCTGCCCTTATACTTTTTTCTATGGCTACAGAGATTGTGTTTTTGTACCGATAGAGACCAAAAGGTGCGAGCACCACCGGATAAAAAGAAAACTCTAGCAGACTATCTGCGGCATTGTATATAAATCTCTTTCTTCTTTGCAATATAGGTACCCAAGAGTGTTGAAAAATGAGAAAAATGACGTTGTTTTTTATAAAACAACTAAAGGTTCTATTAATCACAAAAGCTTATTAGATAAACAATTGACGAATATTTAAACGAAAAATAATAAAATATGTAAACGAGTAAAACATTCCTAACCCGTTAATAATGACGTGCTCCTCTCTCTCCGCTATAGAAATTCTTCCACATATTGTGTGCCCAACAGGGTCTATAGTGAAACTTAATTATATAAAATGTAAATACCTCTGTACACCGTTGGAATATAATAAAATAAACGATTGAGTGAGTCTTTAAAACTCTTTCAGCGTGTTTCTGTCTCAATAAGGATATGAAATAAAACTGCGGTGATGATTTCTATAGTAGACTTCCACACTCACTCACAAGATGGAATTATCTGTACCTCATCTGTAGACCCATTGAAACTCCTTGTGTAATCAATAATTATTGGGAGTTTCAATGGGTCCGAAAGTCATCTATGATTATAATCATAGATGACTTTCGGAGCAAAATCAAGATTAAATATGACCGTCTCTGGAAAGTGTTTTATCACACTAATGCGAAAGTTTGTATGGATGTATGGATGGATGTTTGTTACCTCTTCGCGGCAAAACTACTGAACGGATCGGGCTGAAAATACAGGTAGTTCTAATCCTGGAATCAAACATAGGCTACTTTTTATCCCATAAATCAGTTCCCGTGGGATAGAAATTACCTTTAACCGTTTCCATAGAAATAAAGCGTGCGAAGCCGCGGGGCGCAGCTAGTCTATAGAGTAACTACTCGTAGATCCGTTCGTTCGTATCATTATCTAGGTATGTAGATAGGTAGCTATCATTTCTATACCCACTAAGATATGAAATGTCCGCAAGAGCAATTTGAGAAGAGTTGCCTATAGACTGGTTCCGCTTATATTCTTACATATCTATGGTTCCGCTTATATTCTTACATATCTATGGTTCCGCTTATATTCTTACATATCAATGGTTCCGCTTATATTCTTACATATCTATGGTTCCGCTTATATTCTTACAAATCTATGGTTCCGCTTATATTCTTACATTTCTATGGTTCCGCTATAGAAATTGTTCCACTTGCTAAGTGATTAATAGGGTATATGCATGTGATTTCAAAATGGCTAAAAAAATATATACGTATTCTCTATTGATATAGAAACATATCTACATACCTATTTATTTTTGCATTTTGAGATGTTTTTATTGTAGAATTTAACCATTGAAAAATTGATATTTTAAATCTCAATCGCAAAATTTCAAAACGCTACGCCATTGACTAGAGCGGACGTGACATCACTGTACTCATTTCTTCTATTTTTATTCTGCTTGCTGCACCTTGATTTGACACTATTCTGCCCACTTGACATTTCGTATTGTCGATTATTTTCAATTTTTTCGGAAAACCTCTTTCCTGAGATGATCACTACCGAGGTCGTCACCAAAGGTTTTAATCAAGTGTGTACGTCGACGTCACATAAACATGGCGCCAATATGGCAGCGTTTTTATCGATTAAAACAATAAAAAAAATCGATGCATATACCCTACTAAAAAATTAAATTATTGAAATCTGAAATAATATTTATTGTTATGCTCTTATATATGTATAATTAGGCGTATTATATAGGTTTTTTAAAGTAACTACTACCTAGTTTTCAATAAATACCTACAAGATGCTTACGAACTTAAGATGCTGTTAACCTAGATGTTTAATTTATAGCATCCTTCCTTTTAATATAACTGTCATGACTTAGTAGTGTTTTCAAGTACCTATTAACTACCTACAAATAGATATTATTGTATCTACCTTGCAGTAGGTGAACTCAGGTCGCGGATGTCAAAATCAAAGTAAAATATTATTTTCCCAACTTAGAAGGTCCCTTTTTTAAGGATTTTCTACTCACATTTTTTGTTAATTTTTTGTTGATAAAATATGCCCTATTTTCCATTAATAGGGTGCCGCTAAAATCACCGAAGAAACGCCTCATAAATGCACGCCAGATTTATTGTTCTCTGATACAAAATGTTTAATTTTTACTGCATTCTAATTGTTGTCAATTGTTTGAATCTTCTGTGAAACAAAATATTTCACTGTTTATTTAAAAAATGTGAATTATCTTATCTTATACCTTACATAAATACGGTACTTTACATTACTATACGTAATTTACATTACTTGTCGATTTTAGATCCTCTCTTCAATAAAAATTGCTTACAATTATATCTGAAACTCGACGCCAAGCAAGTGAGATTTAGTTATTTGTGTCGTACTTTGTTTACTAACATGCTTCGTTCAAAATGGATAAACTCATAGTTATATCGATTTATTGCCCTCGAAACCCATTTTCTAAAAATGACTCCTAAGTCATTAAGTTGAATTTAGTTTAATTAAGCGGAAAGTCGACGTTGGCTGGTGGGAAACATCTGCGTCGTCGTCGGCGTCAACTATTAAAATCATGTTGAGCTGGATGCGCCTCTTGTATTGGCACACGACTGTTATGATGACCTACTTATGTCTGCCACTTATTGCTGTTTTTTTCGAAAACCAGAAACCAGACGGATCTACCCGTTCTGCCCGTTCCTTGGAACAACGTTTTTATAATAATGAAGTGTCAATTTCAAAACTCGCTACAAATTGTGATAAAGAGCTCACATGCGTTGCAAACCTGATTAACGCCGCGCCGTAGAAATCACCGCACGTCGCTTTCTCCTCGTGTGTTTGTGTTACATTTTCATTCATTGGCGATGCGACACTACACAGTAGGTAATGCTGAAGAATCGTCGCTAGGTATTTGGAGTTTTATGAATTCCATGGTTCTTTAATACTAGCTTACAGTAACCAAACTATACATGATATAGATCCTTATCATGCATAGGCACATCATCATCATCATCGCAGCCCTAAGGCGGTGCCCCGACTCAAACCAGCGCCGGCCGCCAACATTTTATCTTATTAATACGTTGAACGTTTGTATAGCTGAGGAGGAGATGCGAAGTTGCACTTGGTACCAAACTCTGCTCTCGCTTTAAAAGGCGGCGGCGCTAGTGTGATTCGGGGCCTTATGTTACGTTGTTTAGTTAGTTAATTTGAATGTCCGCCCAAATTCGTCGTAAGAGTCCTCTATAGCCTAGCCACCGCGAAGTGCTTGGGAGGTTGGGAGTCACTATTCGCGGGATATAAATGGAATCGTGATTCTAATTGTTTTTAAGAGGTAGCATGTAATGTGCCCAGTAGGAGGGGATGACTCAAGTCAGGGCGTCCCTGACTTGAGTCATCCCCTCCTACTGGGTAGAATAATAAGTAGAATAATCTAAATCTTAGTTCGGTGCGGAAGCGCTAGAACTCCCTCCTTCACTAACCTAGCCAAGATCTCATCCAGCAGTCTAGACCTAGAAATGTCAAGGTGCGAAAGACAGAGAGGGAGAGGTCTTGATTGGATCATTGAGCAATTTGCAGCGACGGCGTTATGCAAGGCGCTCTTAGATAATTGGCAAATGGCGCTACTTGGGGCATTAGTCGGTTCTGTGGCACCTACGCATTTATGATAACCATTTGATAATATTATCTAGTCACGTCTGTATTTCCTATCATCAAAGTACCACTATCACTAGTCACTGTCTGTTTTATTGGAAAACTGTGTAGTAAAGTTAAAAGTAGCATCTTCATAATCATTAATCATAATCACCTTTACGTCCGAATTCAATCTTTACTTTTATAAATGAACTGTGCTGGATCATAATCTATAAATCAAGTGATGCAAAATAAATGAATAATAGGAGCTCAGACGAAGTAAAAAAACAAGACAGAGTGACGCCGGCCGACAAACTGATGCCGGTTTCGTAAACATGTGCGCGTTTGATGAGTGTTGCCGTGTAGTAAAAACGAATTACCCCTAATATTTTATTGTATTAGCAGAATGAATGGATAAGTAAATTGTAGATAAGATGACATTTTTTCAAATTGTATATTTACCTCACTTAGAGGTAGTATATAAGTAGGTACTCGTATGTTTATTCCGACTAGAAAGGGGGACAATAAAACAACAGTAATATCAAACATGCAAATCTCAAAAAGTCGGCATTTTCCTTAAGCCTGAGATATACATTTTCCTAAAAATGTCCTTGTCTCTGCATATCCTTAATGATATCCCTTAGTCGAGCATATTTACTAAAATTTAACTTTTAGACCCACTTAGACCACGATATCTCGTTAGACCCCAATTTCGTCTGATGTTATTAATTATCCTAGGGCATCAAGACGAATCATTAGACTCCTCATTTATTGAAATCGGACTCATAGTTTCAGCGCTACGTGAGAAAATAAAATCGGCTACTTACAAACATACAAACGAAGCCAACCTTATTTATCCATGCTCCGTTGGTAGTCGGGTAAAAAAAAATAGGTACCTAAGTAAATTAATACATAACATTACGTTTCACGTCACATTAATAACTTCCTCAACAAACGGGAACTTTTGTGACGCTTAGTGTTGGCAGCACTTGTGGCGGTTTTGTGTTCCAAGTTGTCATGATAATTTATAAAGTTGATTTACTAAAAATATATGTTTTTAAGTTTACTTAAGTATGAAACGTGATTCCATCCTACTTCTTGTGTATTGAAGATTGGTTTTTACACCATTTTACAACACAATTTGTAACATTGTTTCTGTAAAAAATACGAAATATTATATCGTGACACTCCGCGCGCCGGCATAGCTCGACTGACAAGGTATGGCTTAGTTTCGTTTTATGTCTGTGCGTGTAACTGTGTATGTACACGGCTAGGCTTAGTTTTGCCGCCATCGGTGAGTCGGCCGGCGAAACTCTATCTTGCTTTTTTATTCATCTGAGAATAGGAGTGAATGGAAGAGAACTTTAGGTGACATACCTAAAGTTCTCTTCCATTCATTCCTATCATCACTCCTATATCCTTTGTAGACTTTTTCCTTTCCTTTGGTGTTATCCCGGTCTTTAATAACGCTGTCCCCCTTACAAGGACAACGCTTCCTTCCCATTACTGGAAACGAAAGCGTTGATAGGGCAAACGGGAAGAATTTTTTATGACTTCCCGTTGTCCTCATAATGGGGACTACGGGAATACACCCGTCCTTTCAATACGTGAACAAACGTGACCGCACCTCGTAAGCCGTACGTTTGCGTAGCTCGTAGAAGCCCTATAAGGCTTACTTATGTAGAGGTCACAAGATTATATTTATATCTGACACACGTTGCATAATAAATTAATAAATAATAATCTGCCATTGTTTGATTTCTTTCTGTTGCTATCTCAAGGATTGTAGCAGCTGTTGTGTTGATACTAACTCTATTTTATCTTTAGGACATAAAATAGATGAAGAGAGAATATCTGCTCATCTGCTGTTTATCGTAGTGTTTCTTTCTACTGAGATAACTAAAGAAGAGAAAAGAAGTTATATATAACTATAAGATCCCATCCCATTACTAACATCCGGACATTGTAGACATGGTTAATTAGTTATAGTTACCTACTGGTGGTTCCTTTCTGCATGATTTGCAGAACTATTCTGAAATTCTGTATTTACGAGCCGGCAGCATGCGAGATGCGAGCTCTGAGGTCCTACAAACAGTCCTTCGATCAAATATGATCGAAGAAACAGTCATTCAAAGATGAGAAATTGAACCAGAGCTGGCGACGACGTCTAGTCTATACAGCCCAAAATAGTGGTTAGGTACCTAATGTAGTAATGCTAAGTTTGAACATGGGTACTGCTGGGTAGGTTAGGTACCTATACCGTGTCCATTTTGAATGAGGCATAAACGTATACAAACCGCCCATACTTAACCTAAAATTCACTTTGTTGGCGCGTCCTTTTATACGTAATTTACATTTGTCGATTTTAGATCCTCCCTTCAATAAAAGTTGCTTAGCTAGTAAATAAACCACAATTATATCTGAAACTCGACGCCAATTATATCTCGCAATTATCGCAATTATATCTGAAACTCGACGCCAAGCAAGCGAGTTTTTGTTATTTGTATCGTGGTTTATTATATATATATAATAATTGAGTAGGTATTATATATATATAATAATATTTATATAATAATTGTATATCTGAAACTCGACGCCAAGCAAGCGAGTTTTTGTTATTTGTATCGTGGTTTATTTACTAACATGCTCCATGCTGGATGGATAAACCATAGGTAGGTACTTTTAAGGCTCTTGGATATGTAGAGTTATGTAGAGTTAATGTACAGTTATATAGAGATATGTAGAACAAACCTTGTAACTATACCATATCCATCGAGCATGTAGAATGTTAGTAAACAAACCGTACATACTTAACCTAAAAAAAATTACTTTGTTGGCGCGTCCTTTATACGTAATTCATATTAGGTACTACTCGATTTGAGATCCTTCTTTCAATAAATATTGCTTACAATGAATCTGAAACTCGACGCCGAGCAAGTAAATTTTTAATAATTGTGTCGTGGTTTGTTTACTAACATTCTACATGTTCGATGGATACGGTATAGGTTGGCCTATAAAGTTCTTCCAGCCAGACTGAGCCTGGCGTGGTCGCCGTTGAAGATTAGACCAATTACCAAATGATAACTTTGTTGGTCACTAAAATGTTTATTCCTTCGTTTTAATTCAGGTAAAGTGGGAGCACTGAGCTGCATAAGTACCTAGGTAGGTAGGTAATCTATCCGAAAGCCGGTATCCTTGTGCTAGATTGGCAGGTGGCGCAATCTAATGATCTTGTATTTAGATTTGCCATAGCTTGATCCCTATTTTTATTTCCTCCTGTACCTAACCTACTTGCAATGACTTTACCTACCTTTCCATTTTATAGATTTGAGTTCCAAAAAGAAAGTCAAGTCTTTGAGTCTCAAACACAGGGACGCCGACGGCAAGGCACCGACTTTTTTTGGCAAAAACCGATAGATTAAATAATTTCAAACGTTAGAGTAGAACTCCCGATTGCCAAATGAGTTATAATTTTTTGAAATTTGCATATTTTTTTCCGCATAAAACTTTAGAAAAAATCTTGCGCCTAAAGTATAAATACTTTAATAATATTATTATAGGCTTTTGAACTGCTATTGTCATATGACAATATCAGCTTTTTTCTGTACCGTCATACAAAAACCATATTCCAATCACGTGGAATAATGAAGTTAGGGCCAAAAAAAGGTGATGTCCAAAAAATGGGCTCCATACATCGAGATAGAATTCTATCTCGATGGCTCCATAACACACTGTGTCGCGTCGTTGTCGTCACGGTCGTCCGTCGCCCGCAGTCGACGCGAGTAACTTGCCGTGGATAGAGCCCAAACGGAGTCAGATTTAGAATTCGTCGTAGGTAGGTAGGTACGAGTAGGTGGTAGGTATAGGTACCCATCGGAACATAACACATACATAGTATCTGATAATTTAATTGTACACTAGCCACAGATCAACTTGGTATAAATACCTACCTAGTAAGTACCTCCGTAGAGGTATCGGGACAATCATTTTAGGTAGGTAGGTACTCTATGTACTCATGGTCAACAATGATACCTTCTCGTAATTTCCCTAGGCAATGAAGTACATAAACCAGGTTCACACCACAGAAATACATAATATCGATATATTTCTGTGGTTCACACACTTCACTGAATATACCTACCTACCTTCGTCAGCTCTCTCCAACGATATAACAGCTCGATCATGTCGTAAAAATGTAATTGTTAGATTCGGCGTCGATTGGGTGGATATGGCGGAATAGCGGCTACAGAGGTACTGCGATAATCGCGGAGCGCCTTTCCTTCTTCCTGGCCATTTAACGACAGGTGGAAGGCTGGTATCTAACAGCCACGCATCCTGCCTCCGGCCTACAAGTTTATAATGGTGGTTGAGAGAACCCTCATTCGTATCAATATTAAATGACAATTTAGATTCCTGACATCACAAGAGTCCAAAGGGGAAGTTCAGTGAGTTGTAATACGCAAGTAATTCAATGGGGAGTTAGAGTTAGAGAAAAATAGTACATTCTACACCAAGTTGAGAAAGTGCCCAATTTGTATCGAGAGTTCATTTGAGGCGCGAGGCACAGAGAAAAAAAATAGCTCATTAGAATGCAGAATATATAAACTGTGGGTTTTACTTACAAACATCGATGTAAAGGTAAATAGTTCTAATAAAAAAGTGTTTTTTTATTTCGAGGATTGACAGGTTACATTTAAATCCCTGCACCTTCCGGCCAGGTGGGATGACCATCTGCGAAAGACTGCAGGCAGATGCTGGATGCGTCAAGCTGAAGACAGGGCGCTATGGCGCTCATTGGGGGAGGCCTATGTCCAGCAGTGGACTGGTATAGGCTGATGATGATGATGATGATTTAAATCAAGAAATACTTAATTGCATCGCGCATCGCCGCTTTAATAATTTTTAAAAATCTTAAATAGGTAACGATAACTTTTTCTCTCTCAGACAAATATTTAACTTTCAAAGACACCTTCAAACAAACCTCAATACACTTCTATTCATAAACAGTACGTATAAAACATGATAGGTACTCGTAATAAATTAGTTAAGAATTCATTTAGATATAAGCGCTGTTTGCCCTAATTTAAGATTTAAACGCGTTCCTAGCGCACTTGCACGTTTAGGTAACACTTTAACACTTTCTTATTTTAGAGGCTTGATAAAACCATGGATATTTGACAAGCAGTTTCTATTCTATATGTAAGGTAGGTACCCGATCACTCTCCCACACGCTCACATTGTTGTCAACATTCAATGCATATGCCATACGATTTCCAAGAAACCGTGGCGGGTGCTGATTTTCTAGAGTTTAGAGAAAACTAACAACCTAACAAGTGTAGAAAGTAGCGTTTGCAGTTTTCACGATAAGCATAAACATTGTTATTTTATTGTTAACAAGGTAAAAGTAATGTACCTATTGTATAGTTATGTTATCAGCCTGGTTGGTTTTTGTATCTCTCGGATAATCCGCTATTTCGTGTCTATTCCCACTCAATCAGTGAGAAATTAACAATAACTATAAGGTATTCGTTTTCTCAAAAAGTTTACATCAGTTGAGGTTGGCGCTTATGTCACGATTTTACGCTATTACCTCTTTGATTTTGATGACGATGGTTGTCCATAAAACCGGTAATTTTGATTAGTTCTATTGTATGATGAACTTTCCATTTAATCAAGAAAACTTTCTTCGATAGCTGGTACTTTGTGACCACCACCCACGTTTTCATAGAGCCAATTTGTAGCATTACTGTTAGTTTACATTATGAAAGTTTACTAAGCAGCCGTGCCGTGCTTAGGCGTACGATGACAGATTGATGATAAGTATTGGTAAAGGGCATTAAATTATTCGGTAAAATAAAGAGAGCTTTATTCCATATTATGTATATCAGATTTAAAATAATAGTAATTTAAAAAAAACATGCACATTTTAATTGTTGAGTCTTTGTCCGGTGAATTATTGTCATTCTATGTCATGTGATGTTAGTTTTTTCTTGTTAAGGACCGCTTCGCTTTCGGCGGTGTACGTACGCCTTCTCCAAGGATCTCCAGTGGTTTCAGTCTCTATAGAGACTGACTGACGCAAAGCTATAGCTTTCCGAGACCTTCTTTGTAAGATAAAGGATCTTTATAATTGATAAATGAACTGGAGGTCCCTTCAAAAGATTTGGTTAGTGATCGAAGTGTTTTTTTTTTGTCATTGTCATCATTTTGCCTAGGAAGCTTATACCGTACTTATATTTCTTTTAAAAATACTTCAACCAGCTTCGTAAGGCAGGCATGCTAGCTAAGTCAATGTTCTGAGCGCAGGTGTGAGCATAGCACAGACCTAGATACATTTCTGTGGAGCATAGCAAGTCAAGGTGTGAGATAGCATTGTGTAGATGTCGCCCTAACGCATCCGACCCACTGCCACTGAGGTGCGCCAGTTTACTTATTGAATTATCGACACTGCGTGTGCTGCAATGTGCATGGTTCTCACTTTAAAAACAAAGACAACCGATAAAGAAATTCCATGTTGGAAAAGTATGGACCTAGGACCACCGTTCATGCAATAATGTTTAGTTTAGTTAGTTAGAGTAATAAAACAAATTCCCGGATAGGGAACCTATCTATAACCTAACTACACAATGCATATAGACCTGTCAGGGCGCAACAATCATTTTGGATTCGCTCTGTGATGTGATGTCTACCTCAACCTCAACAGTTCATATTGGTCCACAGTCACTGCTAGACGCAGGCCTAAGCGCCTTTATTGGGTGTTAACTCGTGGGGGGTAATGCCTATAATCCCCGCGCTGGGCATGCGGGTTGGGATCGCAGTTTGGTGACAGAATTGTTCGGCAGAAGGCGCTGCTGCCTGCCTCCGGTAAATATCCCTAAGTCGCCTCTTACGTTACCCGCGGGAAGAGCTGGGGTGGTGCAAATTCTATGCCACGCCGGCACCACACGGTTAATTAAGGAATGTCATGTTTAAGATAACAATTAGTTAAACATTAAAATTATAAATAAAACAAGAATAAATTCCAATTTAATTTAACAAACCAAACATATTTGCAGTGTTTGTAGACGGATTCAAACTATACATATAGGTAAGTACTCTTATTATCTGATATTTCTTTACAATTAAATAAAGCAAGCAGGCTCGATCTTTGAACTGAATTTATCGAAGGAGCAAAGACAGCTGCGTTTTAAAACAACAACAATTTCATTTCTTAAAAAGTGTGTCTTTATAGCATAGCTTATAGTGAGTAAAAAAGGGCTAAACATTTTTGTCAGAAATCATCAGTTAGTAGGTTAGCTACAACGGGACATTCGTCCACTTTATACTTACCTACTTACATAATTTATTTTGAAAATCGAACTGAAAGCGTCTTCTTGTTGATTTTTGGATGTTTATTTTACACAAAAAGTTAAAATTGCGTTGCGCTTAACAAAGACATTACAAAAGTTGTAAGTGAATCGAAGTTGAACGTGGAATAAGTATTTAAATTAATTGCCAATGTCATCATCATCAAGCGCAAATTAGGACAATGATATGCCAATGGTACAGTAGGGCAAACAAATAATGCATGAATCTGTCACAGTCGGATCTGATTCAATTGAAGTTATATTTACGTGAAGTAGAGAAGTGAAAAACTTGCGCATTTTTGCCTTCGTTTTCTATAGCATTATTTCGATGTTATTGAAATGAAAACGTTGTAAAACGCAGAAAATCTTTTTTCTTTCAGTTCACGTTAATAAGTAGGTATGTACATTATTTTAGCTTTTAGTTCAAAGATCTTTTTTTAATTGCAGCAAACCACACTGATGGGACGGTAATGAGCTATAAATCTGTTACATGATTGATAATGTATGAGGTTTGGCAGGTGGATGGATACTTAGTGATTGTTTGACTAATGAGGATCCTAATGACTCCCCGCGGATCAGTAGGTTAATGAAGAGTGGTTGGTGACTGGCAGCAGTGGCAGCGCTGGAGATTAGAATTGGTAATGGATTGTCCAAGGCCGGTTCGAGAGGGGCTTGCGAAGTTGCAACCAGTCTCTTTCAATGATAATTACACTTTGGTGATTACAAGATTCGAATCCAATCGATATAAGCAACCATCGATGTACTTACCTATCAAGTCTTAATCACCATGTTTAATTGCGTTCCGTATATTCTTACCAGCAGCAACTTTATTCAAGTGCTTATGATATCCCTCAAATTGATGCTGAAACCCTTCAGCAGGATGTCAGTTCGTGATTCGCGTCGTCGCTGGTCTGTGAGCCAATTGGCTGCATTCATTCACATTGTGTGTTCATTATGTCCCGCTGGCCTGTTCTGGATCTCTCTGGCCTAGGATTCCACTGGAAGAATCGTTAGGATTTTTGGAACTAAATTGCATGCCCACATGCCCAATAAAACATTAAATTTCATTGATTTTTTTAACTTTTAGGATATTGTGTAGGGTTTGTTACACTTTTCTATACAAAATAGTTTTACTGAGATCAGTCATTATAACATCAGAACAGAACCACAGATATCAGAAACCAGAACTTTGTTTAAAAAGAACGTAGAATTGAAGTTATGGAATCTAGTTAGATATAACTTGATAGTTATATTAACAATATAAATATATAAAAGTGGTTAAGCGATTTATCCTGAATCGTCACGTAACATTAGAGCAAGTCCTTTTTTAACCAACTTCAAAAAAGGAGTAGGTTCTCAATTCGACTGTAGTCATGGCATGAAAATTTATTTGTTTCCTTCAAAAATGTTCTACTTTATGCTAATGAATTCACGTAGAGTTTTCGTAGAGTAAGTAGTATTTATGTAGTGCGAAGTCAGTGTTCTATTCTATATAATAAAGGTTTAGTTGCGTATCCGCACGGTAGAGGCACTGTACCAAATTGTATAGAAAAAGGAGAAGTCACGTTCGTGTCTCGCTCGTCTACGTCAAACAGAGGTATCAGGTATCAAATATTCCTTTATTACAGCAGTTGCATATGCTAAATAGTAGTGGCAATAAGTAGAGTCGTGGTGAGACCGTGAACTGTCTTTCGCAATGGTTACCCCTACCATCCCCTCCTCCATCGCTCGACATCCGACACCACACCACACCACCCAGCACCTCCGCTCCATTTCTCCGGAACTATTACCACATCGCATCGGCGTCGGCGTCGGCGTCGTGCCACTCAGCTGTGACTAGGTTATTGAGTGAAAGTACAAGTTCAGTGGCCGGATGTTGCGTAATGAGACATAGACCTTGTAAAGAGGAGTAGTACACGGTAATGTGTCTGCTGATGATGGAGCTATTTGTTCGTGATAGGTGAAGGTTGGTTCGTGCCCTGATTGGCATAGCATATATGAGTATTCGATGCTAGCTGGTGTAGGATAAGTTGGTATAATGTGTTAGTCATTTTTAGGGTTGTTTGACATGTTATAGCTTTAGCTGTTCATCTAAGAATTTTACTGGTTCATCATGATGGACTTTAAAATCGAATTATGAACTACTGATGCTGAAAACATTTCAATAAATACTAACACAAGAAACTTTATAACTGTCTTAATAATGTCCGAGATAATATAACCTCAGGATACCCTTTTACATAAGTAAGCGAAATCATGTCTCAATTAATATACTTACCCATTGATTAATTAAAAAGGGCTTTCAATGTACTTACCTAATGTATTTTTATATAAAATGTTGTCTTACATTTTCTTACTTCATAATATCATAGGTGGATTTTATGGGTTCGTGGCTTACGCCCCCGGTGTCTGACGACCCCGTGGTGGAGGCACCCGATTTCGTTTTAATGAGATAAAAAGTATTAGTTGAATATTTTTATCCAAAGTACAGTCAGATAGCAAAGTATAACCTAAATTATAGAAATGATTATAAGTGTCTACATGAAGTGATTCAAAGTCAGTTTTTTAATATAAATCTTTATTAATAGTGTCGACGAAACAAAAATTTGCTTGTCTAATATTATCACATATACAATTTAAAAATTAAGATGAGTCATATGTAAGTGTAAGTACCTATTATGTACTTGCTAAATGTAATTTTGAATACCTAATAAATGACGGGTATATACATAGTATACAGGGTGGGGCAAATTTTTGGCTCCTTAAGGGTAGCTAAGCTACGTTCGGCTCGTTTGAATAGGTGCAAAATAATGTATTTTAAGAAAATAAACTGCACAACAACCTCAATATAATGTCTATTACTTTGTTTGTTATAAAATACCTACAAAATCAGATAATTACACCTGTAACTCATCATACTCATATTAATCATAATAATATTGAAAAATACTTTTTCGTCGACTGTACCTAGTACAAATTACTTTTATTCTGACGAAATCAGCTGTTATGACTTAATTGAAAATCGGGTGCCTCCACCACGGGGTCGTCAGACACCGGGGGCGTAAGCCACGAACCCGATTTTATTCAAAATTACTTCCAAACCGTTCACAATTGGAACCAAAGTCATATTTTTATATTATTGCAATTTTTAACATGATTACATGATATTTATTTAGAGTAAAACAGTTTAACTACTAAATGTACCACATATCTACCTAACTATACAACTTAAAACATTGAATACTCTTTTTTTTATCAGAAATAGACCTTCGTTTGACCGCAATCTCACATGATAGAAAGCGAAGATGCGGCCGACGATGTATCACGAAGGTCTAGAAGATGGCTATTCCGGACCACATTCCGAAACACAACTGAGTTGCTTGACGTACTTAAATTATTATTAATTGGTGCTCAGGAGATTACGTAAAAAAATAGAACAAATTGGCATTGGTTTATAGGTTTATAAAATTCTCAATTAAGACACAGTCAATTCCGCTTAAATGTTCATCTATTTGTCCAACTTCCCTACTAACTAAGCTTATAATTATTCTTGTCTCTCCCCTTTCAGTGATGAGGAAGACACCGAGAGGCTCCTCCGGCAGCTCGGCCACATCAACCGACCCTTCGGCGTGACCTTCGCGCAGATGGTGAAGCTCATGGGCCAGTGCCAGCAGGTCACACCTCGTCTCCAGGTAACCTAGACCATATGCGCCTGCGCCCCCATACGTTATACGATTTAACCTATCGGAAGCCTAGACCGCTACATGGCGGTGTTTTGTCTAGGCTGTTTTCTACTTTTTGGGACTGTTTGCTACTTTTTGCAGCAGATCTAAGATTTTTCGCAACTATCTTGTTATCATTAGGGAAATCTTCCGCGGGGGGTAGCAGTGCTCCCTGCAGAATATATCTACCGCCGAATTGCGATCCCAAACTCGCATGCCCAGCGTGGGGATTATGGCCACTACCCCCCATGAGATAAAAGCCCATTATGGCGCTTATCAGGCTGGGGCCGACGTCCAGCAGTGGACCAATATAATTGTTGACGTTGAGGGAGGAGTCTTTGTTATTGCGTTCAATAAAATTAGGTCCTGATGCGACTCCAAAGAAGGAAGAATAAATAATGCGGAATAACATCTGAGAATGCTGAGGAAATAAATATGTAACCAGAACAGTAAGGTTATGTTAATGTTATATTTATAAATGGTTCCCATAACACAAGTTACTTTGGGAATATAATTTTGATGAGCTAAACTAAAATCGTATGGTTAATACCTATGTGATAAGGTGGTATGAGATGGGAAAGTCTCGAAATTTTTAAAAATGACTTTCCCATACATGTACCAATACCAATCTCAAACATCATCAGAACGTAGCTTTAACCAAAGCCTTGGCTCACATCGCGTGGAATAGAACAGGAAGTACATAATGAGTTGCATTGAATCGTTGCCGTAACTGTGAGTGATCTATTATATTTTTAAAACATTCACTATTTTATTAGCATTGGATCGATTCATATCAAGTCAATTATAAATTTATTACTACACATGCCAAGGTCTCTTTGTATGTGTCTATTTTATTGAAAGACTGGGAAAAAAGTTCGTGCATACCATTAAATCAATGGTGCATACCTACATAATGTGCATAAGCATAACTAGGTAACTGCGCTGCCTGAACACGGAAGGTACCACGTTAATCGCGCATGCATGGCGGGCAGAACTCGCCGTTCTGCCCGCCATGCATGTTGTGAAGGCAGTAATATACCTTTGCCTTCTCGGACCCAGTAGTAGCTCACTGAATACAGTTGCCCAGCTCCTGCAAGGTTTCCTGTATTCCAAGCTAAGGCCGAAGCCACCTCGGTTCCCAAGAATTGTCCCGAATAGGTTTAATCATACGACACGCGTTGTTCCAAGTGACCACTTGTGATTGACATATTAATTTGAATTTCTCTATTGATTGCAATTTTAGGGTAAAATAAACTAAACATTATTAAATGATTATTTATCGGGTATTTATCGCGTACCTTTGTTTTTATTTCCCCTACGTTCTGTACCCGATAAATAACACTGCGGAACAAAAAAAATAAAAAAATCTGCGGCACTCATTTTGTTAATGGTTTTTGTAAACACTTGTATTAGACATATATCTTATGTATTTACTTTTTTTGAATTGACTCTGGTTCTTAAGATAAACGAAACACAAGAAATCAATGAAAAATATTAGTCTACCCTCGTAAAGGTGTATTATTTTTATCATACCCCACTAAGTTTTGTTATCTATTCATGTATTTAGTTCAAGCAAATTTTACTTATCAGTTATTGGGCCTTGAAATCATCAGATCGTGTCTTATTTTAAGTTTAAAAGTGCTTTTTGTCTTGTAAAATATGAGTTCGTTACGAAAACCTTGTGTTAACAATCCCAACAGTTTTTGTTATATATGTGGCAAATTTTGTATAAAAAAGCAAAGAAAACAGATCACAGAGTTTGTTATACAAACCTACCAAGCATACTTTGGGATAAAGCTTGCACAAAAGAATAAATATTGGGTGCCCAATATCGTATGTAAGCCTTGTGTAGAGTCCATATGACCATATGACACAAATTGAATCTGAAGCATGGCTAAGCTTTGTTTTAGTAGTCAAACATTTTTTGGGAATCATAGAGCACCAGACTATTCAGAATTGGTTGCTAAAATGCTTCAAAATTTTCACTCATTAAGAGCTAATATGAGCATTAAATTTCACTTTTTACATAGCCATTTGGACAGGTTCCCAGATAATCTGGGCGATTACAATGAGGAACAAGGAGAACGGTTCCACCAGGACATCAGGATAATGGAAGAAAGATACCAAGGTCGATGGGACCGCCACATGATGGCAGACTATTGTTGGACTTTAATACGGGATTGTCCTGAGCAAATCCATTACAGAAAAGCTCGCGGCAAAAGCTTTGTGTAATTTTTTTAATGATTGTTTGTTAAACGGCTTATATATTTTTGTTTTCATATAATTCTTTTATAGGATCTTAATAAAAATATTTTTTTTTCAAAATATATTGGTATTTTTATTTAAGGTTTTTAGTGACATAGTAAATAATCTTTATCTCAAAAACTAGAGCCAATTTGACAAATCTAATAATTTTCTAGTATTCAGCACACCAGTCTTATACAGAATCGACTTTAAGGTACCATGCCGCAAAATGACTGTTCCCCAGTGTAATCATTTAATTATGTTAACAAATTGCGAAAGTTTAAAAAGTTTTAAACTAAACATTTTTTTGGCTTAGAAACCCCCGTATGATGTAGGGATCTAAAAAGTTACACAAATTTGATGTCATTGTCAGGTGGAAGGCGTAGAGACACCCGAGCTGAGTGGGCGCCTGCCCATGGGCGCCGCGTGGCGAGAGGGCGCCGCTGCGCGGGCGCGGCTGGACGCGGGCGGGGCGCACGCCGGCCTGCTGGGGGGCAGCCCGCTCACGCTGCTGCAGGGGATAATACCTGGTGAGTGACAGGCCGTGTGATGCAGTGTAACAATTTGCACAACACCAACTCTTCCCGCAAGTTTCGTATGAGGCGACTAAGGAGCGGCAGCGGCGCCTCCTGCAGAACCATTCAACCATCGAACTGCGATCCCCAATCCGCATGCCCAGCGTGAGGATTATGGGCACTACCCCTCATGATATAAAAGCCAATACACATCAGGGGAGGCTTGCCTCCAGCTGTAGACCAACAGAATTACTAATAACAAGGTACTATTATTACGATTTGTGTGAGTACACCAATATAGGCTGTTGAGGTTGAGGAGTGACACGGAGCTTAGGGGTGCCGCGTAGCGACTAGCGAGAGAACACTGTCCACTGGTGGCGCATGGCGGTTGAACGCAGACGGGACGCGCACGCGGGGTTGTTGCAGGCACTGATGCAGGGGACCACCTGCTGTGACAGGGAAGCTAGGGGGCGCCGGGCGTACTACCCTACAATACAGAATGAGTATGAGGCAGCGAAGTTATGCCAACTCCAATGTTGACCCCTTTAGCCGAAAGCATTCCGATTCCAAAATCCAAACAAACCGTCCGAAGGCTTGTTTACAAACACTTTGCACTTGCACATGTCTTAATTATGGTGACCGCGCCGCCCCGTCCCCGGCGGCGGCGTATTCTTCGAAATCCGTATACTTACCTAGACGGTTTACGTAAAATATTTCACTCAAAAACTCTGGGCGCGATATTTGATGACGATGACTTCTTCGGCGCGTGCGGCGCGGATATGTGCGCGTTCAGCTTTAGGTACATTACAATGGTTTAACGAGTGGTTACAGCGACAGGACAGTTGATTTAATAATGTGTTAGTAGTTTTTAACTATTTCTCTCTCTTCTTGCAGGAACAAAATGGTGCGGCACGGGCGACATCGCCGAGGACTACCACGACCTGGGCGCGGACCAGCGGCTCGACCGCTGCTGCCGCACACACGACCTCTGCCCGACCAAGGTCCGCGCCTTCTCCCGCCGCTACAACCTTACCAACAACTCCCTCTACAGCAAGTCGCACTGCACTTGCGATGACATGCTCTTCGACTGCCTCAAAGCAACCAACACCTCCGCGTCACACCTCATGGGACATATCTACTTCAATCTGGTTCAAGTCCCGTGTCTGGAAGACCAGGCCGCAGGCAGGCGGTTCCGAGACGCAAAGCAAGGGTTTTAGATAAGGATAGCGATTCGTTGAACGATTATTTCACAGCGCCATCTAGTTGCACAGATATGCTTTGCATTTAAATTCTTTTTGTAAATAAATTGTAATTTTTATTCTAATTAGCATTAGACTAACTGTGATAATGTCTGTGCCTTTGATGTACGAGCAATCTTAGTATGTTTTCATTCGATGGCGCTATATAAATGCTGCTGTGGTGTTATTTTCGTAGGTTCTGTAGGTTATATTATAAGATATTTATTTAGCCAATGATCACCGTTTAATAGTCGCAAAATGTTTGATGGTTCTACGCAAACACAGCCGTTATAGATTCGACCGCAGGAAGTGATACGTACCAAAATGTTTGATGGTTCTACGCAAACACAGCCGTTATAGATTCGACCGCAGGAAGTGATACGTACCAAAATGTTTGATGGTTCTACGCAAACACAGCCGTTATAGATTCGACCGCAGGAAGTGATACGTACCAAAATGTTTGATGGTTCTACGCAAACACAGCCGTTATAGATTCGACCGCAGGAAGTGATACGTACCAAAATGTTTGATGGTTCTACGCAAACACAGCCGTTATAGATTCGACCGCAGGAAGTGATACGTACCAAATAAATGATTTATTTAATTATAATTTGTTTCCTTCCTCCTTCCTGGTTTATATTTTTTTGATGTTTCACACAAAGTACAAATTTCAGATTTGAATAACTTTATTTCTATGGGCTTACAGAATAAGCACTTAGACAACTCAAATTGTTCATTGCTTGACCCCTATATATTATTATTTATTTAGTTAGGAAGGACTAGCTGCGCCTTGCGGCTTTGCCCGCGATGAAATCTTACAAATTTAAGAAATGTATGCACAACCTCTAGAGCTAGTTTTTTTAAGAAAATTAATGTTTTGAAAATTAGATTAACCTATGTTATTCCACAACCTAAACTCCTTAACAGCCTTTATTGGTCCACTGCAGGACGCAGACCTCCCCCTGATAAGAGCCTTTATTGGCTGTTATCTCATAGGGGGTAATGCCCATAATCCCCATGCTGGGCATGCGGGTTGGGGATCACAGTTTGGTGATCGAATTGTTCTGCAGGCGGCGCTGCTGCCTGCAGAACAACCCCGGCGCTGCCCCTGGTAGATGTTATCCATAGAGCTCCTCCGCCGCAGCTACCGTCTCGCCGCCGCCGCGCCGCCACCGCCGCCGCTCCCAATATCTCCATACGCACACGTCCGAGGATGATGATGATAATGATAATAGGGGAAGCCCTTTGGCAATTTTTTTTAAATTAGTAGGTATATCATATTCATTTCTTTCTTCTTGGCGTCTACGTCTGGGTTGACATAATTTCGCCAATGTCCGTAATATTAGAGTAAAATTAAAATATAAGCAACGTTTTTCGGTAATAAAAATAGATAAACGAAGTGAATTCTTCGATAAAATGTTTATTTATTTATTTTTATTTAGATAGGACATCCAACATGAGTTCACACAACGTAATTAGTAGCAAGTAATATGGTTCTTAAATCTATGTGACTCCATAATTTAGGACGTCTCAGCGTGCACAAAAACATAATTATGACAAATTAACAGTGTTATTTTTTAACTGAACGGACAAAGTAGCTACAAAGATATAATTAAAAGTAAAATAATAAATTCTTATGACTTAAACTTAAAGTAAAAGTAAAAATATTTTCTAAATTACTTTTGAGATCTATTAATGGATATATAAATTTATATTTAAGATAACAATGAGATCATCAATATTTTTATATATTATATTGCTTTTTCCTAGTATAGTAATAGTTATATTTATAATTTCGAATTAAACACTAACGAATGAAACTTCAAATTAAACACTAGTGAAACATATGGGTAGGTTCGTACATTAAGAGGTAGGGAGAATAATACTTCTGATTTTCTTCTTAAATTTAGACAACGAATCCGTGAGGTCGATATCCTCGGATTTAGAAAGCGAATTATAAATCCTACAGAGTCTTGGCAGAGATGCATATTTACCTAAATTCGTTCTTGAAAATTCTGAGGAGAAAAGATTATATGCAATTTTCCTGGGTAGACGAGATGGAGCGTGTATAAGAAGATTGTTAATCAATTCAGAACAATCAATGTGTCCATTGAAGAGCTTATGTAAGAAAATAAGATCTAGCATAGATCGTCGTGCGGATAGTGGGTGCATGTGGTAATGTTTTAATCTACTTTCATAACTAGATAGTTTTTTTGCCTGATAATCACCGTAAGCCACGTGATACAGAAATCGCCTCTGTACGCTTTCGATGCGTTTAGAATATATTTCATAGAAAGGGTTCCAGATTAAGCTGCCGTATTCAAGGATGGGTCTGACAATAGAGTTAAATAATTTAATTTTTGTGGATGAATGTTTAAAGTCTTTAGTGTTTCTTATTATAAATCCTAATGTCTTAAAGCCCTTAGTTGTTGTTTTTAAAATATGCGAGTTAAATTTAACAGATGTATCGAAAACTACCCCAAGGTCACGAATTTCGTCAACAGTGGAGAGTGTAATGTTTTTAATATTGTACTTAGCTGGGATCTGAATTTTGTTACGGCTAAAGTGGACATGAAAGCATTTACTGATGTTCAATGGCATGCGATTTTTATCTGACCAAACAGACAGTCTATTTAAGTCTTCTTGTAAAGCTATGGTGTCTAAGTGAGAGCGGATGGGGTGAACAATTTTCATGTCATCTGCGTAAAGGTAAATTTTCGAGTGTTTAAAGCAATCAGGGATATCATTTATAAAAACGTTAAACAAGATTGGTCCAAGATGTGACCCTTGGGGTACACCAGAAGTGGCCAGGAATGATGAGGACTTATAACCGCTTGCAGTAACTATAAGGCGCCTGTCATGAAGATAGGATGAGATCCATGTCAGGAAGTTACCGGATATACCTAGTCCGGATAGTTTATGTATCAATAGACCGTGATCAATTCTGTCAAACGCCTTGCTAAAGTCCGTATATATAACGTCAAGAGGAATCCGGTTGTCTAAGGAATTAGTAAGATTAGACGAGTAACAAAGAAGATTAGTACAAGTAGATCGGGATTTCATGAAACCGTGCTGATTTTCAGTAATCAACTGTTTCAAGTGCCAGGTTAAGTGCACAGTAACTATTTTCTCTAAAAGTTTACCAAAAATAGAAAGTATAGCTATCGGTCTATAATTGACAATGTTATTTCTGTCACCTGATTTAAATATAGGGACTATGTTCGCTTCTTTCCATTGGTCGGGGAAAATACCATTAGAGAGAGACTTATTGTAGATTTTGTGTAATGGTGTTATGAGGGCAGGAGCACAAGCTTTGATAAAAACAGGAGGTATTCCATCGCTTCCAGCACCCTTATTAACGTCAAGATGTTTCATACTATTTTCTATTTCGTCCCTACTAATATATATGGAGCAGAGAGAAGCAGAGAAGTAAGCAGATCCGGTATCACCAGGGAACGTAAAACTAGTGTCAACTGAGGAGCTGGGGGAAAACACCGACGAGAAATTTTCAGCAAAAAGGTTACAGATTTCATTGCCGTTGGCAGAGTATTTAGCGTTATAATGCATTTCAGTAGGATAAGTACCGCCGACTTTTTTCTTATTTTTTAATAAAGGACCAAAATAATTTTGGATTCTTAGAAACAGAGCTTTCGATAAGATTAACGTATTTACGATAGCAAATCTTTTGTACGTTAGAACATTCGCTACGCAGGTCGTGGTACCATTCAGAATGTAGAGGGTTGTTAAATTTCTTAATTTTCGCGTGTAATTTATTTTTTTCTTTTAGCATGCGTATCAATTCTCTAGAGTACCAGACGGGGTAATGTTTTGCTTTGGGTTTCTTCATGGGTACATGCTCGTTGATAACTTTTTGAAGTATTATGTAAAAAGTACTAACCATATCATTAACATCTGTATTACAGAGTTCAAACTTTTCCTCCCAATCGACGGTGTTCAATGCGTTAATTACGCGTTTGTAATCAGTTTTAAAAAAGTTTGGTCTAGCCACGGTGTTTTCTGGCAAGCATTTTGAATGAACAGAAAAAGGTATCGAGAACTCTATAGCTGGATGAGGGGTGTCCTCCCTTACCAGGGGTGAGTCAGAGCGTCCGAGTCTCTCAACTATCTTGTTGCTTAAGACGAGATCAAGAGTTCTGCCTTCATTATTATGAATGTGATTATATTGATTAAGGTTGCTGAGGGCTGAGAACTCAAGAAAACATGCATTTACCTCGGAGTTAGTGCCGGTCGAAGTACAATGCAAGGAGTTAGAGCTCTGAGACCAATCCAGTTTATTAATATTGAAATCTCCGAGCAAAATAAAATGGTCGAGATCATCCGTGACTATGTTTTTAAGAGCTTGGTCAGTGTACTGTTGAAGATCTTCAAGTTTCAGAGGAGAAGGTAAATATAAAGCTCCTATATATACTTTACTTTGACTACTATTTTCGCAGTTTATGCTGACCCAAAGATCTTCACAAGTACTTTCAAATTCTCTTATCCTTATTGAGTTAAGATGATTAGCTACAGCGATAAGAACTCCTCCGCCGTCTTTTCGCTTATGATATTTGCTGGATTCACGATCACGTCTGTAGACCACATACCTGTCGTCGAATAATTCGGAATCATAGACACTACTGTTTAGCCAAGACTCAAAAAGATATAAGAAAATCACAAAATTATGGGCAAGGCAACGTTGATCATTTTCTTCATAAAATGGCGTCTACGTCTGGGTTGACATAATTTTGCCAATGTCCGTAATATTCGAGTAAAATAAAAATAAAAGCAACGTTGTTCGGTAATAAAGATAGATAAAGGAAGTGAATTCTTCGATAAATATTAATCAAAAATATATAAGAAAATTACAAAATTATGAGCAACGTTGTACGGTAAGGTTTGTTCTAAATCCAAGGCAACGTTGTACGGTAAGGTTTCGTATCCGATGGCAGTAAGTACTCACGCTAGGATTTTGTTAACGTCACTGTCATTGTACTTAGCAAATGTTACGTCAAAAATATGTCAAAAACGTCACTGTCACATTAGATTTGGATTTTGGTTGTGCTGCTATTTTTTCTCAATTTTAGACCGAAATTCTAATTTTCTTTCTATAAAATCTACTCTTTGCCATCAAGATTCATGGCTGAAATATGTATAGAAACTGTGCTAAATGAAACAAGATAACGTTAGTGAAAGCATTAAAGTTTAATAGTGATACAAAGATGTCCAGTGATTCGACGGAACAGCTGAAAGGTGTGTTATTTTGTGCAATTATATTGTAATGTGGGGTCTCCGCGAGGCCGATGGAGTTGAGCATAGTTTCTGTTTCAAGTGGATGGCGTGGGGGAGAGCGACAAGCCGCCGGAAGAGTTGCGGCAGGAGTTGGAAGCAGAGTTTAATGTGCAGAGAGCCAAAATGAAAGAACTATTTTTGCAGAAAGAAGGTTTGTTTTAGCTCCTGGTGCTGGCAGCAGGGCCTGGTGGCGTTCTAGACCGTAGCTTGCATGTGTGCAACTCATTTACTACAAGTAGATTCTTTGTTGGAGTGTGGTTGGTACTGTTTGTTTTGTTTTGCAAGTGTTTACATCAATCATTTGACCCCTAATCTTAACACCTTATTGGAAATTAAAACTGGTGTTGGTTTGACCTCAATAGGATTTAGTTGTGTCAGCTAGATTTGAATTGAAACAATTTTTGAATAAAAATTTTTGGTCTGGAGGATATAATGCTTAACGGGTATGATGGCAGACTTATTAGATTCTTATAAGTTATTAGAAATATCTAGGTGGTTTGTGTTGGTTACTGTTGTAAAGAGTTACATTGTATTAACTCACCATGTTCTCGCTCAATTTGTTTTGGAAAGTGTTAGTTCAATTTTGTTATTATATGTAGTTACTACATGATTTTATTGTCATAAACTGTTTTGTCTTATTTTGATATATTTCGAAGTTAGTTACAGAGTCTGACTCATTGAATATAATACATTATTAATAACAAATAAAAATAATATCCAACCATAATATCAAGGACTGGAAAAAGTTAACACATTGTGGTACACACAGGGGTAACCTGCAAGGGCATGTTGCTGCAGGATCATCTTCTTTAACATGCGCATGTTCAGAATCATCACTCGTATAACAACTCACAATACCAATGACCTATTTGGAGCCAACTAATCCCTCTTTTTTCTCTAACCCATTTCTTACATGGTTCCAGTGGATATACGAAAGCTGCATAACGACAATGAGCAGCTGGAGTCAGAGGTGACGGGATTGCGGGCTCAGCTGCAGCAGCTGCAGACCCTCTGCGAAAACCAGAAGTCGGAGATACAGAGCTTGCAGTTGCTAGTTAATGGTGAGATACCTAGAATTTAATGTTTGTGTTTATAAGTACTTTTTTATTTCTCAACTAGGTTCAGCCAGCGGCTTCACACATGTATCGAACGTAGCCTATATTTTATTCCTGTACTACATCTATTTAAAGTTTCAGCCCAATCTATTCTAGTGAACATGCTGACTTTCTTGGTAACAAAAGTCTATTAAAACTTTCTCATTTTAATTAATAGAGTGTTTTTCACTCAGTGATCTGATAAGTGCCCCTTAGTGAACTTTTAAATATAAAAATAAACAGACGATTTTAAAAATAATCCCACTAACTCTAAATTATATAAATAGTTTTATTGTTGAATTATTTCACACTCTAATAAGCACTTACATTAGCAATAAGAATGGTGGTTACCTATTATTTTTGTTACCAAAACATAATAAACTGTTGTTTGTTATCTAAAAGTTTATCATCATTATGTTTAAATTAATTAATATGATTTTAGATTAAATCTAATGGGATTTTTCCTGTTAAGTCCATGTTGTGAAAGTAGTGATAGTATTACACACGGCATGTTCTCTTCCATTTTCTGTTTTAATAAAGGTCTCCCTAAAGGTACAGGAGTAATAGTAGCTAGATTGTGTATTTAGTTTTAGGTTTTTATGAGAAAACTTGTTACCTAGTTAAGTGCAAAACTCAAATAAGTTCAGTGCAAAACTCTTGTTAAGATATGATGTTCCTGATATTGTGACTCTTGACAGATCAGAGGGAGGCTTTTGCCTACCAGTGAGGCCTTTGCTCATATTGGGCTAGTTGTCTGTACAAAATAAAGCAACATTGTTTCCACCATATAGAGACTGTGGAGGCGTCATCATCGGGGTCTGAAGAGGCGCGGCGGCTCCGAGCGAGGAACATAGATCTCGAAACGCAGCTGGGGCACCTGCGGCATCAACAGCAACAGCAGGTGGGTTCTACCAGTTATACTGGTCTAACACTTTGTCTGCCACTAGCGCCGTTTTTGTATTTGTATTTATTTTCTTTACACTGGTACACTTATGTTACACTTGATGTCGATATTTAATGTAGGTATAGGTACTATATTTACATTACAACAACAACACAAAAAGTGTACAAAGGGAAAAAAGGAAAGACAGAGATAAATAAATTAAAAATTAAAAACTTAAATATGAGAAGTCAGTCTAGTCTAGATATACAAAACAAATAAATTAATAAAATATAATAAAAGGTACTTATGTCAAAGTATGCTGCTGTAAAAGGGCATTGTCAAACTGCATTAAAATAATGTACAAAATTATATAATAGTGTCATAAAATAATTTAGATTAAACTCACATGTACTTACATAAATAAAGCCGCTGTATAGGGGCATTGTCAAATAAACTAAAACAAAAATATAAGAGCCAGAAGAATCTATGCTATAGGTGATCCGTGCTATAGATTCTCGCAGCGCATCTCTAAGGGCCAGTATATCTATTTATTATTTTCTATAACAGTGGATATCACATAGTGAAACCATGTTATCCATCGACTAGTGTACAGCTTGGATAAAGCAAAGACTGATTCAATGAGGCCTTGTTTACGTCGACGCGGGCGTGCAGCGGCGCGGCCCGGATTTAATTCAAACATATGGCGTAGGTAGAGTGTGTTTACGGAGAAGCAATTTTACAAGCGTTTGTTTGATTTGACGCGTCGCACGCGGCGAGCATCGATCTGTGAAAAATTTAATTTTGCTTCAACAATCAACTAAGTACAAAGTAAACTGTTATTGGTGTTGACTATGTTGGTGACCAATAAATAAATAGTCATTTTTATGCAGAGCCATGCATACGCACTTGTTAAATTGTTGAGGACAAGTTGTGCAGCGTCACTCTCACACCCACCACTAAGGATGGGCTAATAAAAGTTATCTAGCAGAAAAAGTACTTTCTTTACACATAGCCTTCGTACCTACCTATACTTCTGCTTACTTGTTATGATGTAATACAGGTAAACGTGCTACTTTTGAACAATTAGGTAATTAGCATATCCCTCAAATGTTAAGTTATCGGGACACGCACTTTTCATTCGCAACGTGTAGTACCTACTTATTTTCTTATCGACTGTTTTCCGAGTATCTAAAGCTGGGATCGCACGGTTAGCAAAACTATAATATACTTATTTGTTAGGCTGATATATTCAGTTGGCGCGGCGTAAGCGGCATTTAACTAGCATTTGTATTGTAGGTACATATAAAGTAAATGAAATCAAATCATTTATGTGCAGACAACCAGAATACAAAAGTATTTTTAATATGTCCTTTACGACACCGGACATTCTACACCTGTTGCCAATTTTAAGATTCATTCAGCCGTGATAATAGAACACACAGGGCGCGTACCTACTAAGTTACATTCTTTTTCGATAGCTCAACAATTAAATTTACCTAAATCATGTGTTCTTCAAAATTTTTAAATAAACATTGGACAATAACATTGGCATACGTATCCACGTCAAAATTATCCGAAAGATAATTATTTGATTTATCTTTCGAAGAACACCTAAGTGCACACAATGTTTGTCTCCTTGCACTGTGCAATAAATATAATAATATAATTCTAAAATGTAAAAACAAGTTATCCACGCTTTTCGTTTGTACAAGTGTAAGTAGGGTAGGTATTACCTAACCTACTACTTACGAGTACAACAAACCTAAAACACATGCTTATCGCTAAGGCTACATTAACATAAACATTTTCCTTGTGCATGTGTTCAGTTTAATACGGTACGTGTTCCGAGAGAAACAGTCGCATTCGGCGATCTTTTAAATCTATTTTAAGTGACGAAAAAGATCAAGCTTTTTGTATAGGTACCCCAAACTGCAGTGCTTACGTTCTTTCTATTGTACCTACCTATTTACTTCTGGTGTGGTTTATCGATCCAAAGTGGATAAAAATAGTAGTATTTTGATACAATACTAATTAAAACTAGAAATAAAACACGGAGTGAATGAAGTCATGATAGCAATGCACTGTAGAACAGGTTTTGGAACATGCGTGACCTGCCAGAGGATGCTTAGATATCAATAGTTATTCGCTGCCATTTCGTACCGTATCTAACCTACATTGAAGATACCATCAGAAGGTGTACAACTCCCCGTCTCTACATACAATATATATTTTTAACAACTTCAAAGCTAACAGCATAACTTGTGCTGCCACCTAACCTCAGGTATATTTATAGACCTCTTTAATGTGGTCAGTGTCCTGCAACCAAAACTCCTTGAGTATGGATCTAAGTACATCTGGTTAAACACAAGTCTGGTGAACTGGCCAATTTATTCAGGGCGACAAATAATTTAACTGAACTTTGAATTTAACATAAGTAGTGGTGAAAGCATATACAGCCTCGTTGAGATCAAACTAAAACCAAAGTAAAAGTAAAGCGATGGTGGACAAGTACAGAAGTGAAATGCGGTTGATGTGGCAGGAGGTGTCCCTGGCGCCCGCGACCCTGGTGAGGAACCTGGCCAGGAAGCTGACGTCCGACACCGAGGACCAGCCGAAGACAAGGGTAAGAATCTATCTCTTGCGTGCAATTGAATCGACTCAAGCCGACTAGACTCACATAAAACAGATTTTTCGGGAATAAACTTTTCCGATTTTTATGCAAGCACCCGCTTGTAACAAAGCTAAAACTTGAGCTAGTTTTAGCTTTGTTACAAGCGGGTATAAATTGTTTATAATTTATGGCAAGTCGCTTCTGAACTTGAAATGAGTCTGCTGTTGCACGAGTGCAGAAGATTTCAATTACATTTATCAATGCAGATCCGTCCTATTTACTGACGGCCCAGAATGTGTCTCTATGGTTACGACAGCAGAGGCCGAGAATACAGGCGTCTAGGGGAACGGTTTTCCCAATGCGGTATTGCTGAATTTTCTTTTTGTGCAAAATTGCCGCTTGAGTCGATTCTGTTGCACGCGAGTGTAGTTTCTGTTAAGGCCTTCACTCGCGTAGTACCTGGATAAAACGTAGCCCTACTCGAGATGAATCAATTTTTCAGCTGGACGCAAAAGGATGTGGATTCCATTCACGTCGCGAGTAAATTTTTTGCATGTTCATACGAGAACATACGAGAATGATTCACAGCATATGAACTACCGCGACCACTGTGAATAATTGAAATGGCTTTGGAACATAAAACATTTTAGCAGAAACAAGCTGTTCGGTGATATGTATGACAATTTTCTTAATGGGTCTGAGACTGTATTTTTACTTTATTACCTATTGTGTTATTTATTTATTTGGTATTTTCACACAAGGTGATGCTGTGTGAATTGAATAATGCATGAATCTACCTAAACTATTACCCTATTATATTTTCCTAGGCCCAGTAGAAAATAGAAAGTGTTGTCTTCATTATTGATGTAAGCGGGTTAACTACGAACCTAGTTGGTTTTGGAAGAACACCAACATTGTCGGGGATACTGTGAGTCCTCCAGCAGTTAGTTTGCAACTGACTTATTTTTTAGACTAAAGTTAACATGAAAGTATACGTAAAAGTCACGTTTGATACGTGACACATTCCTCACGTAGATATTAGTAAGCTGCACTAACATAGAAAGTTATATCACATGCATAGCCTGAATAACACATTGTACCTTGTACAAAAGTTTTTATTTCGTAGTTTCTATGGTAAAAAAGTGTGGTCTTTCTTTCAGATAGAAGATAACGAGCTGCTGAAGTCGATAATAGAGCCTTTAGAGCAAGAGATATCAGTGGTCAAGAACAAACTGAGAGACACAGACTCGCAGCTGCAGGAGGCTTTAGTAAGTACCTACCTTATCAACCAGAATATCACAAATAATTTTTTAGAGCTTTTTTGTTGTCTTGATCGTTTTTGTGAAAATAAATGCAAAGATTTAAAACATTTAAAAACTTTATTAAAAGAAAGCTTTGGTGCTTAGAAATCCTTTCCAAGCCTAACTCAAGCGTGGCTGGACACGCTTGAGTTAGGCTAGCACTCTTAAGGAAAGATGAGTTCAAAGAATCACTAGGCAGAGATATGAAAGTTTGTAAAAATTGTTCTAAAATAGAAAAAAAGAAAAAATTACTCAAGTAATTCCTGGTATCCGTTCAATAATACGTAATAACGTGATAAAAAAAAGAACGCATCGTTACCTTAATTGAGAGTTACATGAGTGAGTGTAGATTTTGACATGAGTTCCCGAGTATTGTTTTAAAATTAGTCTTTATTCAAAACTAACATAAGCATCACTCAAGCATAGATAAATGACTAAGCATGCTTTCATAATACGGGCCTAAGTAGCATAATTCCGGTCTAGAACTACGAGTAGGTACCCCGATCCGCTCAGTAGTTTGGCGTTGTTTCCTGACAAACACACGTCTTTACCATTCTTCACCTGTGTTAGTAGGATTGATTCTAGCTTATTTATTTATTTATTTATTTAAGGAAAACCAGCAGCACATACAAAAAAATCAAAATTCAAAAGATAGAAACAGAAGGCTATTAAGAGGTTTTCACGACGAGGATTCAGCGCTTTCGGCCGCGCTGTTAATGTTATATGTTTTTTCTTCTCTTTTAGAAAGCCAAAGCGGCGGCCACGCCGGCCGTAGCGAGCGGTGACACCAAAAATGAACCTGGTAAGTTTTTCCTTTGCATTTTTTGCAAAGTTTTCCTGCTTTGTATGTAATAATCATTGTTATATAATAGTTAGCTGGGCCCGAATGATTATGAGTTTCATGACTACGATCACAGCTTGGAATTTCATTAATTTTGCGACCAGTTTTCACCTATGTGGACTAGGTAGGCAGTTCTATTCCGATAGTGGAAACTGAGACGATAATTGACGTTAAATGAACCTATATAGCTTTATTTAACACGCGCAACAATACTACCTACACAAAACATGATTCAAGTAAAACAAGTTCAGGTTTTTAATGCGAGTCGCGAGACCACGAGATGAGTCGCGCCGTCTCAACGACCGGAGACTAAGTCGTGTCGCGGTCTCCTGCCTCTATACTACGCCACCTTCAGACTAGCTCTGCAAGGTCCTAATGAAATGACTATGTTCCCCAGACTGCGGGCGCGGGTGCGCGATGTGCGTTAACTACGAGAAGCAGCTGGTGTCCGAGCAGGCGACGGCGCGCACGGCGCGGGACGCGGCCACGCATCTCGACCTCGCACTCAAGAAGGTAACTACGAGAAGTAGCTTGTGTCCGAGCAGGCGACAGCGCGCACGGCGCGGAACGCAGCCGCGCATCTCGACCTCGCACTCAAGAAGGTAACTACGAGAAGTAGCTTGTGTCCGAGCAGGCGACAGCGCGCACGGCGCGGAACGCAGCCGCGCATCTCGACCTCGCACTCAAGAAGGTAACTACGAGAAGTAGCTTGTGTCCGAGCAGGCGACAGCGCGCACGGCGCGGAACGCAGCCGCGCATCTCGACCTCGCACTCAAGAAGGTAACTACGAGAAGTAGCTTGTGTCCGAGCAGGCGACAGCGCGCACGGCGCGGAACGCAGCCGCGCATCTCGACCTCGCACTCAAGAAGGTAACTACGAGAAGTAGCTTGTGTCCGAGCAGGCGACAGCGCGCACGGCGCGGAACGCAGCCGCGCATCTCGACCTCGCACTCAAGAAGGTAACTACGAGAAGTAGCTTGTGTCCGAGCAGGCGACAGCGCGCACGGCGCGGAACGCAGCCGCGCATCTCGACCTCGCACTCAAGAAGGTAACTACGAGAAGTAGCTTGTGTCCGAGCAGGCGACAGCGCGCACGGCGCGGAACGCAGCCGCGCATCTCGACCTCGCACTCAAGAAGGTAACTACGAGAAGCCGCTGGTGTCATCAGACGGAGTGTTCTTACAGTTTGCGGATTCAGATTTTATAATATTTCCTTATACTTTTAAGAAAGTGGTTTTGGTAATATCCGATGCTAAAATATTTCCTTTACATGAAAATGCAAGTAAATTCGGCCAGGTTTTAGGCGCACTGCTTTTACATATTATTCAAACTCTTCACGTAGAATGCTTCTAAAGATTTCTTACATAGTTTAAGCCATAAATAAATCAAAAAGGTAAAATAAGTTGATTCTTGCTTTACATTCAAAATTAACTACCTGTATTCCTTTTATTTATGAATATTATATATACGATAAAGCCGCCCTCTAACTTCCTTGACTGTACATTTCCTTCTGTATTGTATTTTATGTCAGTGTGGTACAAAGACTTATCAATATATTATAATAGTTGTACGCTGTACTACCTAGTGAACTAATAAATATACATGTGTTTCTCTGTATAGTTTATTTAAATCTGTCCTATTCCAGGCCACGGATGAACTAGAAGGCGTGCGCTCCCTGCACGACGAGACGGTGCGCACGTGGCAGTCGGAGCGCACCGCGCAGAGCGCGCTCGTGCAGGAGCTGCGCGACGCCGTGCGCGGCGCCGACGCGGCGCTCAGCGAGCGCACGGCTGCCGCCACGCAGGCGGAGCAGCGCGCGCTGCATAGCGTCACCGAGCTCACCGTGGACCGGGAGATGCTGCAGAGGAAACTGGACACGTGAGTCATTCTCTCACTTTTTTTATTGGTCATACGTTTAGCCACCAACTTACCCACTTTAAATAATTCATTTTGTTTTAAAAAACTATAAACCGACTTAAATTTTTATAGTTTTTTTCATGGATTTTCATTGATCCCGGTGTCAGAACAGAACCAAAATAAAGTGGGACCACAAGAAAAGCACTAGCTTTCATATAAAAAAAGAATCATGAAAATCATACCACCCAGTCAAAAGTTCTGAGGTAACAAACAAAAAAAAAACAGTCGAATTGAGAACCTCTTCCTCCGCTTAACCAGATTTGTCATACGTTTAGCCACCCTGGATTTGAAGACTCCAAGATTGTACTCTAATGGCTGTGTCAAAAATTTGGCTGTGGATATTATGAAAGTAGAGCAGAATATTTGGTATGATTTTGTGCGTCTGCTGGTCCTATGGTGGAAGGGAGAAGATGGGATAATGCTCACTCTCACTTGCTTGTAGTTCAGAACTCCTCTAGGCCAGGTGGGATGATCACCTACAAAAGACTGCTGAAAAAAACAGAACGCTACTCAAGACAGCTAGCTTCTGATTAGGGAGGTTTATGTCCAGTCAGTGGATCACCATAAGATGATAATGATAGGATTTGATGATGTTATTATAACTATTATCTTCATTCACTTATATTAACTTTTATATTGCTTTGAGAATGGGCAACTTAAAGTGCGACGCATGAACATGCCGCCGACGTTTCTTTCTTAAATTATAGAGAACATATTATTTGAACTGTTGATGGTCTTGCAATCGTATACTTTTTCCAGGTTAGAACGAGATAACGCTATGCTAATCGGTCAATATCTGAAGAAGGCAGAAGAAATGCAGAACGAAATCATAGACTTACCTGATAATGTTGATGTAAGTAATGAAGCAAGTCTAATTCGATCGAAATCAGGTTAACCCTAGCAGTTAGCTCAATAGGGCATATGCATCAATTTTTTTTATTGTTTTAATCGATTCTTTAGGTCATTATTTAACCGAGGAATGATAAGACGCTCTCTGAATTTCGCATTAACAAGGTAAAAAAAACAAATCAAAACTACAATCATTTTCGGGTGATAAAAACGCTGCCATATTGGCGCCATAGGTAACTTTTGTACCGGACTGTCTATGTCAGACGCACACGAGATAAATATCCAAAGATGGGGCGAGCGTTATCTCGTCATGTCAAGACCATCATTTTTAAAGTGGCCAAATATTTTAAGATAAGAAGAAAGCTTTGAATATAAATAATATATTATTACACTGAAACGGTTCTACTTGTTTTTCCTAGTCTAATGATAGGAATGAAGAAAACAAGAAGAATAATTTACAATATTTAATTTTACTTAAAGTTACAAGTATATAATCTCAAGGTCGTGAATTTAGTTTAGAGAAGTCCTATCCGAATCGCGTTGTGAGACTAAAAAGTATACCACTGGCCTTAGCAAGAGCGGGAGTCGGTCCGGTGCAGAAATAAGATGGGCGCCGACTCGCGTAAGATGGGCGCCGACTCGCGTCTTCAGTTCGGGTGATGATGATGATGACGTGCGTCGAGTCTTCAGTGGGATCTCTTCAATTAAGTCTGCCCGTAGGGTGAACCCTGGAATTCATTTCCAGATAATCAAGAAATGGTCCACTTTCAAAGTTTGACTGCGACATCCCAAGCTCATGGTGAACGCAATGGCAACTAGCATATAATAGTAATCAGTGATGAGGCAGTCAAACAGGTGGATTAAAAGGCTAAAATAAGCAGTGAGAAATGCATTGAGAATTATGTCCAAGAATGATGGTGCAATTTAGAACAAGGCAGACAGAATGAAAATACCTACACTTTTTGAAGACGGAAGGTGGAACAAAGAATTGATTGCGAGTGTGCAAAGCGGCTACGTAATTATTAAATTATTACTTATGACTACAAGAATACAATTAGGTATGAAATGAAAGGTCGTGGGCCGTTGCACCGTCTTAAACTCTAACTTATATTTTAAAGCACAACACTTACCCAATTTGGGGTTTCACAAGTTCCGGGAGATTAGAACACAAAACTAAGCGAGAAGTCAGCTGTGTCTAGTTGCTAATTATTATTTTAATATAACTTTACGTTTACTCTCAGTCGTAGCAATTTAGCAAGTCAGAGTTCAGTCCGGCCAGTGACAATCGAAAATGCTGTTTCATTGTTCTTGATTGTCAATGTTCGCTCGCTTCACTCAAAACTGTCAGGCTGTCAGTGCCGTCAGGCATGAGCGCGCGGGAGTTTTAAAATTAGAATGCGCGGCAAATTTAAAAGGAAGGATTACCGTATTGGCTCAAGATTCTTTTTTTTAAGTGAAGTCACGAAAGTGTTACAACACGCACACAGACCCCATGTATGTATATCCGATGTTTCTGTCCATACCAGGTTGTCTGGCACAGATCGCTCTTGAGCGATAAGACCGCCAATTGTCACTTAGTTTTAATTATTTTATTTGTAAATTGTTTCTTAGTTTAAAGTGTGCAATAAAGTGTTTTCTATCTTCTATCTATCTATCTATTAAAGTGATCGCGATAGTAGAATTATTATTATCGATCCATTAATAATAAATTTGCAGAACGACTCAGATTCAAGTTCCAATGGCGAAACGGAAGATGAAGTTGAAGCAGAATCTATGTAGAATATCTGTAGATAATTTAGTTATAAAAAAATATAAACGTATCGTTACATAAAATAAACATATCGTAAGATCTATCCGACAATATCGATACCATGTACTGAAAATAGGAAACCCGTCTTTTTAGTGTCTTGGACGTGTGATTTTTGTAATTTAGCTAGGCATGCTTTCTGTCCAAGCGCTCAAATGACAATTAGGCCGTCCGCACATGGAGCTACTCAAAAAGAACTAGTTACAAACTCAAATTACTAAGGAGTTACTTGAGCGTCACCGCCCATACATTCTCGCACAGGTTCGCACACGACGCTACTAGTCAAAAACCAGTTAATAACGCGTTAGCAACTGATCACGCGTGACGCGTCGTGCTGGTTGCCGCGCTACTAGTTACCGACTTTTCTTTATTTTGTTGTGAAAAAAAATATAACATCCACAACATTTTTAATTATGGAGGTAAAAACCCAAAAGATAAACTGCACTCAGTTTCGGGTGATAAAAACGCTGCCACGTTAGTTAGCCCTTGCATTTTATGACGTCATGTTTCATCGAATTACCTATGTCAACTCAAGGAAGCTTCATGATCATACAAAAAAGTACAGTGTAACGTTCTACTGCCAATAACGTTGCGTTAAGAAATTTTGCGGTATAAAAACATAAAAAAAATACAAAAATAAATATACGGATATATTTCTATATCAATATAGAATAAGTAAAAAAAAATATTAGTTTTTTTGAAGTCACATGCATATATTATACCATTGCTATATTATAAGAATACTTGAGGGCGCTATGAGGCTCATGAAGGAAAGCGCTTGTCCAGATGTGGACAGCACATGCTGTTGACGATGAAGAATACCTTTCAAAACATTTTACAAATGAAAGCGACATAAAATCGTTGTTTCCTCAGGAACTTCAAGAACTAACGCTTAGATTACGGGAACAGCTGATCTTCTGTCAGATCGGTCGCGAGGAGGCGGCCGAGGGCGAGAGAGAACTCAGAAATCAGGTAACAGACGTCTTATAAAACACGCCTTTATGATGTTTTAAACAGAACACTTTAAAATTGTGTAATTTGTACCTTGCAGCTATTAGAACAAGGTGCCTTATTCCATCAGCAAGAAGCTGAGCTAAGCTCCGCACGGGCGGAAAACAAAGCAAACAGGTAAACTCCACAATATCTAACTCTCTTTGCAGATTGACTTTAGTGATCCTATTTACATACAATGGCTGCCCCCAAGGCAAAAGAGTTTTATAAGTATAGTGTTGCCAGCTGTGTCTGTGTTTGGTGTGTTTGGCAATGTACCTTAACATGAGAGCTTAAACAGATTTAAATCTACCGATAACTTATTTTTCTTTAGGCTCACTTTTTATAGTCAATATACCTCTGTTAGACCTCAATCTTACCTGACGAAAAGTGACGATGTGGCCAACGATGGATCTCGAAGGTAAAATACACTTCACTCTGTTCTTAACAAGACAGGTTGCCAGGACATCACAACGATGATTAGCTCTGTACTAAAGTTTGCAAGTAGACGGTTTGTTGTAAAGTGATGTTGTATTGTCGCAGAGAGGAACTGGACCGGATGCAGACGGAGCACGACCAGATGAAGGAGCTCGGAGACAAGCTGCGGCACTCCAACGATATTATCGAAGGCCTGCTCAATGATAAGGTCAGTTACTTCTCATCTAACATCATTGACTCTTATGTAGAACTGTTGAGGGTGCATTTTTGTTATATGTACGGTAAATATATATATGTCGCATCCAACACGAACGGTGGTGTTGCGAAAGCTAACTTCCTACACCGATAGCATCGTGTCTTCACTCGCCCGGTCGACGAGCGGCCGCTAGAAAGTGCTCACAGGGGCTATACAGCAACCGAAATGGAACAATGAAATAAGCAAAATCTGTGCATAAACCTCTAGGGTCACGGTTTCGCACGAGATATCCTGTGTATCCAGGTATTCGGTACTATTCGATAGTTTATAATGTTGAGGCAGTACTCCAAGTACCTCGACAGCCTATATAGGTCCACTGCTGGACGCAGGCCTCCCCCTGAAAAGCGAGTTATTTATGTTTATCTCATGGGGGGTAATGCCCATAATCCCCACGCTGGGCATACGAGTTGGGGATCGCAGTTCGGTGGTAGAATTGTTCTGCGAGGGGCGCTTGCTGTTCGCCCCCGGAATATCCCTTAGTCGCCTCTTACGACACCCACGGGAAGAGATGGGGTGGTGAAAATTCTATTGGAATGCTCAAAACTCAAATCATGGTAAATATCCTGTTGTAAATAACTTTTGTAGTTAAATGTCTTGCATTCTCGCAGTTTATCAAAAATATCTCCTACGGTCTTGGCGCTCAATATCGATGACGTAATCACAGTAATGACGCTTCTTATTGTCTTAAGGACAGAACGGATACCTTAGCTCCCATACAAACGTACTTCCCGCTTCATTTGGAAACTACGTTTCCGATCGTATTGAGATTTTCCATACATAATCGGATGACAAATAGCTATGTTTGTAGTGTTTTCGTTTTTTAAAAAACATTATGATAATTAAATGAGAGTGAAACTAATTTACCATATTTTGACCACCATATCGAGTCATTTTCAAGCTATTTTTTATGCATGTTAGACACCTTTATTCGAAAATCTGTCACGCTGCAAACATCCTAAATATATTCACCATTAGAAATAAACAAAAATATTTCTGAAATCAGTCGTTTATTCAAAATGAATCGCAAAGTACGAAAAAATATAAAAAATTGAGAAATCCCTTCAAATTTCTGCAACCGCTCGCTCAAACGCGGGGGGCAATGCGACACAGGGAGCACAATTCCAAAATAAGGCGAATGCCGCGGAATGGCCAACAGGATGCGATTCTACGTGAAACAACAACAAATTCACTCGGGCCGGCCGCTGAGATTTGGGAGGGGTTCGTAGCCTTCTTAAATGATTATAATCATTTTTATTTTAATAATAATAATAAATTGTTTATTTCTTTAACTTAATCTATTTACATCTTTCATTGCTTTGGAAATCCCCTTTTAAGTATAAAGATACATGTGTTAGGGGGTTTCGCTCTTGCCTTATGGAAAATAACTCTAACAGATTAAGTAGATTTAATGTAAAAAGTTATACATAGCTTATATTATATAAAGTCTAATATCTAATTAATGTAACAATTATTTTATTTACTTTTGTACTTGTGTGTGTTTGCGCGTGTGTGTTTGCGCGCGCGTGTGTGTGTGTGTGTGTGTTGTGTGGAGGTGGGGCAGTTTGGGTGCACTATCACGAAACTATCTCCAGTAGGTTTTCCGTGTCCTGGTATGCAAGGGTCAGTAGCCAGTCTGTCAGTAGTTTTTTACAGGAATGTTTTCTTAGTGGGTAAATATTCAGAACCTTATTAATTTTAGTATATAAATGATTTGATTGTTTGACGTATTGACGTGTTGCAAATTTTGAGCGAACTTCTTCCTTAGGCATTATTTTATTTATTACTATTGTTATGTATCCATTATGTTTAGTATCCTATGCTCCTTTCTTTACTCCTTCTACTACACCTACTTGATTGGGTACTGACGACGCATCTTTCATGTATTAGTTCAACTGTGTGCAACTGTTTTTGTATTTTTCTTTTCTGTATTTCTGTATCTTGGTGTGCAATAAAGAGTATTTGTATTGTATTGTATTGTATGTAGTATTGTAGTTTCTTGTTACTTTTGTTATTGTCATTCTATAGACAAGGCACGATACTATTTTTTTTATAATTAGTTCAGCTAGAGTTTGTTCAAAAACAGACGAATCGTGGGAAGTGAGTGCACTTGTGTGCCAATTTGATAACTTTTGTTGCGTTGACAACACTGCTCTGTCATTGCAGTACCTACGACTAAAAGTTTTAGGTCACCAAAACGACTCGTTTTATTCTTTTATCGGAAACTGTTTTAGCTTAATTTGTTCTAGTTCTATGTATTGTTATTTAAGTAGTGTAAGCTTTTTGTATCCTTAATAAATAAAAAAAAAAAAAAATCATCTCATCACCACATCACGACGACAGCTTCTTCAAAAGACACTCGAAGCAGCAATCCTTGTCCGTTTCAGATACGTCTGCAGAGCGAGGTGACGGAGCTGCGGCAGCGGGTGTCGGTTCTGCAGCAGGAGCTGGACAACAGTGAGAAGGTGCAGCAGGACTTCGTGCGGCTCTCGCAGTCGCTGCAGGTACGCACGCAGCGCTAAGGGTGGGTGGAGCTAGCGTGCACTCGCTCTGAATAGAGACTCGTCTCAATCAAACGTGGATAGCAATAGATATAGAACTAAGCCAATAAGTTAATATTCAGAGTTTCAGTAGTTTTGGCCTTACTTTTCTACAAAATTACTCATCCGAAACCTGCGTTAGTAACTAGGGCAAAGTAGGCGAAGAAAAGATGAAACTGTGTATCTAACGCAGGTTTCGGATGAGTAATTTTGTGCAAAAGTAAGGCTAAAACTACTGAAACTCTAAATATTGGCTTAGCTTTATATCTATTGCTATCCACGTTAGATGAGACAACGAAAAGTCCACAGTTTCATCTTTTTTGTTTTAGCTTTAGAACGGATTAGTCTCCAAAAGTGAACATTTATCTTTACTGTTGAATTGTTTGTCTGCAGGTGCAATTACAACGTATCCGCGAGGCGGACACCGAGGTGCGGTGGCAGAACGACGATGACGTCACGCAGTGCCCCTCCTGCCACGTCGCACTGCCCAACAACAAGAAGAAGGTATAGTATTCTAAAGTTGTCTGGAAGAAATCTCTTTTTAGCTCTTAAACCAGGCACCGTATATAATGGTGCGGCGCTAGACCGAAAAACTCTGCTGCGTGAAAAATCTCTTCGTCCAACACATTGACATGTCATGGACTAAGAGGAATTATGCGGCTTGGCAGGACCGGTGATTACTGACCAAGATGATCATAATCACCAGTCCTGCCGATTGGAGGGGCCGTCTGTCAGCAGACGTCTTTGTGAAGAGATGATATTATAAATTAATCGTTTTGTTTTGATGTTTACAGCGGATTTTCGCACTACCCTTTTTTTGTCGTTTTCCAGGTGCACTGCCGCCACTGCGGGCGCATATTCTGCGGCGGCTGCGTGTCCCACTCCGTGGCGAGCGGGCCGCGCGGCGCGCCGGCGCGCGTCTGCGCCGTGTGCCGCACCTTGCTGCAGCCCCACACCGCGCCCTACTTCTCCACCGCGCCGCCGCACTCGCCTCACTAACTACCTGCGCGGCTCTACTCCGTGTCAAAAACAAAGTCGCATGCTCATTATGTGACTTCATTTTAATGCGGAGATCTTACGGTTCGTCCTGGATGATTTTCCCTGCTGCGCCATCTCGACAGCCCGATCTACTGCTCTACGTGTATGCTGGCATACACAAGTCTTACACTTCTACAATCAACTGGTGCGATTAATAACCCCCGCCTAAATGAGCCATTAAGGACATAGCACATATCAGCACCACTTCCGCACATCACAAATATAAGCATGCAAGTATGGGCACTAACTCAAATTCAACTAAGTTAAAGTCCATATTTGAACGCACGTTTTATTGCTGTGCGGCAGTAGCGTAGTGCTGCTCTACGACAACCTGGCTCAGTTCACGCCGGAGTGGCAGCGACGAGCACTTTCAGTGATAAACTGATGTCAAATAATTTTACTCGATATCGTATCGCTTAAAAAGCTCTGAAACATCTCCGGCTGTTGCCGTCTCGGTGCGCGCTGAGCAGTGTCCGTGGCCTCGTAGTTGATAAGTTAGTCAACGATAAAGGTCTCTACAAAATAGATTATTCTATTGATTTCAAACTATTTGTAAAATGTATAGAATCGCTAGATATCTACTACTATTTATAACTCACGATTACAGATTGTATATTTCATTCTGTTTATGGAACAGATGTTCTGTCCCATTATTCTAATATCACCTACAGTATGTAAAGTTTTAAATGATAATGAATGAGGAGTCCCTGGTTGTTTTTGTAATGCGCATAATTATCTCTCCCGGCAGTAAAAATAGAACAATCGTAGTTAGGTATAGATTGGAATATTTAATTGTTATCTCGGAGTAAGTGCGGGCTGGGTGCGCCTAATAATATGCACCAACAAATGCAAACAGCAAAGAACGAATATAAATAAATGGCAACTATATGTATAATACCGACCGTCTCCCGAGCACGAATTACTCCGAGGTTGTTGTCTAGAATAATCCTAGGATATCCAAGTGATAAAGTGTGAACACGTAAGTATAGTAATGAAATATTTTATTGTAAATAAAGAGCTCGATACAAAGTGACACTTTCACTAGACCCTTATGTTTAGTTGTAACTAATTATTAATTCAATAATTCATATTAATAATCAACGGAGTAAAATTTAATCGTCATAGTTCTCGAGGCTGAGAGTGATGACGTCACTGACGAGGCAGTCCGCCGGCTGAAACAATATTTCAAAATGTTATTTGGATGCAAACTTTATTTTTGGAGTTATTCAGTATCTTCTTTTTTCAAATCGGATACCTCCGAATACTAAACGCATATCTATTCTAATATATTAGGTCCTTACATATGAAATTGACGTTTTGTATGGGAGGAACAAAAAGTCGAATATTTTTTAATATAATATATTTAATTAATCAAAGTATGAACCATTATTTTCTATGCACTTTTGCCATCTTATAGGTAGTTCATTGATCCCTTTACTAAAAAAACCAGTCGGACGGGAATCAATAAAATCTTTGAAGGCGATTTGGACTGCCCCATCGGAGTTGAATTTTTTCCCTTGCAAGAAGTTATCCAAATTTCGAAAAAAATGGTAATCTGTTGGAGCAAGGTCCGGGGAGTACGGAGGATGTCTTAGACTTTCCAATTGAAGCTCTTCTAATTTAGTAGCCGTCTGTTGCGCAGTGTGTGGTCTAGCGTTGTCGTGAAGCAGCAGTGGCGTGGAGCGATTGACCAGCCTAGGTTGTCTAGCCGCTAGCTTTTCCATCATGGTTTGCAATTGCTGACAATAGACATCAGCCGTAATAGTCTGGCCAGATTTGAGAAAACTGTAATGAACAATACCGGCACTAGTCCACCAAACGCTTACAAGTAACTTTTTTGGGGTTAATTTTCGCTTGGGGCAGGATTTGGCTGGCTGGCCAGGATCCAACCATTGCGCTGAGCGCTTCCGATTATCGTAAAGAACCCATTTTTCATCACAGGTAATGATTCGGTTTAAAATACCTTCATTATTGTGCCGGTTTAGTAATGTAACGCAGCAGTCGACGCGCGTTTGCCGGTTTGCTTCAGTCAATTCGTGAGGTACCCACCTTTCAAGCTTTTTAATCTTCCCAATTTGCTTCAAGTGAATTAAAACAGTTTTATCACTAACATCGCAGCCTGCAGCTAACTCGGACGTGGTTTGCGATGGATCCGCTTCCACAATAGCCTTCAACTCTTCATTATCAACTTGAGTCTCAGGCCGTCCACGGGGCTTGTTCTGCAGGTCGAAATTTCCAGAACGAAAACGTTGGAACCAAAAACGAACTGTGTTTTCTTTTGCAACACGACCGCCATACACATCATTCACCCTTCGAGTTGTTTCCGCAGCACTAGTGCCACGGCGGAACTCGTACTCGTAAATAATGCGATATTTTAAGTTTTCCATTTTGTAAAATGAGTGACGCAAACAGAAAAAAACAGAAGAAAAAAAACAAATGAATGACGATCATCGAAGCACAAATACATGAGTCTATAGCTGTACAAATTTGAATTTGGAATTCCTTACCAAAGAGGAGAAATTTGTGATTAAAGTGGCCAGTACGAAAAACGCCAATTTCATATGTAAGGACCTAATATGTACGTCTCAAGATGACACTAATATTTTAAATACGAAAGTTTAGATGGATGTTTGCCAACTATTCACGCCAAAACTACTGAACGGATCGGGCTGAAATTTTGCATATAGGTAATTCTAAACTTGGAATCATACATGGGCTACTTTTTATCCCATAAATCAGTTCCCGTGGGATATAATATATCTTTAAACGTTTCCACAGGAACAACACGTCGGGCGCAGCTAGTTCAATCTAACTTAATTTTCTGTTTCATTGACGAGTTATCCTGGTCAGGTTAAAGCGATTAACGGGGGAGATCTATGTCCAGCAGTGGACTATTGTAGTCTGTAGACGCGACTCACTTCTGAGCAGATCCCGACGAGCGCGTCGGAGCAGCCGTAGAACTCCTCCTTGAGCGAGATGACGATGGTCTGCAGGCAGCCCTTCTTGGAGCGGATGTAGGAGGCCACCTTGCCGATGTTAGTGTTGTCCAGCGCTGCGTCGATCTCGTCCAGCAGGAAGAAGGGGGCGGGCTGGTAGCTGCGGATAATACACGTGATAATAAATATCATTATCTTAGCTCATATTAGTCTACTGACATAGGTCTCTCCTAATGGGCGTCATAGCGCTGTCTTCAGCTTGTTTATACACATAGTCAGGGTGCAATCTACGCTGAATAAAACCGCGTAGGTAGGTATTTCTTAGTTCTTTTCCAAGCCTCTTTCAAATCGGTTACTTCTATACTAAAACGCAATATATTATATTGGACCTTAATATAGTAGTTACGAATAGAAATTGCTATTGTATTTAAATATAAATGAGACCTACACGTCTCCAGTAGCAATTTGTATTCGGGATATTTTTACCCGCAACTGAACGTAGACGGAATATGCGTTAAGGTGTGATGTAGTTTGTATGTGTGTGCAATTTGCAATGTTCCCAATTATTTCCAAAGCGGCTTGAGCGATGGATGGGGCGCTGAACTAAAATGTATGGGAAAATGAGACTCGATACTGTCGTCAAACTCACCCCCATGTTCAGTTTCAGAAAGTTAAACTTCAGAGTATTCAAACGCAACTGAAATTCATACACGTCTCAAATCTCAAGTGAGGAATTTTTGACAGTTAAAAACTGTCAAAAACCACGACTTATTTAAATCTGACTTGCTGAAAATTAAATTACACTTGATTAGAGACTTAACCATTTTCGTTGTATTGTCTTTTTCAATTCCATTTAGTCGGGGGTTTTGCTAAAATTATTTCTTCCTTTTTCGATTACCTACTATATCCGTCGTGGGTTTTTCAAAATTTAATTTTATTTTTATGGATTATTTTATATAGGGTATAAAACTCATAAATCGCTTGATCGATTTTATTATCGCTGTCGTAACACCAGTGAACTTTTACGTGAACATTAACTGCTATAAAGTTACCAACATGTACAACAATTCGACAAAAATCTTCCTAATCATCATCGCAATGTGGAAAAACAGTTCTGGAGCGCGCATCCCTCAGTCACTGCGGGTAAAGAGCGGTCGCAATGTGACCTCGGGGGAATTCCCATACGTGGTGCGCATTGAGGTCATAGCCACGATAACCATGGAAAGGGCTCGCGAAGTCCACCACGCTGAATGCACCGGCAGCGTCCTAACCCCCACCGCGACACTCACAGCCGGCCATTGCTGCGCCGACCACCTAAACTCGCACGAGGACAGAATATCCGCTCATATAGCTATGAGACACGTAGTAAGATACAGATCCGGCATAGAGGAAGAGGACAAATTTAGCAATCTGTTGAGCTGCACGATCCTCCCTTCAGCGCGGCACGTGTACCACCCTATGATATTCGATGACTTGGCGATCGCGAAGACGGAGCCGATACAACTCGGCAGCTACGGGAGGATCAGCTCGATAGACTACCGCACCCTACACGGGCTACAAGTTCACTTAATGGGACACGGCCTGACGGATCACAGCATGGAGCTGACCGACACCTTGACTCTGGACTTGCCCTTACAAGTCGTAGATGGGATGATCATTCCGTGCGAACACCTAGAGTTCCCATCCCTGTGCGCCGCTTCTACTTGCAAGAATCCCTATGGGATATTGGGCCCTGGGGATTCAGGGGGGCCCGTGGTGCACTCGTCGGGGATCGTAGGAGTGAACTCTAAGAGTTATTTCGAGATGTTTAACGCTGATCCAAAATATGTTCCGATACCAAGTCAAGTAATATTAACGCCTTTAAGTCCTTATTTGGATTGGTTGGCGAGAACTATGAAGGAGTATCGAAAGTAAATATGAAGTTTATGGAGTGATGGGCTGTGCTGTGTGGTGCTGGCTTAGAATTTGCACCACCCCTACTCTTCAAACGGGTGTCGTAAGAGGCGACTAAGAGATATTCGCCGGGGGCTGGCAGCAGAGCCCCCTGTACAAAAATTATACCACCAAACAGCGATCCCCAACCCGCATGCCCAGCGTGGGGAATATGGGCATTACCCTCCATGAGATAAACGCCAATAAGGCGCTTGTGTGCGCAGGAGGAGGCCTGTGTCTAGCAGTGGACCAATAATATGGGTCGATGCTCCCGCGCGCGATTGAAATCATCGATCAAGTATTTCGCGGCCTCCTCCGTAGATTAGATACCTAGAACCTTACGAAAATAGTTTTGACGCAGACAGTTTGTGCAGAGCCTGACAAGATTTCTGCTTTTGGAACAAGAGATTAGTGGAGTTGTAATCATATACGTAACCTACCCATGGCTGATGATGACTTCTCGGAACCCGGTCCTATAGACCGTCTCCTAGATGTGAACGTGTATTGTCAAATCCTCCTATGCAACAAGGTCACCGCCACGAATATGCCGGTTGCCTTAGAAACGACTTTTGGTTACATCGTCTTCGGAAACGCACCTGTTGTCACCTCGCACTCCGAATTTATTTTATTTTGTAAGTAGGTAACTAAAATTAACAAAACTGCGTTTTTTAGGAACAATCTGTAAATCATATCGTTACCTTGTACTCATTATATTGAAATTAATTTGGTTCCTTCTAATTACTTATAAAATAAATAAAAAATATATTACGGACAGCAAATAGTTAGGTATGTAGATGGTTAAGAGAAGTCACAGAACTGTTTAAGTTTAGTCATTAGGTACATAACAAATATAGTGAAACAAGTAAATAAAAAGACTCTAAATCAAAATAATAATCTAATAAGTATTTTTTTATACATGTTTGAATCATTATTAAATGAAATCTAGTATTTTTAGATTAAAAGAAAATATAAACGCAAGAACAGATAAAATTAATATTTTGAAAAAACCCCCGACGGATATAATATTACGAGTAGGTAATCGAAAAAGGAAGAAATAATTTTTGCAATTTATTTTTTAAAGTGGTACTTATTTCCGTTAGCACGTCTACAGTTAATAAAGAAACGTCATATCCTGCGTCATCTTTACGCTCACAACGCTTAGTCGCCCATGTTACCGAGCATGGTCGCTGTGTCATCTGTGTATCTGTCAAATTAACATATAGTCCGATACGTCGGTATCGCGCTCAAAGAATAGTGCTTCTAGTCTTGTGACCTAATAACGGACCGCAGCAATTGATCCCTCCATTCCGTTAAATAACATAATCGATTTGAGTGTTGTGAATACTTCGTTAACCATTATCGCATCTACAGTTGTTAGTGACATGTCAACGGACGTGATATCCACATGCTCACAGCGCCCATGCTACGAGTACGGTCGCTGTGAACGCTGTGAATGATCTGTCTAATTCACATTACAGCCCGATACCTATCGTTACCGCGCTCAAACAATGCGGAACGACTTATCGCTGATAGCACTGTGAGCTAATAGAGTCTGCTTAAAAAGAGAAGAGTCATGGGAGGGAATGGAGGGCGCTTGTGTGCCAATTGACAACTTTTGTTGCGTTGACAACACTGCTCTGTCATTGCAGTACGACTAAAAGTGTTAGTTCACCGTAACGCCACATTATCTTCTCTTTTTGAACAGACTCCTTAGAGTCCCGTATTATGAAAGCATGCTCAGTTATCGACCTATGCTTGAGTGATGCTTATGTACATATAGTTTTGAGTAAATACTAATTTTTAAACAATGCTTGGGAACTGATGTCAAAATTTACACTCAGAAATGTAACCCTTAAGTACCGATGCCTTCTCACCACGTTATTACGTATTATGTAACGGTTACCAAGCATAACTTATTTAGCATATTTTAGAACGATTTCTAACCTTAAAATCTCTGCCTAATGATTCTTTGAACTCATCTTTACTCAAAACCATGCACACTTGAATAAAGAGAGACAAAGCCCTTCTGGATCAAGTAGAGATTTTGCTAGTGCATGCAACTAGCTAAGTAGCGTCAGAGTTACGTCCTCCAATAAAGATTTACTTGATCAGTTATTCTAAGCTTGAGTAGAACTCACGTAATGACTGCATAAGTAATGCTTGGGAAAGCTTTCATAATACGGATCTAAGTGTATATATGGCAATACCTGTGTATAGCGAAGAGCAGCGCCAGCGCAGCCACCGTCTTCTCCCCGCCGGACAGGTTGGACATGGGCTGGAAGCGCTTGCCGGGCGCCACGCAGTTGTAGTTGATGCCGTCCAGGTACGGCTCCTCCGGGTTCTCGGGCCCGAGGAACGCCTGCGCCGACTGGTTCATCGCCAGCGCCTGCGAACGAACCAACTACTTATCATGCTGATCACTCAATTCATTCGAATCTGCTAGCTTGACTCTAGCAGAAGTGAATGAATCGAATCTATTATTTATCTTGATAGTTCTCACTCACTCTCTAGCTGCTAGAGATAGAACTATCAAGATAAATAATAGATTCGATTATTTAAGTTATACAAAGTAACGCACTTTGCGGAAATTCATTGTTCGGAAGCTGCTTAGCTTAATTTTTGTATTTTTACGTGTTTGTTCTTTTAGATTTATAGCTTTTTGTTTCCTAAAGATAAATAACTTTGATTGCATGACATGTCAATTTGTGGTAGGGAAGGCGTTTCACGAATTTTCATTTTATTGAATATCAACAGTGTTTATCCGCGGAATTGTTACTAAATACTTTTTTTTACCAGTATCATCATTATCATGAGCCTATTTTTCCCACAGCTGGACACAGGCCTCCCCTAATGAGCGCCATAGCGCCCTGTCTTCAGCTTTACGCATCCAGCATCTGCCTACTGTCGTTCTTAGATCGTCATGCTATCCTTCAGAGAGAATTCGAGCATAGCTCTTTCCACAGCTCACTGCGCGTCTTTGAACTGGTACCTAATATATTGTTAGGAAACTCAAGTCAATACACCTGCCAAGCACGGTGAATATGATGATTATGGCAAACCTCAGGTAGAGGTTTGTTCAGCAAATAATGTATTATAGGTTCACTATGGATGTAAGCGGCTTAACTAGGAACCTTATTTGTGTTGGAAGAACACCTATATAATATCGTATGGTTGTTTGTAAATTAGATGTGGAATACTTGAAGTAAGTTACCTTGTAAATAGCGTCTATTTCGTTGGCGACGTGTTCAAAGCAGTCGATGAACTTATCGTGACGCTCTTTCTTCACCTGAAACGCCGAGACACATGAATATAATATGATATGAATGGATATGATATGAACTCCGAGTAGGATGATAGTTAACAGACATACCTTTTCGAAAGCTAGTTTAGCTTTATGCGCTCGTTTTCTCGCGACCACGAATGCTTCGTTGGTGGCGCTCACTTTTTCTCTTACTTCATTGAGTTTCTGCATGGCCTGTAAATGGAGACGAATTAATTTTATGTAATATTATCAACATTTTCTGGCTCAGCTTACGATAATTATGCTAGCGGCCCGTCCCAGCTTCCTACGGATGGGCATTTTTTTGAAACATAAAAATATAGCCTGCCGTGCCATGCTACTCAGGGATTACCGTAGCATCCTATTGGTGAAATAATTTTTGAGATCGGTCCAGCAACTTGTATAAATTTTTGTTTCAAGTGTCTTAGGCCCGTACTTTGAAAGCCTACTCAGTCATGTATGAATGCTTGAGTAACGCTTTTATCCTACTAATATTATATACGCGAAAGTTTGTTTGGATGTATGGATGTTTGTAACTCTTTCACGCAAAAACTACTAAACGGATCGGGCTGAAACTTGCTAGATAGGTAGTTCTAGGCCGAAACCGCGGGCAAAAACTAGTAAGGAATAAGAGTTGATCAAGCATAGATTGATTACCGAGCAAGCTTTCATAATTGTTCGATACATCGATCACGTAGGTACTTAGCATTATACGCACGGCGGACGCGAGCGTAGACCGCCTACGGACTACTTCGGGCGCCTACGGACGTCAGTGCATCAGCAGCAATCATCCAAACCGCACCCATTACCATCATAATTATTCGTAGCTTTACACAATATAGCTTTACTTTAACATCAGCATCCGGAAAGAGCTAGAGCTAGCCGCGATTCCTACATGGTCCTTTTTTTTTTTTTTTATTGCTGATGGATTAGCGTTTGGCTACCAACTCACTTTAAGAAAGCGAAGATGTAGCCTAAGATGGAACACGCTTTTCCAGATGGAACTTATTTACCCTAGATTTGAAGACTCCAAGATTGTACTCTAATGGGAAGACAGATGCAGGAAGGTCATTCCACTCTTTGGCTGTGGATATTATGAAAGTAGAGCAGAATTTTTTGGTTCGACACTGTGGTATGTCGACCAGGAATGGGTGGTATGAATTTGTGCGTCTGCTGGTCCTATGATAGAAGGGAGAAGACGGGATAAGGTCGAGCAATGCTTGCGCACAATCACCAAAGTGGTACTTGTAGAACACTGACAGTCTGGCAACGCGCCGCCTGTGATCGAGGCTTTGTAAGCCAGACTCTGTAAGCGAGACATCATCAACAAGTCTAACAGCGCGTCTTTCAATCGAGTCGAGAGCTTCAAGTTGGTATCTAGCCGAGCCGTCCCAAAGGTGGCAGCAATACTCCATGCAGGTTCGGACCTGCGCCTTATATAAACAGAGGAGCTGTCCCGGTGAAGTACCGCCGAACCTTAGCCAGGATGCCCAGCTTCATCGCAGCAAATTTGGCCTTCGACTCGATATGGTGGCCAAAGTTTAAATTCGAGCTAAGCTCAACGCCCAAAAGGTTCAGACTGTCGGTGAGCTGAAGCGCAGCATCACAGAAACTAGGCACAGGAATGAATTGAGTCTTCTTAGCTGTGAACACACACGTCTGGGTTTTGGATGCGTTGAACCGCACAAGGTTGGCGTCACCCCATTCAGACACCAACTTCAGTTTGCTGTTCAAACGCTCCACCATCTCGCTACGGAGTTTTTGAATTTTGTCCGCACTATCACGTGGACTGGCAAAATATCTATCAGCAACTGTGCTATCATCTGCATACCCAAAAATACCGGGTTTCAGCAGGTCGTTGATGTGCAGCAAGAATAGGGTTGCCGATAGAACTGACCCTTGAGGTACCCCAGCATTTATAGCCAATAGATCGGAGGAGCAGCCATTTAAGACGACCCGAAGCGATCGTTCCCTCAAGAAGTCAGAAATCCACTTGATTAGATTGGACGGTAGACCATAAGCTTCGACCATCCTTCGAGCCGGATCGGCCTGAGAATAGACGCTTACCCTCATATTGGGCGCCTGGATCTTGTCAACGGTGTTCTGCAGCGAGTTGATAGTTTTCTGCAGCTTGTCAGCTTTCCGCTTGATCTCGTCGGACTCCTCCAAGTCCTTCAGGTTCTCCGACAGCGCGCTGTAGTCCACGCGGATCCTGGATTGTGAGAGACACACATTATTGCAAAGAGTTAAATCGTTAGATATGCCTTTACCGAAGTGAGATCGCGCTGTGTTGTTGACAAGCGAAGTAACATAGCTCATTTGAAATCAGTGTATTGAGTGTTTTTGTAGTCTGTTTCTTACCAAAAGTTCACGCAATTACCTAACTATTATGATTACCATTTACTGTGCAATCACAGTAAATGGCAATCATAACAGTCAGATTTATTGGAAAAAATACTATTATTATTAACTACACATTAGTGCCAACATACGCAGCGTTGGCATTTAGTTAACGCACGCAGTCAATTAGAATGCCACGTGGTGTTAGGGCGTATCTTACAATTTAAATCTTTGCATTATTCTAACTTCAAGCTAAGGATGTGAGGCAGCATTTGTCCAAGTAATATATTATTATAAACCATGGTCTAATACGTCATCTTGTGAGAGTATGTAGAGGTGTTGCTAATCAGGCTGCTACTGTCGCCTGTTACACGGAGATAGCCGAGAGGGGGAATCCGGGGTGACAGATAAACGGATGAAAAACCGAGTAGTTTCGTCTCGCCCATTATTTCCACCCATTAGGGGTCCAAACATCACTACGGTGATGCTTTGAGAATGCCTTGCCTCTGGCGAGCTGGAGTATCCCTATTGTATATTATCGCTCCTCGGAACTTACAATGAGTAATGACATTGTAGCATAAAGACGTCACAAGTTAGAAATAGGGCCTTTAAATTGTTTTTTAGTCTCGCTCTTAAGATATAAAACAAATTATGTACTTAAACAGTAAAATTACAGAAACCTGAATGAACAAAAATTTAAACAGAAAATAAAACTATTTTTAATTTCAAAATCTTACTATAATCTAGACGACGTTTTTTTATTGATAAATTGTAGATAGTTTCTAATGTTGCACAATCATCTATCTAAATATTTTCACGCCATAGAAAACGGTCAAGCATGTTGTTTCTCTATTACTATTTGTTCTTTTTGTACACATATTTTGGCTATAAAGTTTGGTACAAATCAGATCTGTTGCATATACAATAAAATAAATACCTGGATTCCTTCCTGTATTGTTGTGTTGTGGACATGGAGGAGGGGTCGGACTCGGTGTCGTGCGTGTCGTCCAGGCTGCCCTCCAGCAGTGGAATTATGATGTCGTCGATCTGACGAACATAACGTACGTTAGGTACAAGAGGACAAAGAGCCATGGACTATTGTTATCTTTAGTTTATCGTATCGGTAGTTGGATTTTGTTCCAGCTTTGCATGGGCTAACGAATTGAAAAGCGTTATGAAAAGATTATTATGGTCCAATTTACACCGAGCGAGGGACAAAGCAGTGTCTTAAGTCATTTTTTTTTGCTAGAACACATTATTTTAAATATTCGCGGGTATTTATTGCGTTTATTTACCTACTTTTCAATGAAAAGTCGACCAATGAATCCCGAACTAAAATATCTCATTCGATTTGTTTGAATTAGGTAAAACCTTCGCCTTTTTCGGCTGCGGTCTGTAATCAAATCGCTTGCTCTCGCTGAGGACGTTATAAAGTGCATTCACAAGCACAAATAAATAATGCTGGACAATACACACAGCATTATCTAGCCCCAAGATAAGCAGAGCTCGTGTTATGGTATAACTGTTATGCACAATAAAATACACTACATAGATAGATATTTTTTATACACTAGCGACCCACCCCCGCTGCGCACGAGTGCAATGCCGATGTATTATAGTATACATATAAACCTTCCTCATATAGAAAAAACTGCATCAAAATCCTTTGCGTAGTTTTAAAGACCTAAGCATACATAGGGTCAGACAGACAGCGGGAAGGCATTTTGTTTTGATACTATGTAGTGATAGTAAAAATCCAGAACACCGTAAACAAATATCTACATAGAACGTGAATAGTAGACAGAATACCTTGCACTGGCGCAGTATGTTGTGCCGCTCGCTGCGCTTGCTCTCGATGCGCGCCTCCAGGCTGGCCATCTGCTTCTGCACCGACTGGATGTCCTTCTGGATCGCGCTCACGTCCTTGCGGGCCTGCGGGGGGAGGGGGCGTTTAGCGGGAGGGAAAACTGTATGGAAATCCATTTTAGACATTCCAATTTTCTGAAATATCAGCCGGTAACTATGGGTATTTTCATAATAGGTCAAACGAAAAGTTTTGACTCCGAATCCGACATAAGATATCGCCATCTTCCGTATTCGAAACAATAATTCAAAAGAAGAACCATTATGCATATCGTACGTGCGCGTATAGCTACATGTGAGTTTACAGTTTGAATTTACTCGGGTGATATTAAAGATTTTAAAAAGATGATTTTCCTCGAAGATTTAGTATAAAGCACTATGTATGACTCGGGAGAAAGTGCGATTCCTGCGTCGTGTGTTTTAAGGCCCTCGGCTGCGTTAATGACATACTAATACATAATGACACACTCGTTCAGAATTGGAGACTTTCTCGCCTGGATGTAATAATGTACAAATAGGCTGCGCCTCGTGCCTCAAATGACACACTCGTTCGGAATTGGCGACTTTCTCGCCTAGTGTACAATGTACAATGAATGTTGTTTTACCTTGTTGACGTCATCGTCCGCATGGTCGAGGCGCGCGCGCGCGGCGGCGCGGTCTGCCTTCAGCGCGTCGGCTCGCTTCAGCTCGGCGTCGATGTCGCTGCGCTGGCGCGCCTCCGCCTGCCGCCCCTTCTCCAGCTCGTCCTCCGCGTCTTGCACTTGTCGCTCCCAGCGGGTCACGTTCTCTGGAGGATTACATTATATTCAGGGACTGTAACCGACACGAGGCGTAGGTAAAAACCGGCAAGTACGAGTCGAATCGCGCACGAAGGGTTCCGTACCATTTTCTATTAGAACGGCAAAAAAATCATGTCTATTGTATGGGGGCCCCCTCAAATATTTATTTTATTCTGTTTTTTTAGTATTTGTTGGTATAGCACAAAAATACATCTTTTGTGGAAATTTCAGTTCGACACAATCACAGCCTATAATTTAAAGGTAATGTTTTCAGCGGTAAACGAATATTTGTACAAGGGTGTAGCACCGGGCGCGAGCTCTAGTAGATAGGTTCTGACTGGCGTCTGGCGACTGGTTTTACTACCCAGCCTCGGCGGCGGTGCGACCGGGCCGCGCCGAGTTGGGCATCCGAGTGTTGGTTCATTATCTTCACAAATGGTCAGTAAGTAAGGGACTCACTCTGCGTGTCCTTGGAACGCTCGAACTCGAGGTTGGAGGAGATCCGGTCGATCTGCGCTTCGAACTCCATCCGCTTCTTGGCGCGCTCCTGCTGCACGCGCAGCTCCCGCTCCTCGTATTGTCTGACAACATCACATCATACAACCTCAACCTCAACACCTCTATTACCATTAGTTCAGTTGACTGAACTAGGGAGATTTCTTTTCTCGTTTGTTCAGTCGACTGGACTAGTGATATTTCTTTTCTCGTTTGTTCAATTCAGAAATATAAAAAATATTAGGTAGGTACCTAGGTTACCTACATATCTATACTTAAACAATTTTTTTTTTCAGTTTGTTATATATTATATACTGGTAGTGACATTCTTATTGGTCCACTGCTGGACGCAGGCCTCCTCCTGATAAGCGCCTTTATTTACTGTTATCTCATGGGGGTAATGCCCATAATCCCAGAATTGTTCGGCAGGAGGCGCTGCTGCCCGCCTCCGGTAAATATCCCTTAGTCGCCTCTTCCGACAACCGTGGGAAGAGTTGGGGTCGTGCAAATTCTATGCCGCCGGCACCACACGGCTTTACAATATCCAATCTGTCTTCTACAAGTTTGGATATCGGAAAAAGTATTTTTACAAAAAAGTAGACAGGTAAAATAATACAGACTGTAAAGACCCTTTTCTTAGCTGTGAGTTTTGAAATCGGTCCGGTAATTTTGGAGCTTATTCGTATGTTATTATAAACATACAAAGGAGGATGGGCATTTTGGTACCTTTTGGTACTTTGTCCAATCAAGATGAGTCATACGTCGTTGTATAGCTCTTTTCTTGTTCCTAAAGCGGAAGAAGCCTATAACGTATAGCGACCTAAACGTAAAAACATTTTCTCGTTTGACCTTTTATCAAAATATCCATATCTATTTACATAAACGCCAACAAAGCGCTTATCAGGGGGAGGCTTGCGTTCAGCAGTGGACCAATACAGACTGTTGAGGTTGTATACAAAAAATATCCATGATTTAGTATTGGAGTATCAGTTGACCGCAGGAGACTCACCGTATGTTGGCGACGCCGATGTCGTTGCAGAACCCGCGGAACACGACGTCCTCGACGTTGTTCATGTTTTCCTTCACCTCCTCGATGCGCAGGTCGCGCTCGCGGATCGTTCGCTCTATCACCTCGATTTGAGGCTGAAATACATCACATCTATGGTATATATTATATATAAATGAATTGCTCTCCGCTAGTCTCGCTAAAACTCGAGAACGGCTAAACAGATTTATCTTATCTTGGTCTTGAAATGTTCGTGGAGGTCTAGGGAAGGTTTAAAAGGTGAGAAAAATTCGAATAACTGCCGGGAAAGCACCTTTAAACGTTTCTATAGGAACAACGTCAGTGGTGGCGATTCTGTTGTTTTAGGATTAGCTGAAATTAGAATTTCTGAATTTCAAATAGATATAAAAGATTCTATGGTTGAAAAAATGGACTAGCGGGTTTAAAATTAGGATGAAAGCTCTAAAATTAAGCTGACAGACCTAAAACAACTCAATTTAGTTAAAATAGCTATAACCATATTCCTTGCTTGCTTGAAAAATTAAACTAACAGGTATAAAATTCGGATGACGGCTCTAAAATTAGATTGATAGATCTAAAACAATTTAACTTAGTTAAAAGTAGCTTTAAGCCTATTCTTTGCATTCCATTTTAGCTATGGTTAGAAACGTCTACCTAATTTTAGCAGGCATCTAATTAGGTCATGATTAAAATTTATCGATTTTAAACGGGTATCGATTTGAATTTCTAAACGATTTCTCATACAAATGGATGAACTGTTTGACCCATGTAAAGAAGTTTTTTGAAATAACATTTTAGAAAAAAACATATTTTGCTCACAGCAACTTATCCAATTACTCAACTCAGATAGGTTTTGCGATTTAAAAAAATGTTCTAATATAGGTATTTTTAGGACTTGTATAGAGAATACCATAATTTTTAGGTCTACCTAGCATAGAAAATTTAGAAATCTTAAAATTTAGGCTAGGAATCCTAAAACAACAGAATCGACACCAGTATTAATTCTTGAAAAATGTGATCAACAGATGTTGTAGATTGTAATATGAAGCTCTCGAACTTTTTGTGACACGATGGGAATAGGCAACGTCTCACGTGAAACGTTAGGAATAACCAGTACAACCAATAAAGTATAAAAATTTATTGAAATAGCATTTTACGCCCTTAGTAACTTGAGATCTACTGACCGCGACGTAATAACAACGTCTGACGGATTGTTTACTTATTTTAGTAAACTTAAAAAGAATTTGTGAAAATTTGACTCTCAACCACGCTCTGTCTCTTTGTAGATAATCACAAAACAAAGATCAATTAGGAGAAATGTATATCACTAATCTCTAATAGCAGAGTACTAATACTTACACCAAAATTGTCAGTCTTTCTCTCCAGCTCGGCTAACTCTGCGTCCAGCGCTTTGATTTGTTTTAACTGAAAGATGACAACATTATCATAACTACAAATTGAAAATAAAGTAAATTGGTATAGATATAATTATTAGCATCGATATGGCACATACATTAGGTTCAATGACGGCGACGACCCTTTCAATCACGGATTCTTATTCTCAACTCGTTCAAAGGCCTATTCGATCTGCATTACGTTCGGTTTCGCTGCGTGGTAGAATACAACATCGGCTGAACACCGCGGACCGCACGATACTAGCGCTACTGCTCTGGGTAGCCGAATACCGGGAAGATCTCAATAGCCCCCAAAACCCTCCTAGCCGATTTCGGCCCCGACGGTCAGGCTCAACGGAGACTAGGCATGTGCGTGCGCAGGACATATAGCGTGTGCGAACACAGAGCTGCACACTATATTCCCTCACTAATGCATGATTTTTTTTTTTTTTATCAGAAGTAGTCCTTCGTTTGACCGCAATCTCACAATTCTCACATGATGGAAAGCGAAGATGCGGCCGACGATGTATCACGAAGGTCTAGAAGATGGCTACTCCGGACCACATTCCGAAACACAACTGAGTTGCTTCACGGACTGGCCCAGTCCGGAGGGTGGTGACAAGCCACGGCCGAAGCCTACCACCAGAGGGTATCGCTCTTAGCACCACCCAGAGGACACGTGTAGGGTATCAGAGGGTCAACACCTACGGACGTGAGCGACAAATCGACACGACTATGGATAGTTCAGGGTTTTGAAAATCCCTCTTCTAGAAAACCCCCAGTAGCAACTATTGGCTCAACTCGGGATTTGAACCCAGGACCTTGTAATCAGCGGTTGAACATGCTGACCGCTGCCTACGACGACCTTACCAATGTGAAGACAACAATAAATATATCGAGTACTGAGTACTGCGACTTTATCAATAGAGTAGGTGACGTGTACCGTGGTGTCTCTGTCGGTGATGGCGTACTTGAGCCGCGACTCCAGCCCGCGGATCTGCGAGTCCACCGTCGTCAGCTCCGACTCCTTGCGGGACTTCTTCATCGACTCGCGGAGCTCTTCCGTTAGTTTCTCCTGTTAAACATATTACAGATCAGAAGGGTTTTCCTAACACTTGTCTGTGCTTTTCTAACTTGTGAGATATCATGTTATTGAGACTAAATGTATAGGAAATGATAGATAAAAATAAAAATTAGCAAGGTACGTAGGCGGAGTAAGGAGTTTTACCTTCTTAGCTTTGAGCTGCGACAGATGTTTCTCGTCCCAGCGCTTGGCCTTCCTCGCCAGGTCCAGCGAGCCGCCGGAGATGATGCCGGACTTCTGGTAGAACGTGCCGTCCAGCGCCAGGGCCTGCCGTATACAAATACAAACGGTTATACGTTACTCAAACATACACAATTGGCTAGACTACTAATCAATTCTAATTAGCCCCTCAGTTAAATTATCAGAACATATACGATTTTTTTTCTTTTGTCGATTAAGTTAAAAATGATAAAGATGTTAGGTTAAAGTTACGAGTGACGTCACGCCTAGTGAGACTTTTTAGCTAAGCGTGACGTCACTAGCGCGCTATAAAACACGTCTAATGAGTGGAGACTCATTGGACGCGTTTTATTTTTGTAATTATTTGTTTGGTTGTGCGAAATTTGGTACTTCCTCTGGTTGTTTAATTCGTGTTGGCAAATTTGTTATAAAAACTCTTTCAGGATTTTGAAACATAAACAACTTTGCAAAAAATATAAGGAGTGGTAGAGAAAAATTTCAGAACATAGCACCTCACCAAGGGGGGTTGAAAAATCGCCAACCTCACATACACAACTATAAAATACTAATTTGTATCGACAGTGTATATAACATGTACTTACATCGTATCTCGCATTCTTGTTCCTATCCAGATCGTAGGCGACCCTCGAGGCGTCCTCCGGCGACTCGCAGACGAGCGCGTTGTTGGTGACGAACAGCACGGCGCGGTGGATGGCCGCGGGCTCGAACCTCAGCACGTCGAACAGGAGCTTCACATTCTTGGGCTCGCGGATGTCGCGCAGCCGCTCGCGGAGAGGCTTGGCCTGGATGTAGTCCAGGGGGAGGAACGTTTCCGGCTCCAACATCCTTTCTTTCAGGACCTGCAAGGATCAAAAATAAAAATAATAATGTTGGATAATTACAATAAGGGTACTTATAGAATAGAATAGATTCAAACATATACCTTTTATCCCATAAATCAGATCCCGTAGGATAAAAATCACCTTTAAACATTTCCACGCGTGCGGAGCCGCGGGGCGCAGCTAGTAAAACATAGTATGCTGGGCGTCAAATCTAGTATTACCCCCATGCCCCTGTGCCGAAAAAGGGTATAATAATGATCAGATCAGAGGAAATCCTGAGTCCAGGGTGAACCATTACAGGCTGATGAAGATGACGAGACAAAAATAGTTAGAATGAGAGAAAGAGTAAGTAGATTATGTACCTGAATGCACCTGCGGGCCGTCTTCTCGGTGTCCACCACGATAGCCTCCATGTACTTGCCGAGCACCTTGGTGATGGCCACGTTGTACCGCTTGTGCGTCGGCTGGCACATGTTGATCATGCGGTCGTACTGGGGACATCACACGGCACATTGAGGAATCTTACTTACGAGGGTCTGGATGGTGCTGTGATTTATCCAGCATTAATTGTCGTTACTGTTATTATCTATACCGTATCCATCGACCATGTAGAATGCTAGTCAACGAACCACGACACATACTCGTATACGAAATCTCACTTGTTTGTCGTCGAGTTTCAGATGTAACTGTAAGCAATATTTATTGAAGGAAGGATCTCAAATCTTCCAGTAATAAACACCAGTAATAAATAACGTATAAAAGGACGCGCCAACAAAGTGAATTTTAGGTTAAGTATGAGTTTATCATTGATAACCGTCAAAAAATAGCGACTGAGACGAGCTCAAATGTGAGTTGCGTTTGAGTATTCGGGCATTAATAAAAATAAAATAAAAAGAGCTTTATTCCATATCAGGTTTTGAATAAAAGTAATAATAGTAATTTAAACAAATGTCGTGCAAATTTTAATTGTTGAGTATATGTCCGGTGGATTATTTTCATATTATGTCATGCGATGTCAGTTGATTGATGTCATTGATATGGACCGCTTTCGGCGGTGTACGCCTCCTCCAAGGATCTCCAGTGGTTTCGGTCTCTGGCTTTCCGTGACCACATTTTTCCCGCTACTTGTATTATGTCGTCGTTCCATCTTTTAAAAGGTCTCCCTTTTTTCCTTTTTTGTTCACGTGGTGTCCAGTTTGTGACTATGTATGGCCATCTGTTTGGTTTTAGTCTCTGAATGTGTCCTGCCCATTTCCACTTCAAGCCCAGTATTCTTTTGATCACGTCTTTTGTTTTGGTTTTCCCTCTTATGTCTTTGTTTTTGACTCTATCTCTGAGTTTGATTCCAAGGAAGCTCCTTTCTATGCCTCTCTGACATACTCTAAGTCTTTCAAGCATTTTTTTGTTATGTTCCAGGTTTGGCACGCATAGGTTAGGCAGGGTGTTAGGCATATGTCCATGGCTTTAGTTTTCAATTTGATGGGAAGATTGCTCTTGAAAATTTCCTTCATTGCCCAGTATTTGTTCCATGACGATTTTATCCGTCTGTTTATTTCTTTTTCGGTACAGTAGTCGAATGCAATAAGGTGTCCAAGATATATATACTCATTAACGTACTCTAGGTTTGTTAAGATAGGTACTTTTGTATTATTTGTCATTACCTTAGTTTTTGTTTGGTTTAATTCCAGTCCAGCTTTTTTGCTTTGTTCCGTCAGAGTCTCTATCATGTGTTGTAGTTCCGTTGGGTTTTCAGAGAGCAGCACAATATCGTCCGCGAATCTAAGATGGGTTAGGTGGTTTCCATCGATTCTAACTCCAAGCCCCGACCAGTCTAGTGACCTGAATATACTTTCGAGGATTGCGATAAAAATGTTCGGTGAAAGCGGGTCTCCCTGTTTTACGCCTCGTTCGATGCGGAATGCCGTACCTGCTGTCTCCAGTTTTACCTTTGCCGTGCTTTTGGTATAAATTTCTTTGATTAAATTAATGTTATTGTTATTTATGCCTTGTTTTTCGAGTGCCTTCCAGATGAATGAGTGGGATATAGAGTCAAAAGCTTTACAGTAGTCGATAAAGCAAATATAAAGTGGTTTGTTATATTCTACGTACTTTTCACTTGTTTTAAAGTATGTATGTGGTCCACTGTAGAGTAGCTTTTCCTGAATCCCGCTTGCTCTACCGGCTGGTTTTCTTCGATCGTGTTTGAGATTCTGCGGAGCAGCACTGAGGCAAATACTTTATATACGCATGACAATGCGTGCTAATAGGTCTGTAGTTCGTTATTTGTTTCGGGTCTCCTTTTTTGTAGATTAGTGTTATCTCTTAAGTAGTCCACTGATGAGGTATCTTGTTGTCTTCGAGGATTAAGTTGAATAATTGAGTAAGGGGTTTAATCAACACATTTTTACCTGCTTATATCATATCGTTAGTAATTCCATCTGATCCAGGGCATTTTCCTGTTTTTTTTCTATTCGGGCATTAGTGCAGTTGAAATGTTGAAATTCTCATTGCCTTGGTTAAAGTGTTTATTATTATATAAATTAGCTATTGATTGCTATGAAATAAATAAAATAGTAAATAAATGACTCACCACGCCCGGTATATCTCTCTTGAAGCTCTCGACGATCTCCTGCTTCTTCTTGCGGCGCGCCTCCTCGTGCTTGTCCACGCGCGCGTCTCCCAGCTGACTCGCGACGTCCTCCAGCGCCGCCTGCAGCTCCGCCGCGCGCCCCCGGCATTCACCCACGTCCGCCTGTGGCATATACACCAGCGTTAAGATGCAAACAGGATGTGTGTGCGGGAATGTGCCGCGTGGTGCCGGATTACAATTTCCACCACCCCAACTCTTCCCGCGGTGATCGTATGAGGCGACTAAGAGATATCCGTCTGGGGCGGGCGGCAACGCCCCTGCAGAACAATTCTACTACCACCGCACTGCGATTCCCAACCCGCATGACTAGCGTGGGGGGTATGTCCGATGAGATAAAATTCAAAAAGGCACTTATCAGGGGCAGGCCTGCGTCCAGCAGTGGACTAATATAGGCTGTTTAGGTTGAGTTTAACGAAACATGGACTAGTGAGTGATACCTGTAACTCAGCGCGCAACCGCCTCTGCTCCTCGAGTGCTTGTTCGGAACTCTTGATGTGCTCGTTCAGCTTGTCGACGCGCTTCATTGCTTCGTTCCTTTCGTGGCCCTGGAAACAATAGCCGAGTTAATAATATGGTGAAATTTAGTATATTCAGTTAGAAATGCAGAGAACAAATCTGGCGAATTCTACCAAGGGAGTGCCGGGATAGATTTTGTTTTGCCTATGGTTTTATGTTCGTTTGAAATAGCTTTTATCGTCCCTATATATGTGTGTATTTTTAGTTTAGGCACAGCCTATCTATATGCATACAGTCATTCGACGTAGGCCGTTTGACAGGGCCATCGTGCGAGGGGCAAGGAACGGGTTAGAGGAGGGGACGCTCCCAAGTTACTAAAGCGGTGATGTATGCAACTCTGGAACGTTCCTCCCCCGTGAGGAAGGAACGGGCCCTTGCGTCCCCTCACGATTGCCCTGTCAGAACCACGTCAACATACCTTCGTCAAACGAGTGAGGTGATTTTTCGGTGAAGTGAATAGTTGCCAGCCCCGGCTTGTTCGATATCTTTTGTTTTTAACGCAAAGCAAAATAGTTTCAAACTGACAGGCATTACGTTTGGCGATGGCACGCTGTGGTTTACCTTCTGTCGATGCTTGTTGTCGAACTCGCCCTTGCGTCGCAGCTCGTTGTCGAGCCGGTCCTGGTCCGACTTCTGCTCGCGGTTCACAGAGTCCAGCTCCTGGAGGTAGCGCGCGGCCTGACGAGACGCTTCCATCTTCAGCTCCTCGTACTCGTGGATCTGAGGGCGAGAGGAGCACAATGGTAACACTTGGAAACAGTTCTATGTTCTTGATATTGATTGAATTGGTATTAGATTCTGGTGGTAAGGACCAGAAGCGGAATCCTTCGTTCTATCTGCAGAAACAAACTTATACTAGAATATTTCTAGTTTATGCACAATGGTAGTCCTGGGTATAAAAATAATATACTATATTAGAATACGATATATGATAGTGATTTAGTCTGTTAGTTTAATTATCAATATTTGAACACAATTTTTTTTTCAAACAAAAATAATGTGCTATAATTATTGGGAGCTAGTGACGTCACACCTTGCAAAAAAGTATCGCAGTCGACGTCACATGGAACTTTGCCTGCTATATTTTCATATTTTTTTGTTTAATTGAACGAAAAGGAGAAGTAAACCTCGATCAATCCTTTTTGCTTTCGGAGCTGGAACTTTGATGGAAGTTGTACAAAATAATTCACCTGCGCTTCCTCCAAATGCACATCAGGCCTCTTGGCGGTGGTCCCCACGACGGAGTGCTCCCACGTGGCCTTCTGTTCCTCCAGCTGGCTCAGCTCCTCCTCCAGCTTGCGGATGTCTGCCTGGTGCGCCTCGTTGGCCTTCTGCGCCTGCTCTAATGTCTTCAGCGCGCTCTCCAACTTCTTCTGCATGTGGGTGACGCGCTCTTTGGCCTTTATGAAGGTGGGGCGCTTTTTAGAGACTTCTGCTTCCTGGAAAATGATACAGATATTTGTAAGACATATTTTCCATGCATGTTATTATTTGTGTTAAATAAAAAAAATATAGGGCATAAAACATCGAATCTCTATCTCTATCTTTTATGGTCATCCCTTCATCATAGGTCTTTTCATTGGCGGCTCAATATCACGGGTGTGTAGCAAAATATAGCAAGTAGTTTAGTGTTATAATGCATTTTCCAAATTGGGTTTTTATATGCGTAGTGTTTTGTGTTGGGTTAACTTATTGTAATTACAATTTTTTTCATGTTTATTGGGTACCTATTCTCAAGGTGTCAGTGACCTAAATGCAGCCTCTAGCAGAATACCAGCGCTACATCATGGCGACATGTTGCAGCATCACACTGAGCCATAGGCTATTTCTTCGCCACAATAATGATTAATTACTCATATATACGATCTGCGAAAGACTGCAGGCAGATGCTGGATGCGCCAAGCTGTAGAATCTGCACCACACCAACTCTTCTCATTTGTGTCGTAAAAGGCGACTAAGGGATATCCACCGGGGGGGGGGGGGGGGGGGCAGGAGCAGCACTTCTCGTGATCTAACAATAAGGCGCCTAACAGGGAAAGGTCTGCGTCCAGTATAGGTTGATGTGATTATTGATGATATTCTGCGATATTCAATAGTTTTAAAGTTATTTGGACTTCACAAAAGTTTTAACTACTGTACTTTTTTGAAGGATAAACCCCGAAAAGAGTCAGAGTCAGAGTCAAATCGTTTATTTCTTTACACTTACAAAATAAGTACTTAGACAAGCCTAATTTTTACTATATAAACAGTTTGATATATAGCTTGATAAAATGTTCATCATAATCATTATTAATCAATGTTAGTCCACAGCTGGACATAGGCATCCCTTAATGATCGCCTGGCTACGGCCTTTCCTCAGCTTGCCGCACCCAGCATCTGCCTGCAGTCTTTCGCAGGTCGTCATACCACCTTGCCTACAACTAGGGCATGTTGAAAAATGTTTTTAAATCTCTATCTCGGTAGTTACACCGTGTATCATCTATCCAAACTTTCGTATTTATTATTAAACTAGCTGCGCCCCGCGGCTTCGCACGCGTGTACATTAAAAGGTGATTTTCATCCCACAGGAACAGATTTATGGGATAAAAAGTTATGTTTGATTCCAGGATTAGAATAACCTGTATGCAAAATTTCAGTTAGATCCGTCCAGTAGTTTTGGCGTGAAGAAGTAACAAACATTCATCCATCCATCCATCCATCTATATCCATACATCCATACAAACTCTCGCCTTTATATTAGGTCCTTACATATGAAATTGGCGTTTTGTATGGGGGGAACAAAAAGTCGAATATTTTTTAATATAATATATTTAATTAATCAAAGTATGAACCATTATTTTCTATGCACTTTTGCCATCTTATAGGTAGTTCATTGATCCCTTTACTAAAAAAACCAGTCGGACGGGAATCAATAAAATCTTTGAAGGCGATTTGGACTGCCCCATCGGAGTTGAATTTTTTCCCTTGCAAGAAGTTATCCAAATTTCGAAAAAAATGGTAATCTGTTGGAGCAAGGTCCGGGGAGTACGGAGGATGTCTTAGACTTTCCAATTGAAGCTCTTCTAATTTAGTAGCCGTCTGTTGCGCAGTGTGTGGTCTAGCGTTGTCGTGAAGCAGCAGTGGCGTGGAGCGATTGACCAGCCTAGGTTGTTTAGCCGCTAGCTTTTCCATCATGGTTTGCAATTGCTGACAATAGACATCAGCCGTAATAGTCTGGCCAGATTTGAGAAAACTGTAATGAACAATACCGGCACTAGTCCACCAAACGCTTACAAGTAACTTTTTTGGGGTTAATTTTCGCTTGGGGCAGGATTTGGCTGGCTGGCCAGGATCCAACCATTGCGCTGAGCGCTTCCGATTATCGTAAAGAACCCATTTTTCATCACAGGTAATGATTCGGTTTAAAATACCTTCATTATTGTGCCGGTTTAGTAATGTAACGCAGCAGTCGACGCGCGTTTGCCGGTTTGCTTCAGTCAATTCGTGAGGTACCCACCTTTCAAGCTTTTTAATCTTCCCAATTTGCTTCAAGTGAATTAAAACAGTTTTATCACTAACATCGCAGCCTGCAGCTAACTCGGACGTGGTTTGCGATGGATCCGCTTCCACAATAGCCTTCAACTCTTCATTATCAACTTGAGTCTCAGGCCGTCCACGGGGCTTGTTCTGCAGGTCGAAATTTCCAGAACGAAAACGTTGGAACCAAAAACGAACTGTGTTTTCTTTTGCAACACGACCGCCATACACATCATTCACCCTTCGAGTTGTTTCCGCAGCACTAGTGCCACGGCGGAACTCGTACTCGTAAATAATGCAATATTTTAAGTTTTCCATTTTGTAAAATGAGTGACGCAAACAGAAAAAAACAGAAGAAAAAAAAACAAATGAATGACGATCATCGAAGCACAAATACATGAGTCTATAGCTGTACAAATTTGAATTTGGAATTCCTTACCAAAGAGGAGAAATTTGTGATTAAAGTGGCCAGTACGAAAAACGCCAATTTCATATGTAAGGACCTAATATTAATACGAGTATATAGTGTGAAGTGTGATTATAGTGTGATATATTTTTTGTAATTTGACAACTTATGGTAAAAATGGTACGAAATGGTAACATTAATTTGAATTGGACCGACGACGAAGGCGGTCGATCGCGAGTTGTTTTTTTTTTGCGAAAGCGATCGAATACGCATTCAACTGCAAGCGCAGCTAAATGCATATCTGCTGCGTGGTCGGTTTAGCCGAATAAATACGTTTTACTTTACTAAAGTAACTCACCACTTCTCTAATATCCTGCTCTATCTTGGCGAGCTCGCGCTGCACCACGCCGGACTCCTTCTTCTTCTCTTTGAGCGCCTCTTCTGCCTTGGCCCTCTTCTTCTCCACCTTGGCCAGCTCACTCTGCTTGTGCTGCAGATCCTCCTCGCAGGACTGGATGTCTTTCTCATTGTGGTACAGGTGGAATAGCTGGAGCTCTACTTTTTGCTCTTGCTGTAATTAGACAAGGCAACTGTTGGATGTTGGACATACAAACTGCAGGTAGCAAGAGAATTCAAGGTTGACTTGATTTAATAGGATATATGCATGGATTTTTTTTATTTTTTAATCGATTATTTAGGTTAATACATACGTATAAACGATATAATATATTACGAAAAAAAATATATAATCAAAAAAAAATTAATTTTATTGAGGTAAAAAAATAAAAGTAAAAGTACACTCAGTTTCGGGTGATAAGAACGCTGCCATGTTAGCCATTGCATTTTATGATGTCACGGATCATCGAGTTCCATATGTAAACTCAAAGTCAAAACTTCATGCCCATACAAAAATGTTCAAGTATCACACTTCACATGCCAATAGAGTTTCGTTTAGATATTTTTGTGTTGAGACTTAAAATATCTACTTTTCAATGATTAAATTTTACAATAAAAACATCAAAAATATAATATACATATACATATATATACAGATATATTTCTATATCACTAGAGAATACGTAAAAAAATAGCTTTTTTGAAGTCACATACATATACCCTATTGTGTTGGCACGCGCTTAGGGGAGGTTTTGGGCCAGCAGCGGCAGCGGCGTTTGAATACCAACACTTAAGTCGACCGCGGGTGTCGTAAGCCTACGGAATATCCACCGGGGGCGTGCAGCAGGGCCCTCTGCAGAACAATTCTACCACCGAACTGCGATCCCTGACCCGCAGCGTGGGGATTATAGTCATAACCACCCATGAGATAAAAAGCAATAACGCCTGCAACCAGCAGTGGAGCTACATAGGCAGCTGTGACTTGTCCTTAGTAATCTTACCAGCTCCTCCTTGAGCCTGGTATACTTCTCGGCCTCCTCCTTCTCGAACTTGGCCTCCTTCCTCTCGGCCGCCACTCCCTTCTTCTTCTGGTAGGAGAACTGAGCCTCCTCGTCGGCGCGGTTCACCTCCGCGCGACACGCCTCATACTGCTCTTTTAGGACGCCGGACCTGGAACAGTCATTCATTAATTCATCTTGGAATCTTGCCAACAACTTGCCATTATCAGTAAATTCAAAAGCGTGCAACCTCACCCACTGATTTCCTCAAAGAGGGCTGTTCTCTCTTTAGGGTTCTTCATGGCAATGCTCTCCACAGCCCCTTGGAACACCAGGAAGTTCTTGGCCTTCACATTGATCCCTAGCTTCTCCAGCTCCGACAGGTAATTACTTACAGATACTGACTGAAACAGAACTTTATTTTATATAACTAAGTAGGATAGGGCATGTCTTGACGTGGACACAATCTGATTCAATATTTATTTTACATAAGTTTATTTGGTAAACAACTATAGATGTTTTCATGTAAGAAGCGTTTGGTGATGTTTCGGTATAAAAATTATAGGTGACCTAAGGTTTCATTGAAATAATTTGATTAGATTTAGTGACAATCCAATCGATTTTTCGAAATATATATTTATAGCTCAACTATCAGTCCACCAGGCCACAACTATAAGTCAATTACTTGAACAATATAAGCAGATAGGTAGGTAATAGAAAAATAATAACAAAAAATAAAGGCAAAAAAACGCAAGCACATCAATTATCAATCATCAATCACTTCCACTCTATTCAAACCAAATTGCCTTAAGTCCTTATTCATAATGGTCTGCTAACATAAAACAGCTGCTAAGTAGTAATATTTCTCAGTCTGACTTAAGTCAATAGAAGAAGACAGAGCGAGATTTAGCAGTGTCCTAAATAAGCAGACTATTATGAATATGGTTAGTTTTTAAGTTTTTCTATTGTCTTCAATAATTATTGTTTTATTCCTGCCTTTCAAAACATTATAATTATCAGCCCTTATAGGATAGGCCTCTCCTAATACTGCAGATATGGCAAGCTGAAGACGGTGCAGCACCTCACAGTCATAGACAGACAGGCTGATAAATAATCGTTTTTCTCATATTCATTCAGGACACTGGAAATCAGGTATACTCATAGACATAGTGAAACTACTCTGTGGTGGAGTGTCTAAAAGGTAGGTATAGAAGAAGTACCTAAAATCTTTAGTGTTTATATTACTAAACTCTTTCTTCTCTGTTGTGGTCTATGCCTACAGCTTTTGGCATTTAAAATTCTTTCAATGGTCTGATAATAATTTTATTTACTTACATGACCATCAATTTTGTGTTCAGAAGATTGTCCATTGACAGATCTCATGAACTGTTTCTCCGTCATGTCTTCTAGTACAAATGTTGCTGTCACGGAGGCACTGAAAGCCAACATAAATTTCAATAATGTGAAGATTTGAAAACATTGTATGCTCTAGCCATTGATTTAAAAAAGGAAGATAGGTTACATTCTCCCAGCGCTTACTCAAAAATTGGCATGTGTTACAACTACATGCAAACACATACGCTCGCAGTTATATTTCCAGTCCTGTGCAATACAAAGAAGAACAAAGACGGAAAGACGTATCTAGGACCGAAGTGAGACTGAGACAACAATATTTCACGCGAATCACGACCGCCCGTGCCGCCGGTCAGACGGTGACTGATGTGGGAGAACACAATTTTACACAATTTAAGGTTGCCACTTTCGAGCAACCAGTACCTCATCTTCGTTTTTAATAAATCAATGGCTCTAGCCAATAAGTGTTATTAGACACAAAAAATCCTCTATCGGAGAACTTACAATCTTGATACAGGTTTGTTGATTGAAGCGCCATGAATCAAGTCGCTGAGACGTTTCACACGGAGCAAGGATGTCTTCTCTCCCATCACGAAACTCACGGCATCCATGAAATTGGATTTTCCTGGGGGATTTGATTTTTTGTAAGCAATTGTCATAAGAAAAATGCAATGAGGCTCTTTACCCTGTATACTGTTAAAAGCACTACCTGAGCCGTTGGGTCCGACAACTGCGGTGAAGGACTTCAGAGGTCCTATCTGGTGGTGTCCACGGTAGGACTTGAAGTTCTCCATATCAATGTATTTTAAAAACGCCGGCATATTGGCTGTTTAGTCAAAGCTGGTAAAAAGCTACACGCATAATATAATTATAAAGTTATTTTATAGCGCGAAACATCGTCAAAACACAAGACCACCGCCACAACAACAAAACAAACTGACTGATTGATATTTGATTGATGTCACGAATGTCATCAAAGAGAATACAATAACTAATGTCATGTCAGGCAGCGACCATTTTGTTTTACTGTTTGAGATTGTGATTGCTTTGTTCGTAGAAGGAGAAAGCTAATGCTATGGGCTATGGCTTTGCTTGATTGTTTTTAAGCTATTGCATAGCTTCTATCGCGGGCCTTGAGCGCGGGGACCGAATCCAGAAATTCCGTAACGAAAAAACCTTGACGTTTGTCTCTTTAGTTCAGCAACTCGCCTCTAGATGGCATTGCAATAGCTGTACCGCGGCAGTCCCCGAGTGCCACACGTCTTTTTTTTTAAATACCGGTTTTTGGTAGGAGCTGTTGTTTTAGGATTCCTAACCTAAATTTTAAGAATTCTAAATTTTCTATGCTAGGCAGACCTAACAATTATGGTATACAGGTCCTAAAAATACCTACATTAGAACGTTTTTCAAAATCGCAAAACCTCTCTGAGTTGAGTAGTTGTGTGGTTGCTGCAAGCAAAATATGATTTTTAATTGTTATTTCAAAATACTTCCTTACATGGGTCAAACAGTTCATCCATTTGTATGAAAAATAGTTTAGTTATTCAAATCGATACCAGTTTAAAATCGACAAATTTTAATCATGACCTAATTTGATGCCTGCTAAAATTAGGTAGACGTTTCTAACCATAGCTAAAATGTAATGCAAAAATTAGGGTTCAAGCTACTTTTAACTAAGTTAAGTTTTTTTAGATCTATCAATCTAATTTAAGAGCTGTCATCTTAATTTTAAACACGTTATATACCCGCTTACATTCATAATGAATTCGTCAAACTACGAAAGTTTCTATAGTAAAATACGTTATATACATTTTTCAAGCAACTAAAATGTTACGCAAGAAATATGGTTACAGCCATTCTATCTAAATTGAGTTGTTTTAGGTCTATCAGCTTAATTTTAGAGCTGTCATCCTAATTTTAAACTTGTCAGTCAAATTTTTCAATCATAGAATCGTTTTCATCTGTTTGAAATACCGAAATCCTAATTTTAGGTACCTATTCCAAAAACAACAGAATCGAGACCATTATAGTACTAAGCTAGGAGGTTACCTACGTACTATATTGATTCTATGTTACCTTCAATACAGTACGAACCATGTACAGACAGATGTTTCGGTCGGATTTTATGTACATATTAAGGGATTTGTTCCTCGGACGATGGAAATCACCGCCACCCTCGAATAATCTATATACAAGCTGTCAAAGTGCTGTCAAAACAAAGAAGGATTTAGGAAGGATGTTTTGTTTTTTTATTGATTTTAAATCAGAATTTTATTTCCCAATTCTTGTTTAAAACTGAAGGTGAAGGATTTTGTACCTCACTGATGGCAAAATTTAGCTGAATCTTAGACGCGGGTTTGTGATATTATGACCGGTGACCGAAGTGCGAGTCCCATAGACGTGAGCGAACGTGACGATTACTCTGAATTCATGGATCCCATAGATCACGAGCGGTGCAGATATCCCTTTTGCATCGTCTGGACACCTATTCCGGTCCTAACGTGAGTTTCCTCTACTAGGATTCATTCATACTTGTACCGTACTTCCTCTAGACTCAGTATTATTTTTCCTTCTTACTTACCGACTGTTACAGATGGATGTTTCCATTTCTCGGTCACATGGGCATCTGCTCATCCACTGGTGTAATTAGAGACTTTGCTGGCCCCTACTTCGTGTCAGAAGACTTGATGGCTTTTGGGAACCCCACTAAATATTGGCAGTTGTCCCCTAAGAAGGCTATAGATGGACAGCCGGGATGGGATGCTGCTGTAGCGGAAGCCTCGGAGATATATAAAAAGAGAATGGTGAATACTTAGTGATTATTGTCTCTAGATAGAGAAGTCTAGTTTAACTAAAATAATTAGCACAGCCCAAGAAGTTAATGTAAATGTATGTACCTACTAACTAAATGAAAAATTCATAAAACAGTGATTTAATGATCAGACGATTCATAAATGCATTTCCTCACTGAATAAAAAAATGAAGTGATTTAATGATAAATTATATATGTTTGTTTCAGCACATAATTTTCTATGATAACTGTCACTCTCATGTTGCTAAAGCGCTCAACATCATGAACTATGACGGTTGCAAAAACTGGAATATGGTCAAACTGGCCCTATACATGATTCCATACTCCAAATATGTCAGGTTAGTATTTTGTTCATATTATACCCCTCAAATACTCAAAAACATCTCAAGTTGTGATTTAACAGTTTTCTATGCAATTTATTTGAGATGTGCCCAAATCTTAGTTGCATTTGAGTAGGGAAAGCTGGTTAGTTGAAGTTGCTCTATTTATAAATAAGTTCTATCATTTACAGTAGGCCCAACACTAAATTATCTTGAGAATCACAATTTTTTTGTAAAAAAAATGACACCCAGATTTGTTCTTACATGGTGTGATGAGTTATAATAATAAAAATATTTTATTGCATCAAAATAATAAAAGTGTAAGACAGATAAACTTAACCTTACATACATGCAATAGTAAATACTGTATTATAAAAAAAAATGGAAATACTATATTTCTGTGCAAATTTAAAATAGTTTTATTTAAGTGATAAATTAAAATTTCAAGGATGTAGTGATGTAATGTTTTAAGTAACATGTTAATATTTGTTTCAGTGTTGGTGCATTCCTTAAGACATGGATACCCTTTCTTATAATAGTTGCTTTCATATGTGGCCTAGCTGCTCTCATTTAACTCCTTCACTGCCTAGTCTCTGCTCTACCCCATACTGCTAGACTACCATGTGTATCATGGGTACTGAAAGAGTTATTATTTCCCTTGTTAAATCAGTGACTGATGTTTTGTTATAAGTATTTAAAAATAAATTATATTTTCTAAGGTTCCTTGATGTTAAGTTTCTAGTAAGTTTTAACATATATATAGATAGGTCCTGCAAACCTTTGTGAGCATAATACAATGTAATTGTGACATCAGTAGGAAATAATTTATTTAATAATCTGAAGGACAAAAATAATAATAATTCCATTCATTATTTATTTTAAACTTTGCTTAATTTTATATGTAACACAGTATATCTTTTTAAATTTGTAGTGACACAAAAATGTGCAATTTTTACATCACAATATATTATTGATTATAAAATAAACTTTAATACAGGCAATAAGTTTCTTATTAAAAGTCACAGTAATGAAATCTTCCAGACCATTACTTTCCTTTCATTTCTTTGTTTATAATCTTCAAGCTTAGTTTACTTAGATTGGTACTAGTTAAAAGCAGAATAAGGAGATTAATAGCTATATCATATTTTTCAAGGCCGTTTTAGAATTCCAATATTCATTCTTATTTTAGATTCAGCACTCTTTCAAAACACTTTTTTCTGTAGAGAAATCATATTCATAACCACTCATATTCAATCTGCTGGACAAGTGATTTTAATTAGAGAGGGTATCTATACACAATAATATAGAAAACAGAGTGAATTTAAGGGTTCGGGAAGGTTCAATAAATGTTCAATGAAGGTTCAAAAAAATTATCCATGATATTATTAAAATGATCTTCACGTTTCGTTAAAATAACTTTGTTTCTACAATATAATTGATTTTTATTAGAGAGGATATCTATACAAAATAATATCAGCCACAGAGTGAATTTTATGGTATGGGAAGATTCAATAAAACAAGTTTATTTTTTTAACATTTCAGAGGGAGCATTTCCCCCGACTGGAATGGAATGAACGTAATAAAAGTAAAATACATTTAGATATCTCAGTCATAATATAATTCTGATTTTATCTAATTTTATGACGATGTTGGGGCTGCCTGCAGTGCATCAGGGATGTTTGCAGAGTACCTATCAAACGGATGGTTTCTGATTTAGCTATATCATAATACTATACATCCGAATATTAATTTGGTTATGTATTACTCTGACATTGTTTTATTGTTTCTTTCATAATAGATTCTCTAGGGTCTTATATATTGGTTTTATTTTATTTAACAATACCCCTATACACCAGCTTTATTTATGTAAGTACATGTTAATTTAATCTAAATTATTTTATGACATTATTATGTAATTTTGTACATTATTTTAATACAGTTTGACAATGCCCTTTTACAGCAGCATACTTTGACATAAGTAAGTACCTTTTATTTTATTTTATTAATTTATTTGTTTTGTTTAACTAGACTAGACTGACCTCTCATATTAAGGTTTTTAATTTCTCATTAATTTATGTCTGTCTGTCCTTTTTTTCCCTTTGTACCCTATGGTGTTTTGTAAAACCAAGTTTGTGTATTGTAATATCAACAGTACCTAGATTATATAACAAAGATTGTAATTTATGCCAGGCACGTAATCTGAGTTTTAGATATACAATATGGTTTTATCTATTTATCAGTTTCGAAGATTTTAGCGAACGTATCTTTATTAGACTTTTTCCGCTAGTGGAAAAAAAAATCAAGTAAATTAGAGTCAATTGCACCTTATTTCTTGTTTGTTAGTAATTACTATTTATCAAGCTGTTTATATAGTAAAAATTTGACTTGTCTAAGTGCTTATTTTGTAAGTCTAAAGAAATAAACGATTTGACTCTGACTCTGACTCTAATGTGGTTTTTTCAATAAAATTATTATCTATCTATATCTCACCAGGCCAAGCAGGCGTAGACAGCAACAGAGATTGAGGCTGGGGCGAGCTGACGGCTGACGACTCTCGCGAGATTTTCGTGAGTGTGGAGCGCCCTTTAGTATAGCCGATATTTAGTTTTGGAGTTGGTAACCTTTGTAGAAGCTGGTGTCTATGGTTGATATACTCTATGGCTGGTGACAACCACTGTTCGGAATGCAATACCTTGTTTTATTATACCATGGACCAGACCATTATTGGTTGCATAGATATGTAAGAATATATGATTGGTTGTGAACAAAGAGAATACATAGGTACGTAGAAGGAGAAGTTCTAATTTTTTTTAACCGTATGAGTTTTAGTACAAAATGTTCTGCAAGCAAATATCGCAAAATCGCGCGACACAGGACACGCTTAAAATTAGCGTTAAAGTGAGTAGGGCTTTACTCTACCGAGAATGACAGTGTCAGTCATCAATAAACACTGCATCTTGCTAGCGGCTGCGGCTGGCTGGGATGGGCGAGGAAGCAAAGAAGGTTGGTCCTTTTTTTTTTTTTTTTTTTTACGGTAAATAGAACTTGGTTTGACCGCGATCTCACCTGATGGAAAGTGAAGATGCGGCCGACGGTGTATCACGAAGGTCTAGAAGATACCTATTCACCCTTGTCTTGAAGAGACCCAGGTTGTAATTGGCCGGAAAAACAGAGGCAGGGAGCGAGTTCCATTCATTTGCGGTGCGAATAATAAAGGTGGAGGAAAACCGCTTAGTGCGAGTGGAGGGTACGTCCACCAAGTATGGATGGTATTGCGCTGTGCGTCTGCTTGTCCTGGAGTGGAAGGGGGATGGTGGGATCAGGTCATGTAATTCAAGTGAGCATTCTCCAAAATGTATCCTATAAAAGATCGAGAGACAAGCAACCTTGCGGCGGTGGTCGAGACTTTGAACCTTAGTCTCTGCAAGGTACTGCTCGTCAATGAGTCTGAAAGCTCTTCGTTCGATCGAGTCTAAGGCTGCAAGCTGGTACTTGGCCGAGCCGTCCCAAACATGACAGCAATACTCCAAACCAGACCGGACCTGTGCTTGATAAAGGGATAGAAGCTGTCCCGGTGTGAAGTATCGCTTAACCTTATTTAGGATCCCTAGCTTCATGGCTGCTGTTTTGGCCTTCGACTCGATGAATGTGCCAAAGTTCAAAGTTGGTGTGAGAGTGACACCGAGGAGCTCCAGTTGATCCCTTATAGGTACCGGTACATTGCGGAAAACGGGAAGCTGGACAAGCGGACTCTTTTTTGCAGAGAAGAGACATGCTTGCGTTTTAGAGGCATTGAAGTTAACCCGATTGGCTTTGCCCCAGTCTGAGACTGCCTTAAGAGTTAAGTTCAAGCGCTGCAACATGTCTTCTCTCTGCACCTGTACGTCATTTCGGCTGGCTTTCCCGTTGGATAGGTACCTCTCAACCACGGTGCTGTCGTCTGCGTACCCAATGATACCGGGTACCAGCAGGTCATTAATGTGCAGCAGGAACAACGTGGCAGAGAGTACTGACCCCTGAGGTACCCCGGCGTTGATCGCCAATTGATCAGACGAGCAGCCATCAACGACTACACGAATGGATCTTTCCCTCAGAAAGTCGCGAAGCCAGTTGCAGAAGAGGTCTGGAAGTCCGTATGCTGGAAGCTTGTTAATAAGGCTGTCGTGCCATACCCTATCGAAGGCTTTAGATACGTCAAGTGAAACCGCAATGGCTTCACCGTGCTTCTCGATGGCCTCGCTCCATATGTGGGTGGCATACACAAGAAGATCTCCTGTAGATCGTTTTCGGCGAAAGCCGTATTGACGGTCACTAAGGGACACGCTCCATACACTTACAGAGCAGGGAGGTGACTGAAATGGGGCGATAGTTTGTGGGATCAGCTCGACTACCTTTCTTGGGCACAGGCTGCACATTAGCAAGCTTCCATGACTTGGGGACTTTACCAGATTTCAAGGACAGGCGAAAGAGTCGGGTAAGGATGGGAGACAACTCAGGAGCGCATGACTTCAGCACCACAGCCGCGATTCCGTCCGGACCACTAGCCTTATTCACGTCGAGACCACGCAAAGTTTTGAGCACTTCCTTTTGATGTATGCGTATCTCAGGCATGTTAGTGCTACATCGAGGAAGGCTGGGTGGTGAAACATTTGTGGGCTCAAGACGTGAGGCCTCTGCGAATTGAGTCACAAATAAATTAGCTTTCTCATTCGCAGTGTGGGCCAGCGATCCATCCGGGTTCAGCAATGGGGGAAGTGAAGGACGGCTAAAGTTGGCTTCGACGGATTTGGCTAACGACCAGAAGGCCTTACTCCCCGCTGGAAATGAGGCAAGTCTAGTTCCCAGTCGTCCAATCCGCTGAAAGCGAGCCTTCCTTAGCGTCTTCTTGAGGGACTTGGCGGCTTTGTTATAGGCTGACTTCCTAAGTGATGTATCTGTTGCTTTACTGTTCCGGGCGTCGACCCACGCAAGATAAGCCCTGTGTTTTAGCACCGCAGCACTGGCACACGAGGAGTTAAACCACGGGGGAGTCCTGTCAGAGGGTGAAGTATCAGTGAATGGAATTAAATATTCCATTGCACTTTTAATCACCCTCGTTACAGCATCAGCACAGACAGATGGATCACAGGAAGTGAAGCACGTTTGCCGCCAAGGATATGAAGCGAAGAAATGACGCATCTCATCCCAGCCTGCTGACTTGTAACGCCATATTCGTCTGTTACCCTTAGGGGTAAGATCTGGAGGTGAATACGACGATACTGACCTTACCATGCAGTGATCTGAGTTTCCTAAAGGTGGTAGCACAGACACAGAATTTCGGTCTGGGTCATTGGTCAGCAGAAGGTCCAAGCAATTGGCTGTGTGGCTTTCAACGTCAGGAATCCTGGTCGCCTCTAGCACGAGCTGGGAGAGGTTAAGTGTCAAAGCGAGTTTGTAAGCCTCTCGACCAGCATGATCGGTGTTCTGGTACGAAAAGAGCCAGTCGCGGTGGTGAGCGTTAAAGTCTCCTAACAGTACCAGTTTGGCAGCAGGGTAGCGTCGCTGAACCACATCAGCCGTATTGCAGATGTAATCGAACAGCCTGGTTGTCTCAACATCTCCAGTATGTGACCGATAAAGACTGGCATAGATGATTTTATCTAGACCAGTGTCCACCAAAATCCATATCAGCGAAAAACCGGGTTCTTCAAGGTCACGGAGGCGCAGACAGCAAATGTCGTCCCGAGCATACACACACGTTCCGGCCTAGGGTTTAAAATTGTGCTCCAGGGTGTACCCTGGGTATGTGAGGTATGCAACATCTGGAGGCTTTCGTATCTGCGTCTCCGTGAGAAACAATAAGTGGGGCTTCGCAGTCTCTAGGTGGTGATGGACTGAGTCGAGATTTGAGTGCAGTCCTCGGATGTTGCAGAGGTGCACGTTAAGCGAGAGGACGTGCTTCCGCTGTGAGCACAACTTATTATTTTTAGTTTTTTTCATGAGGAGGGTGAGTTAGGTGAGTGGGTGGACGGCAGTTGAGCGCGGCGTTGGTCAGCGAGCACAGGTTTCACAGCAGGTTTGTGCATCAATAGAGGGCTGAAGATGGAGACTGCGGGGACGCCCGAACCCCCCCGAGAATGGCTATCAGATCCTCTCGTCCGGTCGCCAACCGGCATGGTAGAGCATTCCGGGATTTTTCGCGAGGCGGCGGGGCAGCCTTTCACGTGTGGCTGGCACGCTACTTGGGCCCCCTACAACCTGCGGTCGGCCAGCGGAGAACCGTGCTTCGGATCCCGCTACCCTCCATGTTCAGCCGCCCGATACACTGGCCTGGATGCTGTCCTGCTACACTCTTGCTGCTCCAATGCAAAACTGCTCAGACCCGTCTCCTCCACGATGGCTACTCCGGACCACATTCCGAAACACAACAGAGTTGCTTCACGGACTGGCTTAGTCCGGAGGGTGGTGACAAGCCACGGCCGAAGCCTACCACCAGAGAGTATCGCTCTTAGCACCACCCAGAGGACACGTGTAGGGTAACATAGGGTCATCACCTACGGACGTGAGCGATACAGTCCTCTAGCGGCCGGGTGGCATCTGTGTGGAGTGCGTACAAAATAGGAGATAAGCAACTACTTTGGGGTAGGTAAGTACTCCATCTATATTTTAACGAGGTTGTGACTTAGTTTCTTCCACTGCAACGTAGAAGCTTCGTCGAACTAAAACTTCTACCTAACCTATTTGAAAAAGCGCACGAGAAAGACCGCGAAATACTTATACCTACCTATGTAGGAAGGTACAATACTATACTGCGATTGACAATCCAAGATATTTTATGTCAACAAAGGCATTCATCAATGAAAACTTGACCAAAGCCCTACTCATATCCACGCAAATTTTTAAGCGCGTCCTGTATCACGCGATTTTGCGATATTGCTTGCAGAACATTTTGTACTAAAACGCATACGTTGACGCACACTGCCGCGATTCGACAGCAACGATTTGGCTTGTCCGAGGCGTTTCCGCGTCCTGCGACTTTGCGGGGCGGCGCGGGACGGGGCGGGACGGCCTTCATCGTTCGCGCTGAGTCGCCGCCGCCACCGCCGCGCCGGAAGGCGGGGAGGGGGCGGCGGCCGGGCCGCGCCGCCGAAATCGCGCTTAATAATAAGCCGCTGTGTGTAAAGAATCGCGCTGGAAAATCGCCGAAATCGCGCTTTACAAGACGCGCTAACTAATTAGCGGCTAATAGCGGAGGGCTCAAATCTCCTAACATCTACAGAACAAAACAAGGTATAAGGTATAATTTGTACATAGTCAGAGGATTGTGTCTTGTGAAATTCAATCCTTGATGCCATTAAAAAAGAAGTTGAAACATGACATTCTTTTAACCATGAATGATATCTGTTGGCGAGTTTGAAGATTTTTACAACCTAAGCCCAAATTTCATTGGCTATAAAATTAATAATAGGGAGGAATGACCAATGGGAATCTAATAAGCAGGTTAACGTAATTTTGACATATTTCTTGAAAACGAGAATGGTATACTTCTCCTAATCATCCCATCCGTCAAAATCTTGTCAAAATGTGTTCACTCAATCAAAACAAGACAAATCTAATTTAGCTTGTTTTGAAGCGAAAATCCCTATTTATTTAATCTTATCCTAATTAATTCGGTCTCATTTCAGTAACAAATATGTAACCAGTCGACTATCTTTGTGTGGTTTGTGGTATTTAGTGATAACTTGTGGACTTTGCTTGATTGAAGTTTGAGAAGCCCAGCTGGATAAACTAAGGTAAAGTCTGTTGTTTTTGCTAAAACATGCGTGTTTAGGATAATTTTGTATAATTGGAGGTCATTTTTTCTAGTAAAATTTTAGGCTGTGGTTTGACTGACGCTGAGTCCGTTCTCTGATCAAATAAAAAACTTCTGTTTACAAATTATCTCTGTTACAGAAAAGTTGTTATGTTTGAAGAAACTTGTTGCGTTACTTTAAAATTTAATAATATTATTTATAAAATAGTTAAATGCATAGGTATTCACCTCATATAACTTTTTCAAGTTGTAGGTAGAGCCTGTCTCTGTAAAAACCCACTCGTCCATCGTCACTATGTTTTTAAAGCCACAATAAAACCATCTAATTTATGTACACCACAGTTCTTATAAAAAGTTACTTTTGGAGGTTTTTTATAATCAAACCTTTGACCACATCTCACCTGATAAAAAGTGACAATGTGCCAGCAATGTATCATGAAACTCAAGAATACACTTATTCATGTTTGTAATAGGTGGAATCAAAGTCTTTAAGTGTTACTCAATAGAAACAAGTTCAAAGTTACTTAATATAAAGAAGCTATTCGACATGTATTACAATATTTTAGACATCTGTTTTCAAATCTGTCCTTATACTTACCAGAACAATGGATAGAATCATAGGACCTACCTTAAGGTATTATGTGTTGCATAATTTACATAATAAAGTATAATTTGTTGTTAATAAAGTATAATAAATTGTTACTAAATAGTTTCATCCATATATTTATAATGTAATATTCCTTGAGGTGAAGACAGAGCGCTATGGTCCTTTTTAGGGGAGGCCTATGTCCAGCTGTGGACTGATAGGCTGATGATGCTGATAATCCTACCATACACATATACCTAACCTGTGGTGAAGCAGGGGTTAAATTAAGAGATTTGGATGGAAGAGTTTATATTGGCCAAAGATGTTGACAACCTAAAGACATCGAGTAAATGTAGTGTGAAAGCCCTACACACACCTTCATATTGCTTATGATTATTATTTGAGATCAATAAGGACATTTACACTAATTGCTGCGCCCTTACAGGGGACATGTACATCTCTAAAGCAAACTACCACATAAGCTAAAACTATGTAATAATGTGTATGTATGCAATAAATAACTCTGAAATCTAAAAGCATCACTATTTATTTTCAGGGCAAAATCATGGCTGACGATCCGGGGCCGTCACGTTTAGGTAAGAACTTTTAGGAATTAGAATACAATTGAAATATATTATTTGCTTATTTAAAAAACAGTTCCGGGGGCAATAGTTTACTAATTGAAGATAATTACTTAAACTTACGTATGTAATGTAGGTCATTAGGTACACGGACATGTATAGGTGGATCAAAAATAGTAGCATTAGACAGTGGAAATAATTCTTAGCTAAGTACCTACTACAATTAGTAGAATTCTGAATAGTTATCAACTTGACAGACCTTAAATGGTATAAAATCACTTTTGTGTATGTCATGTCTAAAAGTAAGGCAGTTACCATCAAGTGTGGTTTGTATGAAACGACATTCGTTCTATATAGAAAAATTCCTAAAAGTGTTCACCGAAAATTCAGAAAATTCGAAAATTCATTCACTTTTATCGTAGAATAACTTTAAAGTACCTACTTACATGAATTCTGCTATAAAAGTGAATTACATTTTTTTTTCGTTATTCGTCAGTTGCTCCTCATCATCATCATCATCATCATCATCATCATCATCATCATCATCATCAGCAGCCTTTACTAGTCCACTGCTGGACATAGGCCTCCCCTAATGAGCGCCATAGCACCCTGTCTTCAGCTTGACGCATCCAGCATCTGCCGTCTTTCGCAGATCGTCATCCCACCAGGCCGGAGGGCGTCCTACACTACGTTTTCCGAGTCGCGGTCTCCACTCAAGAACTCGTTTACCCCAACGGTTATCGGTTCTTCGCGAAATATGGCCGGCCCACTGCCACTTCAGCTTGTTAATTCTTTGAGCTATGTCGATAACTTTATTCGTTACGAATTCTATCCTTCAGAGAGACTCCGAGATCCTCTAAAAAAATAATTGTTAACCTATTCCTACTACGAGTATAATTTTTGTTTGGCTAAGAATTCTAATTTAAAATTAATTTTATTTTAAAAACACGTTTTCCAAAATTAGTCATTTGTTTATTGATAAGTGTTACATTTTCATCGCATTTCAATCTTTTTCGTCATCATGGATACGTTAAAAATTCGAGTAATTATGGAATATGAGTACCGTCGTAGCAGCAACGCGGCACAAGCGGCACGCAACATCAACGACGTTTACGGAGCTAACACTACAAACCAACGCACCACCTGTTATTGGCTTGCTCGCTCCGTTCTGGAAATTTCGACCTGAAAAATGAACCTCGCGGTCGTCCGAAGACTTTGGTCGACAACGACGTATTAAAGCGGCGATTGTATACGCTGATGATACACAATCTACGGCTAAATTAAAATTAGCAGCAGCTTTCGACGTTAGCGTTAAAACAATATTGGTCCATTTGCGTCAAATTGGCAAGGTAAAAAAGCTTGACAAATGGGTGCCCCTCGAACTCAATGATCGCTAGCGCGAAGTACGCGTGGAGACGTGCCTTGCACTGCTCAACAGACAGACACACAAATGAAGGAATTTTGAACCGCATTGTTACCTGCGATGAAAATTGGATTCTGTTTGATAACCGCAAGCGCTCAGCAAGTTGGTTGGATCCTGGTTCAGCACCTAAACATTGCCCTAAACGAAAACTTACCCCTACAAAAGTGATATCCACCGAAGGTGGGTGTCCTGGACACGACGAAATACCGTAGTTAATAAGCACTAGCATAAGTTTTTTGATACGTTTAGGCGAATATTTTTGTAAATATAAAACCTAGGACTAAGATATAGGTCTCGCTAGATAGCTTATAAGTTTAACTATAATTTAAGACTAAATTGTTGTTTGAAAAGTGGATAAATAAAGAATTATAAGGTGAAAACCCCGTAGGACATAGTAAAAATTAGGCAGAAAAATGGTTGAAAATATGCCGCTCTCTGCACGGTATAGCCTAGGGGTAGCTTAGTAAATTGAACGTGTGCTGCGACACACAGTGGTTCTAAGTAGCAGTAAGAACAATTGAAGAGAAATAAAGCTGAAAACAAGGAAAAAGAAGTTTTACTGGAGCACCGTGAACCCTCAGGAAGAATAGGAAAATACAGTCCACAACATCTCTTGGTCCTTCGACGCCGGATTGGAGTGAAGAAAACCTGCGTCCTCACCGGATTGGAGTGAAGCGATCCTGCCCCACTGGATTGGAGTGTAGAGCCGGATCAGAGTGAGAAGATCCAGCATCCATACCAGATTGGAGTGAAGTCGATCCTGCGCTCATCGGATTGAAGAACGAAGAATCAAGCACTCGCGCAGTATGGTTGTGACCAGAAGCCAAGCAGACGCCTCCGAACGACGCGAAGAGGTAGTTCTACAGGAAGAGGCTGTACGGCAAGCCGCCGAGCTGGAAGCAATCGCGCAGGAACGAGCACGAAGAATGTCACTGGATCCACCTGCGTCACCCGCCACGCATCAAGCAGCCACACGTCGCGAACACGACCCGGCCACTAGGTCCGCACCCGACTTCACCCGCGCCGGACCAAGTATGGAACGCCATAGGAGTGAACGATCTCCCGCCCGAACTGTGCGCTCTATACGATCAAACGGGAGCATATCAGTCAGGGCTCGAGCGGCGGAACTGATGGCGGAGGAGAAATTGGCCCAACTTAAGCGTAAGGAACTCCAAATAGAAGCGGACCTCGTCAAGAAGAGACTGGCTGCCGACCTAGCAGCATTGGAGGACGAGGAAAGAAGCATACATGAAGAAGATGACCTACCGGAACACAGCACGAGAGTTGAGCAGTGGCTGCGGACAGCTGAAGGAGAGAAAAGCGACACTATTCCAAGAACTGAGAAGAACATCCGATTCAACGTCAGGGACGTATCGACTACGCCGGTCAAGACGAAGAGTTCTGCCAACATCGACGCGTTAGCTGAAGCAATAGAGAAGCTAGCAAGACCAAGGATGAGATGCCCAGAGCTGCACGCCTTTTCCGGTTCATCAAACGAGTGGCTGTCCTTCAAAGCTGCCTTCAAGGACTCGACGAGAACATACAAGCTGACACCGGCTGAGAACATCCAAAGGCTAAGAAGCAGCCTTAAAGGGGAAGCAAGAGAGCTGGTTGCTTCTCTCCTGTACACTGCAAGCGATCCAGAAATCATCATGAAGACCCTGGAACAATGCTTCGGAAGACCAGAAATCATCACCGACCGGGCCATTGATGATCTTCGAAGACTACAGAAACCCGGACCATCTGCAATAGAACTCAACTCATTCGCCGTCAAACTTCAGAACGTGGTCTGCGTGTTGAGCAACATCGGGAACCAAGGCTACCTGTACAATCCGACGCTGGCGAGAGAAACATTGGACAAGCTCAGCCCGCACATTCGCTCACGCTGGTGTGACTACGCGGCGGAACAAGAGGGAACGATCGAGCCAGAGATCGTGTTGCTATCACGCTTCCTTATGCGCGAAGCGGATCGAGCCCTGCGGTTCAGTTATGCACCACCGACTAGCAAGAAGGAACACACGCCGAAACCGAACACAGCATTCAAGAAGAAGACGAACGCCGTGTACAACACTACTGAAGACCTCACTGAAGCTGAAGAGAAGTGCTCATGCTGCGAGAAGGGACACAAACTGACAGATTGCCCCAAATATAAGGCAATGACAACGGACGAGCGATGGGAACACGTGAAGAAGAACAAGCTGTGCTTCAACTGTATAGTGAAGAAGCATCGACGCACCAACTGCAAGGCGAAATCGTGTGGCGTTAACCAGTGTTCGCGGCAACATCATCAAACTCTACATCAAGAGAAGAAGGAAGACAGTTCGAGTCCGAGCCCAACCGAAGCAGTCTTGACAGTGACCACCGCTGCCTTGAATAACAAAGCAGTATTGCTGAAGATGTGTCCAGTCACCGTCGTCGGTCCACGGGGGGAGATCGACACGCTCGCCCTCCTGGATGAAGGGGCCACAGTCACTCTAATTGATGAGAAGCTGGCGCGGACCATTGGAGCGGAGGGACCTTCACTGCCACTACGAATGCATGGAGTCAACACTTCACGACGCGAGGATGAAAGCCAACTTGTCACCGTACAACTGAGAAGCAAGAATAGCAAGCTACATCCACTTCGGGCACGCACCATCAAAAACATGAAGCTGCTGCAACAATCGATTCCTGCGACGCTATTGGATCAAGACCACCTGAGAGACTTACAACGAGATGAAGTTTGCTACGAGTCATCACATCCGGGGATCCTGATTGGAGCTGACCACTGGGAGTACATAGTCTCACAGGAGCTACGAGTTGGACGAGCGAACCAACCAGCGGCATCAAGAACAAAGCTGGGATGGGTCATCCACGGAACCATACCACGCAGCATCATCGCAAACCAAGACAGCGTGCTACACGTCTACACACCTGAAGCCATTGAGAAGCAGAATCAAGAGCTGCACGAGCTGGTAGAGAAGCATTTCAGCATCGAAGCAATTGGCATCAACCAAAAGCCACGTACGAGTGAACGAGATCTCCGGGCTACAACGATCATCGAGAAGACAATCAAAAAGATTGACCAAGGATATGAAGTTGGTCTACCATGGAAGGAAGAAGGCACGAAGCTACCTCAGAGCTACAACATGGCACTTCGTCGTCTTCAAGGCATCGAAAAGAAGATGGATGCAGACCCAGTCTTTGCAGAAGAATATACGAAGCAAATCGAGAACCTGCTGCAGAAGCGGTACGCTGAACCATGCGATGGATCGGAGGAGTCTAGCGCCGTCTGCTGGTACTTGCCTCACTTCGCAGTACGCAACCCCAACAAGCCCGGGAAGATAAGGCTTGTCTTCGATGCGGCAGCGAAGATCAATGGAGTCAGCCTCAACGACCATCTGCTGGAGGGACCCGACCTCTTGATGTCTCTACCGGGCATCCTGTACAGATTCAGAGAGAAACGAGTCGCGATTACGGCAGACATACAGGAGATGTTTCTTCAGATCAAGATTCGTCGAGAGGACCAGCCGGCGCAACAATTCTTGTGGAGAGACAACGAGAAGGAGAAGACACCACGACGATTCAAGATGACAAGCATGATATTCGGCGCTGCGAGTTCTCCATTCATGGCGCATTTTGTGCGGAACCACAACGCGAGGATATACGCTCACACTCATCCTCTCGCCTGCGAAGCCATAACCAGAAGCCACTACATGGACGACTTGGTAGCGAGCTACGATGACGACGTGGAAGCCCATCGAGCCGTCACGGAACTGCGCACAGTGCACGCGGTTGCTGGGTTCACACTACGAGGATGGAACAGCAACGAGGACTGCGTACTGGAAGACGTGCCGGCTGAACAACGGGCTACAACACCGACGCAATTCGACGGAAAGGGATCAGAAAACAAGATCCTTGGACTCTACTGGAACGCCGAACGAGACGAACTTGGATTTAACACCTCCATGAACAGAGTTCCCGCCGAAGTACGTGCACGAGTCCGCGCGCCGACCAAAAGAGAGGCACTCAGCGCGGTAATGTCCATCTACGATCCTCTCGGGCTGCTGAGTCACTACACGATACGAGCGAAGATCGTGCTGCAGAATCTATGGCGCATCAAGATGTCATGGGATGAACCAATTCCGGGAGAAGAGAACGAGCTGTTTGCCGCGTGGTTGGAACAACTGAACGACCTGACTTATCTTCGGCTGGAGCGACACTACGCGATTCAAGATCACACCAACCTGGAGCTACACGTATTATGTGATGCCAGCGAACAAGCCTACTCAGCCGTGGCATACTGGCGAAGCACGAGACCCGATGGAAGCTTCAGCATTTGCCTCGTCGCTGCTAAGTCCAAGGTTGCTCCGAAGCGAACGCAAACGATTCCCCGCCTAGAACTTCAAGCAGCAGTCATCGGAGCAAGGTTGGCCGACGCCATCAAGAAGGAACATCGTGTCGAAGTCAAGAGAACAATCTACTGGAGCGATTCAATGACAGTCATACATTGGATACGACACGATGCAAGAAGATACACGCCCTACGTCGCGCATCGTCTGGGGGAGCTATCCGAACTTACCCAGAAAGAAGATTGGAAGTGGATACCGACCAGCGAGAACACGGCAGACGACGCGACAAGGCTGACGAACTCACGCATAACGGGAGAAGATCGATGGTTCCGAGGACCAGATTTCCTTCGTCACTCAGAACATCATTGGCCGAAGGAGACGTCTGACAGCAACCACGAGGAAGAAGTTCTACACACGCGAGTGGAAGAAGACAGAACGGACGGATGGCTGCCGGACCCATCACACTTCTCCAAGTACGAGACACTAGTCAGAGCCACAGCACGAGTACTCTTCTTCATCGAGAGATGTCGACGACGCGCCACGACCATGGAAAACCGGCACATCGAAGACGCGGAGCGTGCACTTATTCGTCACGCACAAAAGGAGAGCTTCTCAGACGAGTTGCAACGAATCAAGACGTCTCGTCCAATCACGAAATCGAGTCGCCTGTTTCGACTGGACCCGATTTTAGAAGATGGCATTCTACGAGTACGAGGGCGCATTGGAGCCGCCGACGCACCGATTGAGATGAAGCGGCCTGTAATACTCGACGGCCGTCACCGCATCACAAGACTCATCGTTCTACGAGAACACTGCGCAGCTGGTCACGCTAACAGGGAGCGCGTGACCAACGACCTCAGACAGAAATATTGGGTGATTCATCTACGACCGACAGTACGTGGCATCGAGAAGGAGTGCAGACTCTGCCAAGTACGGAAGATGAAGCCTCAACCACCAGCTACCGGGGACCTGCCGAGAGCCCGCCTCGAGCCATTCCAGCGCCCGTTCAGCCACTGCGGAACTGACTACTTTGGTCCCATGATTGTGAAGATTGGAAGACGCCGAGAGAAGAGATGGGGCGCCCTCTTTACTTGCCTCACGACGCGCGCCGTACACTTGGAGGTCGTTCCGACGCTTTCAGTCAACTCTGCAATCATGGCACTCAGAAGAATGGCTGCGCGACGAGGCTGGCCCCGAATCATGATGTCCGACAACGCAACAAACTTTCGAGGTGCAGACAAGGAACTTCGAGCTGCCTACGTGGAATGGGCACCAGCACTGCGAGATGAAGGTCAACTGCATCGAATGGAATGGCGCTTTATACCTCCTGGCGCACCGAACCAGGGGGGAGCCTGGGAGCGACTGGTGCGATCAGTCAAAGTTGCACTAGCCGCCACTTTGAACGAGAAGGAACCACCCGAAGAAGTGCTGACCACCCTCCTGACTGAAGCGGAATTCTCCGTCAACGCGAGGCCACTTACGCACGTCAGCGTGAACCCCGAGGAACCTGAGGCGCTGACTCCAAACCATTTCCTGCTGGGGTCATCCAACGGCCTACCTACTACTGGTCCGTGCAGCGAGACAGATCGGCGAACCTGGAGAGTAAGCCAAGCGCTTGCTGACCACTTTTGGCGGCGCTGGCTTCGAGAGTACCTTCCTACATTGGTACCTCGCGGCGAGCCTACGAGCAACAGACGACCGCTTCAAGAGGGAGACATCGTTGTCGTCGTGGACCACACTCTGCCTCGAAACGTGTGGCCAATGGGAGTCATCGAACGGACCTACGAGGGACCAGACGGAGGCGTACGGGTGGCAGATGTCCGGACGAAGACTGGCGTCTTCAAGCGGCCGACCAGCAAACTCGTCGTGTTGGTGAAGGAGGAGGCTGCGCGAGCTACGCCGGGGGGAGAATGTCCTGGACACGACGAAATACCGTAGTTAATAAGCACTAGCATAAGTTTTTTGATACGTTTAGGCGAATATTTTTGTAAATATAAAACCTAGGACTAAGATATAGGTCTCGCTAGATAGCTTATAAGTTTAACTATAATTTAAGACTAAATTGTTGTTTGAAAAGTGGATAAATAAAGAATTATAAGGTGAAAACCCCGTAGGACATAGTAAAAATTAGGCAGAAAAATGGTTGAAAATATGCCGCTCTCTGCACGGTATAGCCTAGGGGTAGCTTAGTAAATTGAACGTGTGCTGCGACACACAGTGGTTCTAAGTAGCAGTAAGAACAATTGAAGAGAAATAAAGCTGAAAACAAGGAAAAAGAAGTTTTACTGGAGCACCGTGAACCCTCAGGAAGAATAGGAAAATACAGTCCACAACAGTGGGCAGCAGCCTCCCTGCTGAACAATTCTGCCACCGAACTGCGATCTTCAACCCGCATCGCATGCCAAGCGCGGAGCACAGGCGTGGAGTTTATGGTCATGGTACAAAGGCCAATAAGGAGATAATCCGGGGGAGATTTAATTTTTGTAGGGGGGGGGGAGGGGCATAAATGAAGAACCTTCATTAGTTTTTGACCGTGGAAACCTAAATATCATTATTTTATTTTTAATTTCTCCGTAGGTAAGAAATATTTCATTTATTCATGCTTTTTGGCACATGTACGTTTAGTTATGACCTTATGACAACTCTTCTCGACTTTAATTTAAGTTATTATAATTACCGTTACCGAATAACGAAAGAGTCCAAACACGGCTGAAATACTACACACTTGTTCAAACGTTTATTGCAGCGTTCCCTGGTAAGCAAACACCATACAACTTACCTAGGAACCATCGCCAATGAAACCCATACCCATTTACAAAAAACTGTCTCAATCGATCAAATCGTTCTGAAGATAATTGGCAAACTTGGTTTCATTAAAACGTTTATTGCAGTGACCCCTGGTTGGAAAACACCATACAAATTAGCTTAGATCTATTAGCGAACCCTATGAACTTTATGTTTTACAGAAAACTGTCTCAATCGAACAAACCGTTCTGGAGATAAATGGAAACATTGGTTTTCACAAAATACACATATACAAGCGCCCCCTAGTGAGACCACAACGACTAGCTTAGAACGATCGCCACTAAATTTCGAACCCGAAACTGAAAACCGTATCTTCTCTGTTAGTTCTGTGGTAACAAACATTAAAAAAAAACAGTCGAATTGGGAAACTCCTTTTTTTGAAGTCGGTTGAAAAATAAAAAAAGCTAATGCGAGTCCATGACGTCTAGATGTCCCGGGCCGAGAAGCGCGCTAGTACTTACGACGCGGCTCGGCCCGACGGCGAGTGCTAGTTCGCAAACCGCGTAGAAATGACGGGGTATGCGCTGCTTGCGGTGGAGCTCATGGGGGCGTGCCGCCCGATTTGAAATTATTGTTTATCAATGCGTCACCTTAATCGGTCAAGCCGTTTTGGAGATAATTGGGAACATTGATGTGCAAATTGCACACAAACAAACAAGCAAACAACATCACACCCTATATACCGTCTCTGTTCCGTCGCGGGTAATAAAAAGGGATGCTGCCGTCCACTCGACTTGGTGTTCCTTGAGCCCATCCTCTATCACAGTCTATTCTGGATTTCGTGCTGCAGAAGCCACCTAGTTTGACACCAGTCCAAACCTCATCTTTCACCATCGACAATTAATCAAAAGTTCTCAGCTAGACCTACCTTTTATAAAAACAAGGACCATTTTACCGTAAATGAGTTACGATTACAATATCAGGTAGTTAGGCAAGGTACTCGTATACCCGCTAGGTTCCTCGCTCGGAGGCTCGTCCTCCCCATCTGTCGCGGTCGATGCCGCCAAGGCCACGGGCGGGCTATCGATTCGTTATAAATAGCAGCAGCTCTGCCCCTCGCCCCCCGGCCCTCGCCCCGTTGAGGATGTGGATCAGAAACTTGAGGAAACCTTCTGAAATAGGAAGGAATACTTACGAATTGCGAATTGGGGCCGTGTTTGAATTCAGTGCTTCTCGAAAGTGATGGTTGTTGGTGCCAAAGCGTGTTAAGCAAGACCTAACAGTGAATACTTAAAAAACCAGCAGCGGCTGTTTTTCATATTTCCATATTTAATTTATTTTGCTTACGTGTACAATTCATTCTTAAGTCTAAATGAATTAGTTGTTATTATGTACATGCACCCTGGAAGGGCACTGCAAACTTGAGTTCGAATTCGAATACATAGTCAAAACATTATTATCAAATATTATATATTAATTTCAAGCATAATTAAAATTAATACATTAGATTTAAAATTATAAACTAAGAAGCCAGAATCTTTTGTCAGTCATTCAAAGGGGTACCTTAGTAGAGAAACAAAAATGATATATATATATTATATATCATTTCTGCTTCTCTGTTTCAAATTGTTGAACAGAATAATAACACTAAACTTATTTACAACGGGATATTTACCATGATTTGAATTTTGAGTTTTCCAATATTTCGGCACAGTTTCATGCGCCATGATCACGGAATAACTGAATGTCTTGCGAGTGAGTTATTATTGGCAGATATATCGATCTACCCTCTTTTTTAGTCTTTTGCTACGAACGTTACCACTAGAATAATAACATTTTCCTAATAAAAATAATTTAGTCTTTTTGTAAAAGGTAGTGTCTCTTTCTTCCTTTTTTAAATATTCAGGTATTTTATTGTAGATTTTTGCCAATCTATGGTATGGGCTTTGGCTAACCAGTTTCAGTTTAGTTGTAGGTAGTACTATTTTGTTCCTATTACGTCGATTGTAGTCAATATTAATATCTTCTTGGTTTTAAAAAAGTTTTTATGTTTCCTTACAAATAAACAGGCTTGCATAATATAAATAGATGGTAATGTCAGTATTTTGTTATTAATGAAGTGAGGTCTACAGCTATCCCGTGGTTTAGTATTGGTGAGAATTCTTACACATTTTGCATGACGAATAGTTGTTCGAATTCTACACTGTCACCCCATAGAATAATGGCACAATTCAGCCAACTATAGGCATACGCATAATATGCAGACAAAGCTGTCTCGTAGTTAGTGTGAAAGTTTAGTTTTAATTTTTTGTACATGGGCCTTCCAATTTAAGTTTTTGTCAAGTGTTATTCCTAACAGGCTAAATTCATTTGTTATATCTATAGAAAGATGTTTTGAAAGTAAGCTAAGGTCAAGGGGGGTTCTTTTGTATGTCCTGAATTGTGTTATTTTAGTTTTAAGTAAATTAATTTCTAAATTTTGGTCTTGTAGCCATGAGAGGCATTCATTAAATAAAGTATTTATATGTAAGTAGTCGATTGATGAGTCACGAGAAAAGAGGAAAGATACGTCGTCAGCAAATAAAATAGTCGTGGTATTTATTGATTTTGGAAGATCATTAATATATACTAAGAAAATTAAGCATCCGAGAACAGATCCTTGGGGTATTGAATTATTTACCGTTTTTATGTCAGATACTACGTTATTCTCTAATTTATTGTTTATGTCATGGTTTAGTATTTCTACGTATTGCTGTCGGTCATTTAAATAGGTTTGGAACCATCTGTAAGCAGCTCCCCGAATTCCACATTCATATAGTTTACGGAGGAGAATTGTATGGCTTACTTTGTAGGCTTTTGTCATGTCCAAAAATATTCTTAAAGCGTATTGTCCATTATTTATTATGTCATATATTTCCTTTCAATAATTATATACTGCCAATGTGGTTGAACGGTTTTTCCGAAAACCATATTGGCAGTTGTCAAGAACGTCATATTTTTCAAAAAAATTAAATCAGTGTAATATGATAAGTCAGTGAGTAAAAATTTATTTTTACTCACTGACTTATCATATCACGGAAGGCTTATCAAAATCTAACTGTTCGATACTTTCATCTTTAATTCCAATACAGATTCATAATTTAGACAGCATTTGATCACTCTTTTGATACTGATATCATCAGCAAAACTCGGAAGTTGTGCGTGGTAGTTAGTTGGTAAATTAATTTCATAGCATAAGTTAGCTAACGTAACGCCTCTCCTACAGGGAGCTACTTCATTAGAATACTGACATTATCTTCCCAGCATGTAAACGAAAACCCTATTAAACGATATCCAGTCCAATAGTCTATTGTAACAAAGTTAAACGTAGTTTAAAGGCATGGTGTATAGTGTAGATACAACCCTGCAGGAATGAGAGGGGGTAAACCACCTCACCCACACTGATGGATGGTAGTTCGACGCCCCCTGACCTTGGGAATTGGTCCACGTGTAAAACCCTCTTTGTTGTCATAGAAGCATTGTGTCGATTAAAATCCTGGATCGGAAAATTTCAAGTTTTTGGAAAATTCCGATCCAAGGTTGTATAAAGTTCTTCGAACGCAATAAAATGAAGACCCTAATCGTGCATCGAGATAATGTTGGTAACCCATCTTAGTGCACGATGAGGGTCTTTCAAAGTAATAATTAAGATATTGGTGTAGATTTCTTCTGAGTAATCTTTTACATGATTATCTTTTATTGATTTAAATGACTAGAGTAGGTACCTACTTATAGAAAGAAACACATCTTATCGCACATTTGATTAGGTACTCGTATGCTAATCTGGTTTGGCGATCGCTAATTTGCAAAGATTATTATTTTACTCACACTATCTAAGTATATTACATTTTGGAAGCCTACCTAAACCTATATCGTGGCACGTAGGCTACACATCGGATTTAGGTACCCTCTGCATCGTCCGTCACTGATTGTCTGTTACCTACCGCTGGATTGTATAACCAACTGATTAGAGACAGATACAGCTCGGGAAATGTATGACAAGACATGAGTTGGTGATTGATTTATGTTCTCTCTTGATATTGTAAGTAGGTAGGATTTTTGGTAGGTTAGGTACTGCTGGATATGGATTTTTGGTATTTTCCACTCGCCACCTTTTGGTAACGAGTTATCGAACGTTAAATATCGACTGTTACCTACCAGGCAGACTGCCGGCACCAGGCAGGCTACTGTAACCAGTGATGGCTTACTGACCGAGACGTGGTCGCTGACTGTAGATCTCGTTCGGATATATACTCAACGTCGCCCAGTAAGTTATACTTGGAATATCTCTATGCGATAGAATGTAAGGAAAATTTCTTATTAATAAAAAACTGAACTGAACTGAATCCGGAATACGGAAATCTGCAGAAGAGCCAAAGTAACCCTAACGTACCTACTCTCAGAATTAGCTAGCAGACGGTAGGCACGCCTAAAGGTTTCTTCGAGCTATAAAGCTCGCGAAGAAACCTTTAGGGAGTAAAACAGTTCTCAAGTGGCGACCACCGTGTAATGGGAATTAGATTGTGGGAAGACTCCCACTCGATGGACGATATTGTAGCGGTCGCAGGGAGTCGATGAATGGAGGCGACTCAGGGCCGATATTTGTAACATCGTTTGCGGCCTATGTTGAGCAGAGGATGCATACGGGCTTTTATTACTAACTCATTTAAGTCCGATTAAGCACGTACAAATTACAAATGTCACAATCATATCTTTTATGACCAGGCAAAATCCGAGTCGCTTGCTTTTCTGACTAATTTACTAGTCTCACTTTCGATTGCCAAGTTCTCCTTTCATTGAGCCAAAGAAAGATACAAGATGACATAGAAGGGTACATACCATACCACAGTACTACTGTGTGAACAGCGACGTTCTGTTAATTCGAAATCCACGTTCAGCAAACGAGGATTTCGGCGCTCCTTTAATGCCATCATTATGCCCATCTGTCAGCTCAGCTCGCTAACTGTACATCTAATTTGGTTTTGCTGTAGGTACTTTCGTTTTTGTCTGAATTTGAAATTTGTATATAAACGTCTTTCGATCGATCTCTCTTAAACGAAAATAAGTCATTTATGGCCCAAGACGCAGATAATAGTGACATAATAATTTATTTCATTTAGATTATTTCATGAATAATAACGCACATATATATTGTCTATTTCTGGAGATTCTGGAGCATCCAATGGCGCATGGCGGCGCGGCAGTGCGACCCGCAGGGACTTCGCAGACTTTGATTTTGGTAGTGACTGCCCTACCTCGGTCGTGCGAGCCACAGGGTCTCGTCGCCGCTACCGAGCAGCGAATGCGTTAAACATTCCTTCGTATATACCTACTCAATCGTCAGAACGGACAGGTCGTTCTAGCTTTCCCAGCATTTATCAAAATTATCAACAGCTTTGCCGTTGATAATTTAGATATAATTTAGATCTTAAATTCCGCGATGATGACGATGTTGGCATCGCAACTGCTCAATAAAATGACAAGATGTATTACGATGACGGAGCTGCTATTCGCTCTCAATTATATCTTACCGCCACCGAATACCGAGCCGTAGAGCTCGCAGCAAGAACCGAATGGGAAGGAAAAGAAGCAACGCTGTCTGTTGTGTTGTGACTGTGGTTGTTTGGATACGAAGGTCAAGGGCGGTTTTGGAGGAAGGGGGCGCGGTGCGCGGGCGGAGAGGGGAAGCGGGGTTGTGGGCGTGGCTCGGGACAGAAATAGACTCGGCAACATCGTTTGTCAACACACGCCTACGCAGCGCCGCGCGAGCCTCGGGTGGCCCGGGGCACCCCACACCCCCCGTGCTGGCTAACCAACGAACAACACTAGGAGATCTATCACTCGGTCAGGTTTAGTTGTATGGTTGGACCACAGAATTCCTAATAAGAAGGTACTAGAAGTCGCATAAACGCGTGATCTTGTCGCAGCACAGGTGACTTATGTATGAGCCAGCGCGCGAGTAATTTTATTAGTATTGTCCGAAACGCCGGACGTGAAAGAACCGAAAATGGTGTGTTGCAGCATTTCTAATTGCGGAAACTCTTCCATAACTTGCAATTATACCAATAGTTATAGTTTTTTTTATCGTCATTTTGCATATCATTGCTGTATTAGTTCTTCAACATCCGGAGCGATAGAAGCGCACGTAGCAATGTCATGTGAAGCTTACGATATCGCCATGCTCGCAAATCTTTACATGGTACAGCCGCGTTGTTTATTACGATATCTATTTTGCTTTAATACGCTAAAAGTTTGAAAAAAATGTACATAACTGAATCCTCAATCCTTGTAATAAGATCGTGTGCGCTCCGCTTGTTGAAATATGGATAAAATCGATAACTCTTTTTTTTATTATTATTATTTTTTATTTTGTCAAGAATCCATGTAAAATTAATTGCTTTTGTCAATGTATTCGTACTATCACAGACAAGCGTTTGTGCATGTGTAAGAACGAATCAAAGCGCATGATTCTTTGTGTGCGCGCTGTTTATGTTGCGTAGCCTGCTTTTGAATATTATGCGTATGTAGTAGTGACAGCATGGGCGGGAGAAATGTGTTGTTGAGGTGGCGACAAACGTTTTTTATGGAACCAACGACTTATTTCATTTCTAGTACCTTATTGTTACGAGTTCTGTGGGTTGGACTAACCAAGTACCAAATGTGAAATTATTTAGATCGTTAGAGATCACGGTACAAGCACTTGGAAGATGACAACAGTGGATACACTCAAGCTAATTGTTTAATAATAACCATGAACAGAAATCGGTATAATGAATATCATCATCATTAGTTGATCATTTCATACATACCTTACCTACATATGACACGTGTTATCTAATCAGCAATTTTTTAAAGTAACTGGAAACAAAAGCCTTTTTAAATTTCATTCTCTTAAATGCTCTATGTGTATAATAATAAGCCTTATTTTAAAATAGTATAGCGTTGGAAGTGGCACAGGCCTCGGAGTAGATGGATATAATAAGGGTGGCTTGGGATTCTTAGAATTCGGAAATTCATCAAATGGCGATCGTTAGAATATTTCCACTTTCTTTGTATTTTGAAGGTCGTAAGGCAAGTAAACATTATGCAGATTGTAGATAACTAGAGGGAGACCCGATTTCGTAAAAATGTATGTCGTACAAAAATGCGTTGTTAACGCACTTTTGTACGACATCTAGTCGTTTTCAGTGTGCTCGTTGTTGTGTTTAATAATTTTTTTGCCATTTTGAGCAATGTAGAATGTCTGCTCGTCAAGCCACAAGCCACCGTTTTAGTTCTCAACGTGTTCAAAGCCAAACTAAAACGCTCCAACAACCTTTGTTGGTCCCATCACATGTGTTAGTTTCCCAGACTTCCGCGAAGAGAGTCTGGTTACCAAGAGCTCGTGCAGGCTGCGCAGATTCATTTCTTCTGGTCGTGTCATTCATGTTTCATCAAACTTAAACTGATCCTCGAATTATAACTAGATGTCGCGACAAATTTTTAATCAACCTCAACCTCAACAGCTGATATTGGTCCACAGCTGGACGCAGGCCTCCCCCTGATAAGCGCCTTTAGTAGCTGTTATCTCATGCGGGTAATGCCCATAATCCCCAAGCTGGGCATGCGGGTTGGGTTGGGGATCGCAGTTTGGTGACAGAATTGTTCGGCAGGAGGCGTTGCTGCCCGCCCCCCGGTAAATATCCCTTAGTCGCCTCTTACGACACCCGCGGGAAGAGTAGGGTTGGTGCAAATTCTATGCCGCCGGCACCACAGGGCGAATTTTTTAATCGCTTTCGAAATATTCCGTGTTTCAAAACCAAATTTTATATACCTACCTACCTAACTGAATAATATTTAACAAGTTGTAAAAAAATACATAAAATTATCTTGCATTACAATATCTACTCTTTAAAAAAATATTTCATCATTAAAAAGCTTACTTTTCAGTACGTGACATAATCTATATTTATTCCCGAAATTCCCACGGGAACGGGAGCTACGCGGCTGAAACCGCGAGCCGCTGCTAGTATTTAATGAATATGAGCACAGCTTCAGGCCGGGTCTAAGTTTCAAGTCCTTAAGTCTTATCACTTTAAATCGATAAAAAAACTCTTGGTTTTATCAGTAAATAAATTGTATGAGGATATTTAAATTGCATAATAGCATTAGATATGTATGACGTACCGGAGTAGGAAGTCACCGCTTACAGACCGAGCCGCCGATAATGATTATCGAATGCAAGTCATAAGGCTTGATAATACTTTTATCTACATCTATTAGCTGGGTTATACCCAACGCTGGGCAAGTTTGTGCATGCCAACAAACACGTGCGAGGGTCGGCGCCCCCTGCAGAACTATTCTACCACTAGACTGCAATCCTCGACCCGTCTACTCTACGTACCCTTGAGATTAAATCCAGTCATTAATTTTGTTTTAAAAATCTATAAACCGACTTCAAGTTTTACTGTTTTTTCATTAATTTTCATGGATCCTATTGTAAGAACTGAACATAATTAAAATGGGACCACACGAGAAGCACCAGCTTTCATATAAAAAAAGAATCATGCAAATCGAACCACCCAGTCAAAAGTTCTGAGGTAACAAACATTAAAAAAAAATACAGGCGAATTGAGAACCTCCTCCTTTTTTTGAAGTCGGTTTAAAAGGCGCTTATCGGAGACCTGAGTCCAGCAGTGGACCATTATAGTCTGTTGAGAGTTGAGGATGAGGTTTGTGGTACAAACACATGGTGCGAGCAGGCGCACGCTCGCACAACGCATCCAACGCTACGCCACCTCTACGCATTCTTAGGGAAGCTCTCATAATACGGGCCGTATTATGAGAGCTTCCCTAAGAATTACTCATGCATGCAGTGATTACGTGAGTTCTACTCAAGCTTAGAATCACTGCTGAAGTAAATCTTTATAATAGAACGTAACTCTGACGCTACTTAGCTAGTTGCACTAGAAAAATCTTTACTTGAGTGAGTAGGATTTGTCTATGGTCTACACATTTATCCACGCGAAAATCGTTCCTTTACCTTATCAACCTGACTATCACAATTTATTTAATAGAGCTTTATTGTTGTTTTGATGGTTTTTGTGAAACGAAACGCAAAGATTTAACATTTTTGCCACTTTATTTAAATATAAACTTTGGCGCATAGAAATCCTTTCCAAGCCTTACTCAAGTGCTTCTCAAATAGGCAATTACTCAAGTAATCCTTGGTAACCGTTCAATAATACGGAATCGGAATAACGTGGTAAGAAAAGGAGAGAGTTACTCGAATTGAGTGAGTTTAAATTTGACATGAGTTCCCAATTATTGTTTTAAAACTAGTCTTCACTCAAAACTTTACATGAGCATCACTCAAGCATAGATCGAGACTGAGCATGCTTTCATAATACGGGCCTTAAATTTTATGTAGAAAAATGGTAACAATGAATGATCAAAAACTTATGAACAAGCGAAGCTCGGTCACCCAGTAGGTTCAGATCAGAGATAGATATGCTTTTTTTTATCATAATATAGAAAATATCCAGAACCCCCAAACAAATATCTGCAGATCGTACCTCAACCTCAACAGCCTGTGTTTATCTCATGGAGGTAATGCCCATAATCGCCACGCTAGGCATGCGAGTTGCTAGGCGCTAGGCATGCGGATATCCACCGGGGGGTGGATATCCCTTAGTCGCCTCTTACGACACCCGCGGGAAGAGGCGACTAAGGGATATCCACCGGGGCGCGGGCAGCAGCACCCCCGCAGAACAAGCTTAGAACTTTCATTAATTTAAGTGGAATGTTACCGTGTTCATTAAAGTAAAATATAATTTAAGGATAAACTTATACAGGAGTTGATGTAAATGAAATCTGTTTCACCCAGACTAAAGAACGGCCAGTCCGTCACGTCGAATCTAACTATCAACCATCCACATAATCATTACATCTATCTGATCATAGAGATGCTTGTATCCAGTTGCATCCACCATAAACCAGCTAAATGTACATTTACGCGGTTTGCTCTGAGGACCTATGACCTCACTAATTGCAGTGCAGTACCTACTTAAGACCTCCCATATCTCCAAAGTGCCTAGTTTAAATTACCAGCATAAAAAATATTAATCTTAATCTTTAGAAAATATTTAAGCGTCCATAAAACTTTTAAAACTATCATGGTTATAGACATACATTAAAGTTATCAATAACGAGATTTGTACCAAAATTTGTTGGTATTATTAAAATAATACCTGGTTGAAAAACAGTTGACCTTCAAGTTATTCAATTTAAAGTGATTTTATAACATTTATTTCACACTTCAATAAAATAGAGGCAAAAACAAAACTGTGTGGAAGGAATGGTTCCATCTCTATACGTAGTAACGCCTGTGCATTCAGCGGGACAAAATAAAAGCTCTCCGTACAGCGGTTGATTGTTCCCGAAGTGCGCTCCCCACTAACCTAGATAATATCCGAAACTCGTAACTGTGCAAAGCGCATCCGCTAATGAGGTCGCCATATTTCCACCTCCCGCGCCGAACTGTGTCAGCCTCTCCACATCCACACTCGATGGAGTGCACTCCAACCCCCACCCCACCTCACCCTTGGGCCTTGGGAGGCAGATCCCCCTACTGCACGTGGACTCCAACTTATAAACGTGAAACTAAATTACGCGATTGTGATTTGTTGTGTAATCCATTATCCAATTTGGACATGAATAAAAACATCCCCGTAACAAAATGTCCAATTCAGAACATTATGCAACCGTGGGAAGTATAAATATGGACGTCTTGGAGTGGGCGTTTTCAATAAGGTGGGCGCAAGGAGCGCGCAGGGCGCTCATAACCGGCCCCCGTGAAGACGGTTTCACGCTCCACAAAAGCATTAATAAGTCCGAGAACAAACACGTTTCATGCCCACTTTTCCGCTAAAAGCTTTCAGAAGTTTAATTACTCGGATGGACAAGGAGCCGGTTAAACCGCGCTCTGGTTCGGGCGACCCGCCGTAAACTTGTTACTTGCGAAACGGCACCAAGGGTTCCGCAAATAGAAGCATTGCAAACACATAACTACTCCCACTGCAGTGAAGCAGGCTATTTATACCAAGCCGATAGCACAATATTGCTTTGCAATGCGAATAGTGCGAACCGGTTACGTGCCTGTGCTTCTAAAAATAGCAACAACCCTCTCTTACGTAATTGTTATTGGTCGCGGAGGCTGTTCCCGCGCCCCTCCTGGCACCCCAGCGCGCTACCACCGCCAGTCTACTTCGGCGAGCCATCGGGGGCGCCTGCTCCGCAGAGCTCCAACCTTCGGCGCGCAACCGATCCGGCCGGTCATCTACCACGACTCCTTACCACTTGATTGTTTTTGATATTCTGATTAACTTCCTTGTATCATAATAATAATATCTGTATTAATTAACGTTTAATGTTCTGTAGTACGTTGTAAACTATTATGTAGTGTTTTGTAAAAGTGAAAGTCACGTGTTCGTAGTGTAATGCACTTTGTCTGCTGAAAGACTTTAAGACAATGTCGGTCAAACCAACAGCTGTGGCCGCTACAGGTAACTCTTGATTTACTTATGTGTGACGTATTGATCATTAAGTGATTCGCCACACTTTAAAACACATGTGTTTTATTTACAGTCGTTGTTTTTCATACTGCTGCTGTTGTGAAGAGTGGTAAACTTTTTGTGTTGCCTCGTATTATCTGCTTTTAATGTGTTTTCGCAATTATCTCATAGTTAATACCATTGATTTCCTTAACGTGGGTCTACTTATACTCGTATCACCTCTTCCTTATGAACATCAACAAATTATATTTGGTAGAGCTTTGTATATTAGACATTTAAATTTAAATAACATTATAAGTTTATCGCTATTATCCGTGTTCGGATAAAGAGACCTCGTTTGACTACATTCCATCATCGGCTGCTTAGAATCAAGGTTGTCTAAAAATAAACAACAATATACGTAGTACGTACGCAACAACTGGATTGTCAAAACATGATGATACAAGGTTCCTATGGCTTGCTACTTCCTTCCCTTTGAATTACCGAGGTTTATGTTTTTGATTAGGTATAAACGATCGAAGATGGACTTTGAATCCTTACATTAAAGATGAGGAAGATTATGAATACCAAGATGAGACCGTACCAGGTATTTCGTCTAGTTACCTGGATCATTCTCTCTATAGATCTTACGAAGCAGTTGGTACGTTTCTTACGCCATTTGCATTGATTGCCAAAAACGTTCCTTGTTAGTGTGCAAGTCCGTCGAGTATCTCCCACCGGCACGGCTGTACCAGACGATTTAGTTCGACAACCTCATAATTGATCATTTCTCTTGTCATCAAGATTAACTATTGATGACCTTTTTGTTGATCGTATAATTTACGAACTTGATCACCTCAAATAATCCAACCGCTACAATCTCCCAGCTACTTGTGTACGGCCATAAATTCTAATAACCCTGAGTTCTACTTTGACTTCCAACAACAAAACAACCAGCATTTTCCCGGTAACTTGACCTACCGTTGTTCGGTTACCCTCAACTTAAACCCTGAAAGGTCGGATGACGTCACCCTGCGTCGATGACGTGTCAGCGTGACGCTGCGTGTGCCGCCGCAATTACCGAAGGGCCTGGATTTTATTCCAGTTATTATAGCCCTACTTGAAATTTCTACGAAATGTGCGCTGTGCTGTGTAATTTAGATACGCGGTTCTATGAAGTCACGATATCTCCAAACTACCGCGGTAGGAATTTTTGGGGCGATTATAGAGGGTTACGTTTTATGGGGTTAAGAGTTTCTAGGATATCAAAATCATTGAGTATATAGTAGAGTTGAGTGGGCAGAGGCAATAGGCGATCGAGTCTTGGATGATTCAAAATGATGGTTGTGTAGAGTATAAATAAACAAACGATCGACAGAGGTCATCGAATTGTTTTGATACACTTATGTGATGTAAAGATTTATTGGAAAGAATAGCCCTTTCTAAAACTGATATGAATCAAAACTACTTGGCATCAGCTGGTATTTCAGCACAGATAATGTTAGGAACTAGGAACCTGCTATCAGGCATTATACCCTTATTCCACTAAAATAATCGAATGTCTTATTAAAATATCTCGGAATTACACATTTTGATATTTGACTGATTATAGCTATGTCAAAAAAACTACAAATAGAGGGACCCGTGTGAAAAGTGTCAAGCTGAAACCATTTTATCAATCTCTCCGTATGAATAGCACCGCACACACTATCGAGAGTAGAGTATCTTTCATCTATGGTTACCTCTGCGTCGGCCCCATTGTCATACTAAAGCGATTGGTTAGCAGAATTCGATTACAGATAGTTTTATTAGACACAAGACGGACGTCCTAATTCACCGACAAATGACAAACATTACTAAGTGTTGTTCTGTTGTAAATTGGCCTATCAATTATAAATCAGGCCGGTGTTCCCAGCGCGCATATATTTAGGGCACATTTGACGCACACAGGCGAACCGTTCCTCTCGTCTGCCTCCACTGGGATTTCCCGCTCTGACTCATCTAATGTCAAACTCAAATGTCAGGAAGAGATTTACTTTCTGCTTTTTAAAACGAAAGTTGCCAGTGTCTGTTACTCTTTTTCTTGCTACTGTGTTTAGTTGAAGGTCTTTGTAAATCTAGCAAGAACTTCATTTAATTGTTTCTTGGTAAAAATGATTTACACCATTACCAATTTTTATTTGTATAAGAACAATAAGTACTGCCATTACATTAAGTTATATTAAGCTATTATATGTATACTGTTGGTGAACCTTTTTTGAATAAATAAATACACCATACAAATACTTTAAAAGCGAAATAATTTTATGTCTGTCAACTTCTCATGTCATAACGGCTGATCGGATCTTAATGTAATTTGGCTGGGAGTTCAACAATATCCCTGGGGCGGACATACTTATTGAAAAGCGCGCTCGAAGCCGCGGGCAAAAGCATGTCTAATAAATCGATCTTATTGTTGCTTTCTTAATCAAAAATATCCTGAGTTATTAACATAACTAACATTCGTTGCACTATAATTATCCCCGTCTCTCACACAAAGCGATCTATTTTGGCTTTTTGTTGTGCAGTTGAAGCCGGTTACCCAAGCTCGTTGTCCTAATGTCAGCTATTTACCCAGATCGCTGGAGCAACCGGTGGTTATTCTCGGATTCTTTGATAAGGTCGACTGAAATAGCTTACCTCAATCTTTGCCCACGCGCATCATATATGAGTCACTCGGGTCAACTACAGTTTCATTTGGATTTTCGTTACTTCGCGCAGTTTGCACTTAGCCATCTCGTCGCAAATACACGGACGCCCAGTTGCCGACTGCAAAGCTCGATTGCTGCCGTTGAATCAAACTGCCGTCGCCTGCAGTCGCTGTAGTTGACGGGTGCAGTTGCTTGCAGTCGGCAACTTGGTGTCAGTGTATAATATAATGATAAACCCTTAGGCGGATATTAAACAATCTGTAAAAGGTGAACAAATTTAAGGCTTGTATTGTCAACTACATAACTGCTACTTTCTACAAAACCTTTCATAAATAACTAGTATTACGTTTACAATTATCAGTTACCTATTACAATAATAACGGTAAATTTTGGAACGTTCCACGGTCAAAGCATTTATTGTGCGATAATTATTTGTCTAGGCTCTTGTAAATATCATTTGTACAGGACATTGTTCCCACGACACAAAGTACGAGAGTGATTGATTAGTCGGGGTCAACCGTATGTGATCTCTGTTACTACCTATGATCTCTGTCTGACGGGTTTTGTTACTTGCTAACTAAGGTCCACTTGTGCCAAAACTTTGAGTTAAATTAACTCGAGGTTGGATACCTAAAGGTCAGTTTTTAGAATTTTCGACTCAGTTTTTATTGCAACAATAGAAATTAACCCTAAGTCTAGTAATCCAAAGTAAATGTCATGTTCATTCATTCTTTTTACATCCGGCCAAATATACTAGGAGGAGGAATGATTTGAGTATACATTATGAATGTAAGCGGGTTAACTACGAACCTAGTTTGTTTAAGATTAGAGTAGATAGAGTATACCTACTACTGCTTTTAGTATACAAACTTACTGCTAGATTTGAGTATGCTGCTCTCTCTCGCTCCACGGTACTTCGAATAAGTCTATTCCTTTCTGTCAAAGCAATGAGACGTGGATCTTGGTTGCATTATAATATTGTATGACTCTTTTGTTATGCTTGTGTTGTCTGTCATTGGTTTGGTTAGTTTTGATTGTTGTTTGTTGCGTGTGACATTGCTAAACCAGAGTTAGTCGACTTAACTCAAGGTTAACTCCAAACTCTTGGTGGTACAAGACATAATTTGAATTAAACTCCAGAGTAGTATCTAACTCTGATATAACCGTGTATAGTATAATCTAGCTTGGCGGAAGTGGGCCTAACAGGTAGCTTGACTGAGTTTGCAGACATTCATTTTCGCTGAGACGACAGTTTGATTGCAATCATAATATCGTCGCATAAAGTGAATGGTAGCAAATACCGTTTCGATGTAGATTTCGATCTTGTCAAACAATGTAGGCAGTGTAATCAAAGCTCTTGAAAGTTTCATGCCCGAGACACTTTAGATTATAATCTATTTAATTTAATTAATTGATTTATTATTATCCTAGTGAACCTGCTTGTGTGACGTGTTCAAGAGTTCTGTATGTTCTAAAGAAAATTAGGCACTTTGATGTTTGGATAATAAATTTTACGTGATTTTGCTCTGCTAATAAAACTCAACCTCAACAGCCTATATTGGTCCACTGCTGGACGCAGGACTCCACTATTAAGGGGACGCTGCTGCCCGCCCCCGGCTAATATTCTTGCGAAACCCACAGTAAGAGTTGGGGTGATGCAAATTCTAAGACGGTACCACACGGCTCTTAAAAACAATGTCAATAAATTAATATTAATATTCAAATCTAAAATTTACAACACATCAACTTGATATAAGTAACAATATTTTAGTGAGAGACGCATAAAATCCAAACGCTTTGAGCTTTCCACAGTCTTGCCATTTTATTTTCTCTATTTCAACTCTAGCGTAGAAATAGCAAACGACCACTGCAAAGATTATGACTCTAACATTATTAATCACTGTGAATGGGCAGTAAATGGTGTAATGTCTATTTTAACTGTGTCCGGGCGCCGCCGCGCCGCCGCCTCGCGTGTACCGGGGCATAGTACCGAGACTGAGATCTGTACAATATATTAGACCGCGGCCAAAGCAGAGGCGCCAACGTCAACGTCAAAGTATTGCTGATGTGAGTGCTGAGCTGGCACGAAGGGTGACGAGGTGGCGCCGCGCCGCACCGTGGGTGATTGTAGTCAGCCGGTAAATATAGCTGCTGATCACAGCGCCAGCAACGACCCGACCTCGGCAAGATTAATGATTTATAGGGTACCTATTAAAACATCTAAAATTAAAATATATTATAGTTAAAATGTCGATGGTCTAAATCCCTTAAATTACAATACGTAATAAAAAAAACTTCAATACACTTCAATGTAACACAGACGACGTATAAAACACCTAAGTTTGTAATTCCTAACCGACAACCAGATTACCAAATGGTACATTTTTTTACAATTACCAAGGGTACATTTGGATGGTATTACTTAGCTCTACATGAAACAGTTAATGTCAAATTAATATATTTACCTATTCATGTTATATATTTATAGCTACAGTATTTGTTTACGTATGTTTTATCCAAATACTATTCTGTATAACACGCTACCGCGTGTTGAGAAGTGGTAGAATAAGTGTAGACGGTGCACCGTCTACACTTATTCTACCACTTCTTGTCCATCCAAAAGTTGCCTGGAAGAGATCGCTCATAGCGATAAGGCCGCCCATTGTGCAGCGTAATTTGTAACTATTTGTCTATTCCTGTCCTGTGTTTCTGTTTTTATTTGATGTGCAATAAGAATATTTGTATTGTATTGGTATTATGATTTTAGGGAGTTTTGAACATATTTGAACTCGTTTCTGCCCGCCGATTCGCACGCGATGTTCCTGTGGAAACGTTTAAAGGTGATTTCTATCCCACTGGAACTCATATATAGGATAAAAAGTAGTGTCTATGTTTGTTTCCAGGATTAAAATTACCTGTTTGCAAAAGTTCAGCCAGATACGTTCAGTAACTTTGGCGTGAAGAGGTAACAAACATCTATCTATTCATCTATCCATACATCTAAACATCCAAAATTTCGCATTTATAATATTAGTCACTACACTAATCTACATACTTATATTATATAATAAATTTTATTATAAAAAAATAATCATGAAAATCGGACCACCCAGTCAGTGTTTGTTTGTTTGTATTGAATAGGCTTCGAAACTACTGGACTGATTTAAAAAATTCTTTCATCATTTAATATTTTCTTCTTTTTTTTATTGGACTAGCGTTTGGCTATTCCAATAAAATTACTCACTATAAGAAAGTGAAGATGTAGCACGCTTTTCCAGAAGCAACTTATTTACCCTAGATTTGAAGACTCCAAGATTATACTCTAATGGGAAGACGTCTACTCTACTCTATGAAAGTAGAGCAGAAGTTTTTGGTTCGGCACTGGTATGTCGACCAGGAATGGGTGGTATGATTTTGTGCTCCTATGATGGAAGGGAGAAAACGGGATAAGGTCATGTAATGCTTGCGCACAATCACCAAAGTGGTACTTGTAGAACACTGACAGTCTGGCAACGCGCCGTCTGTGATGCGAGACATCATCTACAAGTCTAACAGCGCGTCTTTCAATCGAGTCGAGAGCTTTAAGTTGGTATTTAGCCGAGCCCTCCCAAAGGTGGCAGCAGTACTCCATGCAAGTTTGGACCTGCGCCATATATAAACTGAGGAGCTGTCTCGGTGTGAAGTACCGCCGAGCCTTAGCCAGGATGCCCAGCTTCATCGCAGCAAATTTGGTCTTCGACTCGATATGTTAGCCAAAGTTTAAATTCGAGCTAAGCTCTACGCCCAAAAGGTTCAGACTGTCGGTGAGCTGAAGCGCAGCATCACAGAAACTAGGCACAGGAATGAATTGAGTCTTCTTAGCTGCGAACACACATGCTTGGGTTTTGAATGCGTTGAACCGCACAAGGTTAGCGTCACCCCATTCAAACACCAACTTCAGTTTGCTGTTCAAACGCTCGCTACGGAGTTTTTGGATTTTGTCCGCACTATCACGTGGACTGGCAAAATATCTATCAGCAACTGTGCTATCATCTGCATAACCAAAAATACCGGCTTTCAGCAGGTCGTTGATGTGCAGCAAGAATAGGGTTGCCGATAGAACTGACCGAATCGATCGTTCCCTCAAGAAGTTAGAAATCCACTTCATTAGCTTACTTTTCAGAGAGTGACATAGGCTATATTATATTTTATCCCGGAATTCCCACGGGTATTAATATAAATGCGAATTTTCGGGTCGGTACGTATTATAACATCTAAAATCACAATTATTACGTATTAGTAAATTATTAGTGTGTTTTTTATGTTCTGTACCCGATTTATATCTCTGTAGTCAGATTTTGAATATTGAATAGCTACGTAGCAAATCAGCTATCAGTAGCATAATCCTATATAGTGTTAACAACACAAAACATAATGAAGCTCTAAACTGTTCAGCTGTTGATGCAGATTGTTTTTATGAAACTCAAATCTGCGTCATTTCATTAGATGAATAAATAGTTTTGTGGATTCTCTGCAGCTGTTAGTTTCATGTTGCCAAAAAGTAAATAAGATGTGATTTAGGTGCGTAGAATTCAGATAACACTTTTGAAAATTAAGAGTGGTATTGACAAGACACTTAAAACTTAAACTAAACTATAAATACACTTGAATATACGGTGCGATTTTAGGTTAAATAACCAAAAACAGTTTTAGTACAACAGAGATCATATAACTTGTGGCGAATCGATAAACTCACAACCCTATTTGTTTGGTCACATTTCTACTAGTCGGGTGACAGTTATAAAACCTTATTATTTTTCTCTTGTGCATATTTTATTTGTCAACCGAGTAATTAAGTAAATAACTCAGTTTTATTTAAGCATAACGCAGTTTTATTTACGTGGGAAGAGTTTCTCCCACAAACTTACGTTAAACATAAGCCTGTGTTTATGGACTAGCATAGCCGTTGGTTAATTTCTGAAGTTTGAATTCCGTATCTATATTAGTTACTTTGTTCATCGAAACTTTTAGTTCGCGGACTGTAAGGCTCATAAGGCATTTCCTCCCGCGTACACTCAGGTTGTGGAATAATCTCCCTGCCAAGGTTTTCCCTCAGGACAACAGGGGATTCTTTGAAAAGGGTCTTCTAAGACATTAAAATTTAAATTTTATTGTTCTTTGAGACTGTGTGTTTTTAATGTGATATGGGTTTTTTGCCTGAAATAAACGAATTTTATTTTACTTTTAATTTTTTTCTTTTAAAGGGTCTACAACGCGCGTGTCATGTCCCTGATATTGCAGTCCACCGGGCTGCGGTAACCGTTTACCATCAGGCGGCCCGTGTGCTGGTTTGCCAACTTTGTGGTATTCAAAAATCCTGCTGGACATTATATTTTTCACACATCATTTTACCACGAAGTAAACTGCGCTTGTGTTGTAGATTACACCAGAACATGTAAGAACCAAACATGACTTATATCTTTAATTTTAATAGAAGTCCTACCGTAACTCAGAGATACCGTAGCACAGTGTGTTATGGAGCCCAAAAAACGGACATCCTCGTTTTCGCACAGAAACCGAGGGTAGTTACTATTTAGAATGCAAGAGTAGAACACCCAAGTGCCAATTATGATTAGTTCAAGCTAAAAATATTTTATAAGTTGACAAATTTTATTGGCCGAAATTCCGAAAAAAAATTATATTCCAAAAAATACTATAGATACAGAAAAATCACCCAATAATTATTTAATAGGATTAAAAAGGCGCATCCATTGCTAGTGTTAGTGGCCTTCTAGCACTTAAGAAACTACATTTATTAATATTTTTCTGAATTTTATTTTTTATTTTTTTTCTTCGGAATTCTGCCGTATTAGCATCTGTTTTTTTTATCAATCGAAAGCTCTTGGTACACACTGTTTGTACCAAAATGATTACTTGCTTATCTCATGGAATACCGAAAATATCTTAAAATGAAATTCTTACTCAGGGCTGTCACACTTTGAGTCGGAAACTTTGAGTCTGAGTCTGAGAAAATCTGAGTTTTAGCAATAAATTAAAGTACCTGCTTATTGATTTTACAACTTATATTTGATATTTCGTCTAGGGCCGAAAGTTCGATGACGAGAAAATTTTAAAGATTCTATTAACATAAACGTACCAAATTACAAGCCTACGGATGTATCTTTAATCTTCAAACACATTTTCATCAGCAGAAAGGCTTAGCTGATCTTCATTTTCTTCTTCTGTGAGATCCTGATGCTCTGTTATTGCGGTATTTACTTGGATATCTTCTACCGACACTAATTTCAGTAAACTTATAACAATTTGCGGCAGTGGATGTTTAATATTATATTTTTGTTTATAGTGACTGGAAATAATTGGATCAGATTACTCCAAAGCTCGATAGAAAAGGTCCAAAATTGTTTTTTTCTATCCATTTTCCTAGAATGGTGTTCTCGGTCATACCTCCACAATTTATTGCGAGATTCAGCCGCTTGTTCAGACAGCATACCCAAAGGCAGTTTTGATGCCTCTATAATAGCTTTTCCGTGTATCAAAATCTTATGAGTGGTGCGGTCATGGGGTGCCATTGATATTTCTGCACGTACTTTTGAGCTAAATCATGACAAAACTATATAAAATATTTTTTGTGACAGCCCTGATGGCCGAAATTTTTGAAATGTTTTTTAAAATTGTTTTCTTCCGAATTCCATGAGATAAGCGAGTAATCATTTTGGTACAAATAGTGTGTACCAAGAGCTTTCGATTGATAAAAAAAACAGATGCTAATACGGCAGAATTCCGAAAAAAATAAATAAAATATAAAATTCAGAAAAATATTAATAAATGTAGTTTCTTAAGTGCTAGAAGGCCACTGACACTAGCAATGGATGCGCCTTTTTAATCCTATTAAATAATTATTGGGTGATTTTTCTGTATCTATAGTATTTTTTTGAATATAATTTTTTTTCGGAATTTCGGCCAATAAAATTTGTCAACTTTGAAAATATTTTTAGCTTGAACTAATCATAATTGGCACTTGGGTGTTCTACTCTTGCATTCTAAATAGTAACTACCCTCGGTTTCTGTGCGAAAACGAGGATGTCCGTTTTTTGGGCTCTATAACACACTGTGCGTAGGAACCCGTCTTCGCGCTTACTCAAGCGTACAACGTCCGTCAAACTGTCTGTTTCAGGGTCTCTTTAAAATGAGCTGTTGTGTGACTGTATAGAACATAAATAGGAATTAGATTAGTCAGTGGTGCGTCTAGACAAGGTTGATCACCTACGAACAAGACGGCGGCGCCCATGTCCGCGCCCGGCGACACGATCTTACCAACACATCATCAACTCACCAGATTTATTTCTTCCTATACTCTATTGTCAACAAACATGCACACAGTAAACACAGGAAGATTATGTGTTACAATAATGTATAAAACCAACTGTTCTGTCAACACCTGGTTTTTTCATTAAATCACCTTATTTTTGACCAAGGAATAAAACTGTCGGTAAATCTAGTAAGGTTGAGTTAGATATAAGCAATCTTAAATAACGAAATTAAATACATACATGTGTTTCTCACTTCTACTTATCGGTCTTGTCCGGTTGTACGACGGACATTAGTGCTGCCACCTATTTAGACTTATTAATATGTTAAACACAATAATTTTAAATATCCATTGGACAGTTTGGAACTGGGACCTAACCTAAGCTTGATTTAATCTATATGAAATAGTTTGGTATAATTTAGACAGAAATGCGAAAACAGAGTTTGGTGCCCACCAAGAGCAACACCGCTATTCTACGATATGGAAGTAAAAGATAACTATGTTTTAAGCATTAAAAAGTGTATGACAGGTAACATAAACTGTACATAGACTTTTAAAAATTCCTTTGATTAACGTCATTACTAATTAGTAATTAGGTATAAGAAAGAAAAGGAGGCATACAAAAGTTTCTAAAGTAGCTAATAATTAGACGCAATTACGAGATGGCTCAAATACGCAATTACGTCTTTCAACACCTGATTCATCAGCTTCCTGGTAAAAAAAACGTACGATTGAGACATCTGTAAGCTTCAGTCGACAGTGGCTCTCCAGTTAGCGCTACAGAATTAACTGTTATTCGTATTTTGGCAAGTCAAAGCCGAGGTCGCGGGGATGTGTCACCAGGTGACGTCCACACCAAGGCTATTAGTGAGATGCTGATTCAATGGCACGGGTACCAACTTAACCTATGTTTTGATATCTGACACCTCCCAACTCATCATTTGTTGTGGCAACGTATTTCTTACTGTTTTTGATATCTTCCTCTGTTGTGTCTACTATAACTATTGTGTCGGCTATGTTATAAGATGCCTTATAAGATTATAAGATGATGAAAAGGATTTCTACAAATTTACGGCAAAACATTTATAGCAAACTAGTTTCTGCCCGCGGCTACGCACGCTAGTTTCTATATCTCATGGGAACTAATTCATGGAAAAAAATCTACGTGTTATTCCAGATCTTACATCTATACAAAATTTGAGCCCGATCCTCTAGTTCTACCGTGAAGAAGTAACAAACATTATGTACTACATCCATCCCTTCGACGAACTTTTGCATTTGTAATGGAACGAGCGAGCGAAGCGAACTTCTCTGCATCAAGTCGCATAATTGACTTTCCTCTGTCAGTTTTTGGGTATTCCTCTGCAGGTCGTATTTTACAACTCATCTGGACGAAACTTTGTATACAGGCTTCACGTCATAATGTGAACATAATAATATGTAATAAAATAGTTTTTTTTTTGTCGCCGAGGTTTTTTTTATTAGGGTTGTACTTTTTCCAAAAATTGGTGTTAAATGTGGTGGAATATCCGCCTTATGAGATCCGATTTCGATGTTTTTTTATTTGAAAGGGTAGTAACGTTTACTTGGCTGATCTCATAGAAGGTTGGTGAGCTGATGAGGATCTCGGGCGTGATGAGCAGAATATCTCTCGTAAAGGGATTTTAGAAGTGGCTTTGTTAATTGGTTTACCTTATAGCATTAGACTGGTCTGATCTAGTATTTTGTCTTATTTTATCTAACCGTTCCGTCTATATAATCTACTTTCGTATCTAAATTTTAGATTAGAGCTGGAATATAAGCATTATTGTCTATCTATACTAATAATAAAAAAAAAGACGTGTGGCACTCGGGGACTGCCGCGGTAAAGCTATTGCATAGCATTTTGTATCAACTTATGCAATTATAATTTTATTTATTTATTTTATTCATGCAGTATTGCTTTTTCTTTGATATTAATTCAAGTTACACTTTTTGAGCGTGGTGACCCTATACACCTATATACTTTCTCATAAACAGCTGCTTATGTATTCGTCCGATTTCGGAGCAGCTCGTCTCGATTCGTGCGAGTTTCGTAGAGTCGTACAATACGTCTAATCGCACGCACACAACGCCGTGTCGAAGACTGCCGAACTGAAACGACGTTAGACGATGCACGGCCTTCAAGCCACACCTCCTTGCCCGGCGGAGTGGGGAGCGTGAGGTTTTTTCGTTACGGAATTTCTGGATTCGGTCCCCGCGCTCAAGGCCCGCGATAGAAGCTATGCAATAGCTTAAAAGTATTTCACCATTAAAAAGCTTACTTTTCAGGAAGTGACATAGGCTATTTTATTGTATATAAGTTTAAAATGAGTTCCTATTCGATTTGAGCGTTCTGCCAATTTTTAAATTTTTAAGGTGGTGCACTGTGCAGTATATTGTAAGTTTTGCTACCTTTTGTTTTGTTTGTGGAAAACTCGACTCGGTGTAGATGATAAAGTATGTCATCTTTTGTGGTGTATGATCTTTTAGCACTGTTTTAGCAAATGTTATATTAAATTAATATTATAACGAATATTACTGACTTCAAAGTTATTTATTATTATCTCGTTGTCTTTTGCCGAAATCGACGCACAGTCAATTATTTCGCATGCTCCTCCTTTTTTACGATTATTTATTAAATAGTTTCCGTGGCTGAATATGCCATAATTTTAAATTATGTGTAGGCTCCATCTAGGTGATGTGCCAAACCAGACTTTCGCCAACGTTTATACACGTTTTATTTTAAATTCTCAGTATTCTAAATGTTTCATTTCCCCGAAAGCTGCATATTGCGGACTGTTATGTTTTTGTATAAATATTTCTGGCAAGTTTTGAGCCGTTTGTCTGTAGAAGCGTAGCGGGAGCGTGTGTCGGAGCGAGCCGGTGCGCGCGCATGGCACGTCAGCGGCGCGGGGCGGGGCGGGGCGCGGCGGCGGGCGGAGCGCTGCGCCCGCGCCGCCGCCTCGCTCAGTCAGTGTCCGACCGCGATCCGAGTTCACCTGCCGCGCCATCAGCCAAGTGTACACGATCGTCCGGTGCCGCGCGACGCCGCGCCGCAGTGCCAGTGTTCACCATAAGATGTTTGCGCACAGCGCAGTGGATCTTGTTCTTGTGTAGTAATCAAGTGCATCAAAGTGGATTCCGGCGGACTGTACCAGGCCGTGGAGCACGCGAGGAGGCTCGAGCGCTCCCAGGCCATGTATGTCATCAATATAGGTGAGTCCGCTTTGACATTCCGTCTCTCCGATCCACATTCTTCGATATGCAGCACCGTTCACTTGCGACGCTCCTATTATTGGAAGTTGGAACTAGCTAGACGGAACCGGTATCGGCCAGGTCGTGGAGGTTCCTTGCTGGATTTGTTTGCGAAAGGAACTGGGCCTAGTTGTTACTGCCGCATGCAAATAGCCTCGAGCCTCGTTTGCCGAAACAGAGCAGGCTTTCTCTTCGGCCTCTGATATCGAGGCGGCGGCGGCGGCGGCGGCGGCGAGCGGCGCAACGATCGCCTCTGTCATCTGCGCCTGCGGTTTATTCCGCACATAATGTAATCAGTTCACTTGTGCTTTTACCATTTCAATTAGTATGTTATTCATAGCGGCGTGTCTATGTATGCATGTTTTTATTACAGTTCATGTACGGTGTGTGGGCGTGTGTTAGTGTGTTTGCGCTATCGGCGTGCTATTTCTGTACCCGGTGGATGTGTGCGTGCTCGTATCGTTTCCCCGCGGCTGTGTGCGTGCGCTCCGTATCCGCGTTCACTCTCTTATCATTTTCTTCGTTTTCATTTGAAGACAATTTTATTGCATAATTATTCAGTTTTTGTTCAAGCTATAAAATGTTTTAAATTGATAATTTATTCTATACATTTGCATTTTTTTATTGACAAGGCAACATTCTACTCTACATGCGCGCATAAATATTTACTTAGGTACCTGGTAACTTTTTACGATATAATTTTATTAGTTTATATAGATGTTGTTTTCAACCGGATTAGTCGAGAATATAAAAATGCAAATCTGTAATTTTTTTCAAGTGCTATTTGTGAACCCAAAGGGTTGTCGATATCCTATACTGCTTGCTCTACCACAAATTCTATGAAACCACTTATAGTCAGAAATCATATGAATAAATTTAAATTAGCATTGCACCTATGCATTATGTTATTTATACCTAGAAGTAATAATTGCGTGTCCTCAAAAACAGCATCCTCTACAAATACAGATTGGCAATACTTAAATGCATTGTTGTTATCTGGGGCGCATAACGCTTTCTTATTTTACTCTAATATCAACAAGATGTTTAACGTCGTAACGTAAAATTTACTGTTGTCTTGCTTGACCCAAAAATAAGAATAATTTTAAAATTATTTAAATTTTAATATGGCAATGCACTTATGATTTGTATAATTTTGAATATATTTTTGTAAAAAAAACCGAATTCGAATACTTTTAAATCCTTGACATACCTAACGAAGTGTCCTAGAATTTCGAAAAAAAAAACGATTTAGAACAAAATACAGTATTTTTAATGTCTGATGGAAAATTGCTGATTGGTACAGGAATGTGGAACGTTCGCATCCGCGGGGTGGACTAAATAATTGTGCGATTGACACGGTTCCCGGGGCCGCAACGCGGAACCCGGCCCGGCAGCGGAGCCCCCGGAAAGGTCTAGAAGTGCAGACGCAGCGGCGGCGACCCGACCCAACCCAACCTTACCGCATCTAGAACCCGCACGAATTACCAACACCAATCTCTGTGAACCTTATCACCGCTATAAATAGAAGTAATTGACGTTACCAAGATAACAATGCTATCGCTCTGGGCTAGTAACTCTTTAGCACTGATCCGAGCGGTGATCGTTTTGTAAACATGCTGTGATCTTTTTAATTATTCTCAGTACGGAATGATCTGTCTTCTATGATTTTAACTACGAGTCCGCGACACACATAATAAATGACTGCATGATTAGAAGTCAGGGCAATTGATGCTGTGTTTTTCGGAGTATTGCGTCAAGACTCGAATGACGCACGTCACGCTACCGAAATAATTGCGGAACGCGTGTCTAGACGCCGCTGTTTCGTTTCTTTAAGTTTTGCTGTTTACATGTCAAAGATTCTTTGACTAACCTTTGTTTGAATTCTTGTTTCATTCATGGAAATCGTCTCTAGCGCTAACCGTCTACTGCAGTCATGAACCTGCTCTACCGTCACAGTATGTATCTCTAACGCAACCCGTATTCTTGAGACGTTCCATATAGCTTCTTTGACCTCAAGATTAGAAATCTTTCTCATTTCTTTCTCACAAGTTTCACATATGCTTTGTTTATTACAAGATCGGATCGACTCTTTCTTGACCCCAAAACACATCATTTGAGTTGTAACATGGAAACGCACTTTAGACTGGAATTATTTTGAATACATATTTATAAATGTTAAGCAGTAGTAAAATATATTTGAAATTTTTACAAAAAAATCCTTTAAAATATCGTTTTAGAGAATTAAAATGTCGAAACAGTATTTTTTTATTTGGCAACCTCGCGTGAAACTTGCGGGAGTAAGATCGAGCAAAGAATGTCTATGAAGAACGAATACAAGATTAATCTATGCATATAATTTTAATTTTTATCATATCTATAAAATCTTCATCTGACATAGATGTGTTTGGTCTATTTAAATCCATGTTGTAGTGTATACATAGGTACTACTACTTTATTATGGTACTCATATTTTATAGATTTACATACCTAGTTGTTATTTAATAGGTGAGGTAGGTATATTATATACATACAGATGTAAGCTCCATACGGGCGGAGGATTTTGCATAATGTAATGCGTTATCGTTTCGACATTTAGTTAAATGTGTTTTACATTCGCTTTCTCTATTTTACGTCGAACGCCACCGCTAGAATCTGTTTGTTGTTACGAAGCTGCTTTGTGCATTAGGTTACGTTCGGGTATTTCATAGCATGTATAATGTTAAAAGTTAAATAAATGATAGGTCTGGTATTCACTAGCTTCTTCCTCTTGACTAAAAGATACAAGCAAAGAAAATCACCTTAACCTCACCAGCCTATTGGTCCACTGCTGGACGCAGGCCTGATAAGCGTCTTATTGACTTTTATCTCATGACGGTAATACCGTACCAACCCGAAATCCCCACGCTGGGCATGGGGGCTAGGCATCGCAGTTCATTGGTAGAATTGTGGTGCAGGGGCACTGCTGCCCGCCCCTAGTTGGATATTCCTTAGACACCTCTTACGACAAGACAAGACAAGAGTTAGGGTGGTGCAAATTGTAACACAATTTAATTACATTGAATAATTTACTTCTGCATGTTTTGTAAGTCTAAAAAAATAAATATGTATAACAAACAGCCTTCGATCAAAAACCTTTAATTGTTGGACGCTGACTCTTAATTTAACCGCATTGACGCGGTTTGTTTTCGGATCACTAAACTCTTTGTTATCCTTATTGTTCCAGGGACAGTCATGCATGAGGCATGAATGAATTGTGATTTAACAAATTTCCCAGTTTCACTCAATACAATCGGTTTACCTGACTGGACAGGCCATTCTAGATCTTGAATCATTATGTTATTTTACTACTCGCTACTTATGGTTGATCTGCTTGATTGTCTACCTACGTGGTTTCGCTCCAAAGTTCCAATACATATTCTTATATTATGTTCGGTAACTATCTTCTAGATTTGACACATCAAATACTCACCTTGAATATATCCCCATTGCATTTGATTTCTGGAAATGTGCATTTCCTTACTCTAACTAAAGAACTTGACATTTATTCCGCACCAGCGAACTGTGAAATTGAATTCGAATAGTTTTTACCTCCACGCGCTTCCCGGTGAAGTAATTGCGAATACTTTTGTCTAGCTTTCGCAGTATTCATGAAATCTACTTGCGAGTTCTCTGGATTTAAAAAAAGCTTTAGTTAACATGCTCCATGTGGGTAGATTGTAATTAACGAAGGGCGCGTTTCGCCTTCCACTATGTCTCTCGAGTGCGTAGCCGCGTAGGCTTCGTTTGTTGTTTCTAGTGACCTTTCCTTTACAAACGTCTGTCGTAGGTAGGAGTAAGTAGTATGAATCTGATAAGGTGAAAGCTGAAATACCGGGAATTCCAGAGCTCAGTGCTTCTGTAAAGACATCAACACAGGATCACAGCTCGAAACCTCTCGTCTCGAGAACCCTCTGAATATTCAAAGGCTACGAAAGATGAATAAGTACCATTAGGAGTTTTAATATGTGAAGAACCTTCTCTTTACTTGGTAAGTAGATGAATGTCAGTCGGAGGACCAGCGTCGATTGTACGCGAATTTAACCAACTCGTACCGAGACAGAGACCTTTTTGTAACTCTAGACAACGATCTTCTTTTCTATATTCTTTTCTTTTAAATTTTATGTGTCCTTATAAATAAACTTTTCTATCTCTATGTTATCTATCCGTTTTCCAGAAGGTTATTTCATAGTTTTTATTGCTTGTGAGATATCGTTATATGTAACGTAATGAATAAATTTAATTGACTAAAACGGCTATCAAAAGAGCATGATATCATCGACTGGTTCAAAACAAACACATCGCGTGTATGTGTGAGACTCGCTTGTCGAGACGAGTAACACTGAATATAAATTAAATTATTATAATTATCTAACTTTTATACGAGTACTATCAGCCAAGACGATTTTCTCGTTTGTCTGTTCGTACTGGTTTATACACTCAATAATAAATACACTTGTAATTAATTTGATGTTTTGCAAGTGCGTATAGTAAGGTGTTATGTCCCTTATTTACTTCGAGTGTGTTCTGTCGCTTATTTACTTCGGTGAGAGAAACCATTACAATTAGGTAACTTTATTACCGGCATGACGATTACATAGTCCGGAAGAAAACACATCGATTATAAGTTCCATAAAATACGTAAATATTGAATTGCGTACGCCTCTGGCACCTTTTACAGCTATCGCCATCCGGATTGCAAGCTGACCTTGACTTCATCACGCACGACTCACCCGCTGCTCTTCGAGGTCTCAACATCCGTGTCTTTGTCTTAGAATGTAGGTCCTGGTGTCCGTTTCAGAGTTAGAACTCTAGTTTCATTTATAGAAGCGGCAATTGCGCTCGTTGGCGCAGCGTGGGCCGGAAGCGGTAATAACTCCGTGTCAACAGTTCAAGCACCGAAATTGACCAGATCATACCACCACCTGCCGCTTACGCCAGCCTTGGGCCATAGAATACGAAAGTATTCGTTCTGTGCGACGCCGACGATTACTAACCTACGGCAGGGAGTCATCCTCTGTCACGAGATCCTTTAGAAGTTCTCAACTCTACCTAGTGCCTGCGAGGCCTTACTGGAGCCCTATAATCATAAGCATATCAACTGGTTACCAACGTATACTCGTATGCGGTGTTTGGAGTTTTCCTCTATCCAGCCTCTTCGATCACAGATGTGGAGATGAGGTTTAGTTTAGTCCATGATAGTTTCAACAGCTTAACTTGAACCACCACCGACCGTGACCGTCCGACTCCGATCGTTGTGACGCATGACGCTTAATATTGCTACATTTATATTATTATTTTTTCAAGAATCGCCATGAGTTCGGTGAACTCTCAGAAATATGACACGGTTCATGGATTTCACTACATACTTGTACATCATGCAAGGTACACAATACCTAATTGGTATATGGTTAATATTTTATCATAGAATTTGCGATTTTTCTTTTATCGCTACCTACCACTACCAACTACTTTTTAGACTTGATCATAAATGTATGCGTCTTTGATAGTTTTTATTATTTACACTCTGTTACACTTGTTGTCGTAAGTTTAGGTACTATATTTATATTACAATAATACAAAGGCTTGGCTTTATGAAACACCATGAGGTACAAAGGGGAATAAACAGACAATACAAAAATAAACACTTAAATAAATATTAATTAATTAAATAAAAGGTCTGTCTCAGTATGTTTCTGCTTAAGGGCATTGTCAAACTATACTCAAAATAATGTACAAGATTACATTTTTATTACAAAAATAAATTAAATTCAATCAATTCCTATTTTAAAATTCATAAATGCCTTACCAGATGGCTAAATCGATACATTATGTATATGATAAAACACGTAAAAGTAATTCGATTATTTTCGATAGGTACCTAACTTATTTCAAACTTGGTAATATAGTATCAAATTAGACTGCAAAACAAAGTTATAATCAGTTGTGTTGTTTATTTCTCTGACTCATGGCAAGTTGTCGTATCGTTGTGTATAATAAAATCCTGAGATAACCCTCGAATATTTCCATGTTTACATTTACACACATTGCACATCTCGTGTGTGCCGCCGCTGCGCCGGCCCGGGGCAGTCGGAAGATTCCACACCCAACAGTTGTCTCGGCGCCAATATCAATTGATTGCTTCTATTTGTTGGCTTTGGTATCTATCCATTATGATGGTTGCAAATCTCTGTGTTGCCTCTATAGCTTGTTTGTAACCTCATCCGGTTTCTAAAATAACTTGCGCATTAGGCAAAATGAAAAAAAGTTCAGCTTTAAAATTCATGATCAACAAAAAAAAAATTTGATTGCCTTTAGGCGAGTTAGGGAATGGTAACGCATTTAGTCAATAAATGCATGAAATTGGTTGGTAGTGTTTACAACATTTGAGTCCTACATGTAAGGTCGCAAGGAGCAGGACGGTACGGTGCGCACATTTGGAAAAATTCCGTGTCTCCGGCGGAGCCGCTGATAAGAATATGCGCTTAGTTGATTGTTTTCCTCATGGAGCCACTATGTCTGGTTTTGTCGACGTCAAACATTCATATTTCTATCGAGCACTTTATCTCAAATATTTAGGAAAATTGTTTGAATCTTTAGTTTCGTTTCATTTACAGACAGAGTTTTGCAGTTTTATTTATCTCGTTTTGGGTAAAAATAATCCCGACTCTATCTTCCTACTTACTGGGTGGTCTTACTGGTGAACGTCGAGGCAGGTCAAGAATTTAGTGTCCCCGAGCCAATATTTTAACATATTATAGACAAACGAAGTTGCCCTTTTTGGCCACCAAACTCTATTTTCGTATCTCTGCCTAAACTATACAAATAAATAAAACTATTACAGAGGCAGTAAAAAATTGCTTATAACAGATAAGATAACACAAACTGTACGATGGATTTTTAAAATTTCTGTTGTGAAATGTAATAATAAGATAAAATAGGTGGCGGCGCCACTTTCTCTCGTGTATGTTCGTAGATTCCCGTAGATTCCGTAGCCCAATCCAAAGTGTCAATCTCATAAGTGGTTTTCATCCGGCGACGGCTGACGGCAGGCCGGACACACGCTCGACACCCACGCCTCTCCAAAGGTCTCGGTCCCACTAATTTGTTGTGGGTTGTGTTTACACGATGTTTACGATGATATAATATGTATTACTATAGTTTATCTACACTAGTGCAAACATCTTGGAAGGATTGTCCTTGGTTTTCTTTAGTTGAATACATTTGTTGGTGATAAGTAGCCGTAACGGCTGTCTATACCGCAGCTATGCTAAAAGTAATGCAACCAAGTTGATTTTAATTTCGGATCGTGTTCAATTATAGCAAATCAACTACTGTATGGATAGTGTCAATTAGATTCACAATATTTTCAACAACTATTATAAACTTTATATATACTTTACTAGCTGCGCCCCGCGGCTTCGCACGCCTATTCCACGGGAACTGATTTATGGGATAAAAATTAGCCTTAGTGTTATTCCAGGCCTAGAACTACCTGTATGCAAAAATTTCAAATTTCAGCCCGATCCGTTCAGTAGTTTTTGCGTGAAAGAGATACAAACATACGTACAATTACAGTTACAGTTTACAAACTTTCGCGTTTATAATATTAGTAGGACTTGTTATCTCAAATGCAAATCGTCGATTTCCACAGCAATAGTTTATGAAAAGTATTCGGACCGGAAATTGTAAGATCGCGAACGCAAAATTATGCGGCACCGGAAATGACGCCTGGATGCCGATGGCAGCGCGCCGAGACCGGGATCTGGCGCATTCGACTCCGCTTCACAAATAAACAGGCGTGCTAACTCTATTTATCTCTGTGATAATAATCATATAGTTATCGTACATGGAGTATGTACAATAACTATTGTTGTTTTTGTAACGTTCCACCGCGGTCCAAGGGCTTGCTTTTTCTCGTCCATACTTACAAATAGTCAGCATAATATGTTTTAGTTTAATCTGAAACAAGTTGTTGGTACTAAATCTGAATTGTCAAGCAGTTAAGATTTGATAAAGCTCGTGATGCTGACATCAGCTGACTTTGTGGTCAGCTGACGGCCTACTTGACCAATCGGCCAGAATAAATTACAATTAATCTAGCAAGCAAAGATAAAACATACAAAACTGTGAAACCACACGGTAACATTGTGCCCCTGATTACTATAATAATGTGATTTTACATTATTATAGTTATCAGCTTCAGGTACCTGAAGAACAACCTCTACAATAATTCAATTGAGCTAATCGATGAAAATCGGATCAATGTACTCGTAAAATCACATTACGGACTTTTGTCACTTTAATCAACGCATTTATAGCCAATGCAAATAAAAATCAATTAAGAACGGTGAATGACTGACTTAACGTTCGTATAGGTATACTCGTAATACGTACGAGATACCGTTTTGAAATGGATGAATATTCAATTGTTTCTACTCACTATGCATTTTATTAACATTATGTAAATGTTATCGTCTACTTAATTATGTATAGAAATGAGCTATTAATATTGGTATTTTAATATGATTTAGTTTGCACTGGTCCGACCGAACTGTCTCCTATCACTGATGGGCCATCAGTGAAGTGCCATCTATAAAAAACTATACCGCCTCGCTCGTTGATCTTCACCTCTCTATAAGAGAAGTCAACATTTTTGTTTGTCCTGTGCAGTTTCCGGCTTTCTCTGCGTTTAGCTCTCGCTAACAGCAAACGTTCCAATTCAATTCACGATTTGCACCCGCACATCACCGAGAGTGTAGTCTTCGCAGGACTATTGTCGGCTCCCCATAAATGGAGTTCCCATCACATTTCTAAATCCGTCGGCCGTGCAGCATGCACGTCTATCAGTGTGTCTATAAGTTCTCGGCTATTCTGGTTAGTCTATAAACGGACCGGCTCCGCTCCCCGGTATTATTAGCGATGGCCAAACGACTGAACATATATATTTCGCACCTGATTGGATCCAAGCCAGTATTAGCTCTTGTTAGCCAGGATTCCATCCAAGTCACAATATTTGAGAAAATTTGCAATAGTTTGCGAAATTTTTGAATTTGTGCGGACAACTTTAATGATATGTTGGCAAAAGCCGGTTGTTATTAATTTGGCAATGTTGATCTTTATTACTTGCTCGCCAGGATTCCACGTCGCGTCGAAAATATACAAAAAATATCGTATTTAAATTTAAAATACCTAGATCATAAAAATAGTAGGTCAATCGGTAAGAGCTTCCGATTTTCGTCAACAGATTTACAAAATGCAGTCATGTAAGTAGTGCAAGATGAAACTTGTTAATATTTATTTTGATAACTGCAAATTAATTGCTTCTATAAAAGGCTTGGATAGAACGGTTTTCGACTGGGTAACTTTCTTATTGCTTTATCTTGTTTTGTGGAAGTTTTCCATTGGGGTCTACTTTTTGTTTGTGTATATTATTGGAACTGTGTACATAGTTGATATTGATTCATAGTTGATATTGAACATAGTTGATATTGATTCTCCTGGGCTGTAGCCACATTTAAGTGGTGGCGAGTAGAAAGAGGCGTGGTGTAGCGTGTCGTCGTCGGCTTTGTTTGAGTTGGCGTGCAGAGTCGAGGTCGGCCGTCGCTCACTAGATGCCAGCGGATCATCAATTTCGATGGAGCTACTGAAACGTTGCTTGCATTTCAATCCAGCATCATCTGAACACTAGCCCTTATTAGATACGTCTTGTCTTCCAGTAGTTCAAGTATTCAATAACGTTATCTACCGATGACGCCATCTTAGTTAATTTTGGTTTAAATATCGCGTGATGTATGTTTTTATCACGGATGTCAAGGTTTATCATTTTAAAAACTATTAATTGCTGCAATAATCTACTTGATCGATGAAAAGGTTCCACTTGGAAATAGTCGACATTTTTATCGCAACTCGGCCTATTAATAGTCTGGCTTCCTCGTATTAATACGCGATAAATTTATGGCTGTAGGTATGTGCCATGTATAATTATAACGAAGCATCGGCGGACCGGCCAATTCTTATTGTTTACGGTTATTTCATTGTATGTTTGGCATTACACGAAGATTTGCATCCACCGTGGACTGCGAACGAGGTGCGGACTACTTTTATGAATATGCTATGTTGGCACCAGCAGCGGGTTGTTATTCATTTGGAAATGCTGATCATTCCATTGCGTGCTGGCTCGGCTGGCTGACTCACATCAACAATTACTACTATTCCGAAAATTGATAAAATCTCCAGAACAACCTTGTAATTGGGTGAGTTGGTAAAATACGATATTGTCCATTCCTACTCACGGCGTAACGTTATAAATATTTGTCATTTGTGGTTTGGTCATTTCTATAGAGGTCTCTATATGTCTCTATGCACTGAGGCAGATTCCTCTGCGGGCCTCACCGCGCCGCCATTACCTACTTGAAATCTGTATTCTTATCTTCATGTGAATGAAATAAAAGTGAGTCGGACCAAATTCGAAATAGTTTAGTTCAAGTAACATTACCCACAGTAAATTCTGCCGGCGCGCGGTAATGTACATACCAATGTTACAAATCACGGACAAGTGGCCGCGTCCATTACGGACTCCGATAGTGGGGCCGATCGCAACAACATCATCGAACGTTGAATGCGTTTAAAGACAAACGCTCGTAACTGAGCCGCTATATTTAGACGCCTAGGTGTGAGACATGAGCTGTGTGTATATTTAAATTAATTATGTTGTGCAGTTCGCCGCTGTAAGACGGGCGTTGCCTGCAATATGTATGTTATGCCGTAATGAACTCCACTGATAAATGTCGCTGGCACGGCGACGAGGATCTGCGAATCCACCCGAGCACGTGGACCAGCGAATATCAATGAGTAATGAGTGGCGTGTCAGAAACCCCGCTCGACGCAACGAGGGAACAATAACATGACAGGAAAACCGCAACTGGTTTTCGAAGGCATTTTTCATCAGACACAATTTCATCTCTGGATCATCCGCAGTTCAGTAAATTGATTACATTTTACAAAGTTTGAAGCGGTAGAGACTATACGGATCGTAAATCATAAGCTGTCCAAAGTGGCTGTAAATTATCGCTAGATTGTGCATCGCGCCTTGACCGCGATGTGGAGGCGCGGCAGACTGTGGGTCGCCGTCGCCGCACTTGCCACTCGCCAGCTGCACGCAGCGCTGCATCGCCCTCGCACATCGTCAGCATTCAAGATACTTTGCAGCCTCCGATGATACTATCTCCGAGACACAGAAATGTTCTAGCGCTTCCTCTAATAATTGTTTCTTATGATTGTCTATAGAATTGATACTCGATTATTTATGAAACAATCATACAAGGATAATAATTCCAGGTTAAATAGTGGTTTCTGAGAATATGTGCAGTTCGACAAGAATATCGAGTTTCCTTATTACGTGAGGTGACCTGCTAAATCGACCATCCGCAGACTGAGAGACGTGAGCCCCGGTGCATCTGTGGCAGTGTCTCTAAAAGGGAGCGGTGCAGTAAATTGGTGTGTCACCTGTGTTGTAACGCTCCGCAGCAAGGCGATGCATCAGAATAGTGCGCATTGTGCAAGACTGTCACGCGACGCGGCCAAGGTCCCCGTTCGAATTAACTGTTGGACACCGCGAACCAACGCCGCCGATACTATTTCATTTTACGATTCAGAATATCGCCGCTTGACCCATTTTCTTTGAAGTGCATAATGGACTCGACATTGTAAGGCCGACCGCTGTTGGTATTGGTACTGCAACATTGCTTTTACAAACAAAATATCTGATTATTTGCTTCTAGTAGTACTGTATTCCGTCTAGCCAGACCCATAAGATTTTCATCGGATGTACTTATCATTCAATAATGTGTTATGGGTACTGGATGACTGATATATGTACTACTGATGTAATGATATTAACCTTAGTAAATATTCATAAGTTCGAATAGGTATTACAAAAAAGTTCAGTCCATACAGTTCAGCTTACAAGATGATGCTTGGGAGTTCCCTTAAATGGGAGCCAACAGCGTCCAATTCGGTAAAGGTCGCGGTAACCGGCGTCGATGCCAATCAGCCGTAGCGGGCAGATAATAAATGGCGACATCAACGTCGCTCCGTCTGTCAGTGCAGGCGCCAACTGGCCCGCGGCAACTGGGACGGGAATCGGGAAGCTCTGCGCTCCCACGGTCTCACTACCAGATCATCTGGCTTTTTTGCTAACACTGATTAGCTGTGAATCTCTGCTAATGTCATCAACATCGATCATCATTACCCTTGTTTCAGGACATCCCCGAGCCATTAAAGACTTTAGAAGTTTGTTTACCTTCGTTTTACTGTTACGGACTGACGTAGGCGTAAGTTCCCTCCAGTTGAATGGAGTGACGCGGCAAGGTTAGCAGTCGTTTTGCTCGGTTGGGTAACGAAACACTTGTTGTTTTGTTCTGTGAGAGGAAATTCCCATGGTAAGCAGGCTGGCAGCCGCGCGAGCTATGTGCCCCGCTGCATTAATGGAAGGAAAAACACCACGGCTGCGGCGGCGGCTAGCGCAACGCGACACACTCTGTCTGACGACGCATTATTACCTCTAGCAGTGACTACCGACCGACTCAGCGCCCAGTACCCAGAGATTGGCGTACAGTACAACAGTTCGTAATATTATTCTCGTATCGTAGATGTCAGTACAATAAACCTCGTAGTTTACGAGTTGCTTGGAGCATATCGAAGTTTACCGTATTGCTACAAGAATAATAATATGAATCGAATAAGTTTTGGTGGCAGTTTGATGATTCTTCCTTTCTCTTTGCATAATGCATGCCACTGATTAAGCATGCAGATGCACTCATTAGCTTTGTCAAGACAAATTCCAAATTTACTGGTAATGCCAGAAGCAAGGTGTGCGTGCATACCATAATTAATGCTGGGCAATTCACACAGCATCATCTGGTCCCAAGCTAAGCAGACCTTGTGTTATAAGTAGTTGTAAGTTACATTGTGTACCTATACAAGCGTGAAACAAGCTACCGTAAGGTCGATCTTGGACGGTCAAGGCCTTCCATCGATTTGTGAGTCAAGGTGTTTCACGTGACCGTTAAATTACATAAAACCTATGAATTGTATTCTTATCTTTCTAAGCTAATTTCTCAGCTCTAAATAGACACATTCTGTATCTATTGTTTACTTACTTTACTTTTTTAAACTTGATTTTTGCTTAATGCGTGATCATGAAATTCACACGCATTTAGTGCGTGAGTAATTGATTTAATTTGAAAAAATCGCGTGTATATCACACGCGTATATAGTGCGCGCATTTTTGAGAAAACGATTGAATTGTAAGTTTATATAAATGACTCGTATGTCTTCGAGGAAACATAGCTTCTCGGTGTAGCGAGCTGGTGAGAAGGCACAATGTCAGCAGCTGACCCTTATCGACGGCGGAAGGGCAACGACCTCACCGGACGCGCGGTCGCCCCCGGAGCGCACCCACTGCTTCTCGGTAGCCTTATCGGGGGTGGGAACATTGCTGATGTTGCCCACATCTACTCTATTGCAATCTTTGAGCGAGGCTTTTCGACAAGGAATGTCAAGAGAGATGTCGGTGATAAACAAAGTGACTATTAGTATCTAGTAGTGACGCAGTGATAAGGATCGTTTGATAAGAAAATATTATTGATCAAGTGCTATTAAAGAGAGGGAATTGACCAGCAGTAGGACTATTCCGACTGGAAATAAATAAATTCTATAAATTCGCGTATATAATGTACTTGACGACATTTTTTTTGTGTTTACACCTTAGGTAGTTTATTATGATTCTGTTAGTGAATGCCCATAATTAGCTTACTGTGACTATTTTAATTTCTATTGTTATTAGTTAAGCTGATGGCAATCCGAATTAAATAAATTATGAAATATTATTATAATGAAATAAACAAAGGTAACTAACCAATCGAACCTAATATTTATATGTATAAGTACTTTTCACTAGTTCTCAAAAAATCCGTAGGGATACTACGGATTTTTTTCCACCTATTACTAATAGGGGGGAAACTTTTAATTACTATCCAACCAGAATACCAGTTAAGGCCTTGTTCAAACAAAAAAAATTATAGCTATTGAGGAGCCATTTAGCTAATAATCAGTTAAGAAGTCACACAGCTCCAACAGCCGTGAACAAACAAAAGATTTAGCGCAATCAGAAAATCTCAATTAGCCGCTGTCACTCAAGCCGCTGGATCTAAAAGAACTGACAACAAAACACACGACACCGTCCGAAATAGACTCGTTTAACTCACACGCGGAAATTCTATTCGTACTGTTGCTAAAATAGAATCGGTTGACACTCGCCGCGGCTCGCTCGGACAGGCGCTTTGTTGCATGCACGATATATACAAATTAAAATGACAGAGATTTACTTCTAAAGGTTATTCTAGTCTCGTCAAAGCCTGTACGTACATAACTCATAGTATCGTTGCGACAACGTTGGCCGCCAAAAGTTATTAAACGTTAGTCAAAGTACACTTTACTTTTATTAACAAAGAAAATCAAAAATATTTACTTACACCCAGGTGGGTATGACTCTACAGTTTTCTTTTATTGCGTTCGTGCATTAAACAAGATCTTTGTTAATATCATTGCTATATATTTATTTAGCACATATGAATCTTAAGCATTTTAATATGTTATTGTGAAGTTCTGTTTATAATTAACAATGTTAACTCCCCAGTTGCGTATATTCTGTTTCAGTCTCCAACATTGCCGTTGATTATACAGTGTCCTTGATATTATTTTCGTGTTTTCGTTACCTAATTAGCATTTCATTGTTACAGGTAAGATTATTCTGTCTGGAGTATGATGGCGGTACAATACAGCTGCGGCAGTCACAAGTGCTATTGGTGATGTAATTGTATCGTTATTTATCATTTGACTTTTACAACCGTTTTATTAATCGGGGTGCTGATGTGCAATTCTCTTTACACTTATATATCAAACGTCGTCGTCGGAAACACTGGAGTCTATTGAATAGTTTTTGATGAAATCTGCCCATATAAAGCCGCAAGTTTGTTTTTCCTAGTTTTCAAGGTATTTGTTATGAGTTGTGATAAGTTAGGACCAATGAACATTTTTTTTCTTCTAATTGTTTCGTTATCTTCTGATTGCACCATAAAGCATATTAATTCTTATATCATGGTAACCTTGTTAATAAAAAAACTCATGTAACATTTACCTTAACAACAACTAGAGGTAGTTCTATTTATAACATGTCGTACGATTATTTTATATCCGTCAGTTTCCGCACATGGTGTAGGCCGCGATAAACTGGTAGGCACCAATTGTTATATTTTTAGCATTAGTTATGGAGCATACATTCGTTTGTAGATTAGTGGCGTTCGGTGATGTCACGCCGCGCGCCATGCTCCCATATGCCTGCGTTGAGTAATATCGCGGTTATTTGTGTCATTGTCTTTTTGGGCGGTATGCGGTAGGTACTTCTGCTTTGACTTTGTCAGTGATCACATCCACATTCATCCACAGCCTGTATCGGTCCACTGCTGGACGCAGGCCTCCCCCTGATAAAAGCCTTATTAGCGTTTAACTCATGGGGGGGTAATGCCCATAATCCCCACGCTGAGCATGCGGGTTGGGGATCGCAGTTTGGTGGAAGATTTGTTCTGCAGGGGGCGCTGCTGCCCGCCCCCCAGAAGATATCCCTTAGTCGCCTCTTACGACACCCACGGGAAGAACTGGGGTGGTGCAAATTCTATGCCGCCGGCATCACACGGCGTAATGTCAGTGATCGTCAGGGCTTTATTATTTTCATCTTTCTATTAATTCTTATCTTGCTTATTTACTTTGAGATGGAGCGCGGACGGTTTGGTTTTATTCCCGTTTTATCTATATGTTGAAACTTGTTTTACAAAAATAAAGTCTAGATGTTGTAATTTTTATGAGTATATTTCCATTTAAGATGGTCTTTAGCAGCTGCAAATACAAAAGCGATATTTATAGAAGTGACAGATAAAGCGGTCAACCAAGGTGATCGACGCCACCTGAGCCACAGAATATGGCCAACTCTGATAGCTCTTTAAGTGGGTACATAACAAGAATAACGACGTTTATTATTTCACGAGACGTTTTGCTTATCTTTGTTTCCAATATTAATTAATCCAGTAAAAAATCGTGTTCGAAATTACTCAGAACTTGTTATTGTTTAAACCAGGTTGGTAGGTATTGATACTTTTCCGCAAGTTACATTAATTTGTGTTTTTCCTTGCATCTTCGACTTTATTTATAGTCTGGTAAATTATTGTTTTATGTTACGTAGGTAAGCAATAAAATAATACATCAAAATGAGGAAAATCTTTATTTAAGGATAAATAAATTCGTAAAGGTACCATTATAACTAAATATTGTATATGTAGAATAATATTACATATGATACATATTATATCCTTATTTATAGGCAAAAACACCGAAGCAGAGATTTAAAACAAAACACAAAACACTTCAATGATTTCGATATTATTATTGTTTTGATGGCATGTTGTGTTACTTTTATTAGAACAGTGATATTTAAGTTGAAATTCCCGGCGCTTCAGCAGAAAACGATAAAAATATCAAAATAATCGTACGTGGGTCGTTGTCCCGGCTCGGACCGCAGAGGCACGCGACGCGATAATCTCCCCGTCTCAAATAGACTGTCAAGATAAAGACACCAACAAACTCATTCATGTATGAAATGTCAATTTAAGTGTAAATTTCAACTGTGTAAGTGTTACACAAATATTTCGTAAATCTACAAAAATATTGTTACATTTTCAACAATAAAATAAATTGTTAATCCTATTGTACTACTGTGTAAGAAAGATCCTCATAATTTATGAAACATAATAGACAAGATATAAAAGGAAAATAGATAAATTACGTCAAATAACAAAGCTCTTACAAATCTGGTCGCTTCATCACGAAATGTGGACACAATGATAAATGCTGAAGGCCTTCTACTTAACAGAAACAAAAAGCTACACTCGAACAAAGATAACACAAAAATAGACCCAATAGATACAAGCACCGTGGAACGCTTAGTGCGCGCACTTAGCACACAGAAATAAACCATGATTCAGACTGTTGTAGGATAAGTATCACTTACAAATGTGATAATTACGGTGTCGCTGAAAAAAGTAAACTACTTACGATAATTCATAGTCTTTATCTATCGACGACCAGTTGTTATCCGCAGCTGAGACAATTACGCTGGCAATTATAATTAGCAGGCTATTTATTACCTTTATTTTGCTATTTGCATCTGCTGCCAACGATTCTTCTTTGATTTAGTCCGTGATATCAATTTATAATCGTATGCATTCATTTTCATAATGATCATCAACTTCGGCTTCGCTACCCGTGCGATCAGTATAATATAATATAAATATTTTTCTTCGTTCTCTTTTTAGCCTTTTTCGACCAGTGATCTGGTGTGGACAACAACAGATTACTGGTCGTCAAACTCTCCCTGCAATAGATCTTTTATAAGTAATAATTGTGCATTACATTTGACTGCGTAAGCGTCTACAACTCCGGCGGCAGAACACACTTCATACTCAGGGGAGGACGCGGGTTCGAGTTCCGTCGAAGCCGATATTATTCGATTTTTTATACATTTATTAATAATAATAAAATTAAAAAATAAAAGTTTCACCTTTACTAAGTGTACATTTATGGTATTTATGGAAATAAAGCATTTTTGTATTTATTTAAAATTTTGTGAGCCCGGTGAGGTCTTTAGCTATATCCTATAGACCTCACAAAATTCAGCCCCGCTCTTTGATGTTTCGTATTCATTTGAGATGGAAATAATATGACAAGGAATAACAGATGAAGGAAAAGTGTTGCATTTGGAAGTGGACAGTTTTATGACTAGTTTTTTTAGTTCTCATGATATAGGGAAATGAAGTTTATTCTCGGAGCGGACTCTGGATCTGCAAGCGTATTATAAACATAAATGTGTGTGTTTGATTGTTTGTTTGGCACGCCCTCGCACTCCGCTCACTCAGCTGTCCGTCGATAGCCTGCTATAGTTAGACCCGCGGCAGTCGCGCTGCGCAGTCTTGCTCTGGCCCAGCTTTTTATTTAGGTACCTATATGAACATCTACGAGTATATAATTATGTACAGATGGATTTTTGACGTGAGAACGTGTGGTGAGAAACGGCGCTAGGCTGATTTCATCTTGGTTGATTATTATTTAATTGCGAAGCTCCATAAGTTTTGAAACGGACCAGAAAGCAAGTGGGGAATAGACTTCATGGAGTTACGATTCGTGCCAAAAGGATATGCCCGCTTTGCATAATGCAGAATATTGTTTTTTAACTGTTGTTTATATTTTTACTCTATTAGGTACTTAGATACATTATATCATGAGCCCAACATTCAAACTTGTCCATTGCGTTATATAACTTTATGATATTTTCTTAAGGATATTTTCGTCGCTCTGTTGCTAAAACAATTATTTTTCTGATAAAATTAGTGATCTCACTGCTAGTTGGGCAAAGGTCGTCCCCACAATTACACGACCGGTTCATCTAGCAGATTTTATAATGTTCTTGTATTAAGATTTTAATCGCTTTGCTATTTTTATAGGTGCAATAAATACATTTTATTATAAAAAATAAAAATCGTATACAAACAAAGTGGCCCGGATAAAAACTTGGTGAAAACCGCCAGCCATTATGCTTAGGAATGAAAAAGTTATCGACCATTCTATATTTAGAGACGGCACTTGCTCCACTCTTTGTTGATCGAGAATAGCGTCGAATCCCCCTCATAACATTACCAACGTTGCTTTACCAAATGGATATTTATAGTTCACTAAAACAGGTTCGGTCGGTTATTCCGATTTTAGACAGGCTTTGTATAGAGTCGAGTGCGGCGAGCGAGCCCGAAGCGTGAGAATACTTTAGCCAAGTCTTTTGTTTGTAAATGTGGGAATAATAAGCAGAAATGCAAATCGCTGAGGCAGATAACAAAGCCGGCGTCAAGTTTGAGAAACAAACCACGTGGACAAAGCCGCGGCGAGCACGTGAAAAACAAATAACAAAACAATCAACATACAACCTCCACCTCATTCGGCACACATTGTATATTTGCCAAATGGAAATATAAAAACAAACCCTCGGATCACAATAAGCTACTTTAAAAATATCACAAAAAATGTCCCAAGAGTCGGTGTATCCAGAATTAGGTCCCCCGTTCTATAAATACTGCAGCACGGAATGCGCGCATCTGTTTATAGAGTAGACACGCTAAGCGGGGGAGATTTACTTGTCTATTTCTGTTATTCAAATCATGGGGTGACAGGTTCAACGTTGAACAGGTTCACAAAAAGTCTTCACCCAAGGGTTCAACGGATTGTCGAAACACTGCAACCTGCATTCTGATGATGCATTTCACGCAGAGTTTATTAGATTTAGCAATAGCAACAATGAAGCATTGTTGTCGCGTGAATGTCTTCAACGAACTTATCGTTGCTACTTGTAAAGTCGTCAAAATATGATTGTGGTTTGCCGCGGCCATTGCAACTACATGTATTTGTTTCTATTCCGCTGTCTCTATCTTGGGCTTCGTATACAGCTTCTCTTACAACATACATACATCAACTTGAGTTTACTACGCGAGCATTTCCTATGAATCCTTGAGACAAAGAGCATTCACACGTGAGTCAATAGGAACGGAATCCTTTGAAGCGATATACAAGCCTTTGTATGGTAAACTAATTATAGCCGGTGCCTATTTATAGTCGTGAATCACTCCTGCGCAGCCGGGCTCCACTCCATCTAGTTATGAATTACTTGCATGTGCTAATTGCCCTATTTTTCGTTGATTCTGTTATATTCAGGAATGTTTATGTCACATGTGTTATTCATATCAGTTAAATTATAATAATAACTAAGTGACTTTTATAGTTTCAAATTCATCGTAGCGACACATTCCATACTGTCTATAGCATGTGCCTTTAATATCAGCAGGGGTATTTTAATTCAATCTATTCGTCCAAAGCGAAAACGTCAGATTCGAATTTGAATTCTATTCCGACGGAACTTTGAACGCTATTATGATTTGTGAAAAGTTTCCGATATCGAATCCGACGGGCTTTGCGACGAATTAAAATACCCCTGCAGTTATCGAGGTATGGAAATACAAAGGTAGGTATTTAAATGGTAGCATTAAAGGAGATAATTCAAACAACATGGAGCATGCTGCCGTAATTTTGTTTTCTGGGACAGTAAAATAGTTTTGTTTTATCTCTGTCTTTAACCGTAGCTCATGTTTTCGTCTGTATGCAAAAAAACAAACAGAGTACCTAAATATTGTTTTCGTGTCGCAAACCTAATATTTGATCCCGTAATTGTTATATTCAATATACCTAAGTGTAGATCACTTCATCTGGCATCTTTGACTTGTTGTATTGAAACTGTTTGCGCTACGACCGACTGGTCCACGCTCGAGGTGAATACAGGAATACTCTCCCGCGAATACACGTGGAACTGCTATTTTAACTTTATCTTTAGTTTCGTTTTCAAATGTTACCATCGGTTTTAGCTGTGGAAAGGCTTGTCATTACGTTCGTTATTGGCACTGATCGTTCGTTGCGTTCATGTACCTAAGTGTTTCCTAGCTATACATTTACATTCAGTCTTTTTTTTGGTAAGAATCAGAACCGGGTCGTTTGTTATAACAACGTCAAAAGATTTCGAAAAATATTGCCAAATATGTTAATCTCGAAATGTTTTGACACAGATTAGATTATTTTTCAAAAATTAAATGGTCTTTCGATGTTAAATTAATGATATAATCTGTTTATTTTGTCTTAGAATGTATAATTTACCATATTAATTTTTAAATACTTATTGATTCAAACTACTTCATAATCGCCCCAGTTTATTGCTTTGAGTCCGTGAAATGGTTGCCGTTTATTTTTTTAGTCTTTTATCCACACTTATCATAATCACATAAATGCGAAAGTTAAGATGCATGAATGGATGTGTGTTAGTTACCTCTTCACGCCCAAACTATCGAACGATACAAAATATTTCCATAAAAACAAAAAACGCGTGCGTCGCCTACAAACGCGAAGCGGGCAGAAACTAGTATATTATAAATCCGAAAGTTACTATGTTTGTCTTCAAAATTTAATTTAGTGAGATAGCTAGTATCCCGGGGACGGAAGATAAAATCCAATAAAGCGCTTATCAGGAGGACGCCTGCGTCCAGCAGTTGACCAATAAAGCCGCTGAGGTTGACTTTATATAAACAGTTGCACGTTATTCTTTCCCCGAGCCTGGGTTCAGTTAAATCGGAGCCGGTGTAATTAAAAAGGAAGACGAATGTTCCATTTGTGTGCTTTCCGGCGGCGGCTGCATTTAGCCGATTGGAAATAGCAGCGGACGCGCGTTCAGTAAACAGTTTACACGAACAGAAATAGATTTAGTTTCGCTTCTGGATGTGGAGCGGGCGAAGAGTTCGCTTTTATGGCGCTTTATTTCGGTCCGACGTGGAGCTGCGAACAGGATGCTGGTGGAGGCGGCTTTAGGGACCGGCGAGCTCTTTTGATACTGTCCCTGAATACTTCAACTCCTGTACCTTAGCGGACTATCTTGTCCTCGGCTGCAGGACTTCTCTAGAAATCTCGGCTCTGGAGCTTTGATCTCTTGATCTGTGCACTGCCCCTTACCGCTGACGCAGACTTAATAAGACTAAACGTTTTTAATACGATATGTGTCCAGCACAACATACCGTATTACGCAGCGTATTGCGTAGTGATCAAGAAAGCAAGGCTTAAGTCAAGTTCCTTAGTCAGCGAGCCAAAGTGAATCTTTGCATCCGACACAAGACTTCGCCAGGCATCTGTTCCTATCTCCACGCGTGCAGTACGCGGAGATCGGCGTCCACTTCGTGAGTCTAGTAACCCAGGGGCGGCCGACTAGACCTAGCCTCAATTATTTTCACTGATACTTACACCTTCTTGACAGCAGTTACATCTTCCTTGGTTCCCTCGATATGTCCGACCGAGTGCAGAGGGAAACTTTTGATCGAAACAGCCTATATTGCTCCACTGCAGGACCCTAGCCTCCCCCTGATAAACGCTTTCTTTTATCTCGGAGGAGGAGAGCCCATAATGCCCGCGCTGGTCGTGCAAGTTCGGGATCGCAGTTCGGTTGTAAAATAATTGCTCTGCGGGAGGCCCTGCTGCCCACCCCCGGTGGATATCCTTTAGTGCCCTTTTATTACACCCGCGGGTAGAGTTGGGTAGGTGCAAATTCTAAGCACCACACAGCACGTGAAAGTGTCAGAATAGTCTTAAATATAATATTATTTACGACTCGCGTGTCAGATAATAAGAAATTGTTATTACTTAGTCAGAAAGCTCTTATCGTCAAAAATATCTTTAATAAAGTACTTGTATATCCTGTACCTACAGAAATACTTCACTTCGAGGAAAAGCTATTAATAGAAAACGATAAAACTTGTAGGCAAATTTACTTATTATTAAAATAAATAAGGATGACGGCACGTAGGTATTTGTCATCGGCATGGCAATATAAGTGCCGAAAATAGATTCCGACATTGCTTGATATCAAATATGGATAGCGATGAGTGTAGGTATGTCTGTATCACTCGGTGATATCTTGTGAAACATGATGTAGGTATCTTAATATGTCTATGTTACGTACGACTAATCAGCTGCCCACACGTAGTCCTGGAATAATGATAATAATAGGCTGGACAATCCACACAGTATCATCTAGCCCCGAGATAAGCAGAGCTTGTGTTATGGGTTGTAGATGACTGATGCACATAATACTATACGAAGGAGTAACATCACAACGAACAGAAATCCTCAACTTGCCGAGGTCACTCCGCGAGGCCTGTGAAGACCCCAGGAGGATTCTGGACGGAGTCAGGCTGGCTCTGCTAGCTATCGAAACGCATGATAGACCAACTGTGACCCCAAATGCGGAAATAGCAGTACTTCCACCACACTATACCACGTCTATAGTAATTCGAAACGATCAACATAGGTTGATCGTTTCGAATTACTAATACAATAAGTATTGGTATCTAATACATTTAGAGCTGATTTCGAATTATAAAAAAAGGGAAATAAATCATAAATCAATAAAATAATTTGTTTAGGGTTATATTATAAATGACTAGCTGCGCCCCGCGGCTTAGCACGCCTATCCCACTGGAGCTGATTTACTGGAAAAAAATAGCCTATGTGTTATTTCAGGCCTAGAACTGTAAGCAAAATTCCAGCCCGATCCGTTCGGTAGTTTTTGCGTTAACACAAGACTTTTACATACATGTAATTTACAAACTTTTGCGTTTATAATATTAGTATGATTATTTATTTTATTGCATACTGGGTCATCAACATCATGGTCAGTCCATAATAGTCCACTGCTGGACATAAGCCTCCCGTAATGAGCGCCATGGCGCCCTTTCCATCCTGTAGCATCATCGGCATAATGATATATCTACTATGTGTAAGATATCGGGTATTCTATCATATGTGAGTATTGAGTTTTAAAATGTGACAAAACCACAAAAAAAACTAAAATCGATTTATTTAAACGCGTCCTTGCGTGTCAGCCTTACGTGCAAATTGATATAACATTCGACAAACCGATTACGATTCGAAGCTCGCGTGCATGTGCTATTTTTGTTTAATAATTTCATTGTGTTTTGTTGCCTTTTCACTTTATACTTGTGAGCTTGCCATGCGAGTGAGCGGGACGGAGATAGCGTCCTTCACTTGACGCGCACTGACAGCCCTGTTCCAAATTTAAACGGTACATATGGTCTGCCTTTTAGTCATACTGGTAAATACCCTCATAACTACCTAAATGTATTTTTGTACAAAATAACCTTTATTGTACTGCCTTTACTAGAAAAACTAAAAAATACCTATGAATTCTGCGTCTGACTCTAACACTCAAATGGAAAAATATCGAATAGTGTAATTTTCTAAATATATGATAAAAGACAAGAAAAAAAAGATGCAACACAAAACCACGTAATAGATACGCTACGAACTCGACGTAGGCAACGTCGTAGCTAGTTCGTAGACGTGCTACGCCGTAGCAGCGCTCCCTGTTCGCAGGCTTTTGCGTAGCACTTGCTACGAAACTTTACGGGACTCATTTTTAAACACAACTCAGATGTCGTCGTCATAACTTAAAAATCAAAGAGACGTATCTATTTTTTTCTTATCCCCGGGGGAAAACTGCGGGAATGGAGAGCCTTTGCCCAGCGGATGATCAGTTCTAATAATAAACGACCTCTTTCTATAACCTTACCTTACTTAACTTAACCGCCTATAACGGTCCACTGCTGGACGCAGGCCTCCCCCTGATAACCGCCTTATTGGCTGTTATCTCATGGGGGCTAATGCCCATAATACTCACGCTGGGCATGGGGGTTGGGGATCGCAGTTTGGTGGTAGAATTGTTCTGCAGGAGGCGCGTTGCCCCCCCTGGTAGATATCTCTTACCCGCGGAAAGAGTTTTAGTCGCATTCTATAACAACACTTTATAATTCCATAACTAACTTAGCACAAGTCCATAGAAAGCCGTAGAGTAGATATTAATCGCCTTGCACTATTTAAAGAGCGCTCTATATACTCGGCTTACAGTTATTCTCCAAGGATTTCTATTTGTACAAGCTGTATAGGATTATATCCATATAAATAACGGTCGGAACAGAAGCCATTTGAATGTATCTATCCATGAATAGATAATTAGGATGTCTGTTCGAAAGGCCATTATTTTAGTTTGGTCTAGACTGGTGTTTGTAGATCTAGGATTAGAAAAGTCAATCAAAGAAGAGAGGTGAATCGGGCAGCGCGGGTCTAGTTGTGTTTCAGTTGTTAACCAACTTCAAAAAAGGAGGTTCTCAATTCGAGTGCTTTTTATGTTTGTTACCTCAGAACTTTTTGCATTTCACGTTATAATAATAAAAATAAATCATTAAAGTAACACAAACCAAAGAAATTAGTACTTAAATAGATCTGTAAAAAGGCATTGTCTAAATTAAGACTATAAAAAGTATAAAACTGTTTTTGTTACAAATGATACATCAACGTTTGTGTACCTTTTTCAATAGAATAATTAAATAATTTTAGATCTTAAGGTACAAACCAAGAAACACAAGAAACCATCTCTGTGTTTTTTTAAATAGACCGTGTTCTTTAGTTTGTTTTTCTATCTGTGGGTTTTTATAAAGATATCTTAAACAAGATTGTTTTAAAGTCAAGTCGGTTGAACTACGCCTTCGAAAGACGGAAGAGGATGTACTATGTTCGGACTTTGTATTTTTTTTTAAGTTCATCGATTTCCTCGTCAATGATGGACTGGTTTCGAAAATACTTTCGCTATTGTATAGACACTGATTCCGAGGAACGTTTATTCCAGTGGGATTTGTATTTATACCAAAGTAGGTATAAATACAAATAGGAAATTATGAAAAGTATTGTCTTACTCTAGTATTGTCCACAATCTTTTAGTATGCCTTAGTTTTGCCAAGGTGGCCTGGAGAAGATAACTTCTAAGCGATAAGGCCGCCCATTGTACTTTTATCTTATGCCATTTCTTTTGTACTGTATTTTTGTTGGTACACAATAAAGTATTGTATTGTATCGATTTAGAAAATTACACAAGAAAGCTAGTGCTTTGGTACTTAACTTCTATTTTCTTTGCTAACGATATAAAAAGTAACGTAACGCGCAGCTTTAATAAATGTTCAATAAATTGAGAATACATAATGAAATCCAACAACCAAAATAAATCCGTGAAACGCCCTCGAAGCAGGTTTCCGAAGCACCTTGAAGAGCCGGAGGACGCGGTCCTTGCGGCTCCCGGCCCGCAGCCTAAATATAACTTTCTAAAAATAACCTCCTTGTAAACCCTCCCCCTCTTGCGCCTCACCCGTCGCCCTCCCCCTGCGGCCGGCCATAAAGGTGGAAACACACTACTGAGTCGTGACGTGACGAGTCTATCGTGACATGTTGCTAGCCTTACTAAATATGTGAAACCGATATTCCTTGGTTTCAAATGTTTAGTATCGTTAGAACATGTGTCTATTGGTCTGTATATGTTGTCATAGGATTATGTAAGTTACGCTCATTCCACCGAACAGAGAGTGTTCCTGTGCTTGCGCACATACCTAATATTGTAGCAGCATTATTAAAATATATATATAATAAGCTTGCAGTATTTCATGCATACGTTAACTCGATAAATATCGAAGCTCTCGTTAGTCCCGGTATTCTTCGGGACTTGCATCACTTTTTTATAAAGTCCGTGTAATTATATTTATTATATTATTCAATCGGTAAAAAAATTAAGATCTGGACGGAGTATAGTCTTCTAAGGCTGACCGCCGCCGTGGTCGTAAAAACTGCTACGAGGACATTCTTATTATTTTGGTCAGAAACACATTGTTACGGCGCATCACATAGTAATAAATAATGTTTCTGTTAACCATACTAAATGTATGAAACTGATGCGTTTTGCCGCGTCACGTGACGACTACACGATAGTGTGTTTCCACCTTTATCCTACGCCCGACGACCTACATTAAAAGGGGACTCGTATCTAGATGATTGGGATTAGAATGTAAGCCTTGGAGGTTTATGGAGCTCTTATTGGAACGAGTAAAGTTTATTCTTCTAGTGATGAGGTCCGCTCTACAGTTTTGTTGTTCAACTAGTGTTAGGTCAACTCGAGGCAAACTCGCCTTTTCCGTTCTTTTACCCGATCATCAACGTAGGAGGTCTTTCTACTTACTTACTTGCATACACATACGTATCAACATCTGAGCAGGTGTGTGTGCCTGCTAATTCCAAACCACAAAAAACCAAAGTAGGTACTACCAAAGTATTTAAATTAAACGATGAAATTCAATACAAAGGGCACTTATTTTCATCTTTTGCGTAGGCATTTTAAAATAAAGAACTATATTTAGTTAATCAATTCTGACGTCTTATTTTACCAAACTTTGGTAAAATAAGACGTCAGATTACAGTTTCTGCTATTTATAACGGACGTTGACGTTGAATAATTAATTTTGTTTTAAAAAACTATAAACCAACTTCAATTTTTACAGGTTTTTCATGAATTTTCATGGATCCCATTGTCAGAACTGAACAAAATTAAAATGGGACCACACGAGAAGCACAAGCTTTCATATAAAAAAAGAATCATGCAAATCGGACCACCCAGTCAAAAGTTCTGAGGTAACAAACATAAAAAAAAAATACAGACGAATTGAGAACCTCCTCCTTTTTTTGAAGTCGGTTAAAAAGGAGAAGGCTCTATGTTCGGCTGTATTTAGGTATATACATATTTGAATATATTATTATATTAGTCGATTTCTCCCTCATTTAAAAACTGATTTAGTTGATCCTTTGGCAGTCGTTGGAGATCGCGAGGTGGTCCCATTAATTGTGTTCCTGGGGAATTTGTATGTGTCCCGTAAAACTTAAAAACTAAGCTATTAGGTTTTTAGTATTTCAAAAGTTATATCAAATTTGTCTAAACTCATTTTTGGTCTGACACTATGGGTAATTTCTTATGAAATAAATAAAGTCCCAAAAATTTTGTGGTCCAGCGGATATGACATCCCCGTACTGAGGAGATTCCCGTCGATGCCGAATATTTTTGGAACTTTATTTGATTTCTTATCAAATTTATCATTCACCTACCACTAACTCTACTTATTTCGTAGTCGATGCTGTGTGAAAAAGTCCAGCATGATTTATGTCCGACGAAGCACGTTTATGGCCAGGTTGCTACCTGCCCTGGCCGACCTACGTCGCTGCAAACCCGTTTATCTGACCGAGTTCCGGTTCAAAAGTACTCGGCCATTTTACATTTTATAACCAGTTGCGAAATTATGACTGAGAAGGTTGTTGTATGTTTTCATGTGACTTTAAAAAGTTGGAGAGGTTAAATATTCTGCGAGTGACAGCCACTGTACCAGAAACGGAGATGACTGTTAAGGGAGAGTAGGTATATCTAATCGGTACTAAAGGCTTTCTAAAAATTCAACAAAATACCTAATAGTTCAAAAAGCCTCATATATCTAACCATTATAAGTTACGCATTCGAGATCAGTTTCGACTTTCCCCCCATCTTCGGTGGAATTGAGCGTCTAGCGGTAAAAAATATCTGACGTGATCGTCAGATATTTTTTACCGCTCATCATTCGTTTCTAAAAGTGTCATTGAGAAACAACGCAACATATTGTTATACAACAGTAATCGTAAACAAAGCGGCTTAGAACGTAACGTATTGCGGGTTGTATTTGTATCGCGCAGATTCCCGCCCGCCCGCGCTGGGTGACTTAGGTCGCAGGCTCGACTCGAAGGTCGCCAGGCTGCGCCGCCCGCCCCACTTCGGAACCGCGAGGTCATATCGCTCGCTGCCCGCTAATAATGTATGTTTTGTGGAGTTTTAATTGATTGTGCTCGGGTTTGGTTAAAATGTTTTCATTTGTATAAACGAAGGAAGCAATCTAGGACGGGAGGAGGCTAGATTCTAATCTAGGACATGATAAGACAGTTTAGTCTTCTCATGTCCTAGATAAGAATCTCTACACAGCGTTCTGTACATTAGGGTGTCCCGTCGATGTATGGGAATATTTTTTTTCAAGTTACAGGAACGTAAGAGGTATCGAAAGTTGCGTTATTTCACGTAGATTATGAAACTGGTAAAAAAACTAAAATTACTCCCCGTCTTGAGGCCTCTACCGCTCTTTGAAGTTTTGTAAATTTCAAGATTTTAGTGACCTACATCTTGAGTCTAAAAAAAAACAAACATATCATTTAGAATGTGTCTAATGAATTTAAAAGATAAAACAAAGTATAAACTACGAAAAAAAAAACAAAATATACTTTAAAGTCACCAAAAAATTACTAAAATCTTAACTTATTTTTGTGACTAAAATTTGGCATTTCTGCCCTAGATTGCACCCGGGCTCTTACAAATCCATCTCACGATTTAGCGTCTGTTACGCTTTCTGAGGCCTCTGTCACTAACTCCTTAACAAATTGAGTGTGGCAAGGAAAGTCTTCAATCCGCAAATTTTTATCTACTGTCATTTTTCAAAGATCCTCAGTGCAAATGTGTCGAAGAACCGGCGCGGTCGGCGGCGGTGCGGTTACTTGATACATTCTTGCCACATAATCATTTCAGTGTAATCATTGGCATGGAAGTTTATTTCAGCTTCTCTAGCTTTAATTATTTTACGCAATCCTAGTTCCCGAATGTGGTCTCTTTCATCAAAAATCATGCTGACAAGTTTATTCTCTGGATGCGCAAACAATGCGTTTCTTGCGATTACAGAATCTACTAAAGTTTTGAGGTTCTCGGGTAAGAATTTAAGAGAACATAATCAGTTGATATAAATGCTTAGCCCCGTCTTTATAAGATGCCTTGTGTTTGATCAGTCACCAAATCGCACATTTTTCGGCAAATCAGGCAAATTACCTGCCACTGCACAAAAAGTCACGGTGGGTCTATTTTCGCACAGAGATAACTCTTTTCCAATAGGTCCAGAATATTCTCTAGGGCCCGAAATCCTACCATCTAAGGTTATGAATAAATGAAGTAGGGGTAACTCATTGGCATGAAGCATACAAACACACCATTGCAACGGTCTCTCGGTCTAAAACTTCTTTGCGGTCCCCTATCTTCTCATTTGTCTTTTCGACCATCGAAGTACCTAAATGCTTTTTATAAGTACCTTAAACCTTTTATTTGTCTTGTCTTTTCGACCATCGAAGTAAGTAAATGCTTTTTATAACAACCTTAAACCTTTCAAAATAGGCTTTAAGCAGTTGTAAAACTCGTGACTTAGTAACAATTGGAATTGAAGCTTTCGTCCAAATTTTGTTGTTCTCCTCATAAACAAATTGAATATAATATCTGAATTAGATGGATCCTTTCCATTATATTGAATTTGCAGGTCGTTCTTTACGTATTAAATACATCTTATGACGTCCTCAACAGTTGGTAGCTGCAGATGATCAAATTTTTTGTATGGTCCAAAAATAAAACATGTAGTTTCACTTCGGCTTGATCTCATTGTTTAAAAGTCACTTTTATCCACTTTTGACGCTATTGTAATCAAAACTGTACCTTTATGGCATAAAATTTACTCTAGATGGAAAAAAAACACTCGCGAATCAAGTAAACAATAAAATTGAAAAAACCTGAAAATTGAGGGTAGTTGGAGGTGGAGTTGAGGGTAACCCTAACAAATACAAAGCTGCTGGTAACGTTTCTAAACACGCAAATTGAAGATCCGTTCAGGTACTACACCAAAAAATAATAACATATTAATTCTTTTTTCAGGATTCTAAATTATAAAGAGTCAAATATCAACGTAAAAATGTAGTTTTTTGAAAACTTTGAAGGCCGGTAGAGGCCTCAAGAACATTAATTAGATTTTTTTTAAAATTTTATTCGTAATCTACGTACGATTTCACAACTTGAGTGGTCTTACGTTACGGAAATAAAAAAAAAGTTTCTACGGGACACCCTACTGTACATAGCTCTCTGTCTATCTCTAGCAATTCTTCTATTCCCAAGGTAGAGACTTAGGTTAGAGTTTATCTCCTTTTTTCATTCGGCCTTGCCATACCTAGCCTACCCAAGGCATAGGAAGAAACATACAGTTCATATCATTTTTGATTATAAATAAATAAATAAAATTAAAATTGTTTATTTCAAATACAAGACTCATAAAAATACTCAATAATAATAAAAACACAGTAATTAATAATAATAAAACACAGTAAAAAGACCATTTTTGTTTATAATTCCCTTCGTCTGGACCCAGCAATGTTCAGCCTAATCATTTTCTGAATCCTGACAGCGTCCCGTAGATATTTTTTAACCGAAGTCTGATATCTCGCCACACCAGCCAACGACATCTGGTATTGATATGGACCAGTTATAGTGTATATTGTTTGCAACAGTCTGCAGTTATCTCAATTGTTTGAATTGTAAATACTAGTTCTAATTGATTAGTATTATTGTATAGTAATAGTAGTATTTGTGTTGTGTTCCAGCTGAGATGGCTCACGAGGCGGCCGCGGGTCCCGAGACGTCGCCCCAGCACACGCCGTCGCCGCCGCACGCGCCGCGCCTGCCCGTCGCCGACTCCAGCTTCCACCAGCAGATCATGCAGGTGAGCTGTCGCATCGCATCCACCGCCCAGCTCAGGCCCAGCGCAGCGGTGCGCCCTGGGGCTGGGCTGGCCGGATACTATAGTTATAGTGAAGCGATCGGACCACTGGACTAAGCTGTGCTGAACATATGGGTCTCATCGTCGCGGGTGTCAATGTACCCGCCATCAACACTTGATGCTGAGGCGGCGCCACCTGGTTACACCAAGTCGGAAACGCGGAAGGTTCGATTCTCTCCACCTTGGTATGATCCGTCTCTCGTTCGTTATAGACATAGACTTAAAGGCTTATTAGACTTTACTAAATTTAGTAGCCTAATTTAGGATTCAGAAAAGGAACGAAATTAGAAGCTCCTAATCACACTGTTCTACTAAATCAGTTGCCTGCTGAAACGCAACAAAGACGGACGTTTTACTACTATAAATAAAATGGCTCCAGTGCTGTCCAAAAATCAAAAAATTGGCCTCGCCGTGGCTTTGGCCGTTGGGTCCATCAATATACAGAAAAAAAAAAAAAATTTATTATATTTTTATTCATATAATTCTTATCGTTTTTGTTCCATAGATATGGCATGTCTTTATACAGTTCGATTATATGGCCTAAAACTTCTTTTTCTTGCGTCGCCATGGTCGAACACTCGCACTTTCTGACAACACAAGTGATACATCCACACGCGGTTAGCGCTGCACACCGAGTGACACCGACTAAAGCGACTAAACGCGATCGCACCTTCCTAAATTCGATCCTAATTAGGTTTCTAAATGATTTAGTGAATCAGTAGCCGTACTTTTTCCTAAATTTAGAAAACTACCTTCCTAAATGCAATTGCATTTTTCTGAATTTAGTTACTGAATCATTTAGACGACTAAATTTAGTAAAGTCTAATAACCCCTTTTAGACAATCATTTTTTTCCTACTTACACAGTACAAAAAAAACATAAGAATATACATAGATAACGTTAGCATCTGTCTGGGGTCTAAGTTATTTCCAAGTGCATTGTGTATGTGAAGTATCAACCATATTTTATCCATAAAACAAATACTGCTTTCTTGGGGTCTCAAATGAAATAGATTCAACAAAATTTTGGGAATCGTAAGTTCATATACCTACCTACACATAACGATGATTTTATTTATTGAAATTTGTTTGAAAGATAGCGGATATTACATAGGTATGCAAATGTACCTATTAGCTGAATTAATAGGTATCTACAATTGTTTGTTTACAACTACAAAAACTTCTCAAAATCATGCTAAGTAGGCGGGTGAGTTCAAAGTTATTCATTATTATATTAGCATAATAATGTAATTTATAGATTTCTATGAAAACAAGTAAATATAAATAATAGTACCTACCTAACTATATGATAGATATTTGATGAAAACAAATAGGCCTTTTTATTTAAAGGTAGTTAATATTTGAAACGTACTTTATTATGTAACACTTGGCGTTGTATTTGTGACGATATACATAGTTTGATTTCGATGGCATAACACTTTTTTAAAAGAAAACAGAGTTTATCTGTGGGCGGAATAAACATTAAAGTTAATAACATTCCATTACTCAAACGGAAAAACACCACAAATATAATGTCTTTGTAATAATTTTCTAGCTACTTCAAAGAGAAAAGTTATTTTCTTTATAGTACTAAAATAACAAATTCAATTCTTCGTAAACGAACTTGAATACAAACTTTTTAATTACAATTACAAAGTTTTTTTTTAAATACTTCCCATTCTGGTTAGGAATGTATTGTTTTTTATTCCTAAAAGTTTAAAGGTTAAAAAACTAATTAAAGTGATTGGAACGCATTTGAACGTTTCTGCTAAAAAATAAAGTCTTCGAGTTACCAAGGAAATAATCAAAATAACGCGAGAACCAACCATTGTTTGTGCTCTATTTGTTTCCGCGCCTTCTTTTGTTTTTTAAGCTTCTGATAATGTTTTATGTGAATTATGGTAAAATGAGTGCATAAAGAATATGCAATGAGCTATGGTTAATTTCTTTGAAGGATGGGATTCGTAGCTCAAAGATTAGCAAGCTGAAGTGGCAATGGGCCGGCCATATCTTGCGAAGAACCGACAACCACACCCGTGTTCTTGAGTGGAGACCGCGACTCGACCAACGTATTGTACGACGCCCTTCGGCCCAATAGGATGACGACCTGCGAAAAACTGCAGGCAGATGCTGTATGCGGCAAGCTGAAGACACTCGCTCATGGGAGGGGTATGTCCAGCTGTGGACTAATGATGGACAGGTTTATGATGATGATTATACATAAACCCTTATAAAAATGGCACGGTTCATGCGATGGCCCAGTTGGGTCAGCGAACACGAGGTTTGCGGTTGCCGTGACCTTTTCCCAAAATATTGCGCTCACGCCGCCAAACCAACTTGTTTTTATTTTAAACCCACCACACTCGTTTTATTTATAAAAACTTACCCGAGCATGCCAGATATAAATACGATACACACAGAAGTATATGTTAAATGTACATTTATATGTGTAAAACCATCGTGTGGGTAGCCTATAGGCATCAGTAGATATCTATCTCTCTGCATGCTTATAAGAATACAATGTCGTCGATTTGCACCGCAACTGTATACCTGTATATCAATTACTCATAAAATGAATATTGGAAAATCTACATAAAATGCCCTGTAATTATAAACTGGCGTGTCAGTGTTTTTGTGTCGATGCTAGATAGCGACAACTATTACCACAATTTTAACCTTAAAAATCGACCAATTGCTTTTTTAATGCAAAAAACGGGAAAAATCACGTTACGAACACTCGCTCTGCTAATTTGTAAGTACAGGCCGGTGCTTTAAAGTAGATACGAGTACATAGCAATTCAGTGAAAATAAACAATTATCCTATATTCTTTTTTCATTCCTATATGTGTTTTGTTACGAATTTGTAGAAAGAAGGACTGCCCTCTGTCCTACGCCCCCGCAGCGCGCAAAACATCCGTCAGTTAACGTTATTCGCGTCGCATTCCGCGCGCGGTTTTTATGCGCACCGAAATAATGCGCGTCCAGAAATATGCGCCGGCCCGTGCCCGCGGCTTCCGCGCCACCAAGGTTACACCGCTCGGAATATCTACTCTGTTTTAACATTTACCTTTTATTTTATTCAATGCTTATTTTCTAAGACATACCTATTACGGACAAGTCTTTGCCCGCGACGTCTCATGAAAGATACTACCAATCAATTTTTTTTTGATCCTATTTTATTTATTTTTGTACCTACAATGTACGTATCGAGCACGTATACCACTTATTATCCAAATTATTAGCTATTATACGATCATAAATGTAAGATAAGATACTATCATAACTTATATTTGGGAAAACCAAAGTTAAACCCTTGAGACCTACTTATTTAAGCTACATCATTCTTGGTTGCAAATAAAAAGATTGATGACATTTTTAATTGCATAAACATTCGAAGAATTGCGCAATACCAATAAATAGAAACCATAAAATGTCACCACTTTTTTTTGTATACGAGTATGTATAGTTATAATTAAATAACTGTTCATTCTACTAACACCAGAGCCCCGGTTATGGATGTCCTTCATGTATTTCCTCTTTCGTTGTCAGAATCAGAGCCCAAGAAAAAACCAAATAGCGGAGAGAGCGAAACAAACGCTAGAGAATACTTTCCTGCTGCAAGTGAGTCTAAACATGTCTACAATATGTTGTGATACTAACAGTGCCATACTCAACCAATCAACTGGTATTTTAGCAGACCAACCGATATATATGTATATATTATTTTTATTAGCAGCTTACATAAGAATATTGGTTGGAACTTATGGGTAACTTAAGCCTAACAGTTTCCGAGTAAACAATGTAATGTTGGACACATTATAAAAATTAAAAACATCTAGCATAAAATAACAATAAAAACGAAAAATATATGGATAGAGGCCACCTATCTCATATAGAAAGCGTCAGTGAATATAATATTAATTATAATGGAAAACAATGAGTACATATTCAGAAATCCTTTGTTTTGTCAAATCACAAGAATGTGGTAATAATATTAAGTGCAACAATGCTGAAGTAGCTTATACTGCGATTGTGTTTTTATCACTATCGAAGAAATGAAACGCTCAGCCAATTTTCCTCGAAAGCTAACAAAAGGAGTTGATTATGGCACACATATTTGGCAAAGTAACGAAGTAACAGCTTAGTTGTGTGTCCGTGTTTCCATTCCATGTGTTAACAATCACTAGCACATTACTTGGTGTACGATCCGTGGCATGACTGTATAACTGTATTATTTCTGTAATAAACTTTGTTTTAACCAATTCGTATAATAAAGTAGTAAGGTACTTTTTGTTATGAAAATAAACAAACGTACAAGTACTCTTCACGCCACTACTACAAACATACTAAAATATTCACTGTGGGTTCATTAACTAACTTACTCGTAAGTGTTTGATATTTCCTTAACTAACGTTTGCTTTGAAACGCACAAGTTCAGGCTATCCTTGTTTATGGTCAAATTATGTGGAATTTTGTTCCAGCTGAAGAAGCAGCAGCAACTCCAACAGGAGATCCTCCTCCAGCACTTCCAGCAGCAGCGGCAGCAGCTGGCGCAGGAGCACGAGCAGCAGCTCAGGCATCACCTCAAGGTAACACTGCGAACGAACTTACACTTGACAAAACACTCCAGGTAAAGCTATGAAATAACTAACTCGACAAAACGCCTCAAGATAACTCAAAAACGATACCTGACCTTAGGATCGAATAATGGTATTGTGTATGGTAAAAATTATATTGAAATAGAGATTAGGGGCTGATTAGATAGAAGGATTAGTACAGTATTCGTCATAGTGACGCGCATTTGTTACTTCCGTATTATGTTATTTTATTACGTCGTTTGTCGCCGTGGCTTTGAAGCTACAACTTGAAGTCGTAGAATACCAATTGGTTGACGAAATAATTCTTGGGATTAGGTTGAGGTTGTCAACTTGAACTTGAGTCGAATCTGATCGGCATTAAAATAGTGATGATACTCGCAACGTCCTCAATGGTAGGGATTTGGTTTTCTTGCACGAGAACTGACAAAAACAAACTTTTAGCCAACGCTCCAATCGTGAGCAGTGTTGCAAGTGTAGGTACAATACTTTTTGCGGTCGCCATGAAGTTTAATGTCAAATGTAATGGCGTTCGTGAAGTCAGGCAGGTAGATTTGTCATTGTCTGCTCATGCTTAAGGCGCATACCCGAGCCAATATGACAGCGATACCTATTTTATCATATTTTTACGTTTATCATAGGATTTTTTAAAAATCCTACGTTTAGTTTGTGGTATCTACTATAAGCTATTTTTTAATACCTCTTTTGTAATTTTATCTCATATAGTTTAGGAGGAGATACAAAAATAATATATTACAAAATGAAACTATTACAGAGGCATTAATAAATAACTTATAATAGATACCACAAACTGAACGTAGGATTTTTAAAACTTGCTGCGTTTAACGTAATAATAAGATAAAATAGTTGGGGGCGCCACTTTCGCTGGTGTATGGGCCTTAAATGAATCAGAATCATGTAGTATGTTTACATGTTTTACATTGTGTTTGTGATATTCGTATAATAAATATGAAGCGTCCCGTCCCGTCCCCGTCCTCTATGCTTGCAGCCTAAGTGAAAGATGAGCTTTTCTTTCACTTTTCATATTATGTTGATAAATAGCTCGTCTTATTGCATAGTGTCTTGGGCTATAATAGCAGAAATGGGCGTAGCGCATGTGACAGGCGCACCGGCTATTTTTAACCATGAATGGCCGGCCAGTAATTACATCATTCATACTCACGCCGCGCCTCTTGTATAATTGCATTAGTCTAATTTCGGAAAATGCGAGTCTCAAACCGACCAGCTACTTCCTCTAATTACCTTATTATCTAAAGTTAAACTAATCTGTGGGTTTTACGCAAGCATTAGATTAATTAATTTGATTGAATTGATTTTTATCAGTAAAACAAAAACTTGACCGTACCCAACTAATCCATCATGTTTACCGTATAAACAATAACGAATGACGTAGTAAGACGAGATTGGTAAGTGTTACTTCGCCATTTGTATTTCAATCGCGATAGAGGTGTTTGGGTATCTTATCTACGTCACGCAAGAACATGAACCTTAGAAATGGTGACACAAGTTCGGAATCGCAACGCGCGTAAACAGGGTTGAATGTTTCCGAAACAATGCGCATCGATGTAATATGCAGGGAATGTGGAGTGCGTCCAACAACGTGCTTCATCATTATTTGCTCCAAATACACAACGACATGGTCCTAGTGGAATCTGTGACACATCGCTGAAACGCGGCTTACTCATTGGCATTTTATTAAATTTAAAATGTTTTCGTAGATGTAATTTTTATGAATGTTTCGGTGATGACATTATTACCATCAAAAGTGCTAACTTATGTTATGATGTTATGAATCACACATTCTCTTTCCATTTCCCGAGCTTATAAATAAGCTACAAAATACATCTGAATAGTAAAATATAAATCGTGGCACGAACTTTTTAGTTATATTTTACCGTGGGGTGCCGCAGGGTAATAATTAGATTGTACAAAAGCCTTCGACACAATCAACATTAGATCTTGCGAGCACATATACATCCCTGATGTAGCCGCTTCACTTGCAGCTGTGGGAGCAGCAGAAGGCGATGGAGGAGGCGGCGCAGCGCGAGGCGCGGGAAGCGCGCGAGGCGAGGGAGGCGCGCGAGAGGGACCGCGTGGAGCTGCTCAGGAAGAAGGACAAGCACGAACACAGCGCGAATGCCTCCACACAAGTCAAACAGAAATTGCAGGTGTGGCTCTTTACTCCGGCCAATTCTATGCGGCCTTATGTTTTATCACTTTATTACTAGAAAATTTGCTGTCGTTTTGTAGATTAAAAGCTCTTAAGAACAGAACGGATACCTTAGCCCCCATACAAACGTACTTCCCGCTTCATTTGGAAACTACGTTTCCGATCGTATTGAAATTTTGCATACATAATCGGATGACAAATAGCTATGTTTGTAGTGTTTTCGTTTTTTAAAAAACATTGTGATATTTGAATGAGAGTGAAACTAATTTGCCATATTTTGACCACCAAATCGAGTCATTTTCAAGCTATTTTTTATGCATGTTAGACACCTTTATTCGAAAATCTGTCACACTGCAAACATCCTAAATATATTCACCATTAGAAATAAACAAAAATATTTCTGAAACCAGTCGATTATTCAAAATGAATCGCAAAGTACGAAAAAATATAAAAAATTGAGAAATTCCTTCAAATTTCTCCAACCGCTCGCTCAAACGCGGGGGGCAATGCGACACAGGGAGCACAATTCCAAAATAAGGCGAATGCCGCGGAATGGCCAACACGATGCGATTCTACGTGAAACAACAACAAATTCACTCGGGCCGGCCGCTGAGATTTGGGAGGGGTTCGTAGCCTTCTTAAGAAAATATATCAGTCCAACAGTATTTTACAAGATCTTGGCATTTTGACAATTATCGGGAAACTTAGCTTACAGATGATTTCATATTTTCAGGAGTTCCTAAAGAAGAAACAAGCAAATGCAAACGGAACGATAACTAGTACTTCGTTCTCAGTTAGAAATTGGTATGTATTTTAATCTTTTACTGCTTCTCCTTCTATTTGTATGTCTTTATTAATATTATAGAATAGGTCCTGAGTTATGTGTTTACCTTCCAGGGGTATCGTAAAGTCATCGTCAGGCGAGTCGATAACGTCCACGGGCACGGCTAGCTCGCACCCCTACCGGCTGCCGGCGCCGCCGCCGGTCGCCGGGCTGCCGCAGTCCTCGCCAGCGGACTATCCGCTCAGGAAGACAGGTCTGTTGATCATTGTTTGGATGATGCTTGCTTTATTTGGTCACTTTCTCGAACTGGGTTTTGATTCTGATCGACCCATTTCTATGTTTTCTAAACTATGCAACTAGCTAATATGTTTGCATATTTTGGAATATATCGGAATCGGTTGTCTAGACTCAGTATTTGATTACAATTAATACCTGAATACATTATTGCAGTACATTTGAATACATTTTCAATTGTAACGCACGAAACATTAACAGATGTTGTGGATTTTTTGTGTTTTGTTGTGAGTGTGGCGTAGAAAAGAAAGTATTTTATGTTTTTTAATCCGAAATTTGTGAAGTTTTTGAACCAAAAAGCCTTCCCACGCTAAAACGTAATTTCTCTGAAAGTTCCAAAGAGACCTTAAATTTTGCTGGCGTCGATTGATCCCCATTTTTGGTGAAAAGCTAAACCCCTCGGCCGAGTAACAGTACCGTAGCTACTAACAGTTGTAATAACCGGCATGACGCGTGTTGTTTGCACTAACAGCGTCGGAGCCCAACATGCTGAAGGTGCGGCTGAAGGCGCGCGTAATCGAGCGCCGCGCCTCGCCGCTCGCGCGCCCCGTCAAGAGAGTCAAGCACAGAAGTGAGTCTACTCTACTTCATCACCATTTGGCAGCTGGATTATACCCACAGTATATTACGAGATGCCTGCTGAAAAAGGGAGGCTAAAGGGAGTTTCAAGATAAGCGACGCTGATTCCTTAACTGATAAACAATAATGTCGGGTACGCTTCCGACTGGTACTGATCAGTTGAGCTACCCGTCGATTGTTTGCCTGTTGCAAGCAGTTGGCTGAATTATTTCTGTGTAAATACTAGTTCTTATTTTATTCTATTATTTGATTGCAATTTTCTTTTTCAATCAAGACTACCATAATGTTGGTAGATAGAAGTATTTCTTACTTCGCCATAGGCTCGTATCTTTTCACTGCTGGATTTATATCGGACACAGACTGATCGTATCAAGATTTTGTTGGAAATTCTTGCATCGACCCATTGAGCAGCAGTTCTCATCTAAATAATGTTGTTGTGTGTACAGATTGCGAGGGGAGCTCGGAGCGCGGCTCGCCCCCGGGGGGCGGCGCGTCGGCCCCCATTCGTGAGGAGGAGGAGGCGGAGCGCGCCCCCGAGCTGCTGTTCTCCTCGCCCTCCATGCCCAACATCTCTCTCGGCCGCGTGCACCCGCCGCCTCAGCCTCCCCGCACGCCGGTGCCGGTCTCCCTGCCCCCGGTGTCCGAGGCGGAGGCGTACAGCGGCTCCGCGGCGGACGGCTGCGGGCGCGGCGCCAAGCGGCCGCTGGGCCGGACGCACTCGGCGCCGCTGCCGCTGGGCGACCCCGCGCTGCAGCCGCACCACTACCTCAGGGACCAGATACGGAAGACTGTGAGTTGTACTGTACCCCCCTCCCCTCATCGCCACACATTCTCAACACTACTACTCGACATGCCTTACAAACAAGGGGCATTTGCGATAATCATCACTTTATTTCCTTGTCAGTGTTTAATTTTATTAATAGGGTATATGCATGTGATTTCAAAATGGCTAAAAAAATATATACGTATTCTCTATTGATATAGAAACATATCTACATATATATTTTTGCATTTTGAGATGTTTTTATTGTAGAATTTAACCATTGAAAAATTGATATTTTAAATCTCAATCGCAATAATTCAAAACGCTACGCCATTGACTAGAGCGGACGTGACATCACTGTGCACATTTTTTCTTTTTTTATTCTGCTTGCTGCACCATGATTTGACACTATTCTGCCCACTTGACATTTCGTATTGTCGATTATTTTCAGTTTTTTCGGAAAACCTCTTTCCTGAGATGATCACTACCGAGGTCGTCACCAAAGGTTTTAATCAAGTGTGTACGTCGACGTCACATTAACATGGCGCCAATATGGCAGCGTTTTTATTACCCCAAAATGATTGTAGTTTTGATTTGTTTTTTTTACCTTGTTAATGCGAAATTCAGTGAGCGTCTTCCTCGGTTAAATAATGACCTAAAGAATCGATTAAAACAATAAAAAAAATCGATGCATATACCCTATTGACCTTTTCTAAAAATACATTTATTGTTTTTATGCAAATAAAGAATTGATCTATTGTTTATTTTTATCTATTTGTTCAGTTTTTATGTTACCTAAAAAAGAATTAATTTTCGACTTATAAACTCCTACAATAAATAGGTTTAGATTTAAACTTGGCATGTTATATTAGGTGGTAATCCGAATTAAATAAATAAATGTGTTATGCAGGTTACCTATTACTGCCACTCTGTGTGTACATACGAGTAGGTGCATTTTGTTTGTATCTGCCGTACAGATCGTGGTTCCATCCCCTGATGTGTGTTGTGTTCTCAGGTACTGACTCGCGCGCACGACGCGGCGGCGGCGGCGCTGCGCGAGGAGGAAGGGGAGGTAATCGACCTGACGGCGCGGCGCCACCCCCCCACGCTGCCCCCGCAGCCCCCCACCGAGCCCGCGCCCCTGGCGCGCGCGCTCTCCTCCCCCCTCGTGGGCGCACGCTTGCCCCCCACCGGCCTCGCCTACGACGCGCTCATGTTGAAGCACGGGTTAGTACCTACCACGAGTTTAAAACTAATATAAATCGCCCACCATTTTTATAATAATAATAATAGACCTGCTAAAGACTCCGGAGAGTAGGGTAGGATTTCTCTACAAATAACAACGTAAGGCTTAGCATTGTCAGCAAGATTGTGCAACTCTAGACGGTTCTAAATTTCTGCCAAATTAAGGTACCAAGATTTCAGCACCAGGTTCCATTTCAAGCCATTTTTGCCAGCATATATTCTCAAACCCCAGATATTTCTTCGATATTTTTCGGATCCCTTTACCCCTTTACCCTTTTTCCAACCCTCGACTCTAACATCCCATTCCCATCATGTTCAGGGCATATACACGGACGGCAAGTTGCGGACTGCAAGGCAAATGCCGACGACTACAGGCGACTGTCCGTGTGTTTGAGACGTGCAGTGGGTGTATCGCGTGCGCTAACAGTTATCATAATACCCAGATGCGGTTGCGGTGCGCACGCGCCGACGCACCCCGAGCACGGCGGGCGGCTGCAGTCGGTGTGGGCGCGCCTGTGCGAGACGGGGCTGGCGGCGCGCACGGAGCGCACTCGCCCGCGCAAGGCCACCTTCGAGGAGCTGCAGGCCGTGCACTCCGAGGCACATGTCATGCTGTACGGGGGGCGTGCGCGGGAGGGGGGAGGCGCGGGGGGCGTGCGCCAGCTGGTGCGGCTCGCCTGCGGGGGGCTGGGCGTGGACTCGGACACCGCCTGGTCGGACGCGCACACCGCACCCGCGGCTAGGATGGCGGCTGGAGCGGTCTTGGATCTCGCGTTTCGGGTCGCTAGGAATGAACTGAGAAATGGGTGAGTGAGATATGTTTTTTCATCCTCTCTATTCGAAAAGAGGCAAAGGGGTACCTCGATAAGTAGCCCGCCCGCGGTGGATATCCCTTAGTCGCCTCTTACGACACCCGCGGGAAAAGTTGAAGTGACCTGGCAAATACTAAGGCAGCACCACACTCACACGCCACGACTTACTTTAAGACTATATAATACCGTGTAAAATATGCAGCATTATGAATAGTATGTTATCTCGTCAGGTTCGCCGTGGTGCGGCCGCCGGGGCACCACGCGGAGCCCAACCAGGCCATGGGCTTCTGCTTCTTCAACAACGTGGCCGTGGCCGCGCGCAACCTGCACCAGAAGCTGCACTTGCAGCGGATACTCATCGTGGACTGGGTTAGCGACCACTCTTATCTATAGACTGGTTGGGGCTGCGCCGAGAATAGAACTAACTGTTATGGTAGCAGATGCTGGATGCGTGAAGCTGAAGACAGGGCGCTATGGCGCTCATTAGCGGAGACCTATGTCCAGCTGGGGACTAATATAGGTTGATGATGATGATGTTATAATGTTACCATGGTCGTTCAATAATGTAGTCTTGCATTTTATAATGTTAATACAATCATACCTGAGAGAGGTATAATTTTCTTTGTTTGTCCAAACACTTTCGGTGATGAAAGTTTCTTTAAACACAGACTTTTTCACAATACAAAGTTTATCTCAATTAATATTATTTTAACCGTCTCTAAGTCTTCATACTCCTAACTCCTAAGTCTTTCATCTCTTCAAGAATGGTATGGCTCTCGTTTCTCCTAAAGAAAGATTGAACTTTTCCATGTACTAAACCGTCAAGTTTGTCTTGGATACAAGAATACATAGGTCCTTCCACAATACCACGCACGTACGGAGACGTAAGCAATATGTGTGTTCTGTGGCAGGACGTGCACCACGGCAACGGCACGCAGCAGATGTTCTACAGCGACCCGCACGTGATGTACATGTCGCTGCACCGGCACGACGACGGGAACTTCTTCCCGGGCACGGGCTCCGTGTCCGAGTGCGGCGCGGCGGCCGGCACCGGGTTCAACGTGAACGTGGCCTGGGGCGGCGGCGCCGAGCCCCCGCTCGCCGACGCAGAGTACCTGGCCGCCTTCAGGACGCTCATCATGCCTATAGCCAAGGTACTTACGTGCTCTCACTGACCGAGGTTACCCACTGCTGAATATGTCATCTTAGGTTTTTGCTATTATAGTGCGCCGTAGTAAGCCTTCACACGGCGCTAACGCCACTACAGTCTGTAGAAAGTATTTTTTAAGTATTTTCGACTTCTACGTCACTTGATTTCTTGGTGTAGTTTCCGCTAGTACATTCTACTATACGGAAATGTACTAGCGGGATCAAATCCCCTTGAAATATTTTTTTTGGTATACTAATATCATCTTGTTCATGTAAATAAGTCGGTCTCACCACCTTTCTGTAAATTGTTTTGTAACGTTGTCTGGTTGTTTCCAGGAGTACAACCCTGAGCTAGTCCTGGTGTCGTGCGGGTTCGACGCCGCGAGCGGGCACCCCGCGCCGCTCGGCGGGTACAACGTGTCCGCGGCCTGCTTCGCCGCCATGACCCGCGACCTCATGCAACTCGCCAACGGAAAGGTATGCCATCATCAGCTCATACCCTCTGCTACTGGACTTGACTGTCTCTCAGAGTGCGTTGAAGCGCTCTATCTTCACCGATACATCGGCGCACAAAAGTACGCATGCATTGGTTGGCTTGGACCTTGCTAAAGCATTTGAAATGGTCTCTTTTCTAGTAAACTAGCTTGAAGTAGTCGGTATACGAGATATACTCGTAACACAATAATTTGGCTCCGTTTTCCTAACCGAGAAAGCAGGGTGAAGAGAAGATACTGTTTTTCTATATTTTTTATAATTTTATTAGTTAGAAACTGTTCAAAAAGAGAAGAGTCGTGGGAATTTAGGGCGCTCGTGTGCCAATTGACAACTTTGATGCGTTGACAACACTGCTCTGTCATTGCAGACGTTGTCAACAAACTGTGCAATTCTTCAGAGCCAGTCGCCAAATATCAACAATTTTGTAGCACCATAAATAAAACGGCCTATTTGTTGTTCCAGGTGGTGCTATCCCTCGAAGGTGGATACGACCTGGCGGCCATGTGCGACTGCGCGGCGGAGTGCGTGCGCGCGCTGCTGGGCGCGCCCCTCCCCGCGCCCCCCTACGCCGAGCTGGCGCGCCGCCCCGCGCCGCGCGCGCAGCGAGCGCTGCACCAGGCGCTGCAGGTGCAGGCCGCGCACTGGCCGGAGGTACGTGCTTCTAGCGTGACGTCACAACATCATTGCTTATGGTCTCTCTGCGGGCTCACCTGTCACACAGTCCAATCAATTCAGTTCAGCAGCATTGTAGGCAAAAAAAAATAATCTTTCAAAATTGGCTAGTTCTAGACTCTAGTATATTTCAACTATGTACTTCCATAGTATTATGCTTTATGGAGTACTGTTGTGGGGAAATCTTGAAAGGGGGCTTTTCGATGAGACGGAACGCAGTCCTCAAATACCTGTTTAACCAGCTAACGTTGATGTTGTTCTCCGCAGGTGAAGCGATACGCGGCGCTGATCAACATGTCGGCGCTGGAGGCGGAGCCGGCGCTGGCGGCGGCGCGGCTGGGCCGGCTGCAGACGGAGCGCGACGCCGCCGCCACCGCGCTGGCCATGGCCTCGCTCTCCGTGCACCACGCGGATATGATGAAGTAAGTAGCAGGAGACATCAAACCACCAACCACACACCTTCATCGGTAACAACATAATCGAGGAGGCTGTATCGTGAGCTCTGTCGAATACGAAGAACGTATCATACTTGTCTCGGGACACCTCTTGATTCCAAGAACGAGCAATTTTAATATCGTACTAGCCAAAACGTCAAACAGGTGGGATGACGAAGCTGCATGCGTTAAACTGGAGACAGGGCGCTGTGGCGCTCATCAGGGGAGGCCTGTGTCCAGCAGTGGACTGGCCAAGGCTGCCGGTACTGCCTCTCGCCTGACAGTGTAACAGTCACGTGCACCGGAAGCGCGTCCTGAAGTGGTCGTGTTGTTGCAGGTCGCCGGACAGCGGGTGCGCCGCGGCCGAGGAGCCCATGGAGCAGGACGAAGGCAAGTGAGCCACTCCAGTATGGCGTCTCGCGCGACGCAGCAGAGTCGACATTCCCCCGCCGCGGCGGGCCGTAGTCTAGGACCCTCGAATCCCCGCCTGAACAAAGCACGTACGCTATTTATTCGCGGCCGGGTGATACGAACGGACGAGTTTAAAGATTTAATGTATATTTATGGATCTATGTACGTGTCGAGGTCAACTCGAATCTTGTAAATAACTTTTGTAATGTGTAGTTAACGTTGTAAACGAAACGTGTCCTGCCAAATACTTATTTTCTCAGTAAATGCGATGTTATATGTATATTACATAAAAAAATGTTTATTTGATGAGGTAATTCATAATGAATTAGTGAAGGTTTAGCGAATTTTATGTGTAGACGGTATGAATTAAGACAAATCTTAATTTGAAAGCTTTAAAAAGTAGAAAAATAATGTGTACAAATGTGGTTAAATGTTATTATAATGTGTACAAATACGGTCAATGTTATATATTTGGATGAGAAGCTTAATGTGTAAGTACGAATTATGTTAGGATCGTTGTTAGAGAAGACGCGGCGGCGGCGGCGGCGGCGGCGGCGGCGGCGGCGGTACACCCGAGTACACGACTGCTGGTGCATTCGCCTCCTCTGGTCTGCGAGTTGAAACTCATACATTCGAATATTTTGATATAAATCTAACGTTATATTTTGTACTATACCAAAGATTTAATCAAATTCAGAATTTGCGTACACTTTAATGTATTAGAGAGGTGTTGTCATAGGTTTATGGGAATCTAATCCTTTTTAATATTTGTAAGGACGGCGCGGGTCGTCCTTTTCACTTTTAGTAAATGACGAGATGATATATGCCTTCCTTTGTATGGCGCGAGCCGTTGTCGCGCGACACGCAGCCTGCCGTGTGGTGCCGCACGCCAGTGCTGTATCATACATGTTGTATTTTTATAAACATTCATGTAAAACTTAACGAATTAGATATTTGGAAATGACTTTAGCATTTCCCGGCTGTTCTTATACATTATTCGTAACGCCACATCGCTGTTGACTAGAAATACTTGTAGTGAATGTATTGATGTGTAAAATCAAATGTGTACAAACACATGAATGTCTAGTGATGGATGCTGTGCTGTGCTGTGCTGCGCGGTGGACGCCGCCAGCAGTGGGAGTTAGAAACATCCGCATTTATAAAGGAATATACGAAATATAAATGTGCAAAGCACGCGAGGGCTGAACTCTACAAATTCAAATATGTTTTATTTCCATAAATACAATAAATGTACACTTGGAAATGGTCAAATCATATTGAACAAAACACTGACCCAGATACTATTTGTATTTATTTACAGCAAATACTGACGCTTTTTGAAAACTTTATTTTGAAATTTCTGAAGATTTCAGCCGATGTTCGGGAGGCATGTGAGATGTCACTTATTAAGTTATTAAACATAGGTAGTTTACTTTTAGTGCAATATGTTATAGTCATTTGTAAATGCGGCTGAGGGCAATGTGCAGGGGCCTCGAGAGTGTGCAGGACTGTCTCCCTGCCGCCGGGGCCCCGGGCCTCCGGGCGCCGGGCCTCCGGGCCGCCTGCACGCAAGTATACGTACCTTCGGATGCGATCCTTGTACGATAAACAGATTTAAACTATGTTGTGTATTTGAAAAGTTTATTGTTGAATTGGAATAAGTACAGATGAAATAATTATTTAATAAATGTATATATATATATTTGGAAATTTACATGTATTTTTATTTCCCTCCCAAACTTTGCAAACCGATATAAAAATATAAACATTCTTACAACTAGTTTAGAAAAATATAACTGTGTTTTACTGAACACAATCATTGGCTGAAGTTTAAAATGAGGTTGTTGACTAGATACTTTGGAACTGTCAACAAAAACATAGCAGTCAGGGGCTGCGGTCCGTTTATAGTTCACACGCTAAAAGCTAAATATATTAATAAGCTATGGTTCAAAGCGACCATGCTCGGTGCTGGCATGATGGTTAGCCGGATATGACGTCATCTATGACATTTCGGTATCAACTGGAGAGCTCAAATTGATTTGGTTTATAAACGGACCGCAGCAAATTTCAGTAAGAAAGCTTTCATTTCATAAGCTTTTATATAAAATAGTGATATCTATTTACCTATAACTCGATCAATATATCTACATAGAGCAACAATAAACATAACAATTCTTATACTAATATTTACATATTTAAGGAATAATAAGTCATTTACAATGCACAGAATAGATCAATAATCTTACGTTATCTAGTTTGTGCAAAGAGGAACGATAACTCACTCACACTCTCTCACACTCTCTCACACTCACGCCGCTCCAGTCTTACCAACTTCTCTGTTTATGTCCTCGGTTATGTGCTACATGAGACTAGCTAACTTAAGTTGAATTGTAATAAATATTGTCGATCCCGTCGGCGCGTCGGCGCGGCGACGCGGCGGCGCGGCGTGGGCTGACACGTACAGAGGGGGGCCAGAAGAGCCCAGCAGTAGGTCAACGTGATGTGTACGTAGAAATAATTGTTCCTGTCTTTTTTATTTCGAAAGTAAGAGAGCGACAGTTAGTGCTACAAAATTAGCAGTTAGTTTAGTTTATACAAAAAAAATACAACTAAGCGCCGCATTTAGAGACGTTAATGCTTACTTAAAGTGTCACTAAGTAAAGGTTTTGTTCTGAAATCTTTACTAAGTGACAGTTTTAAGTACATAATCAATGATTAGGTACTTAAAACTGTACTTTCTCCTATCTAGTAATCATTGACGTCTCTAAGTGCGTTTGTAAGTGTTCTTAAACTCGTCTTAGACAGGTTTTTTTTGTGAATTTTCGCCTGGGAGTTGGCGGATAACGTGTAAGAGTTGAGTTGTTGTATCAGAGTGCAGAGTGCAGAGTGCAGAGTGCCGTCACTGCCGGCGGTCGGGCGGGTCCAGCGTGCTGCAGTGGCAGTTGCACGAGCTCACCGGGCACTCCGTGTGCTCGCTGCAAACAAACAATAACACCTTTATACAGGGTGGGGCATATTTGACCCCTTGAGGTAGTTGGGTAGCTACCGTTTCTTTTGTAGTTAGAAGGTTTTGTTCTATTTTATTTTGTGGAAAAAAATAGCTATTTTTAGATTTTTAAAGAAAAACAAGTACGGTTCGGTCAAAAAATGATATTTTTCAAAACAAACAAGTTGGTCTTAATCGACTATTTCCAACCAGGAACACTTTTCCCAAAGTAACATCCCAAATCAAATCGTAAGTTTTGGCAAAATTTGCCCCATGCACCACCTTGTTTAGGAATAGTGTATACGCATGGATTTTTTAACTTTTTTAAATCGATTATGTAGGTTAATACATAAAAGAAAAAGAATATGGTATCTACAGCACAAGTCTCTGACTGTAGGTACCACAGAACAAAACTTTAATATACCAAGCTAGTCCGTATGTAATTGTAATTTTATTGTATCTCACTGTGAATTGATTATGCTTATTTTTTGGCTACTAAAAATTATTATTATTATTATTAATAAAGCAGCCCATACAAAAATGTTCAAGTATGACGAAATATACAGATATACTTCTATTTCAATAGAGAATACACCTGGCAGCGCCCCCTGCAGAACAATTCTACCACCGAACTGCGATCCCCAACCCGCATTCCCAGCGTGGGGATTATACGCAATACCCCTCATTGTATAAACGCCTACAGGGTGCTTATGGGGAGGCCTGCGTCCAGCAGTGAACCAATACAGGCTGTTGAGATAGAGGTTGAGGAGGTCACCTGAACCATTGCAAGAGATGCGCGGCGTGCCCGCCGTGCCGGCAGCCGACGCACCAGCCGAACCAGCCGCCGAAGGCCGCCCCCGCCGCCCCGCCGCCCGCCCCCGCGCCGCCCGTCCCCAGGTGCAGTGCGCACACGCTGCACCGCGGCAGGGGTTTGCGGCAGTTCGGACACGACGATATTTGCTGAAATACAAGACAACTCTCTGTATACATATTACACTAGCTGCGCCCCGCGGCTTTGAGCGACTTGTTCCTATGGAAACGTTTAAAGGTGATTTCTATCCCACGGAATCTAATTTATGAGATAAAGTAGCTTATGTTTGATTCCAGGATTAGAATAACCTGTATGCAAAATTTCAGCCCGATCCGTTCAGTAGTTTTGGCATGAAGAAGTAACAAACATCCATCCATCCATACAAACTTTCGCATTTATAATATTAGTGTCATAGTGTGATATTATGTTGATTATATTATAACGATTCTAGATGATATTTGCTGGAATACAAGATTATTCCGGCTGCAGATTACATGTAGATATTATCATTGTACAATTTGTACAAATTTGCCTCCCACTCAAAAGCGCAGCCTCAGCGTTCTCTTACTAACGCGGAGCGGAATTGATTTATCATTTAACCCTTGAGGATTATTCACATAACAAAGTGTATGATTTCTAAGTATGGGAGGAGATGCTGGATGTGCTTTAACATTTTGATCCTCATTGGGATGAAATTAAGTATACACGCTCCTTTTCGATTGACGATTCCACTCCACGTCAAACCATCATCCTAAGATTTTTCTAACAGAAATATCGCTGAGGCACAAGAAATTAATAGAGCGGAACTTTTTAATATCAGCGAAAGAATGTTCGAGAAGATAACTTGAGTTATTAGATACGGGTTGTACCTTCATCTTGGCGGCAGGAGGCGGCACGCGCGCGAGCGGCGGGCGCGGGCCGGGGCGCGGCGGCGGCGCGGCCACGGACTTGCCGCAGTACGTGCAGGCCACGGCCACGTGCCGCGCCGCCGCGCCCTCGCCCCCGCAGCCCCCGCCGCCCCCACCTGCGCCCCCGCCGCCTCCACCCGCCGCCCCCGGCGCCGCAGACACCCACGTGTCCAGCGAGCACCGCGCCCACCACAGCTGCCAGCTGTCCAGCACCATGCGGTAACTGCAATGGAACGTACGAGGCGTTAACATTCTGGCTGGATGATGTGATGCCGGCGTGCTCGTAAGAAAAGACCTCTCCAACTCAGGATGTCTCAACAGCCGTCGATGTGAAGGCGGAGGTTCCTGTGTTTTCTGTGTACTTATGACGAGGTTCGTATAGCCGTTTAGCGTGAAAAGGTATTAGACAGACGTTTTGGCATCGAATTTATAATATAAGTATAGTATGGATGGTTTATAAACGTGTTCAGCGGCGGTAGGTAGCGAGACTATCACCGCATTCAATTTATTAAAATTGAGAATTCTTAACAGCAAAATTCACAAGTATTACAGAATTTCATGACGATGGTCATGCTGATCAAGAATTTAATTCAATTTCATGGTGAAAAATCAAGGATTAGCTCTATCGTCATCATCATCAACCTATGTTAATCCACTGCTGGACATAGGCCTCCCCTAATGAGCGTTATAGTGCTCTGACTTCAACTTGCCGCATAGGGTCAGCTCAGCTCTACTTCCCAATCCCAACCAAACCAATCCTCCTCATCTATGACCACAGCTCGCGCTACATAGCGCACGTGAAGTAGCGCTCCCGAAATACCCCAGTTATATCGATCGCATAACGTTTCTGTTCGGAACTCGTAAAAACCATCAACAACACGCGTTGAGCCGCTGCCAGCGCGCCGCCGAACGAACTTATCAACGAACTGTCAATAAAAGCCGGTATTTATAAACCAACTGCTATTTTAAAGCTATGCTACATTAACGTTACGTAGCAAGCATGTTAATTTTAGCGTGTGACATTGTTCCCTGCGTTGTGATATTTCGGGAGATAGTGCAAGGGTAGCGTGGCCGAGCGGTCTAAGGCGCTGGTTTAAGGCACCAGTCTCTTCGGAGGCGTGGGTTCGAATCCCACCGCTGCCAGGTTAGTTTTGGTGACTGAGCGCATTTGTTTGGTAAACATGAGTAGTGTGCGTTTTGTGCTAATAAAATGCAGTTATTGTTATTTAGCTGACCACGCGTTGCTTTAGTTTAAAGTATTTTAAAGCATATTTCATTAGAAGGCGATGTTTATAACCGACTTCGAAAAAAGAAGATGTTCTATGTTTGGCTGTATGTATGGTTTTTTCGGTTCGTCGATTTTTCCGTCATTTATTATATAAAAAATAGTCTTATTGCCGAGAGATTATCATTTGTCCAAAAACCTAAACACGCACTGTGTTGAGGTTTTTGGACAAATGATAATCTCATGCAAGTAAAATAAATAGTACCTAGTCAGTTTTTTAAAATGTCAAATTAATTATAAAATTCGAAGATAACTCCGTTAGAGTAACATACGAGTTAAAGGCAGAGAGCTTCTTCTGCTAGTGGACAAAAAGTTTAAGTGAATTAGAGTCAATTGCACCTTATTTCTTATTTGATAGTAATAACTATTTATCAAGCTGTTTACATAGTAAAAATTTGACTTGTCCAAGTGTTTATTTTGTAAGTCTAAAGAAATAAACGATTTCACTCTGACTCTGACTCAGAGGTAGATGGTAACTCGCGGACGGGGATAGGCTACTTAAAAGCGCGTGAGAAGGCGCAGGCAGCAGCTAGTAAAACTTATAATTTAGGATATCAGGAGAGTGCGTTGCGTTGCGTGCTTTAGGAACGTTCGTTAAAAAAACAAATCTGGCAGCGGTGGGATTCGAACCCACGCCTCCGAAGAGACTGGTGCCTTAAACCAGCGCCTTAGACCGCTCGGCCACGCTACCGTGTGTCAATCGCTCAAAACGACAGATCACCAACTTGTATGCATTTATTAATTGTAGGGCAATGATAATGCATGTTTGTACAACATCATATTACGTAAACAAACAGATTGCTGATTGACCTGCTTATAGGTCGTAGCTCATGTCAGTTAATGATCTCTACTTAATATTATAGAGAGGAAACATTTAATTGCTTGTTTGTTTGTATTAAATAGGCTCCGAAACTACTGGACCGATTTAAAAAAATCTTCCATCATTAAAAGGGTTACTTTTCAGGGAGTGACATAGGCTGTGACTGTTCTAGTTTTTGATCTAGACAGAATAACAGCGCCTTCTGTACACAACAGTTGGCATTATGCTGAGTCTAGGCCATTTTGCTACTGCAGCACACATTGGTCAACTATTTATTTTGTTAATTCCTTTTTGTATATTGTTCCTGTATTCTAATTTGGTAACTATGTATTTAATGTTCATTTATATTGTGTGTATTGTGGTGGCAAATAAATGATATGTCTATGTCTATGTCTATGTCTATATTCCGGAATTCACATATGAACGGAAACTACGCGGGTGAAACCGCGAGGCACTGCTAGTACGAAATAAATGGCTGCAATCACAATAAAATAATGTACGCAGTAAATCTGTTACAGTTATGTTCAGTGGAACGAATTTAGTTCATTTTCGTTGCATCCTCACACATGGACATGACGATGATGTGGCAGGCCTAGAATAATTATCTGCGTTCTATGAGGAATATGGATGTTGAGTGGTATAAGGGTGTCATAAGTGGAAAGTAGGGAATATCTGCTGGAAGCCGGGGAGAACAATTATACCACCGAACTAAGACTTCCACCCCGTATGCCCAGCGTGGGGATTATGCCCGACTGTAACGAGGGTATCATCTGAGGGAGTATGTATGCAAGGTACCTGTCGAGCCAGTGCCTGGCGCGCGGCTCGTGCAGCAGGTCAGCGTGCGCGCAGCGCGCCGCCAGCAGCGCCGCCGTCTGCACGTCGCCCGTGCGCTCCACCCAGCGCTCCACTAGCGTGAGGCCTTCCGGGGTCACTCCTGCACAACAATGCACACATCACAGTATACCCTTCCTTGTACACAAAACACTACTCTGGCTATTTTGTTATATCATACACATATATTTAAAAGAATTAACTGCGTTAGCAACTGAATATAAATGATTTTGTTTTAAAAGACTATAAACCTACTTCAATACGCAGGAGGTTGCGGGTTCGTTTCCCGCCTCGGGACAAATGTGTGTACGATCTGCAGATATTTCTTCAGGGCGTTCTGGATGTTTTCTATGTATAATAAAAAATATCTATCTATGTAGTGTATTGTATTATGTATATCAGTTATCTAGTACCCATAACACAAGCTCTGCTTAGCTTGGGGCTAGATAATGATGTGTGAATTGTCCAGCATTATTTATTATTATTATTATTTATTAATTATATAGTTTTTTTAAGAACTGGACCAAATTTAAATGAAACCGCACGGGAAGCACCAGCTTTCAACTAAAAAATGAATCATGATAATCGGACCACCCTGTCATAAGTTCTGAGGTAACATGCCATGTCTTGATTGTTTTGTTTTGTGTGCCAATAAAGAAAATTAAAATTAACAAACAAAAAAAAATACAGTGAAATTGAGAACCTCTTCCTTTTTGAAGTGGGTTAAAAATAGCCCCAGTATTCTGGTTAATGTCTCCAAAATATGACGTTCTAAGTAATATTGATACTGCATCAAATATTAATTAACATCAAGCTGAAAAGTTTAGCTTACTTATCCTAACTGTAGTTCACTGTGTAGAGTATATTAAATGCATAAGAGCCGTCAGTGTTACCATATGGAATGATCTTGTGGGGTAGTTTATTTTATTTTAATAAATTTGTACCTGTGAGCAGTATCCCCTGCAGGTTCCCCTGCTGCGTGAGCTCTGCGCTGCTGCGCTGGATGTACTCGTGCAGCTTGCTGTCCGGCAGGAACATGCAGGCGAACGCCACGCGGTCCTCCAGGCGCATGCCCGTCTCGTTCTGGGACACACGCACACGTTCTAACATTAGGCAAAGGTATGCGAGCAGCGAGAGGGGGCAGGAAGTGAGAAAATATTCGCATCTTAAAGTGCGTTTTGAAATTCTTTAGCTAGCAGCCGTTTTATCGTCACAGTATTTATATCGCGGCTCGAGTGAAGACTTGTTATTGCACCGCAGGAGGTGACTAGCTCTTGCGTCAAGACTATAGTTGATTTTAGTTTTGGTATTGCTTAGGGTTGAATAGTAAAGGAATCATTAAAATAGTTATATCTGTGTATGTATGGTACAGTACAGACCAGCACGGCGCTGTAGTCCTGCGCCTGCAGCGGCGCGGGCGGCGCGGCGGCGGGCGGGGACTGCGCGGGGTGCGCGGGGGCGGAGGCCGCCAGGAAGTGCATCAGCCCGCGCAGGTACGGGTCCGGCAGCGCCGGCGCGGCCGACACCAGGGCTTCGCGCCAGAGACGCTCCTGGGACATTATAACAAGCTAGCAAATCACGCAGGAATCAATATCAATGATTATTTATTTATTCATGTGGAAAAACGGATTTCACATTTATTTTTTGATGTTTGCTTAGTGTTGAGTAGATCAACTTGAGAGTAGCGTGTAGCGCGGGGCAGGCAGGAGTTCTTACGTACTTAGTGGAGCACAGAGGTAAGTACAACTTCAGGTTGGTTCTACGAGAGAAGCGACGAGAGAGAGCTCCTCTCACTTCTCATTCCGTTGATTCACGCTCTTTTTACGAGAGTCTGTAGGTTCGCTGGCTTCCCGATAGAGAATCATTCACGCCGCGCCCGGAGGCCGACGATTGAATGAGTGCGCGTCGCGAGCATCACCTCGGTCATTGTAGTGTACGGACGAAACATGGAGCGAGCTTGGCTTTCATCTTCTTGTTTTTTTTCTCCTGTATTGTATTATAACTGTTCAGGACTATTGTACCTCCCCGAGGCCGGCGAGCGCGAGCGCGGCGACGCGCAGCTGCGGCTCGTTGGCGCGCGCCAGCACGTCGATGGCGGCGCGCACGCGCAGGTGGAAGGCGGCCAGCGCGGCGGCGCGGCACGGCGTGCCCTCCGCCTCGGCGCGCTCCACGCCCGCACCCGCGTTCTCCCAGCCCCAACCCCACCCGCACAGCTGCAGGGCGCGCAACCGTTCTGCACTTCTGTAAATACACAAGGACAAATACTTTCAAACCACAGGTACTTAGATAACAAGAACCCAATGATACCAATGACTTAAAAAACAATATATAAAATATATAAACTAAAACCCGACTACGGCGCTCACCCATTGTCCTATTATTTTAACAATGAAATTTTCGACCCTCATTTAGACCCCAATATCATCAAACGTCATATACCATGTAACCACCGGGGTATTGAGAATCAATCGATACCTCATTTGTTGAAATCGAACGAGTAGTTAAACAAACATAGTGTTAGCGACGACTTTATGTGGATTAGATAGGCTTTAGAATATTTCATAAACTTATTGTTTTTATTTAAATAGAGTTAGGGGATAACTATAGCTTCCAGAAAAGTGTAGAATTTTCTAGTAAGGACCGACTTAGGTATAAAAGCTGGGCCTTTTGGCCATTTGATTATTCAGTTCTAAGCGATCGAAGAGTGAGCAAGTGTTATGGAAAATTATTGAAGTGAATTATAAAAGTGCAGTTGCAGTGACCTTGTGTATTAAGTACGTAGTTGAGTGTATATGGTTGAATAAACTAGTGTTTTGAAGTGTTTTTTCTTGGACATCATTCCCGACCAGCCCTAGTTGAAGTCTTACACCTTCGACTAGCCCCTACCCTACACATAGGTTGCCAACCTCATAACCCATTTCCGTTGGTAGTCCGGTAAAATCAAAGTAGACTGTTTCTTGCAGAACAGCAAAACAAACCCAAACAAACCCGATTAAATGCTGACATTAAAAAACCAAGTTTATGAATTTCATCAATATCCTCAACCTCAACCTCAACAGCCTGAATCGATCCACTGCTGGACTCCTTTTGATAAACGCCTTATTGGCGTTTAACTCATGGGGGTAATGCCCATGATCCTCACACAAGGCATGCGGGTTGGGGATCGCAGTTTGGTGGGAAATTTGTTCTGCAGGGGGCGTTGCCGCCCGCCACCACACATGGATATCCCTTAGTCGCCCCTTACGACACCCACGGGTAGAATAGGGGTGGCGGCTTCATCAATATCGCTGAAATAAACCAACTTCTAGTTTAGTCTAGAAGCATTGCACTAACTTGTAAATAGTGACCCTCCGACTCGGCAGGTCCGGTAAGAGAGACGGCACGATCTCCGAGCGATAGCCGCCTCCCTCTAGCACGGCGCGGACCCCGGGGTGCTTGCAGCCCACGCCGCGGATACACCCTGTACACATTCACACTTGTATCACAATCAAACAGTAAGTTTTCTTGAGCCGATTTACCCTAACTTGTTTTGAAAGTTTTCTTTGCTTTTATAAAAAACTCACCATCTTCTACAAGAGACTTGCTGAGCGCTAGGAAATGCCACAGATTGCTCAGCTCCTCGTCATCCGCCAAGTCCGCGTTCTGCCAAAGATCTGGCTGCAACAAACCACTTCATGAAGTCCCTGAGGTACTTCTTTGCACATGAACTGAGAGTCTGAGATACACTTTTACAGGTTTGATTTTGTAAAATGTTCTGTATATTAGCTAACCTTGAGTCCATAATCAGTCTGCGCTCTACGTTTCATAATATAAGAGATATCTTTGAGGTTGGTGTAGAAGTCGTCCGTCAGTATCTTGATGGTCCCCCCTCCCCCCGTCCAGAGCAGGTTCCCCCCGCCGCCGCCGCCCCCGCCCCACGCGACCGTGACGCGCTCGCACACCGTGTAGTCGAAAATACCACCTGTAAGTGAATATAAGGAATGAGCATGGTTCCAACATGTACCCTTGCAGTACTATATTAGATTTTATTTGAATAGTTTTTTTAAGTTTTAGGAGTGTTGCAATCTATAAGTTTGGATGCGTGTTATACTTATTACACGAAATATACAAACCACGAGTATAATTATAAATGAAAGTTCTGTTCCTTAATAAAAAATTACTGAATCGAAAGCATTTTTGAAAGCAAGTTTGATATAAAACAACATCTATATTGGATGATACCTGTATTGGTAGCGGCTAGCAGTCGCCTCGGATGCGTCGGATGGCAGCTGAAGGCGGCGAGCGCGGGCTGCGCGGCGCATGGCGTGACGTCACGCTGCAGGGCGCGCGCCCCGCCGGATGTGCCCCACTCAGTGGCGTCCGCTTCGATGGCAGACGTTGCCAACTGTTAAACAACACCAGTGAACATTCTGTGACTTGCACATATTGTTACTCATTTCAAACAAACTGTCTATCGTATACCAATGTGATGGAAAATCTTTTGTATGACTTACTTTGACTTTGAACTTGAACTTGATTTGAACTTACTGTGTCCATAGCGGCGCTGTTGTTTCTACTATCATTACTATTGGCTTGTTGTATGTCGTGGATGCGGATGCTGTTGGAGTCTCTCTGCAGGGTCAGCAGTAGGTTCCGTCTGGAACCAGTTATAGTACTTCAGAGCATCCAAATCGGAACTATTAGTAACGCATCAATTCTGTACAATCTACATTTACAAAGCCTCGCGCCACAGCCGGTACTGACAACAGATAATAAAAGTTATAAATTCTAAAGATTATAGTTTTACACTATGTGTGTAATTAATTTCTTAAGAAATCAAATAAAATCCCAAGCATTTTCGGCATCGAAGGGATTCGAACCCGCGTCCTCCCATCAGTACGTGGATGTCATAACCCGAAAAACTATCCATATCATAATTATGACCTCACAGTCAAAAACCATGTCTATAAAGATTTTGGTTATTATAGTTTTACACTATGGGTAATTTTTGTATGATATGGATAGTGTAAGTTTGACATTAGTAAGTTATGACATCCTCGTACTGATGGGGGGACGCGGGTTCGAATCCCTTCGATGCCGAAAATGTTTGGGATTTTATTTGATTTCTTAAGAAATTAATTACCTCTATCGTCGCAAAAAGTATGTCTTCCGCTATTTTAAAGATTCATTGTCTGGGATCTACGTTGGCCAAAGGCGTACAGCGGTAAAGTCTGTGGTGGGTGGTAGTGACGTACCTGGTAGGACACCACTGCATGCCCTGCAGCGGGCGCGGGTGCGTGAGAGTGAGCAGGGGTGAGTGCAGCTGTCGAGTGTCCCACACGCACGCCACGTTGTCGGCGCGCGACGCGAGCTGCCAGGGGCTCTGCGGGTCTGCGCACGCGCCGTAGCAGTACCGGCTGGTGGTTGTGTTCACGGCTTTGTTGGACCAGTCTGACGAGGTACAAAATAATGTTGGTTTAAATGTGCCTTGATAGAAGCAAGGAATTTGATTAACATGTGTTACTAACAGTGTATATGCGTAGTACAGTGTAACTTATGTTATTGATTACAATTACACAAACAAGACTAATAGGGGATTGTAGTCTTCTACCGACGATGGGCGAAACTAGCTGTGTGGTGCTGGCTTAGAATTTGCAACGCCCCATCTCTTCCTGTGGTTGTCGTAAGAGGCGATTAAGGGATATCCACACGGGGCGGGCGCAGCAGCGCCTCTGCAAACAATTCTAAAACCAAACTGCGATCCTTAACCCACATGCCCAGCGTGGGGATTATGGGCATTACCCCCCACTAGGTAAACGCCGGTGATGATGATGATGATGATGATGAGGTAAACGCTAACAAGGCGCGTATCAGGGGGAGGCCTGCATCCACTCATCCAGTAGTGGACCAATACAGGCTGTTGAGATGTCTATGGTAAGCCATAGATATAATTATCATAATAGGTCCTAAGAAATTACCTCTTAGATCAAATATCTTGATGAACTTCAAGTTCATGGATGCAATGAGTGTGCGGTTTGAGCAGTTGGACCATGACACACTGTGGGCTGTTTCCGAGAGCCCCATCTCTGCTATGGGCCGTGCAGTTTCTGTAGATGTCTGCATGACACTAGCGCCATCTACAGTGGAAAATTATGAAATTGATATAAAATACTACAAGTTACAGAGAATTATTTATTTATTTATTTTATTTAGATTGTTGTCTAGGGTAGAATAGTATAAATTATGCTTACTGAATATATCCTTGTGCCACTCCCTTGTTATTTTTAAAACTATTGACTCAATGGACTTGTTTCTGGCTGTAACTGAGATCCTTTTTTTTCATATTTGTATCTCTCTTAATCTTTCACTTTGTGTACCTTTGGAAGCTTCACCCGGAGCCATTCCTCGATTGACATCCCACAGCAGGATGCAGTGGTCACTGCGGTGTTTCTCCATGGCCACAGCCAGCATGTTGCTCTCCACATGACTCCATGACACCGAGTTGCAAAGTCGAGGGTATTTGGGAACTGTAAGATACCAACAAGAAACTAATTTTCTTACAGTTCTGTACTGGAGTGAAAAGGCCTAAAATATTAGGAACTAAAATACTTGCCAAATTCCTTTCCCACAAGTCCCAAAGGATCATAGTTCTGCTTCAGACTGGATAGTGCTACTCGCCCGTTGGCATAGCCCAACGCTAGCAGGGGATCGGGCTGCTCAGAGATGGCACAGATATCCACACAACGGACTCCATTGGCACTCTGGGAAGCTATCACTGTGGCACCGATGGTTGATGATATAGGAACAACTAAAAACAAACTTTATTTACATAGAGTGCAGTGGTAATTAGTACAAAAAAACAGTGGTTGTAAAAATAAAATAAATGCGGGAATATTAAGTTGGTTATCTCTGCTATCATATTATCACATACAAGTAGATTTCTTCTCGATCTCCGGGATACTCGATACTTCGTACAAGGTTATGTCTGGACCCCAAATAATGAATTTTTCATGGTGAACTGGTGACCAAATAACGTCGAGCTTGACGCCAGACATTTCTAAATTAATTAAATTCGTTACGATATTTGTCTTCGCGGAAATAATAGTATAGAGTAAAGAGAGAGTAAAATTTTCAGTTTATCAAACACCACAACACAACTTCGCGTTTGTTATGATTTTGTACAAAAAAAAAGACGTTTCGTTCGGTTTCGTACAGTCATTTCATAGATTTAGCCACTTTTTCGAGTTTTGTTTTTTTTGTTCTCTTTCACAATGGCTTTTGAACGAAATTGATGGCTTTATTTTGACAATGACAATAGATGACATGACATTAGATTCCAGCAAGTGCTGCCAACTCAAGTTTTACTCTTACCCTAATTATTTTAACAATTCTTCTCATTTCATCACATCACATCGCGTAACATAACATATTGATTTGGGTAATTTGGGTTTAGGAAGTTCACATAAATAAAATCAAATATAAAAAAAATTATAGACATTGATTTCTTTGTTTTTGTCATGGAAAAAAGGCGGGCAGCGCAGCGCCAAATCGGTCATTCATTACATTATCAATAAGGTGATATTTAGGGGAGGCCTATGTCCAGCTGTGAACGTCGATCGGCTGATATGAATCGATAAACATATTCACAAAAAAATATAACAAATAAATCATCTTATTTGTTCAATTTTTTTGTGAGTAGGTATGTTTATCGATTTCTGCTTAAGTAGTGAAACAGTTTTGTTGAATAGATTTGATATTGAATTACAAATTACACTCTCCACTGTTGACGAAATTCGTGACCTTGGGGTAGTTTTCGATACATCTGTTAAATTTAACTCGCATATTTTAAAAACAACAGCTAAGGGCTTTAAGACATTAGGATTTATAATAAGAAACACTAAAGACCTTAAACATTCATCCACAAAAATTAAATTATTTAACTCTATTGTAAGACCCATCCTTGAATACGGCAGGTTAATCTGGAACCCTTTCTATGAAATATATTCTAAACGCATCGAAAGCATACAGAGGCGATTTCTGTATCACGTGGCTTACGGTGATTATCAGGCAAAAAAACTATCTAGTTATGAAAGTAGATTAAAACATTACCACATGCACCCACTATCCGCACGACGATCTATGCTAGATCTTATTTTCTTGCATAAGCTCTTCAATGGACACATTGATTGTTCTGAATTGATTAACAATCTTCTTATACACGCTCCATCTCGTCTACCCAGGAAAATTGCATATAATATTTTCTCCGAAAACGAAAACGAATTTAGGTAAATATGCATCTCTGCCAAGACTGTAGGATTTATAATTCGCTTTCTAAATCCGAGGATATCGACCTCACGGATTCGCTGTCTAAATTTAAGAAGAAAATCAGAAGTATTATTCTCCCTACCTCATAATATAGGAACCTACCTATATGTTTCACTAGTGTTTAATTTGAAGTTTTATTCGTTAGTGTTTAATTCGAAATGATAAATATAACTATTACTATACTAGGAAAAAAGCAATATAATATAGAATAATATTGATGATCTCATTGTTATCATTGGCGGATCCAGGGGGGGGGGGGGGGGGGCATGGGGGCCATGGCCCCCCCCAAAAGGCCCAAGAGTTCCATACTTTCGACTCAATTTAACGATTAAATTCAGATGCACTTTTACACGGGCCACGGCATACCTACCTCTTAGGTAGGTTATGTAGGTACCTACTTACTTTATATGAAAGTACAGAAATATATTTTTTAGGTAAGTCGTTACTTTACATACATCTACAAACTAAATTCAAGAGGTTAATTTCTTCTCAGTATTACCACGTCTATCGACACGTTCAACGACTTTGAAATGAACATAGGTAAATGATATCTATTTCTCTTCTTCCGCTAGTGAACACAAGTGAATTATAGCCAATTGCACCTACAGACAGCTGGGTATCTCAAACTCCGAGGTGAACTTACTAAAATAACTGCCTTGTGGTTCAAAGTAATAGAATAAGTTTGGTTAGGTTAGTTAGGTTAGCTTACATTTGTCGCCGGAGTTCGACCACAAAAACACGTCCATAAAAAAACAAGAATGATACTCTTGCTTGGAGCAAAAATGTAACATTTCAGGAAACGAAACGTAACTTACGACTCAAGAACCCTGGCAACAATGATCTGTTTCCTCTTCTAAGTAGTTTTAGTGAAGGACGCGGATTCAAATCCCGTCAGAGTAAAAAAATGGGATATTATTACCCCCCCCCCCCCCCCCCGCCCCCTAACTGAGGCCTGCGTCCAACAGTGGACCAATACAGGCTGTGGAGGAAGAGGTTGTGATTTTTTTACCCTATATCTGAACATTGACAAAATGGCCCCCTCCAAAATAAAATCCTGGATCCGCCCCTGATTGTTATCTTAAATATAAATTTATATATCTATTAATAGATCTCAAAAGTAATTTAAAAAATATTTTTACTTTAAGTTTAAGTCATAAGAATTTATTATTTTACTTTTAAATCTTTGTAGCTACTTTGTCCGTCCAGTTAAAAAATAACACTGTTAATTTGTCATAATTATTATGTTTTTGTGCACACTGAGACGTCCTACATTATGGAGTCACATAGATTTAAGAAACATATTACTTGCTACTAATTACGTTGTGTGAACTCATGTTGGATGTCCTATTTAAATAAATAAATAAATATTGTACTTAGACTTATAAAATTGATCCAGACAGAGATTATCATCTTGAACAAATTTACTCTCGAGGGATTTGTCCCGCAAAACTTAAGAAAAACAATTAAATTAATTATTTTAATCACACCATTTTATTTTGAAGCTGGTGGGTGCAACTCGAAACTGGATGAATGAAAGGAATAGATTACAACCAGCTGTTCCCTAAAAATATGGAGAACTCATATTCTGTCATTGCCCTTCCTTCGCTTTCCCTCCCCACCTCGCGCGCGACAACCCTATTTTTGACAGACAACTTTGATTGTGAAATTTGGTTGCATTCGCAGATTTGGATTTTGTTGTGCTGGAATAATTTGTGGCGTGGACACAGTGATTGAAGTGGAAAGTGTGATAAACAACTAATCAGTTACCTAACCGAATCATTCCATTAAAATTTAGGTAAGTACTATAACACAAGTAGAGCTTTGCCGTTCAGAAAGTAGGTGTATCTTGACGAGGGTCAATGACGTGACGGTAATGTTTACTACAAATGGCAACGCCTCATTCCCACAGTTTCTCGCGTATTGTCTTACGGTTCTCACGCATTATCGCGCTTCTCCGACCCGGTTCTACCGGAGCGCGCCTGGCACACGCTGACTGCGGAGTTTGGTCGATAGACGCACCTCTGCTAGAAGCCGTGGTTCTGCTTGTGACTCACTATAATTCGTTTCCGTAAACTAATAGGAATAACCCTTGGGTTGTACCCATAAGCTCTTGCAGTGTTCAGGAGTAGAAATCAGTGTTTGTGTGTGCAAGTGTATGATGGGAATCGGCGCTCTGTCGCCTCCCGCGGCTGGAGTCAGCCCGCGCGCGTGATGTTCTCAGCGCTTGCCTACCAGCTCTCAACCAAGTTCATCGAGGAAAAGGTACTTTCATACTGAACTTTAGTGACTAGCCGGCAGTCCGTCTCTCATTAAATAGCTTTGTTAACAGTTTAATGGTTTTAGCCATGACCAGAATGCCCGCTGGTGTCTATGTAGTTGAAATAACTCATCAAAATGCAAAGTGATTCTTTTGTTATCGTGCTGGCAGATTGTTAATGAGCATCCTCTGATAACAGCACAGTGGGATTGAGCACAAAGCACTAAACAAAGAGGCTGTTTCAAACATTTATGTATACAATAATGGCAAAACTCATTTCCAAGCTCAGAATTCTAGTTTAGCAAGGACAATAAGTCAGAAAGTTTATTTCCCTCCTTGGAAATAACACTAAGTGGGATTTGTCATCAAAATGCATCACTTAAGTATAACTACAATCAAGCCTTTCAGATATTCTGATGGTACTGATGTTAACCATTAATAATTTCAAGAACACATTTCTATTGTATTGTTTGGTTAAAAACAAGTAGTATTTGTACACAAGTAGTAGTGGTAAAATAATAACTGATGTGACTCAACACTGAATGCTGTAATAATAGTTGAATATGCTCATCATATACACAATTATGAATGACATCATCAAGAGAGATTCATCTCAAACTATAAACAGTCCAATAATGCAGACAAAAGATTATTCTTACTTACCTAAACATGAAACAGTGTTTGTTAAAAAATCTAAAACTGAAAATTTCTAAAATAAGTAATTTTAAATGGGGTTGGAAGGAAGCCTGTGTTAAATATCTATTCCTGTGCTAATATAGACATAATAAAGATGGTTTTTCATAAGCTGGCACAATCCTATTTTGTTTTTGGTAGACCTTGAATTTGTGAAGTCAATGTGCATATTTGTATGAAAAAAAACCGCCAAGGGCGAGTCGGACTGGCGCATGAGGGCATCTGTACCATATCTATCAAATGGCAAAAAAACATGTCTGTTGTCGGCAATAGAAATACATCATCAGTGAAAATTTCAACTGTTTAACTATCACAGTTTATGAGGTACAGAATACAGTCTAATAGACAGATGGACGGACGGACAGCGGACTCTTAGTAATAGGGTCCCGTTTTACCCTTTGGGTATGTAACCCTAAAAACCAAAAGAAAATCATTCCAGTCATTACAAATTAATCTTAAGCTGTAATATGTATAAATAAACTAAACACAAATTAAACTCTGCATGCACTGCAAGTCCCGAGATCATTGTCACAAAGATTTCTATTTCTGAATGAGTCAAGTGGAAAGCTTGTTTTTGTGCTCTTGTGTAATATGGCTGGCTGGCTCATCACGTTTTTGTAATTAATTATCCATCATTGATGATAATGCATCATGCTATTGCTTTCAAATTTCATGATCAGAAAACATGTGATTACCAAGGAAGGTGAAAACAAGTCATTTGGGCTCTTAGTATACAATACATAAGTGGCCTATGTAAAGTCATTAGAGTAATCTAATTCTATAGAAAGTAAGCGTAGTCAAGCCTCTTCTCTGTTGTATGTTCAATGTTCAGTAATCATTATGTATTAGGTAGGTAGAGTATCACAGTTTTGTAAGATTCTTTGATCTTACTTAAAAGGCACGTGAGAATTGTCTGACTGATAAGATAACTGCAAACATTTGACTTTATTCATAGGAACTGAAATGCCGAAGTAAGATAATTACGAAATAATACCAAACATTTTCGACTTTGACGGGTTTAGAACCCAACATATGTACCTCAGTACGGGAATGTGATAACCAAATACACCATGAATACAAGTGACGCAGGAGTCGACATCTCTGGGAGTTCAGACTAACTTTGGCGCCGTTAGCTCAACTGGAACCCCGTTCCCGTGTAGGTGGCAGGACCTACACGGGAACGGGGTTCCAGTTGAAGTCGAAAAATTTAATTTCTTAGAAATGACCCATACGTATAAACTATAATAGGTAACCAAAACCTCTACGAACATAGTTCTTTGATCATCACTTTTTTTTATTACTTTCGATTGTCTTAAATAGTCAATGCCTTAACACATTGTGTTACGGCTTACAATTTGCACCACCCCATCTGTTCCCGTGGGTGTCGTAAGATACGACTAAGGGATTCCACCGGAGGGCGGGCAGCAGCGCCCTCTGCCAAATAATTCTCCCACCGAACCGCCATCCTCAACCCGCATGGCATGACCGACCCGATTATGGGCTTTACCCCCCATCAGATAAACGCCAACAAGACGACCTCGGAGAGAGGCCTGCGTCCAGCAGTGGACCAATACAGGCTGTTAAGGTTAAGTTTACCACATTATACCATACCCCGTATCCATCCAGCATGGAGCATGTTAGTAAATAAACCACGATACAAATAACAAAAACTCACTTGCTTGGCGTCGAGTTTCAGATATAGGTACTTAATTGTAAGCAATTTTTATTGAAGGGAGGATCTAAAATCGACAAGTAATGTAAATTACGTATAAAAGGACGCGCCAACAAAGTGAGTTTTAGGTTAAGTACCTTTGGGCGTTTATGCCTCATTCAAAATGGACACGGTTATAGGTATTAATAGGAATACAGAGAAACAGTAGAAAGCTATTTTATCAGTAAAGCGACGAGACTAATCAGTTGTGTGACGAAACAATGGCGCGGGCCACTAACAGGTAGATTTGCATTTAAATTCACACAGGTTCCCGAGGCACGCTGAAATTAACATCTTTACACTTTCACTACAGCGCCGTTCGTATCCACCTCGCACGAAAGTGAAATGCTAAGGTACGGATAGATGGGACTTTCCTACCTATTGAATCGACTTCGTGCCCGTGACATCTGTAGTTACGGGTGTTTTAAGAGTGTGCAATAACGCCGCTACGAGATGGATTTCTCGCGAGTGATAAGTACAGAGCAGAGACGTGCACCGAAGTTTCTATGCGCCAAAATAGTTTTTACCTAATTAAATTACAAGTTAATGAAATAAGAAATAACCAATCGAAAATTTAAAAGACAACTAAAGAAATATTTCTAGGTTTCTTACCAAAACTAAAACAGAAGAAAAAAAGTGTGCTGTTCCTGAGATAAATAGCAATGCGGTCAAAACATGTATTTTTCAAAAAAATAACTACTAACTAACTAAACTTTCACCAATTGTGTTTTTAAAACACGTAATTCAAGATAAAAGATCGAAGTAACCTTTCCCTAATATGCAGATGGTAGCTTTCACAGATTCTCAGATAAATAACGATTTTAAAGTACAATTTTGAAGTAAATTGCTTATGGCAAAGTTCGTCAATGCTTTTAACTTCCTTGAAAGAAAACTGTTGCCTTGCCTTGACTGTAGGTACTTGCGAAGTTAATATCTCATGGGTGTTTTTTTTTTAAATACCGAGTGACTCTTACTCAGGCCAAAAGTTAATACGAGTAGGTTAGGTAGAGATTCTAGAGATGAAAATAACCAGAAAGAAAAAAGATGAGCTTTACTTTCTGGTAATTCTAGACCAGGGTAGAGGACGGTAGGGTAGGGGGAGAGGTAGGGCAGGGAACCCTTGCGACCAAGGTGTTGTGTGTCTTAAAACACAGAGGTCGACGGAACACGTGTCTTTTTTGAGTTTACTACTTGAAGACAATCTAAGCTACAGGTGGATTGGGTCGGAGTAATAGACTGTAATTGGATTGCCACGGCAATTTAAAGAATTTCTGCAAAAATATCTAGTTAAAATGAACGGCAAAGAAACGATTTGTTCCGAAGGTTGAAAGCAATAAAGTGAAAACGAATTTTTACTTATCTATCGAACTTACCGATTCACTGCTCTCACGATGAATTTTAATCACGTTGAAATGATTTTGCCGTAATGACTAACCTCGACAAAAACGATAAGAGCTTAACTACATGACGCACAAAAGCAAATAACTATATCCTAGCTCATGTAAGATAGAAAACGGGATTTGACGACTCCTGTGGTGCAGCGAGCGAGTATCCGCCTACGACGCACGAAGTTGCGGGTTTGATTCTTGCCTCAGGACAAATGTTTGTACGATCTGCAGCTATTTGGCTCTGGGTGTTTATATATTTATTATTATTTATTTATTTGTGTTGTAGTGTGACCTTGATTGAACTCCTGCTTGCATAGCAAGCGACCTGTACCTACGTCGTAAGACAGTCTACTAAGTAGGGAGTTCTTATCCGTAGGTAGTGGGTAATAGATCCTAGCCTACATTACCGAGGAGTTCTTAGTAGATCAGTTACTCAGTGATTGTGATGTCAGTACAGTACTTGCGTGTCAGTGGCCGGTTCGTCTGGCTGTCTGAACGAGTCATTCAGCGACGACCCACCGTGACTCATGCTTGACTGATATATCTGATACTTCCGGAACATATTGATAACTCAACCATGTTTATTAGCCGATTAATAATTCACAAATCGTCGTGATGTGTTTTTTAAGTAGTGGAGACTAGCTTAAAGGTCTAACTTGTGAGAGAATGGTGGAGATAAAGCTCGTGGAGATTCATGATATACTCGTACTATTTATTAAGATTAATTAATAGACCATTGAATCTCTCAATCTCAAACATGGTTCATTCACCTTACGAATTACCATCAAGTTTATATACTGTTGGAAGGTACCTTACGAATAGAACATAGCGAATTGCTGTAGTTGCCTTGTAAGTTAATTAAAAATCTAAAGGACTAAACCAGACAGAGCTCTATCACAAATGTCTACACTAATCCCCCCTTGGCGAAAGCCAATCAGTTCGAAAAACAACCTGTTCCAGCAGCTTATTTAATTTATACCATCTCTCTGTTGGCTCCGCTCCAGCATTCCTGGACATGGCGGCAGGCTCGCACGCGAACACAAACACGTAAACAATCGAGCATCTGATTACGTACGCGCGCCACGCGCGGTGTCGATCCTTTGTCTGCATCAGCACAGCACAGCACAGCACAGCACAGCACAGCGCGCTCCACTGCGCGTGCGACGCGAACTTGCGACCATTGTTTTACCTTGCAGTAGTGCATGTGGGCATTGCCTTCTGCCTAGATTACGTTGCACCTATTGATTAGTGTCTCGGTTTGATACACTTGCATAGCTCTGATTCTATTCTTAATAATATTTTCTTTTGTTAAGTGGCATTTGGTTCATTTATCTATATCGGCTGTTTTGTTTTACATAATCATTTTCAGATTGTCATGGTATCTTTAAATTCTCATTGTCTTTTTTATTCTGTTATGCCCAACTGTCATGTCAGAATGACGGAACCTCAGAACGCTATTTTGACGACGGCTAATACCCCTGCTGTACTACTGATCGCTGCGTACTACGTACTCACAGTTACAAAAGTCGCGCGCGCAACCCCAGAGCACCTCACCTACTCGCTCTGATCCGCACTTGCTCCACATACATGCTCCGTTAGGCATTGTTTGCGGTCGCAGCTGACCGCATTATGACGGGTTCAAAATCTCATTAGGTACTGATCTACAGACCCATATTTATATAACCCATATAAATATTTACGACGTTTTCTCGATTAACCCTAGCTTTTACCTGCGGCTTATAAAACAATACAATAGAAACAATTTCTAGTATTAAACCAGTATAAATTAGCTTACTTACCATCTTCCTTTTAATATTAATGGTATAAATAAACTTTAACTGACGCGATCGTCCCGCAATAAAGTCTTGACCAATTACCCCCCTGAGACGCCCTGAAAACGTGACACACTAATAAAGCGACCCATGCTGACCTTGTTGTCCAGTTACGCAAATTCTAGTTCTAATTTGTGAAAGTAAATTGGATTCGACCTGAACGAGGCTCATAAAACGCTGTTTACAATAACGCCCGGTGACGTCACTGTTTCAGGGTATACAGTTGGTATACAGACCAGATTTTTATGGTTATGGCTGTCTATTTCTGATTAGTCTTAACATACCTTCAGTGTAAGACATTGCTGCTAGCTTTATAGTCATTAATAAAAACAATCTGATTTCATATGATCGATCTTTTCACGGCGTGCTTATTAGGTTTGCCTTACTTTTCTTTCCCATCGTCATCATCCGCAACCTGATGTTGTTGACCTTTGTATGGGCTTCCCGGTGCTTCTGCTATTTTTTCTAAGACTTAGTCCGTTAAAAAGGGTTTATTTTATCATCCTGTTTAAGGCCCGTATTATGAAAGGTTGCTCAGTTATCATTCTATGTTTGAGCAACGCTTTTCTCACCATGAAGATGCACTGTCAGAAGTCGACCATTTGAATGCATGCTTGCATTCCGTGGACAATTGCCACGAATCGTATGAACTGGTGTTGCAGCAAAACAAAGACTTACAGCAAGAGCTTTCAGAGTGTAGAATAAAATTTGATAAATTAGAGTGTAAGCCGTTGACTTCAGCGACTAGTATTTCTAGTTTAGATCTTCGAACAGAACTTTTATCTACAGATATTAACATGTCAAATGTGGATCTCAGTACACCATGTCGCCATAGTCACAGCCAGACACCCGTCATGAAAGGGACTAATAAAATTAAAAAATATGTTAAGTTAAGTAACTTCATTAGGAAATCTGAAAGAAAAATTAAAAAACAGAAACAACTTCTCAATAATGCAAAATTGAGCAAGGAAAAATCTAGATGTAACTTACAAGAAGAATTGGACTCTTGTTATAGTTTATTAGGACGTAATTCTAAAGATTTAAACTATATGGCAGAAGAAATAGTTAATTTAGAAAGGGCACTTCATGATGTTACCTGTAAATATAAACGAGCCCAAGAAGATGCCAATGAAAACTACCAAAAAATGTTACAAATTGTAAGTAATGATAGTGTATATTCTGAAGTACAGCAGCACTCAAACTAATCTTGAGAGTACCACAAACTCTTTAACTGAAGATGGTGCTGTAGTGTCCCAGTCACCGCTGTTATTACCATCCGCGATGCTGGCGCCGCCCTCACCTTCGCTCAAGAACCACTGTGGTGCCTCTAGCAGCAACACAGCTCCAACCCCCACTACGGGGTGCCCGTCAGCTCAAACTGCGCCATCTCCAGTTAAAGATTTAGATCCAGACCACAGTCAATATACCCGGAAGACTATAATATACTCAGATGGGTTGGGTGCTGGCATGGGTTTAATACTGAGTGGCTTGCTGGCGCAAAATGTAGTTAACTATTGCTATCCAAATGCCAACATAAATATAATTACCGATAGCATTGAGCAAGATGACTCTCTGAATAAGAGTACAACTTTAATTGTTCAGCTTGGTGAAAGTTGTGTGAAACGGTCACAGTTGATTAGGCTAGTTGAAGTACTTCTGGGAAAGGTACAGAATGGACTAGGGAAACTTATTATTTGCTCCTTTCCTTACTCCAAAGTCATTGACATCAATTCAAAATGACAATATATGTAAAAATAACATGCTGATGTACAACATGACATGTCGTCATAGTGATGTATTATTTTTTGATACTAATAACTTTATTAGTAATACTTTTTTGAATAAGGATACAATGTACCTAAGCAAAAAAAAACAAACTGAACATTATAATAAATTGTTAGCATATAATATTTTTGATCCCGTTATAAATAGTATAACGCAGTTACCTGACGAGCCTGTCTATATAGTTAGTAGCAGTACTAATGAGGGCATTAAAGGTATTGTGTCAGTAAATACAAATTTAAACTGACCACAGCGACAACGGGAAAGCAAAATTCATTTCATATAGTCCATCAGAATATACAAGGCTTACCCAGCAAAATCCTAGAATTAGAATTATTTTTGAATTATTTGAATGTAGATGTTATGTGCTTATCAGAACACTGGATTGTAAAAAATCAGTTACTGCCCTTTTATAATAACTATTGTTTTGCAAGTTCCTATAAAAGAAAAGCTGCAATACGTGGTGGCTCTTTGATTATAGTTAAAAATAGTCTTAAATGTAAAGAACGGAAAGATATTGTAAACCTCACTATTGAGAGGACTATTGAACTTTCTTGTGTGGAACTGGAGCGACACATCATAGTGTGCGTGTACCGCCCTCCTGACGCAAATCAAGTAGCTTTTGAATGTACTATGGAAGAGGTTTTGCTGAAATTATTTTCATGTAGAAAGGATCTCATTGTTTGTGGCGACTTTAATATAGATATTTTAGCGAATCCTCTCGCCGATAGGCTGCTTAATTTATTCAAATGCTTTAGTTTACGACATCTTTTTCATGATCCTACTAGGGTAACCCTAACATCTGCCACTTGTTTAGATAATATTTATTGCAGTCTATCTCCAACCAACAAAGCATTAATCAAACATTTCAAATCAGACCACTATGGTCAGAGTGTTAATTTTAGTTATAATCTTAATGATAAAAACAAAGTTGCGAAATATACCTATAGGCCTATTACAGAGAGCCGTATTAAGAATTTTCAAAGTCAAGTGGAACTAGCAGTAGCTAATATAACTTGTTCCGATAACCCTAATGATCTTTTTGCCAAACTTTTAAGTGTTATGAACAAAGAACACAGCGAAGTATTTAAATATAAAACATGCACAGTTAGGGACAGGGTCGGATTTACCGATTGGGCCACTACCGGTATTTATAGAAGTAGGAATAGACTATAATATATGATCTTTATGGTGCTAGAGAAGCTATGTTAAATGATCCTGCGTTTCTTTTGTATTTAACAAACTACTCAAAAACATTTAAAAAAGTCTGTAACACAGCGAAATGCCTGTTTTTGAGGAAAAAAATTGTAAACTCATCTGATAAAATCAAAGCAACATGGAGACTTATAAATAACGAAACTGGTAAATCTAAGTCACGAAAAAGAGAAATAAGGTTAAAAATTAATAATTCAATACTTATAAACGATAAAGATATTGCCGATGCTTTTGATTCATTCTTTTCTGATATTCCTAAAGTTGTTACCCGGTCTCTAAACTCCTCACCTTCAATCGCGGTTAAATTATTAGAATCATCTGTAGATAAATGTACCGAGGTTTTTATATTTAGTCATGTAAACGCTAATTATATTGTGAAAACATTTAAGTCTATTAACATCAAAAATACTGAGGATCTTTGGGGTATTTCAACCAAAGTACTGAGTTCTATTATTAAGGAAGTTGCTCCATACTTGGCTTACATTTTCAATAGTTGTGTTGATGCAGGAGTTTTCCCTGATCTCATGAAATATCGTAAACTGGTTCCTCTTTATAAATCTGGAAGCCACACTGATCCGGCCAATTACAGGCCAATTTCAATACTTCCTGCAATGAGTAAAGTTTTTGAAAAAATTATTCTCACACAGTTGTCCTCTCACTTCAACCTCAATAGGTTGTTACATAAAAGTCAATTTGGCTTCACCAAGGGTAGATCGACAACTGATGCTGGTACAGTTCTATTAAAGCACATATTGGATGCATGGGATAAAGCGAAAAACGCTATTGGTGTATTTTGTGACCTTTCTAAAGCTTTTGATTGCGTTGATCATGGTACATTAATAAATAAACTAAGACATTATGGAATTCAAAACAAGGCACTGGACCTTATGCAATCATATTTATCTGATAGAGTCCAAAAAGTAGATATTGGTAAAGAAAGATCTAGGGGATCAAAAATCGATTTAGGAGTCCCGCTAGGATCAATATTGGGTCCTTTTCTATTTTTAGTATATTATGTAAATGATCTCCCATTTCTAGCAAAAGATCTCTGTGATATAGTCTTATTTGCTGATGATACTTCATTGATTTTTCAAGTTGACAGAAATAAACATAATTATGACGATGTAAATAATTCTCTTTCACAAATACTAGATTGGTTCACCGCCAATAACCTCTTACTCAATGCTTCAAAAACCAAATGCATAAAATTCATGTTACCAAATGTAAGAGAGCTCCCAACTAAGATAATGCTAAAGGATGAGATTGTTCACCTTGTAGACTCAACTGTTTTCCTAGGGTTACATATTGATTCCTCTCTTCAATGGAGGCCGCAAATTGATGCTCTCGCAAACAGACTTAGTTCAGCAGCGTATGCGGTTCGAACAATTAGATACATTACCGACTCAGACAAAGGAATATAAAGACATCTTACGGTGAACTAAAAAATGAAGCCACTTTTTTATAGTTGAGTGCGTGAAAGTGTTTCCATCTGAAAGAAAAACTCCCTATAATTTGGGAAGTAGTATTATTGGATAGGTTAAAGATAGATGGCGATCAGGAGAAGTCGGGTATGTTTATAAACAAATGGTATAATAAATGATGCGTGGATTTGTTTATTTTTAGGAATGAAATGAGAGACGAAATTATAATAATAAAAAAATATTCGTGATAAATAATGAAAAAATATGTGAACCCTTGAAGCGAAAAATAACAAATAGCTTGGGGAAATCTGAAATCATACGCTGGTAACATTCGTGCTCTATGTCACTGTCATTGTCATTGTCTTTGATATCAACATAGTGTTGAGGTTTTGTGTTCCAAGTAAAACAAAAACAAGTGTTTATTAGAAAGTTTTACGGTGTTATTTCAGTACTTACAAGTGAAACGTTATTCCTTCCGACTTCTTGACCTTTCTGCTGCTATTTTGACAGTTCTTCACTGCACAGGAAACCATAGTTATCTATTTACACGTCGAAGTGTCCTGGCTCGCGCCTCGACGGGTACTGACGAGCACTGCGCACGGTTTGGTTGATATTTGTGTGCGTGAGCGCGTGTGTTTACAAGGTGAGCACGGTTTTCTACAGCTTCATTTTTTATTTCACCGTAAGCTGTCTTTATATTCCTTTGTCTGAGATTACCGATGAAGATACAGCTAGGTTAGTTTACTTCAGTTACTTCCATAGTGTTATGTCTTATGGTATTTTGCTTTGGGGACAGGCAGCTGACATCCAGACTATCTTTGTTCTTCAGAAAAGGGCGGTACGCGCTATTTATAAATTAAATCCACGTGACTCGTTGAGGGAATTATTTAAAGAAATAAATATTTTAACAGTAATATCGCAATACATCTATGAAAATCTAATGTATACACACAAAAACAGAGATAACTTTATGAAAAGGAAATGTTCACAATAAAAATACAAGAAACAAGAACAAATTACACATCCCATCATATAGATTACGAAAGGTAGGGAAATCATTTGTGGGCAATTGCGTAAGATTCTATAATAAGCTTCCATCTGAAGCAACTGAGCTCCCTATTCGTAAATTTAAACTGTACATAAAACGAAATCTTATCAAGAAAGCCTATTACTCCGTAGATGACTACGTAAATGATGTTAATGCTTGGCCGGATGTCGCCCAGTTCCATACAGACCATATGTATGTAAGACCAGTTAGACTTAGTTATCCTAAGATTGTATTAGTTGATAAGCGATGGACTTGCTAGTGGTTTCTTTTTCACTTCTTCCGCTAGTGGACAAAAAATTGAAGTGAATTAAAGTCAATTGCACCTTATTTCTTGTTGATAGTAATAACTATTTATCAAGCTGTTTATATAGTAAAAATTTGACTTGTCTAAGTACTTATTTTGTAAGTCTAAAGAAATAAACGATTTGACTTTGACTTTGACTTTTTCTATGGCATAAACGACACTCAAGCATAGCTCTATGACTGAGCAAGCTTTCATAATACGGGCCTAAGAGTGGTATTGTCGATGACGACATTGTCGCGACTCCTTAACATTCCTCCAGGGATTGTCACCACTTGCTCCAATTCCTCAGTATCTTTAATTGACGCAGTAATTCCCCTGGCTATTAATAAATACGATGAGGCATCAGAGGAACACAGTTGAAAGGAACGCACTGATTTGGCCCTGCACTTTGAATGTTAATGATGTTAATTGTAGAGAGTGAATGAATAAGCAAACCATCTGTGGAATTTCATTAAAGGTCGACATACATACTTGACTAGAGAGTCAGAGTCAGAGTAAAATCGTTTATTTCTTTAGACTTACAAAATAAGCACCTAGGAAAGTATTTTTTTTACTATATAAACAGCTTGATAATAGCAATTAATATCAAATATGAAATAAGGTACAATTGACTCTACTTCACTTCAATTTTATGCCCACTAGCGGAAGAAGTAAATAAGAAACCAACCGCAAGTTTATCGCTTATCAACTAATACAATTTTTGAATATCTATAATATAAAAATAAGTCGGGTTTTCCTTCCTGACGCTATAACTCCAGAACGCACGAACCCATTTCCACGGTTTTGCATTCGTTGGAAAGGTCTCGGGCTCCGTGAGGTTTATAGCAAAGAAAATAGGAACAAAACGTGCGAAGCCGCGGGGCGCAGCTAGTTTATTATAATTATTCGTGAATGCTTTATTTGAATTTGCTGTCTCATCTAAATATAGCCTATCACTCACGTAATACAGTATCAGTTTCTGAATCTAATCAGTGTCCCCGACAGCAATTATAAGACAAGGAAATTAATGCAAAAACTTTTACCTATTGATACAGAATTTAAACGATAACGAAAGTATTGCCTAACCGATAGCGATAACGAATGTAAATAAGTGGTTTTATCTCATTTTTACCTGTATCTTTATCTATCCTGTCGGTTACTCAGGTACTTCGGCATGCTAAGAATTTACCGATAATATGGTGATTGTAATGTATTTACGTAGGTTTGGTCGCTTCGCAAAAAAAATCTTCTAGTTAAGTAAATTGAGCATATTATTATGTAGATTAGAGCTATCTCAAGCTGCCCCTGCACAGAAATAAAGAAGAGTCAGAGTCAAATCGTTTATTTCTGTAGACAAAATAAGCACTTAGCCAAGTCAAATTTTTACTATATAAACAGCTGCATAAATATTAATTACTATCAAATAAGAAATAAGGTCTAGCAGTGGACTAATATAGGCTGATGATGATGACGATGATGAAGAAATAAGGTGTAAACCACAAAGTAAGGCAAGATCGGTAGGTACTTGATCATTTATGCTCCGACTACTCATTTATTTCTATGTTTGAATTAAATTATGCAATATTTCATACTCTGCTTCTTTTAATCGACTCCTTTAAGGAGTTAAGTAGTTCTATTTTTAGCTGTTTGTACGTTTTCTATTGCGACACCCTAAATGGATACATACTACAACTAACTAAATCACTAAGTCTATTAAAATGTTTACCCTCTTATTAAATAAAAGAAAATAAATGCGTGAAAGGAGTAAAGAAAGCAATAACTGTAACAATTTGAATTAGAATTTTCTCAATGATGTCATAAAAGCTAAGATTGTACAGTCGACCTCTAAGGATCAGTGTCGTCGTGTGGGACGCCGTCTCCATATCTATAACCAGCTCGAGGATTGCTTCAAAATAGGCTCGCAGATGCTCTCGCCTACGATCTAATTATACAATCTCTTGTTATACTGAATATAATGAACACACGCGTCTACGCATCTTGGATCTTCTAATAACCCGGTCGTTCACTTTGCTGAGTTCTGTGCTTATGTACGCAGTTTTCCTCAACTTTATGTTCAGTTTTGTTCGGTTTACTGATAACTTTATTATCTACCGGCATCAGTTTTGAATACAGATTTCAGTTTGCGTGTATTGCTTAGCTAGAGTCATAGCTTTTACTTGTTTCGTCGTTGAATTTAAAGCGATCTATTGATAAGATTGCATGTCTCGATTTTATCGTTGATCTTTGTCTTAACAATACGATTATACAAGACTCACTATTATGTTTAATAGATGAAAACTGCCAGACAGGTATCAATATTACCTTTGACCTTGTAAAGTAAACTTAACTAGGTATGTCTGAATCGGCATTGAGCAGTGAACATCTATCCCTCGACCTTGATACTTTCAAATACCTACATTCAAATTATCAACTTTGTTTCGTCTTTCTAAACAATGCTCTACACCTGAAAGTTGGAAGGCCATATCAGGAACAATAAGTTGGCAACAGGTTTAGCCACTGCTTACGTTACGTGAGATTGTTTCAAGCACACTTTACTCTTTCAAGAATTATCCTTTTATAGGTATCGATAGGGATTATGACCGCAACATAGTAACTCGTACACGTGGAAATGGCGTTTTCGTTATCAATCATAAACTCATTTTTTTTATGGAATGTGCCACATTCCATCAATTAGCTAGGGCAACTTTGCTTTCTAGATAGATTTCTAGAAGATATGAGTTTACAATTTTATAAAAAAAAAATAATGAGCTTTGTTGGGACGAGTTTGTTCCTAGCAGAATATTGGTATTTTCAGTCAAGTTTGCTATGCTAGAGTAGGATGAGCATTCAGCAGTAACATTGTCTTGTCGTGTTTGTTTCCAGCGCAAGGCCCGGGGTCGGCGCGGCGCGATGTCCAAGAAGCCGGCGGCGCAGCCCACGCTGCACAAGGTCATCATGGTGGGCTCCGGCGGCGTCGGCAAGTCGGCGCTCACGCTGCAGTTCATGTACGACGAGTTCGTCGAGGACTACGAGCCGACCAAGGCTGATAGCTATAGGAAGAAGGTCAGTTAACGCGCTAACCATCAAATGACGTTGGGTGGGACTATAGGTGCGAAACTGTCTTACAAGGGTTTTCATTTTCACCCGCTGTAAACGCTGGCCACGTTTAAAACCCCGCCAAAAACTGGGGTTCTTAGGCCTCTTTACATCTCTAAGTGGGGTACATCACATACACAGGTCGAGGTGTGCAGGAAGTGGAGAAAAGCAACTGATTGATGGCTAGTTCATGTCGCGAGGCACCAATAAATGCTGAACTGACAGAACTGCATACAGCAGGCCAGTGAGTAAACTTATGAGCCGATAGCTAACTGCTGTCACAAAGAAATACCTACTATACCTTACAGTATGGTGATCTTGTGATTCGCATTGAACCGTCCGAATTCTGTTGAGAACTTCGAGAGTCCTATAAACCGGAATCAGACAGAATTGGAATTTCAAAAACCTGGATATATTTTGTATACAAAGAGGTTACAAAAACTAAGGAATATTGTTGGAAAGTATTCAACGATATTGGTATCATCTAAGATAAGCACAGCTCGGGAACAATTTTTGGATTTGAAAGCTTTTATCCATCATTTAATTGACCTCTCTTTCGTTTTCGAATTCAAATTTAAAAATTTTGCGCTGCAGATTATGCGTTGCTTGAAGTTAGTGTTTCAGTTATTAGTGATAACCTTGCTATTAACTTGTTATTTGTTTTATTTTTATGAGATTTTGTCCAGTTTTCATTTATCTGTCAGTCTTTGACATAAAATATCTTGGATTCTGAATCGGAGTATTGTCAAATCCCAGAGCAGCAGTAACCCCTCGTGTACTACGTTCCAGGTGGTCCTAGACGGCGAGGAGGTGCAGATCGACATCCTGGACACGGCGGGGCAGGAGGACTACGCAGCCATCCGGGACAACTACTTCCGCTCCGGGGAGGGCTTCCTCTGCGTCTTCTCCATCACCGAGCCGGACAGCTTCGACGCCACGCAGGAGTTCAGGTAACGAGTGCTTCATTCTGACACCATCCACTCATATTACGTCATCACTACTGAACCAACAGATTACCAGGACAATCAATCTTCAGCTCTCGGTTTTAAGGAAGCCTGGGAAGTTTTTTATAGCAGTTGTCTGCTGTGACTCTTGGCAGATGGACCTGGTCAAATCTATTCCGTCTATATGTATATGCCTTAACTGTTCTCTCTCAGCACCATAGATTGTAGTTACTATAGTCCGTTAGCCATCATAGTCGGGATAGTTTATAAGTTGCGGGATCGAGTTCCGTCATAGTCGATTTGCTTTTGGAAAAAAATTGATTTCTTTAGGGTTAGATGATCCTGCGTGAAAATGACCGGCGATGTTTCCTCGTTAACTATTTCTTATAACCTCTCCTTTCCATCTCGCTGCAGAGAACAGATCCTTCGCGTGAAGAACGACGAGAACATTCCATTCTTGCTGGTGGGCAACAAGTCAGACCTGGCGGAGAAGCGGCGCGTGCCCCTGGACACGTGCCGCGAGCGCGCCGCCGCCTGGCAGGTGCCCTACGTGGAGACCAGCGCCAAGACACGCGACAATGTGGACAAGGTACGTGCTTCAGAGACTGGCTGGTCAGCGATTAAGAACTCATTCAAAGGAACGGGCCGCAGCATCCGCCAGATAACTAGGGTTCTTAACTAGGCAGGTCCATCTGCAACTATAAATAGGGAGTTGGCTAATTTTCTCCAAACCAGTAAGCATAAATCTAAGTTATAATGTTTAGTTTATATACTTTTGGATCCACGGTCAAGCCTGAGCTTCGCACATTAGTTAGCGCTTATTTAAATAACTCTTCTTTTTGCTTGTAAGTCTTGTTAATGTGCAGCTCCGCTTGGCTTGGGATAACTATGTTCTCAGGCCCCTATTATAAAAGTTGGCTCAGTCATCGATTTGTACTTGTACAACGTTTAAACGTCGCTCAAGCATAGGTCTTTACTTGACTGAGCGAGCTTTCATAATACAGGCCTTGGAGTTGCATATCTTGGCGGCAAAAATGACTCCAAACCATTAATTATTAGTATTTAACAAAGAACTTAAAGATGTTTTAAATGCATTATCACCAACAAGCTTTGCAACTCTGGAAACTCCAAAAACTTTTAGAACTATTGATTGAAGGCATCATCTGTGTTCCGATGGGATTGGGCTTGCTTTGTGTTGTTTAAAAATTATGTGGGGTTCCCCTTTAACGTGATCACTAAGGCTGCATTTTCGGTAGACCACAAGAGCGTAAGCGGGTTTTAGCAATCGTTGATAAATAATTCTGACGGAACTGCACTAACCGCCCAGGGAAATAATAAGCTGTCTTTATTGTTTCACCGTGATCCTCAGATGAGTGCAATAAAACACTCATCTGAGGATCACGGTGAAATATAATTGCTTACGTCCAGATAGCGTTTGTCTCGTTTTTGCTTGTCCGTGTAAAGTTCTCTAAGTCTCGCGTGGAACCATGACAACGCTCCGGGTCTATGTAAGGCTAGGGGCCACCTTCACGGGCGATTGTCTTGTGGTCGGTCACTAGTTATACCTTCATGATCGTATCTTCGCATTGGGTCATGCTATGCCACAATATTGTACAATGGTGTGGGGTGTTGGGACGCGTCAGAAGCATATCGCTTTTCTCATCATATAGTATGGTTAGAAACGTATTATTGCGTGTGTTGTGTCGCTGTAATAATGTGATTTAACCATGCTACGTAAATGTCTGAAACCACAACACGTGACGTGGCCGTCAGCGTTACAACCGCCCGTTTAGGTATAGTTTTACGCTTAGAGTGTACGTTGGTTTGTGTGTAACGGGTGTGGGGTTACCGCAGGTGTTCTACGACCTGATGCGGGAGATCCGGTCGCGCAAGAGCGACGACTCGCGCGCCACCAACGGCGACGTCAAGAAGAAACGGAGGAAGATCAAGTGCAACATATTGTAGGGCCTCACCATCCGCCAGGAGGCTGCTCTAGCCTGGAGATCAGAGCAGACCTCCGGCCGTTTGCGACGCTTCAGTTACGTGTCTAGTTTTACCAACGCTTACTGGATGTTATATCGGCTCTAGACGCCCCTAGAGTATCCCTCCGGCGTTATCGACGCTTCTATGGATATTAAGTCTAGTTCTCAGGTTTGAATGTGAAGGGTGACTGGTGTAGGTGTGTGGACTACTTCTCGGTTTGTTCAGAATCGGTTCTCGAAGACCTCGCTTCTAGTGCGAAACCAAACTTGGGTCATTTGGGACAATAGTTTTCTAGGAGGCGTAGATTTTTTGATATCAATTAATTCTTTATTGCGCAAAAGAATAAAATATGGTAAAACATTTAAAAGAAAAATAATGGCATAGGCGAGCTTAACCCTAATAAGATCAATCAGTTTTGTATGTCGGGGTTTGACGAATCTAATCTTTAAACACTGAGCAAGTTATTAGACTCAACCTGGACGGACTCGCTTGTTTTGTGATGTTTCGCTCCGGAACTTGTGGCTTGAATTATATTTTGTGTTGTTGAAGATACATCTGACTAATGCCACTCGAATTGAACTTACGTCATGCCTCAATAATCGACAGCGTTTTCAAAGAATTAAGTCGATCAAATATACAATGTAATTGATCGAATAATAACAAACTTTGAGACTTTTTTTAATAACAGACTTTAGATGTCTTTCTGATACTTTAATACAAATTCTGACCTAGAACCGATAACACCCGCCGGTTAGTCCGCGTGTGTAGTATGCTTGTGTGTGTGTGTACAAGCTTGTATGTATAGGTTTTCAGTGATATTGTTCTCTACACAACTTTATATAGATACATAGATACTGAACTGTTCTACATGTGTGAGAGAGAGACTACTTAGATTTAGATTTCGCTTATGCAGCAGAGAGACATCTCAGCTGCATAAGCAAAATCTAAATCTAAGTACGTAAGTACTGTGTCAGAAAACAATATAACTGAAAAAAGTTTTGTCGTGAAAATGTGTACATCAGGGGCATTAGGCTATGTAAAATATGTAATTTGCCCATTTATGGTGCTGGCATTTTGAGCGAATGCTGTTTTCAGTGGATACAAATAATTTATTATCAAAAGCCAATTTTTTGTTTTATGAGGTATTCATTGTAAACAGAATTATTACTCATTTAAATTATAATAAGCTTAGTGCTTGCACGTTCTGTTATATCTTAGTTAGAATGTTTAAATATTTACCGAATTTCATAAATGACACGACAATAAACATACGGCGCTGATTACACTACTCGGAAGAATCTCTTCGCACTCCTCAGCCTCACATATTGATAAGTTAGTGTGAACGGCCCCTTAGGCCAGCGACACATTTTGTACGCGCATCTACTTTATTGGTAAGGTTTTGTATGTAAATTAAGAGCTAAATGTCGGTAGTTGCACACCGATTGGTCGCAGAGGCCTAACAAACAAACCCAGTGTATAAACATTTATTTAATGGTAATAGAGTTGATATTTCAATGCCATTGCACTTAAAACTTGAAATATCACTTCTATCGCCTTGTACTCGTGGCTTCAACTTTATACTGCAAGAAATAAGATTGAATGTTTTCAACTTATATTTATGAAGAAGCATCCGTCACATCCCACAATACAAAATTATCTATTAGATAGGAACCATCAGATTTTGAAGAGGAGAGAAAGAACTCATTGTTTATTTGAGTATGTTTGATTATTATAGTTTTTTCTTCAATAACTGATATAGCTAGTTTTAGTTTTATATTGCCTTGGCAGATTGCTAGATACGCGTAAGTATATCCATTGGAATATTGACTTTAATGCCAATCTGAACCTATTTATTAATTATATACATTTTTGATTGTTCACAAAGCCATTGATTGATGAGGTAGTAAAATCGCGTAAAATCTCAGTGAAACGTAAAGTGTAAACTAGGGCGTTGTATAACTCGATCAACCAGAAGATACAAGTGGCGCCCCCTAGATATTGCTTTTAAATCGTAGTGTCATGGCTGCCTTCTACTTAGATATTACATTAATTTATTTTGTATTTATTTTCACATTGAAGCCGTTTGTAGACTTCTCGGTCGTCAACCCTCATCAATGGTTGCCAGAAATTCTTAGTCTCCAAGTAAGGTTCGTTGTAGGTACAATCATGTCCTATGTATGTATCTCCTATGGATAAGTCGTTCACGGTCGATGATTAATGTATGTATGTATAGTTCTCTATACAGATTTATAAATATTGATATTAATGCAGGAATATAAATATTTGCAATATCTTGTAGTATTTTTACCCAGAAGGGATATGTAAGACCTATCCAAGCTATCAGACGGAATAAGGTAAGATTAGCAATGGTTTTGACTAACACAAGTAATGACATGCATGGTGGTAGCAGTTGTAGATGCACTGCGTTGGTACCTTTTTGTTTTACTTTAGAGTAGAAATCTCGCACTATATCTAACATACCTACTAAATTAGCTACTTCGTAAAGCTTTTTAAACTTACCCGATCGGCTGTGACTATTTGACGTTAGTAACGAGACGCGATCGTGTCGTCTCCTTCTTCCATACCATTTGATGCAGCGCCTCAGCGAACTAAGTAAATCCCTATACAATAAGATGACGTCACCACCACATCTCGTTACTAAATAGACTCGCCCCTCAAAGAAAATTATTATAGTTTTTGACAGGTATTTATCGCGTTAATATTCCTAGCCACCACGTTTTCACGACGGAGTGTTAAACCTGTTGAATCGTCGGGAAAAACAGGCTCCGAAATAAACGCAGTAAATACCCCCGAATACAGTAGTTCTACACAAGTTTTTTGCATTGCTTTTTTGAAGTCTAAAAAATATACTTATACTCCTATATTTACTTTGCTATCCCTGCAAGTAAAATGTGGGGATATAATATAACTACTGGTGGACAAAAAGCATGAGTATGAGACCGCACAGTAGCCATTTTAGTATTTCAAATATCTCTAGCTATGCAGCCATATCTATGAAGCCGAGTAGTACTGACCGGTGTTACAGGGCGTAACGTATCATTCGCAGCGATCATGCAACGTTAAAATCCGTTTCGATGCGAGCGCCTTCATCCCCCGTGCTACTGATCGCTCGCTGCGTTACACGTAACGTTACGCCCCGTAATAGTCAGTACCTGGCTAGATGGCAAGGCGCCTGAAAGCACGTTCAAGAGGCAGTTGGCTTGTACCTAACATGTAACTTGGAGAATAAACATTGTATATAGACAACCTATTATTATTATTATTATTATCATCTGAGACAAGGCCTTGTCAAGGCTAGAATAGAGAACTTTAGTGAATTGTAAAAGTTATTGTACTTCATTCTCTCTCAAATATTTTTGCATACCGACTGCAGTCAAGCATGTTGACAGTGTGTTTACCTTACTTGTTTTGGCAAAAATAAATCTTTATCTTTATAAAAACATGTTATTTTATACATAGCTTAAAGTTGAAGGAATTACATTGAAATATTGCTCTATTGCAATGAGTTCAACTCTAAGTTCAACAAGTTGAACAAATTATTTTTGCATTTGGTAACGTTCGAAGTAATTTTGTCTATTCTACCCTGGACAAGGACTCGTCTCAGATGTCCGAGCGTGCATACAGATGAGATAGTGAGCCAGTTCCTTCCGCAGGCGTTCCTGAGTCTGATCCGCTCCATGTCGCGCGCCAAGCGCGGGCAGGCGCTGCTGGAGGACAGCGCGGACGACAAGAAGCGGCCCTGCAGGGCGCCCTGCTGCGCCATCTGCTAGGTTGCTACACTATTCTCCAGACAACTTCATGTCAAATGTTTGTTTACAACGCTCCCCTATTTAACTTAAATATTTTTCTAGTTGTTGATTTTTTAATAAATTTGCACTTCATTCTTGCCGGTTTGAGCATTCATGAAAGCACATTTTATGTTATAAAAGCTCAAGAGTTCCACTTTCTAAAAAATATTATGTCAAAAGTTCAACCAATCTAGCATAGAGCTGCCATATTTTATTATTTCGTATCCTTCAGTTAATTATTTAAAGCACATACATTAGAATCATAAGCTATCGCTACAGTACGGTGTGTATTCTAACATGTAGTAACAAATACCTGAGGGGCGAGTCTATAGTTTGCCGTTAGTACGAGACGTGATCGTGACGTCTCCTTTTTTATGTTTCCAATTTGGTACAGCGCCTCTACCGTGTGGACAGGGAACTACGCAAATTCCATACAAAAATCACAATCACGTTCCGTTACTTGCGTCAAAAAGACTCTCCTTTACTCAACTTTTATATCTTGACACGTGACTTGTAACTTGTACTTATTGTATTGTAAGTCTCTATACACATGATGACATGAGCATTGTATTATTTTATTTAGTCTCCACTTTATTGATATCTGTTATTAGAAGTTTTGTATTTATTATTATAGTGAAGAAGTTGGTTATTATATTATTTGTAAATATTTTAAGAATAAAACAGTTTCATACTGAAAATATCTCTTATTTAAAATTGCATAACATTATAAAAATAATCAGTCTTAAACCTATGTAACATTTCATACAAATTTTCTATTGATTAATATTTTAACAACTTATAGGTAATGAAAAGGAAAGAACATACGAAAATTTTATTTTAAGACAAAATTATTTTCATTTAAAATTTTCCAATATTATTTTCGCTTTACGACTTAATAATAGAGAAAAGAATCGTTGATTCTATATATACATTAAAATGTTACTGAATTACACGACGGAATATTTTTTGCTTACAAATTAGTTCAAATAGAGCTCTATGTTAGTTTACGAGGGTTTTTAACATGAACCTTAATTTGACCAGAATCCTATCAGACGATGCATCTTGAAGCTCTAGAGATCACTAATTCACACTCTTTGTATAAGGTATTTAAGAATTTTCCCCGTCGTAAATGACTTTAGTTTGTATTGTTTTCGTTTCACTTGCTGGAACTACACCCATAAATAGAGCCTTGAGTTCGGTTTGACTATAGCATCAAGACGTCTTCGTGATTTTTGAGTTTGAGTTTGAAGTCAGGGCCACGTACTCTTAAAAATAAAATCGATGTTTCCGAGTGTCAAACTAAGTACGGGATATTTGTCAACTCGATCGAAACAGCGCCCCTACTGGCGCTGTTTCAATCCCATACAAATTATAGTTAGTAACTTTATCACACTCTTAGTAATTTCTAAGAAATGAAATAAAATTCCACAAATTTTCGACTTTTACGCAAGCGTAGTTAGTTTGACGATGAAAACTAATCAGAGCTTCGATTTTCCTTTTTGTGATCCAGTCTTCACATGATAGAGGTCCGTAGATGGATGACAACCGTCAGGCGCGGCCTTTATTTGCCCGTGAGCCAGTACAGGCGTCTTCGTGGCTGGACGCGCGGCGGCCAGGTCAGGGCAGCTGGCAGCGGTGCCCGCAGCCGGCCGGGCACAACCGGTGCTGCGCCATCCACGCCTTCATGTGGTGCAAGTGTCCGCCGTGCGAGCAGCCCTGGCACCACGCGTATAGGCCGCGCACCACCTGATGGACATACCAAGTTTAGAAATAAATTACCGCTGATTGTTTAAGACCCTCGCCTCGGGCCAGGAATAAACAAAATTGGAGAGAGATTTTTAGCGTTTCAAAAGTTTTTAATTCGTCTTTTTTATACAAATTCAAATATTCAGTATATTAGAATTTGTGAGAGAAAAGACGGATTAAAAACAGAGCCTAGATTTTTTTTTAAAGATTTATTTAATTCACGATTGGGTCACCTGGTGACAGAGCGCGCAGACGTCGGGCGGCGGCGGGCGGTGCGGGGGCGGCGTGGCGGGCGCGGTGGCGCAGGAGCAGGGCGCGCGCGCGTTGGGCAGGCGCCCGCGCCGGCCGCAGCGCGCGCAGCACAGCGACACCGACGTGGACTGCTGGGAGATCGCCCACACGCTGCTCACCCACGCGTTGCGGACCACCTGCAACGGACACACGTGTCACCAACAACTTCATACAAACTGCAACTCGCATCCTTGGTGGCTATTTAGGCGTGCGTGTGCCAATTGACAACTTTTGTTGCGTTGACAACACTGCTCTGTCATTGTAGTTCGAGTAAAAGTGTTAGTTCACCGTAACGCCACGAATCTTCTGTTTTTGAATAGACTCTTTAGAGAAAGAGATCGTGACGAGACAGCGTGGACCGCCAGAGATAGAGACACGTATCTAGTCTCAGTCGTGGCGCGAAGATTTCACTCACATTTGTATAAGATAAAGCATATTGAATCGAGTACATTAGAAAAGTCGCTGGTACGATGCACGAGGGCTGAGACGATGCATGAGGTGTGAAACAGAAGACTTACTTCAGTGGCTCGGTTCCACAGCTTGTGTCGCTGCAGGAACTCGATGTAGCCCAGCAGCCAGTGCTCCTGCGTGCCCTCGTCGATGTACGGGAACAGATCGCTCCTGCGAATCAGTTCAACGCACGAGTTGTAGGTTATCTGCCTCGATACATGTCATTCAGAAATGGGGTAACTGATGAATTGGGAGGTTGCCTAGCATTATCAAGCCAATGTAAAAGGAGGATTTGGCATTTTCAGCTCTTTGTAAGTACCTATTGTAGACCTTGCCAAGGCACTTGACATTGTTTTCTTTTTGTAAAACAAACTTTACAAAATCGACACAAGAAATAATACAGTGTTTACGTATTTTAATTGTGAAGTTTGAAATTATTACACAATTTAACTAATAGGACCAAGAGTCGACTGCAACAGCACCTACAATCACATGCGGGTCCTACAAGGAAATGTTTTGAGTTCTACGCTCTTCCCCGTATACGTGTATGACCTGTATAAGCCTGAAACACAGGATTACCTAGTTCAGGCTAAATTGTTATACTTAGCTATATTTTATAGTTTAATGTTCTCTATGTTTTATCTTCTTACGAGTTTTTTGAATAAATTTTATTTTTATTTTATTTTATTTAATCTAACTAGAAGATATTCTCAATATGCGCATGACAGTGGTTATCTTTGAAGGTCTCATTACTTGAGAGCAGAGTTCGTGCTTATGAGGGAGGGACATAGAATAGTAATTACATAGTTTGAATGCTGATACCTCTGTCGGCCCAGAACTAAGAGCACGGCGGCCGGCGTCTGCGCGTCGCCCAGCGCGGCGTGCTGGCGCAGCGCGGCCGCCAGCAGCGGCGCCCAGTCCCAGCAGGCCGCCGCCTCGCGCACGCGCACCGACAGCGCGCCGCCCCCGCCGATGCCGGGCACCTCGCACTCGCTCTCCTCCAGCTGGAATATCAACTGATTAACTACGTTATTTTGCTCTAAAAAGAGTACACAAACACAACTAATCAAATATTATGAAAGCATGCTCAGTAATATATATATGCTTGAGTGATGCTTATGTATAGTTTTAAGTACAGACTAATTTTAAAACGATGCTTGAGAACTCATGTCGCAATCTACACTCACTCACGTACCTCATCCTCAAGTAAGGATGCGTTCTTACCACGTTATTACGTATTATTGAACGTTTACCAAGCATTACTTGATTAATTGCCTATATTAGAATGATTTCAAACTTTCAAATCTCTGCTTAGTGATTCTTTGAACTCATCTTTTCACCTCCACTCAAGAGTGGTCTCAACCACGCTTCAGCAAGGCTTGGAAAAGATTTCTACGCGCCAGAACCTTTTTTAAAAATAAAGTGCCACAATTTTTTAAGACGTTGCGTTTCGTTTCACAAATACCATCTAAACAACAACAATGCTCGCAAAAATAAATTGTGGTAGTCAGGTCAGTAAGGTAAAGGAACGTTTTTCGCCTAGATAAATGTGTAGACCATAGACAAAACCCTGCTCACTGCTAGTGCAATTAGCTAAGTAGCGTCAGAGTTAATAGTTATATAGCTATAATAAAGATTTACGTGAGCAGAGATTCTAAGCTTGAGTAGAACCCACGTAATGACTGCATATTGCATAAGTAAAGCTTGGGGAAGCTTTCATAATACGGGCCTTAGTCCGCGGATTCCATTACCCAACGAATCTGTTCTAATAAAAAATGGAAGCAACCAAGGAATCCGATCTCGGCTTGTGCGCTAGGAAAGGCTTTCTACAAAACATTGTACCATCACAAAACGTGCTGCCTATCCAGTTTGAAACTAAGTATTTTGCTTTGCGTTAAAAACAAAAGATATCGAGCAAGCCGGGGTTGGCAACTATTTTACAGAAAAATCACTCTTGTGGTGGTTTTGTATATATACTTTAGTCTTTACTTTACCTAGTGGGTTGTTTGTAATGAAAGATGTGACGTACGTTGAACTGAGTCTATTCAATACACAGGACACACGTACATGAAATTACAATAAGATCTTTAATCCTTATTTAGGATATGACTACTCAAATGGGGCTCTCTGAAGTGACTTTAATATAATCTGTTATAATTATCTATAACCCATAACTAGGATAGGTGTTCTCTGGGAGAGCTTGGTGGAATGACTGGCGAGACGCGGCTTAGCTACTGAAAAAGCTGAATAAGCGAAACGCGTTTGCGCCGCGTACTGCTAGCTAAGCTGTATCACTACAGTGGTAAGGCGCAAATACCGCCTCTCTTCCAACACGAACAAGGTCCACAGCCGCAGTGCCTCGTGCACGTTCCCTTGACCTCACCTGCTGCTGTGTCTGCAGCGCCTGCTCGATGTGCGGCGCGGACAGGCCGCTGCTGGGCGAGGAGCTGCCGCCCGGCGAGCCGCCTCCGCCTCCCGCCGGTCTACCTGGAAGGACAAGCTGCTGGTGAAGTTGCAACTAGATGGCGTTGCTAAATTTATGTATAGGACTTGTCTGAGAGGACAATTGTTCCGTCTTTTAATTTGTAACACTTCTGCTTCTGCGTTCGCCGATTTCTCCGACAATCTTGGACCGACTTCAAAAAAGGAGGAGGTTTTACTGTATTTTTCTATGTTTGTGTACTTTTGTCTGGGTGATCCGATTTTAATGATTCTTTTTTTTTGAAAGCTGGTGCTTCCCGGGTGTTCCCATTTAAATGGTCCAGTTCCGACATGGCATTCATGAGAAAACCATAAAATTGAAGTCGGTTTATAGTTTTTTTAAAACAACCCCAATTATTTATTGTACAAAGAATGATCCCTTAATTTTTTCTCGTGGATAAGTAATATGTATGTGACTTCAAAAAACTAATTATTTTTTTACGTATTCTCTATTGATATAAAAATATATCTGTATATTAATTTTTGTATTTTTTTATGTTTTAAATGTGAGATTTAATCATAGAAAAGTTGATATTATAAATCTTTACCGCAAAATATCTAAGCGCAACGCTATTAGCAATCGAACCGTGACGTCACACTTGTACATTTTTGTACTGTCATGAACACAGGAATCTAAATAATTTGATTTCGGTGGTCCTAAAGCTTTGACTTTGAGTTGACAAGATGATACGATGATCAGTGACGTCACAGAATACAATGGCCATCATAGCAGCGTTTTATCCCCCGAAACCGAGTACAGTTTTACTTTTTGATTTCACCTCAATAATTTATAATTTTGTGGATGTTATATACTTCTTTGGTTATGTATCTAAATGATCGATAAAAACAATCTATGCATATACCCTATCGCTCTGCAAACATTAAAAAAGAGGGAAAAAAAGGTAAGAGAAATTAAAAACATATATATTAGGTCCTTACATATGAAATTGGCGTTTTTCGTACTGGCCACTTTAATCACAAATTTCTCCTCTTTGGTAAGGAATTCCAAATTCAAATTTGTACAGCTATAGACTCATGTATTTGTGCTTCGATGATCGTCATTCATTTGTTTTTTTTCTTCTGTTTTTTTCTGTTTGCGTCACTCATTTTACAAAATGGAAAACTTAAAATATCGCATTATTTACGAGTACGAGTTCCGCCGTGGCACTAGTGCTGCGGAAACAACTCGAAGGGTGAATGATGTGTATGGCGGTCGTGTTGCAAAAGAAAACACAGTTCGTTTTTGGTTCCAACGTTTTCGTTCTGGAAATTTCGACCTGCAGAACAAGCCCCGTGGACGGCCTGAGACTCAAGTTGATAATGAAGAGTTGAAGGCTATTGTGGAAGCGGATCCATCGCAAACCACGTCCGAGTTAGCTGCAGGCTGCGATGTTAGTGATAAAACTGTTTTAATTCACTTGAAGCAAATTGGGAAGATTAAAAAGCTTGAAAGGTGGGTACCTCACGAATTGACTGAAGCAAACCGGCAAACGCGCGTCGACTGCTGCGTTACATTACTAAACCGGCACAATAATGAAGGTATTTTAAACCGAATCATTACCTGTGATGACAAATGGGTTCTTTACGATAATCGGAAGCGCTCAGCGCAATGGTTGGATCCTGGCCAGCCAGCCAAATCCTGCCCCGAGCGAAAATTAACCCCAAAAAAGTTACTTGTAAGCGTTTGGTGGACTAGTGCCGGTATTGTTCATTACAGTTTTCTCAAATCTGGCCAGACTATTACGGCTGATGTCTATTGTCAGCAATTGCAAACCATGATGGAAAAGCTAGCGGCTAAACAACCTAGGCTGGTCAATCGCTCCACGCCACTGCTGCTTCACGACAACGCTAGACCACACACTGCGCAACAGACGGCTACTAAATTAGAAGAGCTTCAATTGGAAAGTCTAAGACATCCTCCGTACTCCCCGGACCTTGCTCCAACAGATTACCATTTTTTTCGAAATTTGGATAACTTCTTGCAAGGGAAAAAATTCAACTCCGATGGGGCAGTCCAAATCGCCTTCAAAGATTTTATTGATTCCCGTCCGACTGGTTTTTTTAGTAAAGGGATCAATGAACTACCTATAAGATGGCAAAAGTGCATAGAAAATAATGGTTCATACTTTGATTAATTAAATATATTATATTAAAAAATATTCGACTTTTTGTTCCTCCCATACAAAACGCCAATTTCATATGTAAGGACCTAATATATTACTAGCCAGTTAGGACGTCAGTCTCGTCGACGCTGTCTGTTAACCCACTTAGTATTTCATTTTTCTTTTATTCACTTCAGTATACTAGTACCTGGTGCGTCGGGAGGCAGCGGGGCGGAGCGCGGCGGGGCGGGCGGCGCGGCGCGCAGCGGGAACGCCTCCTCGGGCAGCGTCCAGTCGGCGCCCTCCACGTCCACGTAGTGCGCCGACGCCGCCGACACCCAGCCGTCAACACCCACGGACTCTGACAATCAACAATCAGGTTTCATTACGGATGTAAGCGGGTTAACTACGAACCTTATTTGTATTGGAAGAGGCGCTTACATCCGTAATGAATTCATCAATAGTTTTTATAGTAAAATTAAGTTTAAGTTTATGACACACTTATCAACTCTAAAACGAATCATGCAAGCCTTCGAGACAGAGAATTACGAAAACAATAGAGATGTGTTTAATAACAGTTATTATTTTTGGGAGTGTAACCAGGTTCCATCTTGGGTATATGTAACCTTTTCATCAATGACATAACCATAATGCTTTGGAATGATTTAAATTCTCTCAACACAGATACAGAGATCAAGACCTTTACATACTCACAGGACTTTTACATAGATTGAAAGCGGAGGTAAAAACTTGCCGGCCCTACTGGACTGCCACAAGGTTCTATCCTTTCCTCGATGACTTAGACCGATTCTTTAAAACTTCACTTAACATAGTAATGGCTCGCGGAACTAATAATCCATCGTTCGTCCTGGAGTGGGACAAGGTGGTATCTGGAGCCTGTCCTATTTTTCGTTTTCATAAATGACATAGAGAAGATGGGAGAATGACTCACCGTCGGTCCGGTGCGCGTACTTGTTGGGTGGTATGTAGATGCTGAGCGTGGGCATGCCCAGCACGCCGCTGTTGTGGAAGGACTCCGCCCACTCCTCCACCTCCTCCAGCGCCTCCTCCTCCACCGGGAGCGACGAGAAGCTGGAAACAAACCTAATGTTATACTACTGCAAGAAGAACAAAATGGTCTTTACCTAGTGTTCATTTTATTGGTTCCTTTGCTACACTATTGTTATTTCACGAGCAATAATAAACCTATCTAAGAAAAAAGTGTTGCAGGCTGGAGCGTGTTTTTGTAGGTAGCTAGTTGTAGATTGGAACGTCCGAATTCCCCATTAAGTATTTACTACAAATGTCCTTTACCTTTGTGGGTTGATTGGAATAAAAGAGATTGTACGATGTACTGAGTCTATTCGATACACAAAGACACCTCAACCTCAACAGCCTGTTTTGGTCCACTGCTGGACGCAGGCCTCCTCCTGATAAGAGCCTCATTGGTAATGCCCATAATCCACACGCTGGGCGTGCGGGTCGGTACGATTACATCAAATTACATTTAACGTTATTCTTTATTTCTTAAATTAGGACAGGACTGTTTAGTTGGACATTTATGAAAAGACTGGCTGGACACGCTCTAACTCATGAAAAAGCTGAATTAGCGAAACTGTGTCACTACACCCACTCCATTTGATCCTCTACATGGTAAGTTCGTGACTGTACGTGTTTTGTTTGGTATGGTATAGTAACCTGTAGGGCGGAGTCCGAGGGTCCCTGGGCGGAGGGTCGGGGCGCGGCGGGTCGCGGGGCGGGGGCGGCGCGGGGCTCACGCGGCCCGTTGCCTCGGTGCCCGTGTACACGCACTTGACCACGTCCCACACGTGGCCCACCTGATCACAAACAATCATCATGAAGGTTATATTATACTCCACTTTCTTCCCACTTTAGTTTTCTTTTTTCAGTTTAATATTCTTTATTTTCTCAAGGAACCTAAATACAGTTAATTAAATGAGAAAAACAATACTTGTACTTAAATTTCAGAATCTACCTGCTTAGATTTATATATTAGCTCGAGTATGCTAACCAATTAACATAACCGTAGGTACATCTACTTAGTACAAAAACAAAAGAAAAATTACAATGGCAGAAAATAAAACAACCTAATCTAATACAAGTGGAAGAACAAACCCTTTTTTGTATTTGTTCTTGTTTAAGGACTCACTTCACTTTCTACAGACTTAGGTACTTACCTATTATTATCTACGTAGAGATAGTACTCGTAATACGTAGATTTTTTTTAAATGTATGGGAATTGTTTTTTTTTTATATTGGCAAAACTTATGATTTGATTTGGTATGTTACTTTCGGAAAAGTGTTCTTGGTTGAAAATGGAGTCGATGAAGACCACCTTGTTTTTTTGACAAATGTAATTTTTTGGGCGAACCGTATTTTTTTTTCAAAAATCTAAAAATGTTATAATTTTTTCTTCAAAATAAATTAGAAGGTTCCTAAGAACAAAACCTGTTAACTAAAAAATAAACGGTAGCTACCCTTAAGGGGCACAAAATTTTCCCCGCCCTGTTTAGTCATCAAAACCTCACTCACCAAATGTCTGTTATATTTCTTGGCCACCTTAGAGTTGTAATCAGCCAGCTCGTGCGGCGGCGCGCCCCTGATCCTGTACTCCTGCGCACAGGCCACCACGGGGCAGGCTCCCCCCGCGGGGTCTGCGCGGTGGTAGCGCGTGAGGGTGGACGAGGCGCCGCCGTGGAAGGTGCGCTCCAGGATGTCTTGTGCGGCCGCGCTCAGGGAGCCCGCCGTCGGCTGCTTGCGACTGGAAGGGAAAAAGTTCACTTCAGTTCATTTATTAAAACCATAGTAACGTCAAAATAACAAAGATAAAAGATTATTGATATAAAGTACCGGCTCGAGAGTGGGCAAATTTTAGAACTATAGCTAGTTGACTAACTTTTTTTCATGAATAAACATGTTCTACCATGTCCATAGTTAAACATTTTGGACCGAAAATTTATTGCGTGACATGTATATCCCATTTTAATGAAGTACTCATGAGAGGCAACTGCACTGTCGTTGATTCAAGTCTGTAAGAATATGGGTGGAGTCATTTTTCTCCACCCATATTCTTACAGACTTGAACCAAAACTTTCTCACAGAGACAGAGGAGGCTGTTGGACTTAATGGCTGAGATGATAAAGATGTTAAAGTCATTTACATTTAGTTTTGTTTGGCAGATATAATCGTACGTAACAAAGCTGTGATTCACTGCACTGCACCCGCGCGCATGCAATCAACTGTGCACACCTGTTTGCTCACTCCCACAACGCACAATGAGGTTAGCGCTTACCCTGTGCGAGCGAGAGGGATTGAACATGAATGACGATGCAGTAGTTATGTTACCTATTTGTAACCTTATTACTTATTTATTACCATATATTGTCATAAAAAGGAGGAGGCACAACACTAACGGTATCAGAACGCGGCCCGGTTGTTAAATAACTTCTTCGGTTTTTGCACATTATCACAACAGGTGTTAGCGACGGCGACTTTATGTAGAATAGGTAAGGCATAAAATTATTAGTATGTTTCATAAACTTATTGTTTTTAAATAGAGTTCAAAATCGAATATTATTTTAGATAAACAGAATATTATGTAATAGTACCTAATTGCGCCCGAGCGACTCGCAATACATACCAACCTATTTATGTATAGATTAGTTTCTGGAACGAATAGAAAAGAAAAACAACGACAATCAAATATTCTAGAATAAAAAAGGGATATTTATAGCTTCGGGAAATGTGTAGAATTTTCTAGGGCCGACTTAGGTATAAAAGCTGGGCTTTTTGGCCGTTTAATTATACAGTTCTAAGCGATCGAAGAGTGAATAAGTGTTATGGAAAATTATTAAAGTACAGTTGCAGTGACCTTTGTACTAAGTACGTAGTTGAGTGTATATGGTTGAATAAACCAACTTAAAGTGTTCTGAAGTGTTTTTACTTGGACATCATTCTCAACCAGCCCTAGTTGAAGTGTTACACCTTCGACGAGCCCCTACAACATGGTTCCAGGTTCCGGATAGTTGGAATAACCTTTAGTGTTAGCTCACCCCAGCCCCGGCAGATGTCGTTCTGGCGGCATGGGGCGCGGCTCCAGCGGCGGCAGCGCGCGCTCCGGCCACGCGTGCGCGAGCTCCCCGCGCGCCGACACGCACACGCCCTGCGGGTTGGCCCACAGCACCGGGTGCGCCGCCTCTGACCATCGGTGCCGGTATAGAGTGCAATCCTGACAACGGACATTAAGCAATAAATGATGATGAACAATTCGCATAACATTATATAGCCCCGTGCTAAGCAGAGCTTGCGTTATGGGTAGATAACTGATATACTTAATTTATATAATTAAGGAAATAAAAAGAAAAATTTAAAAGATGGAAACAGTAATATACACTACATACCTACATAGATAGGTATTCTTTATTAAACATAAAAAAACATCCAGAACGCCCTGAACAAATAACTGCAGATCGTACACACATTTGTCCCGAGGCGGGAATCGAACCCGCAACCTCCTGCGATTGCTACGACGCGACATGTCGTCGCGTCGGTTTAACGAGAAAAGAAGTGAGATCATAGTTTTATAAACCGCAGGCTTGCAGCTTGTACTAAAGTGGGTATGTGCTATAAAACTAAAAAAAGTCAATGCTTTTTTTCTTGTTTGATCTTCTGAAGAGTGTCTATTTGACGTTAGTAACGAGACGTTCCTTTCCCGAAGGGTAAAACGGGACGCAAATGCTTCGTACCAAATTTCAAGATCATGAGATCGTGAACTCTAAATCTTGAAATTTGGAAGTACCCTGTAGGTTTCGATTCCCTTGCGAGTGTCGAAAATTTGCGGCATAAACGGCTGTATCTTTTAATTGCGTTGGCTCAGAAGTTTGATTATTTCACAGCTGGGCCAAGGGACAGTAGACCTGAGTATTTGAAATAAATTCCAGCTTGATACCTCCACGCGTTCTTGAGAAAAAGGGTCTTGACAGACAGACAGACGGATGCACTATTCCCGCGGCTGTCGTAAGTGGCGACTAAGAGATATCCACCGGGGGCGGGCAGCAGGGCCCCCTGCGGAACATTTCTACCACCGAACTGCGATCCCTAACCCGCATGCACAGCGTGGGGGGGAACCCATGAGATAAGAGATAAACACCAATAAAGCCCTCATCAGGGGTGCGGCCAGCAGTGGACCAATACAGGGTGTTGAGGTTGAGGTTGAGGTTTAGTTAGTTATAAGAACTGACCCTGGACGTGGAGAGGAAGGCGTGCGGCTCGGCCTGCCACGTGATGGCGGTGGTGACGTCCCGGTGCTCCGCGAACGTGGCCAGCGGCACGTGCGGCCGGCGCACGTCCCACACGTGCACCGCGCAGTCCAGCACCAGAGCACAGGAGGCAACCTGGAACCTGCAATACCACATCTACATTATGAAGATACCCCCCACATCACATCAACTGACACCTTTGTGGCAAGTCGACCTTCGAAGTGCAGCCTGCTGCCTACCAACTTCAAAAAGTAATTACATACTAGTGTATAGTGACATTGCTGTCACTTACTCTTATTTTCATAGAAAATGTATGGGTTCATTATTGCCAAAAGTTACGATTTGATTTGGTATGTTACTTTGGGAAAAGTGTTTCTGGTTGGAAATAGATCGATTAAGACCAACTTGTTTTTTTATTTTCTGGGCAAATCGTATTTTTTTCCATATTTTTTTCTTCAAAATAAAACAGAAGGTTTCTAAGAACAAAACCTTCTAACTCCAAAAAATACGGTAGCTACCCTTAAGGGGGCAAAAATTTGCACCTCGCTGTATAGTTATATGTATAAACATTATATTAATTACGGAAGAAGGCGGGTTAACTACGAACCTTATTTGTGTTGGAAGAACACCAACGTTTCATCCCTTAACGAGGGACATCTCGTTCACCAAAACAGGAGCTCAACGACTTCGCAGACAAAACAACCCGCATTTAAATTTAATTAATCTTTGACTTTTAATAAACTTGAATCAATAAAACAGAAGAAAGAAATTCTTCCAGTAAAAGATTCTGGATGATTCCAGAGGGATACATAGAAGGGAAAGTAAGAGAAGTGATCATACTTTTTCTGTGGTCTCCATTTAACGTGCCCGACGGAGGCGATCGTGTAGATGGTGTGCTCTAAATTCGGCTTCGCGTGGATATCCCACACCTGGAACAAGTTTAACGAGCACAGGTCATCAGAACCGTTACTTACAAAGTAATTACATAGTAAAGTATAAACACAAATTTATAATAAGTTTGATGTAGTTGTGATCATCACATCACTGTCATCCGTCATCAGTGATAACTGATAACTGTGATAACTAGCGACTAGGTACATTAAACTTATTATAAATCATTTATAAATGAGAAAGTTTGGATAGATGTTTATTACATCTTCACTAACTACTTCACTACTGAACGGATCGGGTTGACATTTTGCATGCAGGTAATTCAAATCCTGGATACATAGGCTTTTTACTTTTTATTCCATAAAATCAGTTTCCGTGGGATAGAAATCACCTTTAAACCTTTCCATAGGAACAACGCGTGCGAAGCGGCGGCGCGGCGGCGGGAAGCTGCAGCTAGTTCTTTAATAAATAAATAAAAAGTCTATGCTAAATTTCCAACCTAATGAAATCATGGATCTCTGAAAGGCCTTCGACCGGAGGATATTCCATAGCGGAATATATTAAATATGACCTCATTTGCATTTCAATTCATACCATAATAAACTATGTAAGTGTTTCGATAGCAACATCGTTATCTTAGTTTAGTTCAAAGTTCAATCATTTAAAGCAGTTGATTGTACAATTATATTTAATGGGTGCATCTATCAAGGCGAAACACTGGCCCTTCTTAATTCCTGAACTACACAGCAGTATTGTGGCTTTAACATAACCCAGCCGTATTCTAAACGTAGTAACAAAGCAATAACTGGCACCTGCGAAGTTTGTATGTACATTGTACATATTATGTACCTATGTGTTGGGAACAACAAATAAAAAGAATTTGGTTAGATTTACATTGAATACGATTTATTGCAATACTTAAAATACTTAATAATAGGTAGGTACTCGTCATTGCTGGGAAAGACGTGTTATTGTGTGTGTACTGGCGCGTGGTCCCTACATGTCGCCCCGCGATCGGTAGGTTCACGTTCAACGTAAATACACTTTGCGTTCACGTAGTACAAGTACAAACCGTATGGAATGGATGCATGGTGGTTTGTAAACTCTTAACGCCATAACGACTGAACCGATCGGGCTGAAATTTTGCATTAATTTAGCTCTGAACCTGGAATCACAGGGATCAAAATAACTTTTACCTATACATTTCCATATAAACAACGCGTGCGAAGCCGTGGGCAGAAACTAGTAAATTCAATAAGGTAGGCATGTATGTTTGTATAGCAAATGATTTTAAAATGTTTTGTACCTAAAGTGAATCCACTCGGGTCGCCAGACGGACGTTATCGTTGCCCTACTTGTATATCTGACGCGCGTTGATTATGGTCATATCTAACATTACTAATGTTAGATCAAATAATGTTGTGTCTATTTGGAATATACAATGATTTTCCTTGTCACTATGAATTCTCAATGCACACATGCTGTCTGCCCTATACACACATTGGGTATTATATCAAAAGACATTCCGTGCGAATGGTGATATTGATTTATTTGTTTTCTTTGTTGTTGATGTCAGAATATTTCTTGTATATATTTATTATCTTATGTATCTTATGGATAAAAAACAATCACACTCAATATTAACTACATAGGTAATCTGAGAAGTACTAAATTCTAAATGTGACCAGCCCCGTTATCCGCACGTTATAGAAAGTGGTGATGATGTCATGATCGCCAACATAGGATAAAGGAAGAGTCACACCACACCGTGCGGTCCAAGCAGAGTGTTACCCGTGGCACGGTCAACTACGCAACCGACATCGCTCGGAAACAACTCTGTCCCGCCTCGGCTCGGCCACGGCCCGTTGCACGAATACAGCGCTGCCGAGCTGCGCCCGAGGCCCGAGCATCACGGGGCGCATCGGTGATTGCTCGGTCAAGGCGCGTAGGCACGGGACCGGCTCGGTGACCGAGCTACGGCCGACACTCGGCACGGACCCGGCACGGTGTAGCGCGAGTTAATTATCCTTAACCCTGGCTAATTATAAATGAAGCAATGCAATCTATACCGATACATTGGAGTGTATTGTCCATGATCGCTTTCATTATCACACTTCACACTAATATTATATAGGCGAAAGTTTGGATGGATGTATGGATGGATGTTTGTTACCTCTTCACGCCAAAACTACTGAACGGATCTGGCTGAAATTTTGCATACAAGTAATTCCAATACTGGAATAAAACATAGGCTACTTTTTATCCCATAAATCTGTTCCCGTTGGATGAAAATCACCTTTTAATGTTTTCATAGGAACAACGCGTGCGAAGCCGCGGGGCGCAGCTAGTCTAACCATAATACTCATTGAAGCCGCGGAGTAGGATCTTTGCTTATCATCATCATCATCATCATCATTATTTCGCTAGTTGACAAAAAAGTGAAGTGAATTAAAGTCAATTGCACCTTATTTCTTATTTGATAGTATTTTACTATTTATCGAGCTGTTTATAAAGAAAAAAAATTACTTGTCTGAGTGCTTATTTTTTAAGTCTAAAGAAATAAACGATTTGACTCTTTTACTCTGACTCTACAATGACTATCGCACTAGCACACTCAGAGAATACATAAGAAGAATCACTCCAGAAAACATACAACAACTATCAACTTATTATTATGACACACCACAGCATTTAGTACCTATAGTGTTGTTGGCTCCATGTGAAATCCTAGAGTAGAGCATGCCGAGCCGGAGTCAAGGACTAAGATGTCAAATCCGCCCCAGATTGTTCAGTATTATTGATTGCATGCACTGCGCGTACCTTAATAGTCTTATCCCTGGAAGCAGTAGCGAGCCAGGGCATCTCGGGATGCCAGTCGCAGGCGAACACGGGCCCGGAGTGCGCGGTGAACTGCTGCAGGCAGCGCTCGTGGCGGCGCACGTCCCACAGCTGCACGTTGCCGTTCTCGGAGACGGCGGCGAACGTGTGGTTCTGGTGCGGGCTGAATTGCACATCGCGGATCGATTCCGTGTTGCTAATGAAATTAGAAATATAAAGATCAGCATTGTCGTTTTTTTTGTAATTTTTTTGGTCTGTCAATATCGACAACAGCTGGCCAAAAGTTACCCTGACTCCATCCACTGGTCACAAGCACGCTTCTTGGAAGACTTTTGAAGTTCGTTTTATCGCCAGCACGTTTGTGGGAGACTGACATTTAATTCCGTTTAAGTGCTTTGCGAATTTTCGTATTTAATTCGTAGTATATTTTTGGGCGGAATAGCCTGCATTGGGTAGATAATTCAAAAATGCCTTCTAAAACCTGGAAAGGTCTTTTAGTAAAGCAAATTAAATGTACCTACTTCATCTTCACTACGTATATACCAAATCACACAGAGCACACGCGAAAGTTATGATGTATGGAAATGGATATTTGTCTTCACGGAAAAACTACTAAACATATTGGGCTGAAATTGCGCATACGTGTAGTTCTAGGCCTGTAGTAACACATAGGATACATTTTATCCCATTAATCAATTCCCATGGGATAGAAAAAAACATTTCGATAAAAACATGGCGTGCAAATGCGCAAAAACTAATAAATGCGAAAGTTGGGATGGATAGATAGATAGATAGATAGACTCTTTATTGGGTACACATACAAACAGCACAGGAAAATAACAAAAAAAGGATAGATGTTTGTTACTTCTTCACTTCAAAAATACTGAACAGATTGAGCTGAAATTAAACATAGATGTAGCTCTACACCTGGTATCAAACATAGGCAAATTTTATCCCATGAATCAGTTCCCATGGTATAGAAATAACTTAAATGTTCTATAAAAATTGGGTTATTTAATAATAATTGGGTTTGTTTTAAAAAAAACTATAAACTGACTTAAATTTCATGGTTTTCTCATGGATGCCATTGTCAGAACTGGACCAAATTTTACTTTAATTGTGACCACACGGGAAGGACCAGCTTTCAAATAAAAAAAAGAATCATCTAAATCGAAATACCCAGTCAAAAGTTCTGAAGTAACAAACATGTGGAGTCTTAGTAATAGGGTCCCGTTTTACATGGAGGGTTTTCTATGAACCTATTTCATAAATGTAACTCTAAAGACATTTGTTATTTGTGGTATCTGTTGTTTTACTAGCAAGAGAAATACACATTCTGTTTCAAATCTTATGGTTCATGGGATAGATCCCTCTGACAGACAGGCAGACAGCAGAGGCTTAGTAATGCATTTGCAGCCTTCTAGTACAAAACCTTAAAAAGCTCATACCTGATGAAGGTCCTCGCAACCTCCTTCATGCGAAGATCAAAGCACTTCATCATTCCATCTTGAGATCCTGAGATCAGGAGAGCAGGCTCTGTCAGGTGGAAGCTCACCTGCCATCAAACAACTATATTAAACATATTTTAGAAACAAATGCGACTCACTACTCTAAAGTTTGTCCAGATTTGCCCAGTAAATGTAATAAAGGGTGGCAGTAGCTTACCTTATTGACAGTTCGTTTGTGATCAGAAAAGACATGTTCTTGCTTTGAGCGACCAGAGCGGCCCAGGTTCCACACAACCACAGCTCCATTGGTCGCTGCAGTGGCCAGGGTGTTTTCTGTCCAACAAAATGTCCATGAGGAATTGGCAGAATTTTTATCCATGTTTATGAATAAATATAAATGATGTGTACCTTCAATAGTGCTCCATGCTACGTCGATGGATGAGAAGTTCAGATTTAAGTTTTTCCCAACTCGTAGATTGCAGACTTCCGAAAACTCAGTTTCTCCAATAGAAAATACTTTGAACACTGCAAAAATAGTACATAATATAGTTTTTTATTCATATTTATAATAAAAAAACTATATCAATGGAAGACCTTTTAGAGGAGGCCTATGTCAAGGACAAAGTGGAGGAAGAAAGAAGAAATAGAGATAAGATAACAATTTATTTGTGATCCAGAAGTAGACTTATTTTATTTTTATACTACAGTTTGTATAAGTATTTGTAATTGCACAGAGACAACTATCATCATCATTGTAGCCTGGGATCACCACATCTGCTGGGTATGGTTTTTATTCACTACTGCCAGCCTCCCCTGTCCTGTGTTTGCAGATATAAGGGCTAGGGCTTTCTTACCGTTTCGTCCGGCAATGACGACCTGCGTGCAGTCTTTATTGAGAGCGAGAGCATTTGCGGGACCCTCCTGGGACACACAAATTGTGTTGGACGGTATCATTATTATTGATGTTGATGGCTTTCCATATCATTAATAGACATTGTTATTTTTGGCTGCCGAGTATATTTGTGTCGCAAATGTGTTAGGTACTACGTTACATTACATGATCGATCACAGAACAATAATACTCTACTCGTGTATTGCTCGTGTACATGATACGATAGCGAGCGAATAAAAAATAAAGTAAACTGTTTTGTTTTGATGATCAGTTGTTTGTCTTGTCATGTCAACTCAACTTCAACTTTTTATTGTCAGTCAGAGAGTGAATGAACATAATTTATGATAGGCAAAAATTGCAGCTTTACAGCTTTAAGCCCTCAGCACACAGAAGCTAATTAATTAGCACGTCTTGTGAAGCGCGATTTCAGCGATTTTCTAGCTCGATTCCTTACCTTACGTACAGCGGGCGGTTTATTATTAAGCGCGATTTCGCGCCGCGATTACGCGGCCGCGCGCCGCCTTGCAGCCCCGTAGTACAAAATGTACTGCAACCTGCAAGCAAATATAACAAAATCGCTCGAAACAGGTCGCTCTTAAGAAATAGCGGTGATGTGAGTATACCAGCTGCATGGTTGTTTTCTTTCTTGAACTACATCCATCAAGTCAAATGAACAGTCAAGTCAAATTTAGAATCTATCAAAGTCAAACGAGGTCAATAAAATAAACTGTCTGTCAGTCAATCTTGTGATGGTGAAATTGGTAAATGTCTGTGATGATGTGATTATCCATAATAAAACCAGCTATAATGGTTTCGTTACTCGTATTTGACTAGCATTGTGTCCCAAATCTTACTAGAATGTAAGATAGTTTTACCGTATTAAAGTATCTGGAGACCTTCTCGCGACAATGGAAGGTGGAGACAGGATTTTGGTCGCAGCAGGGCTCACGGCGGCGGTGGTCGTGGGGGCTTTCGTGCTGTGGGGTCCCGGAGGGGCTCCGAAGGTGCGGAAGCGCCGAGGTCAGATAGCAGGTCTGCAGAACCTGGGCAGGACTTGCTTTCTCAACACCCTACTGCAGTCGCTGGCTGCGTGTCCTACATTCATTGAATGGTTGAAGAGATATGCGAAAGCAGACGGACACAACAGTATGATAACTACGCTGTATACTGTCATTGAAGGTAAGTTATCTTAACAAAGAGTCTTAAGATAACAGAGAGCATGCTACATGAGGTTGTTGTCTGCAGTTGTGAACGGCACGCACGAGTCGGCGCGCGGCACACCGGTGTGTCCGCTGGGCGTGCTGCAGTCGCTGCGGGCCGCAGGCTGGGTGATCCCGGCCGACCAGCAGGATGCTCATGAGCTCCTGCATGTGCTGCTCTCCTGCGTCGAGGAGGAGACCATAGCTATAGCTAGGAAGGTATTACTTGATCTGCTTACAATCTCAGAAGTTATGTGAGAGGAAGATTAATTTTTTCACATCTATTTCAATTTGAAACAAAACACATGTATGTGGTAAACTTAAATCGAAGACTCCTGAGTTCATAATAAACTATATGGACAAGCAAGTCAATTTTTAAACAACTTAAATGGAAATCACAAAATAAAAGCATAATAAAATGCTTTTTTGAAAATAATTAGTATCACAATGAAACCATAGAATGTGGCATTATTATTTGCATTCAATGCCAACTACATGAGGATGCAACACTCCAAATTTGATATCCTTCTAAATTTGGATTAGTGATATACAGGGTGATTGGTAGCTGGGTGCAGAGGCTCAAGGAGAAGCTAGAATAGATCACTAAGAACCATTTAAGACTTGGTTGTCTATATTAAGAAAGCTTCCCCAAGCATTACTTCACACACAAAACAGAAAGTTTTATATGAATAAATATTTCATTTCATTTCATTTCATTTCATTTCAGGGATGAAGTGTCTTATTGAGGAATCCCATCCACACCCACTGAAAAGCTGAAACGAAGCTGTCAGTCACATAAAGTTCTGCTCCGATACTTCAAGGAGCTGGGCTGATTAGGGCCTGCTTAGGCAGGGGGATAATGCACAATACACTCCTATAAATAAATAAATAAATAATGTTGGACTATTCACATGGCATTATCTACCCCAAGCTAAGCAGAGCTTGTGTTATGGGAACTAGATAACTGTACATAATACAATATACTACCAATATACATACAGACATTATTATATTATACATAGAAAACATCCAGAACGCCCTGAACAAATATTTGCCGATCATACACACATTTCTCCCACGGCGGGAATCGAACCCGCAACCTCCTGCATTGCAGGCAAACCCTCACCCACCGTGCCACAGAGGTTGTCCAAGCAGATCTTAGTTCCCCCACTTAAAATTAGAATTAGAATTAGAAGCATTACATAAATTAGTCTTTACTCAAAACTATACATAAGTATCACTCAAGCATAGTTGCAACCAAGCTGAGCATGCTTTCATAATACATGCCTAAGAAGTCTCACTGTTGATATTATTGAAATTCACAAAAAAGATTAAAGATAAAAAAAAGCCTTTTCTGACTCCATTTTAAAATATAGTGAGAGCGCCTGCACCTCACACTACCTATTTATGCTTTTAGAGAGAATTCCAGCATTGATAGGATTTCTGTTGAATCCGTTTTGACTGTCTCACTGCATCACAGGCATAGGCATAATAAAACAATGCAAGTTGTGTTCCAGCCGGGTTGTCTATCGGACGCGCTGGCGTTGGGCGGCGGGCGCGCGTGGTCGGCGCTGGCGTCGCCCGCGTCGCCGCCCTCGCTGGGGGCGCGCGCAGACTCCACGCCAGGCACGCCGGGGCTGATGGCCGCCCGACCCGCCTCGGCCGCGCCCGGGGACGAGCCCGCTCTGGTGGACCCAGGTACTGTAGCCTAGCCAGTCCAGGTCCACTCCAAACCAAGGGACAAGGGCGGCGCGCGCTAATGAAAATGTAATTTGATAACATTTGGCTCATGTCGGCGGCGTTGATCTTTAGTTTGTTGTTATTAGATCTTTACGTTATTTCACAATGTCTTGCCCATACAATTCATTCAGCTAGAAGACGTTATTCACACCCCACAGTTGCGCGTGTGGAAGATTTTTTATTTATTTATTTTCCTTATGTTCCCTAGAGCCGGCGCCCTTGCCACTAATCCGCAAGGGCGTGTCGCGGTCGTTCTGCCAGCTGAGCTCGGTGGGGCGCCGCTGGCTGCAGCCCGCCCCCTCGCGCCCCGCGCCGCCGCCCCCCTTCCGCGGGACGCTGGCCTCCAGGATGCAGTGCACAGTTTGTAACACTAAGGTACACCAAACACAATACAAATACTAGTTATCACACAAGACTGACATAAGGTGTATAAGGTTTTTTCACTGAAGCTGCATGTTATTGCCCTATCTCACTGTTTTGTTTAATTTCAGAGTCCGATCCGATACGACAAGTTCGATAGTATATCGCTATCAATGACGAACGCGAGCACCGGACTGACTGGCTCCTTCAGTTTAGCAGGTAAACCTTCATCTGCACATTCATGAATATTGTTTGTTTTTGTATTAACTCATCTCATGCCACATTTATTTATTTATTTATTTAATTTGTTGGAAAATCAACAGCTCTAACGCATCTCATTTGATCTCCCTCAAACTAATTACATCGAGTCTTAAGCATGCTCTAACTCTAACGCGGTGACCTGCGTGAGCGATCTGGGGCCTAATTCCACTATTTTTTAAACAAAATGCTATAATGGTGCCATACGATTAAGATAGAGATTTAGTCGTAAATTTATTTGGTATTCTCTTACCATAAGATTACAATCTCTATGACTTATAATAGCGTGTCAATAATGTGGTGGGGCATATAATCATAATCGTAATAGTCATAGATATGGCATAAACAAAAAAAGATCGTGTTAGTAGAATACCAAAAGGTGTCAATGGCGGTGATTGTTACGCGATAATGAAGCGATAATAGTGTCATAGTGAGGCGATTGTGTTAGTGGAATTAGGCCCCTGGATGCGAAAGCGATAACAATAAAAGGTAGACATCTGTTGTAGTGTCCTACGTAACGTTACCAAACGCACGCGGGATGCGCGGCGTCGCGGCGCGAACTGAAGTGAACGCGCTCAGTTCGCGGTGCCACGTCCATGACAAATGTTCGATGACGATGCGACGCGAACAATGCGGCGGAGAGCCGTGGACATTCGCGTACAGGCAAGACAAAGTCGCATAGCATTGAATTCGCGTGTCATTCGAATCGGATCGCGATTCACAATCGCGTTCACTTTGGATCACCCACCCAGGACACAGCATTAATGAGGAAACATTGATCTGAACACATCTCTTATGTGATTGTATTGTTGATTCTTCTCATGGGGTGATGTGTATTGCAGGTCTGCTGCGAGCGTTCACCGCGCCCGAGATGCTGAAGGGCGTGAAGTGCGAGAAGTGCTGCCCCGCGGCCAACGGGGACGTGCCCGCCGGGGGCGCTCCGCCCGCCGCCTACACCAAGCACATCAAAACCGTCAACTTTGGCAAGGTAATGTATCACGCCATCCACTTGAACGCAGCCTCGAAGATAGCGTTAAAGTCGACTGGTCGTATTTACCTAATCACAAGTCAAACAATCAATCGAAAAATTGAAAGACATAACTAAAGAAATACTTCTACTACTTAGGTTTGTTATAGAAACCAAAACCTAAAATAAATAAAACCGGCCAAGTGCGAGTCGGTCCCGCGAACGAATTTTATAAATAATGGTACGGCTACAAAGGTGTGCTGTTCCTGAGATAAATAGCAAAGGTGATTTTTATCCCACGGGAACTGATTTACGGGATAAAAATATATAGCCTATGTTTGATTCCGGGATTAGAATTACCTTATGCAAAATTTCAGCCGAATCCGTTCTGTAGCTTAGGCGTGAAGAGCCAACAAACATCCATCCATCCATACATCCATAAAAAAATAGCATTTATAATATTAGATAGTGTGATAGTGTGATTGTTAATAATTGTGTGTTCCAGCTGCCTTGCGTGCTGTGCATCCACATCGGGCGCGTGGAGTGGGCGGGCGGCGCGCTGGCCAAGCGCATGGAGTTCGTGGCCTTCCCGGAGACACTGCACATGCAGCCCTACGCGCAGGCGCACGAGCCCCGCGTCAACCTGGCGCTGATGGCGGCCGGCCCGCTGCGCAGGGGGCTGTCCAACCTCAACGCGGCGCCCGCCAGCGTCGGCGGGACCTACAGGTGCCTCATACTGATAGCCCTATGCCAGACCCAACAATTATAACAAATAACATCCCCGAAGAAAACAGGAAATTGTCGTCAGCGAAACGTACATTAAGTAATAAATCTATACAACACTCATATTATAAATGCAAAAGTTTGGATGGATGTTTGTTTGTTACCTCTTCAAAAAACCTACTGAAACAATCGGGCTGAATTTGCATAGAGGTAATTCTAAAATGAAATCAAACATAAGCCTACTTTTTATGCCATAATTCAGTTCCCGTGGGATAGATATCACCTGTAAACGTTACCATACAACCAACGCGCGCGAAGCGCATTGCGCTGTTAGTTATTCTAATACAATAATAATAACTTCATTCAGAGTAATACTTAATAAAAATAATTTGTTCCAGACTGTGTGCGTGCGTGGTGCACGTGGGCGGCCCCCGCAGCGGGCACTTCGCGACGTACCGGCGCGGCAACGGCTTCGAGTCCCGGCGCTGGTGGTACACCTCCGACACGCTGGTGCACGAGGTGACGCTGGCCGAGGTGCTGCGCTGCTCCGCCTACATGCTGTTCTACGAGCGCGCGCGCATGGACCCCGCCCCGCCCCCGCCCGCCGCGCCGCTCTCCGCGCACCCCGCGCCCTCCCTCGCGCATCACTTCTAGCGGCTCCGCCTTCCCCGCTGCGGACATTGACTACTGAATCTCTGCTGTGTGTATCGCACGTTGTGACGTGATCGGACCACTGCTAGCAGATCCGAACCGAACGCGTAGAGCCTTTGCCGAGACCTCTGGGTGGTTGCTGCCGTGTACGCAACGCTGGCGTTGTCTGGACGCGCAGGAATGACCTGATTGAGGTACTATTGGAGTAAAAGAGAAGATTTTAGACTGTTGCAGGTACGTCATGAATGAAAACCACAGTCTTTGTTACAATATTTTGAACTTTATCTGCATTTGATGCTAGGCGAGACGAGACACGAAGCTTGAAATATCAAGCACGTTAAATTGTTTTTTAATTCCACGTAAGTTAATTGCGGCATATCCTATAGTTTGCATCTGTACATTTTGGAAGAATGTGTGTTGTCCAATGAGTGACTAGGTCAGGGTCAATTTTATTAAATGAGTTGTTTAAGCGTTCCATCCATGTCTCTTAATTTATTTGGAAGAATCTGCTAAAACTTTCTGTCCTCTATGAAATAAAAAAAATAGAATGATAATGAATACATAATGCCTTTTGTAAAAAAAATCAAAATGATCAAAATATTAAATTATGGTTTACATAATAAAATTTTAAACAACACATATTTTCTTAATATCACTTTAGGCAATAGGGTATATGCATCGATTTTTTTTATTGTTTTAATCGATTATTTAGGTCATTATTTAACCGAGAAATGATAAGACGCCCACTGAATTTCAAAATAACAAGGTAAAAAAAACAAATCAAAACTACAATCATTTTCGTGTGATAAAAACGCTGCCATATTGGCGCCATGTTTATTTGACGTCGACGTTCACACTCGATTAAAACCTTTTGTCGACCTCGGTAGTGATCATCTCAGGAAAGAGGTTTTCCGAAAAAGCTGAAAATAACCTACAATACGAAATGTGAAGTGGGCAGAATAGTGTCAAATCATGGTGCAGCAAGCATCATAAAAAAAGAAGAAATGTGTACAGTGATGTCACGTCCGCTCTAGTCAATGGTGTAGCGTTTTGATATTTTGCGATTGAGATTTAAAATATCAATTTTTCAATGGTTAAATTCTACAATAAAAACATCTCAAAATGCTAACATAAATATGTAGATATGTTTCTATCTCAATAGAGAATACGTATATATTTTTTTAGCCATTTTGAAATCACATGCATATACCCTATTCTGATTGAAATAGTATTTGGATGAATTTTCAACAATAACTGTTAGTGAATCTTAAAAAATCCTATTCATCTAAGCAAATTTTCGATTATTCTTAGAATGTAGCAAAGACAAGTACACTACTAGTATATGTATGTCTGTGTACACTACACTACACTACAATACATTATAAAGTGTGATAACAAGTCATGATCATGTTGTACATAATGAGCTTAATACTTCTACTGTCTTTCTACTTTACAATTGCATTTATTACTACGGGACATATCCTACTGCACTTATATACTTACTAGATTAGAATAGTATAGGAAGAGGTGAATCAAACATAGTAGTATTGCCATTTTAAATTGTATCTATTGCTATTTGAAATTTATGTGTTCTTCATCTGTGCAAATGCTTAGATCAAGTGCCAAGTTTCTGTGTGATAAAAATGCTTTTTGTAATCTTATCTAATTTTGCTATAAACCGTTTTTTCGTCGTATCTATCTGAACCTACTGAAATAAGTTTTAAAGCTTAATGAAGTAGGTGATTATGTTGTTTTATATTATTAAAAACTGATAAAAATTATGTTTGTTGTAAATAGTTATGAAATGGAAGGTTGATGAAATCTATAAAATAGAAATAAAATAGAAAATGAACATTGGTGCCCAAAAACTAATGAATTGTCCGAGTTTGATCATATTGTATTGACTTTAATGTATTTTGTGTCATTTAGTTATGTAAAAAATATGTTTATCTTTAAATTAGTTGTAGTAAAAAGAGGCTCAATTCATGTATCATTTCAAAATACTCTTTTTGTCTAAGAATTTGTAATTAAGAATCAGCACAAACAAGTTTAAAGTATGTTGGGGAAAACAACTGCCACTTAAAGGTGTATAACATGACTGATTATCAAAATAGACATTACTGTGTATAAGACCACATACAACATGCAGATGGAACTAGAACCAGAGGGTGGGGTGATTTAAAAACTGAGTAATAGCCAAGACTGTAGTAATAGAAATGCACCTTAGCTACATTGTATTAAGTTATTATAGCCAATTTTATGCACACCAATATTCATAGTCTGTTTAAAAAGAGAAAAGTCATGGGAATACAGTGAACTAAAATTTTTTGAACTTTTAAATCCATCATGGTTAATAATACTTAAGTTATTAAAAAACTTTAGTAACATGTTTAGTCATACTGCAATGACAGAGCAGTGTGTTGTCAATGCAACAAAGGTTGTCAATTGACACACGAGCACCTTCAATTCCCATGACACTTTCTTTTTGAATATACTCTAGTTCTGCCCATATTCATTTACATATATTATATTAAACTTATTTGAAGGACCTCTGCAACGAAGTAGGTTCCAGGGTCGATTCCCACCTCAGGACAAATGTTTGTATAATCTAGAACTATTTGTTCAGGGTGTTCTGGATGTCTTCTATGTATAATAAAAATATATATTTATGTAGTGCATTGTATTAAGTGATCTAATCTGTTATCTAGTACATCTAGTACCCATAACACAAGCTCTGATTAGCTGAGGGCTAGATAATGCTGTGTGAATTGTCCAACATTTATTTTATTATTTATTTTAAAAATTATTATTCTAAGGCCAATATTGAACTTTTGATGTAGTACCACAGAGAGAGAGAGCCAATTGTAGTACATTTTACATTCTGTGCCATGGGGCCCACTGTTGGCCCACAGAAATCCCACAAAATTGGATATAATAAAAAGGATCTATAGATGTTTGTACTATTTGAAGAAAAAATGTTGTTTTGATGACTCATCACAACATTGTGCAATGGGTTGGTTGTTGGACAGCAAGACTACATACCTACTATCATTATTTGAAGATGAATTTATCATTGTTTCACCCATCCGCACATCCCCCTTAGCTCTTTGTGTTGCTACTTATCAGCTCACTGGTCTCATGGGCCTGTTTGTGTCCAAAGTACTAGTTGAAAAGGGGGGCTAGTTGAAAATGATGTCCTATCAAATGATTTATTTTATATGTTTCGTGATATCATAGCTTGTATGAATATGGGTATTTTCAAAGTCTTTTATAAAGTTTATTTGTACAGTAGTTATGTTGTGTTGATCTTTTATTGTATTAGACTTACAATGTGATGGTTGAATGGACCTACTTCCAGTGAAACAAAGTGGCAATGTAGATAGAATGGATATGTGAATATGAAATTTAATAAATGTCTTAGGTACAAATAGTGAGTATTATTTTCTTTATTGTCCTTAGATATATGAGGCCTACCTACCTACCCTGGAGGAGAGCATTCATCAAACAATTTATATTATGGATAAATTTATTCATTGTTACAAAAAACAAGACTTATTAGTGCAAACTGTCAAACAGAAATGTTCTATACAGCACTTCCCTCTTTACAACATGGAACTTATAACTAAATATCACAGGAGATCTGCATTTGTTAGGACATGCTGTCTATGAGAGATGCACGCATTGTTGATGTAATAGCCGTAGGCTTGGCATCATTCAACTTGAATACACTCTCTATAACTGAAATCTCTGTGGAAGTAGTGTCCATGCCGCAGAAGGCGCACCAATCGTTGACAACCATCCCAGCAGCTACCACCTCGCTGCCTCGGTTGACAGTGCCTGCCACCAGCGGCACCTGCAGTAGTGATGATAGCTCGTCCTGGTCCTGGATGGTGGTCTTAGGGTGCACCAGGCCGCCGCGGTTGCTCAGCGCCGTGTAGGAGCCTACTAGCACGTTCCCGGCAACGGTCTGCCGGAACACCTCCACACCGAGCGTGTCGGCCAGGATCTCCTCCGTGTCGCGGTCCAGGTCAGGGTGTACGAGCGCCACATAGTCGTTGCACGCGATCACGTTCCCCAGCGCGCTCAGGCGCTCTTCCACGCGCTGCACTTTGACGGCGTCCGGCAGACTGTTGCGGATGTGCTGCAGCTCGGTGTCGGTGGTGGACGAGGGCACGAGCAGGCCGTTCTTATTGGCGACGGTCATGCGACCGAGGATGCGGCAGCCGCCGACGCTGGCGTGCACCACGGGGATCGTATCCGCCAGCTCCGCTTCGAACACGCTGTAGAAGTTCTCCGACCCACCGATGGCGACGAGACAGTATGCATTTGTCAATTTACTGAACACTCCCACCTCGTTATTATTCTCGAATTGAACACGAACTGCCATTTTTACTGATTTATTTAGATTTAACGCACAATTTCAATGTATTTCACAATATATTTTGGTGCAAAACGTGCAAAAAACACGAACGAGCACTAAAGACTGAAAATTGACAACCGACTCGACAAATGACAATGTCGCAAATGTCAATGTCACTTTCACTTCATTAATTCAACGAGGAAAATAATGCGTTCTAAAATATATTTATAGAGGATATTCATGAATTCTTGTTTTTTTTTTCCACCCACTGCGTTTATTATCATATCAACTAGCTGCGCCCCGCGGTTTCGCACCACTGTTTGATTCCAGGATTAGAATTACCTGTAAAAATTACCTTCTACTATTTAATATTAAAGATACGGTTTTACGGTTTTAGAAATTTATTTCTCAAAAGAATATACATTCACTTAAAGAGAAATACAGTAGGTATTATCATAATTAATCATGCAGAGCGGACTTATGTAACTAAAACGGTGATGTTTTTATTGGTGCTTAAGTTTCTAAGCAACACGAAAAAAAAAACAAAAAGACGTGTGGCACTCGGGGACTGCCGCGGTGAAGCTATTGCAATGCCAATCTAGAGGCGAGTTGCTGAACTAAAGAGACAAACGTCATATTTCAAAAAGTTCTACTATTCATCGATAGATGGCAAAACTAAAAAGTATCACCGCGCTGTTCCGGTCGGAGTGGGGAGCGTGAGATTTTTTCGTTACGGAATTTCTGGATTCGGTCCCCGCGCTCAAGGCCCGCGATAGAAGCTATGCAATAGCTTAAAAATCCCTCAAAAATATATCTATAAGTACCTATTGAAATCCTAACTTTATATGGAAAAATTCCAGATTCACTTTGCGTACAGCAATAGTTATGTAAAAGAGGGTAGATCGGTTTATTGTTACGTCAGTTTAACTAAAACAATGCAAGTTTAACAATAGCAGTTGCTCGCGGGCGAAAGATCTCATTGTTATCATACTTATAAATTTATAATATCTATTAATAGATCTCAAAGTAATTATTAAAATATTTTTACTGTTTAAGTTTAGGTCATAACTTATGACCTAAACTTAAACAGTAAAAATATTTTAGTAAAATTAAAAGTAATATTAATTACTTATGACTCATAAGTAATTAATATTACTTTTAATTTTACTTTTAATTATATTTTGTAGCTACTGGTCCGTCCAGTTAAAAAAGAACACTGTTTAATTGTCATAATGTGTTATTGTGCACGCTGAGACTTTAAGATAACAAATTATAGAGTCACATAGATTTAAGAACCATATTACTTGCTACCTACTAATTACGTTGTGTGAACTCATGTTGGATGTCCTAATCTGCTGTCCGATCACTTAAATGCCGATAAATGACATTTCGTCAAATTCGACTTTTGTGTACCTACCACACTAAAACGCAGCTTTTGCTCTATCTTCCAATATTAGTTAAAAAAAAACCACCCAGATCTTTTTCATCTATCTATACTTATAATAAAACTGTAACGGGTCCAATTCTGTACATTGAAGATATTTTGAAATTTTTTTTGGAATGCACTCTAATATCGATACTGAAGCCAAAACAGTAATTTTTTCGTTCATGTCTGTCTGTCTGTCTGCCTGTATCATGGCCGCGCATCACGCCGAAACTACTGAATGCATTCAAATGAAACTTGGCATGATTTGAGTTCATACTACGAGGAAGGACATAGGATACTTTTTATCCCGGAATTCATTACGGTTCCCTTGGGAGAGGGGATGAAAGTCAAAATGTAGTACTTCGTTGTAATTCATCAACACGTCGGATATAATTGATTCTTTTTTGTTAGAAACAATGTTAATTAGACATCATCATCATCATCATCATCAGCCTACATGAGTCCACCCTTAGGAGAGGGGATGAAAATCTAAATGTGTACTTAGTTGTAATTCATTAACGCGTTGTCCGATTTCAGTTGATCTTTTTTTAATAGAAACAGAAGATTGTAAAAAGACAGTCAACATTATCATCATCATCATCAGCCTTTATCAGTTTGTTAATTCTTTGAGATATATCCGACTTCACGATCTCACTTTACCGTGCCGCGCGCGCAGTACCTACACCGCTAACATAAACAACGCTTAAAAGCTCTATAACAAAGCGATGACTGTTTTAACAAGGCACACAACGCAATGTGTTATTTAACTCTTAATAGTATAACTTTTAAGTTATTGAATACGGTGTTCGTAAATTTATAAATATAACAGGGGTAGACTGATGCTGTGTCAAATATTTGACATTATAATCACATCACACTAATATTATAAATGCGAAAGTTTGTACGGATGGATGTTTGTTACCTCTTCACGCCAAAACTACTGAACAGATCTGGCTGAACAGATCTGGCTTTGGATACAGGTAATTCTAATACTGGAATAAAACATGGGCTACTTTTTATCCCGTAAATCTGTTCCCGTGGGATAAAAATCACCCTTAAACGTTTCCATAGGAATAACGCGTGCGAAGCCGCGGGGCGCAGCAAGTAATAAATAAAGTAGGTAGGTACCTAACCATAAAGATTTTTTTTTGAATAGTTGTACTTTTCTGTTTATACATTGATTACATAATTATGTAAACTGTAAGAAGGCAATTGACCCTTATTTCCTTCTTTAACAGCAAACAAGTCTCTTTGCTATGGCACCGTCGATTTATAATAAAATTCCACTCTCAATTATAGAATTACTGACCACGATATTTAAAAGAAAGCTGAGAACCATATTGACTGTAAAATGTTACTACACAGTGAAAGATTTAATAATGATAAGAACTTTGACAAATAACTTTAAACTACACTATTATATTTTAAAAATTTATATCCATTTTATGTACTTATGACAGTTATATTAATTCAATTTATTACCTTTTAGTTTTACCATTTTTTTTTTTTTTTTAATTATAGAATCTTCAAATATTATTGTAATCAAAAAGATAATTGCACGCCCCAAAAAGGGTAAATTACATTGTTACCTACGCATTTCTGTATGTACCAACTTCTTCACATGTAATGGCAATAAATATACTTTTACTTTACTTTACTTTTAACAAGCTTATTCATTTTCGGAAAATTTAGACTAGACTACTTATCTGTAGTTAAATCAATATACCTACTTCAGAACAGTATTTTCAGCACTAAAAAACAGTAAGCATGGATTGCTTATCCAACTACTATGTTTTTGTTTAGAAAACACTTTAATTTTAGCATCTCAAAACAGCAATATAAACAACTAAAGTCCGATGACGTCATTTTCAGTGTTGAGGTTTATTAGTTCCATATCAATTCACTTACTACTGAAGAACACACAACATTATCGCAGTTGCAGTTTGTTACAACTCTTAAACAGGGTTGCATTTCAGCAAGCCGTTTTTTTGGATTTTAGATGGTCACATTTCAAAGCTGGTAAGCATAACTTAAACACAAAATCTTAAATTAAAAAATAAACTTTCAACTTCTTAAACAAAATAATTAATAAAATAACAGCTTACATTTTGATGAATAATTTGGTCTAACAAAGAAATCTGTATGTCTTCCCAATTTCCAGGGACAGCATTTCCCACATTTTTTACCCACGGTTTTATCACTTATCGACCTAGTGATCGGACGGCAGTAATTACGGTCTTAGAAATTTATTTCTCAAAAGAATATACATTCACTTATAGTATTATTAGAGCGGACTTATGTAATTAAAACAGTTGGTGATGTTTTTATTGGTAGGTACTGCTCTTGTAACCCGAAAAAAAAAACACTTAATAATATAACTATAAGTAGGTAGGTACTTACCTACTTAAATCCTAACTTTATACGGAAAAATTCCAGATTCCCATGATTGTGTACAGCAATAGTTATGTAAATACTACTACGAGCAAAGATATAAATCGTTAGATATGCCCTTACCTCAGTGAGACCGCGCCGTTTTGTGTCCAAGTCGAACCTTATGCATGCATAAACATGGACTCAGTGTACATCTAAGCACAGTATTAGCCGGACGTGTTGTGTAGGACGTTTGCGGGCAGTTTATAGCGTCACAAAATGACGAGTGCCTTTCGCAAGCGCAACAAAAATTCTAGAAACACAAACAAAGCCAGAGTTGTAACATTTCACTCGTAGGTATTGCGAATTAATGAAATAACTTTTATTTTATCGTCCGCATTGTCAAAAATGACATTAAATGGCGAGTGCACGAAAGAGAAAGTTGTGTTTGCACCTAACGTGTGAGAAAAAGAGATGACACTATTTTCTCAGTACGCTTGTTTTGTTTGTGTACATTGCTACAGTTTTTGGTGGTCGGGGCGTATCTAAAACTACGAGTATATAAATAAATAAATAAATCTGTGTGAAAACTGTTTTGAACATCCGTTGCGTGTTAAAATGAGATAGAATACCTAATAAAATAAGGTAAATACTGGTTAGTACCTACTTTTATCTCTATGGTAAATACCTATTCAGGTGAAATTCTAGTTAGTCGGAACCTCCTTTGTTTATTAGCGTCAATTTGCTTCAGGGATCCACCTACTTATTTCAAAACAATGAACCTTCACCACAAAGAACTTCTTCTTACGAAGTTATTGTATTCTCTTTGAGAACTTTGTCTATACATTTCACTAAACGTCCAGCAGTCATTGGTTGGGCGAGGAAATTGCCTTTCCCTAGCCAAAATGTAAATTTAAAACAAAATGCAAGTAAAGAAAGCCCAAAAAAATGCGCAGATTCGTGACACTGAACTGCTTGGTGGACCGGATCGACGCCGAACCCTTCCCTAGCGATGCCGTTCAAAACCTGAGGCAGTCCGTCTTATTACCAGTTGTCTACAAGCCCATACTGCAGCAGGCTCTACAGAACGTAAACTTTCGGTTCCATCGCACCTGTAGCTTCTATAACATCATCAGGGTAGGTCTATCCTTCATACCTACCTACACCTGACATAACTGCTGCCTAGTGCCTGCCCTGCGCACCTACCTACTGTTCAACAATAACAAATATAGCGTCACTGGCACTGGTGACGCTGACACTGTTCTTGGGTCATCGCTGATCTTGAAAGATGTGAACGCGTTGCGTATGTTATCTAATCAGTGGGTCCCTACCTATGTTTGCAGGAGTGCAATGTGAGCGAGGGCGAGACGCTGCTGATGTTCTGGGGCTGGGCGGAGGGTACGTGCTCCGAGAGTAAGGTCGACGTCAGCATGTCAGGATCTAGCTCTTCCACGGTCTTGGGGGTGAGTTCCTAGAGTTCGTCAGTTCTTTAGCCTATCTAAGGCCATTATTTCTACCACTTTACGTTTTCAACGTCATCATCATCACCCGTACCCAGATTGAAATTGCCTGCCCAGCAAGACATGTTGTTATTGATGTTAAGTACCTACTTAGGAAACTTTCTACTTAGGTGAGTACCTACTACCTACAGTAGCACATTGGCTGGTGGATCCATAGAGACATTTGAAAATATATTCAGGTAAGTACACCTACCTTTCCATAAAATCGTCATCTAAACAAACTGTTGACCACAGACAAAAAGGACAACGATATGGTCATCTTCGAACTGAAATCATTGCCGTTTTGATGTTCAAAGTGCATGATCGTTGTGTGATGCAGGGTTGCCAGACACCCCGGACGGCGGCGGAGCTGCGTCACACGGCGCAGCAAACCGACATCAGCTGTCGCTACACCCCGGGCGTCGCTTCACCAGGTTCATAACATTATTGATAACTAGCCCCTTCCTGGATCTGGTACACTTGCGCAAAGGACATTTGCGCGAATAGACACTTGCGCGAAAAAATTACAAAACTCCTACCTAATATCTCTCGATTACGTCGCAGAAAGTTGCGGATTTTAACAATGTGTAGGTAGTTTTGCTCTTTCTTAAGATATGTATGTATATCTTTGAAGACCGGACGCTATGGCGCTTATTAGGGGAGGCCTATGTCCAGCAGTGGACTAATATAGGCTGATGATGATGATGTATAGCTCACATTCCCCTACCCCTCCCACTCCTTTCTGCATATCGAGAAACCTACTTTTACGTAGACCAACGTAGCACTTGCTACGGTGCTAGGAGGTAATAATCAGAAAACTAATAATATCTCTCGAAACAGACGTCACAGTGAGTTACAGATATCAGCACTGTCGAAGGATTCTTACTTTCTTTCCTAAAAAATATGTAACTTTCCCCTACCTCTTCCACTTCCTTCCCCATAGCGAGAAACAGACTTTAACTTAGACCTTCGTTGCACATTATATCATGCTACGAGGGATCGGCGGCGGCGGCGTAGCGTACAAAAGACTTCAACGCGTACGCACCTCCTTACACTACTCAAAAAAAAAACTATAGACTTTTATTTTATTTATTTTTTTAGGGCAACCAACTAGAGATAACACAACGAATACAAATTAAAAATTAAACTATCGTAGCATCGCATCGTCTAAATTGGCGGTATAGCTGACTAACTAGGCTTCATGTATTCATGTCTGTGTAGAGTCTGTGAGAGACGCTACTACACTTTAAGTCCTGAAAATGTCTATCAAAACGTCTTGGACAAATTAAAAGATCACAGTTATTTTTCCATCTCAAAGACTATTAAAACAAGTTATATCAGAGTTCTCGTAGTATGTAACAAGTTTAAAACGAACAAAGGCCCGTTCTCATTATTTTAGTTTTTTATTAGAAACAACACTGAAAATTTCATGAAATCGGGACATTACAATTTACATTACTTCGTAGCATCGTAGAACGTGCTACGAAGGTTTACGTTAAAGTATGTTTCTCACTATGGGAAAGGCAATGGGGAAGGCAGGGGAATGTTAGATTATTTTATAGATTTAACATTATATCTATATAAATCCTCGTATTTTTATTTGTTGAATCGAAAAAAGAAAAAAATACGTGTCCAATATCTTCTGGTAATCTAACTGACGGACTAATAAAATTGATTTTGTTTATTAAAACTATAAATCGACTTCAATTATATAGAACCCATTGTCAGAACTGGACCAAATTAAAATGGGACCACACGGGAAGCACTAGCTTTTAAATAAAAAAAGAATCATGAAAATCGGACCAGCCAGTCAAAGGTTCTGAGGTAACAAACATAAAAAAACAGACGAATCGAGAACCTCCTCCTTTTTTTGAAGTCGGTTCAAAATTGATTCTATTTCAATGTTAATCGAGACGATTTAAAAGTTCATTGACCACTGAAGAATTGGAATCGGTTAATCTAAATGTTTTGAACTACTTACGTATGTACCTAGCGCTACTTAATCATTGATAGGTGGATAATTATGAACCCTTCCGGATTCCCCGAAATTTGGATTCCCTGAAATATGAATTCCCATGAAATTGGATTCCCTGAATGTTAAATTCCCTTGAAATTAGATTCCCTGAAAGATGAATTCCCTGACAGTTTAATTCCCATGAAATTGGATTCCCTGAATGATGAATTCCCATGAAATTGGATTCCCTGAAAGATGAATTCCCATGAAATTGGATTCCCTGAAAGTTGAATTCCCATAAAATTAGATTCCCTGAAAGAATAATTCCCTTGAAATTGGATTCCTTGACAGTTTAATTCCCGTGAAATTGGATTCCCTGAAAGATGAATTTCCATGAATTTGGATTCCTGAAAGTTGAATTCCCATTAAGTTGGATTCTCCGAAAGTTGAATTCCCGTTAGGTACGTCGGATTTGAACTACCTACGTAATATTGTGTTTTTATATCCTAAGAAAGAAAACAAAATTCCTACACAGAGTGGTGAAATCTGCAACGCTTTGCGTTGTCTATTTCGAGAGATATTTATGAGTTTTATTATTTTTCCTCGTAGCATTGTAGCACTGCTACGATCGTTAAACTATATTTCTCGTTTCCCAATAACGATAAATATACCTTAACGTTCTTCACACTAACCCACCGATTCTCTCAGTAATTTTTGCGATAGGTAAGTAGATCCATTATCCTAGTAATTCTGATTTCAGGTTCCATTCCGTTCTCGTCTCCGGCATCTTCGATGCTGCAGCCGGCTGGACGTTCCATGTCCATTCTAGGCTCAGTATGTGCGCTTTTGCTCAACAAACCGGTAATCCCTACTTTGCATCACATACTTAACTAAACCTAGACGAACGTTTAAGATTGTCCCGAAAATTAAACATAATAAGTATCTACTAAACATTCCAGGAATTAAGGTCTTTCGGTCTCCGGAGAATCTTCTACAATAAACTCATTATCTGCTCTCAATTTGAAAACATAAAAAATTGCAGTTCCGTTTTTGCATCTGTGGTATTCATAGGTGGAGGGAACTGGGAACAGCACGAGAATATATTTATATGATCGCACTCGAGACCACCGCCAGCACACGCCATCACGTGCGGACTGGGGCGACATGAACCTCGGGCGTCACCGCTTAATGCTGCAGATACAGAGAACTCTGAGTCAGAGTCTTTAGACTTACAAAATTAGCTCTTAGACATGTACATTTTTTACTATATAAACAGCTTGATAAAAAGTAATTACTATCAAATAAGAAATAATGTGCAATTGACTCAAATTCACTAAATTTTTTTGTGATCTAGCGGAAGAAGTAAAAAAGAAATCACTAGCAAGTTTATCGCTTATCAACTTATACATTCTTTGCATAAGTCTAACACAACTAATTTATGTTCTTACATACTATTGTCGGTGTGGAACTGGGCGACATCCTGCCACGCATTAATGTAATCATCTATGGAGTTATAGGCATTCTTGATAAGATTTCGTTTTATGTGGTTTAAAATTTACGAATAGAGAGCTCAGTTGTCTCTGTATCTCACAGCAGCATCGCATAGGTTCTCCACAGATTATACTTATATCTCTGTGTCTGTGCAGAACACGTCCAACACAAAAGAAGTGGTGAGTATAACAGGCAGCGCGTGCTCAGACAACATCTGCCGCATCTGCTTCGGCGGCGAGTCCTCGGAGCGGCTGGTGCGGCCGTGCTCGTGCCGCGGGACCATCGCAGCCGTGCACCGCACCTGCCTGGAGCGCTGGCTGCTGCAGGCTTCCACCTCCTACTGCGAGCTCTGCCGGCATCACTACGTCGTCACCAGGAGCCACAAGTAACCTACCCACCACCGTATACTACCACCGTCTCCACTTGCAAGCAGAGTACCTATAAGCGTCAGCGCCAGCCGTTTTCAAGTGGCCACCAACGAATAGGGTTGTGTCCTGGGTGAAAAATATTATTATATTTAGTACGTCGTCAGTTAGATTATCGATTAAACAAAAAACATATGAAGATTAAGCCAGTTAAAGTTCTGCGTGACTAGCCCCTACTCTACTCTGTTATTGGTACACATAAAGTTTGTCAGTTTGGGAGTTTTTTTTTTTTTTTTTTTTTTTTTTTTTTTATCAGAGATAGACCTTCGTTTGACCGCAATCTCACATGATGGAAAGCGAAGATGCGGCCGACGATGTATCACGAAGGTCTAGAAGATGGCTACTCCGGACCACATTCCGAAACACAACAGAGTTGCTTCACGGACTGGCCCAGTCCGGAGGGTGGTGACAAGCCACGGCCGAAGCCTACCACCAGAGTACCGCTCTTAGCACCACCCAGAGGACACGTGTAGGGTATCAGAGGGTCAACACCTACGGACGTGAGCGATACTGTCCCCCAAGTAGGGGCTAGTCACGCGGAACTTTAACTGGCTTATACACTAACACCTTCATGGCCCAAGACGCAGGTGCCAGTCTCTATCTGCGTGTAGCTGCGGCGCGCCCCTGCGGGTCGCACCGCAGAGCTGGGCAGTGAATGCGTTAATCTTTATATTTATTTTTTGTTTTATCGACAAAACAAAAACATACTAGTCCAATATCTATTGCGAACTTGTCGACTTCGATTAGATTTTTTTACGGACACTTTTGTAAGGGATTTGAATGATAATCAAGATGATTTAAAAGTTTATAGACCACTGAAGAATTGGAATCGGTTAGATAAGTGCTTCATAATGAGCACCCCTAGGTACGTAATATTGTGTCTTTAGGTATAATCTGTGTGCTATATGTTTTATGTACGAGCAAATCTCTTCAGAGTTGCTAGCTATATATGTATAACTATTGTGCCGCCTATTCGTTGATAGCGAAAATTTAAATGTCTGCCAGTCAGTAAGGAAGAGGTGCTAGCCAATTATTCAAACATATTCATTGATATTTCCAATTTTGTGAAGTACTTAACCCTATTATACACATAATTGTCTATTAGCTAACATAAAACAGCTGCTAAGTAGTGTTATTTCTCAGTCTGACTTACATCAATAGAAGAAGACAGAGCGAGATTTAGCAGTGTGCTAAGTTAGCAGACTATTATGAATAAGGGGGCAAGAGTATAATAAGCACCGGCTTGTATCCTATCTGATGAATGTTTGTATGTATATCGTATCCATTTTGAATGGAGCTTAAACGTAAACTTTGTTGGCGCGTCGTTTTATACGTAATTTACATTACTTGTCGATTTTAGATCCTCCCTTCAATAAAAATTGCTTACAATTATATCTGAAACTCGACGCCAAGCAAGTGAGATTTTGTTATTTGTGTCGTACTTTGTTTACTAACATGCTTCGTTCAAAATGGATAAACCATAGATGGTCGTGGGTGCGGTCGCTGTGCGAGTGGGCGGTGTCGGGACGCGGGCGCGCGCTGGCGCTGGACGCGTGGCGCGGCGCGGCGCTGGGCGCGTGCAGCGTGCTGGGCACGGCGCGCGCGCTGCACGCCTGCGACGCTGTGCTGCAGGCGGGCGCGCGGCGCGGCGGCGGCGCGGCCTTCGCAGCTAATCTCTTCTCCTCGCTGCTGATCGGCATCATCGGTGACTAGTAACATAGCCTACTATATTCATAGTTCTTCGACGAACACGTTTTGATAGGGCAATCGGACGCGACGGGGAAGCACGCTGTTGAGCTCCATTCATGTTTAGCTCGGCTATTGCTTGGGGGGATATGATGACAGAAAAGGCATCCATTTTCATACTTTCTAAGTATCTCGTGTAGGAATAATAGTTTAATCGCACAATTTTTATATTAAAATTTTATTTTATAATTGACATCGACTTATTTAACTATATAAGAGGGCTTAGATTGGTGGTGCTTTTTCAAATCCAAGTTGGCAGATGTTTTTATATTACGTTCTACTTATTATCGACTAGGATACATTGTTCTGTGTTTCCGACTAACCCGAGGGCGCGGGTCACGAATATGCAGTGTTTGCTAAAATTGAACATGGCCGATAGTTTGTTATCGATTTAATATAGAGATACGAATTTGATGATGTTTCAAATCCACGATACTCAATTTTCTTTTATTCTATTTGACCTTAATGGCTGTAGTTATAGACTAACTCAAAGATAACAAACTCGTCCAAACTGGTTAGGTACCTTAGCTACCTATATTACTTGTTATTTTAATTGGAAAACAAACAGTTTCATAATTTTTAATTTAACTACTTCATTGTTATCTCATTGCTTTACTTCCCTTCCCCACCTGTATAATTATAAATATAGGTATTATATATGAAGTGACAAGAAAGTGAACTTCCACAATAAATAACTCCAAAGCCCTGATGCTAGGGGCCCTCAACGGGCTGCTGACGACCTGGATGCTGCTGAAGATCCAGGAGCACCAGGCCTCGTGGCAGGCGTGGCGCGACAGCACGCTGCACGTGCGCGTGCGCCTCGCGGGGGACTCCCCGCGCGCCTCCAGCGCCACGCTGGTGGCGGGGGGCGGGGCCATCTCCCGCCAGCACCGCTCCACCAACGTCGCAGACCCCTTCATGGTCGCTCCGCCCGGGGCGGCACCGGAACCATTATAGGTAATCCACCCAATGTAATACGAGTTTATCAGTATAGGTATAGTCAGCAAAAATTGCGCCTTACCACCAGAAGGGTGATTTTTCTGTGAAGTGAATAGTTGCCAACCCCGGCTTGCTCGTATCTTTTGTTTTTAACGCAAAGCAAAAGAGTTTTAAACTAGATAGGCGTTACGTTTGGCGATGGTACACGGTAGATGGTGGAATTCTCCCTGCGAGATTTCCCCTCAGGACTACACCCCATGCTGTAGTCCTTCAAAAAGGGTCTTAAAGATATTTATAGGGTCGTGCGCGCCTGACATCGCAGGCGTCCATCGGCTGCGGTAACCGCTTACCATCAGGCGGACCGCATGCCTGTTTGCCAACTTGGTGGAATAAAAACACTTGCTAGTTGTCTCTAAAACTAGCACAAAAATTAAACACAAGTGTTTGCTTGCTCAGACTCAGACGTTAATATCGTAATGTTTGGCTGTAGCGAAGCATGCGGCTTGTTGTCTAGAGTAGAATAGCATCACTTTGTCATCGAATGTGCAAATTATTTAAAACGAATTCCTTCAACTTCAATAATGTACGCTACGTAATATATGACGATGCGATGTCATTATTGTCTATCCGACCCTAGAGAACAATCCCCGTGCTTGATCTAATGGAAAAACCCTCTATTATAACCGCTCATTGTGGGCCACCTTCCTAGTAAACAGTCCTTAACAGCTTTCAATGGTCCACTGCTGGACTAAGGCTTCCCCATAATAAGCGCTTGGTTTTTTTGTCAAGGGGTGGTAATACCTCAATACAATAATCACGACCGAATCATAATTAAATTTATACTTGTAGCTATTTGCTACGAATAAAGGCTACGTCGTAGCCGCGTAGCACATCGTAGGCCTCTTAAGTTTTTGCAAAAAACTCTATGCTATATTCTGTATGCCTACTAAACGTTTACGTTACAAGAAATGCACCGGGTAGCCTGAGGTATAGGTCAAGTGTCTGTCATTTCGACAACCTCTGTGGCACAGCGGGCGAGACGCAGGAGGTTGCGGGTTCGATTCCCGCCTCGGGACAAATGTTTGTATGATCTGAAGATATTTATTCAGGGCGGTCCGGATGTTTTCTATGTATAGTAAAAATATTTATCTATGTAGTGTATTGTATTTAGTATATCAGTTATGTCCTACCCACAACACAAGCTCGGTTTAGCTTGCACCTAAATAATTCTGTGTGAATTGTCCAGCCTTATTTATTTCACCAGCTCGACTGTACCTGGCCTGGCCGTTATCACTGATCACCAAAAGCCCTACTCTTTACTGACATCACATATTTCAGCGCTCGGAGAGAATGTGCATGTCGCAAGCGTTCATGCTGACGATGCTGGCGACTTGCACCATCTGCTTCCTCATGGCGTCCTACGTGCTGGCCCTGCAGCTGCTGCGGCCGTCTGTCTTGCACGCGACCACCACAGCGCCCTACCCTTCCCCTAGCTACCACACACTTGCACAAACTTATCATTTATGGATCCAAAGGTAACACTTTGTATTTATTGCGAAAACGCTATGCGTGAAATTGTTGACTACGCGTCTATATGCCCGCGATATAAAACTTGCTTTATATTTATACTGGTTATCCTTAGATTTGGTAATTTGATAAAAACAATGAAGTTGCTCTGTAAAACAAAGGTTTTATTGTAAGTGGTTGCACTTTGATATTAAACAAACAAATCAAATAAACACTAACTTATATCAATCCTACCTGTAAAACAAAGAAACGACAATTATGTTTCTTTATCAAACACTTTTTTCTTCTATTTTATCTTAGATAACTTATTTTCAGTTCCGTATTTTTCACCACGCAGATCGGCTATGTCAATCTTTTCTTTCCGTGACGTATTCCATATGACAGTGACGTTAACATCGACTGACAGAACATCAAAGGCTTATTCTGCCTTTACATCTCCCCCCCTATGGAAAGTTAATATTCAGACTAAAAACATGACGTATAGTTTAAACTATTTAAAAATCAATCTATTTGAACTGGAATAAGCTTTGTGATGTGGAAAAGATTTGATTCCATTTTTTTGTGGCCTGTATCTATTCTATAGATTGAGTTTGAAATTTTTTCAACAATTTCATAGGGGCCAATTTTTAGTTCATCCAACTTCTTACGATTAAGCTTGTTTCCATTTTCTACAAACACCATGTCTCCTAATTGGAATTCAAATTCTTTTCGGTGTTTATCAAATAATCTTTTATTATAGTTATGGGATTTGATTGTATTCTCCAATGCTGTTTTTCTGTCTCTGATTAAGTTGCTGTTTGATCTTTGTTGCCTTAATTCATTCGGTATGATTGTTATGTCTGTTCCATATAAGAGGTAATTTGGTGCGAAGCCTGTAACTGAATGAATAGTCTCATTATATTTACTTACACACTCCTGAGCTATTGTTGTCCATGCTCTTAATTTCTCTTCTTCATTCATTTTGCAGCGGATTTTGTTTACTAAAGTTTGATTCAGTCTTTCATTTAAACCATTTGAGAATGGTGCATTTACTGCTGTGAAAATCATTGGTATCTTCTTGTCCTGCAAAAATTTCTTGAATTCCTTTGAATTGATTCCAGGGTATTGGTCAGTCAGTATCATACCTATGTCTTCGGTTTCTGTTATATTTATGACCAGTTTAATAAAATCATTTGCAGTCTGAGTTTTGGAGGTTTTTATGAATGCATATCTTGTAAAATGATCCACTAGCAAATGGAGATACTTTTTTGTTGATCTTGTACTTCCAAATCCTCCAATTGTGTCTATCGAAATTATTTCAAATGGCTTCGTAGCAGGACCTAGATGAGACATAAATCCATATTTGTCTTGTCCTCTTGATTTATTTTTAATGCAAATTTCACATGTTCTACAAACTTTTTTAATGTTATTTGTCATATGTTTAGCCGTGTAGTGTGAGCTTATCATGTTCTGCATCTGTCCAATTCCAATGTGGCACATATACTTATGTACCCGCTTTATAAATTCAATGCTATACTCTTCTGAAAGAATGATTTTATTTTTATTGTTTCTGTTTTTAAAGTAAATTTGTAGCTTCTCTGTCAATTCGTTTTTCCTTTTTTGTATTTCTTGATTTTTATTCTGATCCTCTATAATATCTTCTAGTTTGATGAGATTTACAACTTTTAACTGCTCTTCTGTATTTTCATGTGATTCTAATACTGGATTTCGGCTTAGGCAGTCAGCTTCCAAGTTTTGTTTGCCCGGAGCATATTTAATTGTAAAGTCATATTGTGATAGATAATATGTTAGATCTCCCAGTTCCTCATCGGTTCTTGATTTAATATTCATATTTTCCAAAGGTTTATGATCTGAGTAAACTGTAAATGGTTTTCCTATTAACCAGTATTGCCAGTATTTCACTGCTTCTTTTATAGCCAAACATTCTAAGTAAATTGCTTTTTTCTTTTTTTGAGCTACATTTAATTTTTTTGAAAAGTAGGCTACTGGTTTTTCTTTTCCATCAGTCTGTGTTTGCTTTAATATGGCTGCAACACCTTCTATAGAAGCATCTGTATATATATTTATTGGTAAATTTTGATCAAAAATTTCCAGTACAGGTTGAGAACATAGCAGGTTTTTCATCATTTCAAATGCTTTGTGACATTTTTCCGACCAAACAAACTCTTGATTTTTTCTAAGTAAATTATGCAATGGTTCTAGTATTATTGCACTCTTAGGAATGTACTCATGGTAAAAGTTAAGTTTTCCTAGAAATTGTCTTACATTCTTTTGTGTTTTTGGAATAGGAAAGTTCCTTATAGAAATTAAATTATCCTTTAATGGCATGATAGAGTTATTTTGGATTATATGACCCAAATACTTTACTTTGTCTGCTGCAAAAGTGCATTTTGTGAATTTTAATCTAAACCCTTCTATTTTGATTGCATTTAATAGCTTTGTGAGATGAGCTATATGATCTTCAAAAGTTTTTGAAAATATAAGAATGTCATCAATGTAATTTACAGCAAAGTCTGATGTCTTATGTTTTCTCAGTATGTTACTTAATATTCTTTGAAATATACCTGGAGAAGTTTTCAATCCAAACGGTAAACATGTCCACTGATACTGCGAGTCCTGTGTTACAAATCCCGTCTTATTTCGGTCTTCGACACGCAGTGGAATCGACCAAAATGCTGAGTTTATATCCAGTGTTGTAAAAAATTTACAATTCCGGGTTTTTGTCATGAGGTCCTCAATTAATGGAAATGGTTGAGCTTGTGGTATTACTATTTTGTTTAAATCTCTAAAGTCTATGCATAATCTGGACTTCTTGTTGTCTTCTTTTTTAAATGCTAAAGTAACCGGTGCAGCGAATGGGCTGTAGGACTCTTCTATTAGTTTATTATCTAGTAACTGTGCTATCTGCTCTTCTATTTCTTTTTTATCCTCTACAGTGCATCTGTACGGTCTCTTACTACAATATTTGTCTACTAACAAGTCTATCCGTGCTTCGTATCCATTAACTGTGCCAATATCATATTTATTTTTTGCAAATACTGATGCATACTTCTCTATTAGTTTGTTTATTTCGCATTGTTGATTTTCATATAAATGATTTATTTTAATGTTGAAATCTTCTTCTTTAATATGTTCATTAAAGTTTATTATGTTATTTTCCAAAGTATTTTTGGATGCAGTATATTTTTTTATTTCTGAAGTATTTTCTTCTATTTCATTTTTATCTTTGCAGCTTATTTTTTGTGATATTTTTAAGTTTTCATTTTGGATAAGTTTGAATGATTTTATCATATCTAATCCAATCAGAAAATCATACTTGAAATTCTCTTCATCGATAATGTAGATATCAACATTTTTCTCTAATTCCATTATTTTGATTTTCAAAGTTGTCAAACCACTTGTCTTTTTGACACCATTAATTGTTACTAAATCTGCTTCATTCAAATTATTTCCTTTTCTTTTCAGTTTCAATAATTTCGAATTAATTAGAGAAACATTAGATCCTGAATCATAAATTCCATAGATCTCCAATGCATCATTCAGTAACAGTTTGACTTTGATTAACGGTGTAGTTATTCGTTTTTTTGATTTTCATTTAATTCAGCTTCTATGACTGAATTGTTTACATGTTTTATGTTATATTTTTTAAACTTCTCTTCTTCTTTTGGTGCAAACCAGCACAAAGTTTCAGGGTGATATCTAGAGCCTTTATTTAATTTCTCACAGATTTTGCATGGGTTATGTTCATCATCTTTTTTATTGCTATTTGTTCTAATATTTCCATATTTTTTCTTGGCCAAAAAGTTTTTCTTATTCACCATGTGTTCATGTTTGCTTATTTCATTAAATAAACCCACTGTATCCAATAATGCTTCTCTATCTATCTTGTTCAATATGAATTCCGGTAACCCAGAGGCGATTAGGTCTATCAAAGTACCTGTGTCTATTGATCTTCTCATTTCCAGTAGTAATTTCTCCTTCCTCAAAGCATAGTCCAGCAGCGACCCATCTTTGTATTTAAATAATAGTGCATATGTGACTGGGTTCCATCCCTTGCTTGCGAATGATTCACAAAATTTACTTTTCCATATTGACCAGTTGGAGTTCATGGTTAGTTTAATTATCATGGAGCTATACCAGTCTGAACAGGTTTTGTCCATAAAAATCCTGAGTATTTCAATTTTTTTTTCATCTGTGGTCACATCAAATCTTAAACATTCTTTCTCAAATGTTTCAATCCACTCGGAGGCATTTGTGTTCTTGGTAGTAAATTTTTCAATTACAAACTTTTCCGCCACATTTTTTATGTTCAGTGGCCTATTTTCCATTAATTTTCCAAACAATTTTTCAAGTGTTATACTTGTGTCTTCTGTTAGAGATACTGGAGAGGTTTTAATTTTCTTCTCTTCTAAATAGACCTCCTTGAATTGAAGATTACCATCTTCGTCGATGTAAGTTTTTTTCATTTCCGGATTCATCGTGATCCACACTCTTCTTCTTTGGTGTCTTTTATTAAGGCTATTTTTTACCTTCACAAAAGTAGCAGTTTGCATTACTTCTTTATGTAGGCTGGCGGACTGGTATTGTTCCGGTATTTCATAATTTTTTTCCTCACATGTAGAAAGTGAGGTTATGCATAATATATTCGATTTGCCGTCGCTTGCTGCGAGTAATGCGAACTCAAACAAGAGTTTATCCATGTTTCTTCAAAGATCCAAATTGTCGTTTTATACTGGTTATCCTTAGATTTGGTAATTTGATAAAAACAATGAAGTTGCTCTGTAAAACAAAGGTTTTATTGTAAGTGGTTGCACTTTGATATTAAACAAACAAATCAAATAAACACTAACTTATATCAATCCTACCTGTAAAACAAAGAAACGACAATTATGTTTCTTTATCAAACACTTTTTTCTTCTATTTTATCTTAGATAACTTATTTTCAGTTCCGTATTTTTCACCACGCAGATCGGCTATGTCAATCTTTTCTTTCCGTGACGTATTCCATATGACAGTGACGTTAACATCGACTGACAGAACATCAAAGGCTTATTCTGCCTTTACATATTTATAATATTGTCAAGCCTTTTATGAGGTGGAACGCATACTAATACCAATTGATTTACTTATAAAAATAAATATAAAAGTAAATCATATTTTTTCTTTGTTATGTCCCGATAAACTAGGTTTAGACCTTTTCAATAAAATATTACTTATTTTTTAGTATACAACAGGGGTAGATTGTAGCACCGGAATTATAATTTATGTTCATCATCATTACGATAATGACTTACACGATAATGAATACACAAATTCAATGTTAATAATCATCAATATTTATTATTATAAATTAACATAATTCATTACAATATTATCAACTTCATAAAATAGTTTCACTGTTAAATAAGATATCAAGTTTATATAATAAGTGTTAGCATATCGTGGGGCCGGGCCCTCGCCGAGAATACTACTTCCTTATGTGCACGAATAAGAGCAAGCGATTCTCGAGGAGCGCTGCCCCGGGGCGACCAGCCGGCCCCGGGCTAGCCCCGGGCTCGATCAGTGTTAGTCTTACGCTACGTATAAAAAGAAATCACATACAGGTTGAGATTACATACAGTATAGGAGGACTTGAGACGCGAGAGGAACTGGGCGGCGCTGACAATAAACATTTAACAAACCAACAAATTCAACAACAACTTACGCTCTTTGGAAAAATATACTCTTCGATAGAAAATATAATTTGTGACTACGACGTTCGACTGCTCCTAGCCCGGCCCCGCGGCTCGCGGACTCGGCTGTGGGCGTGGCCGTGGCCGTGGGCGTGGGCGTGGACTTCAGGCTTCGTCCTTGAAGCGGCGGTAGATGGACTGTACGTACGTGAACACGCACTTCCAGTCCGGCTTGCGCATCGCCACCATGTCGTCCACGTCCAGCAGTGGGTAGATGCCCGCCTTCTCACTGCGATGGGACCACAACACAACACAATCAATATCAGCACAAATAATAGTATATATTCTATCAATGCCTGTACCTCAACCTCAACAGCGTTTATTGGTCTACTGCTGGATGCTTATTGAAACGTTTATCTAATGGGGGGTAATGTTCATAATCCCCTCGCTGGGCATGCGGGTTGGGGATCGCAGTTCGTTGGTGAAATGGTTCTGCAGAGGGCGTTGCTGCCCGCCCCCCGGTGGTTATCCCTTAGTCGCCTCTTACGACACCCGCGGGAAGTGGCGAAGTTTTTATCCTTTACCCGCTCAGAGGAAACAAAGGCACTTAAAACAATAATAAGGAACAGGACAGAAAGAAATGGAGAGAAATAAAATAGTGGTAGAAACTACTGAAACATACTAAAATAACAATGGAGGTTGGGCATAGAAGCGTTCTCCAGGGTCTCGCTCCGCAGTCAGCGTTGTGGATACGCGCCCGGATGGTATTGATGCATCAGTTGATTTCTCTCAAATATATTATTTGCCGTAAACTGAATTATTTCAAATTCCCATTATTTAGCTATACCTCATTTACGAGAACTTTGTTAAATTACTGATTTTGTTTTACAAAACTATAAGCCGACGACGTCAATCGTATAGTTTTTCATGCATCCGACTATCAGAACTGGACCAAATTAAAATGGGACTACATGGGAAGAATCAGCTTTAAATTAAAAAAAAAAGAATCATGAAAATCGGTCCACCCAGTGGAAAGTTCTGATCACAAACATAAAAAAAGACGTGTGGCACTCGGGGACTGCCGTGGTAAAGCTATTGTAATGCCATCCAGAGGCGAGTTGCTGAACTAAAGAGACAAACGTCATATTTCAAAAAGTCATTAAAAGTTCTACTATTCATCGATAGATGGCAAAACTAAAAAGTATCACCGCTGTTCCGGTCGGTGTGGGGAGCGTGAGGTTTTTTCGTTACGGAATTTCTGGATTCGGTCCCCGCGTTCAAGGCCCGCTATAGAAGCTATGCAATAGCTTAAAAAAACACACAGTCGAATTGAGAACCTCCTCTTCTTTCTCCTATTTTTTAAATCGGTTAAGATAAGAATAAGATAAGATAAGTAATCATTACTTTAGGAGAAAGGGATAGTCTTTGAACTGACGTAGTGTAGAGATGATGACAATACTCACAGTGGTGCAGCAGCGGCCGTCCGACCAACTCGTCGAGAAGTTCTTTACATTGTACAAGTTAACGCGGCAGTACTCACTCTGCGACCTGGAAGGCGAGCGTGAAGTTGTGCCGGCGGGTGGCGGGCGTGAGCTGGGAGTAGTCGAAGGCGTCGGGCAGGAAGTGGTGCAGCAGCGCGCAGAACGCCAGCCCGTCCGCCCAGCTCGTCGAGAAGTTCTCCAGCTTTACATTCTACAACACCACGCGACAATACCTCTGCTACATTAACGGAACATTGTTTTGTGTTTTGTTTGTTTTCTGGGTCAGTAAATAATTTGGAAGTGCTGTCACTATTATTAATCAGATTGAACAATGTGAACTAGTATTTATAGTTTGCTGGAAGTCTTTTCTGTTTTGTAGACATCCATCCACTTACATCTATAGATTTTTTTGGTGCTGATGGTACCGTTTAGGCATTAATATTGCAATTTTATGTTTAACTAGACGTAATGTATTCAACTACAAAATTTAGTGCTTTCTCTAGCCTCTTTCATCTGGGGGGTGGGGTCTCTGTTATTAATTATACTAACACAGATTTATGTACACAGTCGTGCCGTGATATTTACACCAAACCATGCATACAATTCAACACACGATCTTGGTAACACCATGCTCCGACTCTACCGTACCTAAGTAACATAATTAGGTTTGTTTAAATAAAACTATAAACCGACTTTAATTTTATGGTTTTGTCATGGATGCCATTGTTACAACTGGACTAAATTTAAATAGGACCACAAGGGAAGCACCTGCAGTTTTCAAATAAAAAACATCAAAGTCTGATTACCCAGTCAAAAGTTCGAAAATTGAAGTACCCTACCTCTAATTTATTTAACAAATATGTACAGAAATTCTTGTTATATCATTATTTGACCACTCACAATTTTTTACAAACAATTGCAATCGAAACCAAAGTAATACAATTTGGAACGACGAAATTTAATGTTGTTAAAGTAATAATAAAATACTTGAATAGAATATAATACAGGAAAATAGCGCAGTCAAAAAGAAGCGTGAAGAGAAGCGGTGGAATGTGATGACGTGACGTCGAGTCGAGGGGGTTATTCTGAGTGCGTGTGCCACGACATGCTGCAGCGCGGGTACAGCCAGTCTCACGCCCGTGCACTCAGGTGCCTCATAAGCCGATGTATTTTACCCAAAATCAATTACATCGGTCGGGAAATGTACAACTTCTTATGTCCACCAAAAACTCGCAACTGTTACTTTATTCCTGACTGTATTGGATGGATAGCATTAGGTGGCTACGTTGCGGCATATTTACAGCGGCGCCTGAGACGCGTGAGGCGGCAGAGGCACCAGATACCTACGGGGAGTCGGGTCACAGAGGGGTTCCCTCGGAACTAACGGCGGAATCTGTGGAATCTGCCTGACACGCTTCCTCAGTCTGTTTCAGCCCGGTTCGGTCTGACAGCGCCGACGGTCGCAGCGAGTGAGCCAGAGTGCCGAGGGAGCACCGTTGGTTCCGAGCTCACCACCTGCGTGCCTCCTCGCCGCAGGTACCTGGCCCCCGCGGCCGCGAGGGGAGCGTGCGGTACCTCGTAGTCCCGTGTCTTGTCGCGACACCACTGCAGCAAGCGCTCTTTAATCGTGAGCGCGGAGCATTGCAGCGCGGGGTCCGTGAACTTGAAGTAGGGCTGCGGAGAGCCCGGGCTCTGCGGCGCGCCGCCGCCCGGCGAGCTACGCACACAACTCAGGTTAGTGTCTGCCGCGAGCCAGGCCTGCTCTCGTTAGTGCGTGTGCTGGCGGTCGAGTGCTACGTTCCGATGCCGTGCGAGGATGGGTCGCCGGTTACTTATGTACAGGGGGCTACACGCCCTCCGGCGCAATGCTCATGACAAGGTTAAGGACACACGCGCAATTATTGACACTACACTTCCGTATGTACTCAAACAATGCGTCTCTCATGATTCTATTATAGAGATTATAACAAAGCGACTACTGATCTATAGGTACATGTTATTTATGATGCATATGCATACGTCATATATTGTATATTTACTTGTAAATATTCCTTATTCGTATCCACAGATATTGCTGCCAAAGATAAATAAAATATATTGCATTAGGTACATAACTTATTAAGCGAAAAGTTGACAGAAGGTATGGATGGGTCTTAAGATTGTGCAATTGGTCGGTTATTTTTAGAATTGTACTTATTTTTGGTCAATTAACAGTACTGCTGGTGGAATGGGAAGATGGAGATTGATGGAAACTTACCTAGGACTATTAGTAGAGTTTTGTTTCTCGAGTTGACGGAACTTGGCGAACGGCGACACCGGCTTGGGCGCCGCGCGGGCCGCGCTCTCCGTCACTGCGGAGACCAGCACATCGTTAGGCACGGTGGGGCCACGGGGGTACTCTACAGAGTATCTGAGGGTGGGCATGTCTTACCTTTCGAAGTTTTAGTGGTACTACTGCTAGTGGTTTTCTCTGAAGAGTCCCTTCTCACACTCGTCGTCACAGTTACTTCCTCCTCCTCTGCAACAGAAGAAACCACATTTAGGACTTCTACGAAATAGATAATACGGCTTCGATCAAAATCTAACACACTAATCTAGATAACACTGGAAAACAATCAGCAAGACATAACAACGATACTTAAAGCTATTAGTCAAAATAAAACGGTTACGGGACACGGTGAAATGATCGCGGTGGTTACACGGTATGTATGTACAGCACGGTCGACACGGACGGGTCGGCGGGGCGGGGAGCGGGGCATGCGTCGCGGGGGCGAGGGGGGCGAGGCGGGGAGCGGGGCAAGCGGCGGCGGCGGGCCCACACACACACGACTCACGCGCGTCTCGCTCGTCCTCGGCGCGGTAGGTACTAGTGGAATGTGTGCTACGCGAGCGCTGACACCAGGTCCTCGAACGCGTCGTCAGCGTTGCTCTCGTCCAGGAACTGCAGCTCCGTCAGCGCGCCCATCGTGCGGCTGCGGCCCAGCGCGAACGGCTGCCGGCGCGTCGCCACCTGCCGTGGGGGCTGCTCGGCCACGCCCGCGAAGTAGGCCGCCACCGAGCGTCTCTTCTCCGACACTTCCTCGCGTGCGATGCCACCTTCGAACAGCTTCGGCACCGCCAGCAGGTGCATGGACTTGGCTCGCGACACCACGCGCCGCGGTGACGCCGAGCCACTGTGCGGCGCCGCGGGGGACAGCTGGTGCCACGAGCCCGATCGGCTGAGCGCACCCACGCCGGGGGACGAGCCGCCGGACTGCGGGCGAGACGGCGGGCCGGCGGGGGACGGCGGGGACGGACGGGCGGCGTGCGGGGCGCGGGGCGGGGGGGAGCGAGCCCGTACCTGCGCGCTCCTCTTCTTCCTGTCGCCGTGCGCCTGCGCCTCGCGCCGCGGCGAGGACAGCTTGTCGAGAGTGCCGCGCAGCGCGTCGGCCGCCGCCGGCTCGCCGCGCGTGCGCACGCCGGCCGTCACCGTGGCCGCGCCGCGCACCGGCCCGCGCATCACGCGCGTCACCGCCACCGAGTGCTCCGTGGTCGGCTCCAGCGACGCTTCCCGCGCCGGGGGCGGGCCGGCGGGGACGGACGGGGCGCCGGGGGTGCGGGGGCGGTCCGTCTCGTTGGTGACCACGTCGGGCAGGTAGTCCACCTTGTGCGCGCGCGCTTTCTCGATGTCCGGCGTGCGCTGCAGTGGCATGAAGGTGGAGAGGCCCCCGGGCGGCGTGTAGTCCGTGATGGTGTATCCGGCCGGCGGCGGCGGCTTGGCCTTGGGCTGCGGGGGCTGCGGCGGCGCGGGGGGCGGGGGCTCTCGTGCCTCGCGGCGCCTCTTCTCCCGGATCTGCCTCTCGTAGAACTCTATCTGCAGCCGCTGCGCGTCCAGCTCGCGCGCGTCGCCCTCCCCGTTCATGCGGCGCACCAGCTCCGGCGCAGAGAGCTCGTTCTGGCTCGGGATCGACTTCACCGGATAGTTCTGAGTCTGCGGAGGCGGAGGGGGCGCGTGAGTCGGCGTGGGCTCGTAGGCAGGAACGGGCTGGGAGGGGAGGTGGCCGTCGGTGAAGCCGTTTTCGTATTTCGTCAGGATAGGGGCGGAGGACCAGCTCGGCGGGGGTGGACTCGGGGGAAACTGGCGGGGGCTGGAGGGGAAGGCAGGGGCGCGCTCCGCGGAGGGGGACAGCGCGCCAAACGACGGGGGACTCCACACGTGTGGCGGGGCGCTCACTGGAGATGCGACCTTGGCCGGCGGCTTGAAGGCAGACATCGGTGCGTGCGAGAACTGGTTCACTGGAATGGGACGCGCCACGAAGGGTTTCACCGCAGGACGAGTCGGGGATTGGGGCATTGCGGGAGAGTTTAATGTCGCGGGCGGGGGGTTGTAGGTCGCGGGAGGGGGGTTGTAAGTCGGAGGAGGGGGGTTGTATGTCGGGGGAGGGGGGTTGTATGTCGGGGGAGGGGGGTTGTATGTCGGGGGAGGGGGGTTGTATGTCGCGGGAGGGGAGAGTGCCACCGGCGCTGGGGCTAGAGGAGCTGCAGGAAGTTGTACCGGTGGAGGCGCCGGGGCTGAGACTAGCTTCGGAAGAGGGGGCGCCGGCGCCGGGGCTGCAGCGTACTTAGGGACCGGGGGCGCTGGGATTGGGTAGGGAAGGGGATCACGGACGTGCACGGAAGCGTGCGTCAGAGGAGGTGCTGGGGCAAGGAGTGGGCGAGGGGGCTGCACGGTGCGAGGGAGCTGCGGAGGGGCAATGCGGGCCGGGTCGCGGCGCTCCGTCGCCCAAGGAGGCTTCACCATCTCTGTCGACGACCCTGAGAACATTTTCCTTCCGCGCGGCGCTCCGGCCGCCAGCCCAGCCGGCTCCTCAGCCCCGCGCCAGAAGCGCCGCGCCGAGGAGGAGGCGCTTGAGGAGCGGCTGTGCTCCTCGCGCTCGCGGCTCTCGAACGCGTGCTTGATGTTACCGAACCGGCTGCTCCAATTGGCCTGCACCCCGTCCCTCTCCCCCGCCTCGTTCTTCTGCATGAACGCCACGAACTTGCGGTCGTTCTCCGTCTGCGGCGTGAAGCCGGGCACGAGCGGCGCGCGCGCCTCCTCGTCCGTGTCGCTGTCCAGGCGGTAGCTCGCCAGGGGGCGCCCGATGTCGATCGTGTTGGCGCGCTTCATGCGCAGCTTCCTGTTCCCGTTGAACCGACCGACCGGCTTGGGCTCCTCCTCGGGCGGCGGGGGGGCTGCAAAGTTGTAGGTGGGGGGCAGCGGCCGGAAGAACGTGCGCGTCGGCTCCTCCTTGAGCGGCGCTCTCGGCGCCACCACCGGGGCGCGCCGCGGGGGGGCCGCCTGTCGCTCCGCCTGCGCGGTGGAGTCGAATCTGTTCGCAATGGCGGCGATGCTGCTCTTGGTCTCTGATGGACGACGATCCATCCTAGGTATCGGTTGCTGGGAGGTCCCATCGGCCATCGAGTGCCTAAAGAAGTCCGGACGGCGCGGGGCCGGCGCGCGGCGCTCCACGTGCTCCGGCGGCTGCACCGTCCGGGCGTCGTGTGAGACGCGCGGGGGCTCATAGCTGATGGAGTGCTGCGGCGGTGGGGGCTTCGCTTTGGATTCGACGGCTGCGTGGAAACCTAGCTCGCCGTCCACGTCGACGCTCTGCTTGCGCTCGGGCGTGGGCGCACCGTCGCTGGTGCCCGTGGAGCCAGCAGACGTGGAGGTGGGATGGTCCGGCACGTTGAGCCCCAGCGGGTCGGCGTCCACCTTGCGGCGCGCCTGGTCGAGCTCCTCGCGCGTGACGCCGACCGTGTGGCGCGCGGCGCGCGGACGGCGGCGTGGCCGGCGCCGGCAGCCGTCCAGCCGGTCGGCAGCGTCCAGCGCGTCCTCCAGCCGGCCAGCGAGCACCAGCAGCGCGCGCGCCTGCGGGTGCGCAGCGGGCTCGGCCAGCGCGGCACGCAGGCGAGCCAGCGAGCGGCGCACGTCGGCCACCACGTCGGCCGGCGCGGCGCCCAGCCCGGCCAGCAGGCGCTCGCCGCCGCCGCCCAGCAGCCCCTGCAGCAGCGGTAGAAGGAGCGACTCACCGCGTGCGTCCGTGGCTGCGCCGCCCTCCGCCTCCGTCGTGATGTGTGCTGCGCCCAGCGCCTCCGTCACGGCCGCCGCACAAGCTACATAACAACAACACACATAAGTCTCGATCTATAGACCAATAACACAAGAGTACTGCGTCTTTTGAGTGTTTTTGGCTGTAGATACATAATGCCTTGTAAAGGTGTAGATCCTCAGTATAAAACTAACCTTCTTGTTCCGCCATGAGGGACCGGATGCGCGCGCGCAGGCGTCGCCGCTGCTCGTAGTCGGTGCACTCGTCCAACTGAAACAGTTTGGGAATACTAGTTTAGCAAGTTAACGGACTAAGCACGACCAAATCACAAGACGATTTTAGGTGGTTGTTTCCCTCAACAAAGCAAAGTAAGTAGGTAATATCGCAATCATTTATTTTAAGCTCGGAAGCGGATTCATTGTTTATTTACCAAACTCATCACTTGGTACATGCAGCCAGTGTCTTGGGTATGCTTCCGACTAGTATTGATATGGATCAGTTGAGCTACCTGTAGATTGTTTGCATTTCAATTGTAAATAGTAGTTTTAATTTGAAATTAAATTAAATTTATTTATTTCTCGACCACAACAAAGCCAAACATTAAAAATAAAACCACTTAGAGCTAAAGCTGAACACTGCAACAAAGGTGTATTACATTAATCATGACAATGCTTGCAGCTTGTCCGAGTTTTAGTATTAGTTTTAGTTTTAGACATATGTAGGTACCTATTTATTTTACTGTGATTTTTACTGTCAGAATTATCTATGACATTTATTTGTATTTGTTAATTTATGAATATTTATTATTTGACAAGAAATCGATCGCATTTTACCGACTGGGTAATGTTTGTATTAATGCTGTTCCTTTTTAATAAAGCATTTCATTTCATTTTCATTTCATTTCATTTCATTTCATTTCATTAACTAAAATATTATATATGAGTAATTCATCATTAATGTGGCAGAGATAATTTATTTATATTATTTGATTATAATTTTCTTTTTGCATAAGTATTTAAGACTTAGTCATATTATGAAGTAGTAAGTAGTAAGTAGTAAGTTCGAGTCAGCTTGGTTCATGTTGAGCCAGGAACGTCATGAATCCTTCGACAAGTTTCAGCATCAAATGCATCAATGAGATGACTTTCTACCGCCTGACCACCAGTCATCATGACCGGCACTTTGTGCAGGCTGCGGCAGCCGGAAGTGTCTCTGAGACCGGAAGTCAATGTGCCCCAAATAACTGTAATTTACTGTCCTACACTAGAGAGTAGTGAGTGAACGCATGAGTCACTAGAAATTATCAATTTGGTAGCTAACAGAATGACAACTTCTATACATTTTCTCCATGACCATGATGATTTATGAGCTATTCCATTAAATCCTCAATACTAAGATGAAAGTTCAGGAGCCTATAAAATAAAACGGTACAGGCAGTTATATTTTCTACTGCGTTTTTATGTGAGTAAGATAAAATCTTATCCTACTGTAGAGGTAATTATAAACGTTTGATGTTTCTTACTCTTTCACTCAAAAACCACTGAACGGATCTGGCTAAAATACTGAAATCAATCAAAGGCTACTTTTTAAAAACGGCTTATAAATCAGTTCCGTGGGATAGAAATCACCATTAAACATTTCCATAGATACAACGCGTGCGAAGCCGCAGTCAGAAACGAGTATGTAAATAAAACTAGCCAGTGCATCTCATCAGCGGATCTATGTGTGGAACTGTAAGCTATTAAAAAGCCGGTGGTTGTTATGTGTTTCCGAGCCGGGCGGTTATTGCGCCGCCGCCGTTGAAGACCGGTAAGTTCCCACGATGCCTAGGTACTGTCACAATTCACGGGAGGTCGCGATTTGCGGTTTTATTGATTATTTAATTAATTGCAGGGTGTATAAAATCAATAAAGGGCAGCATTATTTTGTCTGATACTGAAATAATAAGGATGAGGTCCAAATTAAAAATTATATTCAAAGATTTAGTAAGAAGTTCTTACTAAATACGAACAAATAAAAAAATTGGTATCATAAGAATTTACGGAAATAAGTTCATATTCTTATTCAAATTCATATGATTTATTGTGATTTTATGCACACAGGTAGGTATTGTTCTTACGTGTAGGTCTTAGTGGGTAGGTAGGTGCATCAAAACCCTGTCAGGGCGCAACAATCACTTTGGATTTTCTTTTGTTACTGATGGCTATTAATAAAAGTTTCAAGAAAGCTTTTGTACGGTAAGAACCCACATAAGTTTTTTTGTATTGTGTTGTATTATAAATTATAAAATAATCGTTTGTAAGTTGCACCAGCGTAACTCGATGACTCATCACATAACCGTGACGAGTTACACTCGCTTCCGATGTCAGCTGATCACAACCAGCCACTTCTGAAATGCCATATTAACTACCACGACCACCACTTACCTTTATGAAAGGTTTTTGTAAGTAGATGGGTACTTATTTATTTACACTTTGATTCATACCATCACAACTTTTTTGCCCCAGCCGATGCTTAGCAATTATGTATGTACATGTACCAACTTACGATCGTCGCAATTACAGGTTTGAATTTAATAAAGCTAAGTATTAACTCAGGTCAAGATGAAATAGAAAAGCATCTATTCACACATTGGCAGGTGTTACATCAAGATGCGCATGACGGCGCGGTCCTCATCGATGTCGTCGACCTGTGTGAGTGTGTCGGCGCGCGCGCGCGCGCAGGCCACTCCGACGGTGACTGCACGCGCAGTGAGTTGCTGTTTCCATGACTTTCATGCACGTCCATTACGTGTGATTAACACTACTTTTGTCTTCAATGGCGGAAGCAGCTTTGTCGGCACGGAAGTGTGTGAGATGAGCTGGATGCACGGGTGTGGCCTTTGTTGCCAAATTTCTAGAATTTAATCCTCCAAAAAGTAGACAAAATGAACGCGTAAATTCCTTCTTTGTTGATCTCAAGTTTAGGTAATCTCAGAAACTATTAGCAAACACTATGAATCAACAGCAGTTCATTGTATCAACCTTACGCCAGAAAATTGCAAAAGCGGCGCCTTTGTGAAACTTCTGAAATATTCCAAGGGAGAGTGAAACTGATTTCACAGAACCTTTTGTCTTTTTGAACGAGCCTTCACCCAGAGAAACTAATCTAGGATACCTTGAAATAGAGGTTGTCGATAGTTGTTAATTAATTAACACAAATCGAAGGGGAATTGTATAACTTGGAAATCTTAGCACCAACCACGATTGATGCTGCGTTGGTTGGTCGGTGTTGAATATTTTGGTGATGTGAGTTACTTCCACTTACTGGGGTTGAATAATAGTTTCGTTACGGGAAGACTTGATACGTAAAGCTTTACAAATACTCAGTCCGTAGGGAATAAATAGCATGTGGGGTAGACAGTACAAATGTGTCGATTGGTCAGACTTACAAGTTTCCGGAGCAACTTCTCGTCCCAGCAGTTGTCGAGGTCGAGCTCCTCGGCGCGCGTGCTGTGGCTCTGGCTGTGGCTGTGGCTGCCGGCGCTGCTGCTGCGGACGCTCTCCTACAAACAAACATACTGTTCAAGCAACTGCACACAGTTTGATGATCATCATAAATTGTTTTGACGGTAGAGTCAGTTCACTAAGGATCTGCAAGTTTATGGTCTCTAATATTGCTATTATTGTCCTTTCAGTACTTCTATAACTTTTAGTGAAACTACATCATCGAAAGAGAAATAACTCATTGGTCTCAGATCAACAGGACCATTCCCACGGACAAGAAGTGTTTTTATTTTCTGATCTGATAGTTAAATAAAGTGGCATGCCTCTCGGAATATTAATCTGACATAGTATCAGCGTTCCAACAGTTGTAAAATATAAAAATAATCTTAAATGTTGAAATACGGGCTAGAATAATAGTATCGTAGTGGGAACAGCCTTGGGAGCGGCCTCCGTAACCTATTTACTGGCAGGGAGTCGAGACCAGAGCCACTCGCAGACTCTCGGTGAAGCACACGACTGTCGAGGCGTAGCGGAGCGTGAGGAAGGCAGCTCGCCTTACGGACGCTGCTATTGATTGAGTATTGGGTTTCATTATTTACTGATTGGACTTAACAAGGCGGTTGTCGATCAATTAATGTTGCTTGTTGAAATTTTTAAGAGTAGTTTTGTAATATAACATTTTAGTGGTTGAAGATGCCCCATTGGCCTATTTTATTACGTTTGGTTAACTCACCTACTCTACTCAAGACACAAAAACTAGGCGGGAAAAATGAATCTCAAAATGTTTTCTTCAGTAGACAGTTTTCTCGGATATTAATATGTTTCATTCAAGGTTGTGGTATTTCGCGAGGCGCCCACGCGGCGGTAAAGTCGCTACGAGAGAGCCATTCCGTGAATCTTGCGCAGCTGCCGTAGTTTCCAGCTGATAATACCTCATGCTGGTGGGATGAATGATCTATCATTATGATCATGTACTACAGGTGGTGTTTATTAGCTTTTTATTATGTAGCGAGGTATGTGAGCGAAGATTTAGGACACATAATGTGTGGGAAAAATTCACGGTTTGTATCATAAATAATTATTGTAGGATTATTCCGAAATTCTGTGAGGCGAAGTCATTCACAGCATGCGATGATCGCAGATTATATTGTATTGTTATTCCTTGTTACACAACTGCATGAGAATAACGTTTGGCATGCGAGAACAGTAAATATCAGGCGTTACGTAAAGATGCATATTGTTAGAGTCGACGCACAGTTTATTTTCAAATCGGCAAACGATTGGTCTAATTCTGCTCTCTCCCAAGGTGTGTCAAGGAGAGAGTAGGTACATAACAAATTACTAGGTATTTACATATCTATAATAATTAAGTTTGTTTAAAAAAAAACTATAAACAAACTTCATTTTTTGTAGTTTTTTCCTGGATTTTCATGGATCCCATTGTCAGAAATTAACCAAATTGAAATGGGACCACACGGAAAGCACCAATAATCATGGAAATCGGAACACCCAGTCAAAAGTTCTGAGGTAACAAAAACAAAATAAAATAAAAATACAGTCGAATTGAGAACCTCCCCTTTTTTGAAGTCAATTAAAAATGCAGCACAATTTCCATGTTTTCCACAGATTTTGTCATTTCAAAAAGATAATTATAAGATCTACTCTGTAAAATGTGTACCGCGGAAGCATACTGTGACCTACAATCGTGTTGCGAATCATTTCGCGAAATGTTTATATTAGTTTGTTATGATACGTATGCTGGAGTGAATGGCGGCCCGCCAACTCTAAACCCGGAATCGCTATCTACGTGCATTACCGCCTCGCGTACCGCTCGCTACTCCCGCACCCGCACCACTAGCCGAGAGGACAAACATTACCGCCTCGCGTACCGCTCGCTACTCCCGCACCCGCACCACTAGCCGAGAGGACAAACATTACCGCCTCGCGTACCGCTCGCTACTCCCGCACCCGCACCACTAGCCGAGAGGACAAACATTACCGCCTCGCGTACCGCTCGCTACTCCCGCACCCGCACCACTAGCCGAGAGGACAAACATTACCGCCTCGCGTACCGCTCGCTACTCCCGCACCCGCACCACTAGCCGAGAGGACAAACATTACCGCCTCGCGTACCGCTCGCTACTCCCGCACCCGCACCACTAGCCGAGAGGACAAACATTACCGCCTCGCGTACCGCTCGCTACTCCCGCACCCGCACCACTAGCCGAGAGGACAAACATTACCGCCTCGCGTACCGCTCGCTACTCCCGCACCCGCACCACTAGCCGAGAGGACAAACATTACCGCCTCGCGTACCGCTCGCTACTCCCGCACCCGCACCACTAGCCGAGAGGACAAACATTACCGCCTCGCGTACCGCTCGCTACTCCCGCACCCGCACCACTAGCCGAGAGGACAAACATTACCGCCTCGCGTACCGCTCGCTACTCCCGCACCCGCACCACTAGCCGAGAGGACAAACATTACCGCCTCGCGTACCGCTCGCTACTCCCGCACCCGCACCACTAGCCGAGAGGACAAACATTACCGCCTCGCGTACCGCTCGCTACTCCCGCACCCGCACCACTAGCCGAGAGGACAAACATTACCGCCTCGCGTACCGCTCGCTACTCCCGCACCCGCACCACTAGCCGAGAGGACAAACATTACCGCCTCGCGTACCGCTCGCTACTCCCGCACCCGCACCACTAGCCGAGAGGACAAACATTACCGCCTCGCGTACCGCTCGCTACTCCCGCACCCGCACCACTAGCCGAGAGGACAAACATTACCGCCTCGCGTACCGCTCGCTACTCCCGCACCCGCACCACTAGCCGAGAGGACAAACATTACCGCCTCGCGTACCGCTCGCTACTCCCGCACCCGCACCACTAGCCGAGAGGACAAACATTACCGCCTCGCGTACCGCTCGCTACTCCCGCACCCGCACCACTAGCCGAGAGGACAAACATTACCGCCTCGCGTACCGCTCGCTACTCCCGCACCCGCACCACTAGCCGAGAGGACAAACATTACCGCCTCGCGTACCGCTCGCTACTCCCGCACCCGCACCACTAGCCGAGAGGACAAACATTACCGCCTCGCGTACCGCTCGCTACTCCCGCACCCGCACCACTAGCCGAGAGGACAAACATTCGCTTCTCACTCAACATCAGTAACATTAGTAGTAGAGATAAACCATTCTCAAAATGAACTCTGCTTCACAGAATTATAACTACTTATTACTCTTTAGCGAGAGGCCTTGAAATATAACTTTAAGAAAGTCTACTTGCTTGTTAGAATACTACCAAGACCAAAAAGAAAAAGTCTGCTTTTTGCTCACAAAAGAAAAATAATCTGGTATAACTCTGTGAAGACGCGTTCATTTTAAGAATGGTTTATCTCTAAGAGACATCAAATCTTTATGATTTATGCCTGAATGGCATTTCTTCCGGATTAATCGCGTACGGCATGATGATGCTCAAGTGGTCATGACTCTACATTTCAGCAATGAGATTTGGTCTAATCTATAAGGTCAACCAGTTACCTACACAGGAGGTTGCGGATTTAATTCCTGCCCGACACAAATGTTTCTACCTATCTACGATCAGCAGATATTGTACCAAGTGCTCTAGATCTGGGTGTTAGTTAAGCAGAATAAGAAAATATAATATCTAAGTTTTTAAGTAATGTATTAAGTTTAACAGTTATCTAGTACCTACAACACAAACTGCCCTTATTACTGTAGGACTAGATGATGATATGTGGATTGTCAAGCCTTATTTATTGTAATTTATTTATTTAGATATCTTTTTAGTAGATTATCGGCTTCAGTATCTAACCCTCTCATTGACAAACGTATTATTCAATACAAAACTAAACAAACAGTAACGCTGTAGACATCATTGATGATTAGAGTGTTACGTTACTACGATCATCGTAACAAATGAAAGCAAGAGTGATATCTCACATAAGAATTGCCAACGACCGCTCAATCGGGTCATACATCGTATCTGCCTCATTGACTAGTTACTAATTATCGACGCGTGATTCACAGCTGTATTTAGCGATCGATTTGAGCCAATTAGCCGAATTAAAAGACGTGTCACCAATGTGTCCCATTATGACACGCGCGGAGTGCCAACTGGGCCATCGCGTGATCGATGCACGCGGCAGGAAGCGAAGAGCTTTCTAAATCCTATCCACCTGGGAGATGATGTACCTTTTCTTACAGATATAGGTAGCCTTGCATGGTGAGTCATGCAGAGAGGGTCAAAAGATGCTGGGAAAGTATCGCCCATCTAGTGGTCACACTAACAGTTTGAAACATTGTTTGAAGGGCACAGAGAGCATTCTAATCCTACGCTTTATTGCATTCTTGGAAGAGATCACACACAGTTTACACAGTTATTTCAGTCGACAAAAAAACTAATTGTTGAACACAAAGACTTTCTTGGGAACGATTATCATAATTTTGTTGCGAATGTTGCCGTGCGATTAATTAAAAGATTTGTCTTAATGTATATCTATTGGGGATTGAAATTGATTGCAACAAAAGTAAGAGAATCACTCCATTGGTAAGTATAACCTGTGAGTAGTTGGAGAAGTCATTGAAAGGCGCATAAGACAAATGCGATGCGCCATACGAGATGACAACATGAGTCCAATAGAGAGACAAATCACTGCGTGCGCGCAGTTTGCCAATGTGTTTTCGGAACGGCGTGACCGGAAGGAATCCCTTTGTTTTCATTGGATGCAAGCTTTCCTTTAAAGGAGTGTACGGAAATAGGGGCTATTGTATATTTATGGTTGTATGCGTAGACGCATGTGAAACCGTTCTTGCGTGGCGAACAGAGAAACCGTTCCTTTTGTTTGCGCATTCTTCGAAACTCTAGGCTAAGTTATACCTACCCCCTGTACTCTACATGGAATGTAATTTATGGAGATTGGAAAAACTGGCACTGGTCAGCTGAAGAAGTAAACTAAGAAGCCCCTGATTGCAACCAAGCCAAGCAAGACCCTCGCCGGGCGGTGTTCTGACAGTTAACGAAGAGTTTATGCAATACAATGTTGGGCTTGAGGCAGGGCGGGGAGTGATGTGCCCGGAAGCCGCTGGCGGGCGGAGGCGCTGCGCTGGCGCGGGCTTCGGGCCCACAATAGAGCGCAGAAGATCACTCGGTCGGATAGTTGGCAGGTCATCCCCCGAGCTATTAATACCGCTCCAGAACTACTGAATGTCAGGAGCGGAACCACAGAGCATTCCGATACGATTGTTGATCGGTATTTGTTATCTACTCAATGGAATATCATACATAAGTTAAGATTGCATTTTTGGTGGACAGCGGGAGCAGAAGTGGCATCGGATTGTTGATAGTGTACGAGTATTTTCTATTTAGGTATTCTAAGTATTTTATGCAATTTATTCAGCAATTCTATTAAAATTTTTCTCAGTTTTGAACATGTTTTTACATTTCTGACGCACACGAGAGCTTTAAAGAGAACCTATATGTGACAACGCAATCAGGCCCTGTATGTTCATTCCATTACCAATTTGTTTCTATCATGTAATAGAAAAAAAAAACTAATATTTACAATTGAGCTATTAAGCTAACTGCAGACTGTTGGTAACAATCTACAAGTGATATTAAAAAATATTAAATGCAAGTAGAGTAGCAACAATTTGTAATGACACGGCGGGGCACGAGCCCGTGTTGGACCGCGACGCGCACGCGCCGGCATTAGCACGCCGCCGCGCCGCCACCGCGCCGCCGCGCCGCCACCGCGCCGCCACCGCGCCGCGCCGCCGCCGCGTGGTCATTGTTGATGTGATGTGTTGTATTGTATGTTTTGCTAGTCCCATGTCGATTAGCTTTTTGTTTTCACGATTCTGATAGAGTCCTTAATGACGAACAAATTGTACCAACTAGTACCGTAGCAAATGTGAACTGAGGGGCCTTGAATTGCATTAATGTTTCAAATTTAGAATAAAGGTAAATTCATGGGTTGGAGGGATGAGTCTTTTTTCGGCTTTATTCATATATTTCAGAAAATATGAATACAAAAGAAGGAAGGTGACCGGCCGGAGTGGCATACATTTATTATGAGAATTTTGGGTGAGCCACAGATTACCCCAAAAAGGTGCGCTCGGATCCGAACAACAGTCCCGTAATGCGGAATCTATTGCGGTAATCTGTGGGGTGAGTCGACCAGCAAACAAAATAAAGCAAACAAGATTAGTTTTCTAAATATGTCAGACTGTCGCAATGTTCCACAACTCGCCTCTTATCGGACCTACCGCAATAAACGCAAACTGCAAATAGGCAGGTAAACGAACAAACAAAGAGCACGATGCTTCCCAGCTGTACTCTAACGACAATAAAATAATATTCAAATAGAGTTAGAAAGTGTCGGGAAACGCGAAATTGCGTGGAAATGGCCGCAAGACGTGATTACTGCTGGCTGGGCGACAACCGCGGCTGCTACGAAACGTAAATTACGTGACTTTCTACGTTTTTACAGGCGCAGACGAACGCTAGTAGAAATCGCACTTAAAATTTAGTGCTTCTTGGTTAGCTAATGGGTAACTTACAGTTTAGTGGCAGTAAATAACGCGTTTATTTAATTACCTGTGTTTACTCGGAACGTAATTAAATTAAATAAGTTATTACTTAGAGAGGTAATTATTAGCTACTACCAGGTAAGTGAATATCGAAAGCTCCATGATCATAAATTACCCTGAAATCACCAACAGCTTTAGTGCAGGCCTCCTTTCGCTTTCACAGGCCTACCCAGTCCTGTGCAGTTTGTATTATTCAATCAAAAAGATATCGAAAAAGAAACGCTACACTTTAAATTGAATAATCATTTTAACGACATGAAAGTTAAAACAATCACATCAGCATATAATTACGGCGACTGGAGTTACGTAACGCGGACAATTATCTGCATAGAGGTAGGTATACTTACCAACCGTCCGACCGAGTGCAATCAGTAACCAGTCCAGAATTATTTTTTACAAATTGGTCATAAGTCGATGAATAAGTGATATTTTACCGTCCAAAAATTCATTGTAGGTACATTTTATTTTGATTCATGTAGATACCTAGTACCTACTACCTACCTAGCACCTACCTAATTAACATTTGATACGATTAAATCAGAAGCATGAACGGTAATATCGCTAATCCACAGAAAAACTTGTTAAATCTGCGATTTATATCATTATATCAATTACCAGAGCTGAATTAGCACATCCACTCGTCACGCCTCTTTCGCCGAGAAACTGCCAATCAGTGCATTAACATAGCCTCTATCGCGACGGACATAGAGTCGGAAGTGACGACGCCTGTGAGCAGTGTGCCTCGTGCGCACGAGTTCATAATGGATCCATTTCTTCAGCTCGATGGATGCCGCGTATGGAGCCGGGACCGGAATCGGACCGAGGAGGTTTTTATCGACAGATGGAATTAATCTTGAAAGTTTGCTCTAAATTTACTCTGAAGTAGGAAGCGAAGTCCATCAAGATCACAGACGTAATAAACAAAATGAATGTTCCATGTAAACTGCGAATCTTTCAGCGCGCAAAATTAAAACTGAATCCATTTCATCAACTGACGTAACGACACGCGGAAGGTCGGTTCGCGGATCTCGCGAAATGAAAATAAAACCTTGGCCCTTGGGGAAGCTTCGGCGATCGCCAAAAGTGGCTGCGAGGAAGCAGAGACCAACATAGCTCCAACAGTAAGGTCGACGGCCGCGCCTGCGCGCTTTGGCACAATCTCAACTGAGCAACGATGTTAGCTCTAATGAGGGAAATGTACTGTTGTGTGTTTATTCAATAACTAACAAAGCAAGCCTTGTGTTAAGAATAAGCAACTTAATTCTCAAGTAGGTCATAAAGCCACCGTCGTAATTACATAGAATAAGCATCGGTTAAGTGGAACGTAGGTACTACTACGAGTATACGAAATAATAAAGAATACTACCACGATTATAATGAATAAGTAGAACATATTTCAAAAAGAGCGCTTTTTGGCGCTTTCTTGGAATTACATCAGAGTTTGAAATAAGATATTTCCGACTATAGTAACACTGGCCTAGTCTACTTAATTTCATAATGTGTATGGAAGGGACAGATATCAGGACAATACTATAATGTTGAATTGAAGTGTTTATGTCTCACTATTTACGCTTGTTCCGCATTTATCTGTGATGACGCGGCGAGATTGTTATCTGATTACAGTTTATGGCTTACGAGATGTTTGCGTCGAGCTGCGGGCGTTGACTCTACGATTGTGACAAGTTACATCAACATGAAGATACTACCATCAGTAAATTGAGTCAACATCAGAAATTGAGTTGCGTTGTATAAAGTTGCACAGTTGTTGTTGTCTGTCTTCTAACTCAGGTATAAAGAGCTCAGTCATCAAAGGAAATAACTATAACTCTATTTGACAGAAGCCATCATTGCTATCGAATTCTAATACTCAATTATTGTATTGCTATAACAGGAGTCAGTAAACCTGGAGCTTATATAAGTTTAGTTGCAAAAGCAGTCCTCTTGTAAGCTGTCAGTGAAAACCCTGCAAGCTGCCTGCCAGATACCTACTGGGTTTTGCCGCATACACACATGCTCATAATAAATTAAGAACTAAGTACCTAATGGAGATTCATAGATAACTAGATTACATACCTATCTACTATGTCTCATTTAGGTATAAAATATCTAAACTGGATATATGTGGTACCGACATAAACCGCACAAGTTGCCTGCTTCGTAACGTAAGTTGAGAGCTAGGGCGGCGGTTCTTGTGGTCAGGTAAGCTTTCAAAGAGTAGAGTGCCTGGTTTCTTTCTATATAAGTATCTACTTATACTTACTGTAAAATAATGTTTTAGTAGAGGTATTAACCTCTAAAAAGATAGGTATCCTATCCAGCCAGCCAATAAGAAACTTATATCTTTAGTGCACAAGTGTGTTTAAATAACATTAGTTTTAGTGCCTACTACCGGCGAAGCTTAGAAAGTGGAGATTTAATCAAAAGATATCTAATTGCATGTTATGGCTGTCTGGTGATGTTCCATTGCCAAGACGAGGACAGGAATCTTTAAAAAGTACGTAGGTAGTAGGTATGTACTGAGTAGCTCTTTGTTGGCTTTCCGAGAAAACTTGGCAATCAAGCTTTTCAAGTGTTTGGACATGACGAGACTCCGTCTTGGGAGGTACGTACGTACGTCTGTGTGTTGTGCAATCAACGCGACGGTAAATAAGCTGGTAAGTGAACTTTGATAATTGATTTCGAGTGTTATTATAATACACAGAGAGACAAAGACAAACTATAAGTGCCTAGGTAAACTTTAGACAATGATTTTGTATAGAATGAAAACAAAAAACAAGATGAAATTCATTCCATCAATATTTTAACGCATTATATGCCATTTCTCACTATTCATGCCTAGACAAAACCTTGCTCAGGGTTCACTGATGGACGTCGAATGACGTGCGGTGCGACTGTCACGAATCACTAGCGTCTACCTCCAGGCTAAGGGTATGGATTTGATTTTTTCATTGGGTTACTAGCTGTGCCCAGCGGCTTCGCACGCGTTGTTCTTATGGAAACGTTTATAGGTGTTTCCCGGCAATTATTAGAATATTTCTCACCGTAAAAACCATCCTTGAACTTCAACGAACATTAAAAAAAAAAATTGGCCAAATTGGTCCAGGCGTTATTGAGTTATGCGCTTACCAACACATTTAGCGATTAATTTTTATATTACTCGTATATGATGAATATTTTACTTTTAAGCAGCAGTAGAATAGAATACATTTTATATTATAGTGTATTACTAGCAGCGCGTCGCGGTTTCACCCGCGGGAGCTTTCTAATGATGAAACATTTTTTTTAATCGGTCCAGTAGTTTAGGATCCTATTCAATACAAACAAACAAACAAATCTTTACTCTTTATAATATTAGTATACAGACTACGAGATGTACTCTGTGCAGAGTCTCAAAATAAACGTGTCACAATAATTACGTATCATGATTCCTTTGTTTATTTCTGAGCCTTTTCCTGAACTCGACCAGATATTTACCAGTACCTAGACCTACTGTCTTATCTTCCACAGACTAGATGACACTAGATTTGAGCACTAGTCTCGAAATATAACAACTTATGTAAACCCGAATAAACCTGATTTTTCTCGAGATTTGAAACGCAGGCGCAGGCGCAGCGCTAACTCGCCGGAAACAAGGTTATTTTCCCATTTTCTTTCCAATATAAATAACATCGGAATGTTAGTGTTGTATTGGAGTGGAGTGTCGCAAGCGGCCTCGGGCACCTCGGGCTGCTGTCCGCGCTGGTGGCGACGGACGCAATGTCAGCGAGTGGAGTGACACCCACCAAACCCGACACAAATAACCCTGGCCAGTATTTCATAGACAAAGTTCATTTTGACAGATAGAGACGAAATCCTTCATTCTGTATTTGAAATCACTTGGTATCAATTAGAAAAAATCATAGAGGTGCATAAATATTTATACGTTTCAGAATCTGCACTGCGCTTGCAGTTTATGATTGAAATACTGGGCTTAAATGTTACTATGCAAGAAGTAGGTATGTGCTGAAAAAGCACTTAGTAATGAGACACCAGGTGGAAGAATGATGGATGCTGCGTTAGTCGAGGTAGTGTTCGTCAGCCCTACCGGCTAGAGCAGGCTAGAGCAGGCTAGAGCACCAGAAAGCTAGCGAAAGCTCTGAAAAAGCTCAAACTATGAAAGATTGATTTTAAATTGCGTCGAATTTTAATTTGAAGTGTATTTTTTGTTAATTGTATTTAGATATCAGTTATTATCTAATTAAAATCTAACGATAAAACTCACCCGAAATAGAAGAGCGGAATAGCGCAATCCTGGAAATTTACAGCACTAGGTTTTTTTAGTTGCACGTTTGCAGCAATGGGAATCTAGGATTTTATGTTTACCTACATAGACTAGTGCACTAATAAAAAAAAAACTAAACCATAAATTATGGCAATTTTTAATGAAGTGTCATATTTTGGCGCGAACCGGTCAGCGCGGGCCTATGGAGCGGACTGCGCGCCGCGCTCTTGCTGACGTCAGCGCGCCAAATATAGTGCGCGCGCGGCTCCCGCTACTTCCCGCTCTGTTTCCTTCCCCACAGGGTACATTTTCCCTCGCGTCCCGCGGAGTGGCGTTGTCCGGGCGTGTTATTTTCGCCGGCGTCTGCGCAGCGCAGGCGCAGGCGCGCTTTAAACGGCAATAATCAACCTACGGGCTTTGTTTACTAAGAGCACCGCTACTGGGTCGGTGGGTTGTTCACCTATTTACAGCGATACACATCACACGTGTGAATTACGTTAACTGGTAACGTAACCGCTCGCACTTTTCGTAAAGCTTTCAAAGTAGCAACTGGAACTTTTGGCGTTTGAGTTTCTAAATAACTGATAAGTTATGGAGCGGAACCGCATGGTGATGTGATCATGAGCTACACTCGTGCGCATTGAGATGCGGAACAATGCGGAAACATTGTGCTTCGGGCCATTGCTTACAATGTCAATGGCTCTCAGACTGAAAGATATTGCTTTCAGGAATTTATCATGATCTTAAGCACTTCAAACTACTCTACCCATCAGAACTGAAATTCATTTTGAATGTAAGCGGTTTACATTCATAACGAATTCGTCAAACTTCGAAAGTTTCCATAGTAAAATATAACTGAAAATTTTCTGAATGCTGTAGATAGAAAGAAATCTTTTCAGGTAAACTCTTTATTTGGGTGAAAAAGGAAAAAAAGCATATTCACAAATACAAGGAAGAACTCTAGTACCGTACTAAATGTACCTAAATCGTTTCCTGGGGAGCTTCCAAGCGGCATGACTTAGCAAATAAGGTCAAGTGATCTACGAGTATGAACAGAGCGTATGACGTCGTCGGTGCTGCTGCGCGCGGACAGATCACATCACTTGTCAATTGTCATGTGCAAACTGCAAGCGCAACGGGTGGCAGGAGCGAGGACTTTGACTTTTGGAGGACTTTTGGGGAGGGTTTGGCTCGCAGAACATTAATTATTTCGTCAAAAACTTCTCTGAATGTCTCTTGCGAATGTAAACAATAACAAGGATAATTGATTAAAAAACTAAGCTATATTTTGTTTTAAAAAACTATAAACCGACTTCAATTATAGGTACATATAGCTATTTCATAGATCCCATTATCAGAACTGGACCAAATTAAAACGGGTTCACACGGGAAGCACCAACTTTAAAATAAAAAAAGAATCATGAAAACCACCCAGTGAAAGATCTGAGGTTAACAAACATAAAAAAATAAAATACATTCGAATTGAGAACCTCCTCTTCTTTTTGAAGTCGGTTGGTCGGAAACAATTATGAAATTCTAAAATCATGATTTTGCACAGACTTGTTATTTAAAAGCTCTATTAAAAAAGGGATCTCAGACCAGAAGGATCTTACGGACATGCTATTTAATGTTGGCTTATTTTATAAGACATGCCGAAAAGTTATATGTAGAGGTGGATAATAACATCGCACTAAGTACATTGAAAATAGCGCAGATAGGTACGTGTCTCGGGTAGAGCACGGCGTCGAGTGCCAGGAGCGAGGGAGATCAACAAACTAATTGAGTCTACCTGCAGAGGCATAAATTAGCAATGCAGCTGTTTGTAGGGATCCGTCTAAATGTGCCGGCAGTACCGGCCGAGCCAACGCACGCTGCCATTACTGAGGGGAGCGTTCACACTGGGGAGATGAGCAGGGAGGAGAGCCAGCAGAACCATATTCGGTTACAATACCGATTTCTGTATGGATTGACCAGCAATATTAGTATTTTGTCACAAATAGGTTTATTGGCAGCTATTCTCCTTATATGACAGCAGCACAAACCGTAAAAGGTGATTTTCCAATGTCCGAAAAACCCTCCAAGAGGATTTAGTCTAGTACTTCCTGCGGTATCGTATCCATATTTTCCTTTCCGTCCTCCTATGTCCATGTCTGCGACATTATGCTATCCCTTTAAGTTGTATTTTCTAATTTTACACAGTTGCCTAAGACATCGGTGACAGCTAAACTTCATACGTCTGGACCTCGCTCGCGTCACTGACTAGCACCCTCTCCCCAGCAGTGGACAATGCCTTGTTGTGACGTGGGAGCGGCCGCTTCCAGGTACCTACTGAATGAATGCTTCTCGCAAACAATCGCATGTGAGAACTGGGTGAGTGCGCGGACGTCAACTAAACGCGAACTACGTCGGCATGACTCTTTATTTTGTTCTACGATGCTTGACTACGTCATACGTCTTTCTTTTCCCTTAGAGGAAGTTGACAACGAATATAAATGACAAGTTGTCTATTCCTGTGGGTTGCCGTGAAGTCTGTAGGTATAGCAATTGCGCAAAACTCAAGATCCCTTGGATATAACATTATGAGACTCGTACTCGCTTTTAAGCGCGGCGGGAAAAAACATAAAGAGATAGGAAATGGCACCAAGAGTGGCTACAAATAGTATACAGAGGGACGGTCGGGAAATGGTATAAAAATCTCCAAGAAATAACATCGTAGCATCAAAAACATCACGTGACATGTATAACATCTGGAATAGCTAACATTGACTGCGATTCTGCATCGGAGAAAATCTTCCGAGGGCTCATGGAGATTTGCGCAAAATTTTCTTTCTCTATTCTAGTTACGAACCTGTGTGACGAGGAGTTTCCCCGGCGGCTGGTCGCACACGTAGTCTTGCATGCCCGCCATCAGCACGCTGGCGCCCAGGAACTTGTTCAGCAGCGCACGCGCCTCCGCGTCCTCCACACTGTCGCCGTCTTCGATCACTACGAAACCACAAGGTTTTCATCAGTACCTACAGTTTGTACATTTTGTTATGACCCACCTGGGAACACGTTGAAGCTGTAGGCAACTTAATTAAGGTATTTACAGCATGAACACTATTAATCCGTCCTGAGTTGTAAATTACTTGCGCCTTTAATTTTGCATTCGTCTTTTGTCACGAAATAAAAGGCGGACTCTTTTGTTTGTGTTGTGACAAAAGACTAATGCAAAATTAAACTAGTTTCGATTGTTATTTGTTATTTTCTGTCTTTATCAGAATTCATGATGAAATAGAGACATTGCAACATAACTACGAGTAGGTACCTAGTTCTGTTGCTTGCAGTACATAAATAAACAAGGCTTTAGATAAATAAAAAATAAAAATAATGCTGGACAATTCACACAGCATTATCTAGCCCCAAGTTAAGCAGAGCTTGTGTTATGGGTACTAGATAACTGATATACATAATACAATACATTACATAGATAGATATTTTTTATTATACATAGAAAAACATCCAGAGCGCCCTGAACAAATATCTGCAGATCGTACACACATTTGTCCCGAGGCGGGAATCGAACCCGCAACCTCCTGCGTCGCAGGCAGACCTTCGCCCACCGCGCCACAGAGGTCGTCCGCCACAGAGGTCGTCTTTAGGTCCGTTAGATACTTAGGTACAGCAAAATTGTCGATGACACTATGATCGATAATAAAGCAAGTGCACAAATCATACCAATGTCAGCATTCTTCATCCGGGTGAGTATGTCCTGGACCCCAGAGACCTTCGTGCTGCTGTCCAGGAAGGAGCGCTCGGCGCGGCGGGTGGTCACCGTGCGGGCGAGCCCGGGCTCGTGCGTCTCCCTGACGAGGGTGGTGGTCTTGGTGACGACGGGCTCGTGGTGGGTGACGGTGGAGGTCCGCTGGTGGGTGCCGCTGGGCCCGTGGTGGCGCGAGGTGCGCGTGGTGGTGGTGGCGCCGCGGTCCGAGCTGGTGCTCACCACCACGTCTTCTACGGAGCCGATGCTTTGCTCGCTGTCCGCTCGTCCCAAAGCTGTGGAATAATTACGTTGGTTTTACCAGGCAACGAGAACCACGCAAAGTATTTTCAATTGGTGGGACTGCTTGCTGCGTTGTAGGTAATCGCTGCCGTAACGACCGTTAAGGGGGAAGAGTTTTATTGACATGTTTCAAAATTGGATCAAAAGAAAAGGTGGAATAATCTTTCAAGATGTAGTAGGTACTGAAGAGAAGGCCATAGATTGCCGACTCTATCGCAGCAACTGTCGGGTTGGGAGGGCTGTGTAGGCATCGTTCGGCTCAGGCCAGATTTGTCCGCAGTGGGTACTCTACTCACCAGGGGGTGCGTCTTCCGCGTCGCGGAGCGTCGACGTGGTCCGCAGGATGAGCCCCGCCTTCGGGTACGAGCCGCGCTCCGCCTTGCCCGTGTCATCTATCACACACAAACGGATTTCTTTAAACATAGTCGTCATTAGTTTTGCAGGCCAGTGTAGTTGGATTAATAAGTATTGAAGTTTTAAGCAAGTAATATCCCCTATAGGATTGGGCAAGCGTTAGCCCCAACAGCGAGTCAAATTTTTTTGTCAGTCATCGTAGAAACACTTTCGTTTAAGGGACCAAGTGTTTAGACCAAACGCGATGAAGTTTGTCCATGAAGTGGTTAACGAAGCCATAGCATGACCCTAAAAATAAAATTGGTCAGCCTTTCTGAGTTTCCTTTTTTGTTTCGCGATCGCTTAATTTCATTATGTCATAAAACACGCCTCGATGCCTTCATTGAACGTTATGCGTAGGGAAGTCGACGGCTCCACTGGCCCATTGTACAACCACGGTAGCAACGGAAGTGGTAGCTTATACAAAACTTGGAACTCAGGTAATTTGAACAATGCTGCCAAATGTTAAAACAATTGATGCCAGTGTCGTGTTTTGTTTACATAATCAAGACAAGGTGGTTTTGGGTAGCTAGTTATTTTGTGCTTCTCAACTATCGAATTCATAAAGCAATAAACCGCTGATATATCTGTGATCGAAGTACAGGGTGACTGGAACTCAACCCGCCATAGCGAATTCTCAAATAGGTCATTTGCTAATTATTGGACCTTACTTTCCAAAACTAAAGTTTTATAGTTTTGGTGATATGTCAATTTTAAACTTTATTGAGAACTTTCCAAAATTTGACCTTCAAGCATTCGTAACTTTTTTTTCCTTCATTAATTTAGATTTTTTTTATCATTTGTTGATAGTCATAAACATTTGTGATTAAAATACGTCAGAACTTTCCTCAAAATAGGATTAAAAAATAAGATATTACGATTTAAAAAAAAACTTACACAAAAATAAAACTTGACAATCAAATTTATCCTAAAATAATAAAAAAACTGCGATGTTTGCATAATTTATTCTACTCTAAATTAATTCTCTGATTCGTCATCTTTCCAACGGTACTAAATTTGTATTCAAAAAATTTGATTCGCTAGACATATCGGTGGGATTTTCAGGTCAACCAGTAATTTTGATCAAAAATACTGAAAGTGCCAACGAAAGGATGAAGCGAATTTCGCAGAGTATTTTTGTAAATTTATGAGTAGGTATCAAATAAAATAAATTAAGTGCTTAGTAGGTATACTTAAAATTATTTATTTAAAAATAATACTTTTACGATGTAAAACCTTTTTTACAAAGTAAAACGTCTTTCTTACGATAAGGGAATTGCCATACTACTCTGCTTTTTTTAAACTTTGATTTTGGCGGGATCTGACTGCATGCCACACGGATAGTTGTTATTGCTTGTTTGACTTGATTTTATTTTTTTATTATTTTACTTCGTTTTTTTGCATTTTCGTTTTACTTTGTAAAAAAGGTTTTACATCGTAAAAGTATTTTTTTTAATAAATAATTTAAGTATACTAAGCACTTAATTTATTTTATTTGATACCTACTCATAAATTAAAAAAATACACTGCGAAATTCGCTTCATCCTTTCGTTGGCACTTTCAGTATTTTTGATCAAAATTACTGGTTGACCTGAAAATCCCACCGATATGTCTAGCGAATCAAACTTTTGGATACAAATTTAGTACCATTGAAAAGATGACGAATCAGAGAATTAATTTAGAGTAGAATAAATTATGCAAACACCGCAGTTTTTTTATTATTTTAGGATAAATTTGATTGTCAAGTTTTATTTTTGTGTAAGTTTTTTTTTTAAATCGTTATATCTTATATTTTAATCCTATTTTGAGGAAAGTTCCGACGTATTTTAATCACAAATGTTTATGACTATCAACAAATAATAAAAAAAAACTAAATTAATGAAGGAAAAAAAAGTTACGAATGCCTAAAGGTCAAATTTTGGAAAATTCTCAATAAAGTTTAAAATTGACATATCACCAAAACTATAAAACTTTAGTTCGGGAAAGTAAGGTCCAATAATTAGCAAATGACCTCTCTATTTGAGAATTTGCTATGGCGGGTTGAGTTCCAGTCACCTGTATAGTGGGGGCATGTATATCCAAAGGTATACGGCAGCCCCTTGCACTGTATTGGATAAGGTAACCAATACATCTGTATTGGATGGAAATGTTCACGACATGTCGTCATGCATGCATGAGTTTGTACCAGGGATGTAACGGAGGTCGTTTTATCGGAACCGAAATCGGAATCGGAGTTTTCAAATTTGATTTATCGTAATTGGAATCGAAATCGGAACCGGAATCGGAGGCAGGGTCAGTTTGTTTAAGGACAAATAAAACATGCTTTATAGTCAATTTTATAATATAAAAATAATTCCCAATAAACAAAAGAGTAATGAATTTAAAGTTTAATTAAAATTAAAACCCAAATCAGCGAGTTTTACATTTGGTTACATTACAATAAATGTACAAAAGCTAAAACAAATTAAATCAAAATGGACTCCACAAGTAATGTATTGTACTTTATGAACAAAAGCTTTAAAGTTTTGTTCCCATCCAATCTATTTCTTAAGGAGTCGTAAATAAGGCCAGCACCACTAAAAGTTGTTCGCTCGCTACCGAGCCCGGTGGACATGACAAATATTGGCGGGCAATTGATTTGAGGGGCTGGAATTTTGTATTTCCATTTACTTTCCACCACAATAATGGATCATCACTAATACTTATACGTTTTTCCTTATTGTACTCATTTAGCATACTTTTCATTACAACAAATTTATCGCGCGCCGCCGTTTTGCCGACTTCCGATTAACTTCCGATATAAAAGTATCAGAAACGAAATCGGAACCGAAAGTGTAATAATAATCGGAAGTTCCGACTTAACGGAACCGGAATCGAAGCTCCGTTACATCTCTGGTTTGTACGAAGCTCAAATCAACGTTGAATATTTATTGACTTTCCTGTGACACTAACGGACACGCTCTGCTCTACTTTCATTGTGTACATACATAAGTAAGGTACCTACTTGTGTTTGTTTACATTGCGAATCATGGTAATATAACGAACGACAAATTTCGTTAACTAAAATTTCATGCACGTCTACTGAGAAAGATCATTAAGGTAGGTCAAGGTAACTAACTTTTGACGTAGGTACTCGTTTCGAAGCAAAATGCTGTTTAGAAGAAAGTAAAAATTTGTTTTTATTCAGATACCTCCATATTTTTTACAAACTAGTAAATACTCCATATGTTCCTGTTACTTTTATCAATTAAAATATTCGCGAAAACTAATTGGGTAGTTTACCTTCATCAAGGAAATAAACGTTTTCCATACCATGGTGGGTATGGAAAACCGTAGGTCCGTAGGAACGTAGTTCCTCCTAGGTAAGTAGGTAGTTACTTAAGTTGAAACCGAAAGTAACCGCAAGTTACTGATAGAATGTAAGAACCTAATAATTTTAAATTGCCAAAAAGGGTTGTTTTTACCTATTTACAGAGAAGATACCGGTCAGTAAAAATCACAAGTCGACCCTAGGAACTTCGATATACAACGTAAACACTCACTCTTGATCAATCGCAAGATATCCACGTATTCTTGGAACATGTCGCTGCCGAGAGGCCCGCAGCCCGCCACCGCCGGCGAGGCACTGGCGAGGCACCGGCGGCGAAGGCTTCAGAAAGTGGTTGCGCAAGGGACTCATGCGCGCACCTTATTGCGACCAATCACGGTAGCCAGCCATTTGGGGGAAATTGCATGAGAGAGTGGATGTAACTATGTTATGTGGAGCGAAGTAGAGTACGTGATAAGGAGTCATTACTCCGCCGATCGTAAAATCCAAATGATTGTCGTACAATATTATGCACTCTACGTCTAAAGGAGAGTTTAAAGCCGTGACGATGTGTTTGGAATAAAGAATCAGAAGCAACACGTTTGTTTTTAGTTTACCAAACGAATGATGGGAAGTTCCTGGCATTTTCCAGGCCATTTTCATTAACAGTACATTTTCTAGGATCCTGCCATTGCTAGATTGATCGTATAACATGCTTATCAACAAAATAATAAATAGTAAGTAAGAAGGTTCCTACCTACCTAATACCTATAGGTATTTAATTTCAAATTATGTAGGTACTTTAAATTTTTTGTGACTTTATTGTAACTCAGTTATTAACGTAAAAACCTTTTATTTTGCCAAGTAGTGCTCTTCTTTTTACCAACTTCAGGAGGAGGTTCTATTTTCGTCTGTGTTTTTTTTCTATGTATGTTCACCGATTTTTCCGTCAATTATGAACCGATTCTAAAAAATTTTTTCGCTGTAGTTTACAGAATGGTTCCAGGTTGATCACATAAAGTTTTATTCTCGAATAATTAATATTTCTCCGGTCAAGCTTTAAAAACAACGAAATACTTACGAAATACAAACACAAATCACGATAGTTACAACAAATGTTACAATAAATGAGTTATTATTATTATAATTCTCATCGAAGTTTGATGATCTTTCTTTACTGTCTAAAGATTGAATTTGAGGTGGTAACATAAAAGTAAGATTCACGAGAAATATACGAGTACGTATGTGTGCGCTGAAAAAGTACCTATCTGAATAATTTTTCTCATTATAACTTATCTCTAGGCGTTCCCATGGCAACGGACGTAAACAAGAGGCTTACAAAGTTGATGCATCGAGGATATCTAAAAAGTACTTACTTGTATCAATGAAGACGGATAGCATAGAACGAAGGAAGATCAGTTCTGGACTGATGATTTTGTTAGGGTTTTGTAGTGTGTAGTGTTTTGTAAGGGTCTCAAAATTTGTACCTATTACTAAGCCTCCTGTCTGTCTGTTAGCGGGCTGTTATTTATGAACCGTAATAGTTAGGCAGTGGAAATTTTGGCAGAGTGTGTATTTCTATTATTGCTTTAACGATAAATCATCATCACCGTCATCTTAATCAGAAATTACAGCATGAGATCCGAATTAATTGTTAATCGAAATCAGCTGAAAAAAAAATCGTATAATGGAAAAAAAATGTCACAACACGTCAGTCACAATAAAATAATAGTAACAAGCATAATCAATTCTTTGTAGAGCGGATGTCAGTAATTTCTATCTACCTACCTAAATACCTAATATTATACTAAATGCGAAAGTTTGGATGAGTAACAGACATACATTGAAGTACCATGTTTGTTACTTCTTCAAATCAACACTACTGATAGGTTATTTAGCTAGGTACTCTTTATCAACAAAAAACGCATGCACAGCCGCGGGCAGAAACTAGTACAAATACGAATATGATGTAACATACGTGCACTCTTGATGAACTTCTCTGTGAGCGACTTGACGGAGCTCTGTCGGACCGTCTTCTTGTCCATCCTGTCCCTCCTCTCCTCCTTGTGTCCCGTCCTCTCCTCTCTGCTCTGCTCTCTCCTATCGCTGGAGACCGTCGTGCTGGAGGCTGTCGTCCGCGAGTCGAAGCTGTGTGCCTGCTGGCTGTCGACGCGGCCGGCCATCTTACGATCAGTGTGGGTGAACTGATCGAGGCTGGCGCGCTCTTCTTTCTGCATTCAAATATTCATTTGTGAAGTTACAAGGGAACATTATTGAGTGTTTTTTTCAAAAATCTAGTTGGCTAAATTAATATAAACACAAAAACTATGACAAACACGAAGTATAATTTAAAATGCGCTACAATGTAAGAATGAAAATATTTAGTAACAATTCCGCGAACTTTTGAGATAAAATCTAACAAATTATACAAAATTATACATTTATACAACTTGAAAGAACATCAGGACACCACACCGATGATGTCTCGTGGAGAGACGAAACAAGTTGACGACTTACTTTGATAAATGTTGTATAAATGTATAAGTTGTTAGATTTTATCGCAGAAGGTTTTTTTCGCGGAATTGTTTTTAAATATTTTCATGTTGTCCAATCCATTGTCTGAAGAAGCCCGAAAACTTTACAACCTTACTTTAAGTTTTTTCTGTCGAAATTAGTTTATAGTTTTCATTTATATAATATGTTATAAATAATGTAAATATGTACCAATTAGGCGATGTGGTCGCTCTGCGACAAAGCCTTTTGTTGTGTGGTGTAAAATAAAAAAAATAAAAAAAAATATTTTCATCCTTACATTTACAATGGATTTCCGCAAAATAACACCTGAATCTATTTATGCGCTATAATGCCAAATGTACCAATATAATAGTAAAATTAATGTTTATTTTGTTACTAATCATTACCTAAGTATATACGATACCTACGTAGTACCTATAGTAAATGTGCACTAAATAACGCTAGTGATTAGCCATCGGTAATGTTATTGGTAGAGTAGGGGGGACTTTTTCTCAACAGTACTATACGGGATTAGTACTTTCCATATTATTATTGTGTGACTTACCGTATTGACACTGGACATGGAGATCCCCGTATCTCCGCCGAACTTCTTGGTGGTGGTGATGGCGGCCAGTCCGTGCACCCTTGAGGGGGGCGCGCCCTGCGTCGCCAGCAGCCGCTCCAGCTCCTCGGGCTGCGAGGAGTACGCCGTCACCGACACCGTGCCTTCCGGCGCGCCGCCGTTGCGGGAGTGGAACTCCTGACGGACCACCGTGCCTTTCACTACGAAATATATATGAGAATCAGTCGCGTCGAGGTACTTGTTACATCAAAATCCTAAACGAAAATGACACATAATATCACAGTGTTATCTGTGAGCTAACGATTGTCGACGATTGTCTCAGGTGCCATCGTAAGATAACAAGGCTCGCTACATCTGAGTCAATATTGACGTGCGTGAAACAGAGCAGACATACCTTGCACGTTAGTGGCGCCATTCCTGAGCGCTCGGATGCCGAACAGCGGGCGGCCCGCGGCGTCCAGCGGGCCGGGCCCGTAGCTCGACGTGATGACGTCGGTCGGCGAACACATTGCCAGCGACTGACTGGGACTAGCGTACTTCGGCTTCTCGCTCTCCAGCTTCTTCGAGGTGAAGGTTCTTTTTTCTGATGTTATCTTTTTTAAATTCCTATTCGTCACCCATGACGGTTGCTCGTCTTGGGCGGGCTTGCTCGGGATTTTCTTCTCGATTTCGTAAACGGTCTTTATTATCGTCTCCTTGGTGTCAGGCCTTTGTCTCTTGAACTCCGGGCTGGGCGAGCGTTGGTACAGGCGCTCGGCAGGGCTGGCTGCTTTGCGTTCGGGGCTTACTGTCCTGCGCTCCGACTCAGATGTCTTTCTCATCGGACTGTACAGGTTCCGCTCCGGACTTTGTACTTTACGCTCCGAGCGTTTACTTATAGGGCTGTAAACCTTTCGCTCCGGAGCCTTGCTGAGGGGACTGTGCACTCTACGTTCAGGGCTCATAGTCTTCCCTATGGGGCTGTACACCCTCCGTTCGGGACTCTGCGGCTTTCGAAGAATACCTGTTTCCTTTTCAGGTGATGGCGATCTTTTACCGTTGATCTGATCTATTTCAATAACATCTCGTGAGGGTGTCCGTTCAGATTTGACGGAGAAACTATTCGTAGTTGTAAATTCTTGGGAGGTTCTGTCCTGGGTCTCGTGACTGAAGGTCTGTTCGGTATCTGTTGTCTTTTTTGTTTTCTTTTCAACCAACTTTACTTTGTCGGTATCTACTTTTTTCATATACGCAGTTGCGTATTCGTTAAAACGATTAGCTTTGAGTGCGGATATATTTTTTGTCGGTGATACTGTGCGCTTTTTTACAGAGCTGGGTTGTCGAACGGGGCTCTTGGCTGATTGAATACATTTTGAAGCCGTTTTTTCAGGACTGTGAGGCCTGAGACGGGAAGCCGATGCAGGCTTTGTAGGTTCCTTGACGTGCCCATTTACGATGGGCGTCGCGGGCTGAGCGCGTTCTGGTTGTTTCTTCGGCAGTGCCTTGTTCGGGCGGTCCGGTGATGAGATCCTCTGAGCGGCTAGTTTCGGCATTCTTTCTGGAGATCTGGTAGTCTGCTGGTCTGATACTCTTGACCTTGGTGAACTTGATGTGTGTTTTGTTTTAACATATTTATGAGTTTCCACTTGATTGCTTTGATTTTTAACAATTCTGATTTGAGACCTGATTCGTCGCCTCTGCTCGTAACCCACGACCTTTTCCAACTGAAAGCAAAAAAAATAATTTGGAACATGTACTTAGTACCTACAGGCCAAGGATAATAATAGGGTAAAAGGTAAAAGTGATCCCTACCATTTGTTCCAGGAGGTCCAGCTCGAAGATGTCCTCGATGCAGGGCTGGTGGTGCTCAACGCTCCGGCGCCGCTCGCTGCTGACCGTGGAGCGCTCGAAGCTCGTCCGGCGCAGCTCCACCCCAAACTTGCCGCTTCCTCGTCGGGTGCTCACTAATTCCACATCCTCATCAACCTTGCTTTCTTCCCTGTTCTGACTTGTTTTCGTAGGCCTGAGATAGCCTGGGACTTTGTCTGGTTTCTCGACCTCGGAGCGGACCCTTGGAGATTTAGCCCTTTCTCTTGGAGGTTCGGCGTTTTGTACAACTGGGTATTTTGACAAGATAGTTTTAGTGGTAGTCACCGTTGTCTCGACGGTTTGCCGCATTGGTGATTTCGACTGTCGCATTGGTGACTTGGACTGACGTGCTGGTGAGTTGGAGTGTCGCGCTGGTGACTTGGCTCTAGGAACTTCTAGAGAGTTGGCGGTGAGCCGATTGGGGCTCGCTCTAGGCTTATCGTCTACGCGTTGTATGTAAAGAGTACCACTTGAAGGGCGCTCATAGGTGTTGGGTGTATGTGGGTCTACATCATTTTCGCTATCGGTTTCAGTTAAAATAGGCGTGACATCTTCCACGGATGGATGTAAGACAATTGTAGAGTCAGTTTTAGGTGACTTTTTGACCACGCCGATATCAGTCAGCTTCGTAGTTTTTAGTGTGTTTTGGCTGGCGTCTTTTTTTTGCGTAGAAGCTATAGTCTCAAATAATTCTTTAGCTTTCTTCACTGCCTCGCTACTACGTAAAGTTGTTATTTTGACCGATGGCATCCTGTCGGCTGGTTTTGTTTTAGGAGTGCTACTATTCTTGTGTTTAGTTTCTGGTATGATTTCCTTTTTGAAATGTTTGGGCTGATCGTACTCATTGTTTGCACTATTATTCACTCTCCTTGTCAGTGTTTGACCATTACTTTCATAAGTTTCATCAATATCTTCACGGTCAAGTTGTTTTTTATTTTGAAGTTCCTTTTGGTCTACTTCATGAGTTTCTGTTATAAAACTCTCGGCAGTTTTCACGAATTTATTAACCTTATCAGATACACTGAGTAGACAATCATCCTTTTTCAGTGATTCATCCACATACGACAAGTCTGGTCTTTCCACTTTCTGCGCCGGTTTTACCTTTGTAACCTTCATGTTTTCCGCAGTCTCTACAAATAAGTGAGCTTTGTCATTTACACTCAGTCTCGTGTAATCATCCTGATATATCGTATTTTTATCATACTCGTCTGTTATTTTTCGTGATTTACTTGGGATATTGTTTGTTCCTTCTGGCCCTTTCACAAATTTAGTTACTTTTTCGGAAACCGTAAGCAAACATTCGTCGGTTTTTAGATTGTCTTCAATAAAATCTGAGTGGCCTCTCTGCTCATTTAGTTTGAAAGTGTTTGATGCATCTTTAGGCTTAGTTATAGAGTCAATCTTGGTGGTAAATTTGTTAACTTTATCAGTGACGCTCAAAAGACTATCGTCGTATTCAGATGTTACATCCAATTTTTTAATAAACAGCTCTTCATCTTCACAAATTTCGACAATATCATCGACCAACGTTTCTGTTTCATGAATCGTGTTGTAAGATCGTTTGCGGTATTCATCATCAGGCTCACTCACCTCGTCGGGAAATCTAGGAGTACCAACGTCATCTGTACAATTTACTGGAGTGGGACAAATGCGGTCTGGGGAGTTTTCTCTTGATGATTTTGATTGTTGAACATCAATAATGATATCATCATCGTCGTCTGTGGGGGTATTGAGAGCTGTTGCTGACTTAGGCTTCACTGGCATCTTAAAAGGTTCCTTTATAATTGGTTTTTGGTATTTTGGGGATTTAGTTGACAAGTCATTCACATGTATTTCTGGTTTTGATTTTATTCTTTGGGGGGCTTTCTTCGGCTTGATACTGTTGTCGCTAGACGTACGAGTTACATTAATGCTTTTAATGGTTGCAGTACGCTTTGTCTCAGGTTCGTTAGCTGTACCAGGTGACACGAGGCGGCTTATTGTACTTTTAGTAGTTGAGTTTGTTTTGCTAACTACATTATGTTTTGTGACTCCATTTGTCACCTTATCAATTTTGTAAGTGGATAAAGTAGCAGGCGTAGGTTTTCGATGGAAAGGTACTTGGTCTCTTGGTCTGATACCACTCGCGCGAGCTCCACGGGGTGATTGTGGGCGGTCAGTTTGAGAGAGAGGCTTCCTTGGAGAAATACTCCGTGATTTGGTAGGGGATTCAGGGCTCTTCGAAGGCTCAACGTTTGAAGAGGTAAGACCTGACGGGGTTCTTTTAACTGGTGACGTATTTCTTGAGGAAGGTTTTGTAGGAATCTCCTTAAATTGGTTCTTTGGTTCTTCCGGGCAAGATACTTTAGTATTCACATAATTTTTATCCTCCGTATCAAGTTTAACAGATTTTGTTGTTCTAATATCCAAATCTTGTAAGCTCGTTATGTTTTTATTTGGACTCTTATCACGACTTGGAGACTTTTCCTTGCGGTCTGGTGATAACTTCCTTAGTGATTTTTGAACTCTATCCAGTATTTCTTGTTCTCGTTCAGACATGAGGAATTCGGTACTAACTTCAGTTACTTTAATGGTTTTTTTTGTTGGCGATGGGGTTCGAAGTTTCCTTGGTTCTTCCGGTTCAGTAAGGTTATCCTTAAGGGTTTTTTCTGGTGACTCGCGTGGTGTAGATGACTTTGTTGACGATGGCTTATGTGTCGATGAATCCAATGTAAGTGTAATATTAGAATCTTGTTTTGAAGTGACCGAGACAGTAGGTTTCATAAAACTTGATTTTCTATCAGGACTAACGCTTGATCTTGAAGGTCTTGTGGATTGCTCTGTAGGTTTCTTTTGAGTGAGTTTATCTGGACTTTCGTTCGCTGGTGATCTACGCTCAGGTGAGATTTCCGGTCTTTTTGGCTTTACTTCTGTTTTGGTGGGTGAACCTGAACGAGGGTGCTCATGCGAAGACTTATCGATAGGCTTAGAAGATTCAAGAACTGGTGAGTTCCTTGTAGTTGGGTATAATATGCTTTCTGTGGTTGATGTGCTCGTCTTTTGAGTATCTTCATTGGTTATTTCATAATATTCATTTGTTTTGTGCTCTGAGTTTACTTGATTGCTGTACTCTGTCAATTTATCAGCAGGTTTTCTAGTAGGAGATTGACTCTGTTGCTTCTTTGTTAAATCGTCTTTATTCACAGACGATGGCTGCTTGGAAGCAGGCTTTCTATCAGGAGATGTGTCAGCTTTCTTGGGACTAGTAACTGATGGTAGACGAATTGATTTTGTAGGCGATGGTGTACGAGGTTCAGATGTTTTACGTTTGGGAGATTCTGAGAACCGTGAAGTGGTATGCTTCTGATCAGTTGCCTTCGAAGATATGGTTTTTTCCTTTTCCGTTGATGATGCAGTTGTCTTGGTATACTCTAAGGTTTCCTTCGCTGTTATATTTTTAATCGTTTTTCGGTCTGGGGACTGATCCTTTTTAGGGACATTATTCCTTGGATGAGAAGTTTTTGTAGGGGATAATGATCGAGAATTCTTCTCAATCGGTTGCGTTGGAGGCACAGACGTCTTGGTTGTTTTTTGGTCAATAGTCTTTGATGTGTAGACTTCATGATCTTCAGTCGTCAAAGTAGTATCACACCTGACAGAACTAGCTGTTGTAGTTTTCATGTAGCCTGGTAATTTCTCGGGGCTGTCCCTTGGTTTGTGGGGCACCGTCTGTTCCCGGCATTGTTCCTGCGATGTCTTTGTTGGGCTGCTTGCCTGAGGTTTACTTCCAATCGTACGATGTGGTGATTGTGAATCTCTTGGAGGCGAGCCATCGTGTCGTGGCTTCGTAAGCTGTTCAGCAGGTGAATTATTCGGAGTATGACGAGTTGGTGACGCCAATACTCTTGTACGAGTATTGGTTGTAGTGGTAAATTCCTCTAAAGAATTAGTATTAACAGATGTAGTGTTTTCAGTGGTAGTTGATTCTTCATTAGTTGTTTTTTTGATAGTACTTGTAGGTGATGCTTCTTTAGGCCTTTTATCACTTGGTTTCTTGTCGGGACTATATCTGTCTGATAGAGTATCAGTTCGTTGCGGACTAGATGAAGGACGAGGAAGTTTAGTAGGCGAAAAATTATCTACTGATTTTCCACTTGTTTTCCTATCAGGGCTTGTGCTTGGATTTCTAGTTACCTTTTCAGGAGATTTTTGTGAAGACTTGGTTTCTGTTATTTTGTCACCTCTGTTTACTTTTGTCGTTTGTACTATGTCTTGTTGTTCCTTGCTAATAAAGTTAGTAATATCTGACTTCAGGTTTACAACTTTGTCTTCAGTGGAGAAGTCTGAAAACAGCGAAGCCTCTTTAGGGATTGTACTGTCACATGGCGAAACACTTGGAGAGCTCTTGTTGGAGTCAGGTTTTGATTTTGCTGTAGTTTCCTTGATACATTCCGATGTGTTTGTGTCCATCATTCCAAGAATCAAACGACACCGATCTTCGTATGTTTCTCGTCTAGTGAGCGGTGGTTTATTCCTTGATGGACTGGTTGTTTGTGGCTCACTGGGTTGGTCTTTCTTTACGACTTTGTGGAGAGTGAGTTCATCTTCCGTCGGTGAAATACGGAAACTAGTCGGTGGTTTGTCTACTGGAGAGGATGGACTGACAAAGTTCGATGGTTTTTTCAAGGAACTTTTTCTAGGAAGACTTTCCTTAGTCAATGAGTCACGTTTTTCAGGAGATGGAGACCTACACGGTATTTTAGACGGTGATGAGGAGCGAGGCAAGTTCAGGCTCTCGGGTCTCGGGTATTGCGGTTCATTGGAGGTGTCAGTTCCAGGCAATAAGTCATCATCCAAATCAGTTATAATAGGCTGTTCTTCGCGTGGAGATCCAAAATAAACGAAACCACTTACAGATGTAGTTGGTGAGCTTTGTCCTGTTGATGGTTCTACTTCAACAACCTTCGGTTTTCTGGTGGGACTAGAGGAAGGTGTGACTAGCTGTCGAGGATGCTCTTTTGTTATTGTTTTCTTGTTTACTTCTTCAGTGGTTCTTTCAGAGCTTATAAAGTCAGTGGTCTGCTTAAATCTGGTGTCTCTGGAAGGGGACTTCGTAGGGGATATGCTGTGTTTAGGGCTCTTTTTGATTGGTGACGTAGGTTCCTGGCCCTTTTTAGGCGACGTCTTATCACGGGATTTTAATGTGTCATATGTAACATCCTTTGTAGGACTTGAAGCAGTTATTGTAGTACTTTCTGTAACATGAGGTTTCTTTTTGTCGTATGTTCCAAATTTGGTATCGATAACATTCTCTGTCTGCGTGTAAGTTGTATCGATAAGCTCAACCGTCTTGTCAACTCTTCCATACAGTTCATCATTCTCATTCACAATTACTGTTTTATTTTGTGGAGATGGTGATCTTCCTTTAGGAAGTGGAACCTTACGGTTTTCTTTACTTGGACTTTTTCTTGAAGGAGATGTAGCCTTACCTTGAGGCGCATTGTAGGTTTTATCGGTACGCGTGTTCATCTTTGTTTCCTCATCTATGAATTTATAATGATCTTCTCTGATCGTAGTGGAGGAAAAGTGCTTGCGTTCTGGGCTCGGTGAGCTCTTTTCTGGTTCATCTCTCGGTTTAGATGGTCTTCTTGTTTCTGGTGCATGTTGACTAGCAGCGGTGGGCCTCATAAAGCCTGGCTTTCTATCCGGGCTAACGCTCGGCCTGTTTAATTTTCTCGGATCAGTAGTTTGAGTTGGGTGCCTGTAACCAACTTCTCCTTCTGGACTATCTTCAGGGTTTTTTAGATACTCGTCGGGTCTCCTCTTATCAGGATTAGGACTGCTCCTGGACTTGGTGATATCTGTTCTGAGCTGTTTTTCAGGGCTCTTTGATGGCGAAGATGGGCTCTCGGGACTCTGGCGCGCTCCGGAAGGAAGTCCTGCGGCGCGAGTTGGAGACGTATTTCTGGGATTCTCGTTAGTTGGTGCTTTATTCGATGGTTTCCAGTCAGGAATCGTGCTCGGCCTTTGTGATAAGGTCTGTGGCCGTTTCTCTGGACTGACGCTTGGCCTCTGGCGCACTTTTCCCGGCTTTCTTTCAGGGCTGTGGTCGCCGGGAGCGTGGCCTATTGGAAGCTTCCTCTCAGGACTCGTGTGCTTGCTGGTTTTCGTTTCGTTGATAGAAAAAGTCGAGTGAGTGCTCGAAAACTTGTCGGAGGTGACGGAGCGCGTCGGCGAGCAGCGGTCGAGCTTGCTGGGACTCGGGCCGCGGCTGGTTGACTTCCTGCACTTGTCGGGGCTGACACTGCTTCTCAGCGACGATGTGCTGGATTTGAACGTCTTGCTGCCGGGAGATGAAGCCCTCGTCGAGGAGCGCGTGGTTGGGGGCGTGTCGGCGCGCAGCGAGCTGGCCCAGGCCTGCTGGGTGGGACTCCAGTCAGTGCTTACTTTCTTCTGTTGAAAATCAGATTGATACGTTGTTTGGTAACGGTCGCTGCTTATTTTTCTCTCGGCGATCTCCTCGACTTTGGTGTCCTGAACTAGTCTGTTGGTGTTTTTCTCATCCGTGACTTTAGTTATGGTATGAACTCGTTCAGTCTTATCTTTTGGACTTGGATAACTATTATCAATACGACTAGTATTCTCAGTCGGACCCGTTGAAGTCGGGCCCGATCGCTTGCCATCTGTGGGCGAATCCCGAAGTCCCGTATCTTTAGCGGTATGACTCTCCCTTATAGTTTTGCGCGAGATATTACCATCATCATAAACCTCACGCCGGTCTGTTTGATCAACATCATCGACGAACCTCTGGGTCGTTTGCTGGCGGGCTTGGGTGTAGTCATCTTGAACGTCCCTGGTGTTCAAGGAGCGGTTGGTCACCTTGTTGTTGACACTCGTCTCGTAGTGAGTTCGAGAGAAGTTTTCGTCGGTTTGCGAGTGGTCTGTCACTTTCCTGCTGGTGTTTTCTTGACGACGGTTCGTGCGATGGAATTCGGACGCGGAGTCATCATCGACGGTGTACTCGCGCAGCTGCCTCTTAAAGTCGTGGTCATCGACGTGCCTTTGAGAGTCAACGATGTCGTCAGTCGTCCGTCGGAAATCTTGGACGTTGTCCTCGGTGCGACCGTCTATCGTACGGCGAGTGGTCTTCGAGGACGTCTCTCGCGTATCGGACTTCTGCAGTGAGGAGTGAGACTTGGTCTCGCTGCTGGTCTGGTACTCGGAGCGCGTGGTGTGCGCGGGCGCACGGAACTCCCTGCGCGTGCTGGTGACCCGGGTGCCATCGGGCAGGCAGCGAGTTTCGACGATCACCTTCGTGCGCTCGTCGGGATAGTCGATTTTCCGCGAAACCAACTCTCCGCTCGTCACATCGTCGCTTCGCAGTTTCCGTTCGGTGTTAGTAGTTCTGGTTATTGTTTCGTTGCGGTTAGTGTCATGTGTCTGGTCGTAGTCTTGGATCGCCGGTACGTCGCGCACCGTGGAGGAGACCTGCTGGGAGTGTTGCTGGGTACTGGAGGAGGTGGTGGTGCTGGAGTGGTGCGAGCCATCGGCGGCGCGGCGCTCGACGTGGTCGCGCGCGGTGCTGGCGGCGGAGGCGTCCTCGCGGCGCGTGTGGCCGCGCGCGTCCTCGGTCTCGGTGACGGCGCGCTGCTGGCGGTCCGAGGCGGCGAACCGGCCGCGGCCGCCCTCCACGTCGTAGCTACCCTCGATTTTAGCGTTCACGGAATGGACGCGCGTCCGCCCGTCGTCCGCGGCGCGGTCCTCCGACTCCACGGTCCAGCCCGCATTAGACAGCTCGTTCGGATCTGCAACGAGACGCGGACGGTCAGCACACCGAGACAAAGGGTTCTGTCGTGTTACAGAGTTAATGAAGCGTTAGTCGGTTAGAGTGTGGGTAGTGTGGTGGAGTGGAGTGAGACAGCACCTTGGCCGCGGTAGGAGAACTCCTTTGGCGGCGAGCCGGCGTCGCGGACCTCCTTGCTCTTCATGGACTGGAAGGTCTGGTCCGCGAACGACTCCACGTGCGCCTGACTCGATGAGAACTCACAACCTGTTGAAGCGGCAACACTACTCTACATCCCATTCATTTTAACCAACGAACACACATGACTAGACAGCCCTATCTCGGTGCGAACACACAAAAAGCGGATCTACGATACTCTACAACACATTTAACATGCCTACTAACCAAAAGTTCTAGGTCCCTACAGCGTGCAATAGCATAAAGGTCACAAAAATTCTTTAAATAAATTTAGTTCAAATTAATCATTATAATGAATGCAAAACCTACTACTTTTTAAATAATTTTTATTGGATGCATACTTTTTGCTTTATTTTTTGTCTCTACTAGTGTACTTTTGCCCTACTAAGAACAACTGTGCATTGACTAAGGTATCTAGTAATGCATGGTAAGGTACCTTTGGCGGGCGCGGGGTCGGGCGAGTAGAGGCTGCGCAGGCGCTCCTCGCGCAGCCGGTACATGTGCGCACGGATCTCCTTCTTGCGCCCGAAGTCCTCCGTCTGCTGCCACTGGAAGTTGACACGGTTGATTAGGGTATCTGCCTTTCACAAAACAGGTACTTACGTATGTTAATTTCGCTCCCTGCGGCTCCGATCTACAGAATAAGCAAACAGTTGTGCTTGCTCAAAGAACTTAATAGGCGTTTTAAGTTTTCATGCAGCTGTGTAAAAAGTCAAGGTGTTTTTCTAAGGTATACTAATATTATAAATAGGAAAGATGTGATTGTTTTTTTGGGCTAATGGGCTTTGAAACTAATAAACCGATTTAAATAAACCGATTAATTAATTTAAAAGCGCACTTTTCAGGGAGTGACAGGCTGTATTTTATCGCGGAATTCCCACGGGAACGGGAACTACGCGGGTGAGATCGCGTGGTGCTGCCAGTGTCAAATAATACGAGATTAGACGGTTTATTAATGATTTTGTGAGAAGTTTTTAATTTATTTCTAATTCTAATTTATTCGTAATCTGTGACAGAAGTTAACAGTCAACAATGGGCTGTTCGTTTGATAAGGAATCTTATGTATGAGAGTCAATAAAGTTTATTTTTAAGGTTTCTGTTTTTTTGTGTAGGTACCTACTAAACGTGGTTGGCGTTAACAGAAGTAATACTACTTAGCAGCACACAGCTTTACAGTTGATAAAAGTAAAGTTATAAAAACTATCGTACTCGTAACTTGACGAATTCATCACGGAAGATAACGGGTTAACTACGAACCTTACCCTTGTGCAAACCGTACTCACCTTATGAAACGTCAGTGTTCTTCCAGCACAAATCAGGTACGTAGTTAACCCGCTTACATCCGTAATGAAAAGTTAAGTTCTTACGCGTGAATAAGATCAAATGAGTGGTCTCACCAGGCGACGGAGCAGGTCCTCGTCACGGATCAGGTGCACGTCGCTCTCCGACATGCTGTGGACCAACAAACAAACATACATTACTTACATATTTCTTTACAAAATAGGAACGATTTGTAGAACACAAGTGTAAAGACAAAGTTCGCTACGCAGTGCTACGAAAGAGCTACGAGACTTTCTTTGTGTCTTAGTTTTCTTTCATGTAAAGACGAAATTTTATTAAATATTTTATCCTGATAATTTTCGATTTCGACGAGATTTGCACTCGAAACCCTGATAAGTACGGTAATTGATAACCGATCGCACCACGCACGTCACTGGAACGAAATTTTATTAACCCAAGTGTGGGAGCTAGGGCTAACGCAGTGTAGTAACAAAAACCTTAAACTGAAATGTGTTTATAAATCAACATACATAGCTACGAGAAACAACCTAGTTTAATAACTGGCCGTCATTGCCAGATTGGAATCGAGCAATTTCCTCCGACCTCCCGCCCACCGCCGCGCTCTCATCCGACCACAATCACACTGATCGACTAACAACAAGAGTTTGATGATTATGACGAATCAACCACTCCACACTATGTACAACACCAGGTAGAGTGCCATCGCACTAGAAAATACCTTACATTCGTGAAATAACTTGACAAGTTTTTCATTTCATCAGCCACCCATTTAGTTGACAAAAAATCGGGAGAAAAATACAACGTGAGTCATAAAAATAAATCCAAGAGCCCAAAGCCATAGAAATTCCGCAGAAGCCCAAAAAAGGACAGAAGTGATCGATGAGGAAGAAGCCAACGGAATAACAGACATGTTTGTAGACATCGCGGCTGCGTGGGCGCCGTATCACGCATCTCTCGCCAAGGATCAGTGTCGCTCTGCTGCGAGTGGGAAGAATAATGCACAACATTGAAACTGGATATTACTGAGTATTACTAATTTATTGCGATTTAATATCTGTTTTCTACAAGGTTTGACGCGGCTGTAGATCACGGAAGAATGACTGACAGGCCTGTTCGAACTATACATTTTCGCTGTTCAAATCAATTATTTTAGAACGGCTTATTTAACCTTCTTATTTTAATGTAATCATCCCTATAGGGCTGAGGATGAATTATTGTTAAAAGAATACTTAAACTTAAGCACAAATAAAAAATACCCTTATGCCACTGCTTCCATTATTTTTTATTATTTACATTTCGCATCTCAGGTTTATCGCGCTGGCTTACTTTAATTAGAACAACTCTAGACTATATACTACTTTATATTTCTTTATTAAATAACGAAAAATGCTGTGCTGCGCAGCCCCGCACCACCCAATCCGGCCGTGCTGCGCAGCCCCGCGCCGCGCAGTCCGGCCGTGCTGCGCAGCCCCGCGCCACACAGTCCGGCTGTGCTGCGCAGCCCCGCGCCACACAGTCCGGCTGTGCTGCGCAGCCCCGCGCCACCCAGTCCGGCCGTGCTGCGCAGTCCCGCGCCGCTGCGGAGGCTATCTCCGAGACCCGCCGCCCTTGTGCCACTCCGCCTCTTCTCTATAAGGAGAAGTTTTTTCTCACTTCAATGGCCGTTCCAATTGCTGGTATTTTAATTATGCAATGAACATATGGCTGCATATCGACGGTTATGGGAACTAAACCGTATATAAAGTACCCTGTACCACCAAAGGTTTACGATCGTAACTTGTAAGCTGTGTGTCATGAGGATCGTAACAGCCAAGAAGATAAAATTGGATATCTTTGTCACTGCACGGCCCATCTACGAGCATCCCACTTAAAAGCTCAATGATGCTTGAGATATTGTTAGTTTGTAATTGTTTTTTCTAAGAGCTATTAATGAATGACAAGTTACAGTTAAGAGGCATGACGTAATTACATACGCTTCCCTCGGTGTCGGGACCTTATGAGTAACCACAATATAAATAAGCTTGTGAAGGCGATGTATCTCGATTCGACGTTTCTAATCGCGCAATAAGTAATCTAATAAATCTTTTGAAAGTGTGACTTTCTAGAGATAACCAGTGCAGAGGATGTGCTCTACGAGTGAGGTGACATCGCACGAGCGTGCGCACGCGCACGCGGCGCTTTCTTGCTCCCTAATGTATTCCGCGGACACCGCAGCCGTGCTCGTGAACTTACAAGCGCGATTAGCTTTAGGTAGATTGTGTGTTAGTTATAGAACCATTGTGTTCTGGGGTTAACAGACAGATGAAAGCTTAGAAATAGCGGAACGAGGCGGTATAGTCCACGCATTAGAGTTATAAGATGCTATTGAGAGGGTCGTTCTGATATGTATCAAGAAAAAGATATACGTACGTAGTATATCAAGTATAAATGGTATAATACGTTCCTTAAGTTAATGAATCATTCTTACAAGAAACAAAAGTAGTAGTAGAGCATAAGTACGCTAGCACAGAAATTTAACTAAAACAAATCTCAAAATGACATAATCCTAACTCAGAAGATTATTTATACAAGTCGTCCGAATTGAAATTGGTCATTAACATATTGACCGCGTCCAATCGGCAGACTCTTATGCAAATATGCCTTTGAAATATCGTCAAGTTATTTGCAAATATTACAAAAATATAATAAGACTAAGTATTCCGAGAGACTGTATTGAGAATTGTTCGTTTTGTATTAGATATTTTCTTCTCCTTAATATTTGAGTCACAAGTAAAGGCTGTATTAGTAACTGCATCTGAAGTAACCCAGTTGTTGCGCTTTCACTTTCATCTCCTTATTCCACGCACGTCTGTCCGTCTGTTGGTCCGGGAGATGACTTGACGCCCCGACATCCTGTGTCGCATGTATAAACATTCCTCTCAATTACAATGAGTACCTATTCGTGTTGATTGTCATTAATATGTATTGGTTCACGGCGGATGTGGAACAGAACGCTTTACGTCAATGTTTACTTTAATTTTGGAGTCTGATGTTGACAAATTGATACTTACTTATACTGGTAAGTCAAGTGAATAGCAGTTTCAGCAAAAAAGACATTACAAAAATGATTATTTCGCCCGTTCTAAAACATCAACATTTCTAAATATAGTTAGTCTCAAGATAATTTTTACCGTACCTGATGTGTGAAAAAAACCATTTTTGCTAAGTCGAAATGGCTCTTGTTCTGGCAAATTCACAAATGCCTTTGTTAAAATAATATTGCTAGTTAGTATTAAATACACCAGTGCAGTGAGGTGAGTATGAAGTAGGCACTGGGTCACTGAGGTGATTTGGGCAAGCAACTTGTGAACTTTATGAGTGCAGAATTGTTTGTTATCTGTAACTATTTTCTGCGATTTTTGACTTTCTTTTGCTCTCTAAACGCGTTCCTTATAAATATTCGTCTATAACTATTATGATACAATATAGGTACACTCTGGACATACGTCATTATTTTCATTATAGACTTATTTTTTCGTCGACTTAGACAGATTTCGTTCAATTCTCTAAGTCAGAGTAAGAGTCAAATCGTTTATTTCTTTAGACTTACAAAATAAACATTTAGATAAGTCAAATTTTTACTTCTTACTATATTATATTCAGATATGGGAGCATAAATTAATACAAAACAACTTATGCCATATCTCATGTTATTTGTCTCAAATGTTGAGATTGCAGTCGGATCCGGTTTAATAAGACATGGAGATAATCTTTAAACTTGTTTTGTATATATTTGCGGCTCTCGTAGGATCCAGTGCCTGCCTGCCTGTCCCCTTCATTCGCAGCCAACAAACAAATCACTCAGTCGGTAATGTTTCTTGTTTCCACAATGTACGTACAGTACATACTTCTAGTGATCAATTAACAATGACAAATACGAATAAAGTATATTGTTTATGTTTATTATTCCTTCATTGACCATTATTTCTCCAGTAAGTACCGGCTGTCATAAACTTGTGGTTGAACCGGCATCTGTGAAACCAGTCGGTCTATAATATAGACTCGAGGTGATTTTATAACTTCAGCATGACATCAGTCCAGTGCAGTGTTTACCTCCTCAAGGGCGGCTCGGTGCTGGGTTCGGGACTCGTTCCATTGCATAATGTTCATTACAACGCCATATTTGGCAAGGTCAGGCGGGGCAGAAACCGGCTTACCGCGAACGACCAGTTTTCGGATAAGAATAAGATACTAGTGAATACAATATTATGGAACTATATTTTTAAGACAGGCGAGTAAGCTTCTGAGTTTATGAATTTCGGTCGTCAAACAGATGACCAAACAAACGGAAAGAGATCATATACTTTGCTACTAAAACCTAAAAAGCAAAACAAATCGGTAATTCTTTATGATTTATGAATGAGAAGATCTCGCAAAGTGACTGTATTTAAATAGCAACAATACATCGGCAATAAAGCCTAAAACTGCTCGAGATGACATCAGCGAGCCCACGGGCCTGCGCCTGCGCTCGCGATCGTGATCTCACACCTTCCAACGCTTTGATGAAATAATTAATCCAGAAAGGGATGTGGAACTGCAGACTAGATGACGACAACCACCTCACCTAGTGTTTTGTGACATCACAGATAAATTAGATGCCACGAAGCTGGTGCCTGTGACGATCATAAAGAATCGCAATTGCGTAAGATACGAAACAAAGATACAGATGACAGACTAGTAAGCAAAATCTCTTCAAAGCTCGAAAATGCTGGTATTCCAAACATGTCATGTGAAGATGACTATACATATTCTCGGACGATGTCCAGCACCTGCTGATGGAGTCGTAAACAAGCGCTGGACGAGCGTGAGTCAACCTTTCAGGACCATAACATAACACAACTTCACTATTGACTTTGACTAAAAGTAAAGCGGTCGCAGATTCTTTGATTCAGATGAAAAACAAATATCTTGTATGTAGCAATGCAATACAATACAAAGATACGATACGACGTTGCATTTCTACTTCCTTACTAGAAAGATTAATGCCTTACTAAAAACCTTATTAATTCGGTTTTAGTACTCAAGGACCTAAGTACTTTAACCGAATTAATAGATAGATAGATAGATAAAACATTTATTTGCAACTGCAACACACAATACAAAAAAACACAATAAAAGGGAGGTACAAAGAACATTAAAATAAATTGGGAAATAAATGAGGAACGATGCATGACGACAATATATCGGTACATTATTTCCTTTAACATTCAGACAATCAAGTACGAATACAGTATGTGTGTGCTGCAGCCTGACAAAAAGGCAATACTCAGCACAAAGCTTTGCTCAAAGAGCAAAAAAAAATTAATAAGGTTTTTTATCAATAATTAATTATGTAACGGGTATGCATCGCTAGCTAGCCTTTTTGTTTTTATGTATGTTTAGAAACGTAGGGGCGTTTCTACGGTTTTCTTATAACAAAAGCTGAATTGAAGCTTAAACCCATATCAACAGTGTTCTATAATCTGAGTTGTATGATGCCTCGGGTAAGGACTAGGTTGGAACAGGTTCCTTGCAGGCTGAGCGCCGAGTCCACCCGTCACGGACAATGAGCCAGCGAGTGCGTCCGTTCGGGCCCGGGCGCGTACCGTGAAGGCTCTACACACAACATCTCTATCTATACGACACGTCGCGATGCTCTATTATCACATTTATCACCGTAAAACTGGCGACGTGAAAAAGATGACAAAACGCTAGTGATCCTGACTCGAACATAGTGGATTTGTTAAAAAAACTAGGCTCAGTAATCATGGGATGGTGTGAAAAGACGATTCATTAAGAGACTTGCAATAAAAAAAATAAAGTGCTGTTTTGCACCTGATTTGGTCGAAAATTCAGGAACCCCGCAGTCTAAAGAAAATATTTTTGTTTTGATTAGTAGGTCATTACTAATTATCTGGTTCCTTGGTTGGATTTTTTCATAAGTGGTGTAGTTTTCTTGTAATTATACAAAACATCATTTTTGTTCCTACGCTATTCCAAAAACGTATGCTATCCCGCTCCTTTGAACGTCCAAATCCTATGACTATCCTTTTCACAATATTGCGTGAAGCAAAAGATTTCAACGCGCTCGCGTTTTGCTGCGCTAGCTTTTCTGTTCGAATATGACTGCTCTAGCTTAAAACATATAAAGATCCTTTGTTGTTTGTTCTCGGTACAGTATAGTACCCACCTAGGTACCTGATAGGTAGTTCGCATAGTAAACCACGTCTGACGTATGAATACAAGAGCTGTTTTGAGAAGTAGATACAACAGCAAAGAGTCGAGTTACGTCCGGTGAGTACATTCCTCCAACATGTACCTACAAGTAGGTATACCTAGGTACTCTGCAGTTTTGACTACAAGCAGGTACCTAGACCTACAAGGCTTGTCTGTATGTTCGCATGGCTTTATCTTGCACGGTCTGTTTCACGAGATTCGAGTTTATCTGCTTGGGTTAGGTTTGTGAATGTTTTGCGGAAAAGGATTGCTGGCTCCGCTGTTGTACTATGTATGTATGTATGCGTCCCACTCCGTAATGTTATTTACTATAGACATATTATTCAAAAATCTAATAATATCCTAAACATATTCCTGTACTAAGAGGAGGACGCGAGTTCGAGTCCCGTCGAAGTTGTTTTTTTTTGAGATCTTAGAAATTCTAGTAAAAGTCTAAGAAATTCTTGAGTTAAAGTTTCTGTTATCCAATAAGATAGTAATCTATAGTGTTGGTTATTAATATTTTATTATTCACTTCATCGAACAATATAAACTTAAACTCCAACATAAATTAGAAAGAAATATAACAGTGCGGTAGGTACCATCATCGGCTTATCATTTCACTAAGAGCGATCTCTTCCAGACCACAGTCTTTATTCCCTCTAACAGGATGGTTATCAAATAATTACTTACGTAGCTGTATTGACAATCAAATCAGATTTCAAATAAGCTAATAAATAGCGAATTAAAATTAAGCTTGAACATGAATGAAAACATAATTCATTCACACACGACAGGTCCAAACGCCGTCGGCCACAATTACTAAAATCGTAAAATAAGAGTGCAATTTGTCGAATTGACCGACTCTTGGTGTACGTAGGTATGTATGAAACCAACTACATAACATGATCACGAACCTGTCCCTATATCAACCCCCGCCCCTCCCCTGAAGTTGTATACGTTTTCTATTTACAAAGGTGCAGAAATTATGATATGCCGAAATATGCCATATTATAGCAGAATACGGCTTAACTAGCTGCGCCCCGCGGCTTCGCACGCCTATACCATGGGAACTGATTTATGGGATTAAAAAGCCTATGTGTTATTCCAGGCCTAGAACTACCTGTATTCAAAATTTCAGCCCGATCCGTTCCGTAGTTTTTGCGTGAAAGAGCAACAAACATAAGTACATACAGACATGTTTATCTACATGTTTGCAAACTTTCGCGTTTATAATATTAGTAGGATATAATTATATGGCATATGGCATACATAGTTGAACAAAGACTTGTTGCGACGAGTCAGATTATCGTTATACTATTACCTACTCCACATTCTGATTATGTATTTGTTACACCACTTCTCGTTTGCTGCTGTGTCCACTGAATATTTAATTTGGTTAACGATAACACCATATGATCACCTAATAATCAAATCATAAATCCAATCAATATCCATCCATTTTTTTCGACTTAGATGAGCCTGGAAGCCGCGTCCTACCCTCGGTATGAGCACCATCCACACTACGTCACTACACTACGGTCAAGTGACTCGAAACACATTGGGACTTTATTTTTGTGATATTACGACTATTTGATTGCTTATAAACAAAAAGCTAAAAAGCTTTGCTTAAGTTAAAATAAATGGTTACTGTACTGACTCATTGTTTTATTATGTTGTAGAGGAATATTTTAATGTTAGATATTTACGTATACTTACTGGCAGTATTATATTGATACTTCTCGTTCTCATACAATAACAGCATTGCAATATTTGACATGTTTTCTATTTCTTCGCTTTCTATTTATATTTCATTGTGAAAAACCTTATGCCGTACTAAAATCACACAAGCCCATGTATTCAATACTAAGTGAATATCAAGTTGTCAATGACTAATAACTTATAAGTAAGAGGTGGTGTGTGGCAAAGTGTTGTGTTGAGGTCGCTAAGTGCGATAGCAACGAGAGGATGACGGCGCGGCGCGGCGGCGGCGCGGCGGCGGCGGCGGGGGACATTATCGACCATCTGCAGCAATTGAACGCCGCATCACCTCTCTGAATAGCTCTAAGGACATCTCACTTACAGTCACACATTCTCTCGCCAACTGACATTATTTACATAGTGCTTTAAGACGTACTTATGACATAATACAAGTAGGTTTAAGTCATAAGTATCAAGGATTTGCGGTGGCAATGTCGACCCCGAAGATGATGTCATGCAGACAAAAAACAACGCTGAACATGAATTAAGCCTGTCTGAAAAATGGAATACCTATGTATTTTATTGAATTGATAAACTTTGCCTGGATGTAGAACATGTGTATATTTTAAAGCTTATCCGGGTATTTATTGCGATATTAATTTATAAACGTTCACATGACAAAAGTTGAAAAAAAACAGGCGACTGTTTTGTGTAAGCAGTATTTACACAAAAATTGGAACTTAGTCGTTAATTAGATAAATTCAAAGTAGGTTACTTGAAATGTTGTTTATTTGAATAATTAGATAACGAACACTGTTTGTTGGATTATTTAGTTTAACGGTAAATAGACAAGTTTATATAAGTTTTAGTGTTACCCCAAAACTACGACCTATATTTCTTCTAAATATCCAAACATTATTAATTGTACATTAACTGTCCCTAGGAGTGAAAAACAAGGTGAAAGTGAACCATTATTAGATTAGCAAAGTGGATCAGTCAGGGTGCAATATACCCTCCTTCCTTATATTCCTAACTTCCGCACCGCCTCGGTCATCACATCACTCACCGATATCAGTCGATATGTCACTCCTCGCTGCAGCACACACCTCAATACAGCAGCCTTGTCGAACGCGTCACGAGAGCCACGGACTGCACGGTCACGGAACCTTGCGGACAGGGGACGGACAGAACAGTACGGTTCGGGGAAGATGAGCTAGTGGTGAGCACCAGGGGGACAGGGGACGGTGGAGGTGTCAGGTGAGGCAGACGGCTGGCTCGCGACTCCGAGCATCCAACCTGCGGCCGGGCGGCGCCCACGCAACTCACACGTTGCGGTTATTTTGCGGAAAATTATAATCTTATAATGCGTGGGCTAGGGATAAGTGTCGTACTTGTACTTGATACCTGTCGATAAAATGCATCTCAGAGAGTTCTAACATGACATATACAGATAGAACCTCTTGGGATATGCAAATGTTTGCTGTTTTCGAATAGGTACGTGACAAACTGATGTAAGTATCTCTATTTCTACAGATTTTGTCAGCCACTCGGTCACTTGTTGCTGAGATAGACAGAGGGACGCCATATTTTTCATAAATTATTTAGAATTAATTATCATAACTTATCGGTATTCGTGTTCCGTCCATATATCACATTATATCATATATCACCCACGAAACGAACCGTAACATGTCGGTAAGTAAAACAGTGGAACTCAAAGTAAACAGTGACTAATGCTTGGTTAATTGTTATTGAAATTAAACGACTGCCTATTAGCATCGACCGCGTCGTGGGCGGCTCCTGGAGTCATCAGCATCAGCGAAGTTCAAGGGAAGAAATATCTAAATACAGGAGCGATTGCGGATAGGGGGAAAGGGGGAAGGGGACAGATGTGAAAGCTGTCCGCATTGTGATGATGAGATTAAGAAAATGAAATGTTAAAGGATCAATATTTATTTTAGTAAGTAATAATAAATCTCATAGAATTTTCTGCGATCTCCACACTAGGTAAAGCCTGTGCTTTGCTTTGCTAAGAATCAATAAATCTCAACTTACTAACTTTAAAATATACACATACACTTATGTATTTGTTTATCAATTCAATAAAATACATACACTCAAACATTTTTCAAGCAATTTTTATTTCTATTTCTAATTCTATACAGATAGTGGTGACCAAAAGAAGGCATGTTCATATCGATCAGAGACCGAAAGAAGTGACGAAATAAAATATCACTGGAGTTTGTAAGTTTTTACCTCGAGGACAGATATTTCCATACTTATATAGATTTCTTTAGAAGGATATAAACGTATTAGTGGGCGAGCCGGCTCTCATTGTGTCCTTATACTCGTAGCTGTAACTAATGAATTTACGCCAAAACCGTCGAAGTGTAGGAAGCGAGGTAAACTCAATTATCGCTTCGCGGCACTTTGGGCACCAGTCATGTCGCCGATACCTACCGAATACGATACCTGAGGGCCTCGACAATGTAACAATCGATGTCGAAAGCGATAGTAGAAAAGTCCAAAAATGTATGGGTTTGACATATGCCTTAGATATGTCACGTGATCGTGTTTCGAATTTTTCCCTACGAATCTTTCAATTGTTTTCGATTCGCTTCATAGCGAATGCCAGTTGTCTAGGCCCTCTGCACTCCTACGCGCTACGTAAATCCTGTAGAAATGGTAAACATACGACCATAGTTCTGTATTTCTAGAGTTTGAACTTGAACTGAATTTTTCATTTTATTTAGTGGTTGTGACAAGTTTTTCTCTCAGCAAACATAAACATTATAGCAGCTTATCAAAACTGTTTCTCATCCTGCTGAGTGATATGCACAGAAGAAAAGAAACAAATGGTTATAATACCTAAGGAACTGGAAAAAATTATAAGTACCTCAAACTAAGCTTATTAAAACTCACAAACAAGGTACATGCATACAGATTCAAATATATAAACTACCTCTTGGAAACTTTCTGTAAATCTATTCAAACTAAAAATAAAATATTGCTTCAAATCAAATCAAATCGTTTATTTGCAAGAATACAGAAATATAATACAATGCCAGATCTAGTAGTACAGTATTCAGCCTGCAAGGCGTGCAAATATTATGCGAGTCATATTATTATATATATTAAATTAAATTATATAATATATTTTATTATGCCATTAATGTAATAATAATATTAACGTGAAATAATGAATGTTCAGAATTATCTTAAACAAGAATGTATAAATTCACTTGCAATATTACTTAGTGTAACGAAATGGTGAATAAATAAATACTGAAATCATAATTACTACTTAAAACTGAGAAAGCATAAAGTTAGTAAACCACAGGAGGCAGGCAGAAGCGAGCGGCCTATAACCAGCTGTGAATGATCCCAGGTTGGTAATAATAATAATGACAGTGATAAAAGTCTCGAAGACCCGATTATCAAATCAAACACGAGTTATATCGCCGATGTCCCCCGCACCCGACGGCGGCGGCGGCGGCGCCCGCGCAGGCTCTCACGCGGCGACATGCTTCCATTATCACCAAATTAATTGTTACCGTTGTGATGTTATCTCTTTTACATTTTCGTAGAACCGGTTTCATTTATCAACGTTTGGTTCAGCCCCTACCACAAATTACAAATTAACTGCTATCTTTTTAGGGTTCCGTTCAGACTGATTCTAGACTTAAAAATACAAAAACATTGTTAAGAATATTATTTGATTGTTGACAATGTTAACAAGGCGTGCTTCCTGTTATCAGTAAAATTCCAAGAGGCTGTCGTTTCCTCACCCGCGGCAGATAGCCCGGGTGGTACTGGTACAGTCGGCGTCGTAAACTTGTCTAATCCGGTGATAAGTGGACAGTAGGTACGGCTAAGTGCCGCGGTAATCAGCCCATTAGGGAGATGTCCTAATGGTGGGAGCGGCCCCCCCCCCCCCCGGCTTGCCCCGCACGGGACCACATGCGCGTACGCAACTGGCACGTAAAAGCACGGCAGCTCATAAACAAGGTCCGAGCGCTCGAGCCTGATTACTTGTTAAGTTTTATCGGTCTCATCTAGAGTTGGTTCATAAATGGGTCATCTTTTATCTTGTTTGTAATCTTTATGTTCGGGGGAGTTAATACAACGCAACGGTACAACAATACAATCCCCCGACTGTCGATCGTACTGTAAATAAACCAGATCTCATCTTAGTTCAATTTATTGAAGTATTCTTTAATTTGCCTGCAAAATAATTGAAAGTTTCCTATCAAAGTAGCAGGCTTTAAAAGTCTTGATGATGGGCGATCAGTAGCAAATAGCAGAGCATCTGGTTACAGGTACCTACTGCGTGGTGTAAGCGCGGTGGGTGGCGCCGCCGATCCAAGAGATTAGATGCATCTCTCGTTACGGAGATACCGATCCGCGGCTAAAGCATTTACTGAGATGTAAAAGTTTAAGTGGGTACTTTTAAGGCTTGTATGTATCTAATCTAGTTCTGGTAAGGCTGATGTAGTACTTTAGGTAGTTTAGAGTTTTGCGCAAATAATATTATTGAACGAAACTGTAATTTCAATTAGGAATCGGTTCCTTTTCTATAGGGTCCATAGGAATCTACCCATTACCCGAGAGTTGTGAGACCTTTGTATTGTTGAAACAAGCATCTCCGTGCAAACCGAGGCTTATCACCAGACAAACAGCCAATATGGCACTGCCGCAATATACAATAAGTAATAGAAAAAACAAATAAACGTGAGGGCGATAGCGCACGCGCCATCATAGATAGTAGAATCTAGCTAGCGCGTCGCATGGCTAGGATGTGCCTCTACCAGCTGAATATCGTAGGTCAACATAATACCAAAGTATCAAGTATCAACACACCTCACTAGTACTAGTAATACTTGAAATAAATTCCACTGAGTGGTTATGTTATTGCCATAAACATGGGTATAAAGAAGACTGTGTTCGCTAGAATTTTTGATGTGTCAAAGTTGAGTTCGATGAATTGTGAACTTCAGTATAACTGTTTAGGGGTTATCCCCTAAACAGTTGTACCGAAGTCTTAGAACCTGAGCGAATTGGGTAGGCCGGACAGGCGGGCAGGAAGATTTCTTAAATAAAGTCCATCCAATTGGCCAAAAAAACGGCTCAATAAATTGTCTTCGGTAATTGAAATCCGAGGCGCAAACTTTACAGGCCTAATGGTTTACTAAAAACTACCTATAGATAATGATATTAAGATATACTACCCTATAATGAAGTGTTAAATTTAATTAATTTTAAACATAAATACTTTGTTACGTTTTCTGAAATAAACTTATTTTACTTATTTGTATATGTGTATATTAGGTCCTTGCATATGAAATTGGCGTTTTTCGTACTGGCCACTTTAATCACAAATTTCTCCTCTTTGGTAAGGAATTCCAAATTCAAATTTGTACAGCTATAGACTCATGTATTTGTGCTTCGATGATCGTCATTCATTTGTTTTTTTTCTTCTGTTTTTTTCTGTTTGCGTCACTCATTTTACAAAATGGAAAACTTAAAATATCGCATTATTTACGAGTACGAGTTCCGCCGTGGCACTAGTGCTGCGGAAACAACTCGAAGGATGAATGATGTGTATGTCGGTCGTGTTGCAAAAGAAAACACAGTTCGTTTTTGGTTCCAACGTTTTCGTTCTGGAAATTTCGACCTGCAGAACAAGCCCCGTGGACGGCCTGAGACTCAAGTTGATAATGAAGAGTTGAAGGCTATTGTGGAAGCGGATCCATCGCAAACCACGTCCGAGTTAGCTGCAGGCTGCGATGTTAGTGATAAAACTGTTTTAATTCACTTGAAGCAAATTGGGAAGATTAAAAAGCTTGAAAGGTGGGTACCTCACGAATTGACTGAAGCAAACCGGCAAACGCGCGTCGACTGCTGCGTTACATTACTAAACCGGCACAATAATGTAGGTATTTTAAACCGAATCATTATCTGTGATGAAAAATGGGTTCTTTACGATAATCGAAGCGCTCAGCGCAATGGTTGGATCCTGGCCAGCCAGCCAAATCCTGCCCCAAGCGAAAATTAACCCCAAAAAAGTTACTTGTAAGCGTTTGGTGGACTAGTGCCGGTATTGTTCATTACAGTTTTCTCAAATCTGGCCAGACTATTACGGCTGATGTCTATTGTCAGCAATTGCAAACCATGATGGAAAAGCTAGCGGCTAAACAACCTAGGCTGGTCAATCGCTCCACGCCACTGCTGCTTCACGACAACGCTAGACCACACACTGCGCAACAGACGGCTACTAAATTAGAAGAGCTTCAATTGGAAAGTCTAAGACATCCTCCGTACTCCCCAGACCTTGCTCCAACAGATTACCATTTTTTTCGAAATTTGGATAACTTCTTGCAAGGGAAAAAATTCAACTCCGATGGGGCAGTCCAAATCGCCTTCAAAGATTTTATTGATTCCCGTCCGACTGGTTTTTTTAGTAAAGGGATCAATGAACTACCTATAAGATGGCAAAAGTGCATAGAAAATAATGATTCATACTTTGATTAATTAAATATATTATATTAAAAAATATTCGACTTTTTGTTCCTCCCATACAAAACGCCAATTTCATATGTAAGGACCTAATATTTCTGTGCTCAGAGTGCTCAGAAACGATGCTGATATTATAATTTCGTTCCCGAGTGCTAATCACAAGTTTTTGTGAACTCGTCACTTCGGACGACATCCTCCACTTGCGTTCGTCGAGATCCACAGAAATATACACATAAATAACTGAAGTGGCAGTGTGCCGGCCATATCTCACGAAGAACCGACAACCGTGGGGTAAAAGTTGAATGGAAACCGAGACTCGGCAAACGTAGAGTAGGACGCCCACCGGCCCGATGGGGAGACGATCTGCGAAAGACTGCAGGTAGGTAGATGCATCAAGCTGAAGGCAGCGCTCATTGTGGAAGGGTTATGTCCAGCAATGGACTAATATAGGCTGATGCTGATGAGGAGGATGATGAGACGCGGGAATGGAAGGGGACCCAGCAGGGCACTTTATCGTGCATTCGTTTAGGTATATGTATTTATGTAGGTAAATATTGTATGTTGTGAAAGTGAATTACCTACCTACTCGGGTAGGTAAGGTAATTAACTTGGCTAGGAGTTTGTTGCAAGGTTTCGAAGGTAAAGAATATAAGAACATATTATAATTTTATTTTATTTAGTTAATTATAATGATCACTTCCATTTATTCCATATCCGGCTAGTGCTTCAAATATACGGGGTGGATTTTTGGACGAGGCAGTAAGGGGTACGATAACCGGAGTAGCTAGGAAAATGGTCTAACGACTATTCATAGTTTTTGGATAGATAGATAGATAGATAGATAACTCTTTATTGTACGGACACAAAGTGGATAAATTATCATATCGAAAATATTATCCCAATTCTCAAATTTTGACAAAAGCTATTTTGAGTGCAATCGATCCCGCTCATTATACCTAGCTACTAATCAAATACTTCTATCGGAACAACTGAGGTTGGTGTAACGAAGTATTTCGTTATAATAGTTCTGACTGCTGACTTCAGTCATAATGTCTTATTAAGAGATGATTAATAAACCATGAAAATTCACGAAATATCCAGGATCCTATATAAACTTTTGTATTTTTGAAAGCAGTGGGTAAAAGGTTACTAAACTTCAATTTAAGTAGGTACGTCACGTTTAAGTAGGTACCTACTGAATAAAGTAAACATTCCTATCTGAGGTAGGTAATAATGAAAATGAAAGCATCATACAAGAATCCGTCGCACATGTGAGCAAACAAACAGTCAAACATACAGTAGGTACCTATTGTACGTGCGAAGATATGCGCCGCGGGACGAGACGAGACCGGCGCATTCCTCCGCCTCGCAGCACAACAACCGAACAAGAGACGATAACACGGGGCACCCATATCATACAGCCAGCGAATTCCTCAATTAAATCAATTAAAAGTAGGCTCTAAAAAGACGCTTATAAGGTCTATAGCGGAACGGGTAAGCAGAGGCTGTATGCGTACCTACATAATCCTAATTTATGCGACGACACGTCCCAAAAACAGCTGTCGGACACCGGCGGGGACCGAAGACGAATCTTATAAAATATACTTAACTCATATAAATAAATAGCAACAACAGACTCACCTGCTACTGCTGCTGCTGCTGGTCACGCGTTAACATTTAAAACTTCAGCTTCGTCTCACAGTGCTCCTTGTTGCTCAAACGTTATAAAGCTCACGGGTTAACTTAAAGCGGTTGTTATGTTAGTTGCTTTGCTTTATAAATAAAAGAGTGGGTTCGTTTCGTTGTGCGCTCGGGGGCGCGGGGGGCAGCGGGCGTGGTGCGGCGTGCGGCGCGGGACAGGGCCGGGCGATCACTGCCTGCGCGTGCGCCGCGCCGCCGCCGCCGATACCTGGCGCAGCCTTCGCCCTGCGCCGGCGCAGCCTCCCTTGCTCACAGTTACACACTTGATGCGCTATCTCTCTTCCGAGAAACCAGACTTAGGTTACAAGTTTATTTTGATATGATTGTAAAACACTCTGATCAAACTTTGTCTCGTATATAAGTCTCATCTCAATAGACACTAAATTATGTAATGCAAACAAAAGAGGCAAACCTTTATCTCTTTCAGGCAATTCACTATACCTATTGGTTGTGAGACTAAAGGGAGAGAATAATGGTTTTGCAATGATTACGTAACTATTACCTAATTGAAAGTCACGATAAAGAAGATCGGACGTTGAAAAGGAAGCTGATGGTCAAGACAGGCAGCATTGCACAACGGCACCGTCGTCGTCGTCTATGTGGCCGCCAGCGCGGACAGCACTGGGGCCCGCGACCGGCCAGGGTTAGATAACACAGCTAACAGGGTTAATTATTCACATCTGTTATCTAGACTAGAATAATAAGCATTCTATAAAACTAGATTATAGAATGGGAAGTTGCGACGTTTTTATTAATGGACATTGTGAAAATTTGCTGATTTGTGTGAGATTGCACATTGAGACTGTTGTAGTATATTAACAGGTGGCTGAGGCTTGATTTCAATCATGGTGTTACATTATCCACGAAACCGTCACATCAGAAGCAGAACCTCATTCCACCAAGAAGTAGTTATGAAGCAAGTTGAGGACTGGCCAAAGGGGACCCGTGTCCAGTCCATAAGTGGTGAGGCCTTAGTTGTTTCAAGATTACATCCTTAACCAAGAAATTACTGTACTCTGATCAGAATTTTACTTACATCAATGATCCTAATGGATCTCTTTATCAGACCTTTGGAGATGTTTTCAGAAGCGCTCGTCTCCTGACAAGTGGAGTGAGTCAGAGCTGGAGGAGGCTGCGCAGCGGGGCGGTGACGTCACGGCGCGGGCGGCGCGGCGCAGTGCCAATGTCGACGCGACCGGTTTTGCATATCGCGGCTCCAGAAACGAGCGCTATAATATTGGAGTGAATCACTAACTTGGAGGTTGAATATGGATTACTTACATACTTCGGTCGACGTGCGACTTGTTTAATTTTTGACCTAATTGTTTTGAATTTCAAACGTGAATCATTTTGATTTGTTTTGCAAAACTAATAAGTGGAATTAATCAATGTAAGTTTGGAAGTAGCTATTTTTCCTCGATGTCCATTAATATCTGAGTGTCCTCAATGTAGGTGTACCTGCTTAAGTAATGATTTATAAATATAAATGGCAAGCATAAGTGGTAGAGCACCTTTAGAAAATTATTTATATTGATAAATCTCTTAAAGGTTCCTTCCTTTCCTACCAATCAATATGGTTCTATAAAAAAGATTGTATACCATGCGTTAGTTACGGTTCTCTGTGGTTGTGTCATGTAAGACGAGTTTTAGAGGCATTTTTGCAAGCACTTTGAACTCGGTATCAACCTCACTCCACCTCAACAGCAGGCCTCATATACTGGTCCACAACTGGACGCAGGCCTAATCATAACGCATAATCACCACGCTGGGCATGCTGGTTGGGGATCGCAGGTCGATGGTAGAATGGTTCTGCAGGAATATCCCATAGTCACCTCTTACGGCACCCGCGGGAAGAGTTGGGCTGGTGCAAGTTCTAAGCCGGCACCACACGATTAAATACTACTACTTACCTACTATGCTTGAATACGGCTAGATCGTGGACAGTGGTTTGTGTAGTCAACGAAGTTAATAAATTGCAGGGTTCATTATGTCGAAAATGGCAGCAGCCGAACTCTTTCAGATGAGATAAAGATAAAGATAGATCTATTGATAGATTGAGCTCTTGATGTCATTGTTTGAGACGGAGCGGCGTGGGTTTGTAAACACGCGATTGTTTGTCCGGCTGCAGGCTGCACATTCATCGGCGCAACACATACCATCTTACTTATTTTACATTCAAAGACATTTTGTAAACGCTTCATTTACCTATAATATCTCTTATATCTCTACCTACGACTTAGTAAGAGAATTTTGAGAACCTATTTTCAATAGCTAGCACAAATCTTCGTCATCTGTTCTCGTGACAGATTACTTTGGAACTAGTTTCCTTAAATGCCAATTCAACAAAAATCTTTAAAACATGTCAAAGCAAGCGGTCGCGTCGATAAATCTTGACGAACACATTATCGGGACGAGTTCAAAGTAGTCGCCTGCGTCGGTGGCTAATGTCTCGGATCGCCTTTTACAGGTTTAGTGGTTCAGAGCCGCTATCCATCATTATATTCTAGAGCAGATTCTTTTCTATGAGATCACGCACGGTAGCTAAGGAATCTTGCGCGATCTTGATTTCATGCTAATTTGAAACATTACTTTCGTTCACAAATGAAATGCATGTTGGTAATTCATCTGCGTTTCCAAGTTAAGCAGCAATGGTCAGTAAGAGAAAAAGTTCCTAAAACATAAGCAACGTGAATAATGCAAAACTCAAACTAGGTATACTCAGTCTGCATTTGCATTTCAAGTCTCCATAAATAAAAGAAAACGGCCCAGAGGTTCTAGATTGAGATCACCAGCTCCGTAAATGGGCGCTCGCGTATTGTCGCCCAGACCAGGGCTGCTGACATGGCTTCCACAAGTTAGGAGACAACACGCCGACAGTAATGAGTATCAGGCCGAATTTAGACCGCAGTTTGGTGCAGTAATGTGCATATTTTTAAATTCCAAATGTAAAGTTTCTAAAACTGAAATCAGCCATTTATATCTCATATTTTTGACCAAAATTAAGAAATTTGGTTGCAAAAACGGGTCGGTGAGTCATCGGCACTGAAAATATTGGTGAGGTAACGGTGTACCTACTGATGATTTATTTCATGAACAATAAAACAGAATGGAAGGGGAGGCCGGCGCAGACCTTGCAGAGGTATGTGCGCCGGCTGCGCCCTCAGGCGGTGCCCATATCGGGCAGGACTTTTGAAAGCACTCGCAAAATACGCTTATTGCTCCCAATTTATTTTAACAGTCTACCTGGCTCCACCGATATGGGGTTGTCATTGACATTTTTTCTCGGTGAGCACTTGCAAATTGCAAAACTTCATTTTTAATCTGATAACAATGTGAAACAAACTAGACTAGTGATAGTAGAGTAGAGAGACGTGATTTATCTTCTAATTCCAAGAAATGTAATGTAGCAATCATTGTAAAGTTTCTAAACACATTTTACAACGCGATTTGGAAATCTATCGAGGGACCTATCTGTTGGTGAAAATCTTTAGAAGAGAAGGTAGATTATTCAATCGAAGCAGCTTGATTGTATGTATCCATATGGGGTGCGTGCGCTGACGTCACCGCCGCCCGCGCATCCACTGTGAACTCAGCGAAGACTCACGGTATTGATCGGTTGTCTTTGCGAATAAAGTACAATGCTAGTTATAGAACAATGACTTGTAATGTAACCATAATCACTACCTTCGTCAGCGTCAATCAACAGCTTTTATTGGTCTACTGCTGGACTCAGGCCTCTTTCTGGCAAGCGCCCCATTGGCTCATGGCAGTGCCCATAATCCCCACGCTGGGCATGCGGTTAAGGGATTGCAAATCGGTGGAAGAATTGTTCTGCTGGAGGCGTTGCTGTCCACCCCCGGTGGATATCCCTCGCCCTGAAAATGTCCTTCGTTGAGGGATGAAACGTTGGTGTTCTTCCAACACAAACTAGTTTTAGTTATCCCGCTTACATTGATAATAAATTCTGTAATCTGTGGTGTACAAATACGGTAACATGTCATGTCATAGTGTCCCCTCCCCACCCCACGTAGTAGCAAGTCCCGTGTCACATGTCTCTCGCGGCGTGTCGTCGTGCGCGCGTGCCGTGCCACGCTCACGCACGATATTCGATGGTAATGAGGTGCCTAGCTACTGCCTAGGGAGTGGATCGTAGTCCTACTCAGAAGAAAGATACATTTTCTGAGTAGTCCTACGATTTATTCCCTAGCTTTAAAGCTCTTAAATATGAAGGCATACCTTCATATTGTTTTGTAGTGCATGAACCATTGCGATATGGAAATTCTTTCTTACAAGTCACACAAGAGCACATTTTTTGTAATTCAATAAATAATGTCGGAAAATTACACTGAATTATCTAGTCCCAACCCCAACACTTGTGATTACTAGATGACTGATATACTTACGTAAAATACGTCACATAAATATAAAGTTTTATTATTAGACATAAAAAAACTCAGAACACCCGGAACAAATATTTGCAGATCGTGCAATCATTTGTACTAAGACGGGAACCTCTTGCGTCACCTACGCCCGCGGCGGCGGCGACGGCACTGCATCGTGTAGCTTTTAGGTTCCCTCATGGTTATAAAATAAGATGGGTTATCGAGTTAGATACCAAACACTGGGTCTCCTAAGTACATATTTATGAGTCTAAAACAAGAGTACTTATACAATGTGTATTGTTGAACCTTGATCATAACGAACGAAATGTGCAGATACACGACATATTATGTTTATCGAACGAAAAAAATCGAAAAGAAATATATTAAGTATAGCATCCTCAATATGAATGCAACAGGCTCAGGGGAACACCAACGTTTCATCCCTTAACCAGGGTCAGAGCCTTCAGGGTCCGTAACAAGCTAGGTTCGTAGTTAACCTGTTTGATATTAGAGACTTCATCAAACTAAAAAAAAATACAAAGTTAATTACTATAGGCAAGGTACTAACATCATATTGTAAGGATACGTTACGTTACGCCATCGCGTAGCACTCTGCAGATGCGCCATAGAAAAGATGTGAACGCGCTCCCGTGCACTAATCTCTTGTACGAGGTACCTTTCTAAAATACTCACTAAAATTATGCAATTTCTTTTTAGAGCTTACAATAAGTAGGTTTGAAAACTGCGTAATAAGAAATTATATTTTATGATGTGTGAAAGTTGTAACTCGGAACAAATGGTAGCAAAAATTTAAATAATCCGACAAGTAGCAGACGGGCAAAGGCGTAAATTATGATTTGCGATAGAATAGGTATTTACCGATGGGGTAAACGAGTTCTTGAGTGGAGACCGCGACTCGGCAAACGTAGTGTATGGCGCCCTCCGGCCAGGTGGGATGACGACCTGCGAAAGACTGCAGGCAGATGCTGGATGCGTCAAGCTGAAGACAGGGCGCTATGGCACTCATTAGGGGAGGCCTATGTCCAGCAGTGGACTAATATAGGCTGATGATGATGATGATGGTGATGATGTGGTATTTACTTGATAGCTTTACAAAATAACGTATCAAAATTTTTGCGCCTAGCTTTGTCCCATTACCTAGTTTTACTATTAATAATTTAAGCAAGTAAATTTAAAACAAGGTAAGTACTAAGTACCTACTTCGGATTAAAATATATTTCGAGTACCTTTTTCAGTATATTATGTACATGTACATAGGTAAGTAAGTAAATAATGGTAAAAGTAAAAAATGTTTATTGCAGCAAATAATACAAAATATGGACAAATAAAGTTAACTAGACTACTAGTATAATATAGTATTATATTATCTGTGACTCCAGACACACGTGAAATAGGAATTTTTGTATTTTAATATTGATTAAGGTACCTAAACGTCCATTAAACATAAACATGCCTCTCCCAAACAAGGTCGGTGCGCGTATTCACCGCGCCTGGCAGGCGGATTGGTGATCGCAGTTGCAAGTCGTGTTACAAATACAGAAGGAAGCTGCTGCCTTTCCTCTGGTACATTCCCTTAGTCGGCTCTTGCGACATCCAGGCCGAGTTTAAGGGTTCAATTCTTACGCTCCCTGACCGCCACGGCCACGGCCACGGTCCCATTCTACCTCAACTCATTGGGTAAGGTAAACAATCACGTCATTCAATTTCGCATTCATAACATAGATGCCTATGCCTACGTCATAAATAAATTCTTAGTAGGTAATCGTTGATAGGTTTTATTAGTTAGTGAGTTCGCGTGGGCGGCGCCTTGCCGGCAACAGACCGCCGGACGTGCGGCTAGCACTAATGCCTTTATTACTGCTCAGAGGTCAGCAGCAGGCGCCAGCTCAGACCTTTGCGTTCCACCTGATCGTGCACATGATACGCAAGACATGCAAACATAAATCCGACGGCCGCCATTATGAGTCTTTTCTGTAACATTAATAAGGCTTAATTGATCGAAAATCAGGACCGGGCGCTATAGCGCCCATTAGAGAACATAGGGCTCCCCTAATGAGCACCCTGCCTTCAGCAGCACTGCCTGCAGTTTCATGCAGCTGACCGGAGGGCGTCCTATACGTTTGCCGAGTCCCGATCTCCACTCAAGAACACGGTTACCCCAGCGATAATCGATCAATTAAGTTCAATTTTCTGAGAAGTAAGAATGTGGTTTCTATTTCCCGTGTCCCAATAAGTAGATACCTGACAGGTGTGTGGCAAGTGTCGCGGCTCGTGTCGCAACGCAACGGTGTGCGTTACACGGGTTGCTAGTTGCTACATTACACAGCGCAGCGGTCAGTAAGTACTGCAACACTAAACTGACCGCAGCGCGGCGGAAAACTCGCACAATTTCACAATTTTATCAATACCGCATGATACGGACACCTCATCATCATCATATGCTGGGGATCACCCTCTAGGAAGAAGTAGAAAATTCCTCTTAGCCTCGAGGCTATCTACTTCTTCTTTCTAGAAAACGAAAGGATCCTTTTCGATTCTGCTAGCCTCTTCTGTCAGAAACCGACAGGTAGGTAAATTATTTAAATCTGATGATGATTATTTCGTATATGTACTTGTATCTATTCTTTATAAAACACTATTTATAAGATCAAGTCTAATTTTGTCTATATCGGGACTGTAACTCGGAGGTCGCAACTCCCAGAGATGCGTTTGTATTTTCGTCTTCGATTGACGCAATCTAAGTGTGGTCCCACACCAATCACAACCATTCTGTCACCAGGCATCGTAGATTTCAAAGGTTGCCTGGAAGAGATCGCTTCTAAGCAATAAGGCCGCCCCTTGTACACGTGTTTTACTTATGTAATGTCTTTTGTATTGTATTCTTGTTGGTGTACCTACAATAAAACATTCTGTATTGTATTGTAATTTGTGTTGTTGTTCTCAGTAGTTGTTGCGAGGGTTAGGGTACGTTTCGCCCGAATCTAAAACTCGTTGACAAAGAGATTCAGGCGAAATGTCCCCTTCACTTTTGGGAGGGTACATTTCGACCGAATATAAAATATATCTTGAAAATCTCTCTTCGATTTAGATACGAACAAGTTGTACCCATTATACGTAGGTACGTGGGTAAGTCAAGACTAGGTCTCAGACCAACAAAAAGTCTGAGGACTAGGTACGATAGATAGGTAGGTACGGGTTTATAAGTCAAGACAAGGTACGCAACGCATGTATAGTGGAAACAAAGTAAAACGAGCTCGGCCAATAGAATGCAGTGTGTTATCAGAGGTCAAGCAAGATGAACAGATGGTCCTGTTCGTGAGACATCACTGCGTCACCTTGAGAGGACCAAAACGAACAGCTTCCTCTGTGGTGACCAACATCTAGGGTTACCACCTAAGAAAGTATAATTAATTAATAATTGATTCTGTTATAAAAAACTATAAACCGACTTCCGACCCCTTATGCTACACAGGGTGTAGCATAAGGGGTGGATCATCGGTGACTGGGGGTTGGGGGACCTCAGTACCTATCGATTTAACTCTCATGTATGTTCTGCGATATTCTGTTTTAAAGTTATTTAGTTTTTCGTTAAATTTTGTTCAGTATCAGATTTCAGACTGATTTCGCAATTGCAGCCAAAATGTTAGGTTTGCGACACTGTAATTTTTTTTTATACAAGATCGATAGTGTGCCTTTGGTACCTACTCCTTTACCAATTAAAGAGATTTATAAAAAAAAATTATATAATTGTAGCATTTTCAAAATTGAATAAACATTAACTTTCAGTGGTTCTAAAATAAAAAAAATCACATAGTAGTCTTTTCTGCAAACTATTTGGCTTTCATGAAGAATAAACCCTGATAATTTTATTTGGTTATATAGATAATTATGTTGAAAAACGTGGCAAAAATCCGTAATTTTTAAAGCCAAAAACTAGGTATCAACAACGCTTCTTTAGCTGGTTCATGGCTAGAAAAGGAAAGCTAAATAAAATCATAAAATAATTCATGAAAATGTTGCTTTTTTTATGAACCATAATATTTTAACGGTGCATATTAATGTTTTTTTTACTCATTTCTGCCTTTTCGTTTAGTAATCTTTTTATTTTACATATTACATAGTTACTTTATTATAATAAGCCTTTAATCGGACAAAACACTGTTTCTGTGTGGTTCATATATATCTCTTTTGTTCCATTTTTGTATGTCCGTTTGCCAGGTGGCAAAGGCCTCCTCCGAGTTACTTTATTAGCTTATCGAAATTAAATTATCAAATTTTTATGGATTTATAATAAAATAAAAAAAATGACCGTTTTGGTACTTCGATACTCCGCCTTCAACATGATGCCCAATCCTAGCCAAATAAATTGTTATGGGTTTATTTTTATTTTAGAACAATGGTTCTAGCCACTTTTAATGAAAAGTTAATGTAAATAATCGATATTGAAAAGAAATTTGGCTATCATAATATTTGTTTTTTTTTTATAAATCTCAGACTCTTGGCAAATAGGTACCAAAAGCCCACTATCGATCTTGCAGACCTAATATTTTGGCTGCAATTGTGAAATTCAGTCTGAAATTGGACCAAAATTTTACGAAAATCCAATTAACTTTCGAACCAGTGAATATCGCTGATCATACATGGGGGTTAAATTGATAGGTACTGACACTGAGGTCCCCCAACCCCCAGCCACCGATGATCCACCCCTTATGTTATACCCTGTATAGTTTTTTCATGGATCCCAATTATTATTAAACTGGGGCCACATGGGAAGCTTTCTAATAAAAAATAATCATGAAATCGAACCACCCAGTGAAAATGTCAAAGTTATGAGGTAACAAACATTAAAAAAATACAGTCGAATTAAGAACCTTCTTTTTTTTAAGTCGGTTAAAATGCTGGACATTCACACAGCATTTTATAAATAATGACAGTCGTTTCTTAAAAAAAACTGTATGACAATGGCAACAGATTAGACAAAAAAGGGCTTAGATGTAAAACTTTTCTTATCTAATCAGCTCACCTGGGCCCACTCTGTTGGGAATAGGTAGGTACTACCTTCATAGATTATTCTTATTAATGTGTAGTTTTTTCACATTTAGGTTGAGATTAACGCTGTCAAACCCCTCAGCCCTACGCTCATTAATATCTTTCACATGCAACGCAATATTAAATCGTTAAATTAAGTCAAGGCCAGTGACATCACTAAGGTACTTAGATGGTGACTTATTTTCCTCGTACTGGTGGATTTCTTAGGTGGATACGAATTCTCTCGGACTATATTGGGAGCGCCAACATAGCATTGCTAGGTCCCTACACTAACCTTTGTAGGTCGTCCAGGCAGGCAAGGAGGTAGGTACTGATACTCATGTGCTGTGCTGGGCACCTGATACTTGTGCTAATTCTGATTAGCGTACCTCCTACTAATGAAGGACCATAATAACAGCATTGTTATATTATACTGTTAACTTTTGTTAGATGCAATTAGAGTCAGAGTTAGTTAGAGTCAAATCGTTTATTTCTTTAGACTTACAAAATAAACACCCAGAGAAGTGTTTTTTTATATATAAAAAGTTTGATAATAATTAGGTACTATCAAATAAGAAATAAAGTGAAATTGACTCAAAATCGCTTAAATTTTTTTTACTTTTACCAACTTTCCCATTTATAGCGAAAGTTTGGATGTATGGATGGATGTATAGATGGATGGATGTATGGAAGGATGGATGTTTGTTACCTCTTCACGCAAAAACTTCTGAACGGATCGGGAAGAAATTTAGCATACAGATAATTCTAATCCAGGAATCAAACATAGGCTACTTTTTGTCCCATAAATCAGTTCCCAAGGGATATAATAAGAACAACGCGGGGCGCAGCTAGTAAACTATAATGATAGATTTGGCCGTGTCAGCCACGATCAACCCCCAAATACTCAAATGTAACTCTCTACTTTTACTTCGAATAGGTATTGTTTTTATGGTTATTGTACGTTGGCTCGATCGTGCCGAGTGTTCACACGTGGTGGTGTTGTTGGACTACAACTCGTACCTCTAGGTACATAGACTGGCTGTACATGTGTGGTAGGTATGTATGTACGTTCGTCATGCTCGTGAGTGAGTGCAGTAGACATTGTCGCTCCGTATCGGGAGGCAGGCCGCCCTTGTCCCACTGCCAGCGCAGGGAGCTGCGGCCGCCATGCGCCAGGGTTGCCACTCACCTCACATATACATCTATGATATTTACAATAATCATTTATTGTTAGATTGATGTTGATACAAATGCTTTACGTCTTTTATTATTAGAACACGTTTAGCCAGATATCTGGCCTGTCAACTTCGTGTAGGTACTTACGATCGAAACTTACTCCAGTAGTGACGAAAGAATCCATTACCTAGAAGAATCCTACCTTTCTGCCAAACCAAACCCTTGTAGACGACCGATGTGGCGCAGCGGGCGAAGGTCCGCCTGCGACGCACGAGGTCGCGGGTTCGATTCTCGCCTATTCACACACACCAGCTTTGTTTAGCTTGGGTCTCACTGACCTAGATACATTTCCGTGTTGGGGCTAGATGGTGGTGTGTGGATTTTCTGTATTATTTATTTAGGTTGCTACCAACATTTAAAGGCAGTAGGTAGGTAGGTAAGTAAGTAGGTACTTAGGTCTGTAGGGGAAAATATAAGTCGGATCCATCTGGTTAAACCTCGGACAAACTGGTTAGATACTTTATAATAACAAGTTTGAGTAGCCGAATACCCAGGAATCTGCAGTCAGTTCTGTAGCACCACCCTGCCTCACTCCTAGCCCACAGGCTGTCCACATCCCTCGGCGTTGAGACCGTCGATGTATGCGACGTTCATTATGCAACGCGGCGCGCCCCGGCCGCCGCCGCCTCCTCGTTAGCCAGATAACGAGCTGTAACGTCTTTATTATTATGGCCCATTACATATAACTTAATATCAGGCGCATTATTATATGTATCTGCTGAGTAAAATCCTTTAACTCAGGAGATACAATGAAGTCTTCAAGTTCTAGGGTTCCGTACCCAAAAGGGAACGGAACCCTATTACTAAACCTCCGCTGTCCGTCTGTCACCGGGCTGTATCTAGACATGATAGCTAGACAATTTAAATTTTTACAGATGATAATGTATTTCTGTTGCCGCTATAACAACAAATAATGAAAGTTAAATAATTTTAATAATTCAGGGGGACAACGTCCTTTTCATCTTGAGAACCGATCACCGAGGTTAAGCAACGTCGGGCGCGGTCAGTACTTGGATGGGTGATCGCGTCACGTTGACTTTGTTTTCTTACGAGGAAACGTTTAATAAAATATTTCTATAGAAGCGACGCGTACAAAGCTCGGACAGACTCTAGTTACTTATGTTACATAACAAAATAGTCAAGAAACTCCGAGCTCCCTAGAGATTGTACCTACCTCCTTGCAGAAACTCATCCAGTAGAGAACAAGTACGTAGGGTACAATGCGACATTGTGAATGTGTTGCGGGGACGCGAGCGGTGTCCGCTGTCGGCGCATTGTGCGGCGCGGGCGGAGCGCGACGCGGCGCGGCGCGGGCGGCCTCGACCGCGGTGCCTGCTGCTCTCTGGTACCTCGCCTACTGGACCGGGCCGGACCAGTAGGCTTAGGGCTCTTCTACACGGACTACACGTCGCAAATACACGGTCGGCAAGTTGTCCGCCGACTGCAGGCGACGACCGACGGGTGTGGGGGTAGTCGGCAGAGTCACCGACTCAAATACACTGCAAGACGTGCCGTCAGTGTCTTTGAGACGTGCAGTCGATATCTTAGCATCCATAGACCGTCTAATGTAGAATAGACAAATATTATACATCTACTAAAGCATTCTTTCTTACTAATTTACGCGATGTATGTAATAATATAGTATAATATTGGAATGAACGGCTAGCAAGAAAAAGCCAAGAATAGGATCGAAGAGAGAAATTGACTCGATCAGGCCCACCCGCGTTGAGGACTCAGGATCATGTTCATTACCCTCAACAGCCCGTCTGTACCTATTGGTCCACTGTAGTTTGGTGGTATACTTGCTCTGCAGGGGGCGCTGCCGCCCGTCCCCGGGATATATCCCATCCCTTACTCGCCTCACGACACCCGCGCGGGAACAGTCGGGGTGGTACAAATTCTAAGCCAGCACCACACAGCACGTTCATTAGCCACCGAGTAACGTTTATTGATGATGAATGGTACTGTAGACATAATAATAATAATAATGCTGGACAATTCGCACAGCGCAGCGTTATCTAGCCAAGCTATGGAGCACTAAATAACTGATATTATTACAATACACTACCATAGATTTATATAGAATAGATATTTTATTATTATAGATAGATACTCGTACATAGAAAACATCCAGAACAGCCTAAACAAGATCTGCAGATCGTAGGTACGTACATTAGTCCTGCGGCAATCGAACCTGCAACCCCAACGTCACATCACAGGCGAACTTTGCCCGCCGCGCCACAGGGGTACTCCAGTAGATCCCTCGCACGACCAGTGACCACCAGCTCGGAGTGCTCGGTAAGGCAATACCGCTCCGCTGACACGGTTAGCCTTTCTCGGCGCGACATATGGCGCGCCATATGGTCGCAGCGCGCGAGGTGGCGTCATGGGACTCGAGGGATCTCTTCGAGGCTGGAGGGAATGGGTGTGGTGTTATATCCTCGCTTACCATCACAGATATGAAGGCAAAAATCACAGGTTTCTTCAAAAAATTCGTCATACCTAATAGGTACTTAAGGCGCACCTACGCATACGATGTTTTAATAGGTACCTACCTCTGTAATAGGCAGAGATGCAAATAGAGTTTGGTAACCAAAACGGGTAACTTCGTATCTCTGCCTAAGGTTTACAAAATAAAACTATTACAGATGCATTAATAAATAACTCATAATAGATACCAAACTGTACGATGGATTTTTATTATTTCCCGTGTTAAACGTAGATAATAACAAGATAAAAAAGGTGGCGGTGCCACTTTCACGTATGTGCCCATCATTACGAACTCGTTCGTGAAGGCAGGTTTTCATTGATAAGATTGCGAAGATGTAATTATATTAGTATAATATTGGTAGAGAAGTAAAGTATGAGTAGGGCTTTGTAACGTTACCAATTAAAGGTAAATAACGATACTTTCATAAAGATACCTGTATAACGGTAAGTGAGTAACGAAAAAATATAACGTTATAATACCGATACTTAATTTCGTTACCAATGCGCGTTGCCGCTCTGAGCGTGTAACTATCGCTAGGTAAAGCAGAGCGGCAACGTGCATGCGTTGATGGCGCGCTGTGCGTGGTCCTCCTTAACTATCTTATTGATAATTCTGTACAGAAATTCTGCCCTGATATAGCTGCCTGACTAGATGCTATCATATAATCAAATCATCAGCTAAAAGAAGCCTCTCTACGAGTAGATATACTGCTTAAAGTGAGTCTAGCGGGTTTTATTATAAAAATAAACCAAAAGCTAAAATAGATACTGATTTATTAATTAAAACAATAACATAGATCTAACTAATGTATAAAAATAACTTTAACATGCTAATATAACCCTTATGGCTAGTAAATAAGACGCAGAGAAGCTTTGGCAATAACCTCTCGTACCTTCTAGTAAAGCTATTTTGGAAGATCTACTTTCAGGAAGACTTGTATGGCTTAACATTTAACTTGTTATTATAACTCTAACCAAGGGCCTTCACGGATATGATCTCGTCTGATATTATACAAATAGAAACGTTACTTGTAACTCGAGACACATGCAAATTAAAACATAAGATCATAGAAAAGAAGACCGTTTCATAGAGTTAAAAAACGGTCCTCGTCTCAGCATGAGTGGGTTGTATCTGCGTACAACCGACGCTGGTCTATCGACAGAGCCGTTTCGTGACGTCACGGAGTATATTAAATAACGAGTCAAAGTCGAGGAGACCCTTTATACAATTCAACTAAAATATTAAACTTACAAATTACTTTAAGGCACTTACTGGCAAGATTATAAAATAGAACACGATTTAATAATAATTGTCTATATAAAACAACTATGTACCTAATCTAAATAATGCTCTGCTTTTTAAAAACCTACGTATTTATTTAATTAATGTGTATAATTGTTTTAGCCTTATTAACGTAGAAAATGCTCACAAATCCGTGTCGTTAGAGCATTACATAGTTCGTCAGTCAATACAATACAATACAACAATCTATACTTAGCCTACGAGATAACATAAAGTGATATAGACAGCCGTCGCGTACATTGAATGCAAGAAGGCATATATTTGACACTAAATAGATAAGTAGGAAGCACGCGTATCGTCAATAAATATAGATTGCGTGCCCGAGTACAAACGAGTACAAAAGTGTTAATAAACTAGGAATGTAACGTTACTACTAAATATTAGCTTCGATGTATAAATATATTCTAAGCTACAACTACAACTATAAACGAATGTCTTTTATAATTTTCTTCGAGGATATTCTAATTTTATTTCGGGCGGTAGGTACCTATACATATTTTCTTAAAACTTTAATCATCATTCTACAGCATACAAGTAATGCCCAAAATAAGAATTGACCGCTACTTGGGATGACAGAGAGTGCACAGGTATATTTAACGGTACTTAATGTCTGTGATATTAATATTAATGGGGCTGAACCACCTGTGAAGCACGATGTCTTTTCGCGTGTTGGGTCTACTCACAACGCTACCTACTCGTAGCTGCACATAACGACGGCGTTAAGTAAGGCACAAGAAGTTTAGATCCCTAGATTATATTTGATTTAGAACCTTGAGGAAGACTTTTGTGGGATAAAATTAGATAAGCTTTGAAAGAGTGGGGGCCGAGCCCTCCAGTATCTAGCGGTGACACCATACGCGTAGTCTCCATACGATGTAGCTAGTTGTTCAGTAAGGCATAGACCTATTAAAGTAGAGTTTCTCGGCCGAGAGCGCTCCCTCGGTCCTGAGAGTGGTAGTTGTGTAGTGGGGTTGTCAGTGCGCCGCCTCGCTCAGCAGCTGATGTAGGTCGTGCAGCAAGTGTGCGAGCAGTGCCTGCGGGCTGGCGGGGGGCAGGTAGTGGTGCGGGTGCGCGGGCGGCGGGGGCGCGCGCCAGCACACCACGTGCTCGCGGCCCGTCGTGCGCGACGCGTGCACGGAGAACAGCACGCCGCGCGACCAGCACGCGCGCAGCGCCACCAGCACCTGACCACACGGTAATGGGATACTTTCATAAAATCCACTTGGATGTAGTGAAATAATCCACACCTTTGCTCATGAGCGAGTTGGCAGTGTAACAAACCTATTGCAGTAACGAGTTTCTAGTGTACTGCATGCATACATATTACGAAATCGTCACTCCCGTGAGCAATGCACCTTCAGCATAATCAAGAACCCACTATACGTAATCATAATTATGCATCACAACGTCCACGACTTGGTGTGTAGAATCCTCTGAGTCTACTCACCGAAGCCACAGCTGCCTACAATATTGATACATTAAAACGTTGCAGCGACCCGCCGTGCAACCCGCGACTTGCGTTGCGACGCCTACTGTGACGTTCAGTAGTGAGTGGGCGAGCGAGATAGAATGGAGGTCAGCTGTGGTGTTACGTTACCTGGTGTCCCCGCTCGTCGTCGGGCAGCACGGAGTGTCGCGGGAACCCGACGGCGTAGTACGGCGCGCCGGGCGCCGGGTGCCCGCGCCCCTGCACGCCGGACTGGAAACTGGACACAACACGGAACAACATGCATTATCACATTACATCATAATGCGCACAGAAAGCACAGCCTACCTTTATGCATACAGTCGTTCGACGAGGCCGTTTCATGACAGGGAATCATGCGGGGGGTAAGGGACGAGTCGAAGGGGGGCGGTGATGTATGCAACTCGGGAGCGTCCGTCCCCCGTTCTGCCCCTTGCCCCCCGCACGATTGCCCTGTCAGACCCACGTCAAAATGCCTTGTCGATCGACTGTATGCATAAAGGTAAGCTGTGCAGAAAGGTACAAAAGCAACACCAACGTAAGGTTCTATCGACTGAGTTCTGCGCTCTAAGTAAGAGCCTCTATCCGGTCAAACGGGACGTAGCCGAAGCCGCAGTCGGCTAGGATTTCAGCATTATCTACTCACTTGTATGTGACGAGTATAGAGTTGTGCGGCGTGCACTGCGGCAGGGCGACCGCCTGCAGGCGCCACGCCATGCTGCCGGGGGGCTGAGCGGGGGTCTGCGCGGGGGGCGAGGGGACGCGCGCGGGGGGGCGCGGGGGCGGCGCCGCCTCCGCGCTGTACGCGCGCCCGCAGACCAGGCACTCGATGTATACTCCCTCCTGAGGTTCACATTCAGAATAATGAATCTACATATAGAAACATTTAAGTAGAAATTAAATCCTTAAATAATAATATTTAGTAGATAATATAGATATAGAGTGCGTAAAGCATTGTCCTACATCACTTACGGGCGTCATTGAAACCTGACCTTGTTGACCTGACCCTGAGAGTGCTTTATGCACGAGATAACTCTACTGTTATAGAAAAGAAAAGAAAATAGTAAAAGTTTGGTAACGTGTTTCGCGGCATAGAAGGCGAGAAGTACCCGATTCGTATTGAGTGTGTAATTTGGGGCTCGAGCCGAGGGTACACGAAGTAGGAATCGGACTTTCCTGAGTGATATGTAGTGCTTTATACGAGAAAAATCATCGTTTTAGAATGTTCAAAATGAAATGTATCACCAGTCATCACTTGAATGATAATGAACGCCTGTCAGGCTAGGATGACTCACCTCGGTGTGCGTGGCTCGCTCCACTGCGGCCCGCAGCTGGTCCGCCAGGCAGGGCAGGTGCAGCATGTGCTGGCAGCCGGCGAGCGCCACCACGCGCGCCCCCCCGCCCGCCGCGCCCGCGCCCCCGCCCTCGCGCCCCAGCGCGCGCATGCACACCGGGCACACGGCGCCCCACTGCGGACACGACACGTGCCGCGCCCACGAGCACGCGCGCACGCCCACGCCCAGCCCGCCCAGATCTAACCAGGCAGACCAAAACACCGCATTACAAAAATAATTATAAATAATGTTGGACGATTCACACACCATTATCCGGTCCCGAGCTAAGCAGAGCTTGTATTATGGGTACTATATAACTGATATAATTAATACAATACACTACATAGATAGTTATTATGCAATAAATATACTTTTACTTTTTTAACACCCTGAACAAATATCTGCAGATCCTACATACATTTGTCTCGAGGCGGGAATCGAACCCGTAACGTCCTGCGTCGCAGGCGGACCTTCGCCCGTCGCGCCAGAGGTCGGACAGACCGGAACACCGCTACAACTTTATTTTGTTTGAACCACACCGGCGCGGGCGCACGATATTTTGTTGTTATTTATTTCAAGTAAATAGCTTCGGAAGTTGCAGATGTATTGCAGGGGACACAATCACGGACAGAACGAGACCGTATAAGTTTCGTACCCGAACGAATACCTACATTAAGCTTACAAACCACAGTTCTTACATCCATAAAAAATATAATTATTATATCAAAAAGAAATAAATTGATTTTTTCTTATTAATTGGAACGAAAAGAGGTTTAATAAGATTGATGCCAGGTACTTTGAAATATGCGATCGGCGGAGACCGATGGAAACATACATACAGTGACAAATATCCTATACTTATATGTCTAGATAACACAGAGCGGTTTGTAACTGACCGACAACTTCGTCGTCGGCGACGTCGGCGGGCTGCGGCGACTCGAACACGTCGTCGCTGCCGCCGCTGCAGTTGAGCAGCTCGCCCACCGAGCCGCGCTGCAACAACACAACATTCATGTAGACACGTGATCGCACGCCGCGCGCCGCTGACTACCTGACCGTGCTCTAGTCACCTGCAGACTGTCCTTGCTCTCGTGGCTGAGGTAGGTGGAGACGGTGTCGACGCTGTGTCGGCGCGCCGAGCGCGTGCTGCTGCACTCCGTGTCGGTGGGAGGGGGGGAGGAGCGCCCCCCGAGACCCCCCGACACCTCCATGTCAGGAGGGTCGCACCCCGGACCCGCGGCGTGCTTGTTGGTACCTACAAATATATTATTATGATGTCTTAGCGGTGACATAACATGCAAAAGCAAATGTGTGTGACTCCCCCAGTTAAACTCAACGTTTTGCTGCTTTTGTGTTGTTTTGAATATTTCTTGCTGTGTGGTACCAGCGGGAAAAGCTGGAGTGAGAATTTGCATCATCCCAGCTTTTCAACTTTACCCGCGGGTTTCGTAAGAGGCGACTAAGGGATATTCACCGGGAGGCGAGCAGCAGCGCCCCCCTGCACAACAATTCTACCAATGAACCGCTAACCCAAACTCTTATACCCAGCGTGGGGATTATTGCACTACCCTCATGCATGAGATAAAAGCCTATAGGGCGCTTATCAGAGGAGGCCTGCGTCCAGCGGTGGGCCACCACAGGCTGGTGAGGTGAATATTTATTGTGTCTTATTATTACTACAAAATACAATTACAAAATAATTTATTTAGAACAATGTACATGATACAGTATATTACGAATGAACGATGAGACAGCAAAAGTTTAAAACTGTGAAGCTGCCGCATCGCCCGCCTCCTTGACACAACATAAATAAATAAATTATTGAAGTAAGTATTGTATACACATTTAGTGATTATGTAATTATGAAAGTTAAGTTAAAGATAGAAAAACAAAGTAAAAATAAGAGCAGGGATCCAGTTTATAGGTGACGTAGATTACGAAAGAAATAATTAATAAATGACTTTAGGAGGTGTGTGTGTGTGTGTGTGTGCGCGCGCGTGTGTGTGAGCGCGTGTGTGTGTGTTTTAGAGTGAAGAGGAGGGTTCCTGAGGACACCGGTCTCTTATGAGTTCGGGCAACAGGAGACTCCATTAGTGTTTGTCTGATTAACTAGGTGTTTGCAGTAAGTTTTCTGTTTCCTCATATGAGAGGGAAAGTAGCCATTTGATCTTTTTCAATTTGCACTTATAATATGGTAGGGGTATATTTCGAGCGTTTTATTGATTCTATTGTAGAGGGTGGGGCTCATGTAGTGGTAGTGCGCCCCGCGAGTGCGGTCCTTATTTGTTATGAAATATATATTATACATTATATGTAATGTAGATCGACGTAAGCAAGTCGTGTGCCTCGTGTGGTGCTCTGTGCTCTCACTGCGAGTGTATGTGGTAGGAGTAGGAGTAGGAGTAGGAGCTAGTACCTCGTCTCTCCTTTTAATTTCTTTGTTAGGGTTTCGACATCGTTAAAACTTTTAAATCCATCATGGTTATTTACAACGGGATATTTACCATGATCATTGTAAATAACTTTTCATTACTCATACTCTGAAAGTTTGTAGGTCAGAAGTTGCCTGCGCAGCGGGATGAAAGTTATACTTTTCGTCCCTAGGGACGAAAAGTAATGACAAGTACAAAACAAATGATAGCTGTCACCTCACTTTTCTATTGAACCATGCATTCTACCTTTCTATACAGCCACTCAACTTCAACATCTTGTGAGATATAATTAAAAAAAATATATTTACAAATTCTTTCACCATTAAAAATTACTTTCAGGGTGACATAGGCTATATTTTATCCCAAAATTCCCACGAGAATTGGAACTACGCTTGCGAAAGCTATAATAATATTTTGAAATTTCTGTAGACTTCATACAATTTTATGATATTCCGAAAAAGTAGAAAAATACCCATGCCTTATTGTTGCGCCTTCTACAATTAAGTACGACTGATGCGTCTCGGGCTCGCAGAGGGAGGGGCCCTCCCACCTCCCGTTGACCCGGCCGAGCCCTGTACGAGTCTTTACTCGCGCCTGATGCGCGCGCATGTTTCTACTGACAACGAAATTCAAGCAGGATCTGTATAGACCGTGTGGCCTAATGGATAAGGCGTCGGACTTCGGATCCGAAGATTGCAGGTTCGAGTCCTGTCACGGTCGGATATAATTTCGGATTTTAGTTTTTTTTCTTTATTTTATAAGTAGTAATAGTCAGTAGAGTACACAACTGAGGAAACTTTGATCTGTCCATTATATCTTTTGAGTGTATCTTGTATTTATTTTTGTCTTTACCAAGACACAAAAAAATATTTGAGTGCCGGCTCGTAAAGAGCATTCAAGCGTCACCGGCTCGTCCTCTAGATGGGAAATTCGAGGTGAGACGATCGGCGTGCCGCATGCCGTCCCGAGGCACCTTTACTTCGCGGGAGGCACGCCGAGCGCGTGCTGTCGCGTGTAAATGTGATAGCTTACTGAATATGTTGAGATTGTGCAGGATCTGGCGCGCGAGGTTCGGCTTGCGGTCCCGGGGGGAGGCGCTGCGGGCACCGGCGCGCGGCAGCGGGGGCGGGGGCGGCGAGCGCCCGCCGCGCGCCGACTGCACCGACTGCACCGAGTGCACCGAGTGCCCGGACAGCGTCGACTGCACGGAGTGCACGCTGGAGCCCGTGTGCTGCTGCGGGATGCAAGGCCGAGCTGGAACTAAAGTGAGCGTTATTAATGTACAGCTCTTCATAAGTTGCAAACTAGCGTGTGAGTCAGCCTGCCTGAAGGTATCTTACGCTTAGCTTAATTTCCCGTCAGCTTAGTTGTGTTTTTGAACAAGTGTTTTTTTTAGTTTTTTCCATTTATTAAATTCCATATATAATTCCAAGTAAATGAATAAAAAAAAAAGTCTATGATCGCATAGACTTTAATTTTTTTTTATTCATTTACTTATGTGAAAAACTAAAATATGTAGAAACAGTAATGGTACAGTTAAGGCTCAAAAGTTTTCACTTATAGAATGAAAAAAAATTGTCATAAATAGTTACAACAAGTGATTAAATAAAATGTTTGCCTGTTTGTTAACAAATACTTACAAAATGAAAATATTGGAGTGAAGGGTCTTATACATTTGTTATATGTTATTATATTAATAATATAAAATATCATAGGTCTACTACCACCAACCTTGTGACTTTTGTCGATGCTGTCACCGCTGGTATGGAGTCAGGGAGTCAAGTGGACATAATCTATACTGACTACAGCAAAGCTTTCGATCGCATCGACCACTCTATCCTACTCGCGAAGCTCGGCGCTGCAGGGATACGAGGTGATCTACTTCGGTGGTTTACCTCGTATGTCCAAGGTCGTTGCCAAGCGGTAGTGCTAAACGGTTTTGAGTCCTTTCCGTCATTGATTCCCTCGGGCGTTCCACAAGGTTCGATCCTCGGTCCCCTACTATTTAATATCTTCACTAATGACATTTCCTCCTGCTTCGCTCATTCTAACTTTCTTCTGTACGCCGACGACTTAAAGATAATGAAAAATATAACCTCCCCTTCTGACCTCTTTCTATTACAGAAAGACCTGGACAACCTCTACTCTTACTGCTCTCTAAACAAGCTAGACCTTAATGTTCAGAAATGCTACTGTATATCCTTCCACAGAACTTCTCCTTCCTTTACGTTTGATTATAAAATTAATGGCGAGGCGCTGACTCGAACTAACACAATTATTGACCTAGGAATCACTCTGGACTCAAAACTATTGTTTGACAAGCACGTTGAAAAGATCACAGCAAAAGCCATGAAGACTCTAGGGTTTCTCCTTAGAGTAACTAGGGACTTCAAATCACTTAAAACGCTAAAAATACTGTTCTGCTCATTAGTAAGAAGTAATTTGGAATACGCCTCCCAGGTTTGGAATCCTCAGTATAACAAGTACATAACCCAATTGGAGAAACCACAAAAGAAATTCCTCAAATTTATTAATTTCAAACATAAAATTTTTATTCCAGAGTATATCGACAGCTGTAAACACCACTACTTATTGCCACTGGAAAAAAGGAGAGAAGCCGCGGACTTAACTCTATTACATAATATTTTACTAAACGTAGTTGACGCCCCCTCTCTCTTATCCGACATCCAATTAAAAGCACCCTCTCGCCGCTCCTCTCGTAGAACCAACCTTAAGTTGCACTTCCCCACGTGCTCCACTAACTACCGTGAGAACTCCTACCTGCCCCGCGCGATGCATACGTACAATACACACTACTCGCAACTTGATCTATTCAACACTAAACAAAACATATTTAAGCACACAGTAACCAAAAATTTCTTTGTCAATTCTCAGCAGTAAGTAAGTACTACTACTAATCATTACATAAATAACTAAGTATATACTTACGTTTTATTATAATTATTTAACTTGGTAGTATATTATTATATCCTTTTCTTATAATATAAGGGATATATAGTAGTGACTCTTCAGGCTAATATTAAATCCTAACTCAATGGCTAATATCTTCCCTTTATAATTTGTACAAACAGGCAAACCATTTCAAAATTCTCATGATTATTTAGATTTTGTTTAGTATATTTTCTGTTCTATAAGTGAAAACTGTTAAGCTTAATTTGAACTACTACTGTTTCTACACATTAAGTATTTTAAAAGCTGTTTGTTTTCCACATAAATAAATAAATAAATAAATAAATAAATAAATAAATAAATTATACATATTAAAAAATAAAAAAATATTAAAATAATAATAATAATCTGTTTATCTTGGTGTGGAATAGATCAACTTACGGGTAATGTGTAGTGTATGTATCAAACCAAGTCCAGACATCGCGACCACTCGCATGCGGCCCTCTGCCCAGTCTGGTAGCAGTATTCACTTCATGAGGACAGCGGCGTGCTCACCTGTGTGCGGCGCTGGCGGGCCTCCCTGCTGCGGCGTGGTGCGCGTGAGCGGGTAGGGGGGCTGCGCGTGCCGGCGTAGCAGGCGCACGTCTCCCCCGCGCGCGCCGCGCCGCGCCAGCCCCGCGCGCGCGCCCAGCGCCCAGCCGCGCCACACCACCACCTCGCGCCCCGCCGCCCACGCCTCCTCCAGCACGCACTGAGCCTGCAACGTCACAGCACACGTTCAGACTAACACCAACAGACACAAGGCAACAGCTGCATCGTGAGAGTAGAGATGAGCGAACCTCCATGGGCATGGGCTCGTAGAGCAGCTCGGCCGGCAGCGGCGGCGCGGAGAGCGGCGCCCACTCCCAGCGCGCGCCGCGCCCGCCCACCGACTGCACGCTGTAGCACGCGCGCCGCACGTCGCACTCCGCAGTGCCGCCGTCTGCAGACAAACACGAACATTTACATTACCACACTGTATTGTGCGCTATTACAAAAATATATTTAATAAATAAATAAAATAATATAACAATTATTCAATGAACTCTCTTGCAAAAAAAGCAAAACATAAAGAGCGTTAAATGAATAAATATAGCTAATAACAATTTAGCCTGAACTAGGTGATCCTGTGTTTTAGGCAATATTTATGCTAATTATGAAATACAATAGTTACATCACAATAAAGGCAACAAACGATTTGTGTATACGGTTACAGGATAAGTCGACCTATGGTTTATACATTTTGAATGAAGCACGTTAGTAAACAAAGTACGACACAAATAACAAAATCTCATTTGCTTGGCGTCGAGTTTCAGATATAATTGTGAGCAAATTTTATTTAAGGGAGGATGTAAAATCAACAAGTACTGTAAATTACGTATAACAGGACGCGCCAACAAAGCTAATTTTAGGTTAAGTATGGGCGGTTTGTTTACGTTTGTGCTCCATTCAAATTGGATACGATATAGATCCTGGGGGTTGTAGTTTCCATCATTACTGACTAATATGTGATATATTATGGTATATTACACTGTGTAAAACTAGATTAATTCACTATTCTAACTAGATTAAATTTAGACATAGACATAGACAATCATTTATTTGCCACTTACACAGTACAAAACAGGACTTAAGAAGAAATTTATGGGTAAAAAAAATAAATAACTTACCTACTTGATAATATTAGTTAATTTAATCATTTTTTTACAATTATTATAGTTAAGTGCTATATTAGACATTGAATTTAGTCTTTTGTATAGAAACAGATTTTTTTATTTGAAAGGTGGTACTTCCCGGGGTGGTCACATTTTAATTTGGTTCAGTTCTGATAATGGATCCATATAATTGAAGTTAATTTATAGTTTTTTTAAACAAAATCAATTATTATAGTAAACTAGCTGCGCCCCGCGGCTTCGCACGCGTTGGTCCTATGAAAACATTATTTTATTAAAGATGATTTTCATCCCACGGGGACAGATTTATGGGATAAAAAGATAAAAAGTAGCCTATGTTTTATTCCAGGATTAGAATTATCTGTATGGAAAATTTCAGCTAGATCCGTCCAGTAGTTTTGGTGTGAAGAAGTAACAAACATCCATCCATACATCCATACAAACTTTCGCCTTTATAATATTAGTGTGATTGTGTGCTTTAGCAGGAAGAGCTGCATGCTGTCTTAGTACTGTGCTCATTATAAATAGCTGCCTCATATAGGACTCGTATAGAAGACTAGTGGGAACGACAAAAGGACGAGAAGTTGCCACTTTAAGTATTGCTCTTTGTGCTCTTACTGTTAGTAACAATATTTTCCCCGCTCTACCCCATGTGGTAACGCAATAAGTGAAAATTGATTAACATAGTGCAAAGTAAACATGTCTAATTATGTAATGATCTGCAATATAGAGGAGCATTTTGAATATAAATATTAACTTTCGCACTCTGCCACATAAGGATTTTTATGTAGGGCTTAAGTGAAAGATTCTAGGTAGATTAAAGGTTGCTTCTTACCCGGCATATCTTGGCATTGTGTCAGAGTTCGCAAGTTGACATGGTGCCCTTTCAGAGCGGGGTCGGCGTCCGCCAGGACCACTCGGGTCAGCTTCTTGGCGTGCGCTCGTTCCAGGGTGCGAGTGACCCCCGGGGTGTGCGGGACCCACTGGTCGCCGCACTGGAACTCCCACACCACCACGCAGTGCACCGATGACATTGTTTGCCCGATGTCATCTCATTCTAAAAGGAACTGCAATCATCTTTTCACAGTACTCGGAGCAAGCTTGGGGGCTGCTAATATCCCTGTTTATTAGCTGCTCCATGCTTTGCTCCAAGTTACTGGTTACCTGCGTCTACCTACATCCTTATAATTACTGAATAATTTAACCATACCCTATATAAGAGATAGCATTGCTACTATTATTATAATTTTATTTAAAAATTATTTATATTATAGTAGTACTACTGTAGAAGTCCCTCGTAGAAGGAATGAAACGTTGGTGTTGTTCCAACACAAACCAGGTTCGTGGTAAACCTGTTTATTATTATGTTCATGAATTCGTCAAACAACTAAGTTTTTAAAGTAAAATACTTAAAAAGGCACCAAATACCTTTAAAGCGTCTCTAGTCCAGTCTAAACAAGATTGCAGTAAATTCAATTCAACAAGTTGTAAAACTCCCTCCTGTGATGAGTGGTGACCGAGATGCGAAAGCGAAATATAGAGATTTGACTAATAGCTAACGGTATATTTGATGCACACTTGCTAAATTTGTTTAGGATTTATAAATTAACTGTAATTACATCGAATTCTTAGAGAAAACCACAAAACTTAGGAAACAAATAGTTAAAAATTACACTCGCGATCGCTCTTACGAAGATATTGTATTCTCTTTGGCGATCGCACAAAGTTTAGTTTACTTTTTTTTGAGGGAATGATGGATGGAATGAACATGAACAAACAACGTAATGAATGAACTGAATCGAATGAATATTCGCTTAATCGTCCAATAAGCCCTCCGCAGATAGCCGCTAATTAGTTAGCGCGTCTTGTAAAGCGCGATTTCGGGGATTTTCCAACGTGAATCCTTAAACACCCCTTACCGGCAGCGCGAACGACGAAGGCCGTCCCGGCGTACCTACCTGCACGCCGCCGGGACGTCTCTCGGTCTCTCGATCTTTTTAAGGATACATTTTGGCGAATGCTCACTTGCACTAGGTACATGACCTGATCCCACCATCCCCCTTCTACTCCAGGACAAACAGACGCATAGCTCAATACCATCCATACTTGGTGGATGTACCCTCCACTCGCAATAAGCGGTTCAACTTTTGTTAAACGACTTTTCGTATTTCGATTGAAATCTCTGAAAAAAAACTGCAACAATGTTTCAACATGGACAGCTGATTTTGGATGAAGTGACAACCCTAAATTCAGCTGTTTCTTGCACTTGAGACAATGACCTCGTATGGTCACAGATGAGGAGTGACAGTTTAATTTTTCTTATAAGAGAAAAACGCCTACAGTATCATAGAGACAAACTGTCCTAAGTCACGGTAAAGTCATCTATACAGTACAGTGACTCCGCCCTATTCTTGAAATAATTACCTACAGCCGCGTCAGCTGCGTAACGCGCTAGGGCTGCCTACCCTAGTATTTTAATGTCATCTACCTACCTGCTTAATTTTTTTTCTATTAGATTGTATAGTTTAATATTATATTTTTAGAAAATCGTTTGGAATGAAATATTAAGTTTTCAATAAAAATACATGCATGTTTTTTATTAATAGATTTAATAAAAAATTCTTATAAATTTGACACGGAAAAATATTTGCGCCTCGATTGAGATGTACGGAAAGCTTTATTATTAAATTTAATAGTATAAAAAATCCGCATTCGGATAAATAGTTTATATTCACTACTATGTCTCAAATTTGATGTATTCAAAAAATCAAACAAATCATTCATCATCATTAAAAAGTTAGCTGTGTCTCTGCCGGATTCTTCAATTTCATTATTAACTATATACGTACAAATCCCATTTGCAACGGACCTACTAAGAAATTGTGTTGCATAGCAAACCTTCATTTTTTCAAAGTTCGTGGGTTTGATATGGCTGTTGGTAAGTTTAGGTGCAAGCCTTAAACTCTTTTTTATATCCTGGTTATAAAACTGTAGAACATGGTCGTATTTCGCTATTGAATTTCCGAAGTGAAAATCATATTGCATCAGGTTATTTCGCACGTTTTTGATTAGATGCGGTGCATCAAAAATATAATATATTTTTCTATTATTAATAAAAAAATAAGGTGTTTCAATAGAAACTGTTCTTTTTTTAGAAGCTTTCCATAAATCAGACCCTTGGTCGGACACAAAAATACGGATGGTAAGACCAATTTCGAATAACTTTTGTAGTACTTTATCAGTCCATTTATTTATGTCATCATAGTTTCGGCATTCTGAGATTAATGAATATGCTACAGGCTGTTTCCAGTTGACGAATATACCACGAACCATTATAACTAACGCATTTTTAGCTGGTTCAGTAGACTGCAATCCTTCAATTTCGTGGAACCCGTTAATTTTGTCTTCCTTAATATTAAAAAATAGATTTGCTTTTAATGACATAGCATCAATCATAACAGAACAATTTTTTTCTACTTCTGTCATTTGTGCAACTTTCATTTTAAGAACAGACATAGCTCTTTCATTAATTTCGGTTGTGATTGGGAAAGAATGTTTGTACAGTGTTGAAGGACAGGGAAGACATAACGCACTTTGCAAAAACCGGTAAGCTTGTGGGCTGATGTAGTATAAATTTAGGCAGTAAATAATGTAGTCCTGGTTGTATCGATTTCCTTTTCCATGTTGTTTTAGGTTACTTTGTGCTTTTATTAAGAGAGCTAGTTTATTGGTTAAAAATTTATCGCATAGTTGATGGAAAGTACTTTCTTCAGCTTTCGTTTGTGTTTTATTTTCAGTTTCCTGTATTTTTATTTTCTTTCTGCATTGGAGTAGTTCCGCTTTCAATTTTCTTTTCCTTGGAGTGTTGCAAGAGAGACTCGTTGAGGTTTGAGCATGTCTATCATTTGCTACAATTTCAGTCTGTGTACAATTTTCAGTTCCAATCGACAGTGTAGTTTGAGTTTGTACGTCTCCTTTCCAAGAACCTCCTGGAACGGTATTTGGTAAGCTTGGCAGCATCAAAAATGGAAGGGAATTCTTTTTTAGAAGTTTTCGATTTAATGATAGTTGTATGTCCTCCACATTAAAATGCTTTTCACAAATCCTGTAGGCAGCAAAGTTAGGTTTGCTTATTAAATCATTTCGGCCGATCAGTGGCAGCCATTCAAGGCGTCTGAAAAAAAAATCCCGTATTCTAAGTAACAAAAAACCGCTGTCGTCAAACTCCAATCGCTAACAAAAACTTCAACACCTACCTACTCAACCAAAATGCAAGAAACACTAACTACATATAATAATATTTTTTCACCTCAGCTTATTAAGATCCCCAGTATCACAAGCTATAGAAATTCCTGGAATCAAACAAAGGCTACTTTTAATCCCATATATCAATTACTCACTGATAGAAATCACCATTAAACATTTCCATAAAAACAACGCGTTCGAAGCTAGGGGCAGAAACTAGTTATAAGTATAAAGATGTTATTATCTGTACCTACCAACTGCGATCTTTACAACGATACCCCACACGGGCACGGACCACCCAGTCAAAAGTTCTGAGGTAACAAAGATAAAAAAACGACAAAAAAAGACAATATGAGAACCTCCTATTTTTGAAGTCGGTTAAAAGAAACTAATCACCATTACTAGTGGAATAAAAAATATTTTAGTCTTACCTTTCGGAGTTTTCAGGTAATTTAAAAAATGTTATCTCCGGGTGCGTTATTGTCGAATTTAAACACCCAAAAACAGCACAATATAGTCTATACTTTCTTTTCTCCATATTTATGTAGTATTTTTAATAAAATATAATTACAAACTGCTGAAAAATCTCACGTCACCGTGGCGTGAGATTTAGAATTTAGAATTAATAATTTGAATTTGAATTGTGAAGGCGGCGCGCCCCGCCCCTTTCGTTTGTTACTGCCAACCGCGACATGTCACGGCTTGTTGTTTACCGAGAGTGTACCGAACACGAGGCGCGTCGGTATGACACACGTTTCGGCCATTTGTATGAAGATACAATACAGTATAGTTATCTCTACAGTGCCTAAGTTATGTCACAGAATTATGGGCTAGGATAACATTTCAATTTGAAGGTTGAAGTTACATGAAGTTAAAAACACGAAATATAAACTTTACGTTTGTTTGATAACACAGTCATGTATTTTTCAAATTGTTTGTAATTTCTTGGTATGTATCCGCGGGCTGAGTAGCAGGGGTCGATTCTGAAGCCGCGACCACTACAGCTAACTTACCTAAAACTTTACCAAATGAGTCTTTCCTTATTCAATGTAGGTAGGTAGTTAGTCTGTCCGGTCTGTCCAGAAATCTTTGATACTTGCATTCAGTCAAAGGCAGACGCCTAAAGATTAGTGGTCGGCATCTATTAAACAAACCGCGCGCCGCGGTCTCTTGTCTAGCGACGAAATATTTTTTAAGCTATTGCATAGCTTCTATCGCGGGCCTTGAGCGCGGGGACCGAATCCAGAAATTCCGTAACGAAAAAACCTTGACGTTTGTCTCTTTAATTCAGCAACTCGCCTCTAGATGGCATTGCAATAGCTTTACCGCGGCAGTCCCCGAGTGCCACACGTCTTTTTTTTAATCACAGGTTCAGTACACAGATATTAAAATAAGGAAAATCGTGAATTGTTGTGGGATACCCCACTGAAGCGAATGTTATTACACGTAGGTACCGTAGAGTACAATCCTACTAAACTTACAAAGTTATTAGGTATAATTTTTTTATGGAAACATGAGTCACCGTCAAAGATGCAGGATTTTGTAGTAGGTATACAAACTACCTGAATTCACGCAAAGTGTATGTGTAGTTTTGAAATACACAGGTATTTCACAACTACACATACTGTAAAATACCTACCTACCTACTTATTTATACAATTTTCTATCAGATACTTAGGTAGGTACTACCTATTATTTCACGACTGTAATCTTTTTTTTTATTATATTTTAATTTGTCGCAAAACAGGCTAAAGCCATTAGGGCCATACTGCCTCGTCTTTCGTTCAATAAACACAGACATGAAAATAACTAATTAGAACGAACTGAGGAAGTCCTCCTTTTTTTTGAAGGTTAAAAATAAACATAAAATGGATGATGGGTATATCGATGATAATCTAAGAACCTACACATCACGATCACTAGCTATGCCTACCAACCTAACAACCTGATTTAGATTTCAGTTTCACTTTCTTCGTTGTGCGGTCAGTTCGGTTTAGTGAAGTACATTATTTATTTTAATTTTCGTGCTTAAATTAAATCAGTAGGACGAAACAGCATTGCTGTAAGTCGTCCTACTGTAAATTAGTGTGTGGAAACAAGACAATCAATTTCATCGGAAATTCATGTTTACGTCATTTTATTCCACCAAATCTTTATCTTGTGTGAATGTACATAGGTACCTAACTGTACTAAAGTGAGTGAAATCTGTTGATGCCTAAAAATATATCTATTGCTGAAGTGAGTGAATAACTTGTCTGTGATTATGTACCTACGTAGGTACATAATCACAGATCATCGTAGGTCACTCGTAGGTCACTCGTACCTACGAGTGACCTACGAAAACATACGGTTAGTTCCGTTCGTAAGCAACCTTCTAGACAGCTGACAAGCGAGAAAATATGAGGTAGATATGTACACTTACAACTTCCCCAACTAGGTACCTACCTACCTAGCATTTTACAATTTTCTCAAAAGTACCTAGGTACCTAGTTACTTGCATCTTTAATAATACGCATTTACTAAATCGTCTGTAATCTCCCGCCATAGCTGTAGCTACCTGTAGTGGTAGTATAGGTAGCTATATGTTGCCCAGATAGGGTTGTCATGTCACTTTATTTAGGCACTAGGAAATTAAAACTTTTTGTATGGTAAACAAAAAAAAGGAATTTTTAATTATCTCCCCCCCACAACTGATCAACATGATGGTCTGAAACCTCCCCCTTCGGGATAGTACACGTCATTATTATGTTACACGTTGTAACTTATTGTAAGCTTCTTCTAAGTTTGTTCCTTCAGGTTACGATAATTTCAAAAAAATACTTGATAATGACCCAACCGATGAGACTTGTGTGTGTGTGGATAAGCGTGAACTTCGATGGGGGTATTATCTATATTCAATATTCTATGTGGCAGCACTGCCAGCAACTTTTTCATTCAACTCCAAGCGCAGGATTTACCGATGCGGATCTTTTTTGTCCATTTCAGATTTTTTTCTGTACGGATCTCTTTTATTTAGCTTTAAATCGGATCAAATCTCAAATCTATGATGAATAGGTAATTGCATGGTCTAGTCGAGTCATAGTAGAGTGTGGAATTTATTTATACCTTAAGGTATATTAGGTTCAGGTTCATTTCATTTCTCTTAGTTTTCTTTGCGGGGAAAAAGACAATTTACTTTTCATTATAATAATAGTCCTTGTAGAACGCAAAACATTTAAATCTCATGTGCGATGTTATTTGAACCACACAACACAACGGGCGCTTTGAGAAAATAGAACATTTGAAAAAAATGTAGGGGGAATTGGTTTACATATCGCTTCACCGCCAAAAACTACACACACACATACAAAGTCACTCGATCTACACTATGGTAAGTACGTTTCGCGTCGTCGCTACGTATCGTTGGGCAGTCAGCGAGACCAAATCAGTCAGCAAGACGCGCTAAATAATTAGCGGCTGTCTGCGGAGGGCTTTAAACTTGATAAAAAAACTTGGTTACTTGTTTGTTACTTGACTCATTGGTTCGGATTTTTGTCAATTGACTGCCGCCGGCAACACTCTTGATTGACGACGTTACGGTTTGACGTTTGGTTTGTCATGTCAGTCAATGTTCGTTCGCTTCTTTTCCTTCCATCCAGCGGTGCCAGATTAGGCGAATTATCGCCACTTAGGCTACCTTGGGGGGTCAAATGGCGACCAAAAAATCCAATCGGCTACCAGTAGCCATTTAGGCTACCTAGAAAAAGAGAACGGGCGATTTAGGCTGCTTCAGGATTACCCCAAATTTTTTGAATAAATTCTTCTTATTTGTATGCTTAAAACGAAACGTAATATGAACGTCCATCGTTCGTCGGTTCTTTCCCCAATCTTCTATTCTACTACCAGGACACAATGAGTGAGACCTCGCTGGGATGCAATTGCCTAGCGCCGCAATGAGATGTCACGAATCAAGGTGTCAATTTAATTCGTTCGGGTGTAACATAGAGTTTATATAATGGGGTATAACCTATTCTAACTCGCTGTATGACAGAGACAGAGTTCAAAACAAGAAAGAAAAACGCAACTACTAAACTAACTCAACTTCTAACAGGCCACGCGCAATTTTTAATTGCTTCCTAAATTGTTATCATCAGAGGAAAAGTTTGATACACTATTATTTGAGGCCGCTAGAACCAGAGTGGCCTATTCACAGAAACAATGATTCACAATATGGAGGGAAGTATGAATGTGTAACATTCAAATGAGTTTTATTATCAATTATTTTGATGATGGTCATAGTGTTTTATTATTTAATATGGTTCATAAAAAGACATTTTTATTCATTCTGTATATAATTATGGTGATATTCAAGAGATTTGCTCTTTTTGTTATTTAGGCCACCATGGCGATGAGTAAGCAGGTCATTTATCTACATTGAGTGACCATTTTTGTCACGTCTCCTACATTTTAAGTTATGTTTTATTTGTATTTTAAATGACCAAATAAATAAGTTCATACTCTTACTTTACCTTCAATAAAAAGACGTGTGGCACTCGGGGACTGCCGCGGTACAGCTATTGCAATGCCATCTAGAGGCGAGTTGCTGAACTAAAGAGACAAACGTCAAGGTTTTTTCGTAACGGAATTTCTGGATTCGGTCCCCGCGCTCAAGGCCCGCGATAGAAGCTATGCAATAGCTTAAAAATATTCTTTGGATTTACGCTGTCCTTTCTTTACGCGTCTATATTTGGGCTAAATATAGGCTTCATAACTCAAAATGTTAGGCGAATTAGGCTACTTGTACGAAAAAATATATTAGGCGATTTAGGCTACTCGGTAGGCAAAATAGGGCGAATTGTGTTAGCTTTCATCTGGCAACCCTGCTTCCATCTACATATCTATGCTTCCTTCTCGGCTTTTGAGAAAGTAAAGCAAATGAAACTTGATTTCTTTCTTTTCCTTGTTTTGTAAGAAGTCATTTCGGGTGAGAAGTGAGATTAGACCGTTCATTTTATCTAAAATATGTCCTACAACAATCAGCGCAACTGTAAGTACCATAAAATATCTCTGAAGGAATACGACGCATTATTTGACTTTTTGGTTTTGCGATGCCACCGGTTCCCCAGTTGCAGTTGCTTTTCTCTACAAAACACAAACATTTTGACATAAACGTAGGAATAATTACATTCTTGATGTAAGAACACCATCATCTATGTTGAGTACCTACCATTGTAGCTGGGGTTAGTTTATTGATTTCGATACGCCATTGCTCTACTCGCTCTAAGTGCAGACCTAACATAGATATCATGCAGCATGTAACGTGTCGCAAGCCCCGAGTGCGACGGCCGCTCATTAACTTTCAAAGATTGATAGAGTATCTTGTCTGCAGATAACACACGACACTCCGGTCGGTTCAATCGACCAGGCAGCTTCACTCCAGCTTCTTCAACGGTAACATTATTACTGACGTATTTTATGACTTTTTATTTTATTTTTTATAATTTCACCCGTTAATATGACGTTTGTGTATGACAGCAGGGGCGCCCGCCCCTCGGTGCCGGCTGAAAGTCAATGGATACTCTCTGATTGAGCTTGAGTTACAATCTCGCTACCAATCATAGCACGGGATAAACACAAAACCCTTGTTTGTTGGCTATTCTCTTGCTATGATTCCACCCACCACAGGCGTTAGTGTCAGAGTAGGCCTCATGGTGATGGTAGCTATAATTGATCTGACATTGGGATCCCAAGGTCCTCTAGAACTAGGTCATCGGCACATTGGTTTCCCATAGTCAGGTGAGGAGATATGAACGCAAGCCTCTCTGAGGGTATGCCTGTGCACTGAGAAAACATTATGGTTGCGAGATGCCTTTCTCGTGTACATACCGGGTTCTCTAGACTAAACAGTAGGCTGCTCACCAAGCGGACCACCCAAGTGAGCCACAGCCTGCAGCACTTTGTAGGGAGTGACGGCCCGGAGCAAGGCAAGTGCAATTCTGTTACTCTCAAGATGCAGCTGTAGGGAGAGACTGAGGTGAGAGTCTACACTCTGATACAGAAAGAATAGAGCATAGCATTTATTTATTCATTTATCTATCTGAGGGAATTTTGGTTCCCTCAGCTTTAGCACTTGAAGCAGTTTCCATATAGAAAAAGAGTATAAACGTTCAGTACTACTGAAATTCAATATATGAAATGCATTAAAACCTATCCGTATTGTAGGCAAAAGCCAAGCAGTTTATTTTCTGATCATGACCATAAAGATGATGAGTAGCTGACTATCTAACCAATAATATTCAATGACAATCAAGAAGTTTTCCAGAGTTGTATTGTAGTGTTACAAAGGTATAGTGTGTAACGGCAGCTACCCCGCAGAACCACCAGACGTATGAGGTGCCGGTGCCACCCGGCCCCGCTCCAGCTGCTGCTGTGGCCGCGACCGTGCCTTTGCCCGCGCACTCGCCGATCCCCCTCAGCGTCCCGCTGCCGCCCATGCCGCCTCCTGCATCATCTAAAATAACCGTCAAGGTACTTACTGCCCATGCCTACACCTTTACTTTCAAAATAGACATTGCCATCGATCAGAGTTGCATTGGTTGAATTGAAGAACTTTTCCCAGGAAGACCATGAGATGGCCATAGCAGAACCTGAGAATCAGAGCTCAACTTCTGGCTCCGGCCCCCGGCAGCCTTTCTTCAAGACCAAACTTGCTGGAGGTAACACACACACAACTCTATCTGTGCCACCAGTCGGCTCCTTTGATCATCACAACATGCAATTTGCATTATCATATTTATCATTCACAAGCACAACAAATAGACTACAATTATACTAATTATTATATAAAACCTGATCACAAGTGACAAACTTAGATTTAGAAAAAAAAGCTCTATGATATAGACATACCAGCTTTAAGCTGCTTGTCTATTATCCATTAATAATAATAATAATTTTCAGTAAAAGGTATGTGTGGTTGTGTTACAGTGAAGAAAATCTCAAACAAAGAGCGTCGGCGGCGCCAGAACGCGCTGCTGCGCCGCCTGACCACGCCCAAGAACGCACTCATGTGCATCAACGAGATGCTGCCCAACGAACAGATCGCCAACGTGAGTGCCCGCAGCCCACTAGTCACTCAACACTAGCGGCTCATTCAAACTGTGATTGATTGATAATATATGACATCTTCATGTAACTAGCACTTCCATGTAACCAGATGGAAAACCCAATTTAGAATTTAGAAATGTATTTATCTTCTATCTTTTTGAGTAGTATTCTATCGTCCAATTCACTTCCTTTACATTTGTTACTGAACAATGTTACTTTTTTTTACTCTATTAAACTCATAAATATACATATAATAATAAAAGAAATGTTTCAAAACTATATTATTACAAACATGGGCAAATTAAGTTGACCAGATGTAGACACTAAAAGAAGAAAAAGAAAGAAACCAATTGCCTGCCTAACTATATTCGATTTTTTCTACCCTGAAACAAATGATAAACAAACCTTCAGTACCTCAAATTAACTTTCTTGTTGATGATTTATTACCGACTATCCATTAAAGGAGGAGGTTCTCATTTTGACTATTTTTATATTTGTTACCTCAGAACTTTTGACTGGTTTTCCGTTTTTCATCATTCTTTTTTTTTCTTTTTTTTGAAAGCATGGTGCTTCCCGTCTGGTCCCATTTTAATTTGGTTCAGTTCTGACAGTGGGATCCATTAAAATCCATGAAAAAACTATAAAAATTGAAGCTCAGTTTCGAAGTCTGAGGTCTGGAGTAGTTGCCTCTTCAGTCTCGTCTTCCACTCCACCTGTTGCTGCACAGTCACTTCCCTCCAGTCTCTGCCTCCGCACATTCTTGCGTCCAGTCTGCCCTTGAGTGTCCGTCACATACTAAGTAACTGTTGTTGCAGCAATTCAAGGTGGAGATGGCGCCGGTGGACAGCTCCTACTACAACACCGGCACGCACAACTTCTGCGCAGAGCTGGCGCTGGACGGACAAACCTACCAGGGCTACGGTCAGTCCTTCGCCTTACCTTCACAGACACATATCTACACAAAACACGTAAATTCACACGAATACACAAACATACACCCAACATGTCACCTGTTGACCTGACTGTTGTAAGACTACAGACTATCCTCAGAAGACCCTTCATATACATACGGAATGGACCAAACATATTCAGGTTTACTGGTTAGTTCGACCTAGATCCTTGAAGGGGTTGTAGTTTCCATCATCATGATTGACTAATTTGACTTTGAATCATTTCATCACACAACATTGAGATATGGGATATTAAATTTTAACATTCAATATCTCAACTAAGATAAAAAAAACCGTAGGTATATCGAAAATAGTTAAGTTTGAGGTATGTCTAATGAGATCATGATGACAGTACAACCTACTAGAAGATCTAGGTTAACTTAGCCAGTAGCCCTGTGTGCACTTTCATACTTAATATGATTTTACGTGAACTTGATATTTTCTGTGTAAAGTACGCTAGGAAGGATGTTTCTACTCTACCCCTAGATAAGTCTATTTAGTAGATAATGTAAAGGTAGTTGTGTTTGTTGCGCAGGTGAAAGCAAGTTGACAGCGCGCAACGCGGCGGCGGAGCAGGCCATCCGCGACATCGTGCTCAAGAAGATGGAGCGCTACACCGAGACGCTCGCCGCCAACGCCGCCAACGTCGACGCCGAGAGTGAGTACCACGCCAGCTCAATGAACTCAGCCGAGAACCCTGACACTGACGATCGATGTTGGCACTCAGCGTGTGCGGTACGCAAATGGCGGGTCCACACCGGACGATCCAAAATGGATCGTCCGGTGTGGGCGCCCGTCTAATGAGCATCACTGGATCACTGAGCAACGTACGGCACAACCACGGTTCATACATACCGCCGCACTGGCGGTTAATTCAGTAGATATCAGTTTATTTGGCTAAGGTCAGTAAAAGTTTTTTTTTATGTTAAGTAAAGTCAGTATTTTGAGGATCGGGGGACATTCCCACAAAAGTGGTCTGAATTTATTAGATTGAGATGAAGTTGTTCCATAAACAAACCTGTAATAGGGCATGTGATTTCAAAAAAGCTAGTATTTTTTTACAAAGTCAAAGTCAAAGTCAAATCGTTTATTTCTTTAGACTTACAAAATAAGTACTTAGACAAGTCAAATTTTTACTATATAAACAGCTTGATAAATAGTTATTACTATCAAACAAGAAATAAGTGCAATTGACTCTGATTCACTTCAATTTTTTACGTAGGCTGAGTATAATGATATACTCGTAGAAATATATCTGTATAGGTATTTATTTTTGTATTTTTCGATGTTTTTATTGAAAAGTAGATATTTTAATTCTCAGCGGCAAAATTTCTAAACGCAACGCTATAGAGAGCCGAATCGTATCGTGTTTTTTGTATGGTCATGAAGCGTTGACTTTGAACTGTATAGAAGAGGAAAATGGCAACTAACATTCGTATTTTGATGTCAAATTGTCCGTGACCGACCTAGCGTCAGTATTCTAGAGATTTGGTCAGTATTTGAAAAAGGTCAGTAAAATCTGTATTTTTTTGTTAATGAAATCAGTCTTCATTGCTGTACAGGCCGCCACTTCTAGCGCGTCTGTACGCGCAACGCACGCATCTGTTATGTCAGTACAGTACCGAGTCAAAATGAACGCATGGATTCTAAGGGAAAAGCTACCGGTCGTTACCGATGTCAGTACAGTACCTACGCACTGAGGTACTGACCGTCAGGATACAAGTAATCTAACCTTAACCTCAACATCCTGTATTGGTCCACTGCTGGACGCAGACCTCCCCCTGATAAGCGCCTATCGGCGTTTATCTAATGGGGGGTAATGTCCATAATCCCCACGCGCTGGGCATGCGGGTTGAAGATCCCATTTCGGTGCTAGAATTTTTCTTCAGGGGGCGCTACTGCCCACTCCCGGTGGATATCCCTTGGTCGCCTTTAACACCCATGCACGGAAAGAGTTGGGTTGGTGCAAATTCCAAGCCTAAGTAATCTAAGTTATGTACTTTTATGTGCTGTATCAGAGTTGTGTTCGCTCATAAATGTCTTTCTTTCTCTATCTATCTAAGTAAATGCAATGCAGGCTAACGCTAATGGTGTGCGTGTTGCAGACGGCGCGGGCGCGGGGGCGGGCGCGGAGGGCGAGGAGGCGGAGGGGGAGGCGCTGCCCATGATCCAGCTGCTGTCGTTCGCGCTGCACAAGCTGTTCGCGGAGTGGGAGGGCGCCGGCCACCACGTGCCGCAGCTGCGCCCCATCAAGGCGGACCGCGCGCAGGTACCTGCTCCAGGGCCATGTTGTACATTGTACTAATACCACTATAAATAAATAAATAATGCTGAACAATTCACACAGCATTATCTAGCCCCAAGCTAAGCAGAGCTTGTGTTATGGGTACTAGATAACTGATATACATAATACAATACACTACATAGATAGATATTTTTTATTATACATAGAAAAACATCCAGAACGCCCTGAACAAATGTCTGCAGATCGTACAAACATTTGTCCCGAGGCGGGAATCGAACCCGCAACCTCCTGCGTCGCAGGCAGACCTTCGCCCACCGCGCCACAGAGGTCGTCAAACTAGTTGTGGCGCCCGCACTATGGACGCATAATCTTGTCGTCTATCACCGAGTTTACTGATAGGGTGGTTAAAGTTTTATGCCAGTTTAAATGAGCACGACAAGATTCACGGTTAATCTAAGTTAGGTAGATACATGGATAAGGTGGCAAATCTTCCCTTGATAGGTGTCTCTCTAGATTAGGTCGAGTATTGAAGTGGCTATGTAATGAAAATTATAACAATTGGTAGTAAAATGCAGCGCGAGCAAAATGACGCGTGTGGTGAAACCGTAGGTAAACCTACCTACATGTCTGTGCTAGTGCGCGTGCTGACGATACCTTCTGTTACAGACTGCGATGGAGGATGAGATGACGCGTCCCCCGCCGCCGCTACCCGCCAGCGCCCCCCGGGCCCCCAAGGAGCGCAAGATGCCCCCCGATAACGCCTCCTCCATGCACCCCGCCATGCTGCTGACCGTGGTGCGCCCCATGGCGGTCTACCGCGAGCTCGGCACTGAGGTAACTACCTGAGACCCCATCATCCTCAGATAACCACTTAACTGAAAGAAATCTGTCGGCAACGGGGATAAAATTGTATCATCATCATCATCATCATCAGCCTATATTAGTCCACTGCTGGACATAGGCCTCCCCTAATGAGCGCCATAGCGCCCTGTCTTCAGCTTGACGCATCCAGCATCTGCCTGCAGTCTTTCGCAGATCGTCATCCCACCTGGCCGGAGGGCGTCCTACACTACGTTTGCCGAGTCGCGGTCTCCACTCAAGAACTCGTTTACCCCAGCGGTTATCGGTTCTTCGCGAGATATGGCCGGCCCACTGCCACTTCAGTTTGCTAATTCTTTGAGCTATGTCGATAACTTTGGTTCTCTGTCGGATGTATTCGTTACGAATCCTATCCTTCAGAGAGACTCCGAGCATAGCTCTTTCCATAGCTCGCTGAGCGACTTTAAACTGGTGGACCAGCCCTATCGTGAGTGTCCACGTCTCAGCTCCGTAGGTCATGACGGGTAGGACGCACTGATTGAAAACTTTCGTTTTCAAGCATTGCGGTATGGATGACGAGAAGACTCGACGTAGCTTTCCAAACGCTGCCCAGCCCAGCTGAATCCTCCTCTTGGCCTCCTTCTCAAAATTGTTTTTACCCAACTGCAGAATTTGTCCAAGGTAAGTGTACTCGGAAACAATTTCGAGAGGGTGGCCATGTACGACGACCGGTCCCGGATCAATGAGGCCATTGATCATGATTTTGGTTTTATCCAAATTCATGCCGAGACCGATGCATCGTGAGGCTAAAGCTAGGCCGTCCAGCATCTGGTTTAGCTCCTCCAACGACTCCGCCATTACGACTATGTCATCAGCGAATCGAAGGTGTGAGATGTAATCGCCGTTTATGTTGATGCCCTTACCTTTCCAGTCCAGTGTCTTAAACATATCTTCCAAGGCACTCGTGAACAGTTTCGGGGATATAACATCCCCCTGCCTCACTCCTCTGCGCAGTTGGATGGGTTTGGACTGCTGGTCCTGTACTTGGACACTCATGGTCGCGGCGTCGTAGAGACATCTCAGCACCTCGATATAACGATAGTCTACTTGGCATCGCTGTAAGGATTCCAGAACAGCCCAGGTTTCGACAGAGTCAAAGGCCTTCTCATAGTCCACAAAGGCCAGACACAGGGGCTGATTATACTCTTCGGACTTCTGTATAATCTGCCTCACTGTGTGTATGTGGTCTATGGTGCCATATCCTCCGCGAAACCCGGCCTGTTCCGGTGGCTGGAACTCGTCGAGTCTCCTGGCGAGACGGTTCGTGATCACTCGTGAGAACAGCTTATAGACGTGGCTCAGGAGTGAGATGGGTCTGTAGTTTTTAAGGAGGGTTTTATCTCCCTTCTTAAAAAAAAAGAGCACCACCAAACTCCCGCTCCACGCCTTTGGAGTTCTCCCACTGTGATAAAATTGTATAAGTAAATGAAATACTATTTATTTGCTTAAATATAGGTTAACAATGATGGTATCATAATAAGGGTATCACTTTATTTGACTAATTAGTTGTGCAAATGTTTAATAGACTTTGGGCATATTTTATCATTGTTGCTTCTCCTAATGTTTGGAATGTAAGACTAAAAACTACAGTAGTTTGATGAATTCATTATAATTGTGAGCAGGTTAAATAAGAAAATAAGTAAATAAATAAAGTTGGACAATTCACACAGCACTATCTAGCTAAGCTAGAGCTAGAGAGCAGAGCTTGTGTAATGGGTAATAGATAACTGATATATGTCTGTCGTCAAAATGGATCGAAGTTAACCTGCTCTAATAAAAATTTGAGGCTGTTTTCCTTAAAAACTTTGAGATTTCGCCAAAGTTAATTTAATGGGGTGCCGCAAAGGCTCTACTGGGTCCCGTGCCATTTGTCCTATTCATTGACGACATAGAATAAACATAGTTGTGTATTACAGGGAGACAAGCCTCAGAACATGGTGTTCTCGATCTGCGTCGAGGTCGACGGGCAGAGCTTCATCGGGAAAGGTAAGCGAGCTTCCTCTAGCTCACAACGACGACATGGGTTTGGCACGACAGCCTTATTAACAAGCTTCCAGCATACGGACTTCCTGACCTCTTCTGCAACTGGCTTCGCGACTTTCTGAGGGAAAGATCCATTCGTGTAGTCGTTGATGGCTGCTCGTCTGATCAATTGGCCATCAACGCCGGGGTACCTCAAGGGTCAGTATTCTCTGCCACGTTGTTCCTGCTGCACATTAATGACCTGCTGGTACCCGGTATCATTGGGTACGCAGACGACAGCACCATGGTTGAGAGGTACCTATCCAACGGGAAAGCCAGTCGGAATGAGGTAGAGAGAAAAGACATGCTGCAGCACTTGAACTTAACTCTTAAGGCAGTCTCGGACTGGGGCAAAGCCAATCGGGTTAACTTCAATGCCTCTAAAACACAAGCATGTCTCTTCTCTGCAAAAAGAGTCCGCTTGTCCAGCTTCTCGTTTTCCGGAATGTACCGGTACCTATAAAGGATCAACTGAAACTCTCACACCAACTTTGAACTTTGGCACATTCATCGAGTCGAAGGCCAAAACAGCAGCCATGAAGCTAGGGATCCTAAATAAGGTTAAGTGATACTTCACACCGGGACAGCTTTTATCCCTTTATCAAGCACAGGTCCGGTCTGGTTTGGAGTATTGCTGCCATGTTTGGGACGGCTCGGCCAAGTACCAGCTTGCAGCCTTAGACTCGATCGAACGAAGAGCCTTCAGACTCATTTACAAGCAGTACCTTGCAGAGACTAAGGTTCAAAGTCTCGACCACCGCCGCAAGGTTGCTTGTCTCTCGATCTTTTATAGGATACATTTTGGACAATGCTCACTTGAACTACATGACCTGATCCCACCATCCCCCTTCCACTCCAGGACAAGCAGACGCACAGCGCAATACCATCCATACTTGGTGGACGTACCCTCCACTCGCACTAAGCGGTTTTCCTCCACCTTTATTATTCGCACCGCAAAGGAATGGAACTCGCTCCCTGCCTCTTTCCCGGCCAATTACAACCTGGGTTTCTTCAAGACAAGGTGAATAGGTATCTTCTAGTCCTTTGTGATACACTTGCCGAGATTGCGGTTAACAAAGGTAATATACCGTAAAAAAAAAAGACACCTATCTTGTCACTAAATGGCCTGACATACGGCAGCTATAACGTTTATTAATAACATTACATTGCTTCATATTTCACATCTTTACATAGCTCCTCCCATGTGTGAAGCCCCTGACAGTGAGTTAACGACTCTATGATCGGTGAATTAAAGTACATGTTTGTTTGCAGCTGCGAGCAAGAAGGAGGCTCGCAAGAACGCTGCCCGCGCGGCTTGCAAGTCGCTGCTGGGGATCACCTTCGACGATGAGAAGTAGACAGCAGGCTGCAGGCTGCAGGCTGCAGGCTGCACGCGCGCGCACTCGGCCGACGCGCGGCGCAGGCTCGCGGGCCCACAGAGAACTAATCACTTCACTCTTCGGAAACATTACTAGGGTAGTGTTTAGTTGGCGTGTAGTGTATGTACGTAGTCGCGACTCTTTGCGTAGCTTTACTTGTAATCGGTATTGACTTTATAACTTCTACGGTTATACAATGCTGTCAATTCAGTTGTTGCCAAAACTAAACTAATTTTATATATTAAATAGTAATGCCACCCTGTTTATTTCGATCGTTACGAAAGGGACGACTACATTTTTTGTTCTGTAAAATTAGTTTAGTTTTGGCGACATCTGAATTGACATCATTGTCAAATTAGTTAATTAATTACAAAATGTTTAAAATAATATGAAGAATCACTTGTTGATTCACTAATCGATTGGATAGTCTACATGTATTACTTGACAGTCATAGTAGGTCATGTTTCCTACATAAATGTTGACAGTTTCAAATAATTACTTACTGAGTAGGATCAATACTAGGTTTTCATATCTCGATATTTATTTACCTTGCTGACATTTCATCTACAATCTAAGTACACTATTATCTTAATAAAATACTTAAACTCAACAACCTGTTTTTATTCCAAAACGGAAATGAAATTCTCTGGTAGGGATTCATTACATTTATTATTTGAATTATTCATTGAATGCACAAATACCAAATGTGGCGAGCTTCTGTAACCTTCGACTCTGGCCATCATTGTTAGAAGACAATATCATTTTCAAGTTCGGTTACAATTTTACATAGGAAATATTAATTTCAATTAGTACATAGGTATAGTTGCCACCAAATATCTTGTCCGGTGATGGAAGCGAGTATGGGAAGCTTGCGCAGCCGATCTATAATTAATGTATCTACCTACCCCTTCCAACAGCAGTAACGTAGCCGCCCCAATAATTATTTTTGAATTGCGTATCTGTGTCACGTGGTTCGCGAGAGGACAGGAGGTTTGGTGGCAACTAGGTATTTATGGGTCACACAGACTGACGCGGCCTCCGGTGGCGTTCAATACAACACTGCGTCCGCCACCGCAGGCCGCGTCAAACTAAAACATTTCTCTAGACTAGACGGTACCTAACAGCCGTTGGCCGGCGGGCGGCATCACTGCAGAAACCGTTGGACATTAATAAAGATAGTTGTAAAGTACATGAACAGCTACACTACTCAGTCTTAGCGCGTTGCGCCGCGCCGACGACACTAGGTACATGTACAAGATCTCACGTCACACAGTTACATAGCTACACTTAAATCATAAAAACAGGTAAAAATTGTAAAAAATACCGCAAGGTAACTACTGGGCTTAGAATAACCAAAACAGTAACAAAAGTAACATTCAATATCAAACGATAACATAACAATGTTGTACTTGAGACTTGGATTGCACACTGATTGCAAGTACCTAGTGGGTACTAGGTACTACCACCTGCCACTTTTTGTACCGTTTAAAGTTGCATGTCCACAAAGCTAAAATATTTATGACACCGCTTCATTCTGGACATGCCCCTTTGGTATTCGTCAAATGCCATATCATTTGATACCATAAAAACTTATAAATAAAAAATTAAGTATGTAGGAATGATTCATCTAAATAAATTCTAAGATCTAAAAGTCCATAGAAAACAATAAGTAGTGTGTACCACAACACGGGTTTCAATCTAATTATGAACACTTAAATGTACAAATGTCAAACATTGGACGAACGTAGGTACCTACCAGCTTTAAGCAAAGACGATTTAAATCTTTAGCTCTAAGCTATTTGTAACATTCACACAGAGAACAAAAGTTTATTATGTAGGTATAGGTATAATACTTTCTGGAGCATTTTGATAACCACTTTGATGGAATATCCTTAGGTACTTAGAGGTAATTTATTGAAGGAAGTATCTCGCTTCTACGAGTATACACAAATTACAAATACTTTCTCCACAAACCTTAGATCCACAAAAAGAGACCCTAGTCTGAACATGTAAGTAAATCTATACCTATCCACCGTAACGGCTGAATAGAGGCTCCTCTCCAGGGTTAATAGTGGAGAAATACACACTGGAGCAATACATTACCGGGCTGGTAACAGCGGAAGTACCTATTCTCAGGCTGTGACTGTTCATCTTCATGTCAGTCGATCTGACCTCTACAAAAAGATGTTTTAAATTTATGTCTTTTGTGCAACTAAAGCAAAAAGTTTAATTTTCTGTATACTTATAGGTACCTACCTACTTACCCTACCTACAGCAATTTTTTTCCTGAACCTGAAAAAAGGCGTGGAAAAGTTTGAGATTTCTGTGTGTGCTTGAACAACAAAAAAAATGCCAAAAGACAGAACATCTTCTCTGTATTAGGGTATTTCTAAAAACCACACGAATGACATCGCGAGTGGTCAGCTAGACAATAAATGCCTTCTAAGTTTAACTAATTCTACCTGTTATCATTAATGGACGTAGAGAAAACCGCTACCGTAATACTAAGTTCACTAATACTCGAATACAAGTACTGTCATTGGTAGCAGCAACGACACTGTCGCCCCGCTGCTCAGCAACGACACTGTCGCCACGCTGCTCAGCAACGACACTGTCGCCCCGCTGCTCAGCAACGACACTGTCGCCCCGCTGCTCAGCAACGACACTGTCGCCCCGCTGCTCAGCAACGACACTATCGCCCCGCTGCTCAGCATCGACACTGTCGCCCCGCTGCTCAGCAACGACACTGTCGCCCCGCTGCTCAGCAACGACACTGTCGCCCCGCTGCTCAGCAACAACACTGTCGCCCCGCTGCTCAGCAACAACACTGTCGCTCCGCTGGTCAGCACTCCCAGTTTAACATCCGAGTCTTGATGAGTGTTGCGGCTGCTCGTCGCCTCCTCTCCTGCGACTGGTGGTCCCGGCGAGTCGCTCCACTCTACTCCAATAGCAGCGTGTCTACACACTGGTATGCTCATAAGATCCTTTGTCAGACTAGAACTCAACCAGAGGAAGAGTTCATTTCGTTTGGCATCCGTGCTTGTTCGGTTCTGTAACCGACACGGCGCGGGGCGCGGGCGTGGGGTCTAGAGCAGGCGGTAGGTCCACATGGAGAGCGGGCCTCGCAGGCGCGCCACGGGCTCGCGGCCCCCCACCAGCAGCAGGTGCAGGGCCTCCGCAGGGGGCGGGGCGCGCGGGGCGGCGCGGCGCGGCCGCAGCTCCTGCAGCTCGATGTCCCCGGGGCCCAGCCCCGAGTCGGGCGTGAGCGCGGCCCCCAGCGCGCGCACGTCGGGCCCCAGGTAGTGCGGATTGCTGAACCCCACGGTCGAGAGGCCGTTGACCCGCTCCGCGCTCGCGTAGTCCGACGTGGAGAACTCCCCCTCCCCCTCCTCCGAGTCGGTGGCCACGTCCCGCGTGAACCGCACCGAGGCGGACTTGGGCAGCACGCGCGCGCGGTCGCGGCGCTCTTCCTCCTCGTCGGAGTCCAGGTAGACGAGCTTGGCGGCCTGCGCGGGGGTCAGCACCGGCGTGGGCAGCACCATGTCCGCGAAGTCGGGCACCGAGATGGGCTCGCGCGGGATGCGCTCCTCCGCGGGGAGCGCGGGGGGCCGGCGCGCGGCCAGCAGGTGCGCGGAGCGGGACTTGTTGAGCGCGGGCGAGTCGCGCAGGCTCTCGGTGGAGTCGCGCTCGCCCAACACGCTGTAGGCGGCGCCGGTCCGCGGCGCGCGGCGCACCTGCAGGGACGACAGGCGGGACAGCAGCGTGGGGGCCGGCCGCGGGGGCGCCGCGGCGGGGGGCGGGCCCCGCGTGCCCCCCGCGTCCCACCCCGTCCCCGCCACCAGCAGCGCGCACGCGTCCACGCGCGCGCTCGGCCAGCGCATGCAGGGCACGACGCGCTCCCACGTCTCCGTCGCTGAAATAAGACAAGATCGTAAGTTGAAAAGAGGAACTCTACCTAATCCTAAGAGCTAGCAGCTCCACCTTGCGCCGCTTACCGAAGTGGAACCGCCACATGTCGTTATCGGGCTGTCCGCCGGCGTCTCCCCCGAATATGTACAGGTGCCCCCCTGCGCGCGCCGCCGCGTGCCCGGAGCGCGGCGCGGGGGACAGCTTGGCGGGCGTGCGCACCTGCGACCACACGCGGGAAACTGCGGGAGACGGACGGGGGGAATTAGATCACACACATGTATGTACCCCTGCGACATCCGACCAAAGTACCAGATCTAGAGACAGACAGAATAGAAGCTTGATATCCTCTTGAATCTAAAAGAAGGAAAGAAGAGTGCTAAAAGAGACCGATTTCTAGATCAACCGATCGAATCGACCGTTTGGTTGAATTATGACATGATTAGACATTCTGACCTTTTTGTGTTAGTTAGATGTAATTAAATTTTAGTTGTAATTATGTTATGTTAATTTATCCATGTCACACAAATAAAGATTTTCTATTTCTTTCCGGTTTAGGAGCATTCCACCTTCAGCCCCTAATCCTAAGTATGAGCACAGTGTGTGAGTGCTAGTGGAACAGAGAGATGTCGGTGCTCAGTGCTCACTGGTGTCGTAGGTCCAGAGGTCGCTGCAGAGGCGCAGGTCGCACTGGCCGGCGTGCACGTAGAGCCGCGCGTCGTGCAGCGCGCCCGCGTGCCGGTGCCGCGCCGGGCCCGCGCTCAGCGTGCGCACGCCCTGCCAGCTCTCGCTCTCTGCACATCAAAGGAGGACATACATTTTTGGAGGCAGAACAAGGCTGCCAAAGCATCACCATCATCACAAAAAGCGGTGGTGTGACCCGCCTAAATAAAAAAGATTTATTTCCTTATACCTACCTTATACCATTTTTTGTTGAAAATGAAATTGTTATTATGTTTGATAAATGTGAAGTAAAATTATGTACTTTAAAATTAACTAATTTTTAATATACAGGGTGTACCACCCATGCAACCTGTACCAGCGAAGGTCTATCGATTGGACCCTGTTTTTAAAATATTACCAAGAAGTTATTTTGTAAGGTTTGTACTTATAATTGTTTTATTCAAGTAAAAATCAAGAAAATAATCTCGTAAATAAATTAAATAATTTCGAGATTAAAATCTGAGCTACTGGTTAGTGTTTTTACAGATAAACACACATCCTAGCCCTGATATTAACAAAAAAATCTTAAAGAACCAGAAAGTATTATAGTCAAAATAGTTTAAAATTTAAAAAAATCATAAAATAACACAAATAAATTATATCGTAAATTACAAAACATACCGAGGGGGTCCAATCAATAGGTATTGGTGTTGAGACACCCTGTATACAGGGTGTGGCAAATTTTTGGCCCCTTCAGGGTAGCTACCGTTTCTTTTGTAGTTAGAAGGTTTTGTTCTAAGGAACTTTCTGTTTTATTTTGAAGAAAAAAATATTGCCATTTTTAGTTTTTTGAAAAAATGTACGGTTCGCCCAAAAAAATGACATTTGTCAAAAAAAAAAGTTGGTCTTAATCGACTCTATTTCCAACCAGGAACACTTTTCCCAAAGGAACATACCAAATCAAATCGTAAGTTTTGGCAATAATAAAAAAAAACAATTCCCATATACATTTTCTACGAAAAAACGAGTAAGTGAAAACAACAATGTCACTCATTCAATGGTTCTTAATTTAAACTCGTATGTAACTACTTTTTTAAAATGGTAGGCTAATTTTGAAGGCATCTCAGGAATTAAATTTTTTACTTATTTTTTATTTTTATTAAAAATCAAGTAGGCTAATTTTGAAGGCCCCCTAGCCATGTTCGCTCTAACGACGATATAGGTAAAAATGTCTTCACACCAAAATAAGAAACATACCTACCTAACTATTTTTAGACAACGGTCATTTTTAATTGAGTTTAATTTAAAAAAAAGTTTGGTAAGTAAATAACTTGATTTTTAATAAAAAATAAAAAGTAAGTAAAAATTTAATTCCTGAGATGCCTTCAAAATTAGCCTACCATTTTAAAAAAGTAGTTACATACGAGTTTAAATTAAGAACCATTGAATGAGTGACAGTGTTGTTTTCACTTACTCGTTTTTTCCTAGAAAATGTATGGGAATTGTTTTTTTTAATTATTGCCAAAACTTACGATTTTATTTGGTATGTTCCTTTGGGAAAAGTGTTCCTGGTTGGAAATAGAGTCGAATAAGACCAACTTGTTTTTTTTGACAAATGTCATTTTTTAGGCGAACCGTACATTTTTTCAAAAAACTAAAAATGGCAATATTTTTTTCTTCAAAATAAAACAGAAAGTTCCTTAGAACAAAACCTTCTAACTACAAAAGAAACGGTAGCTACCCTTAAGGGGCCAAAAATTTGCCACACCCTGTATATAAGGACCGCCCCGGGCGGTGAAAGCCAAAGAGAAACAAGTCCATGCACATCGTCTCTGCGGTTCTTGACCAGACCTTGCCGGCTACCTTTTCGATGTCGTCGCGCCTCGGCTTCGTAGGTCTCCCTCTGCCGCCTTCTGAGTTAGAGTATCACAAAGATACTGTAACTCAGAAGTTCCACTCAGCTACTTCAATAAGCTCAATAACCAAGTAAAGTTCACAAACGAGTGTTACCCACCATAGTGGAAGGCCCACAGCTCATTAGTGGACCCCCGGAGGTCTTTGTACCCGCCGTAGATTAGCAGACAGTCCTTGAGCGCGTGCGCCGAGTGCCCCCGGCGGCCGCTGGGCCCCGCGCCGGCAGTCGGGGCCCCTGTGCGCCCCCCCGCGCGGGCCCCGCGCCGCTTGATGGTGCCCGTGCAGCTCGCCTGGCCCGGCAGCTTGCGCCAGAACTCGGTCTGTGGATAGGAAGCTTCTTGTTAAGTGACGCTCGGTTGCTTTTCAGCTCCTGCAAGACACATCAGCACAGTCTGAGCCGTGTCCCGATCGATATGAAATGCAAATATTTTTATAGACATTGGCAACGCTGCGACTGAATGGAGAGTTTGTAATTTTGCTTGCCTCTATGAACCTCATTTGTATTCAGCAAGGGTTTCGTTGATATTACTCCAGATATTGCTTTGGAGCGGTGATTTCCATTCGCTCGCGTGCTCAAAGCGTGCAGCGAAGGATTGCACGCGAACAATACATAACAGACATATTTATGACCACTTCATGACGCAAACTCACTTTTATTGACCTGGCCTGACCTGTTCCATTTTTGGGTCAACGCAAGCAGTGCAGACTTACTTTGTTGAAGATGATGAATTTGAGACCCCTTGGTACGGTAACCGCTGACGAGCCGATTTAATGTCAAACGGAGTGCAGGAGGAGATCCAAATGTACTGAGCACTAATTGGTAGGTACTGGACGTGTATGTGCAGACATGATGCCGAGCGCGCCTGTCCTGCCGTGGGGACGGCTGTATTTGGGCTGATGGTGATACCTCCGTGTCGTAGATCCAGAGCGGCGTCTCGCTGGAGAGCGCGGTGGCCTCGCCCCCGAACACGTAGAGCCGCGCGCCGTGCGCCGTGGCCGAGTGCTCCTGCAGGCACGGCGGCGGCTCCCCGCGCGCGCTCAGCTTCTCCCACACCCCCGTCGCTGCAAGACAACACTTTATGTACCTCTACGCCGTCGCTGACTTAGGTCAGGGTTCGCAGACCTTCTCCCATTTTCCCCGGGTATGCGAAAAACTCTGCAAACTCCGACCCATTTGCCAATTTCAATGTTGAGATGTGGCACTTAAACGTACCTATCTATCTCTGTTCCTGAACACCCTATCTTGGAGCACCTGTTAACAGACTCGTGCTATTCGATTTGTCACTATTAAATACATTTGACGACTGGGCTACAGGTTGAGTTGTATAGAAGGCCGACCACCAAGGGTTTATAAAGTGACAATCGTAGCTAGTAGAGTCAGAGTCAAATCGTTTATTTATTTAGACTTACAAAAGCACTTAGACAAGTAATAGGTACCTACTTGCAAAGAGCCAGTCAGACCCACCCTATAAGTACAAAATGCTCCACTATAGATATACTCGTAGTAGTTGATTATCCAATCGTAAAAAACAAAAAGCAATTATGGCAACTGAAATGGCAAACCTAATAGGAGTTCGGGCCGAGTGGCGACCTAATTAGCTATCGAGCGCGAAGGGCTTGCGTTGAGACTGCCGCCGTCTGAGGAAGCAGGCTGTCGGAGCTGACAACCTGCATTTAGGAACAGCATCTAACTAACCTCAGGACCCTTTGGGAAATCTATTTGAGTTTTGAATAATATTCTTTGTGTCCTACATGGAAGCTGATATTTTGCAGTACCTATAGGTAGATTTATCAGCAAAACTCGAGGCTTAGGAATGTAGGAGGTTGTGAATGTATGTGAAAATAACTAGCGAAATATTAAAAAGTTTACAGAGACATACATACATACATATGTCATATTAGCCTGAAACTGTTCCATCCGTTACACACTTACACAGTTTTCTACGCAAACTGAGCGGAATTGGCAGTCGTTGGAGAGCTCCTCATTGAGACGCTGACGCGGACGGAGGCTCTCTGGACTCTGGGGTCCGCGGAGAACGGAGCACGTGCTCAGAACGACTCACTCGCTAACTACTACTAAGCAAGCATTAGTTACGCGCCAAAGGGAAACGAAGAGCTTTATTTAGATTCTTGAAACCAAATCCGTTTGTAGATCTCATTGATTTATTAAAAACGCTAAACCCTTTTTAAATCAATGGTAGATCTACCTATTTTATTATTAGGTAGGTATTATGTCATTTATATTATTATAATTAGGTTGCGGGTTCAAGACCAGTCGAAGACAAAATTAGTTAAGGATAAAATTTGATTTCTTAGAAATAATTGGGATATTTTTTGATCTTTACTTAGTTCTCTATAAACCATGGTCGGCACGGTTCCTGGCGAGCGAGCTGATGGATCGACGCTTGTTGTAAGTTCTTACCTATAGTATACCTCCAGAAGTCCCTGAGCGGCAGGTTGCCGGCGCCGCGGCCGCCCAGCACCAGCACGTGTCCGCCCAGCAGCGTGGCGGAGTGCTTGGCGCGCGCGCAGGGCCCGCCCGTGTCCGCGCGCGTCTCCACCGGGCTCCACATCTCCTTACTGTCTGGGGCAAAACAATACGGTTCTTTAGAAGAATGCGACCTCATGTTTTGCTACAATATTACCGTTGTTGGAACTAACAACACATTAGACACCACTAACCAACAACGAAACTAAGTTACAAACTAAGTACTTAGATGATGAAACCTAAGAAGAATAAATCTTCTTAGCGGATGAAGCAACTCATTGATCTTTTTCTATAACTTTTCTCATTTGCAAAACTGGAAGTAGCTTTGTAAAGTAGGTTTAGGTTAGGTACCTATTACACAAATAAAACCAAATTTATTTATTTATTATTCATAAAAAGTACACTAATTTTACAGAGACACCTAATGCAATAGTACACCGCTCACTCTTAAAATATAATTATCATTAAAAATTAATCAAACATTTCTTCTAATAAAAAATAAAATTACCTACCTGTCAAAACATAATTACAAAATTCATAACATAATATTAATTATAGATATATCACAAAACAATCATAAGATAATATTCAAATCAGAAATACGTACTCGTAGCAAATAAACTTTTTTGAACATTTTTCACACCGGAATAGCTTGATTAATTCAATAGAGTGTACTCGTAGTACTTGATTATGATTAGGTTTCGAGCAACGTAGCAAACACCCCATAATTCATTCTGCACCCCACCTCCATCTTCAAGGAAACTTTTGACTTCAAAGTCATGAAACCCTCCCTTCGGATAAATGCATTACTCCCCTCGCTATACAAATCACCAACTGCTCCATAGCGCTGGCTGGCAAAATGAAATGTCCGGGGTCCCCCAGGGCTCGTCGCACGGCCCTCGCCTCTTGCATGAGTTGAGTGTACCTGTGTCGAGAGGGCGAATTTATCGTTTACAATGTGTAAATATTGGTAATGTCAAATGGTATATTTATTTGCTGTTCAGTGTAATTGTAAAGGATTTGTCGACGGTACTTACAATAATCACATTGCCACAATATTAATAGGCTTATCTACTGAATTTATCTTGCTTTTTCTTACATTGTAAAATTTTCTTAGAAACCAAGCTCTTGAATTTTAACCATAAAGTGTTCCGAGTAACTCGAGCAAGACTGAGAACATTGAAGGTGCGTTATCAAACTGGATTACAAGTTGGCATGAAGCGATCCACAACTGTTACAGTCTAAGCATCTACTTTTATTTGTTACTCCGCCGACTGGAAGGAAGCTAGAACATTACCACACCGACGACGCAGACAATTAAATTCGCGAGAGTCTAGGCTACATATATACTGCTACCGAACCTATTTACAAATAAAAAAAATCAGAAGTTAATAATTTATTAGAACAACCCCTGATATGGTGAGAAGAGGCTGAGTGTCATTAGGTCGGGGACGGGACCGACAACCCAACACAACACACCCCGTCCGCAACAAAGAGTCCTTCACTTTACGACCTGACAACCCTGACCAGCACTCACCTGTCTCGTCTCGACAGTGCTTCATCAAACATTTACTCACCGCATGATTATAACCCCAACCCTTTGCGCCCTGGCCAGCTTAATGAGACCCTTTAAAACGTGCTTTCGGGGCAGTATCTGAACAAATGAATACACGCTGGGGAGATGACAGTGGTCTGTGCAGAGTGGTCAAGGGGAGGCTTGTTTGTGTTGGTTAGCAGTCAGTGTGCTGTGACAGAAGGCGGGCGGAGGCGGGGGAACGGGGGGAGAGCAAATATGGCTGTTGCTTGCTGTGTTAAGTAGTATTTTTAAATTTTACTTTCCGCTGTGACGTGGTCTGTAGACACATTGGAAAAAAGTATCAATGTCTATGCACGTACCTACCTAAACATTTGCTTACTTGGCAGACCAAGAGAAGTATTCAACTAAGTATGCCATTATGGTCTTCCTTAAGAACATACGAGCGCAACTTTTGGTCATTTTTTACATAAACTCGGTTTACTTGGGGATAAATGATGTAATGGTTTGATATCAGACGTTTTATATCTCCCTTGTAGCGACACGCCCGAGGCCATGCTCGACGCAATATTTCTAAATCCCTCATAACTAGCTATATCGCCATCTACACACAGTAGTGTATAGTTATAGCAGTTATCTCGAAGGGTCGCCTATTCGATTTCCTCGAGGATTTACAAGGAGATTAGATTATAGACCAGTCTCTAACTAAGGACATGTTTTGTCTGCTTCACGTTCTAGCAGCCGATGCAGTGAGCTACTCGTAGAATGGCAGATGGAAGCCATGATTTAGCGCTACATTCGGCTAACTTAAACCTTTCCACTTTATGAGCAAGTTGAACGGAGCACAATGTGCTACACAAACACTGCAAAAGAAAAATGTCATTCGGAATCAAGAAACGAGCCTTTTTGTAGATGCATTCAGATTTCCATTTCACCGTGAAAATGAAAAGACATCCACCCGGCTCCCGCCTGGACGGACGCGGGGAGAAGGGAGGGGGGAGGAATGTATGTCTAGGTGAGAGTTCAGCACAAACGGATCAATTACTGACTACGAGGATTGTACCTGAAAGCTACGGCGTAGGCTGGTCGTAATTTAGGACATTCATTTTATGGGAAGCTTTTACGACAGCCAGCTTTCATGGGCGAGCTCGTATATTTTGCCTCGGTAGGTACTACATCTTATCATGTTTTGATTTTCATTATGACAAAGTATAAAATTCTTAAATGGATGCTTATAGACGGCAAAGGGGCAATCAGAGTTTCAGAACACCATTCTCGGGTGTCGATTCTGTTGTTTTAGAATTAAGGAATGTCAAACGATACATTTCGATTCCTTAATCAATTCCTAACGATTTCTAAATCCTAATTTTGGATTTAGGAATCGTTAGGAATTGATTAAGGAATCGAAATGTATCGTTTGACATTCCTTAATTCTAAAGCAACAGAATCGACACCAATATCTACATAGGTATTTGTATATCCGGTGGGAATGGGGAGCCGTCTGGCAATAAGCATCGCAGCCCTGCGTCCCTCGCCGCAGCAGCACCATGAATACTGATGCCATTAGTTGCCTGCGCAGACGCGACGCGACGACGACGACGACCGACGGTACCCATTAAGTATAACTTTTAATTACACCTACTCTAAACTAAACTTAGAACCTACTAAATAATCTAATATGATATTATTGTGTTCAATAAAGGGAATTAATTGTCAATTCACAGACAGCAAGAAATACTCCTCTCTACTTGAAGGTAAACTGAGACAAAATAATTTCGTCAGAGTAGGTAAAGTTCAACTCTGAAAAACGTAAAAGAAGTACTTGCCTACATGCCTACCTACTTAATTTTTTTTATTGTAACGTGGTGCGATCGGAAGTTGTCTGGCTGATAGCGAGACAGCACCCACTGAAAATGGTCCTTCGAAACGGATTTGAAACATGGGTGATAATAGGATAGGTAGATACAGACTGTCAACTGTGCTGTTGTTGTGATCGCTACAGAGACGATGATTCGCTATGCAGATTGCCGAAGGGGAAGCGCCGCCGCCGCCGCCGCGTTGCGGGTGTAAGCGTAACTTACGGCAATATTCCTAAGGGTGCGTCGACAACCCTCCCCTGTCGAGTTTAAATTCACCCGAGAGGTGTTCCGCGAGATATATGTAGCTACACCAGTTTCAATCAGCAACATATTTCGGTTCGGTTGAATAGAATATCACTGGCGTTCTTCCAGCTGCTCCGTTTGTGCTGGCACGTATGACTCACTCGGCGGACGTGGAACCTGTTTCTTCCCTTCGCTGACTTTGAGGCCATCGCCTCGCATACTCGCATATGAAGCCAACAAACATACCTACTCGACGCTTACGGCCTGCATTCCAGGAGCCTCCGCTACAGGGAAGTGCCGTAAAAGTGACAAGCGAAAATAAGGCGAGCCATAGAACTCAGAGTCAGAGTCAGAGTCAGAGTCAGAGTCAGAGTCAAATCGTTTATTTCTTTAGACTTACATAAAATCAAAATAAAATTTTGAAAAACCCACAACGGATAAAATAAATAGTACCTATGTACCTAATCGAAAAAGGAAGAAATAATTTTTGCCAAACCCCCGACTAAATGGAATTGATAAAGACGATTAAATTACCTTTAGTTACAATTATGGCTTCCTAATTTTTTTCACCTATCCATTACTACAAAGCCAAAAAAATCCGTCGGGGGGGCTGCCATTGCCAATTGCCAATTGCCATCTATTTTCTGAATTTTGCGGTACCCAGTGTGGCTCTGGGTTAGAATTTGTACCACAACCTCCATCTCTTCCCGTGGGTGTTGTAAGAGGCGACTAAGGGATATCCACCGATGGCGGGCAGCAGCGTTCAGGTTCCTGAATTTAAATGAGTAAAGGTAATTTAATCGTCTTTATCAATTCCATTTAGTCGGGGGTTTGGCAAAAATTATTTCTTCCTTTTTCGATTACATAGGTACTATTTATTTTATCCGTCGTGGGTTTTTCAAAATTTTATTTTGATTTTATTTTAAACTTTTTAGAGATTTTCTACTTTACTTACAGCCGATTTTTCGAACGCAGATCATCCTTTTCATTAATTAATCAATGGTCAAGTCTCTAATCAAGTGTATTTAATTTTTAACAAGTCTGAAATAAACACATGAAAAACTGACAAAAATCCTACACTTGAGATGTAAGACGTGCATGAATTTCAGTTGCGTTTGAATACTCGGAAGTATAACTTTCGGAAACTGAACTGAGGGGCGAGTTTGACGACAATATCGAGACGTCTCAGTTTCCCATAGATTTTAGTACAGCGCCCCATCTCACCCCGTATCGTGCGGACAGGGAACTACGTAAATCCCATACAAATATTAGACGTTACGATCATGTCTGGTGACAATCGTCAAATAGGCTTTCTTTTTGTTAAGTTTTAAAATCGTTACGTTACGTTTCACAATAACCGTCAAAAACCAACTCACTTATGTAAGTAGAGATTTAGGTAGTGCAACTAGCTAAGTAGCGTCAGAGTTACGTTCTATAATAAAGATTTACTTGAGCAGAGATTCTAAGCTTGAGTAGAAATCACGAAATGACTGCGACATACAACAGCGCCCCCTGGTGAATGAAGACCATAACAACAACATAACACCCTAAACGCATATACCGTCTCCGTTCCGTCGCGGGTAACATAAATATTTTTTTGAAACGTCGATTACAGCGCCCCCTGGTGAGCAAACACCATAAAACTTTGCTAAGAACCATCGCCAATGAACCCCATACCTTTTACAGAAAACTGTGTCTCAATCGATCAAACCGTTCTGGAGATAATCGGCAACATTGGTTTTCACAAAATACACATACAACAGCGCCCCCTGGTGAATGAAGACCATAACAACAACATAACACCCTAAACGCATATACCGTCTCCGTTCCGTCGCGGTTTACAAAAATATTTTTTTAAAACTTCGATTACAGCGCCCCCTGGTGAGCAAACACCATAAAACTTTGCTAAGAACCATAGCCAATGAACCCCATACCTTATACAGAAAACTGTGTCTCAATCGATCAAACCGTTCTGGAGATAATTGGCAACATTGGTTTTCACAAAATACACATATAAAAGCGCCCCCTGGTGAGTGAAGACCATAACAACTAGCTAAGAATCATCGCCACCAAATTTCGAACCCGAAACTGAAAACCGCACCTTAATCGGTCAAGCCGTTTTGGAGATAATTGGGAACATTGCAAATTGCACATACATACATACATACATACAAACAACATCACACCCCAAACGCATATACCGTCTCCGTTCCGTCGCGGGTAAAAATAAGTACTTAGACAAGTCAAATTTTTACTATACTACTATAATACTACATCAAACAAGAAATAAGGTGCAAGAAGAAAGAATTGACTCTAATTCACTTCAATTTTTTGTCCACTAGCGGAAGAAGTGAAAAAGAAACCACTAGCAAGTTTATCGCTTATCAACTAATACAATCTTAGGATAACTAAGTCTAACTGGTCTTACATACTATTGTCTGTGTGGAACTGGGCGACATCCGGCCAAGCATTAACATCATTGACGTAGTCATCTACGGAGTAATAGGCTTTCTTGTTAAGATTTCGTTTTATGTACAGTTTAAATTTACGAATAGGGAGCTCAGTTGTTTCAGATGGAAGCTTATTATAGAATCTTACGCAATTGCCCCCAAATGATTTCCCTACCTTTCGTAATCTATATGATGGGATGTGTAATTTGTTCTTGTTTCTTGTATTTTTATTGTGAACATCCATCGATCAAAAAAGTTCGGGGCCGGCGAAAATTTTTGATCGATGTGAACATCACACCTTTTTATAAAGTTATCTCTGTTTTTGTGTGTATACATTAGATTTTCATAGATGTATTGCGATATTACTGTTAAAATATTTATTTCTTTAAATAATTCCCTCAACGAGTCACGTGGATTTAATTTATAACTCACTACCTACTTATTAAATAAATATTTTTATGTTAACGAATTATCGTCTCGTTCATTCCAAACCCGCGATAGGACTGCGTTCGTAGTTAACGTGCTCACATCCGTAATGAAGTCGTCAAACTACGATATTTTCAAAGTAAAATATGACTGTCCTTTTAGATCATATTTATTTAATCTTATGAAAGTGCGTACTGCCAACTCTGTACCTTGCAATGCCTCTGAAATATTGCTCTAACCGATGCGACGGGGGCACTTCAATCACGTCGATTGCCAGTACGAGTACGTGGGTCCATGCCTCACGACTCACGCGATCAATCAACTGCGGAAGGGACGCGCGCAGTGATCAAAAACCTTAAACGGTTTTATTTTCATCGAGGTTTAGCTAAGCTTGATCGTCCGATCACTCTCTGTACCAGATTGTCCTTTAGTACTCCTCGGCTTCGTTCCTCTTGTTTAATATGCAATTTTGTGTGCAATTTCGGTGCAATATTAAATATAGTGGTATTTTTTGAATTTTAGTGGGTATCGAACCGGTTGAAGCTAGTAGATTTACTGCGAATGCTGGTTGTACTTATAAAATAAAACTAAAGGAATGTTTCCATGCAGTAAGACCACATATATAACTATACAATAATAATGTATACTTAGTTATTCTGAAATATTAAAGATAGATATTTCTAGACTTGCCTTCGTTGTCCCATGACACCAGAATTATATCTCATTCCCATTACACAACTCTCACGTACGCTCTTGTGGCTCTACCTTACCAACAGGCCATCTTTGGAAATCTAAGTGGTTAATTTTGATAAGCAACTGTGATGCAACATGTTTGTGCTACGCCGTAGCATTAGCGTAGCAAGTGACATTGTTACAGCTACGACGTAGCAAGTGACATTTCCTTCTACAGCTACGCCGTAGCAAGTGACATTTCCTTCTACAGCTACGACGTAGCAACTGACATTTCCTTTTACAACTACGACGTAGCAAGTGATATTTCTTTCTACAGCTACGACCTAGCAAGTGACATTTCCTTCTACAGCTACGACGTAGCAAGTGACATTTCCTTTTACAACTACGACGTAGCAAGTGATATTTCTTTCTACAGCTACGACGTAGCAAGTGACATTTCCTTCTACAGCTACGACGTAGCAAGTGACATTTCCTTTTACAACTACGACGTAGCAAGTGATATTTCTTTCTACAGCTACGACGTAGCAAGTGACATTTCCTTCTACAGCTACGACGTAGCAAGTGACATTTCCTTCTACAGATACGACGTAGCAAGTGACATTTCCTTCTACAGCTACGACGTAGCAAGTGACATTTCCTTCTACAGCTACGACGTAGCAACTGACATTTCCTTCTACAGCTACGACGTAGCAAGTGATGTTTCTTTCTACAGCTACGACGTAGCAAGTGACATTTCCTTCTACAGCTACGACGTAGCAAGTGACATTTCCTTTTACAACTACGACGTAGCAAGTGATATTTCTTTCTACAGCTACGACGTAGCAAGTGACATTTCCTTCTACAGCTACGACGTAGCAACTGACATTTCCTTTTACAACTACGACGTAGCAAGTGATATTTCTTTCTACAGCTACGACCTAGCAAGTGACATTTCCTTCTACAGCTACGACACATTTCCTTCTACAGCTACGACGTAGCAAGTGACATTTCCTTTTACAACTACGACGTAGCAAGTGATATTTCTTTCTACAGCTACGACGTAGCAAGTGACATTTCCTTCTACAGCTACGACGTAGCAAGTGACATTTCCTTTTACAACTACGACGTAGCAAGTGATATTTCTTTCTACAGCTACGACGTAGCAAGTGACATTTCCTTCTACAGCTACGACGTAGCAAGTGACATTTCCTTCTACAGCTACGACGTAGCAACTGACATTTCCTTCTACAGCTACGACGTAGCAAGTGACATTTCCTTCTACAGCTACGACGTAGCAACTGACATTTCCTTCTACAGCTACGACGTAGCAACTGACATTTCCTTCTACAGTTACGACGTAGCAAGTGACATTTCCTTCTACAGCTACGACGTAGCAACTGACATTTCCTTCTACAGCTACGACGTAGCAAGTGATGTTTCTTTCTACAGCTACGACGTAGCAAGTGACATTTCAACATCAAAGCCAGAGTTCTATGCTCAGGCTCAGTGTAAAGCGAGTGCAAATTGCATGAACAATGCCGCGAGGGACAGCACAGCACACAGGTGCAGCCAGGGGAGCCTCTCCCTCGCCCAGGGCGCGGGGCGCGGGGCGCGGGGAGCCATAGAACAAACTCACAAATTGGATCCGACTGGCGGTTGTCAGAAAGAGAATAAACAAGTGTGCTGCAACCAACGCCAACGGGTGTTAGATACGAGTATTCATTCAGTGATCAATCAAGTAATATTATGTAGAGGTACTAGTTCGACGGAAGAGTAACTCGAACAAACTCCTAAATAAACCCCTACTTAGTAGTTAATGGGAGAGGAGGTAATGGGACGGTGGAGGAAAATTGACTAGGATAATGGATTTAGCGAAGTTACGCAAAGAAATGAAGTACAGCCAAGAGAAAAGTATTTTTGAAGAGAGTGACTCACAGAACAGAACTATATTATTATATTTATATAGTTCTGTGGAGATATCTCCAATCAACTAATTCTGAAACATCGTGACAGTTTTATAAGAACCTACTTAACATACCTAGCAAGTATTAACTGCAGTTGGAGTTGAAATATGTTCATAATAAATAGCTATACCGAGCTATATGATGGCTGATGGCTGTTGTCTGTTGAGAAACTCCGTGGCTTCCCGGGTTGCGTACACCATGAAACATTACTTCTCGGTCTTCGGGGTCGGTGAACCGCAGCTGCAAGGAGCTATCGCAAAGATTTAAATCTTTAGATAGGCCCGCCATTTTGCTTTTTAACGCACGCATTCAAAGACAATGCCACAGTTTTTGGGGGTAGGGGGGTATCTAACGATTTAATCTTTGATTTTTTTTTAGGACCAAAGAAATTTCTTTGAGCCAATAAATATATAAGTCAAATACTAGGTATTACCATTAGAAACAATTAGAATTGGGCGCTGACTGATTTTTTAGGAGTATCGAGGAGGTTATCGCGCTCACAAGTTTGGGGAGTAACAGTCAAAGTTATAGAAGGCCATTTAAATATAATAGAAACGCATGCACTTCCGGATAAAATTACATAAAAAACCATGAACGAGCGGCTGCAATTAAAACAATTCATTAAAACGAAATTAGAAGCCGCGCTCAAAGCCCCCTCCACCCCTTCTCTGGATGCGACCCCGTTATAACGCAGTTTCACCATAAAATTTTACTAAACGCGTTATTTTTCCCGGAAGCTCGTATCCACGCACAATAAAAGGGACTTCCTGTTCATAACCCATTGTAAGGTTCGGAAGGCCACAATAAAAGCTACGTAATGTTAGCGAATCGAACGCCACAGGGCAGTGAATGGTAAAGGACGTTGCCCTCGGAGTTCGGAAGTTTCACGTTTTGGACTTCTTTGCAGAAGTTGGTAGGTGTCTAGTTTTTATTCGCTATCGCATATCGTAACGCGTCATGTTGTCTGAGGAGAGGGAGATAAAAGAGGATAAGTAAGAGTCACACCACAACGTGGGATCCAATCGCAAGAACATAAAATAAATCGGCTGTTTTCGAGAAAAGATTGCGCTGGAGAATGAAGTTTTGAATAATCGAGGAAGGCCCTCGGAGGGATCGGATCATATCTCACGGGTTGCTATTAATCAGACCGCGGGGCGGCGCGAGGGGAGCGGGGGCGGGGGCGGGGACGGGGGCGCAGCATGCGAGTGATGGCCGCCATTACACGCGGAGGAATCGCACCGGTCGCTGCTGGAGACGTAGCTCGTTTGTCTATGACGGGGCTTCAATTAGGTATACTGACCTAGAAGCACCCCCTAGAACCTACTACAGTTCCTTGTGCAGGATATAAATAAGCAAAATCGACAGTTATTTTGTTTTTTGAGTATTTTTCTTTCAGACCATGTTTTATGGAAACCACAGATGCCTGCGGTAGGAACCTCATAAATAAAGACAAGGAAGTGCCTATTTAAGTGAATGTTCTCGTAGCGGGGTAGGTAATTACGGCAGGGTAGCATTAGCGTAGGGGCTGGCTTGTCGACCGGCCGGCGCGAGGGGGCCGCGGGAGGGGCGCTACCCTCGCCCCTAGGATCACGCAACAATCACTTTAAAACCAAAGCCGTACAGTGTTTAATCGAAGCCCCGACGCGCGCGACGCCAACACTCGGCCTCTCAGCACCAGCACGGCTCAACAAACTCTGCTTTAAGCAAAACATGCAGTTTAGTTTGCGTCGGTGGATGGCAGCGATAAAAAGATTAACGTTGCTTACATTTTTGCGACGAAAACTGAACCGTTTGGCAAGAATTAGGAACTGCAGGAACTTTTATACAGAAATAGCTTTCTGTAGTGAAATGTGAAAGTAAAAATTGTACACATATTCATAAAAATATCAATAGTTTGCCAAAATATCGATATACATACTTTAAATAATAGAAATAAACATAAACTCACTGTACTCACAACTAGGCTTCATAAAACTAATTTATCTTTTAAAGGGCAAGGGCAACGTATTACGTAGGTACGCTTCTATATCAACCCCTACTGAGGTGTAAAAATTATAAGTAAATAAATTCAAACAAACTGTCATAACTTTACCGTGCAAAAAGGCTTAATAAAAAATATCAGATTATCTAGAGGAAAAAGTTTGGGACGGATTTGATCAAACTCGAAAAATAACAACTAACAGGCTAAAGGTTTCTTCGACGGTTCTTTACTTTAGTCTAGATATCAAAGCGTCCGAAATCAAAAAACCACTTTATTTCAGTGTAATTTTTTATTATGATTTGACCTATTCTAATTATACATTTTATTGCATTTATGGATATAATGTAAAGCATTTTTGAGTTTGCGTTTAAGTTTAAAATTCATTTCTTATACTAAACTAGCTACTCCCCGTGGCTTCGCACGCGTTGTTCCTATGGAAACGTTTAAAAAGGTATTTTTTATCCCACGAGAACTGATTCATGGGATAAAAAAAATCCATGAATATAATTACCTGAATGCAATATTTCAGCCGATCCATTCAGTAGTCTTGGCGTGAAGAGGTAAAATAACCTCCATTCATACATCCATCCATCCAAACTTTCGTATTTATTTTCGGGTTTCGAGGTCGATTTCGTTGTGACTGTCCTTTTTCTCCTCTTTAATATCTCTGCAACTGCCGCAGCTAATATAATAACTTGAGATTTAAAATAATACCTTATACATAGGTACATTTCGTGAGCCTGAGATTTAAAGAAAATAAAGCATTTTTTATCAGAATGTTGGATAGAAGTTCTTTGGTATTGTTTTAAGTAATAAATCGATATCATTTATTGAAAATGAAGATTACAATCAAATAATAGCAATAAATTAAAACTATTATTTACTATTGAAATAATTGAGCTAACCGCAGACTGCATACAGTTTGAGTAGGTAATTATTTTTCTTTAGCTGCGCCCCGCGGCTTCGCACGCGTTGGTCCCAGCTAGTCACACTATATATTATAATTAATGCAAAAGTTTGTATTGATGTTTGTTACTGCATCAGGCCAAAACTACTGAACGGATCTGGCTGAAATTTTGCATACAGGTAATTCTAATACTGGAATAAAACATAGGCTACTTTTTATCCCATAAATCTGTTCCCGTGGGATGAAAATCACCTTTTAATGTTTTCATGGGACCAACGCGTGCGAAGCCGCGGGGCGCAGCTAGTCACACTATATATTATAAATGCAAAAGGTTGTATTGATGTTTGTTACTGCATCAGGCCAAAACTACTGGACGGATCTGCCTGAAATTTTGCGTACAGGTAATTCTAATCCTGGAATCAAACATAGACTACTTTTGATCCCTTAAATCAGTTCCCGTGGGATGAAAACCACCTTTTAACGTTTCCATAGGCGGCCAACGCGTGCGAAGCCGCGGGGCGAAGCTAGTATACAATATACGTGTTGCCAGAAGTCAAATCGTTTATTTCTTTAGACATATAAATAATAAGCACTTAGACAAGTCAAATTTTTACTATGTATATAAACAGCTTGATAAATACGAGTAGTTATTACCATTTACATCTATGGTTATTACCTACTATCAAATAAGAAATTAGGTGCAATTGACTTTAATTCACTTGAATTTTTTGTCCACTAGCGGAAGAAGTGATAATATGTAGTAAGTAGGTATGTTTGTAATAATGATGTAATGTAATGTATGGCAGGTATGAGGGTATGAGGGTATAATGTAGGCGATACCCGCGCATGGCTGCTCCCCGCGCAAAGCGGGGGTGGTGGCGGCGTTCGGGTATTTTTAAACGTATTTCAGAAATTTAAGGGGATAGGATTTTACGATTCTACTTCGCCTGATTTCAAAGCTATTTCATAGCGTCATTCATCTCAATAGCACAAAATAATTCTGTGCATCCGTAAAAACAATTTGTTGTAGGTACTTGTCAGATGTCCAATTTGTGTAAAATACCTACTACATAATACTTGAAAATATTTGAGCTAAAGAAAAATAATTACCTACTCAAACTGTATGCAGTCTGCGGTTAGCTCAATTATTTCAATAGTAAATAATAGTTTTAATTTATTGCTATTATTTGATTGTAATCTTCATTTTCAATAAATGATATCGATTTATTACTTAAACACAATACCAAAGAACTTCTATCCAACATTCTGATAAAAAATGCTTTATTTTCTTTAAATCTGTGCACAGGCTCACGAAATGTACGTATAAGGTATTATTTTAAATCTCAAGTTATTATATTAGCTGCGGCAGTTGCAGAGATATTAAAGAGGAGAAAAAGGACAGTCACAACGAAATCGACCTCGAAACCCGAAAATAAATACGAAAGTTTGGATGGATGGATGTATGAATGGAGGTTATTTTACCTCTTCACGCCAAGACTACTGAATGGATCGGCTGAAATATTGCATTCAGGTAATTATATTCATGGATTTTTTTTATCCCATGAATCAGTTCTCGTGGGATAAAAAATACCTTTTTAAACGTTTCCATAGGAACAACGCGTGCGAAGCCACGGGGAGTAGCTAGTTTAGTATAAGAAATGAATTTTAAACTTAAACGCAAACTCAAAAATGCTTTACATTATATCCATAAATGCAATAAAATGTATAATTAGAATAGGTCAAATCATAATAAAAAAGACGTGTGGCACTCGGGGACTGCCGCGGTAAAGCTATTGCATAGCATTTTGTATCAACTTATGCAATTATAATTTTACTTTTTTATTTTTTTCATGCAGTATTGCTTTTTCTTTGATATTAATTCAAGTTACACTTTTTGAGCCGAGCGTGGTGACCGATAAGAAAACAAATTTAAAATCAGCAATGTATTTAAAACACTGCCAACCTCTCACTCGAAAGCTAGTACACGTGCACTCCCTGTCCACAACTGTAATCCGCCGCGGTCGTTCACCCGCCCGACACGTAAAACTCCCGCCGCCGCGCCGCCGCCCGCGCCCGTGCGAGACTAGGTACCTAACCTACCTACCTACAAACTTATCATTCCATAAATTGACCTAACTACTACGTAACCTACCTACGATTAAATTTCCGGCCATGGCCTTGAGCATGCCTATCATTGATTAGAAATAAAAAAAAAACACATTTAATTATGTCTAAAATACCCTCGGACACCCGCAGGCTATGGGGTGTACGAGAGTATTTTAGATAAAATTTAATGTGTTTTTTTGGTAGGGTCACAGCCACAACAGCACAGCTGAAATCCGTGGTTGTTCTCCCGCCCGACACGTAAACTCCCGCCCGAGCGAAACAAGGTACCTACCTACAAACTTATCTTTGCATAAATAATTACCTAGTAGGTAGGTACCTAACCTACTATTTAATCAGCGGCCATGGCCTTGAAAGCATGCCCATAATTGATGATAACTTAAAAATGTAAAACACATTTAATTCACATTCACATTTTGCCTTAAATAAGTACCTACCTACCCACTAGTAGGTAGGTACCCACTCGTACACCCACAGCCACAGCTGAATTCTGCGGTCATTCACCCGCCCGACACGTAAAGATGAGCGAGCGTTTATTAGGTATGTCCGCGCTACCCTGCGGCCACAGGCGCCGAAGTCATCGCATTTTCGAATCATTCATCATAAAATAATAGGTAGGTACCTACATAGGCAACCCCGCGCAAATATCCGCACCGCCGCATTTTACTCAAATCCTTTAGACTCACGGATTCCGGCGGAAGCGGCTCGGAAGGATGCGCCCTGATGCGCTTTAACAGCAGTCGGCGACAACAGCCGACTGCAGGTGACGGCAGCCGACTGCAAAGGTCGACAGCCGACGACCGTTCGGCCAGGTGGGATGATGATCAGATAAAGACTGCAGCTGCCTGCAATCTTTAGAAGATCGTCTGCATGCTGGATACATCAAGCTGAAGACAGAGCGCTATGGCGCTCATTAGGGAGGCCGACCTATGTGCATCTGTGGATTAGTTATAGGCTGATGATGGTGATGATGCCTTTCCGTTAATTCTGGGGGGCAGGAACACATGCCCTACGATAGTCCTCTGATGGATCCCTACCTACCCAGATGTTAACCAAACATCTCACTTGATGCCCGCAGTTTATCGATAGCTACCTAGGTAAGCATTTGTCCATACCTACTCCCTCGCACTAAACATAATGTAATCATGATAAAAAAAAACACTAACCTTATTAAATGCCTCCTCTAAGGATAACTATTATCTAACAAACTCACAATAATAAAACACACAACACCAATAATTAATAGGTATAGGTACACAGGTACACACACTGATCTGCCTAGCCAACGCGCTGCGGCCAACGGCAAACATAAACTTATCTGCCTAGCCAACTAATAATTAACAAAAGAAAATCACGAAACATAAACATACTAACCATGTTTATGCACCGCGCATTTGTTCAGACTGAATAACGAACACGTAGGTACTAGGTACTAGAGATGGGCCGAACATGGGTTTCACCGAATACGAACATTCGGCCGAATATTCGGTAAAACTTTTACCGAACCGAATATTCGGCCGAATATTCGGTACATTTGATTCTGTTCCGTCGCACAAATGCAAGTCTAAACTTGTTTACGCCAAGCGCGCGGATTGCCGCCAGACCCGAAGAAAATAAATTCCGATTTCATCTTATGAGCAACATGGCTAAAATGTTTCTTTCAGCTCCAGGAAGCTCAGTTTACAGTGATCGTTTGTTTTCCGAAGCAGGCAACGTTTATGAGCAAAAACGGAACAAACTATTGCCAAATAAAGCTTGCTTGTTTTTTTACACCACAACTTGCCACTTGTGAATTTTAAATACTAAATCACACCAGGCTTATTTTCTATTTGTGTAACAAATCATTTGTGTTTACGATTCTTATTATTGTAGTTTCCAACACCGTTTAAGAACTATATTTTTTCTGTTTATAGATAAACAAAACACTTTTATGTAAGTCAATGAAGATGTGAATTGTGATTTTTTAGGAATAATGTTCCTATATTATTATATTACATACATAAGTAATTAATGACATTTTGAATTGATCTTAAATAATTAAATGAGATGTCATATTTGTATTATATCTCAGTAGACTATAATTAAGTTCCTAACGCTTAATGTGTAGATTAAGTGATTGATCTCTTAAATTACAACCCGAAAAGTACAAACAAATTACTTATTTTCTTCATAAAGAACTATATTGGTTGAATAGGATAGGTTTAAACGTTTAATATCAATAAATATATTTTGCGACGCTATGCTGAGTAGAAACTAGAAAAAAATAGTATTCATAATCTACTAAGGTATTGTGATATGATTCAGCTATTCTCTAACACACTAAAGACTGACCGAAATAAATATCTTGTTTATTTTCCTTCAATTAAGGCCTGTTTAGTATATTATTCCTAAGAGTTAACACAGAAGCCTATTCCCAAAACAGCTAGATACCTATATTTGGCATTAAGTTATTATGGATTCCTTGCCTGCCCTGCAAGGGATCCGGCGTGAAGATATTGATTGAAGTTATTATCTTTTTAACAAACTACTTTAATTGAAAATAAAGCTTCACTGACGACAAAATCAGAAAGCTACACTGTAAAATACTTACTTCATTACACTGTACACTCAAATCATGATAATACACGGGTCTTAACAGTAAAAACTTTGAGTATCACTTTGCCGAACATTAGTTGATTCAGCCGAATATTCGGCCGAATATGAATATTCGGTAAAGCTGCCGAATATGCCGAATACCGAATATAAAACGAATATTCGGCCCATCACTACTAGGTACTATACTAACTAAAATGGTTTTTACTATACTAACTAAAATGGTTTTACTATACTAACTAAAATGGTTTTTCGGTAAAAGTCAAAGAGTTTACACGCGCGTATGCGGCCTTTGCTTAGCCCGCCCGCCCCGCCGCGCCACGCCGCCATGCCCCAAACGTACAAACGTAGGTTATTGGTATGTGTGTATGTACAAACGTAGGTAGTACTTATTGTAGACAAAGTAAAATGTGTTTAAAATCATGGACCTAGCAAAATTCACGGACGGAGTCTCATTAAGAAATAAAATGAAGCACTCGATAGTCTGTCCACCCTCAGTACGTACACGAACACACTCACACATTGATATCATAGTCTGTCAATCGACTGCCAGCCATTACGGCATTAGACGTCAACAGATGTACAGCGTTGTAAACAAATGTAAATAACGAAAAATGCATTCTTGTCTTCTTGTCGTGAAATGTCGCGGAAACCACAGTCGTTTCGTCAACATAAAACACGGGATCACATCCACAAATAAATTTATTGGTTCATCAACGTATTACTTCGATGTGACACAAAATTATTATCAACAGAAAAATCTTAACAAAATACGACACAAATAACAAAATCTCACTTGCTTGGCGTCGAGTTTCAGATATAATTGTAAGCAATTTTTATTGAAGGCAGGAAAAAGGTCTAAAATCGACAAGTAATGTAAATTACGTATGCGTATACGGACGCGCCAACGTATGTTTACGTTTATGCCCCATTCAAAATGGACACGGTATAGGTAGGTACAAATCACACTAATATTATAAATGCGATAGTTTCTATGTATGTATGTATGTTACTTCTTCAAGCCAAAACTACTGGACGGATCTGACTGAAATTTTGCATACAGATAATTCTAATCCTGGAATCAAACATAGTCTACTTTTTATTCCATAAATCAGTCCCGTGGGATAAAAATCACCTTTTAACGTTTCCACAGGAACAACGCGTGCAAAGCCGCGGGGTGCAGCTAGTTATTTACGAAAAGATAAGTTTGTAGTCTCGTCTCGGGAGTTCTAGGGCATTTACACGGACTACAAGTTGACACGGACTGCAAGTTGTACACGCATCGACTGCGGTCGACGGCTTCCATTGGCTGCAGTCGACTGCAGGCGAGGCGTCGTCGCCTGCAGTCGACTGCAGTGCAGCCAATGGAAGCAGCCAATGAAGTGCCGTCGCGACGGCACTACCCGGCACGGGCCCCGGCCCATGCCGCGTGCCCGTGCCGCACGGCGGCGCGCCGCCGGGGCGCGCGCAAGGGCGTGGCGCGGGCGCGGGCGGCGGGGCTACCCGAAGGCCTTACGCGCGCGCGTCTTTGATTTTTACCGACAAAATTTAAAAAAAGGAAACTTGAGTCTTATGATTATTACTTTAGAACTCATAGGAGATATGACAGCGCGATTTCGGTCGGCGGCTACTCAAAGAAATATTCGGCTTTTATAAAGGGATATAAATAATTTTACCTAATTTCACGAATGTTTTTTTAAGCTATTGCATAGCTTCTATCGCGGGCCTTGAGCGCGGGGACCGAATCCAGAAATTCCGTAACGCAAAAACCTGAGGTCCCCCCACTCCGCCGGGCAAGGAGGTGTGGCTTGAAGGCCGTGCATCGCATCGTCTAACGTCGTTTCAGTTCGGCAGTCTTCGGCATGTGCGTCGTATAATATAATCGGACGAATACTTATGCAGCTGTTTATGAGAAAGTATATAGGTGTATAGGTATTTATGTACAACAGTGAATAGCTGTACTCGTAAAATTTGTGTATAAAGTGTTTTGAATATGAATGAACAAAGTGCAATTATTATTAATGAAGAAAGTCACGAAAAAATTGTGAAAGAAAATGAGTGAGTAAGTACCTACTCTATATACATACATTTTATTTAAGATCCTGTGCACAGTCGGGTGGGATACTACGGTTCCACGACCTCTAAGCAGATTTGCTGCAGTCCGCGTTCCTACACGAGGGTTTCTCCTGACAAGGTCCAAGACCCGTTCTTGCACCTGAACTCCTACCTCTCTGCCACCCCCGCGCCTTTGAGGAGTAATCCGGTCATCACTCAGAACCCTCTGATAGGCCGCCGTGATGACTCTAGCATCAACCGGATGTTGCCGGTTTGGGTACCTATCCCGGTAAATTCGCAAGGCTTGTGACGCATTTCCTCTAGCTTCACCGTAGCACATAAGCATTTGTCCATACTCCCTCGCACTAAACATAACGTAGGTAGGTAGGTACCTTCCTAACAATAATAAATAAAAATAAACACTAACTCAATAAAATACTGAAAACTTAATAAACTAAACTGCTTCTAATAATTATCAAAAAATACACGAAACGGTCAGTACCTACGTTAACACCGCGCGCGACTATTCAGACCAGTTAGTGATCACGTACTAAAACAAAATAATAAAAACATTCGTGAAATTAGGTAAAAATTATTTATATCCCTTTATAAAAGCCGAATATTTCTTTGAGTAGCCGCCGACCGAAATCGCGCTGTCATATCTCCTATGAGTTCTAAAGTAATAATCATAAGACTCAAGTTTCCTTTTTTTAAATTTTGTCGGTAAAAATCAAAGACGCGCGCGCGTAAGGCCTTCGGGTAGCCCCGCCGCCCGCGCCCGCGCCACGCCCTTGCGCGCGCCCCGGCGGCGCGCCGCCGTGCGGCACGGGCACGCGGCATGGGCCGGGGCCCGTGCCGGGTAGTGCCGTCGCGACGGCACTTCATTGGCTGCTTCCATTGGCTGCACTGCAGTCGACTGCAGGCGACGACGCCTCGCCTGCAGTCGACTGCAGCCAATGGAAGCCGTCGACCGCAGTCGATGCGTGTACAACTTGCAGTCCGTGTCAACTTGTAGTCCGTGTAAATGCCCTAGAACTCCCGAGACGAGACTACAAACTTATCTTTTCGTAAATAACTAGCTGCACCCCGCGGCTTTGCACGCGTTGTTCCTGTGGAAACGTTAAAAGGTGATTTTTATCCCACGGGACTGATTTATGGAATAAAAAGTAGACTATGTTTGATTCCAGGATTAGAATTATCTGTATGCAAAATTTCAGTCAGATCCGTCCAGTAGTTTTGGCTTGAAGAAGTAACATACATACATACATAGAAACTATCGCATTTATAATATTAGTGTGATTTGTACCTACCTATACCGTGTCCATTTTGAATGGGGCATAAACGTAAACATACGTTGGCGGCGTCCGTATACGCATACGTAATTTACATTACTTGTCGATTTTAGACCTTTTTCCTGCCTTCAATAAAAATTGCTTACAATTATATCTGAAACTCGACGCCAAGCAAGTGAGATTTTGTTATTTGTGTCGTATTTTGTTAAGATTTTTCTGTTGATAATAATTTTGTGTCACATCGAAGTAATACGTTGATGAACCAATAAATTTATTTGTGGATGTGATCCGTGTTTTATGTTGACGAAACGACTGTGGTTTCCGCGACATTTCACGACAAGAAGACAAGAATGCATTTTTCGTTATTTACATTTGTTTACAACGCTGTACATCTGTTGACGTCTAATGCCGTAATGGCTGGCAGTCGATTGACAGACTATGATATCAATGTGTGAGTGTGTTCGTGTACGTACTGAGGGTGGACAGACTATCGAGTGCTTCATTTTATTTCTTAATGAGACTCCGTCCGTGAATTTTGCTAGGTCCATGATTTTAAACACATTTTACTTTGTCTACAATAACGTTTACGTCCTACGTTTGTACGTTTGGGGGCATGGCGGCGTTGACTTTACCGAAAAAACCATTTTAGTTAGTATAGTAAAACCATTTTAGTTAGTATAGTAAAAACCATTTTAGTTAGTATAGTACCTAGTAGTGATGGGCCGAATATTCGTTTTTATATTCGGTATTCGGCATATTCGGCAGCTTTACCGAATATTCATATTCGGCCGAATATTCGGCCTGAATCAACTAATGTTCGGCAAAGTGATACTCAAAGTTTTTACTGTTAAGACCCGTGTATTATCAGGAATTTGAGTGTACAGTGTAATGAAGTAAGTATTTTACAGTGTAGCTTTTCTGATTTTGTCGTCAGTGAAGCTTTATTTTCAATTAAAGTAGTTTGTTAAAAAGATAATAACTTCAATCAATATCTTCACGCCGGATCCCTTGCAGGGCAGGCAAGGAATCCATAATAACTTAATGCCAAATATAGGTATCTAGCTGTTTTGGGAATAGGCTTCTGTGTTAACTCTTAGGAATAATATACTAAACAGGCCTTAATTGAAGGAAAATAAACAAGATATTTATTTCGGTCAGTCTTTAGTGTGTTAGAGAATAGCTGAATCATATCACAATACCTTAGTAGATTATGAATACTATTTTTTTCTAGTTTCTACTCAGCATAGCGTCGCAAAATATATTTATTTGATATTAAACGTTTAAACCTATCCCATTCAACCAATATAGTTCTTTATGAAGAAAATAAGTAATTTGTTTGTACTTTTCGGGTTGTAATTTAAGAGATCAATCACTTAATCTACACATTAAGCGTTAGGACTTAATTATAGTCTACTGAGATATAATACAAATATGACATCTCATTTAATTATTTAAGATCAATTCAAAATGTCATTAATTACTTATGTATGTAATATAATAATATAGGAACATTATTCCTAAAAAATCACAATTCACATCTTCATTGACTTACATAAAAGTGTTTTGTTTATCTATAAACAGAAAAAATATAGTTCTTAAACGGTGTTGGAAACTACAATAATAAGAATCGTAAACACAAATGATTTGTTACACAAATAGAAAATAAGCCTGGTGTGATTTAGTATTTAAAATTCACAAGTGGCAAGTTGTGGTGTAAAAAAACAAGCAAGCTTTATTTGGCAATAGTTTGTTCCGTTTTTGCTCATAAACGTTGCCTGCTTCGGAAAACAAACGATCACTGTAAACTGAGCTTCCTGGAGCTGAAAGAAACATTTTAGCCATGTTGCTCATAAGATGAAATCGGAATTTATTTTCTTCGGGTCTGGCGGCAATCCGCGCGCTTGGCGTAAACAAGTTTAGACTTGCATTTGTGCGACGGAACAGAATCAAATGTACCGAATATTCGGCCGAATATTCGGTTCGGTAAAAGTTTTACCGAATATTCGGCCGAATGTTCGTATTCGGTGAAACCCATGTTCGGCCCATCTCTAGTACCTAGTACCTACGTGTTCGTTATTCAGTCTGAACAAATGCGCGGTGCATAAACATGGTTAGTATGTTTATGTTTCGTGATTTTCTTTTGTTAATTATTAGTTGGCTAGGCAGATAAGTTTATGTTTGCCGTTGGCCGCAGCGCGTTGGCTAGGCAGATCAGTGTGTGTACCTGTGTACCTATACTATTAATTATTGGTGTTGTGTGTTTTATTATTGTGAGTTTGTTAGATAATAGTTATCCTTAGAGGAGGCATTTAATAAGGTTAGTGTTTTTTTTTATCATGATTACATTATGTTTAGTGCGAGGGAGTAGGTATGGACAAATGCTTACCTAGGTAGCTATCGATAAACTGCGGGCATCAAGTGAGATGTTTGGTTAACATCTGGGTAGGTAGGGATCCATCAGAGGACTATCGTAGGGCATGTGTTCCTGCCCCCCAGAATTAACGGAAAGGCATCATCACCATCATCAGCCTATAACTAATCCACAGATGCACATAGGTCGGCCTCCCTAATGAGCGCCATAGCGCTCTGTCTTCAGCTTGATGTATCCAGCATGCAGACGATCTTCTAAAGATTGCAGGCAGCTGCAGTCTTTATCTGATCATCATCCCACCTGGCCGAACGGTCGTCGGCTGTCGACCTTTGCAGTCGGCTGCCGTCACCTGCAGTCGGCTGTTGTCGCCGACTGCTGTTAAAGCGCATCAGGGCGCATCCTTCCGAGCCGCTTCCGCCGGAATCCGTGAGTCTAAAGGATTTGAGTAAAATGCGGCGGTGCGGATATTTGCGCGGGGTTGCCTATGTAGGTACCTACCTATTATTTTATGATGAATGATTCGAAAATGCGATGACTTCGGCGCCTGTGGCCGCAGGGTAGCGCGGACATACCTAATAAACGCTCGCTCATCTTTACGTGTCGGGCGGGTGAATGACCGCAGAATTCAGCTGTGGCTGTGGGGTGTACGAGTGGGTACCTACCTACTAGTGGGTAGGTAGGTACTTATTTAAGGCAAAATGTGAATGTGAATTAAATGTGTTTTACATTTTTAAGTTATCATCAATTATGGGCATGCTTTCAAGGCCATGGCCGCTGATTAATAGTAGGTTAGGTACCTACCTACTAGGTAATTATTTATGCAAAGATAAGTTTGTAGGTAGGTACCTTGTTTCGCTCGGGCGGGAGTTTACGTGTCGGGCGGGAGAACAACCACGGATTTCAGCTGTGCTGTTGTGGCTGTGGCCCTACCAAAAAAACACATTAAATTTTATCTAAAATACTCTCGTACACCCCATAGCCTGCGGGTGTCCGAGGGTATTTTAGACATAATTAAATGTGTTTTTTTTTTATTTCTAATCAATGATAGGCATGCTCAAGGCCATGGCCGGAAATTTAATCGTAGGTAGGTTACGTAGTAGTTAGGTCAATTTATGGAATGATAAGTTTGTAGGTAGGTAGGTTAGGTACCTAGTCTCGCACGGGCGCGGGCGGCGGCGCGGCGGCGGGAGTTTTACGTGTCGGGCGGGTGAACGACCGCGGCGGATTACAGTTGTGGACAGGGAGTGCACGTGTACTAGCTTTCGAGTGAGAGGTTGGCAGTGTTTTAAATACATTGCTGATTTTAAATTTGTTTTCTTATCGGTCACCACGCTCGGCTCAAAAAGTGTAACTTGAATTAATATCAAAGAAAAAGCAATACTGCATGAAAAAAATAAAAAAGTAAAATTATAATTGCATAAGTTGATACAAAATGCTATGCAATAGCTTTACCGCGGCAGTCCCCGAGTGCCACACGTCTTTTATTATTTTGTTTTAGTACGTGATCACTAACTGGTCTGAATAGTCGCGCGCGGTGTTAACGTAGGTACTGACCGTTTCGTGTATTTTTTGATAATTATTAGAAGCAGTTTAGTTTATTATTATTGTTAGGAAGGTACCTACCTACCTACGTTATGTTTAGTGCGAGGGAGTATGGACAAATGCTTATGTGCTACGGTGAAGCTAGAGGAAATGCGTCACAAGCCTTGCGAATTTACCGGGATAGGTACCCAAACCGGCAACATCCGGTTGATGCTAGAGTCATCACGGCGGCCTATCAGAGGGTTCTGAGTGATGACCGGATTACTCCTCAAAGGCGCGGGGGTGGCAGAGAGGTAGGAGTTCAGGTGCAAGAACGGGTCTTGGACCTTGTCAGGAGAAACCCTCGTGTAGGAACGCGGACTGCAGCAAATCTGCTTAGAGGTCGTGGAACCGTAGTATCCCACCCGACTGTGCACAGGATCTTAAATAAAATGTATGTATATAGAGTAGGTACTTACTCACTCATTTTCTTTCACAATTTTTTCGTGACTTTCTTCATTAATAATAATTGCACTTTGTTCATTCATATTCAAAACACTTTATACACAAATTTTACGAGTACAGCTATTCACTGTTGTACATAAATACCTATACACCTATATACTTTCTCATAAACAGCTGCATAAGTATTCGTCCGATTATATTATACGACGCACACAACCCGTGCCGAAGACTGCCGAACTGAAACGACGTTAGACGATGCGATGCACGGCCTTCAAGCCACACCTCCTTGCCCGGCGGAGTGGGGGGACCTCAGGTTTTTGCGTTACGGAATTTCTGGATTCGGTCCCCGCGCTCAAGGCCCGCGATAGAAGCTATGCAATAGCTTAAAAAAATTACACTGAAATAAAGTGGTTTTTTGATTTCGGACGCTTTGATATCTAGACTAAAGTAAAGAACCGTCGAAGAAACCTTTAGCCTGTTAGTTGTTATTTTTCGAGTTTGATCAAATCCGTCCCAAACTTTTTCCTCTAGATAATCTGATATTTTTTATTAAGCCTTTTTGCACGGTAAAGTTATGACAGTTTGTTTGAATTTATTTACTTATAATTTTTACACCTCAGTAGGGGTTGATATAGAAGCGTACCTACGTAATACGTTGCCCTTGCCTGATGCACAGAATTATTTTGTACTATTGAGATGAATGACGCTATGAAATAGCTTTGAAATCAGGCGAAGTAGAATCGTAAAATCCTATCCCCTTAAATTTCTGAAATACGTTTAAAAATACCCGAACGCCGCCACCACCCCCGCTTTGCGCGGGGAGCAGCCATGCGCGGGTATCGCCTACATTATACCCTCATACCCTCATACCCTCATACCTGCCATACATTACATTACATCATTATTACAAACATACCTACTTACTACATATTATCACTTCTTCCGCTAGTGGACATAAAATTCAAGTGAATTAAAGTCAATTGCACCTAATTTCTTATTTGATAGTAGGTAATAACCATAGATGTAAATGGTAATAACTACTCGTATTTATCAAGCTGTTTATATACATAGTAAAAATTTGACTTGTCTAAGTGCTTATTATTTATATGTCTAAAGAAATAAACGATTTGACTTCTGGCAACACGTATATTGTATACTAGCTTCGCCCCGCGGCTTCGCACGCGTTGGCCGCCTATGGAAACGTTAAAAGGTGGTTTTCATCCCACGGGAACTGATTTAAGGGATCAAAAGTAGTCTATGTTTGATTCCAGGATTAGAATTACCTGTACGCAAAATTTCAGGCAGATCCGTCCAGTAGTTTTGGCCTGATGCAGTAACAAACATCAATACAAACTTTTGCATTTATAATATATAGTGTGACTAGCTGCGCCCCGCGGCTTCGCACGCGTTGGTCCCATGAAAACATTAAAAGGTGATTTTCATCCCACGGGAACAGATTTATGGGATAAAAAGTAGCCTATGTTTTATTCCAGTATTAGAATTACCTGTATGCAAAATTTCAGCCAGATCCGTTCAGTAGTTTTGGCGTGAAGAGGTAACAAACATCCATACATCCATACATCCATCCATCCAAACTTTCGCCTTTATAATATTATAGTGTTAAGTATAATTTCTTAATTATTATTATAGCTCATGTAAATTTAGTTAAGGTAATTTTTTAGACTACGAGTGGAAACTGTGCTTTAGCTTTATTTGTTCTAGTTTTTAAGAATTTACTGTTACCTAAACATAAGCTTTTTATTTCCCAAATAAATAAAATTAAACTTTTTTCTTCTTGAGCGTCGCGCGTCGTATCGTATATGTCGGTAGCTGAGTATATAGGTGGTGTCTATTCAGATGTTGCCAAAATAGACTAAACTAATCTAACAGGACAGGACTAAACAGGGGCGGATCCAGGATTTTATTTTGGAGGGGGCCATTTTGACAATGTTCAGATATAGGGTAAAAAATCACAACCTCTTCCTCCACAGCCTGTATTGGTCCACTGTTGGACGCAGGCCTCAGGTAGGGGGGGGGGTGGGGGGGGGGGGGGGGGGGGGGGGGGGGGGGGGGGGGGGGGGGGGGGGGGGTTAATAATATCCCAAGTTTGACTTGAACCCGCGTCCTTCACTAAAACTACTTAGAAGAGGAAACAGATCATTGTTGCCAGGGTTCTTGAGTCGTAAGTTACGTTTCGTTTCCTGAAATGTTAAATTTTTGCTCCAAGCAAGAGTATCATTATTGTTTTTTTATGGACGTGTTTTTGGGGTCGAACTCCGGCGACAAATGTAAGCTAACCTAACCTAACCAAACTTATTCTATTACTTTGAACCACAAGGCAGTCATTTTAGTAAGTTCACCTCGGAATTTGAGATACCCAGCTGTAAGTCTGTAAATACTTGTATCGACACCCTAAAAGTTGTCTCAAAACCTACATATATGGTAGGGTGTGCGCAACTATTACATTTCAAGGTCAAAGGTCACGAAAAATAGTTTTTTTGTAAATATCACATTTCCTATGGGTTTTTTGCTATTTGTATGACATGTATGATCAATATTGTAGCAGACAAAATTCTCTATAAATTTTGTTTAAATTTTTTTTATACGGTGAACCGTTTTCGAGATAGAGGGCGGAGAACGCGCGGTCACAGCATCACGTTTCGCATTGCCCAACCCCATACCTGGGGTTCCAAATCATGCCCTTACCAAGTTTGAACTTGATAGTATACACGTTTGAACTGTTGATGAGCAGCTGCACTTGTTGGTGGAATATTTGAAAGCTGTACGGGTTTATGGATGGATGGATGTTTGTTACCTCCTCACGCCAAAACTACTGAACGGATCTGGCTGAAATTTTGCATACAGGTAATTATAATTCTGTAATTAAACAAAGATTACTTTTTATCCCATAAATCTGATCCCGTGGGATAAAAATCACTTTTAAACGTTTCCATAGGAACAACGCGAGAGAAGCCGCGGGGCGCAGCTAGTATAATATAATAGTTAATAAAAATGGCAAATATTTATAATCATTGATTTATTGATAGTTCATCAACTATATATTATTATGGCGCGTTTTCGACCGGAGCACCGGTTGACCTGAAGTGATGCTGTGACCGCCCTCTAACTCGAAAACGGTTCACCGTATAAAAAAAAAATTAAACAATATTTGTAGAGAATTTTGTCTGCTACAATATTGATCATACATACAAATAGTGTACGAGCTGTACAGATTTAGCTAGCTATAAAGAATGCATCGAAAGTGGATAACGCACGTCCGTTACGTGATCATATATTTTACTTAGTTCTAGCTTAAACATCGATTAAACACTCTCTAACTAGAAGTCAACAAGTTTGGTTGTATTATTCTCCCCTTGGAGATCAACCCTTGTCAGCTCGAAGCTATAGGGGAGCAACCCTTAGCTTCTTCTCAGCTCATAGCTACCTCTAGCTCATCTCAGCTTACTTACTGTTAGGCAAACTGCCGAAACATATGGTCCTTCGAGCCGGATCTGAACCAGCGACATATATGGTCCTTCGAGCTAACGTTAGCGGGACTTTACGGAATACGCATTCCTTCGGTTCCGCGAGCGCAACCAGTGCACTGTGACAACGCCAGTCTACGTGTATCAGCAGCTCCAGCTTACAAGTAAGATCGTTTTATTTACTTGAAAACCCAGCTACCATGGCCGACTACGAAGCCATCTTCAACCGCCAAGTGGAAATATCTACAGAACTTCAGCGCATAGGAACCAACTTTGAAAAGGATTCCGCCAACCGGAAGACCTCGGAGTACATAAAGCTACGATTAGACGCTTTAGATAACCTCTGGGGAGAGTTCCGTCAGAATAACACTAATTTAGCTAACCTTCCAATCAAAACGCAAAGGTACTTTCAAGACGATATTTACGACCGTATTCAGGAATACTACATCAACACTCGTGCAAAAATTGCAGCGTTTGTACCGACCAAGGTACAGTCAGCGTCAGGGTCAGGTATAGGTACTGGTCCTGCGGACATTACAGCCGTAACTCATGCAAACTCAAGCAAAGTGGACGAACTTTTGTCCCTACAACGGACAAATTTTAGAGCTTTTAAGCGTCTGGTGGCAAGCATTAAGGTGAGTGAGATATGCGAGAAATGGGAGCTGGAAGACGAGTTGCGCAGCGTCCAGGAGAGATGGAAGGCGATCGACCAGCTCCATCTCCAGATTGACAACATCTTGGAAGGCGAGGATGAGGTTTACTTGGATGAGTTTACGCGACAAGAGGTCTCATTCAAAGATATAAAGAAAGCTCTCCATCTGAAACTATCGGCAACTGCTCACGTGGAAAAATCAACGCCTATACTAGAAATCCCTACTTTTTCAGGAAGATACTCGCATTGGCCTACATTCTTTGATTTGTTCAGCGAGGCTATTCACAACAACGGATACCTCTCTAAGGCGCAGAAGATGCAGCACCTGAAGGGCAAACTGAAAGGAGAAGCAGAGCGTCTGATCCAGCACTTGAATATATCGGCAGACAATTATGACTTGGCCTGGGAGATGCTGGTGCACCGCTACAATAACCCTCAGGTACTTTTTACCAATCTTATAGAAAGCTTTTTGAATCAACCAAGTATTATCAAACAAACGTCGTATGATATCAAGCGCCTCTTCGACACTTCTACCGAGTGTATTCATGCCATTGATAATTTGGGTGTCGATACAAGCTCATGGGATCCAATCCTGGTCCATTTGATAACGAAAAAGCTAGACCGAGAAACTTGTATCGCCTACAAGGAGGCACGTAAATCTCCGAGAGAGTTGCCTTCATTAAACGAACTAATGTCATTCCTTGAAAGTAAATTTATAGCTTTAGAACCTAGTTTTAATAAGGAGAATAACTCCTCAGCTACACCGAAACCAGCTCCACAAAAATTTTATAATCAATCAAAATCTAGCAACAATTATCATAATAAGCTATCATCATCTAAGTATCAATCAGCCTCCACAACCGTGCGTAGGTGCCCGGTTTGCTCAAACGATCACGAACTGTTTCGTTGCCAACAGTTCCAGGAGATGTCCGCAGATGCGAAATTAGGGATCGTTACGAAATTTCAGCTATGCCGAAACTGCCTTTTTAAGCACTCTAATAATAAATGTGTATCATTTAAACGGTGTAAGGAATGCGACGCCGAACATCATACTCAGTTACATAATGCATTCATGACACTCAATGCCAAGGCCGCGCGTTCTGTTGATGGGCAAAAATCATTACCGATTTCGTCTTCGTCAGCAAGGTCGTCTAATAATAAGCCACACGCAGCAAATCATGTATCTGCTGACGACGAGGAGGTTTTATTAGCTACTGTTCTAGTTAGGATTAAAGCGATAGATGGTAACTACGTAACTTTAAGGGCTTTGTTAGACCAGGGCTCGCAGATCGCACTTATATCAGAAAATGCCGCACAACTTCTAGGGTTGCCGCGAAAACCGTTTAGCGCTTCCGTATCGGGTGTAGGTATTGTCTCTAGACGAAGTAAGCAACTTATTTCCCTACAATGCAAATCTATTCACGACGACTACAGCTTTGATACCGAAGCTTGCATAATTCCTCGGGTCATAACTGACCTACCCCACGTGTCGTTTACTAAACAGTCATGGCCTCACATTCAACAGATAAAACTGGCGGACCCCGAGTATAATGTATCTAAGCCAATCGATCTATTGCTAGATGCCAGCATTTACTCAGAAATTATAATGAGCGGTCTATTAAAAGGTACTTACAACGCACCCATAGCCCAGCAAACTAAACTAGGCTGGATTTTATCTGGCAACGTAAAAACATTTAACTGTAGTATAGTGGTTAATAATTTAGAGGACATTGCTAAATATTGGGAGATGGAGGATATGCCCAACTCGTCGTCTGCCCTGACTAGAGAGGAGCAGTACTGCGAGGAGCATTATCAAGCTACTACTAAGCGACTTTCAGACGGTAGGTACGAGGTAGCCCTACCAATGAAGGATAATTACGTAGATAAACTAGGGTCTACTAAAGCTAAAGCTATAGCTCAATTTAAACAGCTAGAGAGTAAGATGGCAAAAAACGAAGCTTACTCTGATAGCTATAAACAGTTTATGCGCGAGTACCTGCGACAAGGTCACATGCGTCCAGCTTGCCAGGGAGACCACATCTCATATCATATGCCGCAACATGGAGTACTTCGACCTGAGTCCAGTACGACGCGGATGAGAGTGGTGTTCAATGGATCAGCTAAATCTAGTTCCGGCCTTAGTCTTAATGAAGTAATGGAATGTGGCCCGAACTTACAGCATGACTCACCAACTCTGATCTTAAACTGGAGGCAGCATAAATATGTCATAACTGCGGACATAGAAAAAATGTTTCTACAGATCATGGTCAGAGAAAGCGATCAGCATCTACAAGGTATTGTCTGGAGAGAATCCTCTCGCGATATTCTTCGGGAATACTTTTTGACTACTATCCCATTCGGGATTACAGCATCACCTTACTTAGCTATGCGCACCCTCCGTCAACTAGCTAAAGACGATGCCTCTAAGTATCCTCTTGCAGCCAAGGCAGTAGAAAACCATTTTTATATGGATGATTTACTCAGCGGTGAAAACTCTATTGAAACTACAAGAGAGCTTCAGCGTCAGCTAATAGAGATGCTCAGAGGCGCAGGGATGAATTTGCGCAAGTGGTCCGCTAACGACCCTCAGCTTTTGGATAACTTGTCCACTGAACAGCTTGACAAACCTTTCGATTTTATATGCCACGAGTCTCGAAAAACGTTAGGACTCAAGTGGACACCCTCATCTGATTCATTTAAGTTTACATACAAACTAGAACAGGCTGAGAAAATAAAAACGAAACGTCAGCTTCTTTCCGAAGTCTCCAAGATATATGACCCTTTGGGGTGGCTCTCAGCACTGACTATTCGAGCTAAGCTTATTTTCCAGGAAACATGGGCATCCGGCATTGGTTGGGATGACCCTATCCCGGAAAAAACCCAAAAAGAATGGATACAGCTACATAACATAACGATCTTCAAAACTTAAGTCACTTTGAGATTCCTAGATATCTCGGGAATACACAAAGAACTTTTCAGCTTCACGGCTTCAGCGATGCTTCGGAAAAAGCTTACGCTTGTGTCGTGTACTTAGTTGCGTGCGACGATAAGGGCGAGTACACACGAACACTGGTCGCAGCAAAAACTAAACTAGCTCCAATAAAAAAGAAAATAACTTTGCCTTGTCTTGAACTATGCGGTTCTTTACTTTTAGCTCAGCTTATTAAAGTAATAAAAGCTTCGTTATCTAATAACGATTTTGTTACTTATGCTTGGACCGACTCTACAGTAGTCTTGGGTTGGCTCCATGGTGATTTAGCTCGATGGAAACAGTTCGTGGCCAATCGTGTTCAAAAGATCACCGAAATAATACCGGCGTCGAACTGGAACCATGTCCGATCAGAGGAAAACAGCGCAGACTGTGCTACTAGAGGACTTTCAGTTTCAAAGCTCCAAAAAACTTCTCTTTGGTGGACTGGACCAGAGTGGTTAGCGAACTTTGATGCTAGGAACGTACAGAACAAAGCTTACGAATCACCGAATATCGAAACTAAAAATACTAATGTAACCTCAGCTTTACTTAAACCTAAGTCATCATTTATAGATGACCTTCTTTTACGAAACAGCTCTATCTCGCGCGTAGTGAAAATAATAGCGTGGGTGGCACGTGCTATAACAATGATGCGTCGTCAAAAATCGGAACGTGCTACTATTTTGTCTACCGCGGAAATAAACAAAGCGTACGATTTAATTTCTAAGCACGAACAAGATAAATACTTTGCAAGCGATTTAAAAAGTATCAAGACTAAAGGTCACGTCCCATCCAACAGCCCGATAGCTAACCTTTACCCCTTCTTAGACAAAGACGGGATTTTAAGAGTGGGTGGTCGGCTAAGTCAAGCTTTAATAAGCAGCTCAGCTAAACATCCAGTTATCGTGTCTAACCACAGCCGTTTTTGTGACTTGATTATTAATCAAGCGCATGCTACAACCATACACGGTGGGCCGAGACTTACCCTATCTTACATAAGGGAAAGATATTGGATTTTAAGTGGCATGAGAACGGTTAAAAAACAGCTTCGACTGTGTGTGAGATGCCGTCGGTTCAACTCGGGTAATCAACACCAACTACAAGCCGACCTCCCGAAAGCCAGGGTCACTCCTTCCCGACCTTATACTCACACTGGAGTCGACTTTTCAGGTCATGTGGACCTTAAAGCTAGCAAAGGGAGGGGTATGAAAACTTATAAAGGCTACGTAGCTGTCTTCGTATGCCTTGCTACAAAAGCCGTTCACCTGGAATTGGTGTCCGACTTGAGTACACCAGCGTTTTTAGCGGCTTTTCGTCGTTTTTGCGCTCGGCGAGGGACACCTCTTCGAATGTACAGCGACAACGGCACTAACTTTATTGGTGCAAAGCGAGCACTAGATAAAGAATATAAACAGATCTTAGCTACAATTAACCATGATCTATTTAGCACTTTGAGTCAAATGAACGTCGATTGGTCATTCAATGCGCCAGCGTGGCCTAGTGCAGGGGGGCTCTGGGAAGCTGCCGTTAAGAGCTTCAAGCGACATCTGAAGCGAGTATTAGGAGAGCAAAAACTGACGTATGAGGAATTCAGTACTCTGCTTCATCAAATTGAGCAGTCATTGAATAGTAGGCCTCTTTTCTGTCTTACAGAGAACCCTGAGGACAGTTATATCACGAGTGGGCATTTCCTGATAGGAGATTCCTTATTATCACGACCTCAGCCCGACCCAGAGCACGTTAGATTACCAGCACGCTGGCAGCTTGTACAGACTATGAATAAGCAATTCTGGAAGCTCTGGTCATCTGACTATCTTCAGCATCTTCAGGTACGCTCCAAGTGGAGAACACCGACCAAAAACTTAGCTATTAACGACATTGTCCTTATCAAGGAAGATAACTTGCCCCCAGGAAAGTGGGCACTCGGAAGGGTGGTAGATATTCATCCTGGGAGAGACGGGCACGTTCGGGTCGTATCCTTAAAAACAGCCACTAACAATATAAAACGTCCTATAACGAAACTCGTTCTACTCCCTACCGAACCAGAAAATGAAGATACCGCTTCCGATCAGCTAAAAGCTTCGCAACCTTCAATTTCAACTCCTTCGCCTCTGCGATCATCTCGTGGAAAAGTTAAGCGTAAACCTTTCAAAAACTATTTGTCATTAGCGCTCTTATTGATGACGATGATGATAGCTCCAACACAGCAAAATAACTCTCATATAAAAACTACCGCACTTAATGCAAAAGAACTCTACTTCGATAAAATATCAACCCTACAGCATGTCAGGGATGAGTGGAAGCTGGTGGTGTACTATAATCTTACAGGCTACTGGCAAGCCATAAATCACTTAGAGTTTTACGTAAGGCACCTTAAAAAGGCTACAAGGAATTCTCAATATCAGCAGATAACGGATCAGCTAGCGCACGAAATGTCCGAAATTGAGCACAACAACAAACTTTTACAAAATCCTAGCCACAAACGACCGACTAGAGGTTTGGTAAACGGCGTCGGAAGCGTTGCAAATTACCTTTTCGGCGTATTAGATGACGATTTTGCGCAGAAATACGCCAAAGACATAGAAAAAATCTCCAATAACGAAAACCATCTGAGAAATCTTATAAAAAATCAAACGGTGGTCATGGAAGCCGAAGCGAATATATTGCAACGTAACGAACAGATTATGAACAAACGATTTGCGGAACTAAACGAACATTTATTCAGCTTTACTGCCAGTATGAACCGACTACAATCTGACGTCGATAAGGGTCTATACATAACGTCTTCAGCTTTAGCGGCTAACATCGTACTAGAAGACCTGAGACGCATCCAGGATGCCCTCGTGAACACCGTGACAGACGTGAGGCATGGACGCATCGACACTCATCTTATTTCCAGTGAGCAGTTGGAAGAGCAAGTAAACTTCATCGCCTCACAGCTACATGGCGATTTGAAAGTACCGATAGATACGGGTAACATAAAAGACATATATAAGCTTCTAAAGGTGTTCGCCAAAACGTACGAACAATACCTAATCATTGAAATCAAGATTCCGCTCATCAGTAGCGAAATATACGAGCTCGATAAAATCATAAGCATACCACAGAATAAGGACGGAGTTTCTTACCTTACCATACCTACATACCCATATCTTGCCTTTAACTTGCAAAAGGACGCAGTAGTATTCCTAACAGACTACGATTTACAAGCCTGTCTACACGCATCAGAAGAAAAAATACTTTGTTCACTCGATAGACCTACTTATAGCTTAAATCTACAACAAAATATCTGCAATATAACTTTATTAGAAGCTAGTAATTACAAATCAGTTTGTACCTACGAACAACTACCGTGTGTAAACAAGTGGGTCAAATTACAACGGTCTAACACATGGGTATACTCGTGCTGCGATAAATGCAATATCCGCACATATTGCGCAGCTGACGTGAGCATGAATGCCTTATCGGGCACTGGCCTTCTTGACATAGGTCAGGGTTGCACCGTCAAAGGAGATCACTTTACAATACACGGCCACAATAATTTTTTGCGTAAGGTTAGCATACAGCCTTCGATAGAAGCCCCAGAGGTATCTGTTCTGAACAGCGTCCTAAAAACTTCTGGATCCAGCAGCTACAACTACACTACGGAGAGCCATGCGCAGATATACCAGCATATAATGAAGGAAATCAACGATCTCAAGCAACAGTCAGACGCCGACATCAGCATACATGATGTCCACCAGTACTCCATTATGTACGGCATGCTCGTCATACTGGGGGTAATAGGCATCGTGTTAGCAGCACTTCGAGCGAAGAGACGCCGCGAAGTTTCCGTTCCAGCAGCTTCTCCCGGGTGGGGAGCCCCGACGAGCGACGAAAGCGCGCGCACCCTCGCGCGTGCCCGCGCTGCCGCCTTCCCCTTCGCCTGCGAGCTTCCGCGTCCGTCTAGTGAAATAGTAAATGCGAGTGCGAATATAGGCGCCATGCCTCCAAAACCCCCGCGGTCACAGTGTAGTGTTCCTATCCCTTGTGAATCGTACGGTGAGATATCGCCCACCGAAGACAATAAAAAAGACAAAGAGCGATATTAATCAAAGTTATCATGGACACGAACGATAGTTATCTTAAGTCTAGCCTAAATATTGTAAGTGAACACTGAGCCAAATACTGCATGGTTTCTATTATATTTCTCTGCTTAACATTGTATAATTTAAGAATTTCTAACTTTAGGTACATCACTTTGTGTATCATACTTGTAGCGTTAAACATTGTATAATTTAAGAATCATTTACTCAATTTATCTTGGTGTATCATAGCTTTAACTTTTATAAACTACGTTTAGCTGTAACCTAGCCGCTTTCTTTTCCTTCTTTTGGTTGGCAAGATGTACGAGCTGTACAGATTTAGCTAGCTATAAAGAATGCATCGAAAGTGGATAACGCACGTCCGTTACGTGATCATATATTTTACTTAGTTCTAGCTTAAACATCGATTAAACACTCTCTAACTAGAAGTCAACAAGTTTGGTTGTATTATTCTCCCCTTGGAGATCAACCCTTGTCAGCTCGAAGCTATAGGGGAGCAACCCTTAGCTTCTTCTCAGCTCATAGCTACCTCTAGCTCATCTCAGCTTACTTACTGTTAGGCAAACTGCCGAAACAAATAGCAAAAAACCCATAGGAAATGAGATATTGACAAAAAACAGATTTTTTGTGACCTTTGACCTAGAAATTTAATAGTTGCGCACACCCTACCATAATGTAGGTTTTGAGACAACTTTTAGAGTGTCGATATACAAGTATTTACAGACTTACAGCTTGGTATCTCGAATTCCGAGATTCTTACCTAATTTAAGCTTAAATGACTGGACTAATAGCCAGGATTCTGTAAAGGGGGGTCAGGTGAAAAAAACAAAGAATATACCTAATGTACATTCATAAGGCGAGGTCGTAGCCCAAGAATTTGAGACACGCATCACCACTAACAATAAACCACGGCGAGCGACGCGAGCCGCGAACTTTTAGGGACTTTTCCGGGTTTTAGGGAAAAGTAAGTGCGCAGTGGTAGAAACACATCAGTATGAAAAACAATCAGCAAGCAGAGACAGCCCTGAAAATTTTAAAGAGTGCGCGCTGAGATTGAATTGTTAGGAGGAATTGTTAGATACATAATGAATTTCGGTGAGTCGCAGTATTTTTGAAATTGGTGAGGTATGCTTAGCAAGACGCGAAAGCTATGATAGTAAGTTATGAAAAGTAATAAAATTTTGACGATTTACAACAAAATAGATGAGCCCTGTCCTAAAGAATCTACGAAAATCAAAATCTGGTGTCTACTTGGAAAAGGAATATCGAAGTTGTGTTCGCTGTCGTACAAAATGAACTCTCGCTCGCATAAGATTAGCTTATCACGTAAACGAATCAGAAACTTCCATTTCAGTATAAGGGGGGCCTTCATGTGCACAGCCAGAGACGAGACAGTACTCCAGCGGAGCAAGCCGCGAAACCAAAATATTTTTTGTTAATTTCCCGCGTTAGTAGTCCAACTGATCTTATTGTGAGACCGAGACCATGTATTATTAAAAATGGACCACGAAACAGAGGACAATGTAACCGATTTTTTTTGCTGTTTTGTCGTTTTGTTAGATATTTTGATATTTTGCAACTGAACTGAAAACTGAAAGGAGGCTTTAGTTCAGATCCAGGCCACGTCGAGAGAGGCAAAAGATGTTCGCCACGCCCGTGGTGATACATCTGTTAGTTAGTTTTACATTGAATTAACTACAAATATTCGATAACGTATATAAATGAACGTATATAACTCTAACGTATGTACGTGTACTTATTTAGCTAAGTATTCTTAAAAGGGCTCTGCTAATAAAATTGTTTGAATTGAATGTAACGAAAGCGGGAACGCGTACGTTTCTTTCTTCGCAAGTTCGCGTACTCGCGAGTAACATGCGCGCACACTGTACTACTTTTTCTTTTACTTATCTTTTCAAGTTAAATCCAATACCGAGGTATACTTAAGACGAGTAATTTTATTTAATATATATGTAGGTTTTAGTCAAATAAAGAGCGTTTTTGTAATTTAGAACTGAGTTTTTATTAAAAGAAAATACGAGCAATCCACACACATTACGTGTTGACGTAAGTAAGAAGGAAGTCCAGTGTCGCAACCAGAGGGGTGGAATGGAAACCAAACTAAAAACTAATTCGGATGCGTTCTCATTCTATCAATATAAACAGCTTGAAAAATAGTTATTACTGTCAATCAAATAAGAAATGAGGTGCAATTGGCTATAATTCACTTGTGTTCACTAGCGGAAGAAGAGAAATAGATATCATTTACCTATGTTCATTTCAAAGTCGTTGAACGTGTCGATGGACGTGGTAATACTGAGAAGAAATTAACCTCTTGAATTTAGTTTGTGTTGGTTTGTGTGAATTTAGATGTATGTAAAGTACCGACTTACCTAAAAAATATATTTCTGTACTTTCATATAAAGTAGGTACCTACATAACCTACCTAAGAGTAGGTATGCCGTGCGTGGCCCGTGTAAAAGTGCATCTGAATTTAATCGTAAAATTGAGTCGAAAGTATGGAACTCTTGGGCCTTTGGGGGGGGGGGGGGGGGGGGGGGGGGGGGGGCATGGCCCCCATGCCCCCCCCCCCCCCTGGATCCGCCAATGGGACTAAAAGTTATGCCATCCTTATTATTTTGATTGTTATGACAGGAACAGCGACATTTTTCAAATTTCAAAGTCAAATTAGTTTAGTTTAGTTTTGGCAACATCTGAATAGACACTAATGTCATCTTTTGTTAGAATCGGAACGGAGCCTACTCACTTTAGTTCAGTTAGGTAGATTAGAAAGAAAGAAATACATTTATTTATAACAAGAGAAGAAACTTAGTATACGAATAAATTGTATCCTACAACTATGAGTAAGTAGAACATTGAATACAACACAATAATGAAGTAGAATCAAAATACAATCTTATAGGATGTAGTTATATAAAAAATGTTATAAAACGGCCCTAACTCAGCATAAATGCTTGTTAGGCTCCTGGAAGAGTTCTAGCCAGCGCTGGTCTTCCGTTAGAGCCCGAAAGAGATTAGTCCCACGTTGGGCGCCAGACCTTTAAAAACTTTCAAATCAAATAACCAGAACAAAGTTATTAAGGAACTTTGTGTAAATCTACTGTTTGGAACTTCATGGTGAATGTTTAAGCCTATTTATTTATGTACTAACGCATATTCAGACAGCCCCATTTTGGGCGCCAACCAGATCCAGCTGCAGTATTACGAAACAGTGTACTAACGACAGACGGACGCTGTATTATTCAGGACGCGGCGAATTCGGGTCATCTCCTTTTTATTGACCGTTTCATTGTTATTCAGAGCAACAGACATTTGTTTGTGATGCTTAGTAGGTATTGTAAATCTGTCACAAATATTGGATGCACTAATTGAACAGGCAAATAATAAACAATTGAGGAGTAGGATCCCTCATTGGTTCCACAGCATCGACATCTGTAAGTAAACCGCGGCACGCGTCGCTAATGCCTCCATTACGAGCACTCACCGACCCTCCCGCATCGTTTTATTTGTCAACAAACGCCATTTCTCTTTCTTAACACGACACTGTATTTCACATCACTGAAATGCCGGATATTTTAGCGGCCACTAAGTATGTTTCGCTTGTTTTCTCAAAACAAATAGATGGGACACTATCACGCAGATAACAATGGACAGTCCAGTGAACCGGGAAGTGAGTAATGACGGCGCGTGACACGCGTGCGTTCTGCGCGGAGCTCGGCGACGCACTGAGCCTGCCTCGAGCCTGGCTGGGGTCGCTGTCGTTACGCGGGGGTGCGAAAGCCTTTTCCACAGATTACGCAATAGAAAATGAAATAGGTATAAATTTGCCCAATGCCGCCAACCGACGACGCCAGATTTTTTGGAGATGAATCGAAAATTTAAGTTTTTTTTGTCCACGTCAAGCACGTGCCTTTAATAACTGACGTAGGTAGTTCATAACGTTAATTCGATTTGGTTGTTTGTACCTACCCATCACGTAGGTAGAAAGTGGATTTTGCTCATGGGGCCCCACCCACTCACATTACATGTCATGTTGCAAAAATAATGCAGGACATTTCATACAGCATGATTTTTACTTCAAATATCTATCCGAGCTCATTATAATGGAAGCACTTGTTTCGTGGGCTTTGCTGAAACCTTAGCTACCTATTTGTCATGTAACGTAATGCTGGACCCCTCGGTATGAATAATTCACGTTGCGTGCGTGCCTGTCAATACAGCTTGTCGCGAATGAGCGCGGGAAACCCGCACTTGCCTCTAACCGAAGATAAAATAATTGTGATGGATTTAATGAGGTCACATGGGACATGCATGACATGGCGTAGGTACGGGGCCTCACTAACTGTATCCTGCCTTGGTCTGTAAAGTGTTTTGTTATAATGCGAAAATGGCTCTTGAAATGCAAGGTCGACCATAGATTTAAAAATACCCATATACCTACGCTACGAATAATTCGTACCATATACGTCCCGTACTCTCTACACCTTTTTTCTAGGTACCTAGGAACCTAAGTAGGTAGGTACGTAGTTTTTATCTCTATCCTAACTAAACTCAAGTCCTAGAATCGTAGACGTACATCCTAATAGAACATACCTACAACTAGCAGAGCAGATGATGTAACACGCACGTCGTCTCCGCGAACTTCCGCAGTCGCGGGGTCAACGACTAGCGTGGCATCAAGGCTGCCGGCCGCGGGCGATGACCTTGTCCATCCTCCGAGTCACACTCGAACAGACCATACACTTCACCTCCAACCAAACCCAATGAGGCATTTACAGGCTACTTTGCATAAATGCATATCAGAACAGACCTCCTTACTCGTTCGTAATGCCTTTCTTGAGAGATACACGAATTTTTTGGTTCTCGATTATCGATTGGGTATTATATCTAAATCACTGCCACAATATGAGTGAATTTTAATTCCACCATTGTGTTTTAAATCTGATTCATCCGGTGCAGATTATATTTTTTTGTGATCCGCTGTTTCTGCAGGCAGGAGGCACAGTGCGTAGGGAAAAGAGGGTAGCCGTGAGCGTGCCTGTTGATATTTTTGAAATTACTGGGTAGGTACTGACATTTTGTCAAGACAACATTTTAAAACCTATCAACCTACCTAGGTACTAGTGTTGTGAAAACTTGGCCAATGTTAAAATAACGTTACGAGCTCGGTTAGCATAGGTGAAGGTGAATGTAATCGAATGAACTCATTTGATTGAACCAATGCGCATAACTAATTTATAAGCTGTTCACTGAACCGCTTTCAAAGATCTCATCATAGGCGAGTGATGTTTTGTGTATAGTTGCTGCACAGAGTGAGTTGCATGCAGTGTTGAGTTTGGTATCACACAGTGAGCGAGCGTGGACGGCTTTACTGGCTTCTCGTCAGAGCTTTCAATTACGATTTCAATTTTGAAACTTGCGGCGGTGGTGGTGGTCTGTCGGAAGGTAACTTTCAAATAGACTTTCTAAGACTTGAATAACGAATATTAGAACTAAGTATCTACCTACCTATTAAAATGTAAGCAGCAGTTTGCGTGAAGAATAATCAAAAAGCATCGATCAAAAATTTCGCCAGCCGCGAAAATATGGATCGATGCCAAAAAGGTAATATCTTGTCTGATTAGTACCTACCTACACCTTACTTAGGTACCTACCTACCATAGAGTTTATATAGTACTAGCCATACCTAATACTAAAAGAAGAGTGCAATATCAAAGTGGTACAAAACTCAGTAGGTTAGGTTAGGTTAGGTAGGTGTAGGTACTACTCTACCTACTAAGTAAGGGCACTTACTTAGTAGGTAGAGACTTACTTAAAGGTTGCATAATCCTATTAAAAGGAAATTAGGATGGCAGTAAAATTGATTTTGCGCCACTCACACTCGATCCAATAGATCCCAGTGTGAGTGGCGGATTTTTATATAAAAAAAAGTTAGAGAGTAGGTACTTATGGTTTATCCATTTTTAATGAAGCATGTTAGTAAACAAAGTACGACACAAATAACAAAATCTCACTTGCTTGGCGTCGAGTTTCAGATATAATTGTAAGCAATTTTTATTGATGAATCTAAAATCGACAAGTAATGTAAATTACCTACGTATAAAAAGACGCGCCAACAAAGTGAATTTTAGGTTAAGTATGGGCGGTTTGTTTTGTTTACGTTTATGCTCCATTCAAAATGGATACGATATAGGTAGGAAGGTAGGTGACTTTCCTACCTAAGTAGCTCCTTACATAAACCTACATAGGTATAAACGTGACGTAGGTTTATGATGACAGTACTTAGGTACCTACATATTTTTTAGTCTCATCAAAAATTCTAGGTAGATACAGGACCTGTCATGCTATGCCAACACCAACACACATGAGATGGCAGAAATCTGTCATCTGCGAATGCAAAGTTACGGATTTAAAATTAAATAGTCTTACGTACATAACATACCTCTTGCAGGTCTTGGTTCTTCTATCATGTTCAGAACCTTCATAAAATAGGTAGGTATCAAGGAACCAAAATGAACACTTCACTTCACTACTAGGAACATAACAAGCACCTTCACTACTAGACCCAACCCAAACGATCGGATTTCCTTCGAGAATTCGTGCGGCTCCCAAAAAATCATCTGTGAATAAATAAGTCAATATCTTTTGAACCGTATTTTGATATCAGACACATGGTCGAAATTTATTTTAGTAAGCACATTAGCACACGGTTGTAAAATGAAAATGATAAAAGTTTGTTTTTGTAAATAAATAACGCGACGCGATCAGCTGTGCACGACGACGACGACGTCATCGAAATCGGTCTCGGTCGGGCGTGGATCTGTCACTAACTACTGTCAGAGCTGTCAAAATCTAAATTCTACCATCTTTCAAAAACCAATTTCCTTGAGATGAAAGAAATGAAATTTTAGTAGAAAAATATTTTGTTGAGTTTCTTCATATTTTTGGCGTTATCACAGTTCATATTCCATGATCACGATAGAATATTATACAAGCAATTGCTGGTGGCGTTGTAACCCCGTCCAGAAGGAACCATGACGAGACCAGGGCCCCCAAATGAGAATCTGCCTACTGTGAGTACCTTTTCACTGTATAAAGCTTTTTCTCTGAGCTTTTTCTGGACTTCTCGAACAATAATCTATTTTGAGGCACTCTTTTATATAAACGTAAAACGTTACAAATGTTTCTGTTCTATTCGGGAATACGGCTATGTTGGGAAATATGATCTGAAGCTACCAAGTATGATTTTATGTTCCTTAATTGTGAATCTTGAAGTTAGTACCTACCTACACACTCAGCGGTTTACCATGTGGCTTTCGTGATGGGAAGTTGCTTATGTGCCTAAATGGTTTGTTTTCAGAGCAGCCTGGCTGGCGGCTGAGCATTATGTCTATATTCCAGGGCAGCGACAGTGTACGGGCTAGCTTCACTTCCCCTAGTTGTGCCCACCTGCTACCTAGACTCACCATTAAGGCCAACTTAACTATTTCAATTTGGTCCTCATTGTTAAGTCCACAGTTCCGGTTTTGGTCATAGCTTCAATATATTATTAAACCTATATTCATAAACACCTTTCTTCAAAACTAGGACCACCAATCTATTTAATCTTAACTTCTTCTCTCCTTCTGCAGTGTGAAAAGCTCATTGTTTTTTAATCAACATATAATTATTGTACTTCTTCTATAACACCTTTCTAATAGTAGTGGAATGTAATGTAGTAAAGCCCGTCCGACTCCCTGAGACAGAACTTGTAACCAGAGACTGGCACATTTGCAGGTGAAACTGGTGGTGGTGGGCGATGGTGGTGTGGGCAAGAGTGCAATCACCATCCAGTTCTTCCAGAAGCTGTTTGTCACAGACTACGACCCCACCATCGAGGACTCCTACATCCAGCACACGGAGGTGGACGGCCAGTGGTGCATACTCGATGGTGAGATTTGACTAAAACTTCAATAGGCTGATTTACCAGGGTTGGCATGATTAAAACAAGTTGTTTTAAAACACCTGTTTTAAACAGTGTTTAAAACAGTTTGAAATAAAACTATGTTTTTTATTACATGAACATGAAGAAAAAAACAGGGTTTAATATTAATTTTATATTGCAAATGAATGGAAATAAATCCAAACAAATAAATTATGTAGAACTCCAAATAGCTTAAAATAAATTTACAAGTGGAAAGTCCCTATGTTGGCCGTCTTAAACAATGTACACTCCATAGATAACTGGGGCCAGTAAAGTCCCACAGGGAAAGTCCCTATGTCGGCCGTCGAAAGAAAGTAATTTACTGGATTAGTGGGTATTCTCCGTTCTCTCTCTAGTTCTCTACCTACCTACCTACACTGCACTACACATACAAGGTGTATGTAAAGTGTTTTGTATTGATTAATAATAATTAGTAGATACTGAGATATGCAACAATAAGTAAATATTTATCGTTCTGTTAATTTTCACTAATGTGAATTAGGAAATAGTTAAGAAATGGATTAAATATTTTATTATTCGCTATAATTGATTTGAAATTGATCCCTAAAGGTAAAATGTATGAAAAAACAAATAAAACAAAAAAAACACTTGTTTTAAACATTTTGAACTGTTTGTTTTATAAAATATAAATAAAAACAGTTTTTTTTCCAACCCTGTGATTTACTTACATAAGAGCTGGTGATTAATTTATTATGTTCTTTAGAAATTTTTCAAGTTAAGTATATCCAAATTTATTGCTATCCCATGAGAACTAATTTATTGGTAATCCATTTGGTGTTTCTTCATGATGAAGTAACAAATATCCATTCATACACTCAAATTTTCATATTTATAATTAATTATTGAAGGTTGCTGATACAAATGGCCCTACTTTAGCTTCATTCTGTTACCAAGTTTGCTCCTTGATTTATTTTTCATAGACTTGAATTCAGAGCCTTAACAAAAAGCAAGTTGACCAGACAAATACAGGCTGTTTGGTACAAGATTTGCCAAATAAACACTGGGGGTAGGTGGAACTAAATGCAATAGCTTGGCGGCTTTTTTAACCCTCAAAAGCCTCTCGCCTATTTTGAGGAATTTTTGTTTTTTTTTTAGAATTTAGCAAACATTGTACCAAACACCCTGTATGTGTGTGATGTGGATGTGGACTGACTGACATTGAGCAAAAAGTAATAGGATGTTGTGTGCAGTGCTGGACACGGCGGGGCAGGAGGAGTTCAGCGCGATGCGCGAGCAGTACATGCGCAAGGGAGACGGGTTCCTGCTGGTGTACTCCGTCACCGACCAGCAGAGCTACGAGAACATCCGCCACTTCCACACGCAGATCCTGCGCGTCAAAGACAGGTATCTATCTCTTACTCTCATCACAATCACTACTGTACGACCGATGTGGCGGGTTCGATTCCCGCTTTGGTACAAATGTTTGTAATATCATGAAAATATTTATTCCGGTGTTATGGTTATTTTTGCTATACATACATATAAGTACTTATACATATAATTAATTTTGTTTTAAAAAACTATAAACCGACAATTTTTTTTATAGTTCTTTCACGAATTTTAATGGATCATTGTCAGAATGGTAATGGTAATGTCAAAAAGGTAGATAAGTAATCTTTTTAATGTATACTGTAAGTCATCTAGTACCCATAACGTAGACCATAACACAAGTTCGCTTAGCTCGAGGCTAGATGATGCTGTGTGTTACACTGAGTACCTACTACGTGGGCGACGAGGCGGCCCATACATACCCATACCCATTTCGAATCCTAAATATAAAAAATTACCTACCGCCTTGCGACTAGTGTCCACGTAAGACGCTGCCCAAGCCTACCGAGCCATCTCAATGCAAGGCCACGCCCTTTCACACTCCACTGTCACTCTCTGTTGTGTAGAGGCTGCAAGGTCGTAGCTCTTATTGAGGGGTCTCCGGTCTGCGTTCCAGGGACACGTACCCGATGCTGGTGTGCGCCAACAAGGTGGACCTGGTGGGCGCGCGCTGCGTGCCCGAGGAGGCGGGCCGCGAGCTCGCGCGCGCACTGCACGCGCCCTACATCGAGACCTCGGCCAAGGAGCCGCCGCTCAACGTGGACGCGGCCTTCCACGAGGTACTCACCCTACTCTAAGACCATAGGCGGACCCGTGGGGCAACACCCTGGGTCCCCTACGACGAGTTCACGAAGCGGCCGCAGGGGGGGGGGGGAATTGTGGCGGCCTACCCCTCTGAGCCGCCCGTCTCAGTTGCGGCACAGCCTACCTATATGCATCATTCGACGAAGACATTTGACGTGGTTTTGACAGGGGAATCGTGCGGAGGGCAAGGAATGGGACGGAGGAGGGAGTTGCATACAGCACTGCATTAGTAACTCTGGAGCGTCCCCTCCCCCGACCCGTCCCTTGGCCCCCGGACGATGGCGCTGTCAAAAAGCCTTCGTCGACGACTGTATGCAGGTAGATAGACTGTGGTTGCGGTCTCCGTTTCCGTTGTGCGTGTTTGTCGACTCGAATAGACCAGAGATGACGTCATTGCCCTTGCTAGTTTGGAGCAAATGTTGCCACCTTATGCCACCGAGGACGGCGCGTCCGTGGTGCGCGGCTACAGCTGACGCCCGGAGCATGGGAGGAAGAACTGGGTACAATCCGATTCACGCTTAAAGCGCTGACGCACTGCACGAGCTATGCGCGCACGAAGCCCCGTTCCGATTCATCTGAGCGCGTTGGTGCGCGTTGGCGCGATTAATGAAACGAAACGCCCAGACGGCACTCACAAAGAAGTTGAAGGAACGCACGAGCTGCCTTGTCTCGAAAGGTGAGGCAGTTCATGCGCTCCCGTGCGCTCGAGGGGCGTGGCGAAGTGGGCGTTGCCGTGCGCTCTGTCAGCGCGCTGAAAGTTGAAACGAAACGACTTCGTGCGCGCGTCAGCGCATTAAGCGTGAATCGGGACGTAGCCTTACACTATCCTAACCTAACCTAAACCTGTTCCTGTATTTTGTAACTAGATGGCTGTTATAGTTGTCATCTAGTTCGTAGGTACTTGCGAAAATTAACTATCTTCTAGATAATAGGCTAGCAGCTAGATGGTTAAATTGAGTATAATCGATAACGTACTGTTCTATTAGAAGTTAGATAGTTTTTTTTGAGTAGACACGAAAGGTAACAAAAGAACAGGAACAGTATTTAAGATACACATTAGGTAGGTAAGCAGGTACAAAGTTATAAAATGTTATCACATGAACAACAAGGATGGTTAAAGAAAGTGCCGAGCTAACAAATGTATCAACAATAGGCACCTACCTACTAGCAGTGCTCTCGCCTCATGCACAGGCAGGCAGCAGGCAGCAGGCAGCAGGCAGCAGGCAGCAGGTAGTCCACCGGCCTCACAACTACTCACAACTACCTACGCGTGTCCGTCCACCTCGGTGGCGCAGCGGGCGAAGGTCCGAGGTTGCGGGTTCGATTCCCGCCTCGGGACGCATATTTGTACGATCTGCAGATATTTGTACAGGGCGTTGGATGTTTTAGTACCTATGTTTAGTAAAACATATTTATTTATGTAGTTTATTGTTTTAAGTATATCGGTTATCTAGTACACATAACACAAGCTCTTTTTCGCTTGTGGCTGGATAATACTGTGTGGTTTGTCCAAGATTGTTAATTAGTATTGTGCGCTTCTGGCGTGTTGTAACGCTCTGGTGCGTACATTCCAGCTGGTGCGCATCATCCGGCACCACCCGCAGCAGGAGGACAAGCAGCGCCGGCGCCGCCGCCTCGGCCGCTGCAGCCTCGTGTGACTCCCGACCACCGCCTGCTCCGACACCACCAGCTGCGCCGCGCTCACCTATATCTATATCGACGAGTGTGAGACCCGTGTGTGTCGAGGTTTCGACATACTAATTAATCTGGCAGGTTCTCGAAATAATACCTGTTTGTTACTCACCGATGTCTTCTCCGAGACACTGATTGTACGCTTATTGGGCTGCTGTATATGGAGATGATTTGATGTGGTGGAGAAATAGATTCTACCGTGAAGGCTAGCGTCGACGGCCGTCGGACGCTTCGAGTTTATCGTATCAGAGTTTTTTTGAGCGTCATAATAGGTGATGCGTCCACCTTGACCGCACCAACGGGATCGCCGACGAGGCCGCTCGAAATACAGATCGTTATTTATTATTATTATACTCGTTATGGTTTAAGGAAGAAAAACCTTCTTCGAAGGTAGAATATGTATATTTTGGTAGTACGTTAGCTACGCCAAATAGCAATTTAATCCAAAGAACCAATGCATTTAGAGAACAAACTATATTTAATTATACAGAGAGACTGTAACATTGATTTATTTATTACAATTAAAAGCTCCCACGAAAGGTAGGTCATTGTTAGAACTGTAACAAGTATTGAATAAGTGAACCAAGTAGTTGCACGCATTGTGTTCCCGCGGGTACAGGCGGCCACGTCGGACTTGGATTATAATAATATTATCCGACTCAGCACACCAAATATCTTACAGTCAATAACTTATGTATCTACATTATTACATTCGATGTAAGCACAGAATATATTGCACACTTTGTTATTAATTTTTACATAAAGTCCATGTGTAAAGGACTATAATATAAATATGTAGTTTATATGTTATGTTACGAGAGTGTTTATACCGATGCATAGCATTTATTTAGAGTTGTAAGTGAATGTCGTAGTATTGACGTGAGTCGTTCGTGGTTACAGTTGGTACACGCGGAGTTGGAGGGGGGTGGGGGGCCGAGATAAGCAGTTATTCCGTAGGACATCTGAGACCCCGTACCACCCGTATAATTAATGGACGCCCCTTAACTATTCCTTATCCATCGAGCTTGTAGAATGTTAGTAAACAAACCGCCCACACTTAAAATACAAATACAAAATTCATTTATTTACTATTACAAAAAAGCTTATACAGTTTACTGGTGGTCCCCCACTAGGTTCAGAACGTGTTTCGCGGGAGGCCGAGCTACAAACGGAGTTACTTATTTATTTATTTATTCAAACTTGACTTACAGAACTACATACATTCCAAAACGTCAAACATTATACAGTCAAAGGGTAAGTAGAATATAAAATTATAAAATATGGATACCACGCAAAACATTATACTCAATATTATATTATATATCTTATAATATAATATTTATGTAAGACAAGGCAGCAGTTGACTAGAAAAAACACAAGATTTTTTAACCTAAAATTCACTTTGGTTGCGCATCCTTTTAAACGTAAATTACATTACGTTCAATAAATATTGATTACATCTGAAACTTGACGCCAAGCAAGTGAGCTTTTGTTATTGGTGTCGTGGTTTGTTTACTTACATTCTACAAGCTCGATGGATAAACAAGGTTGGTTTTGTCATCAGACTCACGTTATTCCAAATGATGATCCGTCATGACGGACTGTGGAGACTTGCCAACCTTGGGAATTCACAAACTTGTTGGCTGACTAAGAAAGCGATTATTTTGGACTGTTACATTGCCTTGTTCTGAGAGGACCCTCACTTCTGACCTGTAGGCTCATTCTATAAACTTATTTCGAACCTCACTCAGCTGAATCCGCGGTGAGATATTAGTTTTGTATTCTGTAAAACTCGATAATGCTTGTAGCGCCTCAGTGACGCGCGTGGTAATGAAATGAGCTAAGTTGAGTGAGATTTTGACATTTGTAGACTTCCACTTTTTATTGACATAACATTACGAAATACATTTTTTTTTTTCGTTTTATTGTATAAAACCCAAAAAAAGATAGTTCAATTTGTCAAAATAATCGAATTCTTAGTCAGCCAACAAGTTTGTGAATTCCCAAGGTTTGCAAGTCTCCACAGTCCGTCATGATGGATCATCATTTGGAATAACGTGAGTCTGATGACAAAACCAACCTTGTTGTACTGGTACCTAAAGTATAAATTGTGTAATTAGTAATAAGATTATAATATGTTTCTGTGGATAAGCTTAAAATTATAATTATTGTAATTTGTATAGGACGGGCATTGTGTGTGATGTTTTGGCGTCACTGTACTCTGGTACCTTACTAATCTCACAGTAGGCCCGCGTTTAGGTGGCCGCCACTCCAACAACTGTTCAGAGATTGCCACACAATGTTTAGAGGGTCATTTCTGAACAGTTATAAACTAATCAGATGAATGAATGTAAATGATCACTAAGAAGGCTTTTAAATGTGAACTCGAGTCAGTTCCCGCGCGCCCCGGGCCACCTGTGTCTCGCGGAGATGGGAACATGTTCCTGACAACGTACTGTGTCCGCCCGCATCACGCACATTGCTCCAAAGCAATGGAATTGAAATTCGTAATCCGCGGTAGAACTATGTAACACATAAGGCCAGTAAGTACACCTGCGTGCGCCGAAACTAACTTGGCATTCGCTTTTGTAAAACCCGAGGCGTTTGACGTTGGTGACGAGACGTGGTCGTAACTTCTCCTTTTAGTATGAGATTTGCGTAGTTCCCGGTCCGCTCGATAGAGGCGCTGCACCAAGTTTTATGGAAAAAGGAGACGCTACGATCGCGTCTCGTTACTAACGTGAAATAGACTCTAAAATAATAATTAGTTTGGCTTCAGGTACGAATATTGACCGCCTTCGCTTACACGTGCTCGTGCCTAGCTCGGCCTACCGGTACTGTGCTCTCGTGGAGCGTGGTTAGTGTAGCCATTTGTTGTTTACGCTGGTGTGAAGTAGACCCCTACAAAACTTTACGAATAGGTTTAGAAGACAGGCGCCGCAGCCCGCTGCCGTCGTATTTTATTATAAAAGCATCTGCAGCTATCGTCCGCTTCCTCGTGACTTGTTTGTTTTATTTATTTTATTTTATAGCATGACTTTTACAAGTTCGCTCTCTAAAACAATTAAATAATAATAATAAATAAATAATAAAAAGCTTTAATTTTGTTGTAATACCTACATAGCATCGCAGCAGCTGTTTTAGCACCAAATGTACTCTACTACCATGACGTTATGTTTATTTTGTGACACTAGTAAGGTTAAGTAATTACTTACAAATTCCAAAGAATAGTGATTTCTGTGTTGTTGTTAATAATTATAAGTACTATGTTTTGTATGTTGTAAAATTTAATAAATGTAGATACAGTGGAAGTGTTTTATTAGATAGAGTAAGGACACCAGGATCTGGGGTTATCCCCGCGGGATCCGGGGAACGCGATTTGAGCACGTCTTCTGAGAAAAACGAAGTATAAGATGGTTTCATTCACAGTAGGTTTTTTTAAGTAAGTATCGTTCCGTCCTAGCGAATAAAGATGGGTGCAACGATACGTCTATAGTGTTCACTGTCATTGCAGTACGACTAAAAGTGTTAGTTCACCTTGACGCCATGACGCGACGCTTCTCTTATTGAACAGAATACAGTTTATTAGTAAACTATAGAATCTCTATGCGTTGCGGCTACTTTATTTTCAAAAATTGCTAAATTGGTTTTACCCAAGGGTTTTACGAATTAATTTTTTTTGTACCTAAACTAGCTGGTACTATGTATATACCTACCTAATAAATATAAGTTTCTCTGAAAGATGAGAGTCAGTTATCGACTTGTGCTGCCATCTAGTAGTAACGCCGGCAACTGAGCTATCCTTACGTTGTTGTGCGAGCTACAACCAGCGCGGACGGAGTCGCGCTGGTTGTAGGGGGGCTCGTAGCTGTAATATTTGGACTCACAGGGCAAATGGTGTCGCTAGGATAAATAAGTTAGAATCGTAAAAGTTAAATAAATAATTAAATCTTGTTTAAAAAACTATAAACCGACTTCAATTTTAATAATTTCTTCATGAATTTTCGTGGATCCCATTGTCAGACGAAACAAAAAAAACTGATATGGATCAGTTGAGCTACCTGTAGATTGTTTACGGTTCCGGACTCGTATTGATATGGATCAGTTGAGCTACCTGTAGATTGTTTGTTTACGGTTCCGACTGTTATTCATTTAGATCAGTTGAGGCACCTGTAGATTGTTTACACTTCGGACTGGTATTGATATGGAGCAGTTTTTAACCGACTTCAAAAAAAGGAGGAGGTTCTCAATTCGAGTGTAATATTTTTTTTATGTGTACCTCAGAACTTTTTCTGGGTGGTTCGATTTATGATTCGATATAGCGATTTAGAAGATTATATTTTAATTGAAAGATAAAAAATAATCAAAATTCCCATAAAAAATTCGGCCAAGGTCTGATCAGGAGGATTTTTGGCATGACGAGCAGAATAACTTGATAGAACCAAGATAGAACAGCGCCATCTACGAGTTCAATTCGTTCATATTTATAATTTATAAAAAAATCGTTCATATTTATAACACTTTGAGATCAAGAACTATGTCATCGCCCGCACCGCACCCGCTGACTTCGTGTCCGTACTCCGTAGCTCTACAGCGCATACATCTATCTTCTATCCAAAAGGTCGAGGTAACCTCGGACCAAGGATTTATATTCCTTGGTCTGAGGAGGTAACAAACATAAAAAAATACAGTCGAATTGAGAACTATCATTTTTTGAAGTCGGTTAAAAGTTAGTGTTCGCGAGGTGCTGTTCGGAGAACTACTATTATTTATCCGCTAGTTGATTAAAGTCGAAAGTTTTATTTATGTCAGTATGTTGTGTAATTTGTAATGTCAGAGTTACAGTTACAGCCGGTTTCTAGAACGCAGATCATCTTCATAACTAATCAATGAGCAAATCTCTAATAAAGTGTCATTTGGGTTGCTTGAATGTTGATTACGATTAGGTACTTTGTTATTGTCAAATCATTGAAGCAAATTTTTGTCAAACATGATGATTTTCGTCGGTCGGATGCATTACCGTAACATTTCCAAAATCACGTGTTTTGAGATAAATGCAGAATGGTAGAGAATTTTATACTTTTTTCCAAATCACTTATGGTACAACTCAAATTTTGATTCTAATGGACAAAAAAACAACTTATTCCGGTAAGGAAATGTTGACTTTTGTAATATTTTGTTTTTCACTATCAGTTTATTTCGAAATGTCCCGCTGCTACTCTGAATTCTAAGGTGCATCTGCGGTTCATCAATATACTATTTAGAAATGTTCCAGTACGACTCTGAAATTCTTTAGTTAAATAATAGTTATTCATGTTTTGTGACAGTCACGCTTCGAACACTCAGTGTAGTTGTCATAACAGCTTGCGTTTTAATTAATAAAAATTGAAAAAAAATATATGTATTCTAGAGCTAAGACTGCTTAAATAAGCAATAATCAAGAGTTGAGAGTGAGTTCACTTTGTGTGTCGTATCAAAATTATGTTGGCGATGATAAGTTACAACTGATGTAAACTTATGACAAACAGAACAAAAACAAATGTTTAGTAAGCTTCTACCACCTGGCCCAGACTGTCAAAGTTTTGGGTTTTCATTCAATAAAACACAAATAATTAGTTGCCCCAACTTTTCCCGGGGGCGACTTAGGGATATCTGCCGGGATTGGGCAGCAACGCATCCTGCAGAGCAATCTTATCACCAAACTGCGATCCGCAACCCGCATACCCAGCGTGGGGATTATGGGCATAACCCCCCATGAGATAACAGTCGATAAGGGGCTTATCGAGGGGAGGCCTGCGCCAAGCAGTGGACCAATATGGGCTGTTGAGGTTGAGGAAAGAGATGTCTCAGTGATCAACAGGTATTAGACCCAATACGCTTCCTTGAGGTACACCGCAGCCATTTTGTAAATAATTCTATCTGACTGTTCAGCTCTTTGATTTTATCAATATTTGTGATTTCGACACATTGCATTCGATTAGATAAATATGTTCGAACCCATCGAAGAGCTGGACTTCTGCTACATTTATCAATTTTGTCAAGTCGCAGCCTAGGGGATTCAAACTCAAACCCCGTAGTGTCATTTGCACCATTGACCAGTACCATTGATGGTGCAAATGATACTATGATGTACCGTTTGCACCATTGCTCCATTGCTACCATTATTGATGGTGCAAATGATACTATGATGTACCGTTTGCACCATTGCTCAATGGGGTCCTTCGAAAATTATATCTGATTTTGAACAATCTTTCATTAGTGCAGTCAAAGTAGTGTTTCCTATGGTTGAACATCACGGTTGTTTTTACCATTTTCAAAACCAATTGCGGAGAAAAGCTAAAAGTCTCAATTTAAAAAAGACTAACGCTACAAAAATTGTTTCTCTTTGCACCATCTTACCTCTTCTGCCAGAATCAAAAATTGAAGATGGATTCAGATACATCATAGCAGAGAGTGATGCTAACGGAAGTAATAAAAATTTGCAGCAATTTATTAATTATGTGGCTAGATTTTGGATGCCGAAAAAAAAACTGTGGTGTTGTTTTGGTGAGAGGCATAGAACAAATAATGTATGTGAAGGATGGAATGGACATATTAATAACTGCTTTAAAAGAAGACCCGCGACAGTGAGTCACTGCTTAAAAGTGCTTAAGGAGGACGCTGCATTTCATGCAGTCAATGCTCTTACACAAGACCCGTACAAAAAGCGATCAAAGGAGGTTAGGGATCGGAATAATTATATACAGTACCTACAGATGCAATTAATTAATAGTGAAATAGATATTCCACTATTCTTGGAAAAATTAAGATAAAATAATTAAGCATTATTTGTCATTGATTAGCTGTCATTGATTCTTTGTTATTAATAATAAAAATATTTTATATTATTAATAAGCGATTCATTCTTCCATTATCATTAGTAAAGTTTTAGGGGATACAGTATTTGTTCATGGGGAGAAAAATTCTGATCCATCTCTTCCCTGAGGGTCTCGGGGCGGGGCGGATGGCCAGTAAACAGAGCGATAGCTCGAGGAAAGCCTTGAGGCAAAATAAATATATTTTTTAATAGTGTCATTTGCACCATTTGCCCCATCAATGGTGTAAACGGTACATGACAGTGTCGTTTGCACCATTTGCCCCATCAATGGTGTAAACGGTACATGACAGTGTCGTTTGCCCAATTAATGGTGCTGGCCAATGGTGCAAATGACACTACGGGACTCAAACGCTCACATCATCGTCAAAAAAAGTCGTAGTCCTCGCTCGCCGGAGTCCAAGTCTTCGACTGTTTTTAATCGACCGATCAGCATAGTTTTTTAAAACAAAATCAATTACCTTCATTAAATTAAAACAGGCTAATGTATGTAGTAGATTTTCCTCTTTGAAATCGATATTGTTGGCATTTAAAAATGTCATCGCTCGTTCGAAAACTAGATATAACCGGTATGAATGTGATAGGTCTATAGTTTTCTATCCTACAGTGCTCTTATCGTTATCGCACTTTTTGAAAAGAGTTTTATCAATAGAATACTTAAGAGCATCGGAAAAGTATACCTCCTCATACGACGCGTTTATTAAATGTGTAAGAATTGGTACGAGTTCTCTGTATTTCTTCAGTATAAGTAAGTATATGTATTAAGTATAATTATACCTACCTGAGATAGTAGGTGCCTACTTGCGTGCACAAAGGCCGTAGGTAGATGAGTGTGCGTTGAGATCGTTATGCATTCCCTTAGAGCTGACGATGGAGGCAGCCGGGCCGTGAATAATGGAGCAGTTGTCTGAGGCCGCCAGCCATGAGCCAACCATGAGCCAGGGGCGCGTTGTGTGCCTCGCGGGAGAACGAGGGCCTCATTCATTTGCAATGCGTCTGTGCGATGAGCCACCGCCGCCGCCGCCGTCACTCCGAGCCTTCGTGAGCAGCTACGTGTTAGTTAAAATATAAATAAGTTTATTTATAAGTAAGTTTAGGTTTAGGTTTTTTTACTAAGATTTTCTAAATATTACAAAAAGTTAAATTACTCAAAAAATAAAGGACTCCTAATGCATAATTATTAAATACAAACGTGTCTAAACTTCGTTTCTAAACAGCCTGGAAGAGATCGCTTCTAAGCGATAAGGTCGCCCATTGTACTCGTTTTATGTAATGTATCCATGTACCTAATGTTATTTGTATGGTGAACAATAAAGTATTTTTGTATTGTATTGTATTGTAACGTTTCATACGGTTACCAGAATCATGATCAGTGCTCCCTCAGTGAATCTATTTCAAAAATAGATTGGACAAATATATAATGTGCATTGACAAAGACTCAGATATACACACATAAAATAATAATATTACAATTCAGACAGCTTCTGACAGCCCTATGAACTTCGGAGCTAGGGGAACGGTAAATGTTTCACTTTGAAACCTAAAAAAATAAAAACAGATTTTCTTATGAATTTTTATTTTCTTTATTTAATTATCACCGACTCTCTAAATTTATAATAAAAGGTTATATATTAGAAGTAATAGTGGGGTACAGACGGCGGACGATAACTATTGTTCTTTCAAATTTCAAGTTGATAGCTTTGATAGTTGCTAAGATTTTCAAGAGGAAAAAATAATGGACCGAGCGATACCATAAAGCATTCGAACCTGAGATCTAAAATATTAATTTGTGTGGCGGTTAGATTGATGATTACAGAAGCGAACCAAACCAGCAACGCTGCGTTTATAACATAACGCACACAAACAACATCAGTAATATCTGCGAACGGAGCGAGCCGCGCTCTTCTTGCCGCAGTGGGTTTCCATACTCAAATAGATAGTGAAACCCTCGCACCTTTATGTACCTACCTACCTGCTCATGTCTCATGTCTGTGCTGTTCTAGTTTCCAGCGTTCACTGACTTTTACCTTCAACACTACAGTTTCCTACAAAATAAGCTACATTTCTGTAGGAACGGAATCGATTTACGTAAGACATGCAATCTAATTTCACGCTAGACATTGACCGCGTAAAGAAAAAGGTCCTCCCTCGCGCGTCAACGTGAATTCACTCCTCGGCTACTTGTTTGCGGCTAACTTTACTGAACTTATTTCCGTCAAACTTGCCGGCGCGGCGTCGCGAGTTTCCGCAAAATGGCATTATTGTAGGCAAGATAGTGGAACTCTTGATTTGGAGCTATTCTCGTCTTGGAGCATATATATATTTACACATAGATATTTTGGCAGATCAGAATAGCTCTGGCTTAACCTAACTCAGTTACGAGTTACCAAATCCGGGAACAAGTACTGTTATTAATTGAAGGGGAATTGGTGTAACATTTCGGGACCGCGTCGGTGTCCCCTCGAGCCGCTCGCAGAGTGGTAACGGACCGGGAGCTCGTTAGTGACGATGTTTGTTTGGCCATTCAACTCGCCGCCGCCGATCGCCGGTCGCCGGTCGCCATTTGGGAAAATGATATTGTTAGCAGGTTGGGGTTTTGAACTGACCTATATCGCCGAGGCTAACCTCCGCTGGAATAAATTGTAGCAAGACTGGATAGCATAGCATAGCTGCTACCTCTGATGCGTAGCATACGTGTAGAGCTACGAGTAGGTCTTGTAGCGTGGCCGCGTGGGGTCTACGTCGTAGCAAAGCGCTACGAACTCGTAGCACGACGTACACACGCACGCACGACGAACATCGTGCGTGTGTCGTAGATTAGAAACATGTATAATCGTCATGTAGCTCAGTGGTACGTCGTAACTTTTTTGTTCATTGTCAAAATTGTAGTTACTCGTTTGAAGTAAGCATGCAATTATTTATAAGTTTCTGATAAGCTTTATTGATTATTATTAGTATATTCCTACGACGTAACAAATAGTGCTGTGTGTGTATACAGACACACAGCACTATTCTACTGATCAAATTCGTAGCTTTACTGGCATACGCCACTAAAGCTACGAATTTGATCAACGTTATTATAGTGTATTTTTTTTGAGACAACTGAACACAAATCATTTTTGATAAAATGAAGTAATCACCGTATTTATTTAGTTAGTGCTTGTACAAACAGCACCGGCTACGCCACGCGCCCACACAAACTGTAGGGACTATTCCTTTCCCCTCAATTGATATTTCATTGCGAGGATTCTGAAATGGGAAAACGAAATGTTTTCCTTTATCGTCGTGTCGTCCGTCGCCGCACCCACCCCGCGTCCTGCTACGTACAACACACACAATACTCCTCCACTGTAGACGTAGACACCTATAGGTACCTACCTACAGTGTAGCGCACTCAGTACTCACACGAACGTGGTGACAATGAAAACTTTTATCAAAAGAAGTTTGAACCTTAGTCGTGACAAATATTATAGCTTCGATAGAAGTTTTATTGCTTTTCAATATTGGAATGTTTATGCAAAGAAATAAAAGATCCCTTCTTCTTTGTGTTCATGGTAGTGGATTCAGCGAAATACACTACCTACTTTACACTACATTTGAGTACTTTTTTACTAGTTTTCACAAATAAGTTCAAGAAGGTATAATGCTTGTTTCTAGACTTATACTAATAGAAACAAATAAAAAACATCAACAATTTTATCGTTAACGGAAGAAGTAACTTGGTATACAGAAACTTTGTAACTTGTCGTAGTTACATAATAAACAATGTCGTTGAGCCGCTGAGACTGAGAACAATAACCTCGGTACGTGCGCCCAGGCTGGCCAACAGTATTACTACCTCCTCCGAGGGAGAGATAAGCTGCCTAGAACCTACTACTGTACTTGCTTCACTGCGTGTGAGCTCACACGGGCCGAGTGCGTCGCGCACCTACACTGTATACACTACCTATATCACGATTTGGAAGTTAACCCTAACTTTGCTGTCAGGCGTGCTGTCCTAGTGCCGGCGGCGCGGCGGCGGCGGTGTTATGAACCAACCAGTTTGATTGCCTGACCTGACGAGCGATAGAACCACGTGCGGATAGATCGATGTCTGTTTACGAGTTCGGGTATCTGTTATGAGCGCGGCAGATGGAACGGTCGGCGGTCGGTGTCTCATTTCACGCGGAAAATTGGGATTTATCTGTGGACAATAAAGATAAAATAAACTCAAACGGCAAAATTAAATAACATTCAACACAGAATCAAGATTAATTACGCTGCCTCAGGAATGATCATCAATTATCTAGTGAAGAACCCCCAGCTCGCAGCATTCCCTTAGAGCGTCCGCCCCTCGTCCCCCAAATTCTCCTCAATGGGCGAAACGACGCAAGTAATTTTTCGGAGTATCGTTCGGGCCCTTAATGGCGGAAATAATGGGTGGAACGACACTACTCATGTTTATCACGCAAAAAACACTTAGGTAAGTAAATTACCTCTATACTTCATTCATACATCTAAATTTTGAGGTCAGGCTCCTACTCGTAAGTGATCTATAAATAGATATTCCATAATCATAGAGCAGGTCCCGCCACAGCGGTGCCTCGGCCCCGCGCCCGACACTCCTCACTCCTTACTCGGAGACAAAAGACCACAGCAGGCACTATATTCCCCCGTGTAGGTACATTGTTACGCTAAGTTAACTACCTACCTATTCAAATCAGACAAAACACACAAGATTTTTTGGAAATACCTTATCTGATTGTCGGTAAGCAGGAGAAGAGCAAATAAAAAAATAAAAACAGAAAAAAATATTGTGCCGAGACACGTGGAGTACAGTAGGTAGATACTAAGGCCCGTATTATGAAAGCTTGCTCAGTCATCGATCTATGCTTCAGCAACTTTTCTATGGCACAAACGTCACTCAAGCATAGCTCTATGACTGAGCAAGCTTTCGTAATACGGGCCTAAATATATCAAGTTACAAGAGCAGCTGGCGAGGCAGAGCATCAGGTATTATCCTGAAGATAGTGTTATTCTAAGTTTATTTTGAAATCAGTCTCTTGGTTATAAAAATAAAACCTTTCCTGAAGATAAACCTTGGGTTCATAGTACTACTGTTCCTGTCAAGGATTAATTTCGTAATGAAAACGTAAGACGCTCCGCTCCTATCACAACACGATCCTTTGAAAGTACCTACTTAATGTAACATGCACGACGCGGGGCACGTCGTCGTCGTGTCGGGCACGTCGCGGTCGCGTCGGGCAAGGTACAACGAGGTAGGTACAAGGTCGGCAACTTCTTTGAATGCCTTTAATATAAGGCAGCGCTGTACTAGAAAAGCGTTCTGAACTTCTGAGGTGTCATGTGAGAATGCACCAGACAGGGTCATTTCCGCCTCGATCGAGTGCAGCCCGCCCGCCCCCGCGCCGCCGCCGCGCCGCCGCCCCGCCCGGCGGGACCGGAACGACCCCGGCTCTCATATCCGATCCCACTTCGGTCCCTCCGACTATACGTACAACGGCTATTGGTTTCTGTAACATTGAAGCAGGTTACTAAATTAAAGTAGCAGTCCAAGCAAGTAGTTACTCCGTTCAAATGTCTTGTAGCTTCAGCTTTTATTAGATTCGCCTCTAGTGCATCTACCGTAGTTACGCTGGATAAAGTGATCGTCCGTTTGAAGTTTCAGAAGTGTCCTCCGCTGCACTTGTGAAACAAATAACGTCGCAGAGTCGACTCTCATTGCAATAACGTCACACAGACGGCTATCATTGCACTTCCTCGGGGATCAGCTTATTGCGTCTCCCGCGCGGCAGCCCCCATCCCCCGTCCCCCGTCCCGGCACGTTGAGAGCATCCTGCAGACTGTATGGATTACCTGATCTTGGCATGGCTGTGGTACTTGTAGGACCAGTCAGCGTGACCTCCCCGGTGTAACTTTCATCTGTGTTCACACACTCAGCTGTGCACCATAAATATGTCCGTGACATAATTATGGTGCAAAACTGAGTATGCTAATAGCTAGTCTCCGTTGGGAATGGCCGCCATGGCCAAGATAATGCTTACATCATGATAAACCACGTTGTAAAATGTCGACCGTTAATTCAATGAACTCAGCTGTCCTGTCGGTGGAAACGATTATGGCGGGCGATCGTATTTTCCTATTTGCCGAGAGAATGGAGTACATAATTGCATCGATGTCAGTTCACCCGAAGCTTGGTAATTACACGTGTGTTGTGTTTGTGTGTTTGTGTACACAGCAGCGGTAACGAGCGCGCGGCCAGCCGTGACGTCACACGATATTTTGACAAGCTGTCCGACTGCGAGGGTCCTGCCTGATGAACCAGCCTGTGCACAAACATCTGTTAGGTATTTTGTTTTGGTTTGCGGATGGGTGCGTATTAGAATAGTGTTGATTTATCATCTCATGTTACTCTAATGTTATGTCTGGTTTAAATAAACTTATTGAATTTCATGTTTCACACATGGAGAAAATTAGTCGCTGGCTTATATTTGTATGGTTACACACATTTTAAGATAAATAGATAAATATTAAGATAAATAATTAAGATAAATAATGCTGGACAATTCACATAGCATTATCTAGCCACAAGCTAAGCAGAGCTTGTGTTATGGGTACTAGATAACTGATATACATAATATAACACACTACATAGATAGATATTTCTTTATTATACATAGAAATAGGGATATCGTATCGAAACAAATGTATCAATACTATACTCATGAGTACGCAACAAAGATAATCGATACGGGTATCGTACTCGTATCAAAAGCTTCGAGTTACTCAGGTATCGAGTGCTTTTTAATATTTGATTAATTAAAAAAAATTGTAGGTACTTCAAAGTGGTTTATTAAATTAAAATTATGTTTATTACAGTCCAAAGTCATCTCCCCCCATAGAGTAGATAATATCTCCTCCAAAATCTCGGTATCAAAATCAGAAAATCACAATTCGTTTAGTCAGTAAGATTTTATAGCATCGTTTTGAAACGTCTACTCTACCGCCTGTTCGGAATAGCGATCAGCTCACATTATGACAGGCAAGAACTTCGGGCCGGGCTACCTAGTTTTTTTTGATAATAACGTTATAATTTCTCATAACTATATCTCAAGGCACTCTTATTTAATAATTTTGGTACGGAAAACGTAATGAGATTATTCAAAATAATAATTTGTTTCGTATGTATCTATTAAAAGTCTATTATACTAATGCGGAACTTAAATTCCAATATTAAACCGTTATTATCATCAATCCGGGATTTTGTAGGAGGTATTATAATGTACTCTATGTTACCTACTTGCACTCTCGAAGTTTCGGTATAATTCCGTGATTTAGGACGGGGACCATGGATGGAGTCCATAAACGATAGTCAAGATGAATGGTAATAGGGATGGATACAATGAAAAAGTATCGAGTACGGTGAACAGTATCGATTCTTACTCAGTATCGTAATCAATAGTATTGACAACTAAATTACTCGGTATCGTAACCAAAGTATCGAGTATACTCAGGTATCGATACTTTTTGCGGATCCCTGCATAGAAACATATTTGTTCAGGGCGTTCTGGATGTCCAGAACGCCCTGAACAAACATCTGCAGATCGTACAAATATTTGTCCCGAGGCGGATCTTCGCCCACCGCGCCACAGAGGTCGTCGGACGGAATGTACCGGCAATAATGAGGAGCTGCGTCTCGCTTGCGATGGGATCGGGTTGGATCAGTGGAGCTGGCTAAGACTATCTAGTTATTTATTTCATAGCTTTCTGTAACTGGACGTGGACGCCTCTTTGTCTTTCTTCTGTACGTAGGCAAGAGTTCAGTATTTATTGCATAATCATCAGGTGTTGTTCATAAGATGAGTTTAAGTTAAAATCACTATGTTATGTACCCGTTCGCCATGGAAAACAGGCAGTACGCAAGTAAGTATATACAAATACAAATCGCTTATATCAGACACAATGAAATGTATTTCCAATATAATATTGAGTCCGCAGGATCCCTAACTAGCCTAAGCTGTATTACAGGACCCAAGGCTTTTCTTATTAACTAACAAGTTTGTGTCTTTTATAGACTATTTAGAAGAACCATACGATTGACTCTCATTGAACTGCGATCCCCAACCCGCATGCCCAGCGTGGGGATTATGGGCACTATCCCCTATGAAATAAACGCCAATGCGATTATCAGGGGGAGGCCTGAGGTTGAGGTTGAGAAGAACTATGTATGAAATAAATATCAAAACAAACAATTATTAAAAACAACCTACATTTTTCAAAATTTTGAGTTATCCAACAGTTAGCGCGCTAGTCTACTGTTTCATTTGTAAATCGTCTACCTCCATCATTTTCTAATGAAGGTAATAATAATTATTCTTTGAACACTCATCTAACAAAAGTTAAATGACCAGTAATTAGGTAGGTACTGGTAATTGCGCAATGTACAATGGAGCCACATCTAAGCAAAAGTTTGTTCGAGTTTCTCAACAAAGTACTATTCATTTGCTAGTTGAAAAGTTATGAAGTTAAAGTTTTATTGTAGCAAACTAACGATCTGTTAACTGTTGACGTGGTTCAGCGCACACGGACCGCAGCCGTGCCTGCTGCCCGGCCGTGCCTGCCAGCCGGCGGTCGGGCAGCAATGCCTGCCAGCCGGCCGGGCAGCAGCTCTACCTACTGCTTACGACTGACTGGGGCTCCGGTAGACAGAAGGTCGACCGCCTCAGGGGGAATTTGAATTTGTCTTAGCAATTACTTAGGTATTATTCGTTGACTTTAGGGTGACCTAGTCGAAAGACGAGAAAAAGGGCGAATTATAGATACAAGATCTCAGAATTGATTAAGTTTAAATGCAGTTAAGTACTGAGTAGTCGTACCTACTACGCTAGTTCAGTTTTAAAGAAGCGTCAACTGTGTACAACAACAGTTTTGCTAGTCTCGTTGGAGTAGAGTATCATGTAATTTGATTTTGTTTTTACAAAGCATACGTTAGGGTAGTTGGTTCGTGCACGAACTAGTAACGAGGCGCCTCGCACGTAAGCCGAGCTCTTACACTTGAATTATAGAAGTGACCTCGCGCCGCCCGCCCCGCCCCGCCCCGCCCCGCCCCGCCCGGAGCATATTGTACACTTTTTAATTAGAATGGTAATCCCGCCTCGCGGAGCTGGCATCCCGCGGAGCACCGCATACATAGAACTCGACTTTGGAAATTCAAAAAATCTTTATAGATTCATCAAAATATCATTTTTCAATGTTGCTGAGAGTTAGTAAGCCGGATATTAAATTCAGAAAAGTTGAGACGTCCTGTGATAGCAGCGTCTATAATTAGATAAAAGGTACATAATGCGACCGCGAGCAGCACCTGCCCGATCCTAGTGAAACGTCATTAATCTCCGCCGCCGGCACTTTGGCAGGTGCTGCAGGGGGGGGGGGGGGGGGGGGGAGTGTGAAAGGACATCTGGAGGGAGGGGGGAGCGGTGAATTCAAATTCAAATTTCAAATTCAAATTCTTTTTATTTTCAGATAAATAAATCCATAGTTTGTTAGTACAGTTTCTTATATTAAATGTTAGTGACTAAAGTTATTTATAAAATATAATAAAATTCATATTCAAATTCATTTAAATTAAATTTATACAACATTAGATTAAATCATATAACATTAAATTAAATTACATATAATGGGATTTAAATAAATAACTACCATGTGATTAAATTAAAACATATTAAATAACAATAAATCAAATTACATAATAATCAAATCGAATTAAATACCAACCATGAAATTAAATTAAAGTATATTAAATTATAGTACATAGAGTCAAATATAAATTAAATTAAAATCTTATCAACTAATCACTTTTTTGCATAAAGCTCTGCCATATCGGCGCAGTCGTTCTGTCAGCTACAGTTTGTAGGATGCTGTTGGGGCTATCCCGCACTCTGCGCATCAGGGATGCCGTCTTTTTCCGAAGAATGGCAGCAAACCCATCTGTTTGGTACTCAGCAAACATCCCTGATGCACTGCAGAAACGAGGCAGTCCCAACATCATCCTAAAGATGTTATTATATTGTACACGTAGGGTCTCCAGCGGTCGTTTGGTGTAGCTTACCCATAGGCTCCCGGTGTAGAAGTTTTGACAGTAGGATTTAAACAGTGTTAGTTTTACTTCTTCAGTACACCGGGAGAACCTACGGATCAACATATTACCTCTTACCGCTAGAGCCCTACGCTCTCGTTCGATGTCCGCGTTGTCCTTAAGGTCGTCGGCAATAAAATGTCCGAGATATTTGAAAGAAGTTACTTTTTTAATGTTCATGCCATTTAGGGTTATTTTAGGAAATTCTTCTAGTTTATTGCCGGCGGCCTTAAAGACAACGTATTCACACTTTCTAATGTTGTAGCAGAGGCCGTGAGATGCAGCATAGTCCGCACAGACCCTCAGCATCTCCTCGACAGATCTCGCTGTTGTCCCCAGCAGCACCATGTCGTCCGCGTAGCTGATGTTGTTTATGCAAATACCATCCACACGACAGCCGACACGCATGCCGCTGAGCTCAACAATTAGATCGTTTACATATAGGTTGAAAAGCGAGGTCGAGCTTACCCCCCCCTGTCTTACCCCGCACTCCAACCTATATGCGTCGGAGAGAGCATTCGACCACTTAGTGACGTTGCTCTGGTGTCCGTACCAGAAACGAAACATATTCAACAGGTCCGGCGGCACCCTCCTGTCCCTCAACTTCCCCCACAGCACATCATATGAAACTAAGTCAAATGCCTTGGAGAGGTCGAGGAAACAGGCGTACACCGGCGTCCTGCGGCTTGTGTAATATTGGACAGTATGCTTGAGTGATAATATTGCGCTTTCAGTAGATAGTCGTCTTCATGAGGTCAGCAGGTAGGTACCCATGACTAAGACACATTGTGAAGAACATGGAAAGGAGGCCGGGCAAATGGTTCCCCGCGTATTTGAGATGCTCGATGCTGAGCCCATCATGTCCGGGAGACTTGCCTCGTGTCATGCCCTTTATTGTAGCGCGGACCTGGTCCGCCGACACATGCAATAGAGGTTCGTCACCCCGAGCGTAGGAATCGGCATCGGTCATCTCCGAGGGGCCAAGGGGGGAGTGAACTTTGAAATGCTCGCTGAATAACTGCGCTATCTCCCTCCCCTCACTCTTGCCCTCCACACTCACAGGGGGGCCAGGCTTAATGTTAAGCTTACCAGTTGACTTCCAAAAGGTTTTGAAGTCTTTTGCTGCACGTTCTTTAGCTAGTTTGTCCATAATAAGCTGGTCCTGGTTTCTCTGACACCACTTCAGGCGGCTTTTAAAGATTTTGCGGGTTTCGCACATTTGCTCATAAATCTCGCCTGAAGTAGGTCTGTTACTCAGCAACCAGCTATTGAATTTAAGCCTAGCCTCCCCATGCGCGCTACGTACATATTTGTTCCAGCCACACAAGCTTTTACCCTTCCTAGGTCTCGCACAACCACGCTGCCTCGTCTGTACGGATGCCTCACTCATAGTACCCACTACAACACTATACAGCTTATCCAGAACAGATCTATGCTCAACCAGAGCACATGGCCCGTGGCCGCATTCGACGAAATCTTGGGGGAAACTAATGTCACGAAAGGCGGTGTTACATAACTCACGGTACCTGTTTATCTGTTCCTGACTTCTCTCTCCCCATAGAACAGCACTAGGGGTCGGCTCAGGAGCCACCAGCCGCGGCCTGATTGCACATAGATCACATTCCACGTAAATAGGAAGATGGTCGGACGCGTAGACGTCCTCATAAATACCTACCTTGCTAACTGCATGCCAAGCGGAGAGGGAAACAATACAGTGGTCCAGCCATCTTCTACTACCGGACTTTTGGCATATAAATGTATAAGCGTTTGAAGAACATCCCAGTTTTTCTACATCAGCACAGAGCCAGGACTGGTCCGCGCAGAAATTCGACAGTTCTCTATAAAACATTTCCTGCGGATGTGCATTGAAATCCCCCAGAATAAAAATGGATTCAACTTTGCTGCTTTCCTCTATGGCACTAATCTCACTTAGGACCTCAGTAAAAATAGGTAGATTATCCTTCTTACACGTAGGCATATACACTGAGAATATTATAGCAGAGCGACCACGAGAAGTAGTTTTGATTGCGGATAACCTAGGGCTAGTACAATCCAGGACGGAGACGGACTCGAACATCCCCCTCCTCCAGAGAATGGCTACTCCCCCGTACGGTCTTCCCACCAGTAGGCCCGCGGACGTATCCACTGCTGACTTGCCTGTGTATTCAAAATCTTTGCTAATAGTGCCTAATAGTGGAATATCCTGAATGGAGCGGCTTGTTTGCGTGACTCGCGCTTTGCCAGCGGGTTTGTTTCTCAAAAGATGTACGGCGCTGGGGTGACAGGGCAGGACGGATGAACTCGCTAAGAGATTGCGGATCGAAACAAACGAATCGTTCCTGTAGTTCACCAATAAAAGTGCGATTAAACAGGAGCATTTTATAATTTTTACAACTAGGTTAGACAAGATTAATCAGTGACTAACAAGATAGGTAAGTCTGGATTAGACTGTCCAACGGAGCAAGCGCGGAGCCCTGTTCTATCAAATACTTATTTCATTTCAGGCGGTGCTTACTATTATGGATACTTTCCTTGCATACCTACTCGTACCCTGAGAACAATTTCTTCCAAAATTCTGAGTCGTCGTCTTCAGTCGTAAAATGAAAATCTCTGCGCATTATAAATAGCCAGGCACGCGGGTCGGTGGCGGGGGCTCGCGAGGCCCATTCATCTAAATGCTAATGAATTTCTTTTTAACGAGTCCAATCAAGCGACTCGACCTCTGAGCGCTCTTCCCCGGGCGCTTCCTCCGCCTCTCCTTATTCATGTATCGCCTCTGACCGCTACAATTACGAAGAACAATTAATTTCACCTTTTATTCAAATCATTTAGGAAGGTCATTATCAAATTTACGATTCTATTAAAGATCCACTTATCTTACCTCAGTAGATATTTGGCATAATGTCTGTCTGGATAAAATTGAGAAGTTAGTCGTTCAATTGCATTATGAAATCAGTTAAGATTATAATAAAAAGTTTCCAGCGAAAGAAAACAATCGTAAAGTGCGGAATCCCATTTGCACCGCTCCGCGCGGCGGGTGATGTTACCACTATTTTTACTTTCAAAGAATAATATTGCAAGTGTTTTTGTAAATAGGTAGTCTATTTCAATAATAGGTTTTATATGCTGCAGCGTACCGTCACCTTCACAGCAGAGTGCGGTGGGACGGGACGGGACACCGTGGAGTAGCTCGTTGAGTAGGCACCTACACGCTATGATGGACTCGCCGCTTGATCATTTATTTTTGTGACATTTCCAGAATTAATAGAGCTTTCACAGGAACAGAGGACGACAATGAAACGACAAGTGGCTCGTATATCAGGCGAGTGGTCGCGCGGCGCGGCGGGGCGCGGCCCGTTGCGCCCACCGCCGCGCCAGCGCCCCGCCGCCGCCGCGCCAGCGCCCCGCCGCCGTCCCGTCCGTCGCCGCCGCCGCCGCCGCCACAGTGCGACGACGGCGAGCCATTTGCATCTCGGTCATTTCAAATTCAAATCTCTGAAAGGTGCCATTCTCCATTTTCCGATATGTTCCCGATAGCGCGCTGAATACACTTATTCACTCATACGTAACGTACTCGTACGTACGTAGGTAGGCACGTATCGTTCTCTGAACAGGGAGCGCGACTATTCTTACCAGAGCGAGTATTTACGTTGTTGCGAAACACATTTACATTCAAATCTGTTCTGCAGTAAGTAAGTAGTTTTAAAGCAACATTGAAAATACCGCAGACTAGAAATATCAATTCCGTAAAACACAAAATACATTTGGTTTATTCGACGGGAAGGCGCGTTGAAAGGCAGCACATAATAATTCAGAGTTTATCGTCTTCATAAACGATTCACGGAAGCCATTCTCTTCATGTTTTTCATGACGCAAACAAAGCTCACTTCTTAAACTGAAACATGCGCGATTGATTTATCGTGAACTAGGCATTCTTTAGGGCCTTGAGTCAGTAGATACTTGATTGACAAAGGTCATTACTATCAAATAGAAATAAATTAAAAAAGGTATTTACAATTGGAATAATTTGAGTTAACTGTAACTGGTTTGGAGTATTGTTAGGGACGGCTCGGCCCAGTACCAGCTTCCAGCCTGTACTAGAATGAAGAGCCTTCAGACTCATTGATTAGCAGTAGAGTAGTAGTAGAGCCTCAATGCAGAGCCTTGCAGAGACTAAGGTCCAGATTCTCTAACACCGCCGCAAGGTCGCTTGTCTCTCGATCTTTTATACAATTGTTATATAGAACTGTTTTTGCGGCCAATTACAACATGGGTCTCTTCAAGACAAGGGTGAATAGGTATCTTCTAGACCTTCGTGATACACCGTCGGCCGCATCTTCGCTTTCCATCAGGTGAGATTGCGGTCAAACGAAGGTCTATATACCGTAAAACAAAAACAAAAAAAAAATACATTTCGGAGAATGTTCACAGGAACTAATCTCACCATCCTCCTTCCACTTCAGGACAAGCTTACTTGGATGTACCCTCCACTCGCACTAAGCGGTTTTCTTCCACCTTCATGATTATGGAATGGAACTCGCTTCCTGCATCTGTTTTTCCGGTCAATTACAACCTGGCTCTCTTCAAGACAAGAGTGAATAGTTATAGTCTACCTAGACCTCCGTGCTACACCGCTTTCCATCAGGTGAGTTTGCAATTAAAAAAAAGTACATTTATGTAAGCCGTTAACGTTGAGAAAATAGACGAAACGTGATTTATGTGTTTCATTGTTAGAAGAAAACTAACCGTTTTCATTTATTTGCGCACTGAACTTGTTACTACTGAACAAGTTTTTTCATGTAAAATGTTACAAGTTCAAATAAAGCATCTTACATATTCTGTGAAAAAACATTGTTGTTATGAAAAGAGCCGGCAGCTCGTTAGTGGAGTGTGCCGCTCCGTGCTGCGACCTTCAGCCCGCCGCCGGCCGCCGAGAGACGCTGATCTATGGGCGGGCGGGGGGAGGGGGGCGGAGACAGATTTATTTCCTCACGCCGTGCTTTGCTAGTTTTTCAACTGTTTAGTTTGTGCAGTTGTTTATATTTATGTAAACAGTATAGCACTGTTTTCGTGTCTGTTCGTTTCGACAGCATGACCAAAACGTAATTAAAGTGCGCGTGTTTCACGTCGGTAGTGAATCCTATTGAGGAGCTCCCGCTCAGCAGCAGGCTGCGGGCCTCTACTTCGTAATGCTGAATCGTAATGCTGAGGCGAGCCGGCGGCGGGCAGCGGCGGGCGGCGGCGTGGCGGCGGCGGGCGCGGGCGGGCCTCGTTTCATTTACATTTCCGCACATCGCCATCGCCTCGTCAAACGCAAACACACAATAATCGCTACGTAATTACAGACAGAGCAGCGATATAAGCGAGGCTGACAATTAATTACTTGATAGTCGGCGGGGCGGGGCGGGGCGCGGCGAGCCCACGCATCTGCACAACAGCATTTCTGATGATTGGGTTATTATGATACATGTTATTAGGCTAATTTTCGATGACGATTTCAAATCTGTGACTGAAATTTCTGTATCAGCTCTAGTTACAAAGATATGACACATGGGTATTTGTACAATAAAACAGTATATATTTAGAGATAATCTTAATTTATTAAATTTTTAGGCTGAAAAAAACCTTCTTTTATTTGATTTTCTTGCTGAAGCTGAAGGCAGGGAGCTATTCTGAATGCTCCAACAATAGTCAGCCATCATGTGTACATGCCAGTAGCCTTGATAGCGTTCCTCCATCGTACGAAGATCTTGGTGGAATCCCTCGCCCTGTTCTTCACTTAGATCCCCAAGATTGGCGGGAAAATAGTCCAGGTGGTTGTGAAGAAAGTGTAACTTGATGCTCATGTTACATCCAAGCCTTTGAAAGTGGCTCATTAGCTGTTCGACATGTTGAGGAAAGTCCGAATTTTTGTTATTCCCCAAAAAACTTTGAACAAGCCAAACAAACTCATTCCATGCTTTTTTCTCAATCTCTGTCATAGTTTCCGTAAAATTTGTGTCTTTTATCAATGATCTTATTTGTGGCCCGTCAAAAATACCCGCTTTTATCTTTTCTGCACTCAGTTTTGGAAACTTTTTTGATAGGAAAAGGAAACAATTTCCATTTTTGTCAGTTTTCGCCTCAAAATGCATAGGCTCCTCCTGTGAAGCATCAGCATGAGGCTCAGGTGATATTTTAGAGGTCAAAACACGTCTATGTGCTGACCGTATTGAAGGATATTCCCATTTGGCTCGATTTTTTCGGTTAATGCCGGTTATGTTTATCAAACAAAAATAACAGTCATCGTGGTGGTTCACGGGTTCATTCCAGATCATAGCGGTTTCGTACCGAAATCTATTCCTTTTCTTATTTGTCCACAAACGTAGAAACTCAACACACGTTTTGCATACCTTTTGCGGAATCCAAGGCTTATCTTTAATTTCCAGCGGGTGTCCAAAGTAATTTTTTTAACCCTTGATTACGAACGCTGTCACATTCAAACGGTATTCTTTAAACATATACTCTCCGCAAATAAAACAAAAATGATTCGGATCATTCACACAAACTCGTCTTGACGATGCCATATCAAATTATGCTTAGAAAACTTTATATTTTTTTAATTATTAGCTAATTAACACTGTAACACAGCGAATTTTTAGTGAAAGCTATAACTCGTAAACAAGAGCTATTACAAAAAAACTGAGGGTAGATTTAGAATCAGCGACGTCAAATTAGTAAACATCATATGATAAAAGTCATTCATCAGGCAAAAGTTGCAATTTTGTGTAGCGGTTATCATTACACCGTTCACATCGTCACCTCAGCTTCCCTGCACTCTGCTACAAAGCCAGCTATAATCAGATACAATATTACTACTCGAGGAGTATGCAGTTTACTTTTATGATAATTCAGTAAAATTTGAAGTTGGATGCAAAGCTTATAATAACCGAACAAATAAAAAGTAAGAGCGAGTCGTCGACCGCGATGCCGCGCCGCCGCCGTCGCGCCGTCGCCGCGTCGCCGCCGCGCCAGCCATAGGAGGCAATCCCATTAGTGAGCTGTCGTTTGTTACAGTTAACTATCCCGAGGTACATTACATTACATTAGTTACACTAGACTACATTAGTATTTACATACCGAGTGGCGCTCCGTGGCTCGTTACTGCAATGAAGACGTTTTCGCTTAGTTCTTTTAATCAAATTTGTGTGACGGTCTACCAATTCAATTTAAAATAAATATGTTTCTCGGTTTTACATCATTATCAGACTAATCACATCTCATCACACTAATATTATAAATGCGAAAGTTTGAATGGATGTATGGATGTATGGATGTTTGTTACCTCTTCACGCTAAAACCACTGAACAGATCTGGCTGAAATTTCGGTTACAAGTAATTCTAATACTGGAATAAAACATAGGCTACTTTTTATCCCGTAAATCTGTTCCTGTGAGATAAAAATCACCTTTAAACGTTTCCATAGGAACAACGCGTGCGAAGCCGCGGGGCGCATCTAGTTATACATATAGTAGCTTTCAATGTATTCTTGTCGGAATTCAGAAGATACTTACAAAGAAGAAGACATAGAGGTCGAGTCGACGACGGCGTGCGTGCGAGCGGCCCGCGGCGGAGAGTCCGCGGCGGCGGGCTGGGTCCCGGCGGACGGCGGGAGCAGTTCCTCAGTTCATTTCTCCATATCGATATCATTTATTTGTATTAAGGGAAGGTTTTGATGAATATCACAACTTATCTAATAATTTCACAAAAAAATTCGACTTTGACAGGACGGGAACCCGCGTCCTCCCCTCAGCGGGGATGTGATAACCACTACACCACGAAATCAAGTGTACGACTTTATACGAAATTTAGCGCCGTCATTAACTGATCTGCAAAATTATATTTTATTTCAATTTTTTTGCTATTATTTGACTCATGGAATTACCCTTAGTGCTAACCTACTTATAACAGAGAACTTACGCTATGAAAAATAAATAAACATCCTAGCTTTTGATTTTTCGTAATATAGCATAGTTTTGTTCATGACACGGTAGGGGTGTGGTCGTGCGGTTAGCTAGAGTACAGATCCGTCCGCGGACATAAAGCCACCGCGTAGTGTCAGAGAGAGTTATCCGCTTTACCCTCGTTATGTGCTTTATTGGCGCGCCCCTGATCCCAGGTAGCCGCGGCCCGAGTCCGGCCCTGGCCGCGTGGCCGCACAGGGACCGATAAGGATTCAATTAGGGGCCGGAGCCGACTCTGAGACTTCTGAGCCCTTCGCAAATTCCTTAACTTTATTTCGGCAACTTCGCTAAAGGTTCCGACTGAAAGAAACATTTAATTTAAAAAGGACAAGCTTTTTAAGACTTTTCCCAACGTTTGAGGTGAAGGTATTTTAGTGTTCGAGGGTCTTCGGGAGGGAATCTGATCGAAAGTGTTCTTATTTATCAGAAGTTCTGTGATTTATTTTCTGATTATTATTTCTAAATAACGGAGAATCAATCGAACCGATGAGTTTTCTAAGAAACCTAAATAGAGTTGTATGCTGGAATGAACTCGAAGACGTCTTTTGGTTTATGTGGTAAACGATCGGTCTATGTCATGGGACCTTCCGTGTATAACCGACTGCCAGATAAGATACGTGACGCACCTTCCGCGCCTTCCTTTAAAACAAGGCTAAATAAATTCCTGACGGAATCTGTATTTTATGAATTAGAGGAATACTTAGAGCTGCCGCTCTTATAATGTTTATTTTAAATAAATCCTATAAATAATTAATTAATATTAATACTATATTTTTTCTTTGTAAATGACTTGTTACATATGGTGTAATAAATAAATTCTGTATTCTGTATTCTGTATTCTGTGGGGGTTGTTTTAAACCTTACATAAAGTAAAATCAAAATCAGTTCAACTCCAGTCAGAATGTGCTCGGTTGATTTTGTCTTATGTATGTACCCAGGTATTTACAAAAAACGTCCCGATTATTATTTTGTAAGTATAAGACGATAACAACTTGTGTTACTATTACATACTAGCAACTTTGAACTGGAATCATGTAAAGTTCCCGCCGCCGCGCCGCCGCCGGTCCGGTTGTTTGTTCCGGTAGGAATGAATAGGATTATATTCCCGACACCGATGTCGATATCAACTTGTAACGCGATTACCGCGAGTGGGGGGGAGGAGGAGGGGGGGGGGGTGGGGACAACTTCGAGATTGGACATTCAATGGAATTCACAGGCAGGAGCTCAGGCACTGCTCATTCTGGTTCAGACACTGTTACAAGTTATGCATAAGAGATGCGTTGCAAGTTTTAAACTTACTAATTTGAATCACGTCGAGCTTTTAAAAAGTTTCTTAATTTAGTGTCTTAGTACTCAAAGTGGTGCCCGTGGACCGTCGCGTCGTGCCGAAGTGCCGACGTGAGGGACACAGCCGCCGGTGGAACCTCCGACTGTCTCTGCTACCAACATTGACTTGGATTAACAATAACAAATAAGATCTATAACTATTCTAACTTGTCTGAAATGATGATTTGAACGGGAAGCAGCGTTGCACGAAGAACAGTTCTTCTCACGTACATTTGAACGGGAAGCAGCGTTGCACGAAGAACAGTTCTTCTCACGTACATTTGAATCCGTCAGGCCGCACCGAGTCTGCCAACAATAACATTTACGAGGTAGCTGATTAAAATTTATACTTTCGTCTGAAAAGTTTGGATCGTGGTTTAAAGACAAGTAGCGGGGCCAAGTGAGGTACTCAGATTATGAAATGAGCAGCGCGCGGGGGCAGGGGGGCGTGGGGTCTCGTGAGGTGGCGGTGGTGTGTGGAATCGCGCTCTGATTTGAGTACCCCCGAGTGCAGAATTCAGACGCTGGAGTAGCTCCCGCACCCGCGGCCGGCCTCGTCCGCCTGCACTCACTGACCTCCCCGTCGGTGCAACACGGTTCGTCTTTCATAACAATGTTAAACGATATAAAACAAATTTACAATAATAGAAACAAATTGGAACTACTGTATTGAGTAAATAATTTCTACCTGTTATATTTAGGTATACCTAATAGAGACGAACTTAACATAAATACAACTTTTAAATAATTCTACTTGGTATTTCAACATTTTGCTTAGTCAACCGAATGATTCTAAAGGATATTTACAGAGAAGACATAACAAAGCTCGTGGAGGATGTTACTTCTAGGACTCGGATCCAGCCGCCCAGCCTTCAGCTGTGTCTGCGAGACGTTGTGCATAATGTAGAGTGTAGAGCGCGGGGGCGGGGGCGGGGGCGGGGGCTGCAGGGGGGATGCTCGCACCGCGCACCACGTTTCAGCACACAGAACTTTCCGTTTCATCGCTATATAGAGTAAACTTTAACTGTTCAACCAAAAGATACGAATTTTCAGGCAAATATTGAGATTTCGACAGAGCGAATAGAGATTACCGCCAGGCGAGGGAAATTGAGCGTGTCTATGGAAATGACGTACATCTATATTAACACTCGCTCGCAAACAGAAATTCAGTAGAATAAAGCTCGATCTCAGCGCGTTATTGCTCAAAGGCGAGCTCTCGGAGCAGCTAATCTAATTCTCGCGTCGGCGCGTCCCCGAGGAGCGCCACCACTCCATTCAACGCAATCAAACCGCTGCAATATCACATATTTCCTAGTCGGCGTCAAATCCTACGAGGAAAACTAACATAAAATACTTCCTGCGCTCTATGATTAAATTGACACCTACTGAACGGGGAAAAGAAAACCAACGGCACAGATTATAGCTTCGAGCGGCCTTCTCGTGAACATTACATTAATAAATAAACTAAGACATTATGGAATTAAAAACAAGGCACTGGACCTTATGCAATCATATTTATCTGATAGAGTCCAAAAAGTAGATATTGGTAAAGAAAGATCTAGGGGATTAAAAATCGATTTAGGAGTCCCGCAAGGATCAATATTGGGTCCTTTTCTATTTTTAGTATATGTAAATGATCTCCCATTTCTAGCAAAATATCTCTGTGATATAGTCTCATTTGCTGATGATACTTCATTGATTTTAAAAGTTGACAGAAATAAACATAATTATGACGATGTAAATAATTCTCTTTCACAAATACTAGATTGGTTCACCGCCAATAACCTCTTACTCAATGCTTCAAAGACCAAATGCATAAAATTCATGTTTGGTAAATGTAAGAGAGCTCCCAACTAAGATAATGCTAAAGGATGAGATTGTTCACCTTGTAGACTCAACTGTTTTTCTAGGGTTACATATTGATTCCTCTCTTTAATGGAGACCGCAAATTGATGCTCTCGCAAACAAACTTAGTTCAGCAGCGTATGCGGTTCGAACAATTAGATACATTACCGATGAAGATACAGCTAGGTTAGTTTACTTCAGTTACTTCCATAGTGTTATGGTATTTTGCTTTGGGGACAGGCAGCTGACATCCAGACTATCTTTGTTCTTCAGAAAAGGGCGGTACGCGCTATTTATAAATTAAATCCACGTGACTCGTTGAGGGAATTATTTAAAGAAATAAATATTTTAACAGTAATATCGCAATACATCTATAAAAATCTAATGTATACACACAAAAACAGAGATAACTTTATGAAAAGGTGTGATGTTCACTATAAAAATACAAGAAACAAGAACAAATTACACATCCCATCATATAGATTACGAAAGGTAGGGAAATCATTTGTGGGTAATTGCGTAAGATTCTATAATAAGCTTCCATCTGAAGCAACTGAGCTCCCTATTCGTAAATTTAAACTGTACATAAAACGAAATCTTAGCAAGAAAGCATATTACTCCGTAGATGACTACGTAAATGATTTTAATGCTTGGCCGGCTGTCGCCCAGTTCCACACAGACAATAGTATGTAAGACCAGTTAGACTTAGTTATCCTAAGATTATATTAGTTGATAAGCGATAAACTTGCTAGTGGTTTCTTTTTCACTTCTTCCGCTAGAGGACAAAAAATTGAAGTGAATTAAAGTCAATTGCACCTTATTTCTTGTTGATAGTAATAACAATTTATCAAGCTGTTTATATAGTAAAAATTTGACTTGTCTAAGTACTTATTTTGTAAGTCTAAAGAAATAAACGATTTGACTTTGACTTTGACTTTGAACACCTGCCACTCCTCAAGGGAGAGGCGATGAGAGCAGCGCGATCTCTATTCTTACTGATGGCTCTTCTGCTTTGTTATGTAGAGTTCGTGAATAGACAAGCGAAACGCCGAAACTTAGCGGAAACACACCGAGCTACGTACTGGGAGCGAGCTTTCCCCAAACAAACAGCTATTCAGATATTTATGTCGAGCACACATTGCCGTAATCACTGAGCCGACAGCTCATCTGTGATCCTTGGATATTGGCGAAGTTTTGTTTCAATTGGTTTTAAACGTCGACTGACTGAGTTTAAAGGCATTCTGACAGAGTTTAAAGGGAGTTCGAGACAGGGCCACAGATTAGAAATGTTACGTTCGCAAACAACTTCAACAAAACACGGCGTCATCCGTCGACGCGTCGTGCAGCTGCTATAGCTACATACATCAATGAACTTTTTTAGAAGACTGGTTATCTGTAACACAGTTTATTATATACTAAAATAGAAACCAGGGACACCTTTCACTTGTTTTGTATATTTAATTTGGAAATAAATGATTTTGTATTTATTTTTTATTTTCTTTTAACATACATACATAGTCTCAAATCCTTTGCCAACTTCAATTTGGTAAGAGAAAAAAACCGAAAGGACTATTTGACAAGACAGTAACTGTTTTCATATAGACTTTTAATTTTTGAGCTTTTTAATGCAAAGTCCTTCGAGAATGAACTATCTACTCAGATAGGGAATGCTACATACAATCAATACCGAACTTTTATAATCGAATCTAACTTACAACACCCGTGACCTCTATAACTAAAACAGTGCTGTGGTGTCTGGCTGGGCCTGAGGGCCCTGGGCCCCCAGCGAGCAGTGTGCCGCGGGGCCCCTCGCCGCCCGCCCACCGCACACCAAACAATAACGTACCGAAATTTGTCTACGTGTAATTTCATCGTGAAACCGCAACCGTTTACGAAGGGCAGCCCCGTCATTTGGCGCTTTGAATAATTTCAAACAATTAAACTCATGTAAATTCATATAAAAGATGTGAAACAGTCGACGCCATGTAATAATAGCGTTCTTTCATTGAGAAAGCAATCTATTTGGACAGAATGGCCGTTCGTAATGGGGAACCCTTTACGATCTACCCGTGCCACCGTACAATACAATACGTACCTACCTACCCGCAGGACCCGCCTGTAGCTATACTTGTAGTATAGATACCTACACGCTCGCCGACTGTGTTCCACATTGTTAACAGGCGGCGACATGTGCGCCGCATGTGTGTTGAATGTTCCTGTTCACACGATAGTGTACACATAACACTTGATAATGGATAAGCACGATCACATAGTCCGCGTCCGCTCGTCCCCGAGGCGAGGCTCTCGTCGCCGCTGAGTCTGACGTGACGAGTAATCGATGGGAATCCGGTACTTTGGTTCAATTGAATGGAATCTGAATGGACCAGCTGTCGGGTGACGAGGGTCGGAGCTGGTCGCGGGATGTTCCGTTCAGACTGCACGCGGACATTCTCCGGCTCCTCCGAGTGATCTGCTCCTGTCAGCGGATGGATAGTGTACACTCTCACGGGTCCAGTTTTTGTTCGTAGCTTCTCTCTGCTTATATTTAGAAGTAGTTACGTAGGTACTAGTTTTGTTTTTTATACATCGTAGGTCACCATCTGTCTTGTTTCGCAGAATCCGTTAAAACAAACGTTTATTTGTATCAGTTGTTTGTAATATTAGTATGCGACACGCGGGCGGCGCAGGACAGGGCCGGCCCTCCGCGTCACGGAAACGTTCGGCATTCGTAAAAAATGGTCCTCGGACGAGGGGCTGGTCGAGTTGATGGGAATATTATAAATAGTCCGCACATACATCATGTCGGACAGCGGCACGGCGGCGGCGGCGGCGGCGGCGGCGGCGGCGGCGGCGGCGGCGGCGGCGGTGAGCACTAGCGAGGCTGTGTCTGGCGTGATGTATGGCGTTACGTGGGGTCTATTACCAGTTCTAAAGAAACCAATCACGTCGTTTTCAAATTGTTAATAATAAGTCAATCAATATCCAGCAATGGAGCACCAGAATTTGGTTGGATTGAGTGATAGGAGAGATCGACTTGCGGCAGTTTGCACCGCTTGCCCCGGCGCGCCGCGCCAAGCCGGGCACGCGGCGGCGGCGGGGCGGCGGGGCGGCGGGTATTCCTCTCACGTGCGGTGATGCTAATGATAACCACCTTAATGAACCTGCGACTTGCCGGCCAGATACATAAAGATTCATTGGCTTCTGTGAGCGGTTTATTGGAGGACCCTCGCTAAGCTCCAAACCGTTGTTCGTTATTTCGCAGATTCCTAGATCTAAGGGTTACACATGGTTGCCTGTTGGTACCCACCCTGTTTTTAGGTCGTGTCAACGCCACTATTCACCAAAATACATAAAATTAATGCCGTTAATTATGTTATTGTCTACGAGATTACTTGATAAAAGTTCCGATATTATTAAATGCAGAAATATTTCGCAACAAGGGCACGAGCGCCCTAATAGATGTCTGGGTGTACGAGCCGAGGCGCACACCGTGTTAACAACTGCGCGCCGACAGATTAATTATGTGCGTGCGTCGCGAGATTACAGCCATCCATCCTACTTAGCGCTACGCCGTAGCAGCGCTACGCTGTAGACCCTCTACGAGTGTGTAGACCCTCTCGCGCCGTAGCACATCACAGATTACCTCGTCTCCTGTTAACAGTACGTATGTATGTTTTTTATGCAGTCGAGCGCCCTGCTTCACCTCGCTCAGAGAAGGCTTTGCCGCGTGCTAAGGCAGGACGTGACGTCACGACCGCGGGCACGCGCCGGATCCCGCGGGATTAGCCCCGGGCGGGGCCGGGGCGTGCTATGCTAAGTAGAAGAATTCTCCGCGAAATCATATTCTTACGTGAAATGTTTGCAAGAGCTATGCCCTGTGCAAGATACGAGTAACTACTGCTCAACCCGTCTTACTTTCGATGCAATATTGTTTTAAATTGATTTGCAAAATTCAAACATAATTTGTTAATCAGTTCCCCGCATCGCGTCGTGCTGCCGTCATGTTCCACTGAGCTCGCAGTCTAGATAAACAGTACCTGTGTCCGGGCGCACTCGCTTTTGGAACACGGCTCATAATTGCTACTATCTTATGTTTTTTACTTATTTTTCGGTACTCATGAAATATCAACTCGAATTAACTGCAGAAAAATCACAAATTTTGAGGAATTCATTAAATTAGTGTTTTAGTGTTCTTGTTATTAAAGGGTGCCTGTGCGAGTACAACATAAACGACGGGCCGACTGAACGTAAGCAACAACAATAATGTACGTGAACCGCAACAGTCCGCGCTGCGGAGGCGGAGGCGGAGGCTGCGGTCGCAGGCCCGGGACGGGGCTCCGACTGTAGGCAGGTCCGTCGCGTCTCCTAAACAAAGACAACTTAATCATTTTTGCATAAAATGAGAGAATTTTCCTTATAATTGTTTATCGCAGGCGACCCCGAGTCGAGAACTTTCGCAGAGTTTTAATTAGTCGCCCGAGCATTTCTTTATTTGCGGATAAACGGTGAAAATAAGGAGCAGTTACAAGTTGAATAGCCGACTAAGTGTTCACTCAACTTGACCCATTCGTCATTTAGCGAGCTGCCGAGATAATTAAGGCTGTGGTAGCTTTTAAATACTATGAGTGTACAAGGTATTATATACACAAAATAATTATTTTTATGGAGATGTCAGAAGCTTGCCGAACGAATCATCAACATATACGAGGCGTCGAACGTACCTGGGCTCCTACATAAATATATTAGTAGAATAGATAAACAAAAACCAGATAGATAATAATGTATTGTACACCGAGTTGAGAATGTGCTCAATTCCCGAGGGCTTTCAAAGTCACGAGGTAGAAATCGCACTTTCTTCCGAGTAATAATTATTGCTTTAACTACACCTTCGAGGAAAATCATCGTTTCCAATCTTCACAATTGTAATTCAAATACGCGCACGTACGATTTGCACATACTGCCGATATCATATGGCGGGTTTTCTGAGCAGGTGTGGTATAAACGCTCAGTGACAAACTTCCGATACAGCACAGAACATGAATAGTTGGCACAGGAACAGCGACCCGCGCTAGCTGAGCGCGACGCGAGCCCGGCCCTCGGAGCAGCAGGCCGCTCGGAGCTACACGAGCCGTGAGACAAGCTTTACGACTTCCTCTTTCCTTCACTATAAACCTGTGTTGTGTACTCCCTCGGATAATAAAACTCAGATAAGTCAAGAAACCTTCAGCTCAGCGGTTAAGCTACGGAGAGCGACGATTTTAAGTAAGGTATTATGTTTATACTGATTGGTTTTTAGTTGGTAAAGTTATTTGCAAAATTAATTGCAGACAGATCTCTAAAGCCATGAGATGAGCACGCGGCCTCAGCTGACTGATTTGTTTAGACACGAGGAATAATCCGGAGAGGCCCCGCGCACCCCACGCGCCCCCCGCGGCCCCCGCGCCCCCCGCGCCCCCGACAGTGCCGCACAGCATCGTCTGCCTCGAAGTGAGCAGAGCCGGTGGTATGAGAACCCGCTGGCTGAACCTCTGCTAACATTTAACATTAAACATATCAGAACCCGAAACATTCACTGACCATACACACTTCCAGCGGCGAGAATTTAACCTGCTACTTGAGATCTTTGAGAAGAGGAGCTCCTGAGACATCAGAATCGGCCCCGAGTGCGAGGCTCCGCGCCCAGGCGTCGAGGCGCGCCTCTAATGAACGCCATACGCTATTGTGATACAGTCAACGACTTAATGCCTCCTAAGTCGAGAGAGAGTTGTCTTGCCTGGAGTCCATCAACAACCTGACCGCGGCGCGGGTCGGTAAGCCGATTACCGAGACCGCCCCGTCGCCGCCGTGCCCCGCCCCGCCCCGCCCCGCCCTGCGCCGCTTCCGCTTCTGAGTCTGAGAAATAATTAATAAAACATTAAAGGCTCTGAATATAACAATCTTAAAATTAAAGGAAAAATCTATTATGAATTCAGAACAAGGCAGATTTCGCAATAAACTGCCGAGTGAGTCGGCTTTGTTCGGATCATTCTTACTGATCGTAGGTACCTACTCTACTTTATTATACGTACGAGTAGGTAAGGCGACATCCTCAGACCAACAAAAAAAGATCTTTTTTCTTGGTCTGAGGCAATATCAAAGGATATCTTTAATTTGAATACAAATAGAGTCCGAAAACCAATATTTTCCTATAACGTTGTTGGGATTGTCCATCCATAATATAATTTACCTACAGATTGCTATACATATATTATTAGTTCATTACACAACCTGTTCGGGTAAATCGACCACGCAGCAGACATGCATTTAGCTGCGCTTGCAGTTGAATACGTATCCGCTCGCGTTTACCTAATTATACTCAGTTCGCGATCCACCGCCATCGTCGCGGGTTCATAACCAATATTACCATTTCAACCATCTCATACCATTTTACCATAACTTTATTTACCATAAATAACTAGTATAACGTGTGTCTTGTGAATATAGTCCATACATACCATATCCAGTGACTTTCCTTGACCACCAACCAAATACTTACCAAACACAAAGGGGCTGTTTGGGGAACAACCAGCACCATCTACCACAACCCCCACACACAACCCTTTTCATGGTCCTTCGAGCCGGATGTGAATGGACAAAGATGTGGAGAAATGCTTTAAAGGGAAAATACAAAAACGGCATCACTTGCAACATTGGCCTTTATTGCTTTAACGCAAACTTGTGTGTCCGATGGGACGACTTGAGGACAAACCGGATAATACGTTTATTATCGTACGTTTGACCGCAGAGGGCGCGCGGGGGGCGGGTCAGCGGCGCTTCGTCAGCAGGGCGGCCCGGCGCGGTCCGGGAGACGAGTCCGTTACCAAAGAGTTGATGACGTTTCATGAACGAGACGAGCGACACCAGTCTCGTGATTCTGCGTTAACGCATGCTTGATTAATTGAGACGTTCCTGATGTGGTCATGGTATGGTACTGTGTAGTGGGCAGACACCTTTATGCTTAGTAACCTGTTGTATTAGATTTACCTATATTTACAAATAAGACAAATATCTACTCTTAAGTCGTTATAATGTTATGTCGTTATAAGTTATAAGTTATTATATGTCGTTATAAGTTATTATATGTTATGTCGTTATAAGTTATATTTAAACTAATTTATGCACAAAAATTATGAAGTTGATAAGTTTCTTTATGACTCCTTCCGAAAGTAAACTATTTTTTTAAAGTGAATTAGTGTCAATTGCATCTTATTTCTTATTTGATATTTATTACTATTTATCAAACTGTTTAAAAGTATATTAAAAAAATTTACTTGTCTAGTGCTTATTTTGTAAGTCTAAAGAAATAAACGATTTGACTCTAACTCTGACTCTATCATATTTTGTTGTTACATGCGTTCATTTTTGAAAGTCCATTCTCAAATTCTGACTCTATCATATTTTGTTGTTACATGCGTTCATTTTTGAAAGTCCATTCTCAAATCCATTATCACCAATCGTAGACTTTCTATGAACCCATGTTACAACCATGATTGCATAAAAACTTTTATTACATTTCTAGTTGTTTAATTCCTCGCAGAACGCAGAAAACACAAACCGCTCAAATATACAAATTTCGCGCGAATCTGTGTCAGATTTTGAGTCGATGCCTCGGTAACGAAGTTTCTGAACAGCTGCATGTTAGCCCAGCTCGGGGCACATGCTCCAGCGGGAGCTGATCCCTCGGCCGGGTGGTGGTTGTGATTGCTGACACTTACAGGTGGCAGTTGATTGCAGCGCAATGCCCAGTCTAACTATCATCTAAACGAGCACACCGCTCGCTGATCGTCTGACGCCAGTGTTCGTCAAAGTACAAGCCTTTGTCTATAAGTAGGTACAAATGAAGTATGAATTATTTAAAGCGATGTTCATTGTTGTGCACTGAAAGCCTTTTCGATGGCTATTTATATTTGACGAGCGTTTCAAAGCTTTGTAAATTGTTTATGACCGACCTGTTATCGCGGGAACGTGCCGGCTCTACGCGGAGCTTCCTTCCTCCTCGTGGAAATGACTCGTGGGCTGTGGTCGGACATCGTGTGGAAACATCCTTCGTTCCCAAAAAAGAAAAACATTTTAATATTCGAAGGTTTAGCGAACGAAGAACAGACATGCCGCGTGTAGCAATGTGCGTAACATTATGAATCGTCATCGCTTGTCCGCCCGCACCCCGCACCCCGCACCCCGCACCCCACGTCACGATACAAGGGTTGCGGCAGCCCTCATGTCGTCAGCCGAAAATATGAATTTCAAATAGTTGACCTACGTTGTACTGCGTGGTAAAGGTTCGACTAAGCTTACATAACATTTCCGTACAAACATAAATTGTATTACGAAGGAAAATCTAATTTCAGTTAATTATTTATTCCTTAATAAGGGAAGTTAATTGTCGCCCTTTGAAACATGAACACGTGAGATCAAACAGTAGCTGCAGCTAATTAAATACCTAGTTGATTGAGTAGCCACTTGCCAGATGATATAACATGCCACGGCCGCTCCGAGGCGGCTCATCCAGCAATGCGGTGAGGTGGTCGCCGGCGCGGCCTCTACCAGAGACTAGATACTTCACACTGGCTATAGTTACTTTTAATTTAACCCTCAACCCAATTATTATTAATATAACAATATATTAACCTAAAACTATAGATTAACCTACATAGTAGAAGGACTAATAAAAACAATAAATAAGCAGCGCAGCACATCAGAGGATAGCACATCTTTAGTTACATCCGGCGAGAATGTGCCGGCGCGGCGGCGGCGGGGGCGTGCGCCGGCGGCGTCTCCACTGTGTACTACCTACTCATCATCGCAAGCGAACAAATGACTACCGAATGTACCCGGCAAGCGTCATCGACGCTCGTATACACGGACTTAGGGCTCGTATACACGGACTGTGTAGGTACTTAGTATCATCAGCAGTTTGACCTAAGTATGTACCTCGTACCGCGCGCACGGACCGGGCGCCTGCGGGCGTTTGTGCATCAGCAGCAATCATACAAACCGCACCCATTAACATCATAATTAGTCATCGTTTTACAGAATATAGCCTTTGTTCCGTAAACTCGACTTTATAAATATCAGCATCCTGGGATAAGCCTAGCCCTAGGTAATTAGTCCGCCTGCAGTCGACGACTTGTCGTCTGTGTAAACGAGCCCTTACTTGGTAGCACCGCGTCCGCCGGCGCCGGTGCGCGGGCGGTCGGCGCCGACGGCCGCGCTGCCTGCGCCGAGCGTATCGTCCCTAGCCGTTCCGCCGCGAAACTTCGCCAAATTCATTACATCCTAAAGTCCCGAGGTCTGCGAGAACATTTTGTTCAATTTAACATAATTTCTCCAAAATGCGCGCTCTACACCAAAATTACAACTTCCCGATGGCGAAAAGTTAATTAGGCGATATAATTTTACGATATTTCTGATTAACATTAACGTCTTTTGATGTTGAAACGGAACAGTCGTCGTGCGTCAGATTCTACTCCGCGGCGAGGGCGGAGGTCGGCGGAGGTGACGGGGGCAGGGTGGGCGCGGGGGCTTCTAGTTGTTGCACATTGTAATATTACTGTGCGAGTGAAAAAGACCGTTGCAAATTGCGGCAGCGGCGGCGCAGCGAACGGATTCGCGCCGCCCGCGCCGCGCCGTGGTTATTGTTTACATTCTTCTGTCGACACCTGCACCGCACTCACACGTTCCGCGTGTAGAGTTAGTCGTGTCATCAAATATACGGAATATGAAAGTTGAATTTGAACTAAGTATACAATTTAATGTCGTCATAATACACCTATCACCAGCCAAGCTGTCTGGTAGAGCTGGTGCAATAACGTTTAATTAGGTAGATATTTTTTCAATAATAACAATAAAATTGCGATCAAATATTTAATTTAATAAACATGAGCTCAAGGCGACTTGGATCTCGCTCATCGGTTGGTGTCCGCTCGTGTGCAGCGGTCGGAATAACGTTATTCGGATGTTTTTCCGCTTCGGCGAACATTCGATACTCAACTGAGCGATAATTTTGAGTAGATTATATTTTATTTGATGGAAAGGTTTTTGTGAATATGTGTGATTATGATTAGGTACGTAGGTGTGCGAGCGCGGCGGCTGGAGCTCGGCGCTGGAGCGTACGGCTGACGGCAGTGTCTCGCGAGCCGCCGCGCCAGCCCCGCGCCTCGACCCCTCGCGCCGCCGACACGCGCCTCCTGTCCCCAGCCGCCGACGGAGCGCCGGCCTGCGACCCGGCACCGGACCCGCACCGGAGCGCCTCGCCGCGCCCGCAGCATCCGCTCCAAACAACTAATTAAACACTTTGGTAAGTTTCATTGGCGCGTAAAACTATTTCGAATGTGGAAATTATATTACCTGAGTGAACACGTTAGCGAGCGCAGGTTTTAAATTGTGTTTCATAGATAAGGCAAACATCTTAAACTTTTGTAAACAGCTTTGATTTATAAAATCAATTATCAAAGTGCTACTATACCTAATAAAGTAAAGTGATCTGTAACTTTTGCATTTTGTTCACATAAATTGTTTGAAGGCAGAGGTACAGTAAAGAAGCATTAAACCCAGTTTATGGATGTTAGTTCAAGTTCATGAACTCTTTCAGATAATGAACGTAGATAACACTTAACATTTTTACTTTTAATACCTACTTTTAGTGGTGTAAGAATCGACTATTTTTTCAATTAATAAATTAACTTTGTAGAAATAATAATTACCTAGGTATCAGATGATCAGTGTTTTTATGTGTTCTGGTCACGAAACTTTATAACGGTTAGTGTGACCGCGCGGGCATTCTGCTAGTTCTTCATTTTAACAAATTAAATCGGAATCTTTATAGACAGAAGTAATAAGGAAGCATGCGTCGCTCCAGAGTCCGGACGTACCAATGTAATGTATGGGTCACAGCATGGCCGTGCTCAGTGGTGGCATGTTGCAGCTACTCATCACTCCAGGCATCTGCCATTCTAGTGAAGTGGTTAATGAAGTGAAACAGAATCCGTTATTGTTAGCATAAGTACGGACCGCCGCCGCCACCGCCACCGCCACCGCCGCCGACCTCCGTGAGCGGGGCGGGCTTGGGGAGTGCTGGTTGTCTGTCAGACAGAGGCTCTGCTCCTGCAGGATGGGTCAGGTAGCTTTCTACAGAACTACTATAGCACGGGACTACTAGGACTGAGTGGCCCGGGCCCGGGGGCTGGGGGCTCACGTGTGGGCCACTCCCAACCATCACATTTATCCTTTTTATCTACAAGAAAATGATGTCCCAGAAGATCTGATAAGGCTTAAGTAGAGCTCTGTTTACAAAGCCCTCGTCTTCCGAGAAACGTCTGTTTCAGGATCGGAGGCTAAACTATTCTCTTTTTAATGTTATTTACGTGATTGAGCGGGGGGCAAGGGCGAGGAGCGGGGGGCTGCCCCCGCCGGGGGACTCGGAACTCTTTCCCGCGGCGGTCGCGGGTTGAAACGATGATTACTTCCCAAAAAAATAATAGAAAGATTAAAAAGATAAGAAAGGATCTCTGCTGAGTGAACGTTGTCTTTATTTATAATCGGAGGTTAAGGTATAATATTAGGTCCTTACATATGAAATTGGCGTTTTGTATGGGAGGAACAAAAAGTCGAATATTTTTTAATATAATATATTTAATTAATCAAAGTATAAACCATTATTTTCTATGCACTTTTGCCATCTTATAGGTAGTTCATTGATCCCTTTACTAAAAAAACCAGTCGGACGGGAATCAATAAAATCTTTGAAGGCGATTTGGACTGCCCCATCGGAGTTGAATTTTTTCCCTTGCAAGAAGTTATCCAAATTTCGAAAAAAATGGTAATCTGTTGGAGCAAGGTCCGGGGAGTACGGAGGATGTCTTAGACTTTCCAATTGAAGCTCTTCTAATTTAGTAGCCGTCTGTTGCGCAGTGTGTGGTCTAGCGTTGTCGTGAAGCAGCAGTGGCGTGGAGCGATTGACCAGCCTAGGTTGTTTAGCCGCTAGCTTTTCCATCATGGTTTGCAATTGCTGACAATAGACATCAGCCGTAATAGTCTGGCCAGATTTGAGAAAACTGTAATGAACAATACCGGCACTAGTCTACCAAACGCTTACAAGTAACTTTTTTGGGGTTAATTTTCGCTTGGGGCAGGATTTGGCTGGCTGGCCAGGATCCAACCATTGCGCTGAGCGCTTCCGATTATCGTAAAGAACCCATTTTTCATCACAGGTAATGATTCGGTTTAAAATACCTTCATAATTGTGCCGGTTTAGTAATGTAACGCAGCAGTCGACGCGCGTTTGCCGGTTTGCTTCAGTCAATTCGTGAGGTACCCACCTTTCAAGCTTTTTAATCTTCCCAATTTGCTTCAAGTGAATTAAAACAGTTTTATCACTAACATCGCAGCCTGCAGCTAACTCGGACGTGGTTTGCGATGGATCCGCTTCCACAATAGCCTTCAACTCTTCATTATCAACTTGAGTCTCAGGCCGTCCACGGGGCTTGTTCTGCAGGTCGAAATTTCCAGAACGAAAACGTTGGAACCAAAAACGAACTGTGTTTTCTTTTGCAACACGACCGCCATACACATCATTCACCCTTCGAGTTGTTTCCGCAGCACTAGTGCCACGGCGGAACTCGTACTCGTAAATAATGCGATATTTTAAGTTTTCCATTTTGTAAAATGAGTGACGCAAACAGAAAAAAACAGAAGAAAAAAAACAAATGAATGACGATCATCGAAGTACAAATACATGAGTCTATAGCTGTACAAATTTGAATTTGGAATTCCTTACCAAAGAGGAGAAATTTGTGATTAAAGTGGCCAGTACGAAAAACGCCAATTTCATATGTAAGGACCTAATATTTGTTCTATGGCAGCTTCACAAGCAGCCCGCGCCTGCCACTGCACGAGTGCCCAGTCGTTGTTGGAGGTAACATACGAGTAAGGTGAGGTAACGAATGAAACCACTTCAAACGGGATGTTACCTCGAGTCCGAGACTAGGACGTGGGGCGCCTCAATAACCAGCTGCGAGCCTTACCTGCCGAACCTTTTAAAAACTTTTGAACTATTTGCCCGGTTAAAGTTAAAATATTTTAGTCGTTTATCTTGAAAATCTTATCAGTTGGATACTTGCGGTCCTAGGACCCGTGGCGGCGGCGGGGCGTGACGGGACGGGGCGGGGCGGAGCCGTGACGTGACGCTAGGAAAATAGTAAATATTTGAAGTCGGTGCTTGTTTACGTCCCGCGGCTCCGGCCCGGTCCCGCGCCGGCCCCGTCCCGCGCGGACCCCCCGCGAATGTCTCCTCGCGGCTTGTTTACGTCTTCACCTGAACTTGGAATAACAGCCTCGGGCTCGGAATGTGTCAAATTATAATTACAAAGGCGCTAATTAACATCGGAGAACGTGTTTAGGTTTGCTCATTAAAACTTATCGATGTGTGGCCTTGCGCGTGTTTATGACGTTTCGCAAGATCTGGCGAGCGCACGCGGCGGTGCGGGCCCGGGACTCGAACCGGCCGCCGCGCCGGTGTCGGTCGACGCGACTGCCTGCCCCCCGTGCCCTCCCCTCCCCGCGTAGATACTCTCAGTGACAAAAGTCACAAGACTTTTTCCAATACTGATAATAAACAAGTCACTTAGGATGGGCCTGAAAGTTGTGAGAGGGATGTTCCCTCCGAGAGTGGTGAGTGAATGAGTGAGTGAGTGTGTGAGTGGTTATTACAGGTAGATTGCGTACAACATGTCCCCAACACGCGGATATGATCTCGCGGAACTCGATTTGAGCGTGACGTCACTGACGTGGATGAAATTACTTTGCAAATTGTTCGATATTGTTCTGCGGGAGAGCGTGTCGGGACGTGACGGGGCGGGGCGCGGCGGCGGCGCGGCGGCGGCGCGGTGACGCGGAGTTCCATGTGGAACAGTACATTCAATTACCCTGAAGCTGACAGGCGAGCCGCCCCCGCCCCCCGCGCGGCACGTCGCGTGCGGACGTGACTTGACCTCACAGCAGACACAGCGCCTGGAGGATTACCATCTACTTGTATCTAAATACTTAATACAAATAGACACAATTTCTTTGTTTGTAATCAAAGACCAGTGTACTACCTATGGTACTACCTATTACCTTCCGGCCGGTGATTGATGCCGGCAGGTTGGAGCCAAACTAGCTTTTAATGGCTGCCATTCGTCACATCGTTCGCGCGGCTGCACGCTGTGACGTCACACGGACAGCAGCCGCACGCTGTGACGTCACGCGGACAGCACGGGCACTAACTGCAGTACTGTCGACGGATCTACTCTACAAGGATTCTTTATCCTCAGAAAGGTTTCCTCTAGGTACTCTGCGAAACGTTTAGTCTTGCCCGACTAAAAGTCTTAACAAGCGTTCACCGATAGCCCTTATCAAAATATTCTTTTACAGTTAGATGGGTCGGAGGCCTCAGTTCCTACTTGTACCCTAAGCTGAGCGGCTGCCTCCGACTAGCTAAGAGTCATGCAACAAGCTGTGAACACTTGGGTACATTATAATGCTGATTAAACCTTTAAAAAGTTAGAGAGGAGTCATCGATTACGGTACATATTTTCCGTAAATTTCCGATAAAATTGTAATGTATAAAACACCGTGTGATTTCCCGGAAAATATATTTAAATTGAAGCCCCAATTGTGACCGTCGAGTTCGGTTAGTTACCCGCTCGCGGGCCTAGTTGAGCGCGCCCTCAACACGCCCACAACACGCCCCGCCGCGGCCCGCCGTCACGCCGAGCTACGTCGCGTCGTGTATCGGTCGGCACAGAGCTCGTTGCGGACCAATTGAACCCATCACAATCAACGTTATTGACAAATCCTAATCGAAAGTCAAGCGCTTTTTGAATATAAAGCTCGCCAATTTGTGTTTCAATAGGACAGGTGAGGTCCATTGCTGCTGAAGACTGTCCTCTTCACGTCACCAGCCTGCAGACGGAGGCTTGGATGGCTCCGTAGTCCAACCATGCACTTGTCGCCGGCCTATAGAGCCGCGAGGACAGCCCTGTAGTCCTCCCTTCCAGTAGGTATAGGTACTCTAGTGCGACTCTACTTTGGGTATCAAAGTACCAGTTGGTAACAACTATTAGGTCCTTACATATGAAATTGGCGTTTTTCGTACTGGCCACTTTAATCACAAATTTCTCCTCTTTGGTAAGGAATTCCAAATTCAAATTTGTACAGCTATAGACTCATGTATTTGTACTTCGATGATCGTCATTCATTTGTTTTTTTTCTTCTGTTTTTTTCTGTTTGCGTCACTCATTTTACAAAATGGAAAACTTAAAATATCGCATTATTTACGAGTACGAGTTCCGCCGTGGCACTAGTGCTGCGGAAACAACTCGAAGGGTGAATGATGTGTATGGCGGTCGTGTTGCAAAAGAAAACACAGTTCGTTTTTGGTTCCAACGTTTTCGTTCTGGAAATTTCGACCTGCAGAACAAGCCCCGTGGACGGCCTGAGACTCAAGTTGATAATGAAGAGTTGAAGGCTATTGTGGAAGCGGATCCATCGCAAACCACGTCCGAGTTAGCTGCAGGCTGCGATGTTAGTGATAAAACTGTTTTAATTCACTTGAAGCAAATTGGGAAGATTAAAAAGCTTGAAAGGTGGGTACCTCACGAATTGACTGAAGCAAACCGGCAAACGCGCGTCGACTGCTGCGTTACATTACTAAACCGGCACAATTATGAAGGTATTTTAAACCGAATCATTACCTGTGATGAAAAATGGGTTCTTTACGATAATCGGAAGCGCTCAGCGCAATGGTTGGATCCTGGCCAGCCAGCCAAATCCTGCCCCAAGCGAAAATTAACCCCAAAAAAGTTACTTGTAAGCGTTTGGTGGACTAGTGCCGGTATTGTTCATTACAGTTTTCTCAAATCTGGCCAGACTATTACGGCTGATGTCTATTGTCAGCAATTGCAAACCATGATGGAAAAGCTAGCGGCTAAACAACCTAGGCTGGTCAATCGCTCCACGCCATCCACTGCTGCTTCACGACAACGCTAGACCACACACTGCGCAACAGACGGCTACTAAATTAGAAGAGCTTCAATTGGAAAGTCTAAGACATCCTCCGTACTCCCCGGACCTTGCTCCAACAGATTACCATTTTTTTCGAAATTCGGATAACTTCTTGCAAGGGAAAAAATTCAACTCCGATGGGGCAGTCCAAATCGCCTTCAAAGATTTTATTGATTCCCGTCCGACTGGTTTTTTTAGTAAAGGGATCAATGAACTACCTATAAGATGGCAAAAGTGCATAGAAAATAATGGTTCATACTTTGATTAATTAAATATATTATATTAAAAAATATTCGACTTTTTGTTCCTCCCATACAAAACGCCAATTTCATATGTAAGGACCTAATATTTACGACCCATTGTACTCTGAGGTTCTTGTTAGCGGATAGCTCCTGTCGTGTTTATTGTTAACAGCCCGTAGGTATATTATGTAGAAGTATCAAACTCTTTGTAGCGGCGGTGTCCTCGGGTCGGCCGTGTCGACTTCTCGGAACGTTTGTCGTAAGACAAGTGACGTGGCGCGGGCGGGGCGGGGGCGGGGCGCGGACGGGGCGCGGGCGAAGCCCGCCTAGAGACGGTGGCGGCGGCGGCTGCCTGAGCCTCACGTGATACCTGCCTCCGCCGCCAGGCCACAAGACCTATCCGCAGTTCAAGGAACGCAGACCTATTAATGTTTCCTATTTGAAACAGGGCAATCATGTATGCTTTACGACGTTTAGCCGAGGTAATTCCGGACGGCGACAGCTGGAGCCATACAATGCACTCCCATGTTGATGAAGTGCCGGCTCGGGTTACACTCGCGGCGGGGGGTGGACGGGGGGTGGGCGGGGGACAACATGGCACATCAACAGGTGACTCGCGGGCTCCTTCCCCCCTCCCCCACCTCGCCCCGTATCTCAAGATGAACCCCGCTAATCCGGAGCCACTCGACACAAACTTTATTCACGAATACGTAGAAAATTCCGACAACCCGAATTAAATCAGCTCTCGGCGATATGGCTCAGATCTCGTTAGATGTCGGGAAGTTGTTATATACCTGCGTCAATAAAATCGCGTCACGTCGCGTCGCGCCCCGTCGTCGCGCCGCGGCGAGGTATGACAACATCCCCGGCGGCTCAGCGGCAGACTGCTCGCATCGCGCGTCTCGGGTTATTGGGTTACGCTTTATTTCTATTGTGTTCATAAATTCCCGATCGAGAGCAAGGAGACGAACGTAGGCGGCGGCGGGGCGGGAGCGGGCCGGGGGTACTCGACTTACAAGTGTTTGTTTTATTTAACGACAAGCGTTTACATCAAATTGGATCGGTATGATTACAAATATTACAATTGATGACAAAATTTGGAGAGTTTCACTTTATTCCGTCAATTTCTCTCCCCTCGCTTAGGCAGCGTCTTTGTGGACGCGATCGCGAGGCGGCGGCGGCGGCCCATAGGTTTTTTTTTAATTTGGGACTCGAAAATGTATAGGCCGCCGCATCGCGTCAAGTACGTACGAGTAGTACGCAGTATTACTTAGACCGGAGTCCGGCACCTGGCGCTCCGTGGAAAGAGCCGTGCTTACTCTCACTCAGCGGGCGATGGACGTGTGTGGGGCTCCACAGCGGCGGCGGCGCGGCGCGGGCGGTCAGTGGGTCGGCGACGTTTGGGTTCAAGTGGGTTCGGTTTCCTCGAGCCGGATGTCTCCATTGTTCAATAATATTCTAATGACCGTCCCAAGTCCCCGAAGTTTTCCGTACCGAGCGTGTTTACGTTTATATTGGCTGTTTACTGAGTCGACCCTCGCCTTAAGTGGAGTTCGATGGCGCCCCCGAGAGCCAGCCGACCGCAAACTTACTCTAATAACTATATCTAGTGGGACTTCGTACCGGCCGGTCACTATAAGACGCGGGCACGGAGCGGGCACGGAGTGGGCGAGGGGCGGGCGCGATGCCGAATTAACATCACAGAGCCCTCGCACACAGCCTCTTACACGTTCATTAAGCGGTCTCGCATACGGCGCCGGCGTGGGGCGGCTGGTGGCACGCGAGGAACACCGATCCACCGCAACAAAGGACCGAGGAGGGCTTCAAACGAGTCGTGCGTGTGCTTGTGTACGATGTGGCCTCAGCCGTATTGTTCGGGATCTTCCGACTTTAATGGGAAGTATTAGGTTTCAGGAAAGTGAAGCTCACACAAATTACAAGAGCAGCGACTTCTCTATTGTTCTCGTAAATAAAGGGCATTGTTACGTGTTGTGTTGGGGTTGGTTTCAGTGTGCGGGCGTCGAGACATTTGTTCGGAGAGCTTATGTGCCTAAAGTTAAAAACTAATTTGCGTACCAAATGAAATTCGTAAGCTTTTGTGGGCTGGCATTAAGGCTGGCTCGAATCAGTTAGCTACTTAGTTGGGAAGCTGTTAGTTATGCGAGGAGTTGGTTGATGGACATATGTTAAGTTGTGCGAGTGTTGGCGGCGGAGGGGGCCCCGGGCGAGAGGCCGCGGAGCCATTAGCGCGTGTGGGAGCAGCAAGCAGGTAGCACTTAGACTGCGGACATTAGTAGATAAAGTTGCTGATTGCCGTCATGCGGGCCCTCGAGAGCTACCCTCGTCGCGAACTTGTCTATTGGGCCCCGAGAGGTAGGCCGCACTACTCTGCCCCTCGCCGGGGTGCCATCGGGGGACAAGTGCAAGGGAACGGTTTCCGATAGCTTTTCTATCTGGTCGCTCCGCTCGTCGCTCGCGCGTCAACTGTTGGATCTCCCCGACGACGCGTCGCGTCACGCCGGGTCACGCCGCGCCGCCGCCGCCGCGTGTCGCACACGTGTGCCGGCGTGGCGGGGGCAGGCGGGGCGGGGCGGGGCGGGGGCAGACAGCTCAGCTCGGATTCAATGGGATAATTGCAGTCGGCGCGCCTCTCGCCGTGCCCTCAGCTCCGGTTCACGGCGAACGAGCCGTCGCGTCGTCGACAACACAATCACACTCACAACAACAATAGTTTCTAACCTACGACCTACAACCTGGGTCTTTACCACTCTACTCTCTATAAAAGGGCTTCTCACACGGCAGCTATAATGTTAAGATGTACATTATAGCGCGATACATCTCATTACAGTTCAGTTCTGTTCTGTGCTTCTGTGCTGATAGTATAGAGTACCTATAAAAGTACATATTTATGGAAACATCGACATTTACTGCTTTCTTTGCATTGCCGCAGCCGAGTGTGCTCTGGGGCCTGGGGTGAAGAAGATTATTGCACAGGAGAGGGGAGAGGGGAGATGGGGAGGTCATTCGTCGCGTTAAAACGTAATTCCATTATGTTAGCGATGCTCAAACAAATAATAAACGGATAATAAATGCGTGCGTAGAGCTCAGTTTAATGAGCGCTGAGTGCAGGCCGGGCGGGGGCGGCGGCGGGAGGCAACAGGTAGCGCGACACGTGGCCCCGGGGACCCCGCACCCCCCGCACCCCCCGCACCCCCCGCATGTACTCGCACGTTCCAACAAACAAACAGTTTTTCACTAAAGACGTGTCATGAAAATTGGCTACAAATAGCAAACGTCGTGCTTTTGGGATAATTGGGTATCTACGGGATTTTCCTTCGTATTAGGGATAATTGAATTTTGCCGTAGAGGTAGAGGTAATACATTATGTGGGGAGGAAGTGGAGCTCGAGTGCTCTATACAGTATGTGTTGTATCGCTTTACTGTTGGAACTTACACTAATGAAGTGTCTAGTCTACGGATGTCGTTTGTACATAACAATAATAATAATGTGGGACAATCTACACAGCATTATCTAGCCCCGAACTAAGCAGAGCTTGTGTTATGGGTACTGGATAACTGATATACTTATTAAAAAATATATATATTTAACATAGAAAACATCCAGAACGCCTTGAACAAATATCTGAGATCGTATACACACATTTGCCCGATGTGGGAATCGAACCCGCTGCCTGCTGTGTCGCTCGCAGACGAACCTTTGCCCACCGCGGCACAGAGGAGGTGGCGCCGCGCCGCCTTGTCGTCGGCATGGCGGCGCGGCGGCGGCGTTACGAGCATACACACATCACACTTCACACTATATATAGCACTAATTATTATAAATCCGAAAGTTTGTATGGATGGATGGATGTTTGTCACCTCTTCACGCCAAAACTACTGAACGAATCGGGCTGAAATTTAGTGGTAGTTCTAATCCTGGAATAAATCATAGGCTACTTTTTTTACCATAAATCAGTTCCCGTGGGATGAAAATCACCTTTGAACGTTACCATAGGAACAACGCGTGCGAAGCCGCGCAGCTACCCTTATATTCATAGTAGGTATTGCAGTATTCATGCAGTTGGAGCCACAGTCGTCCACTCACCAGTCGTGTCGTGCTACAGTCTCCTGCCTGAGCTGGCGCGACTCTCAGGGAATGCGTGCACTGCAGTGCACAGGTGCACCGGGGCTACGTGCGTGTCGCGCCGCGGTGACGGTTGACGTCTGGATTTATTTGCTCAGTGTACTGCTTAAAGCCCAGCTAGCACAATTACTGCACAAACAGACTTTGTACAGCAATTTTGCGGTATAGGAACTCTATTAGTGCTTCCTATGTGCTGCGCTGCGGCAGCGGTAGAGCGTGCTGTGACGTCACTGTCCGCACGTGACGTCACCGTCTGCAGCGCAGCGAGCAGTAGTAAGCGCACCTGCTTAGTGCCCGCGCGGGTGAGGTAGGTTAGGTACTCCCGAATAGGTCGCGGAAGTACAGTGTGTGGCTAATGGCTCATTGTGCCGCGGCCTTGCGACCATCTCTCTCGCGCTTGGATCCGCCAACGTACAATCAAACAACACCAAGACCACTGGGCAAGTATTCCAGATTGCAGACAGTCGAAGGAGGCCTTCCCGGTTTTAAACCCGAGATACTTCCGAAAGCTACTCAATCTGAAGCGTGACAAACTCCGACGAATTGTCGGCATTGTCACAGGACATTGCATGCTAAACAAACACCTATTTAATCTGGGTATCACGGACAGCCCCCTATGCAGAGGGTGCATGAACGCAGAGGAGACGGCCGCGCATGTGCTTGTAGAGTGCGATAGCGTAGCTTCTCAACGACTACACTACCTCGGGACATCAAGGACCCCTAGGGAGGCATGCACCGGCGTCAGCGAGCTGCTGGCTTTCCTGGAGGACATCGGGTGGTTGGATTAGACTAACAGCCCCCCACCCGACACGCAAAAAGGGCCCACTTGCGGCCTAGTTGCGGAAACCAGCCCAGAAACAAGTAACAAGTAACAAGTAACACAGCGCACGGCGCCAGACCAAGAGCACATTCTCGGCGACGACGCCGACGCCGTACGTGCGCCGAGACAATTACACGCCCCCTCACCTCTCCTCACCTCAGCTACCCCCGGGGTCCTTCCTCAACCTCCGCTCTACAAACACGCCGAGAACAAATCAAGGTGCAACTACCTAATTATAAAAAGAATATCCCTCTCATATCAAATTACAAGCTTCTTTGTTACAGTCCAACGTTTCGATATCGATACTAAGTACCTAAGTGGTTCAGTTTGGTTTGCTCAAAGAACTTTCATTAAATGTAGTGCGCGGGGGCGCGGGGGCACTCGACGGGGGCACGAGGGCCCTCGGCGACAAACAGTAAACTACAATTAGCTACCTGCGACTCGCCGGTGGCGTATTTATCAAAGTGTCGGCGACTCGGTCCCAGGCTTCGCTAATACATATTTCAAACATAGTATTACACTGTCGCGAATCGCAATCACGTCCACGAGGTTGTCGCACCTGTTTCTCAGAAGTTCCGCTTGTTTACTTTTGAAGATATATTGTTTATTACATTGAATGAGTTAGTGATCATTTGGCCGTTTTCTAATAAATCTGTAAGTACCAGTGCAGTCATCCGAGCGTACAGCTGCCGTACGTACTGCTGCCGTACGTACTGCTGCCTTATACCGACTCATAGGAAAACGGCCTTACTCTGTCAGAGTTGAGATGTCTGTGGTGGCCTCTCGGAGGTGCTCGACTGGTCGGCAGACAGATCATCTTCATTACAATGAGCCGAGCCCGTGGCACAGCGGCCTCTGGTGGTCTCTGGCGGAGCGCGGCGGGGCGGGGAGCGGGGAGCGGGGAGCAGGGGGCGACGGGCGCTCGTAAAACTTCACTAAAAACTGCTCAGGCAAACAATAACATTGCGTTCCTCGAAACACAGCGTGTGTATCTCGAACGTTTTCTAAACAAGTAGGTACCTGTACCTCTACCTAAACATCAAATAGTCTGCATTCTGAGCTTTGAATAGCAACTTATGAAACTGTAGCTACACGACCTGCCGTGACGTGCCGTGACCTGTTAGGTTGTAGCAATAGTTCTGTGGACAGACAGCGCCGCTGTAGGTCAGGTAGGTACCTGCGCACTGTGCTGTGGGGACGCGGATGTGCATAATGGAGGCGATATTGCCAATAAGCGGAGTGCACAATGTGTCACCGCCGCCGCCGCCGCCGCTGATACCAGTAGGTACATGCACTGCAGTGAGGCACACACGCACACACACACTCGTGCCCCGCCGACCTGGTGGCTGCGAGAACGCAAGCGAGCTGAGACTTCATCAAATTAACTTCATGTTATTAATTACTCATGTCTCACATCGTAGGCAAGTTCTCTAATATCCGGGCATGCAGGCTGGAGGGGGGAGGGTAGGGGAGGAGAGGGGGGTCGCGTCTGCGATTAATTAAACTACCCAGGTACTTATAAAGTGAACTCTGTACATTTTTAAAAGATGCCGCTTGTTTTTCGTTTTTTGAGGGATTGTTTTGTGACGTCACCGTGGGTAATTGTATCTAAAACTAGGAGCGCCTTGCGGTTTCGCGTAGTTCCCGTTCCCGTAGAAATACAAAATATAATTCCGGGATAAAAGATAGCCTATGTCACTCCCTGAAAAGTAAGCTTTCAAATGGTGCAAGATTTTTTTAAATCGTCCATTAGTTTCGGAGCCTATTCAATACAAAAAAAACAAACAAACCAACCAATCAAATCTTACCTCTTTATATTAATAGTACTTATAGACTATCAGCTATCACGCTTGTTGCCGTCGAGCGTCGGGCTGGCAAAATGCGAATGGTTCATTCCAGGTTAATTATTTTAATTGAACTCTAGCTAGAGTCACTATTCGATTGACCTTAATTGTTATCACGCGTATACCCTATTATATAACCATGTGCTGTGTAGTAAGCAGTATGTAATACGTACGCCACTGTCTGTCTATACCTGTACAGTAGTTACATGTCCCTACAGAGGTTGTCTGTAAATAATTGATTTTGTTTATAAAAAAATCTATAAACAGACCAATGAGATCAATTACATGGATCCCAGTGTCAGAACTGGACCAAATTAAAATGGTACCACACGAGAAACATCAGCTTTCAAATAAAAAAAAAATCATGAAAATCGGAGCACCCAGAAAAAAAAATAGTCGAATTGAGAACCTCCTCCTTTTTTGCAGTCGGTTAACCGCAGCGATAAGGTGTATGTAATGTACTTACTGTTTTTGTGTTTTTCATTTCTGTTTTTCTCATCCTTGGTGTGCAAAGGCAATAACGAGTAATTCTATTTAAAAAAAATCATCTTTTGCGATTTGTTAACATAATTAATGATTATTATTCGGGTGCTTATCGCGTACGTTTGCTTTTATTTCCCCCTACGTTTCTACCGCGTTACAGCGATCGTGGTCACCAGTATTTATATTGTATTGTATTCCTAAAAGTCAATACTAACACGATCGAACTAAAAGTTGTTCTCAGAGTATCGTACGTTTAATTCCTGACAGATATTCCGCTGGGGACGGAGTTAATGTATGAGTCTCGAGCTTGCAGTTCAGTACGTACTGTACGAAGGCAGCTCATTATGTGCTCTACTCTGGCGCAGTCCGGCGCGTCTCGGCGGAATGCTGCGGGCTGTGTGCAGTCGTACTGTTCACTTCCTAGTTCCTGGCGCATGGCGGCGCGACCCTGTCAGCCGAACCGATATATGATACCTGATATGAGCCAGCCACACTGAAGGAGCCTTGTTCCCTCGGCTTAGAGGCTGTATTCCCTCGCCCGCCTCCACGCGGCATCACATCTGAGTGCTGACGTCACCAGCACGCTCCCCGGATCCAATCCATCCGCCGAGTCGCAGGAGTTGTTGACATGTTCATGCATAATCGATTAGCGGAACGAATGTGTTCCACATTGCCGGATCACGTTCCATTGATTACACTACACATGTCGACTCTCTGAAATAAAACATGCATGACCTTATCGGCATGCCGACGGGATTCATCTCAGTAACGTAAGCCGTAACTGAAACGTTTAATCTTCTTGTTTGAATTTTTGAACAAATAGCGTCGGTCTCGGATCGCTCTCCAACGTATCAATTTGCTCGATCGACATTTTCCATTTCAATAATAGCGTTAATTTGTGTAGAATATTCATATCCACGCGCCATCCCATCCGTCGCCGGCCGTACGCGCGACGGACGTCGTCCGTCGTCCGCTGCAGCCCTGTGCTTGCGGTGCGATGAAACAATATGCTATTCAAGTTTTAATTAACCGACGTCGATGCGATCGTCGAGATTGCGTTCAGCAACACAATCTATTTTGAAGTAGTTCAGTCGACGCCCGCCGGCGCCGGCCCGGCTTCCGAGCGAGCACTATTTACTGGACTGTTGTACAAATACGTAGTTTCCTTTCTTGATGCACCCTCTGGGATTCCGTTCCGCGGCGCGCGCGCCCGGGGCGGCGGCCGGCGGGGCACGCCGCGCGCTGTTCCAATATCCGGCGACACCGCCGCGTGCAGATGAGACGCTTATTTGATATTCTCTGCTTTTTGTCCGCATTTGCCTGGACCTCCCCCCTGCCACCCCTCACCCCTTATAATCAAATTCCTACACTCCATATCCTACGATTTACACAAACCATTTTATTTTCTTTCCGTTAGAGAGGAGAGGCACTTAATTTTATCCATGGCATTTGTTTTTTAAACTTTACGATCGCTTATCAGGAAAATTATGTTTGAACGGGGTCCCTTATCGGGTAATTTTTAACGACGCGCTTACCCACGGAAGGCGATGGCCGCCGCGCCGGGCGCACGCGACCTCTTGTATGTAATGTTTAGTTAAGGCAGCACTTAAATAGAGTGCAGGTGGACGCACACGCCGCGCCCGCTCCGATATCACTTCTGTGTATCATCTGAATCAGTCCAGCTCTGGGCTTCAGTTGTTTTCCAAGTTCTTTCAGCAACCGGATGAATCATTCATCACTAGAAGCTGGATGCCGGCGCAAACTCAAACGCAGACTACGTTTATGCCTTAGAGTAACTTATTGGTATTCGCTCACAGATCAGTACGATGATCTGGTACTACTGAGACACATTCTGAGGGAGGGCAGGGCTCCGGTCACGCGGGTGTGGTCGTGCGCGGGTGGAGGTAGCGGCGGAGGAGGGGGGGGGGGGGCGCAGAGACAACCACAATAAGGTAATGAGTTCCGCGATGCCGTACAAAGTTGTTTAGCATTGTTGCGGGAAACTTTGATTGTTCTAATACAATTATGATTTAGGGCACCCCTGCCCCGCGTGCCCCCCGCGCCCCACCCGCTAGTAACATCCCACATAGAACTGAACCTCCTGATATTACCCTACGACCCGACCTTGGACGGTTCCGCCTCATGCACTACGTCCCGGGACATCAAGTCCTCCCGGCGCACGCGGCGGGCGCAGGAAGGCTGCGGGGCGGGGGCGCACATCTCTCTGGGAAAGGCTATAAGTATTATTTGTAATATAAAATTTCTTGATTATCATCTTCATAAACAATTAACTTATCCATATCAATCAAACCAAACCAAGAGTGTAGGAATCGTCTCTGCGTGTGTGAGAGTATTGCTGCAATATCAGTTGCGGCTCTATGCGGGTGTACTCGACATCTGTTGCTGGATTGTTTGCGAGAGTTGGAGAAGTTTGTGCAGTAAATATGAATGATTGGCAACCTTACTGTGGACGGATGCTGCGGCCGCGGCCGCGGTGCGGCGGCGTGGCGACACTTGCAAACTATTGATGACGTAGAGGAGACCCGCTTAGTGCGGGTAACGAACGTTACATGGTGCCACTTATCAAAAACTTTAGCCACAATAAAAATGTTCAGATTATGAATACCTTAGCAATGAATTATGTGTAGCTAGGCACAAAACAAAAGAACGGCTGGACCAATTTAGCATTTTTTAAAAGTGTAAGTATCTTAATGTTCGAGGAAGAATCGTATGAAAAATCCCAATTGACCGCGGGTAACGCCGCGGGGCGCAGCTAGTATTGAAATAAATAAACGTAGGATTACGTTTAGGTTGGTTTAATAAGCGAGCGTGGGTGGTAAGAATTATTATTAAGCGCTGAACAAAATGAATTAAATTAATTAATAGAGTTAATTTCGAGCGCGTGCTCCTGGACGCGGCGTGGCGGGGCGTGTCGGGGCGGGGCGGGGCGGCGGCGTCGGTAGACTCTAAATAATAAAACTTCTCAAGCGGCTAATTACACCACTAACAAAGGGCTCGGAGCACCCTTCTGCCGACGACTTTGACCAATTACCGACTAATTGTCTAATTACTACGTGCGAGACGAGACGAGCCTAGATATTAATGAACGTCTCCTCAACGCGCCGCGCCGCCACCGCGCCGCCACCGCGCCGCCGCCGTGCCGCTACCGCGCCGCCGCCGTGCCGCCCGGAGGAGGCTCTGCTCCGTGTGAGCACAGAACAAATGTTCGGGGTAGTCGGCACCAGTTTGTGACATGAAAACTAGAGGTAGATAGAATAAACTGGTGCCTTGGTTATGGCTATAAACTGTTTTTAACGAATTCGAAGATCAAAGACAGCTTTTTTTAAATTCAATCCAAAGTTTTAAAGTTTCAATTTTATTTATTTAATTATTTTATTGATATCAGACGAGCAACCTGTGGCTGGTTTGTCCATATCACACAGTGTTGAATTTAGTCATTGCGTCACTTTTTTAGTTTGTTTTTGTCTCGTAACCAGTTACTGTTGTCAAGTTTATTCTTGAAGGCGTTTATTGATGTGGCTGATGTAATGTCTTCTGGCAATAATTATGTTCCAGTTATGAACCACTCTATCGTTTATAAAATGGTGCGCTGCAAGGGCTTGAGTAGAGTCACGGGCCAATCTAAGGTGGTGTCCACGTGTTGAACGTCCTTCTTTGTTTATGTAGATGTCTGATGTGATGTAAGTACGGCAGGTTGTATTAAGATTCTCACTACACCTGCGAGGTGACCTCGAAGACGTCGTTCCCTACAGTTCTAGACTTTTAAACCCATGCATGACTTAATTTACCTAGATTTTACGTAAATATTTTATTTGATAGGGCTTACATGCAAGATGAAAAACATGAACACAAAGATTCGCCGTGTGGTGCCGGCGGCATAGAATTTGCACCACCCCAATTCTTCCCGTGGGTGTCGTAAGAGGCGACTAAGGGATATATTCTGGGGGCGGGCAGCAGCGCCCCCCGCAGAACAAATCTTCCACCAAACTGCGATCCCCAACCCGCATGCCCAGCGTGGGGATTATGGGCATACCCCCTCATGAGTTAAACGCCAATAAGGCGTTTATCAGTGGGAGGCCTGCGTCCAGCAGTGGACCGATATAGGCTGTGGATGTGGATGGATGTGGATGTGACATGCAAGATGTAATGGAAAAGATTGTAAACTACGTATGTTGTTTCGTAAAAATAAAGTTGCATTTGAACTATTTGGTAGCCAAATACACTCGAGAGCAATGAATCCGGGTCACTTAAAGAATGTTAAAAATCTCGGAAACTAAAAATGATAGGTTAATGCAATAAATTGTATTTAATAGACAATGTAATCTCCTTAAATGAAAGTAAAAAAAATATGAGTCACCATACATTTTACTAACACAAAATTACATAAAGAAAAAAACTGCTGATCTCTCCTTAAAACAAAAATAGGAAACATGAAATTTTTGAACTTTATTACGATTTTCTTGAATTTTAATACTTCGTATTGCCTCCTCGTGCTTCCATTACTGCGTTTACGCGGTTTGGCATGCTGTACACCAAGTTCCTTATACGATTTTGGGGAATATTCTCCCATTCCTCTGTGAGAGCAATTTTGAGCTCACGAAGCGTGATTGGGGGAGGGTTTCGTTGTTTTACGCATCTGCCTAGCTCGTCCCAAGCATGCTCGATCGGGTTGATATCCGGGCTGCGCGCTGGCCACTCCATACGAGTAATGTTCATCTCTTGAAGGTAGTCATTCACAATCCTACCTGTATGAGGTCGGGCATTGTCATGCATAAATATAGCATCCTCACCTAAATTGACCATAAATGGACCAACGTGATCATTGAGGATTTCTTCCACATATCTTACGCTAGTTAAAGAGCCGTTTTCTATGATCACCAGCTCTGTGCGACTTTCAGAAGAAATTCCGGCCCACACAAGTACAGACCCACCACCGTAGGCTACTTTTTCTTCGATGCATGCTTGCTTGAATCTTTCCCCTGGTCTTCGATACACTCTGTGTCTTCCATCGTGCTTGTAGAGTATAATTTTTTTACAATTTATTGCATTAACCTATCATTTTTAGTTTCCGAGATTTTTAACATTCTTTAAGTGACCCGGATTCATTGCTCTCGAGTGTAGTTCAAATTTCGAAAAAAAAAAAAACGAAAATTCTTAAAATAGGCGGTAAGCTTTTAAGAGTTATAAAATCCGCCAAACAATTGCCCTTGGTTCTACCTACCGCCAGGTTTCGTGTGGCAAACGTTGTGGGGAACAAACACCCTGTTCGGTATCGATAGTACGGTGCGAGTAGAGACCGGTGGGTGTTTAGTACGGCGTGAGTAGAGTAGAGACCGGTGGGTGTTTGTCGTAAACTCAACTCTAATAAAAGGCACATGAATGACACGTTGGTATTTTTAGTTCGCGCCGCCATGCGCCACCGGTAGCTAAATAAATCTGCGAGACATTAATGTGTTATTGGCATTTACTGGCACATTACTATTTATGTAATATCTTCCGGAGCTACGGCCTTGCCCTGCCCGGGGTGGTAGTACCTACTTACTGTAGGTACTATCACTTGGGAAAACTACATTTATTTACCGGTTTTTTTTATAATTGATCACTTTTAGTGATATAGTTAGAAGCAAGACAGTTTTATTTCTATAGTAAATCTAAGTATCACAACACCACTTTTTTTTCGTACTGGTTGCGGTGAGAAGGACGTAATACCCACTAAAAGATCACCGATGAGCCTCTCTCGCCATTTTCACCGAACCACGGGAGATTAAATTAATATTATGAGATTAGATTAATATGAAAGCTTCCTCAGTCATCGATATATGCTTGAGCAATGGTTATTTATTTACAAATTCGCTAACACTATACATGGCTTTTCCGTCAATCTTATGCAAAGTGGCAATTTGATTATTTTAAGCCCTAGATATAAGTTAATTCATTGCATGCTATAGAATAGTTAAACATGAGCTCAAAACTCACAAATAACAACCTACCATGCAACAATAAGTACCATGTTTTACGCAATAAATATATCATTTCATTTCATTTTATCGTTAAATAAATTGTGTCATTTGTTAGTGGGAAGTTGTAGGAAGAAGTGTAGTTTGTGATTATTGTGTTTGTAATTAATTTGATGTCCATATTACTACGTTTATTATCAGTTCCACTTTGTTTGAATTGGTTTGTATTATGGCGCACATTTCTAGGAGTTCATAAATGTATACAGCAGCTGATGTGAGAATGCCTAGTGAATAGAAACACATGTCATGTACTCGTAAGCGCCCCCTACCTACATGTGTCTCTATATTTTGTTTTCACGAGGGTTCTGATTGCACGTTTTTGCAGTTTTAGAAGTGTTTCGCAATTCGTCGAGTCACCGTACATAAAGATTCCACAAGACATTGTAGAGGGAGGCGACATGTGCTGTGCATAATATAACTCGTTGCTAAATGTATAAAGTGGTTGTTTATGTAGTTAAGAAGATCTTTGTCTCTTTTTATTTGCAGCGTTATCTACCGAATTTCTATGCCATTCAGGTATATTTGTTAGTCTCTTCTTTCATTACCGACCATATTGCTTTTTTGAATTATTAGTAGGTACGCTCTACATAATGATTCTTGCTTGCTAAAAGCGACACGTTACGGTATTTAATTTTATCTTTTAACGAATACTAGTGGATATAATAATAAGGGCATACATTCTAAACGTAAGAGTATAAACGTATTTGTGCTGCAGAAGAGGGCTGTTCATGCAATCTATAATATATCAGAACTGGACCAAATTAAAATGGGACCACACGAAAAGCATCAGCTTTCAAATAAAAAAGAATCATCGAAATCGGATCACCCAGTCAAAAGTTCTGAGTGTACACACATAAAATAAATACAGTCGAATTGAGAACCTCCTCCTCTTTTGAAATCGTTTAAAAATAGCAACAAACATAATCTAAATACCAGAAACAAACACAAGCTCGCCCGCGCCCACAACTCGGCTCCACGAGACAAATGTATCCTTGGTAGGGCAACAATGTATACGCTTCTACAACGAAACTCCTAGTGAGTAGCAAAAATTATCAGTAAATAAATTCAAACAAAATGTCAACACCTTGCTGTGCAAAAAAGCGTACTATAAAATATCATATTATCTAGGTAGAGGATAAACCAACTTCGGGTCGGTTTGCTCCAACTCGAAAAATGACAACTAACAGGTTAAAAGTTTTTTCGTCACGTCTACGTACCGAAGCGAAAGCGACATAAATAAAAAATATCACTTTATAATTATTTCCTTGTGTTTAATTTTATAACTTGACCTTTTCTAAGTGTACATTTATTGTATTAAGGAAATAAAGAACTTTTGATTTGATATGAATAGAGCCAGCCCATGCGGTAATGTTACGTTACCTAATCTGTGTGTCACTCTCTATTTATTTTATTTTGTGCAGACCTTGCTCGTCTTGATTCGGTACCTCTCCGCTTCGATACATTTTGTATATCTGACACGAAATGTATTGGACACGAAAGCAATAGGTTAACTATCTCGTGTAGACCTCTCACTCATGCGAGGCACGTGCCCGCGGGTGCGAGAGGGAGCGAGCTAGCGCGGGCTGCACGCGCAGAGAGGCTGTGATCTCTCACCTCGGAGCATTCTAATGCAAACGTTATGCTGCTACATGATGCCATCGACTCAGCAATAAATAGAAAACGTGCTACCTATTACCTGAAATATGAGAAGACGGCTCTTAGACCTAATGTTATTGCTTAAAATCTGTCACTATTATTTTGACTGCAACACACTTATGAATCAACACTATTCATACACATACCTTATCGCTCCTACAATCGAGAAGCACGTAAACAAAACCTGTTCGCACCTATTCCTTGTAGAACAAACGCCAGTGAGCGTGCCTCTCTAAATAGATTAAACGAACATTTTACTAGCATTGATTTATTCGCAAGTACTATTAGCCAGTTTAGAAAAGAAGTCCTCGACATATTAATGTCGATTTGAAAGAGAAAAATGCAATCAAATATTAGAAATGAATGGGAACTGTCTTTTTATTTTTAATATAAACATATTTTTTGTAATTTGTATCTATATGAATTAATTTTGTCGCTTAGTGTTTGTTTTTAGTGACAAGCTTGCATTTATTAGTTGCTGTTTTCTGTCACTTTTATGAGATTTTGTTAAGCTTTCATTAGGTAATGAATGTCTTGTGTTCACATAAAATATCTTGGATTCTGTTCTGAATCGGAGTATAGCACTATGGATCAACTATCTGTTAAGTACCGTTTTTGCCCTACTATGTAATTGTCACAATTCGTGGACAACGGAGCTGATTATACTTAGAGTAAGACTACTTAAGTTTAATTTTCTTAACTGTAAAATCTGAGTATAATTGTTTGTTGTCGTGAATAAATAAAAATAAAATAAAATTAAATAAACCTGGGACAATCTATGTTTTTAAAATTTACATCGATCGGTGGTTTATGTCCACCAGATACATGAATAAGTTAATTGGGAGAAATTTCGTCGATGTCGACCGGGAAACACAGTTAGACCGCAATAAATAAAATGCACTTTCCGTAAATAATAGAACCCCGCCCGCCGCAAGCCGCCGCTGCGCCGCCAGGAGCCGCTGGGGATCCGCTGCCGGATCGCTGTAATCCGTCCGCTGCCGCTGCGAGGCCGCACGGTACGTCCCGCCGACATCCTTAATCTCTGCAATAAATTGCCGGACGAGTTATTGCCGGTTTTTCTGCTGCGATGGACCCCGAGCGGCCGTCCTACCCTGCGGCACGTAGGTAGGTATAGTGTGGGCGACTATTCACGTGGACATCTGTGCAGTGCCTCTACAGCGAGCTGTCTCCGTCTCTTCAGAGCAACGTATGAAATGACTCGTTCTTTTGCTAATTAGGTACATTCCATTGGTTTACTCAGTGTCGATGGATTAAGCCAGCGCACCGCGGGGCCCGTAGCAAATGTCACTGGGTGTCCTTGAATTGCATTACTGTTTCAAATTTAGGAATATAATACCTTACGAAGATATGTGTGCGTAGTGCGAAGAAAGAATATGCGTGGTTTCACTTTGTCATTTTTAAAAACTGCTACAATAAATAATGCTTACAAACCGTTCCTCTTTTTTTTACTTCACAAGAACAACAACATATCCGCCCGCCCGCTCAACGTAAATTTGCCCATGGGCAAAGTTCAAGTGAAGAGGAATTTTGTACCGGTTTTAAAAATAACGAAGTCTAATCACAGCACTTATAAAAATCTGCCCTTGGCAGAAGCACCACGTCACACCTGCGTACTCTACGTCCAAAAATCAACCTGGTGCGTGAAGGGGTTTTATGAATCAAGTCTTTTTTACAATAGGGTATATGCATCGATTTTTTTTTATTGTTTTAATCGATTCTTTAGGTCTTTATTTAACCCAGGAATGATAAGACGCTCACTGAATTTCGCATTAACAAGGTAAAAAAAAACAAATCAAAACTACAATCATTTTCGGGTGATAAAAACGCTGCCATATTGGCGCCATGTTTATGTGACGTCGACGTACACACTTGATTAAAACCTTTGGTGACGACCTCGGTAGTGATGATCTCAGGAAAGAGGTTTTCCGAAAAAACTGAAAATAATCGACAATACGAAATGTCAAGTGGGCAGAATAGTGTCAAATCAAGGTGCAGCAAGCAGAATAAAAAAAGAAGAAATGCGTACAGTGATGTCACGTCCGCTCTAGTCAATGGAGTAGCGTTTCGAAATTTTGCGATTGAGATTTAAAATATCAATTTTTCAATGGTTAAATTCTACAATAAAAACATAGCAAAACGCAAAAATAAATATATAGATATGTTTATATATCAATAGAGAATCCGTATATACTTTTATAGCCATTTTGAAATCACATGCATATACCCTATTACTTGGGTCCTTCTATAAATAGCCTGCTAAGCAAAGCATACATTTTTGTATTTTTATATGTTATGTTTACTTAACTGACTTATTTTGAATAAAACTTTTAACGTTATTTTATATGGAACGTAGTCTGAAATAGTTGGTCTGGATGTTTTAAAAATTGGAGTCATGCGGGAAGCCCGTATCATGCTACTCCTGTTAAATGGCTAAATCTACTGACAATAGTAATGTGGTAATTAACATTGTTTCTCAATACATTAGCGATGTTTTTAAACCTCGACTTGAGTCTTGCCCTTGATGCTAATTTATGTCGGCTGTGGGAATCCCAACGACGCGAGATATCTTCACAAGACTGGTCGTCGTCATGAGGAAGCGCAGCTGTTCCATTCAAATAGTTGTGGGCTGTCTGCGCATTCTGAACGTCGCCGAGATACTTTTTATTGCAAACATTTATTTATCAGTTATAGACGCGACGCATATTATGCGTTGTTGTACATCGAGAAGAAATTTGTTAAAAGTACCTACCTGCCAACTGATTTCAAAGTAAGAAAAAACTAAACATTTTTTTACCGTGAAACCTATAGCCTCCTGCTCCGACTTCTTTGTATTATTTGTATTCTATTCTTTTTATTATTTATTATCCTTGAAACGCGTGCTCAGCCGCGCGCAGGAGCTACTCTAGTGTGTCACAATACTATAAGTGCGGGCACGGTACCACAATACTACAAGTGCGGACACGGTACCACAATACTATAAGTGCGGGCGCGGCTCGAACTGCGTAAGTAAAGTACTGAGAGTGTGTTTACATAAGTAACGTAACGAGCGGCACATTGTACCCAGGCTCGGTCGTGCTGCGCGCGCTGTGGACGGAATTAGCCGCGAGAAGCATTGTCGTGCGACTGAGCACGTGCAGTGCACTGTGCACTAGTGCGCCCACGTGTGCTGTGACCCACATCGCGGCGCGCACTTGTTGCGTGCGGCGCGGGATGAAAGGAATTTTTAAAATGAGCTCTCGAAACCATTCAACATTCAAGAATGCCTTTGTTTTATAACGACTGCCCCAAATACTTTCCCTATTGTTCTGTTGCTGCTTCCCTCGCCGGCGCTGTCCGCGCGCCGCCGCCGCGCCGCGAGCAGTGCTGCCTGCTCCTACTCGTGTACGTATTGTAATGGCTTATGTTATAGTTCGTGGAAACATTTAGTTTTCTATGCAAATGGAAGTGAACTTTGTAACAGCAATACTTTGTAAAGTGTAATGGTGGTTACCCATCATCAAAACAACAAGGTGAAGGTGACACAGCTCCGTGTCGACGACGACAATGTTGATAATGATAACAGTCGATCTGTTGTGGTCGAAGTCTCTCGAAAATTGAATTGAATTAAAATTAATGGCACCTTATTTCTTATTTGATATTAATTACTAGTTTTCACGCTGTTTAGTAAAACCAATAGGGTATATGCATCGATTTTTTTTATTGTTTTAATCGATTCTTTAGGTCATTATTTAACCGAGAAATGATAAGACGCTCACTGAATTTCGCATTAACAAGGTAAAAAAAACAAATCAAAACTACTCATTTTCGGGTGATAAAAACGCTGCCATATTGGTGCCATGTTTATTTGACGTCGACGTTCACACTCGATTAAAACCTTTTGTGACGACCTCGGTAGTGATCATCTAAGGAAAGAGGTTTTCCGAAAAAACTGAAAATAACCGACAACACGAAATGTGAAGTGGGCAGAATAGTGTCAAATCATGGTGCAGCAAGCAGAATAAAAAAAGAAGAAATGTGAACAGTGATGTCACGTCCGCTCTAGTCAATGGCGTAGCGTTATGAAATTTTGCGATTAAGATTTAAAATATCAATTTTTCAATGGTTAAATTCTACAATAAAAACATCTCAAAATGCTAAAATAAATATGTAGATATGTTTCTATATCAATAGAGAATACGTATATATTTTTTTAGCCATTTTGAAATCACATGCATATACCCTATTGACTTGTCTAAGTGTTTATTTTGTAGATCTAAAGAAATGAACGAATTTTCTTAACAATTTGACTCTGCCTCTTTAAGTCCTCACACGATCAATACTAGATCTAATGACAAATAAAAACCTCAGTAAATCCGTCATTGATCTGGTCATGTATCTATTACGAAGTAATTTATCAATAGATCCACACCTTTCGAATTAGATTTAAGAAGTAATAAAAATCTCCATAGAACCGTCATGGATCAAACGAGAACCATTCATCGTAACTGGTCAGTTGTAAGTGGATAACACAACGTGTGGTGTACCATAGTGCGCAGGCGGCCCGGCCACCCTGTACCCTCACAACGCACACAGCTGGGCACAGGGACTCCTCACAGCCGCGACCACAATCTGTACAACTGAGTATTTATACTCACATGGGCGATGCCACTCCATTGTGATCTGAAAAAAGCGCAAATTGTCGGACGTCTAATCCCGTAGGCCCATCAAGTGTTCACCGCGTACAACGTATTGCCGGTCGCCGTTCACTTGCCCACACAATTTCATAATAAACATTTTCAATCAGCTAGCTGGAATACATTTATTATGCAACCATATTTTATTGGTTATGTGACAAAGAACGCTCGATGGCTTCGAGCGCCAAGCGCGAGCCGGGCGCGGGCCGGACGCAAGCCGGGCGCGGGCCGGACGCGAGTTGGGCGCGGGCCGGACGCAAGCCGGACGGTCGATTGCTTTCATTATGTGAGTTGATTCCCCGGTGGGGTTCGTCCTCGTCGCCGCGTGTTTCTATTGGAAACATATTTATGTAGGTACGTAAGCACCTGCCCTGCGGGCCCGCCGCCGCGCCGCCGCCGCCGCGAAGTAGTAACCTCAACAAATATTATATACACACGGCGCGGCCGCCCACCACGGGCTCCACTGTCTGACTTACGAACCATTCATAATTATAACAATGTAGTGTACAGGCCAGGGCGAGCAGTCTCGACATAGATAACGACTGACATCAGTCGCAAACTTTTACCGAATATATTTTAACGTATTTTGATTTTCTTTGCAAGAATCAAGTTTCAAATGATTCAATAACTAATTATTTCCAAAAATACAGTAGATTAACATGAAGAAATGGTTAAATTTCTAATATTCAAGGGTGCCGGTCAGTAACAATTCCCGCCGAAGTCGCCGCCCGCCCTCACCTCTCGAACGTTATTAAGTCATAGAGAAGCGAACTAAACAAAGTTGGGAACTTGCACAACATCGCACGGCTCGCCGCACGGGACGCTCTCAGCCCCCGCCCCCGCCCCCGCCCCAGCACAGTCACCCCCGCCAACCACCGCTTATTATTATTGTATTGTCATTTGACAGTTCCTGTACAACGACAGCGTCCGTGGAGTAGAGCAGGTGCCGCCCGCCCTCTCCACGTCAACATTCCGTTGACGGCTGTGCGCCGACGTGCCCTGGGGCGAGAGAAGCCGCGGGCGGGCGCCGGGCGCGGCCGACACTGACTTTACGAGCGACACTGAAATGTAATCATCATCAAACGGCCGTTATAGCTCCACTCACATAAACCACGCGCCGCGGCTCATCCTCGCGCCATTACACCGCACGGGCCCCCGGCGCACACCGGGCAGACGGACGGGCCGCCCCGCCCCGCCCCGCAGTCCAGCCGGAAGTGCCGAGACCCAGGCCACTCCACCCGCTACGTGCTTGCGTCTGAAGGCACGAGGTGCTTCAGTAGAGTCAGCGCCGGGAATAGTGTCTGACTTTGGCTAACTTTCGACGATCAAGTTCATAAGATTCGCAGATGTTAGAGCGGTTATATAATGTGGAAACACAAGACCTGCAGGATTTCATTTCAATTGTATGGTTGTTTCTGAATAAATGATTTATGATTATGATTTATGAATTAAAAACATTTAAGAGGCTTACCTTAAGCCTTCTGCGGAAATGCTCCTAGCATGTTTCAATAGTTACAATTTTGTACAACAAAACCAAAGTGCAGTTTAAGATATCGGCGAGCGAAGCGAGGCCCCGTCGGAGCCGAGGACGCGACGACCAGGCAAGCACCCCGCCCGGCTGGACCCCTGGATGCGTCCCTGGGTGAGCTCTCCTCGCTCCTCGCTGTAATCCGATTAGAAGGATTCGCGTCAGCTTCTCCAAGATAGCCTTCATCGAGGATATACATTGCGTTGCTGTATTGTTTTGTTTCACAAAATGTTTCATGTTTTTAGGGTTCCGTACCTGAAGGGTAAAATGGGACCCCATTACTAAGACAGCGCTGTCTGTCCGTCTATTCGTTTGTCGGTCTGTCACCAGGTTGTATCTCATAAACCGTGATAGTTAGTTGACAGGTGAAGTTTTCAGTAATGATGTTGTTCGGTTGCCGCTGTGTTACGCAAGGCTGATCTATGGAAAGTGCTGCGCTTGCACCGACCGCAATACTGTAGACCTAGCATGAAGATTGTTGTAGATAGATAGATAGATAGATAAACATTTATTTGCTTCTGCAACACACAGTACTTAAGTGGTAATTATAGGTAAGTACATACATTTGATCATCATCAATTATACACATTTGACAAAAATATATACAGGGTGGAAAAAATCTATGGGCCCTGGAGGGAAACTACCTTAATCCTTTAGTTAGCTCAGTTTACTGAAACGAAACATTCCTTTATTTTTAAAAAGAAATAAAATCGCATTCATAGATCTTCTAAAAATTGCTTGTCTCACCTGGGAATCAAACCAACTAAAAATTAAAAAAAGAAACCCTCGCTATTTTATTATGCGAATTAGTAGGATATTTGTTTAGGAGCTGTGTGGTGCTGGCTTAGAATTTGCACCACCTCAATTCTTCCCGGGGTGTCGTAAGAGGCGACTAAGGGATATCCATCGGGGGGCGGACAGCAGCGCCCCTGCAGAGCAAATCTTTCACCAAACTGCGATCCTGTCTTAACTGTCTGTCTGTCTGGATATCTCTCACTGTACCACTGCAGAGCTAGATTGCAATTTTTGTTGTTTGAAAAGTAAGCTTCTAATAAATCGAACTCTACTTGATACGCTATTATAACACAATTACGGAATGAAAGCAAAACAAAACAAAATTTAAAATTCAAACGAATACTTTCAACATTTTTATCGATTTAAAAATGACGTAAGTTACCGTTCGAAACTTAAATTTGTTGCCCCCAGTTGAAATGACTTACTTTTCGTCAGAACGCCTTCTGTAAGTAGGAATTGTGCATAGATTTATTATTACCATTTAACGATTTTCTTATTGAAGTCTTCAACAAGGTACTTAGAGATAAATAACATTAGCAAGCCTGTACTTCATAATGATGATGTCTTTGGATGTTAGAGATAAGAAAATTATAACTTGTCATTTACTTGTTACAAATAAACAGTAGGTACTTACTAGGTATTGTTAATAAATAACTTGTAATAAATATTCGATTTCATGAATATCTCATACAAAAGATAAGTGAGAAGCCAAAATGTTTATAAGACTATTTTTATTCTGAACAATAATGCTACTGATTCGCATAACAAAATAGAGGTGGTTTATTTTTTTAAATTTTAGTTGGTTCGATTCCCAGGTGATACAAGCAATTTTTAGAAGATCTTTGAATGCAATTTTGTTTCTTTTTAAAAATAAAGGAATGTTTCCTTTCAGTAAAATCAGCTAACTAAAGGATTTAAGGTAGTTTCCCTCCAGGGCCCATAGATTTTTTCCACCCTGTATGTAAAAAGCTAACAAGGAAAAAGTTGTCTAGGGTAGAATAGAAAAAAATCGTCAATTTGTCATCGAATGCGTAATCGTTTGAAATGTATTCTACTTCAATAATTACGCAGTGTATGACGATGCGATGTCATTTTTCTCTATTCTATCCTAGACAACAATCCCCGTGCTAGGCCGGCTGCACGTACTTTGAGTATTATGCTGTCGACGGCTCGTGTTAGTGACGTCAATCGCGATGTCTTCATTTACCAACGATAAAAGGAAAACTGTCTTCTTTATTCATACTTCGAACGAGTCTCTACTCTATAGTTTTTACTAATTTTGGGTTAACTTGGTAAATCTTTTTAAAGCCTCCCCGCAGCGTCTCCAACATAATTGCTGTAACAACAAGTAAAAAGAATAAAATAAATATTAGGGACTCCTATACAACAGACATGATTTTTTTGCCATTTTTGTAGATAACCTACTAGTTATCTACAAAAATGGCAAAAAAATCATAGAAACGCATCAAAACGCATCAAAACGCGAGCAAAGCCACTAGAGCAAAGCCCCCCCCGCGGCTTTGCTCGCGTTTTTCTTATGGAAACGTTAAAAGGTGATTTTTATCACATGGGAACTGATTTATGGGATAAAATTAAAAAGTACAGGTATGTAATTATAATCCTGGAATCAAACATAGGTTTGATTCCAGGATTGCAAAATTTGCAAAATTTTAGCCCGATCCGTTCAGTAGTTTCGGCGTGAAGAGATAACAAACATCCATCCATCCATACATCCATACAAATTTTCACATTTATGATAAGCAAGGTTGCCTGGAAGAGATCGCTTCTAAGCGATAAGGCCGCCCATTGTACTTTTGTTTTATGTAATTTTCTTTTGTACTGTATTTTATTGGTGTGCAATAAAGTATTTTGTATTGTATTGTATTGTATTGTATTGTATTAGTGTCATAATACGGAACCCGTCGTGCGCGAGTCTGACTCGCACTTGACCGGTTTTATTTTACTAGATAAGTAGGTACTTTAGTAACATAACTTGAATAAACTGAAAGTAACCTTTTACTTCAATTAAAGGATCAAGAAGGATATCAAATTATACTAATTAAAGGTAGGGTGGGAGATAACTAGCGGTCCTTCCTTCAGCATGTTGGCGGGGTGCGGGGCGCGGGGGGCGCGGGGGGCGCGGGGGGCGATCCGAGTGACACAATCTGTCTGCCGCCATCAAAACCTGCTTCAAACCAAAACTTTCAATTAAATTAGTTTGCAAACTGTAGGTTGAATATTGACCCCGTGAAATCATTGTCAACCTAACCGTTCATTATTTTAATGAAGGAAACTTGGGTCACTTTAACGTATACAGGGTGTTCTACGACTATGCCATGTGGAGGGAAAGTACATTAAATATCGATGGATAAAAAGTTTAACTAAAAGATAGAAAAAAAAACCTAAATGAAGTCTTCACTTTGTTTTTTTTCTTCTTATCTTTATGGGACTTTAAGTCATTGCTGACTATGTCACTCCTGTATTTTAACAAACTATAACTACTTATCTACTACTTAAAACTGAATTATATCTAAATAATAATAATAATAAAATTTGTTTATTCAGACAACTTAGTCTATAATGTTAGTACACTTGAGGCTTAGTACTTAATATTAAACAAGGATTTTGTCCTTTGATGCAGCGTATACAATCATTACAGGACAATTTTAGAAAAAAAATACAGAAACTGCATGTAGGATGCTGTTGCCGCTCTACAAGAAGAGAAGAAAAACTAAATTAAATAATGTAACTGCCGCCTCACTCAGCGGAGCGGCTAAAGTTATTTGGATAACACCAGTATCCGATAGGTTGACATTGTACGTACAGGGCAATTAACTCTAGTCTCATAGACTCGCGTGGATCTCATGACTATAAAAACAATTTAAACCGCATTTAAATTGTTTGAATCCTGTCTAAACCGGGAATCGAACCCGCCAAATTGTAAAAAAAACATCCGTTATTTTATAATACCGATCAAAAGGCTTTTTTTCCCTAGTAACATAGCATCTGAAATACCATAAAATTTTACATTTTACAAAACTAAATATGCAGGGCGTTCCCCGTTGTGCATAACTGCGAGCGCGGGTCGGTCTGCGGTCCCCCGGACCCCGGACCCCGGACCCCCGGCCGCCGCCGCTTGGTCTCTCAGACCCCAGCCCGGCTCGCTGCGCTCCCTCCAATGGTACCTTGTTCCCCTCCACTCGCGCCGAGCTTCCGCTGTTTACATTTAATTTACTTATCACTCAAGTGGCTCTACTTACTACAACTTAGTTAAGTATTCCTTTTCTTCTCTCTACTCCTTTGTAGCGGCGTCCACACACACACGCACACACACACATGCGCATCTATGAGTCTACATTCACATCTGTTGGTATCATTTATGAGCTGCTCTTAATCCTCGACTTTATTAAAAGTTAGAAGAGCAGAGCGCAGACGTCGGAATACATACTTCATAGATTGTTCCTGGGATGTTGGAATTCTGATTTTTACATCTCAATCAAAATCATTGTTTCTTTGACACAGCATTGTTCGAAAGTTTAACGAGTTTCAACGGAAATGTGAGCTTATTGAAATCTGAGTTGGAGTGGCTGAGTTCAGAGAGGTGACATCCTTTTCGTCTTCTTTGAACTCAGCTGGACACAACACGGCTGTCTTCCATTCGCATGTTGATTGCATTGTGTCGTCGGTCGATTGCCAATAAGCGGTTTATTACTCGGGTTCGTTAAGTGTTTACGACTCATCCGAGAGGGCCGCCGCCGCGCCGCCGCCGCCGGCCCGGCCGGACGACTCTGCGCACTCCGTGCTACTACCGTGCTACACACATGTATACACGCGGCACTAACCAACCGAGTCTGAACGAAACAAACAACCATCTTAATATCAATTAAACGTATAATTATATCAATAAGGGAGAGTTTTCCCGTTACTCCTGCTTAGAACATACGAGTACCTACCTAGCTATAAGCACACAGGTGTATATGCCTGACTCTGACTCGCCGAGATATGAACATTGAACAAAATGTGCTTACGCCATGTTTTCAAATAAAATAAATCTCAATTACCGTAGCCCGGTCGTTACGATGTCTGCCTGTTTGTTTGTGCCCCGCGGCTAACCACGCAGCAAGTAAGGAGGCCCGAGGCCCCTCGCTGGGGCCCGCAGCCCCCCGGCGGCGGCCGACGGGCCTCAGTGTGTCGCCGCTGGCCGCCGTGCTCGCCGCTCCTCCGCCACGGCCTAGTACTCTATTGTGCTGTGTACGGTAGAAGAAAACGGATAATTGTTGATATGGTGGAAAATTATTGAATAAAGTAGATCAAATTCATTTATTGGTATAAGGTCTACGGCGTAGCAGCGGCATGCAGCGTGAAGCCTCTTATTCCTTATTCCGGGATTTTAGGATTAGAAGTACAAATATATTTTTTACGCCCTGCGTACACTAAGTAGGTATTAAAGTTTTAGTAAGGATCCCTAATTGTTTCTAGTAATAAATATAGCCTATGTTCCTCGGGGATAATGTAGCGTTCTAATCATGGTCTAATGGTAAATGAATTTTTTAAATCGGCCCTTTATTTTTTGCGTCATTCGTTACAAACATATAAAAGAACAAAACTTTCCTCTTTAAATAGTATAAAGACTGAAGATAATAATGAACTGTTCGTAAAACTAAATAGTAAGACATCAACATAATCCATCTTAACAAGCTAAAGCCGACCGTAACCTGCATCCCGCGGTGTTACTCTACGTGCAGCATGCGACTTCCGAAAATCCAACAAGCTGTTCATCTGTTCATACAAACGTGAGAGGGTAACTACGACCCTGTTTGACGTTGACCGTCCAAAACTAAGGATAATATCAATTTATTTTGTTATAATCTATGTTTGTATACCAAACCGTAAAAAAGTATACATTTAAAAATACACGCGTTAAAAATACAGGCCACGGGGATCCATTAGTCGGGAGCTGGCCCCGAGCTCGAGCCATCGGGGACAGCTGACGAGACGTGGCTCGTTGCGGAGTCTCGTCTCGTCTCACCCAATCACTCGCTCAATATGTTGATAGGACTCGTAAGCCGTGTGATCTCCGAGTAAACCGTTCTCCGTGAGGCTCGCGAGTGTAATACTGTACGAGGGGGTGTGTATGTGGGGAGGGGGAGGGAGAGGGGGCGATCACTCAGTGCTGCGGGCGCGTGCACGGCGAGGCACCCCGCGAGACGTCTGCACTGTGACCCAGCAGACGTGCAGAATATAAATGAGCACTGCACTGTTACGTGTAATCTAATCTATTTAATAAAATTTGAATCCAAATAGCAGTCTTTGGCTGGAGCGATAACGTGCCAGTCAGTGAGCACTCGCGGGAGGAGGTCGCGTCACGGAGTCAAATGCAGTGTGGAGTGAGGGTAGTTAATGACCGGCTACCGTCCCCGGGCGACTCCTCTCCCCCTCACGCTCATAGGATACCTTCCTCCATTGACGTGTGGGGTGAAGAGAATTATTATATATTATGTAAAGCATTGATAGTAGTTATCAATTAATTGACATGCAATTGAAACTTACTCTACTACATTGAATTCGAGGCATCCTGAGGAACTTGTCCGGCAGCCTTCACTGCTCAGCACCCCCCGCACCCCCGCACCCCCGCACCCCCGCACCCCCCGCGGCTCTGCGTTCAATGGAGCCGTTAATTCGAGGATTAGCGTGACGCATGGCTTCATTAGTGGCAGACCAGTGCGGGATCGAGTCCACGCAACTGCTCCGCAATAGTCGGGGGCTACCACCTATTCATTCAGGCGTTGTCTTGCGACAGACATTCACAAACTTTGCATTTAATAATATGAGTAGGATATCTGTACACGTCATTCCCCCCTCATCATCGTCGTATCAGCCCGCAAACATTTCCTTCCTCCGCGAAGCAATCGTTCATTACCAAGAAGTGATGTTTCAAGGAACGGATAATTGTTGATGAAAAATGAACAAGTGTGACGTCACGGTTCGGGTGCCAATAGCATTGTGTTTAGAAATGTTGCGGAAGAGAATTAAAATATCTACTTTTCACTGATATCATTTCACAATAAAAACATATACAGATATTTTTTTATCAATAGAGAATACGTAAAACAATATTAGGTTTTTTGAAGCCAATGTATTTAATATGGTACATTGATATTTCATAATCGAGCGGCAAAAATGCTGTATCTCTCAGTTGAAATATAATGTGTAGGTGAACCTGTAGGCACAGCCACCTGGGGATGTTAATGTTGGGGACGGGCGCTGCTTCATGGCAGCCGATATCACATTCCGGGGCCGGCCACGCACGGGCGCCCTCTCGGGGTTCTGTTATTTATCTCGGACACTTATCCTTTTAATAATAATCTTGTGCATTGTCCACCGTTATTTATTTATTAACAATTCATAAAACTAGGCTCATCAAATAGCTAACAGCCGCACTCAAAGACGGTAATGATAATTTAAACTATCACTAACCCAAGTAACACAGGAGGCATTTTAACAAACGAATTGTAAACTTATGTAGAACTTAAGGTCTGTATAAACTCGTATATAAAGGTTAAAGTATAAGGTTATATTGGCATTTCAAAACCTTTATGATGCTTTACACCGGATAACGATCCTACCGTTATCCGGTGTAAAGCATCATAAAGGTTTTGAAATGCCAATGCCATATCAAAATGATTTCGTAAAGCCTTTAATTTTAGTGCAGCAAACCACAAAGCAGCTGTACAGCTTTCAGCTATTTTAGGTGCCGTAGGGTGTACAATAGCATTTTAAAATTGTAAGATGATGATTGATGCTGCTTAATAGCATACATTTTTACCATTAAAATGCACCGTTAATCCGTTGTACAGCAATGAGATGTTTTCAGTGCCTTTTGTTGTGTAATGGCACTTATAAGTGCTAAGTAAAAGCCTAGTATTGCTTATCAGCATAAACGTGAGTTAATGTTATGCATGATTTCTTAAAGACTAACTGAATCTTCTTGTACAGCTTGTAGCTCTTTAATCGTGAACACGTGAGTTATTGTAATGCATAAAGCTGTTTCAACATATTTTTTTTTTGTATTAGTCAAACTATTTCTTTCGTCACAATATACAATAAAAAAGCAACACATAGTTTAATTAATAATATATTAGGTATATCATACGTCCACAGTAAAAACAACAGCAATTTCGTAATTAATATAAATAAATATAAGCCATCGGTGTTTTATTTCAAAAAACGTTGAAAAAATCATTAAATAAACACAAAAGTAAGAACCCAAGGAATCAAGCGAAAATCTTCAAAGGAACATGCAAGAATTCTGATATTAACTTCTAATCCGATCAATCCACTAAAAAATTATTCATGCGAAGTGAGTTGTAGCGATGTTACAGAAGGTTCCGTAGGTCATTGGCATTGTACGGTTGGTAAATAAAACCTGAAAATAAGAAACAATATAATTAGAAAGCATCACCCATATATTAGTGCGTACGTAAGTTTTTGACAATCCTAGGTTGTACATTTCATGGCCACTGTTCCTGACTACCTACACTACACCCAGAATAAAGTAAAAATTACAGTCCTTTGCCTTCCCCGCTACTTTACACTGATGCAGTGTAACGTCCACGGTGTTGCGGCATTGAAATAAGATTTATAGAATCACAAATAAATAAATAATGCTGGTCCATTCACACAGCATTATCTAGACCCAAGCTAAAAAGAAATGATATATTTACAATTAATCTAGGGCCTTGTTAATTGAGTGATAAATAAGTACTTGAAATGAACTATCTACTTTTATGTTTGTGTCCGAAATATTTTTTTTTGTTATTTCACACATATTTTTATCTAACATTTTATATTAAAACCATAAAATACCGAAGGCAGTTGAAAATTTTCAATTAAACTCATATAAATATTTACAATAAATTACATTGCGTAGTAATAATTGAAGGCATAAATACCAAAAAGGTCAAAAACTTACCAGTATTATAAATTACCACACTATATTTATTTCTCATTGAGTCTTGACCGTCACCGTCCATTATTATATTACGAGATGAAGAAGTTAAATTACATTACAACGTCAATAATTATTATAATCATTTGTACCGTCGTATTAGAGATGGTTTTCCAATGATGTAGGGTTTATATAAGTTCTAACTGTGAACACTTAAATAGCTACTATCATTCTGTTACTAAACTCTAAAGCTAGTATAATGCTTTTGTAATACAGTAAATATCTTCATTATCAATCATATGGCTAAAATAATGCTACTATACAGCGATTGGCAACTTCATTGACCATAATAAAATAATACTTATTTAATGCCATTGGTACTTTCTTTGACCACAATAATGCTAATTAATGCGCCTGTAATGCAATTAAACAACTTATGTGAACCTATTTAGGAGCTAAAGCCGTATAATTTGTGCCCAAATAAGCATTATGGTTGCCGTATATAAACGTTTGTAATGCTACTATAGAACTAAATCAAAATGCGAAAACGATACAGAAATGCTGTAAGTCGTCCGATATGTGTTACTTGGGAAGTATTATGTTTGTTTTAAAATCTTTACTAAGTATGAGTTTAGTTAGGTAATCAATTAATCATTAATACCTTTGTGGGCTGGCTATAAGAGACCTTTGTTTTATCTGTTGACATACCTACCTAAGTCAAAGTAAAAAATTTAGTGCTAAACTAGACTAAACTCACAACAAAACATCTTAAAATTCACGGATTTTTCCCGAGTATCAACGGAGGGTCACTATGAGGCTGTACCATTAAGATAAGGATGTTGTGCCATGTGTTATGTTAGGGACCAGGTAAATACATTTTGTGAATCGATGCTTGACCGCCGTCGGTACGTAAAATATATATTTGAGAGAATGACGTGCAATAACTTAGAATTTACTTAGCGAAGTTTATCATTGAAAGTTTCGATATTATAATAACACTAACTTTAACATTTCAAATTTCTGCCTATAGGGTCGGACATTTAGTTTTTTCAATCTGGTTTTTTATATGTTTTAGGAACCACACAAACATCACAACAGGATTTTTGCAAGAATGTAGCCGATTGTCAGGTTCACTCTCGTAGTACACACGTCCTTGATTGTTCCAACTCCGCGGCGACCTGGCCGCGTCTCACGAGATGGCTCTAAGTGAGGGTCGGAGATACCACTGGTAAATGTACTCGTGTGGGGAATCATTGGAAAGGCCTTGTTTTGTACTTTAATAAACTTTTTACCTACTAAAGATTGCTTTTCTCAAATAAAAACGTGAAAACCCCACAGCATAAAACTGTTATGCAAACGTTCACCGATTGTCCTTATCATTTTCTTTTCATACTTAGGTAGACGAAGGGACCCCCCCCCCCGCCCCCTCTAACCCCTCAGGAGCAAAGGAAAGTCTTTTATAAAAAATAAATTGACTTTTCCAGCTGTATTACAATGTAAATATCCTAATGAAATACAAGTAAAGGGATTTATTGCATAAAGCTTGCTAATAAATTCACTTGAAATATGAATCCATCATGAAATAATCAGGCGCTCAACAAGTTGTCGTCGCGTCGCCCCACTTTACGGTGTTCGCTTTGTGATCGGACGCGACGCAGACGTATTCTAAGTGGATTTGAGCCGTCCTCGTCACACAGCCGCCGGCGCCTGTCTCCTCGCGCCGGAGATACAACTCGGTTAATCACTTACAACTACTTCTTATCATAAATCGATCAAGTCGGAGAGTAATAATATTCTTTAAACCTAATTGTCCCCAGGGGCCTATTAGCGGAGCCGCGAGACGTCCCCCAATAACTGACAGCCTTCGTCATCCCGACTGCGGAAGCTGCGGCGAGGCAGTGTATATTGAGCCCTACGACGCAAGCAATAGGGCGCTGCCCGCGCTCGAGCCGTTGCCCTGTGATGGACGACGTCCTAGCTCGGCTCGCGGACACTCCTCACCGAAGGTTCCGCAATATTATATCACTAATCAACAACAGTCAGCTTTCCAAGAAAAAAAATTTGCTTTAGAATATTTCATAAGTATTAAAAGCGAAAAAAAGTATAAAAGTCTCCGGTATTTTCCTTTCTCACGACGATAAGCATTCACCGTTTCTTGGTACAAAGCGAATTGCGTTACATCTCTCACTTACTTCAAATAATAACTCCCCTCTAAAAGCTTTTCGAGGGTGCTCTACGCCGTAGCCGCGTAGCACCTCTACGCCGTAGCACCTCTACACCGTAGCCGCGTAGCGCCGCTACGGCGGGCGGCGGCCTCCGCTCTACCGACGCGGTTCACAAAAATGTACTTATTTATAAGAGCTTTTCCGACTCAGATATTCGATAATCAGAAACACGATGCTCATCGAGCCGGTACTTTTCACTGGAGTGAGATGTGACGCGATGTGATCGATGGGCGAGTACAGACGTGGACGTGACGTTGATGTGGTGAGCTCGGTTCGTCCAGAGCACATGACTACGACATGATGCTCTGATGTGGTCGTCGCGTCGAACTGTTCTATCAGAATTTTCAGATTTTATTTATTGACCATTTTATAACTATGACTGTTATACTAGGTAAGTCTAAATACATTTATCTTACATTTTTAAATTATATCTTACACAACAAATCAAAACGAATAGTAGTCTGCTGACAGACATGCCCCAAGATGTTGGTGAAGTAACGCACCGGCTCACGCTCGCTTTTATTTTGGAACAAAATATTATGTTTTTGGTCCCTTCAGAAAGAGTAAATATTTGCTTAGTCACCGGTTGACAGGCTGTCGGGCCAGCAGCGAAGTGTTACTGTTGAGACGCGCGCTAGAGTGTCCGCCGAGTAAAGTAAAGTAACGTAAAATTCATTTAACATTATACACAAGTATACATACGAGTACATAGCCCTACATTTATTTAAATGAATCTATGGACTCCCAAAGTAGTATTAACTATATTTCATGAGTCAGTAGTTTCTCCCATATAAATACATATTGTGTTCCACAAAAAGGAAATGAAGTTTATTAAGTAAAAGGTTCACAAAACTACATTGCAAAGATCTTAACTTGGCACCTATCTATGATCTCAGCACGTTTATCGGTGAAGCTGCTATCTGAACGAACTTGGCTAGTTTGTTTACACATGAATGTTTTTGATTTGATTGAATGTATAATCTCGCCGCCGGCCGTACGCTCCGCGGCGTGTGTCGGAGTGTCGGGAGCTCACATTGCACATTAAAATAGCTCGTGATTAATTTCCGGAGTTGCAGTCGCGGTGGTGGTAGCGTGACGTCACTGCCGCCCGCGCGCAGGGGTAGCAGGGGGGAGGGGGGTCACATCTCCGGTGACATGACATTATTTTAATTAAATTAAATTATTTTGGACCTCGCCGCAGACCGTACCGCAGCCGTGCCGCGGTTCATTACGGAGAGCGTGTGCGGCCGACCGCTTTTTATGTAGGTCCGACCATCTCGGATCTCCCTAAATTTTTTATTTTGGTAGCCGAGATGTGGGCTCAGCGAGGTTATGATTGTTTCCTTATCGCTAGTCTTAGGTTATACTGAGCGGAGCGGAGTCAAACGCAGGCTGAGGGATGGAGCTGAGGGAAGCCTGTTGTGTGTACAAGTGTAACTATCCTGTTAGTTGCCGAGCGGCGAGTGGTCGTGCGTCCGGGAGCCCTCGCCCTCGCCCCCTGGCCGACCACTGGTCGGTCGCCGCCGGCCTATCTCTTCCGCGTCGCCGCGCAATCTCAATACAGGTCGGAATAACCGTCGTCGCCAGTTTTTACACCACATTGCGACATGGGAGGCAGCTGCTCTGAATGCTTCGCCAGTTCATATTTTTTATCTGCGCGGTATTAGTGAGTAAGTGGTCCCGTTCATTGCTCGGGCTCAAGTCTTCCGAAATTCTAGTGACTTGCAGCTTTCATAGTAGCAGAGGGGCTGAGAGAGACAACAGAGTAATGAAAATGAAATTGAGACCTTTAAATATAAGTTTTTGTATCTGTTTTAGGTATCGCTTGGAGATCAGTGCGAGAATGAGAGGAGCGTAGCGGAGGTACCTCACCGCTGGGAGGGATGGAGGACGCGGAGCGCATGGCGCGCGAGGAGGCGGAGTGCGCGCGGAGCAACAACGCGAGCGCGCCGCCCGCAGGGACGTACTGCGCCGGCACCTACGACACCTGGCTGTGCTGGCCGCACACCTCCGCCAACACCACCGCCTACCTGCGCTGTCCGCACTTCGTGCCCGGCTTCAGCACCGAGCGTGAGTATCTGCAGGGGAAGGGAGGGGGCGGGGAGCAGGAGGGGAGCTCGTCTCACCGCCGGCCGTCCTTCTGTCGCAGTGTTCGCGCACAAGCAGTGCGGCGCGGCGGGCGACTGGTTCCGGCACCCGGGCACGGGCCGGCACTGGTCCAACTACACGACGTGCGTGGCGGCCGAGGACGACGTGTCCGACATCATCGCGCTCTACGAGGCGGGCTACGGCGCCTCGCTGGTCGCGCTGCTCGTCTCCATCGCCATCCTGCTGTACTTCCGGTCGCTGCGCTGCGCGCGCATCACGGTGCACATCAACCTGTTCGCCTCGTTCGCGCTCAACAACGCGGCCTGGCTCGCGTGGTACGCGCTGGTGGTGCGCGCGCCCGACGCGCTCAGTGCGGGCGTGCTGTGGTGCCGCGCGCTGCACGTGGTCGTGCAGTACGCCATGCTGACCACGTACACGTGGATGCTGTGCGAGGGGCTGTACCTGCACACGGTGCTGGTACACGCCTTCGTGTCGGAGCGGCGGCTGCTGCGCGCGCTGCTGGCGCTGGGTTGGCTGCTGCCGCTGGTGAGCGCGGCGGTGTACGCGGGGCGGCGTGCGGGGGAGGGTGGCGTGGAGTGCTGGACGGACGAGGAGGCGCCGCGCGCCGAGTTGGCCGCGCTGGCGGTGGGGGCCGTGCTGCTCAATCTAGGTTTCCTGTGCAACATAGTGCGCGTGCTGTGCAGCAAGCTGCGGCGCGGCGCGGGCGGCGGCGGCGCGGGCGGGCCGGCGCCGCCCTCGGCCACGGCGCTGCACGCGCTGCGCGCCACGTGCCTGCTGGCGCCGCTGCTGGGGCTGCAGTACCTGCTGATGCCGTTCCGTCCGACGCGCGCGGCGGGCCGCTGGTGGCGCGCCTACGAGTACGGCACGGCGCTGACCACGTCGCTGCAGGGGCTGTGCGTCGCCGTGCTCTACTGCTTCTGCAACGGCGAGGTGCTGGCGCAGCTCCGTCGCCGCTGGCGCGTGCTGACCTTCCGCCCGCGCGCCAACTCCGCCACCGCCACCACCGTCTCCGTGAGTATCTACCACCACCTTCTCTTTCTCTCTCCGCGTGCAGTGAACGTGTCAGCACTCAGGTCCGTGTTTGTTGCAGTTCGTGCGGTCGGGCGGGGGCGGCGCGTGCACGGAGGACAAGGTGTGACTAGCGGGGGGCGGGGGCGGGGGCGGCGGGGGCGAGGATGGCGAGGGCGAGGATGGCGAGGGCGAGTGCGAGCGGCGGCGCACGGGGGAGGGGCGGCACATCCGCTTCGAGCGCGCGCCCAGCGACGAGGAAGCGCCGCCGCACGAGCGCCTGCTCCGCGCCGCGCCCGTGCCCCATGCCTAGCTCCTCGCGCCTGCCGCCTGCCGCCTGCCGCCTGCCACCTGGCCCGGACAGGCTGACGCGACGAACGCTCATAACAATATACTCACCGAACACTACGGGTATCTTCCTAACAGTTGACTTAGAACGTGTGTGTTATGGTGTGAGTGGTTACAATGTAGATACAAGTGTGCGGCCGAGGGCCGGGCCTCGGCCGCTGTGGACGGTAATAACATTGTTCATAACTTTAAAAAGTATATCAGTAGGTAAGTTAAATGATAGTATAATGCCGTTGAACATGTGTTATCGTCTATAATGTACTTATACATCGAACAAGTAGGTACAATAATACTTAGTATGCATAAAGGCAGCTGCCTGCAGTATTTTTACGTGTAATGTTACTCGTCAAATGAATATGTATGTAAGTAAGGCAAGTGACTTCTGAGCGACATCTGAATGGGATGCTACGATGTGCTCAGGCAGAGCTGGTCGAGCACAAATGTAAGGTTGCTCCCATCTGTAAGATTCCTTCACCGGCAAATTGATGTGTAAGATGTAAATGATTTTATAAAATTATATGAATGTTTAAGTAAACATGGGTTTTATTACCTGTTCCCCCGACCTACAATTATGGTTGTTAAGATCAATCTCAACATACATCGTCTGAACCGAGCCTTATTAGGCATGACTGTATGTAATAGCCTTAATTTAGTAATAAATGGTAACATTTTTATATTTATCTAAGCAGGCAACATTTTGTTGCATCCGCTTTCTCTTCTGTTCAATGGCCGATGCAAGTGGCTGCATTTTTTCTGTAATATTATATTTTCTTAAACAATATACGTCTTAAACGTCCACGCACCTTTTATTTCTCTTACATGCGTGTGGTGGTCCTTCGAAAAGTAATAAAAAGTATCCAGTGCAGTATAATTCTCGTGATAAAAATCTCGTGTTACCGACGCCGTGTGGTGCCGTGTGAAAGGCGGGCCGCCATTGCGTGGTTTTGTCGGAAGGCGCGGGAGTTCGTTCTATGATAACTACATATCACGAGAACAAAGGAGCAACATCAACGGCGATATATTGTTCTCTGAGCATCATCAAGACAAAATGTGTGGGTTTGTCGAAAAACAAGGGAGTTTGTTTTATGCTATCATACAAAGCACAAGAACATAGGAGCATCAGCGAGAAAAAACAACCACCTGTCAAACGTCGTGTCTGTCATCAAGTGTCGAGTCAGTGAGTTGTCAAAGTGAAGTCGATTTGACTTGTTTACATTTCATTGTAAACATTACAGTGCGGGAGTGTTCTTTACGAAGTTTATAATGTCGGAATGCAAAGAAGTTTTACGTAAGCACAAACTCTTGCGCAGTCAGTGTAAGGCGACGATTACGCGCATTGAATCCTTCGTAAATGATCCCATTAGCTTTGCATCTGCAACGGTGGACATTCTACAAGCGCGAAAGGAAAAACTTGTTGACGCCCTCAAAGGATATGAGGCGGTGCAGTTAGACGTTCTCAGCATAGACGAAAATGACAGTGAGCAGGTTGGTGCGGTTGAAGAAAAGTATTACAACGTACTTGCTAAAATCAATGCTTCGTTAAAGCAGATAGGTAAAAAGTCTGTCTCTGAGTGCCACAATGTCTCCACTTGTAAGTTGCCTACTATAGACATAGAACCTTTTGATGGTAAGGATTTTACGAAATTTAAACCTTTTTATGAGTTGTTTATGGCGATAATTGACAGCAACAACACTTTGTCTGATGTTCAAAAACTATTCTATTTAAGAAAATATTTAACAGATGATGCTTTAGCCATAATTGTCAATTTACCCTTGGTGAATCGGTCATACAGGGAAGCGTTACAGTTATTGGAGAAACGTTTCGACAATAAAGCACGGTTAATAGGAAATCACATAAGCTTGCTATTGGATTATCCAGTAATGCAAAAGGGCACTGCAGCCTCTATAAGGTCTCTTGTGTCACAAGTGCAGCAGCAATTGCATACTTTAAAAAATCTTGAGCAAGTCATCGATAAATGGGACATGTTGCTTATTTCTATTTTAACCAGAAAATTAGATCCAATAACCAACCGGGCATATCAATTAGACAGGAACATAGATCAATTGCCTTCCATAGCAGATTTTTTGTCATTCCTGGAGAAACGCGCTATAGCGTTAGAAGATAGCTTGCCCACAAAGAATTGTCCAGAAAATACAAGCAGATTCTATAAATCTGCAACATCAAAGGTGACTAATGTTGCCTCACATGATAAAAAATTGTGTAACTATTGTAATAAAAGTGAACATCCTCTTCACAGTTGTCCAGAGTTCAAAACAGCATCATTAGAGGTCCGGCAATCATTTGTACGGAACCAGGAGCTATGTAAAATTTGTCTTAAAAAGCACAGCGGGAAATGTAAGTTAATTCTTAAATGTAAAGCCTGTAAGAAAGCACACAATACACTGCTGCATGAAGATCAGGCCACTCCTAGTGAACACCAAGCAGACCCTGCAGAGGCTTCCGTGTCGTTGTTGTCGGGACCTGTCTCCAATACTATAATGCTTCCAACAGTAAAGGTAAACTTGCTAAATCAACATGGTCAGATAAACTCTGTTCGCGCTTTACTAGACACTGGCTCTCAGGCATCTTTTTATAAAACTAGTAGTTTGTATCTAACAAAATCTTTTTGGGCCTTTCATGTAGTTTCAAGTCTAGAGACAATTCTACCCTTAAACTTATTAACGATAGCCACAGATTGGTAACATCATCATCTCAGTTTACATCACATAGGTACGCAAAAATTATAAGAGAAAGGTTCATTGATCCTTATGAGAGAGCTTATTATTCCGATTTCTAAGAAAGTTATCTTTAACTTAGATACCACTTTTTATTAATAAATAAATAAACCTAACAACGTCTGTCTGGATCTGTCTCGAGTTCAAATTCCCTTTGAGTTAGTTTGTTGAGCTCTTCCTAACAGTTCACTCATATAGCCCACATTCCACGTGGTGGGTCTATTCTCCTGGATACGGAGATATGACATGAGAGGTGCTTGAAAGTAGTTATTGCTTCGTGTGTTAGAACTTATTCTGCTGTTTTCTTGAGATTCTACTACGGGGGCGTGTCTCGAGTGGTTCCGGAGTTAGGACTGTTTGAAGTTCCCTTGGAGCCAGGTTGTAGGGCTCATCCGCTGATCACGCGGATACCGCGATGGCTCTTTATTCTAATTACATAATTAAATATCGCCGTTTGTGAAGAGGGACCGCTCTTCATAAACATTTTATGATGGCGATATGACATTTTTGAATCAGTTATTATACAGGGTGACTGGAACTCAACCCGCCATAGCAAATTCTCAAATAGAGGAGGTCATTTGCTAATTATTGGACCTTACTTTCCCAAACTAAAGTTTTATAGTTTTGGTGATATGTCAATTTTAAACTTTATTGAGAATTTTCCAAAATTTGACCTTCAAGCATTCGTAACTTTTTTTTCCTTCATTAATTTAGATTTTTCTTATTATTTGTTGATAGTCATAAACATTTGTGATTAAATTACGTCGGAACTTCCCTCAAAATAGTATTAAAAAATAAGATATTACGATTTAAAAAAAAAACTTACACAAAAATAAAACTTGATAATCAAATTTATCCTAAAATAATAAAAAACCGCGGTGTTTGCATAATTTATTCTACTCTAAATTAATTCTCTGATTTGTCATCTTTCCAACGGTACTAAATTTGTAAACAAAAATTTTGATTCGCTAGACATATCGGTGGGATTTTCAGGTCAACCAGTAATTTTGATCAAAAATACTAAAAGTGCCAACGAAATACTCTGCGAAATTCGCTTCATCCTTTGAAGCGAATTTCGCAGAGTATTTTTGAAAATTTATGAGTAGGTATCAAATAAAAAGGAAAGTAGGGTCCAATAATTAGCAAATGACCTCTTCTATTTGAGAATTCGCTATGGCGGGTTGAGTTCCAGTCACCCTGTATAGATTACCTACCACGGTTATTATTTAGATCGAGCTACTTGTGTTTTGTAAATCAATGACTTTATCAGAATATCGTCGAAAATAACAGTATGAGAGCTCGTCATGGACTTCAGTGAAAACTCGATGCATTCATTTTAGATGACCTCCGATGTCATAGAATCTTTACCAAATGAGAGGTCAGTAAAGTAGTCATTAACGAATATGAATAATTGATTGATTTTACCCCCCTTTGGACGCCCTTGTCTCAAAAACCCCTCGAGGGATTTGGCCCCACTAGGTTACTAGCATATTTCTTATGTCTAATTTATATTAGAATGTTTGTATTAATTTCCCACGCAAATCGGATCAAGGGTTGGACAATTATGCTCGAAGTGACTATTGTCTGCCACTGCAAATTTATATGTAATGTTATAGGAACTTCGATAAAATTCTCATCCGTCGTCGTGTTGAACTCACTTATTTGAACCATTTTAGAAGTACACACAGCGCAGCGTCAGTAATAGATAACCTCCCAGCATGCAGGTTTAAATCCAAACATTTTATGTGTTTTAAAAGTCGAAAATAAACTATATTTTTATTAAGGTAACATAAAAACAGAACATATAAAATCAACAGATAAAATCTGAATCCAACATGCATTGTGTAATGCAGGGGTCACCGATTACTGACGCTGTCCGTACATCTGACATAGTGAGAGAATGCCACCATGCGAGTATTATTGGACTTAGTTTACCTTCGCATACCTACGCATACTCATTGGCACAGGTGTTACCGAAGCGAACTAAACCTGCTTACACAGCGATTAGGAGACAGAATGTCACAATTGTCAGGGTATTCAAAATGGCAGATTTTATATGTACTCGTATATAATAATTAGGCATACCATTAGAATGACCATAAACTGTTATAGTTTGTCAGGAATTGGAAGATCATGGAAACGCTTTTTTTTTGATTACATCCAAAAATTAACTCACTTTTCAACACTTTGTATGCTTTATTTACCTAGATTTCACATAAATATTTGTTTTATTAGTAAGGGCTAACTAATGCATAATGTAATTAAAATTAACTAAAAGCCATGTTTTAATTCTAATTCTGAGTAAGGGAACTAAGATCTGCACGGACATCTCGCATAGGAGTGTATTGTGCATTATCCCCATGGCTAAGTAGGCCCTAACCAGCCCAGCTCCTTGAAGTATCGGAGCAGGACTTTTGGTGACTGACAGCTTCGTTTCAGCTTTTTTGCGGGTGTGAATGGGATAGATGCCTTAATGAGACACTTCAGCCCGTTTTATGTCTGGCCTCCTCTGTGGCCGTGCAGTGTAGTACCACGTGTTCCACCGTCTCTTCTTCTTGGAAGCAGCCACGACATAAACTGCTGTCTGTGGCTCGAGTCCTAAAAAGATGATGGTTCAATTCACAATGGCCAGCGATGATGCCCACCGTAAAAGCCATTTTATTTTGTAATAAAAAAGTCGTACTGTTATTTGAAAATCTTTAAAGAATTCTTAGTCCGTATACAGAAAGAAAGCTGGAAACTTATATAAGCGCTTACCGGCGCTTGACAGCGCTGGTAAGCACTGAACGGTGCCGACAAGTGCCGACTTCCGACCGAAGCTTCAACACGCGCTGGTCAGCGCTGGGCGCTGCCATCTAAAATTAATAAACAACTGCGACAACCAGCTTCCTTTGTGTAGAACGGACCAGAGCGCTGTCAAGCGCCGGTAAGCGTTTGAGGGTCAGAGGCTTTTGAGGGTACAAAAAGCAAGCAAGCTGTCGCACTTGGTGCCACCTGCCCCCAGTTTTCATATTATTATGACAAAAGTTGTGCCGAACATCCTGTATAATAAAATGACTAGCAAGTCAAATCCTAAGATTCTGCACAAAATTCAAATGAAACCCATATAGTTACCCAAGAACTGACATTACATAAATTCTGACTTCAAAAGGAAAAGAAAAGCTGCCCGGAGTTCTTTTCACTAATTTCGCTCCGCTATTATGTCGCGGGAAAATCGCAAAATCAGTAAATTCATCAAATCACTTGAGAATTTCGAAAACGATTTTTTGTACCATATCTGTATCATATCTCTGTGTGATTCGAATTATTCAAAAAACTTGTGAACGGTTTGTACACTTACAACAAGTTTTTGGCATCTATTGTATTTTTATTTCCACTACTCCACCCGTCACGGCGCGGCGCCATCTTACTTTTTTAAAGGAAAACACGTTTAATAATGTTCGATTTCAAGTGATACTCGTACATAATAAGATCGAATTATCCAAGTTTTCCCCTTGAAATCCCCCTTAAGGGGAAAACTGGTCTTTCATAGTACATTTTTTTTTAATTTTCTTTTTCACAAAAATATAATATTTTATATAATATAACTATTTTCAGCAGATTTGGCGAAAATGTACTGCAACACAAGGACAGACAGAGCGACGCATGAGTGATCTTATAAGGAGTTCGTTTTTAATTAGTCGTTAATACTGAGTACACAGACCGAGTGCTAGATGAGCACCTAATGAATGCGGAGATTGACATTCCGTGGCGGCGGCGCGCGGGCGCACGCATTGTCTTTGGCACGCGCACCGCTGCACCGCTCACCTCTCTCTATTTATACTAACTATCTGCCTAACACTAGTCGCATTGCCTTAAATGGAGGGCTGAATTAAATGCATTGCACAGTTAGGTAACAAAAATTATAATAAGAATAATTAACAAAATAAACTTACAACAACTTACAAGATAACCGAGAGAGCGTGCAGTCTCGAATGCAAAAGTGAGCGATAGTACACATGTGTGAAAGTAAAGGGTGAGTAGAAATGCGAGTTAGAAGCACTTGCGGTGCACGATGCCGGGGCCCGACTCGTCGTACTCCGCCTTCGAGATCCACATCGCCTGGAAGGTGGACAGCGACGCCAGGATGGAGCCGCCGATCCACACGGAGTACTTCCTCTCCGGGGGAGCGATGATCTTGATCTTGATGGTGGAGGGAGCCAGTGCCGTGATCTCCTTCTGCATCCGGTCAGCGATACCCGGGTACATGGTGGTGCCGCCGGACAGTACGGAGTTGGCGTACAGGTCCTTACGGATGTCGACGTCGCACTTCATGATGGAACTATACACGGTCTCGTGGATACCGCAGGATTCCATTCCTAGGAAGGAAGGCTGGAACATAGCCTCGGGGCAGCGGAACCTCTCGTTACCAATGGTGATGACCTGACCGTCGGGAAGCTCGTAGGACTTCTCGAGCGAGGTGGAGGAGGCGGCCGTGGCCATCTCCTGCTCGAAGTCGAGTGCGACGTAGCAGAGCTTCTCCTTGATGTCGCGCACGATCTCGCGCTCCGCCGTCGTGGTGAAGGAGTAGCCGCGCTCCGTCAGGATCTTCATGAGGTAGTCGGTGAGGTCGCGGCCCGCCAGGTCGAGGCGCAGGATGGCGTGCGGCAGCGCGTAGCCCTCGTAGATGGGCACGGTGTGGGAGACTCCGTCGCCCGAGTCCAGCACGATGCCCGTGGTGCGGCCGGACGCGTACAGGGACAGCACGGCCTGGATGGCCACGTACATAGCGGGGCAGTTGAACGTCTCGAACATGATCTGCGTCATCTTCTCGCGGTTGGCCTTCGGGTTCAAGGGGGCCTCCGTTAGCAGGATGGGGTGCTCCTCGGGGGCCACGCGCAGCTCGTTGTAGAAGGTGTGGTGCCAGATCTTCTCCATGTCGTCCCAGTTGGTGATGATGCCGTGCTCGATGGGGTACTTGAGCGTGAGGATACCGCGCTTGCTCTGGGCCTCGTCGCCCACGTAGGAGTCCTTCTGGCCCATGCCCACCATGACGCCCTGGTGGCGCGGCCGGCCCACGATGGAGGGGAACACGGCGCGCGGCGCGTCGTCGCCCGCGAAGCCCGCCTTGCACATTCCGGACCCGTTGTCCACGACCAGCGCGCCCGCATCGTCGTCGCACATCTTGCGCCCGCTTGCTTCTCTGCGACTGATAGACTGACTGCACGCGCACTATTCCTGCAATAAGCACAAAGCGAAGCTGTTATCTCTGCACGGTTTCCGCACGAACGAGGGGACTCTATCGATTATTGGAAGAACTGTGATCTGCTGATAATTTAGAATAATTGCAGAAGAGTAAGTGAAAGCTGACAGTACTGAATCGTTGCGCGATTCAAAGACACCGCTCGAGAGTAAGGGTAGAAGCGAGATATAAGCGTAACTCACGGCGCTCACAAAGCGACGGCGGCGACGGAAGTGAGCCGGGGCGGGCGCGGCGGCGCTATATAACGGCGCGGCGCGCGCGCGGGCGCCCTACAAGGCGCGGGCTCCACCGGCCCTACTGCCATTTAAGCGCATCACCAATTATATCGACCGATGACGAAAAATAGATTCGCGCATCGCAAGCCACAGAGCACGACGTAGTCGCCCGTGCCGGCCGACGGGTTTGCCCTGCGATCCGCGATCGAGCGAGAGATTTATTGCATCGTGCGATACTATTTGAGAGCACATAAATAGGTGCATAGGCTGACGATTGAGTCGGTACGCGCGCGATTGTTCCCTTGATATTATTAGCACTTAGTATCTGGAGCGTGATGCGCTGCAGGGAATGGACGCATGCCCATGTTTGGTGAGATCAGTCGCGACGTGCGACTTCTTCCGTCGCGACGTCGCTGTACATCATTATGTGATGAACCCACTCATTTATTAAAAACTAAATAAAAATATCCTGGCTCTTTTAAGTGTTTTCGCCTGATCTGAGTATGCTAAGACATTACTGAATGCGTTATAGGTTACTGCATAAGTTCCTGGGGTGGAGCAGCTAAGACATACATGATTAGGCTAGAGCGTACACAGCGTGCTCTTTTAAAAGTCTCATGTCACTTCCGTTTAGGCACTTTTTTAAACAACTTCAGAGTATTTACTACCTATTTTGTTGGAAATTTTACAGAGAATCCAAATATATATAGATCTTCCTAGGTCTGGGTAAATTAATCGAGATAACTGCGAAAGAATGCGTCACAACTCCCTCCGCACGCGTGGCGAGGTCCGCCAGACGCCGCCCATGCCGCCGCGCGAACCCCGCCAGCAGGGAGGATAAAATAATTAAAAAATGCCCAGTTCCCAGTACCAACAGCTCCTTTGCACGGAGGCACTACCACTACACGGCGCCGACTATATACAATAAACTTAATAAGAAAGTTGGCAATACAAGACAGCTTACGTCACGCAAAATTAAACCCATAATTATAGATTGGTTAAAAAAGCTCGACTACGACCATGTTGAATTATTTTTTTGAGAAATTAAATTAAATTAAATAGTTGGTATTTGCTTAATGAACCTAACCCATCCTTAGTTAACCTTAGTGAATAGTTTTAATTATGCGTGAGCTGTATTTTATATTCGTCGTTATTTTTATAGAGTTCGCACACATATTTAGTATTTCGTTATTTAGGCATATTCTATTGTTAAACCATATTAGATAATTTTATTATATTTCACTTTTATATTAGAAAGTAAGTACCTATTGTATAAAGTTGCTATTAGAATATGATTTACCTACTGCTTATTTCTAAATTTAATTTAGAAACCATGTGTTGGAGGGAAGACTGGTTATCCGTAACACAGTTTTTATAAACTAAAACAGAAACCAGGAACACCTTTCACTCGTTTTGTATATTTAATTTGGAAATAAATGATTTTGTATGTTTTGTATTTTGTATTACGAGAAGACACATTTCACATTAATATTATAAAGGCGGAAGTTTGGATGGATGTATGGATGGATGTTTGTTACCTCTTTACGCCAAAACTACAGAACGGATCTGGCTGAAATTTTGCATACAGGTAATTCTAATACTGGAATAAAAGATAGGCTACTTTTTATCCCATAAATCTGTTCCCGTGGGATGAAAATCTCCTTTTAATGTTTTCATAGGAACAACGCGTGCGAAGCCGCGGGGCGCAGCTAGTTTTAAATAAAAGCAAAATTTGAAAAAAAAAACCGTGTTCTAATAGCCATTTATATACGTTTAATATAGCGAGAGAAACGAAAAAGATTTCACCCTGTATCACGGATAAGAATAAATTATTCTTGCCTAATTGCCAATATAAAAAAACGGAAATACCTAATACTTTTAGTAGATTTTTTTTATTAAGCATATAAAACATTCAGAACATCCGGAACAAATACACATAATTTTAACATTTGTCCCGAAGCGGGTTCGGGCTGCTGTGTCGCAAACAGACCTTCGACCGCTACGTCAGAGGTTGCCAAATTTATGCAGCATCCTGGTTGAAATCTAATGTGTACAGGCATTGTGGTAGCTACTAGACGTATTTATGTACCTATGAGTGACAAGAAATCAAAAGCATATCGCATCTGAGCGCGCCGCCCCGATGCCTGTGCCTCGGCGCGGCGCGCTCAGATGCGATATGCGATATGCGCTGCAGCAGGAGGGATGGAATCCCACTGTGCTGTGCTGACCCTTAATACTTTCTTTTCTAATTCTCCTACTGCAGTAGGGATTTGATAAAAACTTTCTATAACAATTCTAAAATAAATATACAATTTTAGCACATCCCGGGATTTTATGAAATACCTCAGTTATTTGATGAAATCATTGAATTTACTATTTCCCTGCGACATTATGTCTCGCGTAGGTGTACGGCTAGGGATGGTTCGCAGCTTCAGCGCTGGTTCAGCGGCACTATAACGTAGCATCGACTGCTTTTCCTTAAAGAAAAGCAGGCCATCAGGCGAGTACAGATTCTTCTAGGATACCGTGAGGTATCACCAGACCACCAGGGGCGGATCCAGGATTTTATTTTGGAGGGGGCCATTTTGACAATGTTCAGATATAGGGTAAAAAAATCGCAACCTCTTCCTCCACAGCCTGTATTGGTCCACTGTTAGACGCAGGCCTCAGGTAGGGGGGGGGGGGTTGGTTAATAATATCCCAATTTTTTTTTACTTTGACGGGACTTGAAAACGCGTCCTTCACTAAAACTACTTAGAAGAGGAAACAGATCATTGTTGCCAGGGTTCTTGAGTCGTAACTTACGTTTCGTTTCCTGAAATGTTACATTTTTGCTCCAAGCAAGAAAATCATTATTTTTTTTTTATGGACGTGTTTTTGGGGTCGAACTCCGGCGACAAATGTAAGCTAACCTAACCTAACCTAACCAAACTTATTCTATTACTTTGAACCACAAGGCAGTCATTTTAGTAAGTTCACCTCGGAATTTGAGATACCCAGCTGTAAGTCTGTAAAGTAATCTGAGTATGCTAAGACATTACTGAATGCGTTATAGGTTACTGCATAAGTTCCTGGGGTGGAGCAGCTAAGACATACATGATTAGGCTAGAGCGTACACAGCGTGCTCTTTTAAAAGTCTCATGTCACTTCCGTTTAGGCACTTTTTTAAACAACTTCAGAGTATTTACTACCTATTTTGTTGGAAATTTTACAGAGAATCCAAATATATATAGATCTTCCTAGGTCTGGGTAAATTAATCGAGATAACTGCGAAAGAATGCGTCACAACTCCCTCCGCACGCGTGGCGAGGTCCGCCAGACGCCGCCCATGCCGCCGCGCGAACCCCGCCAGCAGAGAGGCTAAAAGAATTAAAAAATGCCCAGTTCCCAGTACCAACAGCTCCTTTGCACGGAGGCACTACCACTACACGGCGCCGACTATATACAATAAACTTAATAAGAAAGTTGGCAATACAAGACAGCTTACGTCACGCAAAATTAAACCCATAATTATAGATGGGGCCATTTTGACAATGTTCAGATATAGGGTAAAAAATCACAACCTCTTCCTCCACAGCCTGTATTGGTCCACTGTTGGACGCAGGCCTCAGGTAGGGGGGGGGGGGGTTAATAATATCCCAATTTTTTTTTACTTTGACGGGACTTGAAAACGCGTCCTTCACTAAAACTACTTAGAAGAGGAAACAGATCATTGTTGCCAGGGTTCTTGAGTCGTAACTTACGTTTCGTTTCCTGAAATGTTACATTTTTGCTCCAAGCAAGAGGATCATTATTGTTTTTTTATGGACGTGTTTTTGGGGTCGAACTCCGGCGACAAATGTAAGCTAACCTAACCTAACCTAACCAAACTTATTCTATTACTTTGAACCACAAGGCAGTCATTTTAGTAAGTTCACCTCGGAATTTGAGATACCCAGCTGTAAGTCTGTAAATACTTGTATCGACACCCTAAAAGTTGTCTCAAAACCTACATATGGTAGGGTGTGCGCAACTATTACATTTCAAGGTCAAAGGTCACGAAAAATAGTTTTTTTGTAAATATCTCATTTCCTATGGGTTTTTTGCTATTTGTATGACATGTATGATCAATATTGTAGCAGACAAAATTCTCTATAAATTTTGTTTAATTTTTTTTTATACGGTGAACCGTTTTCGAGATAGAGGGCGGAGATCGCGCGGTCACAGCATCACGTTTCGCATTGCCCAACCCCATACCTGGGGTTCCAAATCATGCCCTTACCAAGTTTGAACTTGATAGTATACACGTTTGAACTGTTGATGAGCAGCTGCACTTGTTGGTGGAATATTTGAAAGCTGTACGGGTTTATGGATGGATGGATGTTTGTTACCTCCTCACGCCAAAACTACTGAACGGATCTGGCTGAAATTTTGCATACAGGTAATTATAATTCTGTAATTAAACAAAGATTACTTTTTATTTTTATAATATAGGTTTTGAGACAACTTTTAGAGTGTCGATATACAAGTATTTACAGACTTACAGCTGGGTATCTCGAATTCCGAGATTCTTACCTAATTTAAGCTTAAATGACTGGACTAATAGCCAGGATTCTGTAAAGGGGGGTCAGGTGAAAAAAACAAAGAATATACCTAATGTACATTCATAAGGCGAGGTCGTAGCCCAAGAATTTGAGACACGCATCACCACTAACAATAAACCACGGCGAGCGAAGCGAGCCGCGAATTTTTAGGGACTTTTCCGGGTTTTAGGGAAAAGTAAGTGCGCAGTGGTAGAAAGACATCAGTATGAAAAACAATCAGCAAGCAGAGACAGCCCTGAAAATTTTAAAGAGTGCGCGACTGAGATTTAATTGTTAGGAGGAATTGTTAGATACATAATGAATATCGGTGAGTCGCAGTCTTTTTGAAATTGGTGAGGTATGCTTAGCAAGACGCGAAAGCTATGATAGTAAGTTATGAAAAGTAATAAAATTTTAACGATTTACAACAAAATAGATGAGCCCTGCCCTAAAGAATCTACGAAAATCAAAATCTGGTGTCTACTTGGAAAAGGAATATCGAAGTTGTGTTCGCTGTCGTACAAAATGAACTCTCGCTCGCATAAGATTAGCTTATCACGTAAACGATATCAGAAACTTCCATTTCAGTATAAGGGGGGCCTTCATGTGCACAGCCAGAGACGAGACAGTACTCCAGCGGAGCAAGCCGCGAAACCAAAATATTTTTTGTTAATTTCTCGCGTTAGTAGTCAAAATGATCTTATTGTGAGACCGAGACCATGTATTATTAAAAATGGACTACGAAACAAAGGACAATGTAACCGATTTCTTTGCTGTTTTGTCGTTTTGTTAGATATTTTGATATTTTGCAACTGAACTGAAAACTGAAAGGAGGCTTTAGTTCAGATCCAGGCCACGTCGAGAGAGGCAAAAGATGTTCGCCACGCCCGTGGTGATACATCTGTTAGTTAGTTTTACATTGAATTAACTACAAATATTCCATACGTATATAACTCTAACGTACGTACTTATTTAGCTAAGTATTCTTAAAAGGGCTCTGCTATGCAAAAAACAAATTAAAATGCAAAAAGCAGTGATATTTTTGTCATCTCTCTGTATTGTGTATTCAATTGTTTAAATTGAATGTAACGAAAGCGGGAACGCGTACGTTTCTTTCTACGCAAGTTCGCGTACTCGCGAGTAACATGCGCGCACACTGTACTACTTTTTCTTTTACTTAACTTATCTTTTCAAGTTAAATCCAATACCGAGGTATACTTAAGACGAGTAATTTTATTTAATATATATGTAGGTTTTAGTCAAATAAAGAGCGTTTTTGTAATTTAGAACTGAGTTTTTATTAAAAGAAAATACGAGCAATCCGCACACATTACGTGTTGACGTAAGTAAGAAGGAAGTCCAGTGTCGCAACCAGAGGGGTGGAATGGAAACCAAACTAAAAACTAATTCGGATGCGTTCTCATTCTATCAATATAAACAGCTTGAAAAATAGTTATTACTGTCAATCAAATAAGAAATGAGGTGCAATTGGCTATAATTCACTTGTGTTCACTAGCGGAAGAAGAGAAATAGATATCATTTACCTATGTTCATTTCAAAGTCGTTGAACGTGTCGATGGACGTGGTAATACTGAGAAGAAATTAACCTCTTGAATTTAGTTTGTAGATGTATGTAAAGTACCGACTTACCTAAAAAATATATTTCTGTACTTTCATATAAAGTAGGTACCTACATAACCTACCTAAGAGTAGGTATGCCGTGCGTGGCCCGTGTAAAAGTGCATCTGAATTTAATCGTAAAATTGAGTCGAAAGTATGGAACTCTTGGGCCTTTGGGGGGGGGGGGGGGGGGGATTCACCAATGCAGACCACTTAAATTTAGTCTAGCAAGTGCTAACTATGTTCTATAAAAACTAAAACCTATGGTGACAAATAAAACATTGGTATCAGTGTACTATGCTTATGTCCACTCCATAATAAGCTATGCTATAACAGTATGGGGTACTATGGTAAGCAAGGTTTTGATTTGCCAGAAAAGGACCATCAAAATAATTTGAGGATTACATAGGAGAACGTTAGCTAAAAAATATTTTGAGAAATATAAAATTATGACTGCGGTATCATTGCATATTTATGTCTTTTAGAAATACATAGCAATAAAGAAAACTATTTACAAAAAAAAACAATTTCTTAATTATAATCTACGATATAAGGAAAAACTAGTCAAATAAACGGTACGTCTTGCGAAGGTACAAAAGCAGGGAGAATCTATTACAATACAATTATATATCAAACTATCAATTAACATCACAGACATAGACAACTTTGATCATTTTAAACAAAAAAAAAACTTTGTAAGAATTTTATAGTATTAATGCATTTACATATGTGTAGCAATTTATTGATTTAAGTAATTAAAATGTTTAATCTCGTGTATAGATTCAACGATTTTATAGTTTTTTTTTTGTAGTCGGGGTAGTTTGATTAAAAGCATACTTCTCCCAAAAAGGCAAAAAGGGGTTTTGCCTTTACACAAGATTCTCTAACGATCGGTTGTAAGATACGAGCTGTAGAGGAGGACAGACATACTGACAAGCAAGCGAGAATATTGAACCGGAGAACCTTCGTTCACTACGTTCACTCGGTCAATTACTTTTATTAAACCAGCCAAGTGCGAGTCAAACTCGTGCTTAAAGGGTTTCGTACCATCACTACATAGCATAAAACAATGTCAGGTTGTGCATTAATTGGAATCGGTAGGTTGTGCATTAATTGTAGTGGTAGAAATTGGTTATTCCTATTCTTTACTCTAATGTAAAAAATCTTGTTAGGTGTGAATATTTTTTTCTGGTTTCTTTAAGGACTTTATTCGCGTAGCGAATATGCCTGTCTCGTTATGCAATCACAAAAAAACCTTACTGTCTAATAACATCGTATACCATTATGAACAAGGCCTTAGCGGCCTCGCACAGTGGAGAGGAAAGTAAACTATGAACTAAACCTAATTCTACGAGATTCAAATGAAAATCAGCAATCAATTGATCTCTCACTGATTGAGTCCGAACACATTTCACCAAGAGATGGTGAATGTCCTCTGTGACACCGCACGAAGAGAATTATTTATCGTAGTCAACCTTCCTCAGGAGGTGGTTGAACTTATTTAGTGGAAGATGTCCAGACCACAGTCTATGAGCTATAACAACCAGATGATGCTTCATCCCACTGTTCACCCACCAGGGGACAAGAGTACAAAATACATTTCGTACAAGTTGTTTCGTTATATAACTCTCTCCACTTTTTGAAAACCTTTTATCTGTATTTTAACGAAACCTCTGTGTACTCCGGAACGATTATACACTTCAGCTTTTGCGAGCAGGTCAACCTCCTCGTTTCCGCTTACTCCTACATGAGAAGGAATCTATTGCAATCTCAACTGCACGTTATTGTCTAAATGAAATCGAGCTGTATGCTGTAAAGCACTTTGGCTATCTGACAGAATCACTACTTTCTTATAGCCTAAAGTAGTGATGTGTATATGACAGTGCTTCTGCAATTGCAAATAGTTCCACCGACATACTTGTGTTACCTGACGAAGTCATACGGTAAGATTTATTCACATTGCGACTGGGATCGTAGAGCACAGAGTAGACTTTATGCCAGTCTTTGTATAATACATTTCAATACATAGTATAAAACAAAGTCGCTTTCGCTGTATGTCTGTCCGTATGTATGCTTAGATCTTTAAAACTACGCAACGGATTTTGATGCGGTTTTAATAGATAGAGTGATTCTTAAGGAAGGTTTGTATGTATAATACATGCATAATATAGTAGAGAAACACTGATAAATTTAGAGGTTTCTACTGTGATGTCGTAAATAAGCACGTTTTTTTGCGCTTATATTGCAAACGCTGGCTGAACCCTACGCGATAGACCAAAATAATGTACTACAGTATTGTTCACCTTAAAAAGTTCAACTAAAAAATCCACGATGGTATATGTCTATCTCTTAGGGATAACCCACCATAACCATTTTTATCCTTTACTTAAAAATGGTTATTTACGAAGTGATTTTAAACAATACAGCATTAATCCTTATCCAATTAAGTAAAATAAATTGTGCATTTATTATAGATCAATATGCTTTTTACAGCATGTAATTTAAGTGAATATTTCCGAAGATATTACAAATTTAAAATGCAGGGTCGTAGCTGTTTGCGCCCGGCCGCGGCGGTACCGACCCGCGGCCGGCCGGGGGTCGGGCGGCGCGTGCCTATAAATAGCGCGTCGATGGCCGCGCTTTGTATTATATGGTATAGTCGCTTCCCGCTATCTGGCCCTATGTATGCTTAGACCTTTAAAACTACGCAACGGATTTTGATGCGTTTTTGTATATAGAAAGAGTGATTCAAGAGGAGGTTTATATTGTATAATTCATCAGCATTGCACCCGTGCGAAGCCGGGGCGGGTGCACTAGTTTAGCATAAATAAGGGTCAATATCTAATTTAGTAAAATCTATTTTTAGATCATACATCCGAAAATTCAAGGAAAACATTTTTGAGTTTGTTCAAAAATCAAATGAGATAAAGGCTTCTTTTTCCTGGTCCAATAACTAGTTTATATAGTTATTGGACCAGGAAGAATAAACAGTTTAATTCCTCCAAAGACTCGATGGTGGGCTTTTTCGTTATTGACTGAGCTTTAAGACAATATTTAGTAGCAAGATACTATAGCCTTAACTGCAATGCGTATAAACAAAGTTCGCATTCCATAGCGTGGATAGGTGTAGTCCTTATAAAGCCGCCTATTATTCGCATCATCGCTGCGTTTTGAACCTTATCTAGTTTTGTCAAATGTGTCTTCGCCGCGGTATCGTATATTATATAAAGCACCCAAAGTCTATTCTACTACGGATCAACGCTATATATAAACGACGTAGGTGCTTAGGATGTATGCCCCATGAAGCCCCCGCTAGAACCTTCAATATATTTAATATTTTAACTGTTTTTTCTTGTGTTTCATTAATATGTTTTCTGAATAGTATAGACTTATCCAGCCAAATGCCTAAATATTTAACAATTAAAACAGATATTTATAAAATATTATCATTCAAACTTAAAGAAACCTTATCTATTCCTCCTCAACCTCAACATCCTGTATTGGTCTACTGCTGGACGCAGGCCTCCCCCCTGTTGAGCGCCTTGATAGCGTTCATCTAATGGGGGTTATGCCCATAATCTCATGCTGGGCATGTGGGTTGGAGATCGCAGTTCGGTGGAAGAATTGTTCTTCAGGGGGCGCTGCTGCCCGCCCCCACTGGATATCCCCTAGTCGCCTCTTACGACACCCACGGGAAGAAATGGGGTGGTGCAAATTCTATGCCAGCACCACACAGCTAATCTATCTATATATCTATTCCTCTACCCTTTCTTAAGCTGCAACATTGAGTTTTTATTGATAAGACTTCTAAATCTATTAATTGTATCAAAATTCCTACGACTGAGTTCAACGCATTTTGATCGTCAACCTCATTTTAACATGAATCATTATTTTGTGGAAAGAAAGCATATTGTAACTAGCGGCTAGGATTTGATTGGGTTTTACAAACCACTCAATTAGATTACACAACATTTTATGAAAAAAATATGAAGAATTACATGGAGAATTAATAATATTGGGTGAAATTTAAGAATATTAATAGGGTTGTTATTGGGTTTAGGTATTGGAGTAATTTGAATATTACGCCGTTGTAATGATACCGTAGAATGCTTAAACAAGTGTGAAGGATAAGAATACCTAATTCGTTGTTATGTTAAGGTTAGGAATTGATATCCCTGACCTACACACCAGTGCACAGTGTGTCAGACAGGGTCAAGGTTAGTCGGCCGTCGTCGTCCTGTCCCTATGCATGCTTAGGCCAATTACTGATTAGTTCCGTCATTTTTGAGTAGCTCCATGTGCGGACGGCCTTAGATCTTTCAAACTACGCGACGGATTTTGATGCGGTTTTTTTAATAAATAGAGTGATTGAAGAAGGTTTATATGGATAGTACATTAGCATTACACCCGTGCGAAGCCGGGGCGGGTCGCTAGTTACCTATAAAAACGGCAAAAATCATGTCTGTATAGATATGTGTTTATGCGGCGCACAGCACTGCTGCACGACGCACAGCACTGCTGCACGACGCACAGCACTGCTGCACGACGCACAGCACTGCTGCACGACGCACCTGCTGACTCACGCGCCGGTGCTAGTATCGATGTAAAGGACTACAAGAAATACTTTTCCCTCGTGTTCCCATCAACGGGACAAAATAATATGACCTCGGACGAGAAGACGGCCGTAACAAGGAGTTCGGCGATGTGTCGGCGAGTTGGTCGTTCCGACCAACCAAATCAGCAGTATTCGTATATTTTTATAACCGGCCTATTGTTTACTCCGCCACTAGTTTGTTAGACTCTATTATTTAATTCTGATTATATTTATAAGGATGTTTTGTCTTTGATAATGATATTTATTCTGTAAGCTATTCGTTTGTTGCTATCCATGGACGTGGCAAAATTGAATTATTTTTCTCTTTTTTTTCTTAAAATTCAATTTCTTTGGTTTACCTGTAGATATTTAGAGTATTGATCTATGTTGCCTATATTAATCTATGATGTAAACTCTCTGAAGGTGAAAGCTGTATGATTGAATGATTTCCATCACCTTCAGAGATGCCCGTTCAATTTGTAAGAAAATATAGGAACAAGATGACAAGTACAATAGACGCCACGGAAAAATGTTAATTAAAGCACCTAGTACCCTAACAATAGTAAGTAAGAGCCCAGAATCTAGGCTAGTAACTATTTTTAACAAATTGCCTGCTGACATAAAAGATGAAAAATTAGATGATATTTTTAATGCATTACTTATACACAAATGTTATTACACAGTGAATGAACTCCTTAGTAACAAAAACTTTAAAAGTACCTAGTAGGAATATAACAATTTTATGACATTTATTTAATTAGAACATGTCTATACATTTTCATAATGTTTAATTTTAATAATTTTCCATTTATTTAAATTTTATTTCAGACATAATAATTATTATAGCCCTACTAAATGCTGCCGACATATTATGTATTTCTTTTCCTCTGTATCGCAACTTTTATAAATAAGAACTCTAACCCAGAATGTTGCAACGTCCTTACAGGGTTCATGTAAATTCTTCCTAAAAAATTGTTAACAACTTTTAATGGACATTAAGGCAATAAATTAATAAATAAATGATTAAGTGAGCTTTCCTGTAGCGAAGCTCGATCTTGATTATACAGTCTTCACCAAAAAAAGCCCCCTAGCTCTACCCTTACCCACCTAGGTACCAGCTATCCCTGGAACATCTAGGTTTGTTAACCAACTCTGAAAATAACAAGAAAACTTAATATTGAATTTATATTTGTAAAGTTATTGTGGGAATACAGTCGGTGTTGTTAATGCTACGAGTACATATAAACTGTCTTCGGTGAAGCCTGTATAATGCGGCTAGCTAGGGTGGTCACGTCAATATTGCAGGTCTGGTCTGGGTGGACACGCAGTAAAGAACTTCGGCATGAAGTCTTGCAATCATTTTACACTGACACAGGTTAAGATATAACCCTAACCGCAGTCCACAGTTTGCTCTCGTACGGGGTAGAGCCGTGGGGGCACGAGCGGCGACGTCCAGCGGGCCTTCGTGTTGCAGCTACGCGCCATGGCAGGTGTCCCGAGCGACGTCTCATGCAGGAAGCTGTTCAAAGAGTACACGACAAGCTCTGTTTCCCTGCAACAACGTGCTCCAGCGCCACGGTATTAACGCCGCTGATAACTACCACCTGCTCACACCTGAATGAGCACTACAAGTCAGAGGGTTCTTCAGTTCACAACACCAACCGGCTGCGCGACAGGATCCATGATGCAGCTTTTACAGTTATTTTTACGAAAAATCTCAGAAAGTGACTTATTGAATTGGGATTGTTGATATCAACGAATTTTTTAATTTGCCGGTATTATAATTTTATTTCTTACTAGCTGACAACGCGTGCAAAGCCGCAGGGCGCAGCTATGGAAACGTTTAAAGGTTATTTTTATCCCACGACGGGATAGAGAATCAGATTAATGGGATAAAAAATAATTTATGTTTTATTTTTATAGTACCAAAAGCGCGAACCAACCTGCTGCACAAAGCACCTCTGACGCGCAGCATACGCAACGCAAAGCACGCTTCGTCAGATTGCTGAGAGTATCGATCTATTTTACTGTTCCGTGAGCGAATTCCAAAAGGCTTTGTTTTTTATTTTATGTTATAGCAAGTAATTTTTAGAATTATTTACTATTAATTATTGATATTGGGACATTTAAATTGTATTTTATTGTGTATTTAATGTAGTTTTTTGATTTCTTTATAATTAATTATTGACATTGTGACTTTTTATTGGGATTTTACTGTGTAATTAATATAGATTTAAGTATTATTAGGATTAGTTATTGACATTGAGACCCTTAAAGGATTTTTTATTGTGCAATTAATATTAATGTTGACATAAGTATTTAGGATTATTTTAATTATTATATAAGAATAGATTAAAACGGTACTCTATTGCATTGGGTGTGCCCGTAAGGATAGAGGTACATTTTTATAAATAAATAAAATAAAATTTTAAGTTCAGTAGTTTTGGTGTGAAGAGGTAACAAACATCCATCCTTCCATACATCCATACAAACTTTCACATTTATGATATAAGTGTGATATTTATAAAGTTAAGACATGTAAATCATGTAATATGTAATCTTATTACTAATAAATTTTGTATTCTGCCCCGTCCTAATACAGATGCAATAGTAGTCTCCTAAGAGCATGTTGCGGCAGCGACACGAGCTCGGTGCCTCACCTAACTGTACACCTAACTGTACACCTAACTGTACACCTAACTGTACACCTAACTGTACACCTAACTGTACACCTAACTGTACACCTAACTGTACACCTAACTGGCACCTTCAAATGCCTGTACTGTACGTATACATTGTGTGCAAGTGACATTATTTTATTTCATACTAGCAGCGCCTTGCGGTTTCACCCGCGCCTCCCATACCCGTGACAATTCCGGGATCAAATATAGCCCGTGTCACTCCCTGAAAAGTAAGCTTTTTAATGATGAGAATTTTTTAAATCGGTCTACTAGTTTCGGAGCCTATTCCATACAAACAAACAAATAACAAATAATAAAATCTTTACTCTTTATAATATTAGTATAGATTTATTTGCGAAAAACATCTCATTTCAAAAATTCCAAATTCATTATATTAAAAAAAATATGTTGAAAATTTTTGTGTTAAAAACATGCATGGTCCGAAGTGAATAGGCGTCCGATAGTTAGCGGCACAGAGCGGGACGTGAAACGTCAGGTATAGTTTCGTGCAGAAGCCCGGCTAGCGGTTGTAGGTAGATTTAGATTATTATTATAAATGTATTGTAGGTAGTTGGAACTGGAAAATAGATAATGAATCATGGCTACTACACGACTTGTTTCACCTTCCCCTTGAAAATATACTTTTACATGGCGCAGCCGAGTGAAATTCCCTAATTATGCAAGAATTAAGAAGATAAACCATCTGCAGTGATACACAAGTGAAGAAAAGGCACAGGGTTGAAGTATTGACAACCGCAAACCGCAACAAAACAAGCTACCACAATGGAGTCCATCTTGAAACCGCCGTAACCATTTTTATTCGAAAACAACTTGGCCATTTTAGGCAAAGCTGCATGTGAAGAGCTAGAATTGATCAAAATAATAATGTCAATAAATACAAGCGAGGAAAGAATATTACATGAACTTAGGGATATTTTTGAAGGAGTTGGTTGTTTACCAGGCGAATATAAAATACAAATAAAAGAAAATGCTCAACCAGTCATACACCCACCTTGAAAATTGCCAATTGCCCTTAGGAAACAAGTAAAAAATTAATTTGAACAAATGCAAAAGCAAGAAATTATAGCAAAGGTAGAAGGTCCTACAGATTGGGTAAACAGCATGACAGTAGTGAAAAAACCTAGCGGGGATATAAGAATCTGTCTGGAGCCCCGTGATTTAAATAATGCAATAAAAAGAGAACACTTTAAATTAGCAACATTTGAAGAGGTCACTAGTCGCCTATCAGGGGCTACAGTGTTCAGTGTTCAGTACATTAGATGCAAAACACTCATTCTGGAAAGTTAAATTAAAAGAAACTGATTTATGTACATTCAACACAATCTATGGTAGATACAAATTTTTAAGGCTACCATTTGGCATTTCATCAGCATCTGAAGTATTCCATAAGAAATTATATGAACATTTAGATGATCTTGAGGGCGTCATCCAATTTATTGTTCGGACCTAATAAAGAAGTTCATGATCAAAGATTAAAAGCTGTATTACAAAAATGCAGGGAAATTAATATAAAATTAAACAAACAGAAATGCAAAATAGGATTATCAGAAATTTCATATTTAGGCCACAAAATTTCAAAAAATGGAATATCTCCGGACCCATTACACATAGTTGCTATAAAAAATATGCCAGTGCCATCCAATGTAAAAGATGTTGAGAGATTTCTAGGATTGATTACCTATGTAAGCAGTTTTATACCTAATCTATCTGAACAGACAGCAGAATTGCGTGAATTGTTAAAAAAGGAAGTAGAATGGCACTGGGAAGAAAGACATCAGAGATGTTTTGATAAAATTAAAAAGCTATTAGTGAGTCCCCCAGTATTACAATATTATTCACTAGATAAACCAATAACTATTTCAGTAGATGCTAGCAAAAATGGTTTAGGGGCATGTTTATAGCAAAACAATTTGCCAGTATCATACGCATCAAAATCACTAACAAAAACTGAACAAGCTTATGCACAAATACAAAAAGAACTTTACGCCTGTGTGTTTGCATGTGAAAGATTCTATATGTACATATATTTATGGCCGGTCCGATATCACGATAGAAACAGACCATAAACCACTGGTAAGTATCATAAACAAGCCATTAGCAAATGCACCTCCACGGTTACAAAGAATGTTAATGAGACTGCAACCTTATGCTTTTAAACTAGTGTACAAACCAGGTAAGATTTATTTATAGCTGACACATTGTCCCGTGCAGTAGCCTCAACAGGATCAGTAGGTAAACTTCATAGTGAAACACAGCCCCGTGATTACCTACACTTCAAAGCTCAGGTGTGTGCAATAACAGCGAGCAATCAGCTGACCGACTCGCATCTAGTAAAAATACAGAGATGTACTAAGGATGATAAGGAATTGCAACAATTAATTAAAATAATAAAATTAGGTTGGCCAGTGCATAAACAAGAACTAGACAAATTTTTATGTCCCTATTGGAGTTATAGAGATGAGCTAACAGTTGATTTTGGAATAGTTTGGAAAGGCTCAAGAATGGTAGTTCCAAAATGTTTACGACTCGAGATGTTAAAAACCATTCATGTGAGTCATATGGGCCTAGAAAAGTGCAAACTAAGAGCTCGCGAAAGTATTTTTTGGCCAAATATTAATTCACAATTAGATAATTACATAAGCAATTGTCAAACATGTCTAACACATAGAAAACAAAACTCAAAAGAACCATTAATAAATCATGAGATACCAGAAATACCATGGAATAAAGTAGGAACTGATTTATTTTATTTTAAGAACAAGTCTTATATTTTGGTTATCGATTATTTTAGTAAATTCATAGAAATCCTAGAACTGCACTCATTACAATCCAAAGAAATAATAGGAAAACTTAAACGTATATTTGTAAGACATGGTACCTTTACCTCAGACAGTCAAGACTGACAATGGCCCAGAGTTTTCATCAAATAATTTTAGTAAATTTTCAAAAGCGTGGAATTTTTCACATGTAACATCATCCCCTGGATACGCTCAGTCGAACGGGCTGGTCGAGAGAGCAACACAAACAATAAAGATTTTAATGAAAAGAACTTCTCATGATGATTCAGATTTTCATATAGGATATTTAGAGTATTTAAATACACCACTTAGTTCAGACATTCCATCTCCAGCTAAATTACTGTTTAGTAGGAAATTACGAAGTACATTGCCAAGGTCACCTTCATTATTTAATCCTCGAATACATACAAATATATCATGTAAATTGAAAGCACGTCAAGTTTCTCAAAAGCAGTATTACGATAAAGGCGAACGCGAATTAAAAAAACTCATTATAGGTCAAAAAGTTAAAATTAGAAACAATAATAATTGGGAACCTGAAGTAGTTCAAGGAATAATAGACTCTAGGTCTTATATGATAAAAACGACAACAGGACGTTTGTTAAGCCGCAATCGGAAACACATAATCATTGATTCAAAATATCGCGTTGATCCAAATCAATCATATTCACTTTGTTATGATGACATCATGGATAGTAACATCCAATCACCCATACAAGTTCCATCCAGCTCTACTATTGGTTGGGGTCCATAGAAATGAATGTACTAAACATTATACCCGTTCTGGCAGGGAAGTGATACCATATAAATAAAATGTACTTAATCGTTATACAGAATGAGAATATTTGTATCTGAAAATTATGTATTAATTATTAAATAATTACTTAGTAATACATCAAGTTAAATGATAATGGTCCAAAACTAAACAAACTACTGATACTTATACTTCTATCATGTTTATAAAATTTTTATTTAATTAAGAAGTCTCTTTTGTGATGCTTTGTTTCTGTTTTGTGTTAGAACATTGTTCTAAATTACATACCTAACTGATCTTTAAATAACAATGTAAGCCAAAATGTCTTTTTATTTTTGTTTAAAGAATGTAAGGTCCATTTAGAACAATTGCCTGTTGATCCTCACACAACTAAAAGTTAAATAAGTTTAATTTCCTCACATCATACTTATTATTTTAATAGGGAGGTTGTAGGTAGATTTAGATTATTATTATAAATGTATTGTAGGAGTTGTAACTGGAAAATAGATAATGAATCATGGCTACTACACGACTTGTTTCATTTAGACCATCCCCTTGAAAATATACTTTTACAGCGGCTAGCGGCTAGCGGCTAGCGGCTAGCGGCTTGGGGGAACAGTTAGTCCCATTCTGGATACGAGCGGGGGGTATCATTCGGAGGTAAAGAAGGTCTCAGTAAATGAATAAAAACCCCCGACAAAAGCCGCTTTAACCTATCATTATCATCATTTGATTGGGTGCTTCCTCAAATAATTGACAGAGCAGATCTGTTAACTTCTACAATTCCGTATACTTCAGCACCCATAAGAAATACTTCAATTCTTATGAGTGCTGAACACGGAATCGTATATTTATTGATTTATTTAATTCGGATTGCCTTCAGCTTAACTAATTACAATACAAATTAAAGTAGTCACAGAAAGCTAATAATAGGCATTCGCTAATAGATTCGTAATAAACACCTAAGTGTGAACACTAAAATTAGTATCGTCGACAGTTGCGTACCTAATTATATTAAATTATTATAACTAACATATAAAAAGAAACAATAGCTAATGGTTAAGAAAAAATAATTACATAATGTGCAAAAGAAGTTGAGAGTCATGCATCGCCTTGCGCTGTGAATGCTAGTATTGAAAGGGTCAATGTTCAATATCCTGCTAAATTCATTGAAAGTTCGACTCGCTCGCACTATATATGAATTTTGTCTATAATTCGTTCCATGTTGGACATGTAGTAGGGGGTTGTGTGGCTGCTTACGTGGTATATTGAGGTGTAATTTGCTAAGGAGTTCAGGACAGTCAACATCATTGTTAATAATCTTAAGAATACAAAGATAATCAGCTATGTCCCGTATATTTTTGAGTGGCAAAAAATGGAACCTCTTACAGAGTTCATCGTAGGTAAAAGATTTATATGGAATCTTTACTTTAAAACACAGGTATCTTAAGAACCGCCTCTGAATACTTTCAATACGGTCAATATACTTCTGATAACGCGGGTTCCATATCTGAGACGCGTTACAAACGTGCAATATAATATAAGTATAAGTTAATATAGTATAAGTATGTAAGGTAAGTAATACGAGTATAGTATAAGTATGTGTATTTGTTAACAAATCTGCTCTGTCAATTATTAAATCAACACCATTTTTTCTAATTGATGAAAATTGGGACGCCTACAATATTAGACCCAGGCTCTAAATTGAAACGAATAGAAAATCAATCAACATTTTATTTCATAATGATAATAATACTTCTATCTATCTATCTAACAAGCTGGCAACACCCACTGCTGAGGCTTGGAGTCTTCTTTATCTCGCCACCCCTGACGGCAATTATTATGATACTCATATTGTCAATAAAATATTAGTACCTAATAATACGTACCTATATATTTTATTTTAATTTACATGGAAAACAAACAGCTTGTAAAACTTAAATAAGTAGATATATAACTTGTTTTGTATTTTTGAGTATTGGTACGACGAGCATCAAACCAACAACGTTGTCAAACGGGCCGGACCCACTCTCACACCGGTACTATGCCACGTCCAGCGCTCTTACCCGTAGGGAGTGCGGTATGCGGCAGAGGGGGTAACTTCTCCATAGTTATGTCCCTTCAATTATGCAATAAATAAAAAAAAAATTTGTTCCGATACTTGTGACGTTAATTAGTGATTGAAATTTTTAGACATGCTGGTTCGCAGGTTTGCTCGTTGTTCAGAAGAGGAAAAATAACTTTGTTCAAATGATTTTGTTGAGATTCTACGCGAGCAGCCTGTAGTTCACATACACACAGTCCGTCAACACTATTCGCGTCCATTAGAACAATGCATTCAGGATGCTGCTGGGGCTGCCGCGGTTCTGCAGCGCGTCCGGCGTGTTCGCCGTCGCGTACGGACGGGTTCGCCGCCTGCACGTGGAACACGGCTGCCTCACTGCTAAGCAGAGACCCCGGGAGGGGTTATTCCGGTCCCCCTTACCCAGCCCTCTTGAGGGGGAAACTGGAGCACCAACAGCATCCTGCGAATCACAGCGGACAAGATCGATGGGCCGCTATACAGACACTGCATCGCTCTACTAACTAAATAACTACACCTAAGTATCTACATGATATACAACTAAAATAGACTTAAGATTTAGATATGTAGATCAGCCTAAATATGTATATTACGTTGGTTGAAAATAAACGATAATTATTATTATTAAAAGTAGAGATACCTTTATGTGTCTTATCGCATATAAGGTCTTTCCACGGTAGAACAATTTTTTCTTTCATATAAAATGTAACTGGGTAAATTCCGAACCTGTTTTGTTACCCCTTTACATTCATAAATGAATTCGTCAAACTTAGAAAAGTAAAACTATCATACTATGATATTATCATGAGCTCAGTGAATGCGGAGACGGACGCGCCGCATTCTCTCGAGCGTGGCGAGCGCGGTGCGGCGGCGCGGTGCTCCCATTGTCTTGGCACGCTCACCTCACTCTATTTATGTACTGACATCTGCCTACGAGGGCCTACCACTACTCGCATCACCTTATAAGGAAGGCTGAATCAAACGCTCTGCACAGTTAGGTAACAAAAAGTATAATAAGAATAATTAACAAAATAAACTTATAAGTAGCAATAGTTCGAATGCAACATCAGTGAGCAAGCACACGATAATGTATGTCGTACCGTAAGTTAAAAATGCGATTAGAAGCACTTGCGGTGCACGATGCCGGGGCCCGACTCGTCGTACTCCGCCTTCGAGATCCACATCGCCTGGAAGGTGGACAGCGACGCCAGGATGGAGCCGCCGATCCACACGGAGTACTTCCTCTCTGGGGGAGCGATGATCTTGATCTTGATGGTGGAGGGAGCCAGTGCCGTGATCTCCTTCTGCATCCGGTCAGCGATACCCGGGTACATGGTGGTGCCGCCGGACAGTACGGAGTTGGCGTACAGGTCCTTACGGATGTCGACGTCGCACTTCATGATGGAACTATACACGGTCTCGTGGATACCGCAGGATTCCATTCCTAGGAAGGAAGGCTGGAACAGCGCTTCGGGGCAACGGAACCTCTCGTTACCAATGGTGATGACCTGACCGTCGGGAAGCTCGTAGGACTTCTCGAGCGAGGTGGAGGAGGCGGCCGTGGCCATCTCCTGCTCGAAGTCGAGTGCGACGTAGCAGAGCTTCTCCTTGATGTCGCGCACGATCTCGCGCTCCGCCGTCGTGGTGAAGGAGTAGCCGCGCTCCGTCAGGATCTTCATGAGGTAGTCGGTGAGGTCGCGGCCCGCCAGGTCGAGGCGCAGGATGGCGTGCGGCAGCGCGTAGCCCTCGTAGATGGGCACGGTGTGGGAGACTCCGTCGCCCGAGTCCAGCACGATGCCCGTGGTGCGGCCGGACGCGTACAGGGACAGCACGGCCTGGATGGCCACGTACATGGCGGGGCAGTTGAACGTCTCGAACATGATCTGCGTCATCTTCTCGCGGTTGGCCTTCGGGTTCAAGGGGGCCTCCGTCAGCAGGATGGGGTGCTCCTCGGGGGCCACGCGCAGTTCGTTGTAGAAGGTGTGGTGCCAGATCTTCTCCATGTCGTCCCAGTTGGTGATGATGCCGTGCTCGATGGGGTACTTGAGCGTGAGGATACCGCGCTTGCTCTGGGCCTCGTCGCCCACGTAGGAGTCCTTCTGGCCCATGCCCACCATGACGCCCTGGTGGCGCGGCCGGCCCACGATGGAGGGGAACACGGCGCGCGGCGCGTCGTCGCCCGCGAAGCCCGCCTTGCACATTCCGGACCCGTTGTCCACGACCAGCGCGCCCGCATCGTCGTCGCACATCTTGCGCCCGCTTGCTTCTCTGCGACTGATAGACTGACTGCACGCGCACTATTCCTGCAATAAGCACAAAGCGAAGCTGTTATCAATGCACGGTTTCCGCACGAACGAGGGGACTCTATCGATTATTAGAAGAACTGTGATCGGCTGATAATTTAGAATAATTGCAGAAGAGTAAGTGAAAGCTGACAGTACTGAATCGTTGCGCTATTCCAAGACACCGCTCGAGAGTAAGGGTAGAAGCGAGATATAAGCGTAACTCACGGCGCTCACAAAGCGACGGCGGCGACGGAAGTGAGCCGGGGCGGGCGCGGCGGCGCTATATAACGGCGCGGCGCGCGCGCGGGCGCCCTACAAGGCGCGGGCTCCACCGGCCCTACTGCCATTTAAGCGCATCACCAATTATATCGACCGATGACGAAAAATAGATTCGCGCATCGCAAGCCACAGAGCACGACGTAGTCGCCCGTGCCGGCCGACGGGCTTGCCCTGCGATCCGCGATCGAGCGAGAGATTTATTGCATCGTGCGATACTATTTGAGAGCACATAAATAGGTGCATAGGCTGACGATTGAGTCGGTACGCGCGCGATTGTTCCCTTGATATTATTAGCACTTAGTATCTGGAGCGTGATGCGCTGCAGGGAATGGACGCATGCCCATGTTTGGTGAGATCAGTCGCGACGTGCGACAGCGTCTGTCGCGGCACTCGCCTGTAGATGATGGATGTGATGAAACAACTTATATTTTAAAAACATAAACAAAACTCAATAGGGCCCTCACTTTTTACTGTTTTTTACCAACCGCAAACACAAACAAAAGCTATCCAAGAACCACATAGGCGAGCACCTGATAGCTGACAACGTAGATCCACTCTCACCTCTGTCTTATCATGATGGCATTTATGAACATTTTTTCAGCAATTTGTGTAGCCTTTTCCACCATTCCGTTTGACTTTTGATACACCGGACCGGGGCTAGGGAATGAATATTTAAATATTTAATATCAAAGCAAATTTTTTGCATTCCGGAGACTGGTGTGACACAACCAAACCAGGTTCGCCAGGTCCTCATCGCATCATCAGACACGCGTTCGTCCACTGTCCACTGCTCACTAAGCTCCCGCTGCTGTCTCGGCAGAGGAATACTGTGATTCGATTTGACAAATTGTGTAGCTAATATATTTATTATGCGATTTATGCACAGACATTTAAGGCGGTACCCCGACTCAAACTAGCATCGCTAACTATTTTATCTTATTATTTTACGTTGAACAATCGAATTTTCAAAAAATTATGGCCTGTTTGTGATACCTATCATAGGCTTTTTTTGAATACCTCGGTAATAGTTTTTTTGTATTGTTTAGGAGGAGATGCGAAGTTGCACTTGGTGGCCACCAAACTCGGTTTCCTCTTTCTTCGACGTAATAATAAGATAAAATAGGTGGCAGCGCTAGTGTGCCTCGGGGTGTCGCCTGGATGTCTGTGGATTGACGAGTATGTGGTTTTTGACAGCGCGTTAGGACTATGTTGTCACCTACGTTGTCACTCACACAATCACACACACGAAGAAGGCACTGAAGCAAAGTTACAATTTAGCAAACTTTTAACACAAACCGGTCTACATTATCTTATGTCATCTTTAGAAATCTTTAAATAGGCGGGAGGCTTTTGAGTGCTAAAAAACTGCCTCGCTATTGCATTTGGTTCTTGTTTTCATGAACTTGAGGCAAACGTTGCGCCGAACACTTGTATAATATACCATTTCAACTTTTCCAATAAAGTTAGTTTTACTTCTTCTTTAGAGGTAGATAAGAAGTCTTTGAAGTCTTTGAAGTTTACTCACGTAAGTTGGTTTACAATCTGCTGCCTCACACTGATGTAAGTAGGTCTGTCTGCCTGCTGCCATGCAATAAGTCACCCTATCACCTACGAGTATGAGTCAGTTCGTGACACTGACCGTGCCCGTGCCGGGGACTGGCGCACGGCACCGGTGCCTGGAGCCGGGCTCCGCCGGCACCATACCTACTCAGCTCAGTTGAAGTCAATCGGGTCACGATTACTAACCACATTGGTTTTTTACCAGGGAGAAATCTAGACTCAGTTTTTTCACTTCTTGTCGTAAAATGAGAGTCCCACAAAATGTAGCTTCTGAGCTTCGTATTGTAGACCTATGTCCTATTGTTTTAGGTAAAAATTGATCTCTAGCTATAAAGGAGGCGGAGAGTGCAAGCGAATAACTTTGTCATCATTTATCAAAATCGATTCAGGCGTTTTTAGCAATAAAGAGTGTTCACCAACCACACACACTCAAAAATAAAACTCTCGCTGGTAGAAAGCTCTACATGCGATTATCAGGGCTTGGTTAATACAAGAGATACTTACCTAACACAGAAAAGCTCTCCGTTATTTGTAGCAAAATAAAAGATACTACAAATGATGTTTTTAATAATGGCCGCACCTAACTTCTAATAGAGTCACGGGTGATCAGAATGTTCGCTTCTATTTCGGTCAAAGAATTAGCAATGCCAATCAATATTTCCAATCAAAAATTGTTTAACTCTGTTATTGTAATTTTCTGTGCTAACCAAATGGTGTTATTCCAGTTTTCTAACCTAAAAAACATGAAAATTTACTTAAAAAAATACATTCCTTGCTAGCCCTTCCATTTCATTTTATTCACAAACAATAGTAACATTGTTTCGATTTTTTTCCTATATCAGGTGCAACTTATACGACTAGAGTCCATTTATACAACTAACATCAGTGATTGTATAATAATTGTATAATTATTTAGTAGTGGCTGTGAGCTTGTTTCGAACAGTAACAGTAGGTCACCTGCGAAGCGCCGCGCGCCGCCGGCTGGGACATTTGTTAATCTATTTCAATTCCATATCCCTTTCAGACTAGTTTGGCTATTGAACATTCTAAATGTTGTTATAAATAACTTTGGAGATAGAGGGTCGTCTTGTAGGTATGCCCAATAGTTTCTAGTTTCACTCTATTTGTGCTATTGTGTAGATACTTTATCAGGCGCTCTTCACGAGGAGGTATGCGTCCAGCAGTGGAATAATATAGGTCGTTGAGGTGAGGAGGTAGATACTTTTGTTACCTTGTAAGTAATGTCCACCAGAGTAACAGACAAGCCAAGTGTATGTATCGACTATAATGTGAGTGAAGAGAGAGCCCGCGCGGGCTCAGGCTCAGCGAGCACTACGCCGCGCTAGCCGAGGCGACGACGTGCGAGCACTACGCCGCTCAGGCTCAGGCTCAGCGAGCACTACGCCGCGCGAGCCGAGGCGACGACGTGCGAGCACTACGCCGCGCGGGCTCAGGCTCAGCGAGCACTACGCCGCGCGAGCCGAGGCGACGACGTGCGAGCACTACGCCGCGCGAGCCGAGGCGACGACGTGCGATGAAGGCGCTGCGCACTCTTTCTAACTTATTTACAAATACTTAGAACCTTGTAGCCGCTGTAGCTATTGAAAGCGTTAACTGGTCTGAGTTGAGTGGAAGATGGTTGCTCGCGGATGATTTGGCTCAGACAATATTAAATATTATTAAAAATAAGTTACAAATAATATTTTCCTCATAAAAAAGTTGACATCAGAAATAATAAAAAAGCGTGGGTTAGGTACAGAGGAAAAAGTAAGTTTGGAATTTTTGAATTCTTGTATGGAACTGGAGCGACACATCATAGTGTGCGTGTACCACCCTCCTGACGCAAATCAGGTAGCTTTTGAATGTACTATGGAAGAGGTTTTGCTGAAATTATTTTCATGTAAAAAGGATCTCATTGTTTGTGGCGACTTCAATATAGATATTTAAGCGAATCCCCTCGCCGATAGGCTGCTTAATTTATTCAAATGCTTTAGTTTACGACATCTTTTTCATGATCCTACTAGGGTAACCCTCACATCTGCCACTTGTTTAGATAATATTTATTGCAGTCTATCTCCAACCAACAAAACAGTAATCAAACATTTCAAATCAGACCACTATGGTCAGAGTGTTAATTTTAGTTATAATCTTAACGATAAAAACAAAGTTGAGAAATATACCTACAGGCCTATTACAGAGAGCCGTATTAAGAACTTTCAAAGTCAAGTGGAACTAGCAGCAGCTGCTCATATATCTTGTTCCGATAACCCTAATGATCTTTTTGCCAAACTTTTAAGTGTTATAAACAAAGAACACAGCGACGTATTTAAACATAAAACATGCATAGTTAGGGACAGGGTCGGATTTACTGATCGGGCCACTCCCGGTATTTATAGAATTAGGAATAGACTATAATGATCTTTATGGTGCTAGAGAAGCTATGTTAAATGATCCTGCGTTTCTTTCGTATTTAACAAACTACTCAAAAACATTTAAAAAAGTCTGTAACACAGCGAAATGCCTGTTTTTGAGGAAAAAAATTGTAACCTCATCTGATAAAATCAAAGCAACATGGAGACTTATAAATAACGAAACTTGTAAAACAAAATCACGAAAAAGAGAAATAAGGTTAAAAATTAGTAATTCAATATTGATACAAGATAAAGATATTGCCGATGCTTTTGATTCATTCTTTTCTGATATTCCTAAAGTTGTTACCCGGTCTCTAAACTCCTCACCTTCAATCGCGGTTAAATTATTAGAATCATCTGTAGATAAATGTACCGAGATTTTTATATTTAGTCATGTAAACGCTAATTATTGTACAGGCCTATGTGACCGTGTACTTTGATATATGATATTGATAAACTTAAGGATGGGAGTTAAAATGACCGAACGACACGGAGGTTTTATGCAGACTAAATTTATTGATATAAATGCTGATCGTTGCTTATTGCTAACGCTGAAGCGTACACAGCTTAGTACAATGTTATTATAGGCAACTAAGCTGGCCTTCGTGTGTATATATAAGTAAAGGTACATAATGTGCGGGTGGGCCCGTACATAGTTCCCCACGAGAAAGAACACATAAAATACTTGATTGACATTGATTATAAAATGATAATACACACATTGATACTAAATTGATTGATACTAGATTGACATTGCTAAAACTGATCATGATAATCATGATTACTTATAAAACTCATTACTTTAATAACTTTCTAATTAATAAGCTTATAAAACATATTATCTCAAGCTGACGCTTACGAAACATGTGTAATTATAATGATAAAAAACATTCCGTTCGTATGATAGAGTTTAAAAAATATCTCAAGCTTATGATAAAGATTATAAAACATTTTATTCATTAAGAAAAATAAACATAAGCAATTAATAAACTGATGGTTAAAAGTCAATACGCGAGACTCTAGGCGACGTTGCCTTATTTACGCGTGCACTCACACTTTCATTGATACATTGATACACAACACTATCACTACCACTTGGTCGAGTGACAACCGGACCGGGGCGCGGCGAGGGCGCGGCGCGGGCGCGGGCGCGGGCGCGGGCGCGGGCGCGCTGCCTGCCGCGAACGCCGGCGCTGCCGCCGCGCGGGGACACCAGGAGCCTTGAATCCGGCAATCCCGTAAGTACCTCTCTTGGTATTGATACATTGATGATAATGATTTATAGGGGCAATAACAGGGGCATACACGTTTGATCTGATATACATTTCGCTTGATAGGTAATCGTGAGCGATTATTTCCATAGCGTTCGTTTTGATAACGCAACCATTGTCTACACTTATTATTCCGGCGCGAGTCAGGTGATGTACTGCAACTTGATCTCCACACATAGAACGTACTTGACATTGATTGCAGCAAAAATAAATGTAATTGTTCAAGGAATTGCTCTCCTGCCAAATATTCGTGCACGTTTTGATAGTTGTTTCGCACGCGGCTTCCCTCGCTTGACAGAAATCCATATTGCTGGACATCTTATAGATAGGTTTGTTGATGTGACACAAATATAAATTAGTATCTGATAATATGCAAGATCTAATACCACTGTTGGACATAGAAATGTACATGTCTTTCTTCAAGTTGATTGCTAAGAAGTTTGATATGGGTAATATGCTAATCATCTTATCTTGCTTTTGCTCAGGGATCGGAATGATCTTGAATATTTCGAAAGTATCCCGGGTGATAAGTGGGATTCTTAGCTCGAATATTAAATACTCGGTAATCATTCTGGCCTTTGTTTTGATAAGTTTGAATACCTTTGCTATATCGGTATGTATGTTTTCTATAGGTAACGATAATTCACTTGGTACATGGCTTGAAATAATACTCAGCTGATCTTGCAGTTGTTTTGAGGTGATAAGGTACGGGTTAAATCGTCCATGATACGTGTCGGCGATGGTATTCAACATCAAACTTTGTAAATGTTTTATGTTTTGTAGTAGATTGCTTGCTATGATGGCACCGACGTAGAACTCATTTGATACTTGTAATTCAGTTTTTACGAGACCCTCCCTTTTCTCGGATTCGATAAGCTTCTGATGAATGATCTTATACTGCTGCGTCGTAGTATTTCAGTACATTGAATTCCGCTTCTATGATTGATGTTTGATTCTTTGATAGAGTTGATATATGTTTTTGATTTTCTTGTAACTGATTGATATCTTTTAGGTACTGTTCGGCGAATCTACTGTCCAGTACACCGAATAGCGAGTTCGCTAGGTAGCCGACTCCGTCGATAAGACCGCGGCGCCGGCGTCTACCTGTGTGTTGTTTTTGATTCAGCAACAGCTGATTATTGTATTCCAATTCATTAAGCTCGTGCCGCAATTGTAACAGTATTGTATTGCAGTAGGTTTTCTCTTCCATTGTTTTGCACAGCCGATCTAATGTGATTGTTGATTTGTTGAAAGCCGTTATTCCTTCCCAGTAAGGTTGAGTTTTGTAGTAAACGACGAGTTTCCACTCGTCGTGAATGATTTTCATGTTTGATAATTTGTCAAAATAAAGATGCTGATTTTCTCGGAATTTTGTCACGTTCAACTCTGCTTGGGAAGTTGATAAAATGCTCAAAAATAAGAATATAGAGGCGAATAACGTTGATAGTTTTATACGAGGCTTTTATATTGATATTTTCGGCTTCTGATCTTGTTCTTTGCTTTCATGAACCGGTAAGATTGATATCGTCACCGGGCGCTTTAGTATAGAGTTCTTTGTTTTCAATGATACAACTCTAACTTTGGAGTCAGGTCCCGGATGTAGTTGGATAACCCTTCCCATTAGCCATTTTCCCGGCGGCAAGTTATCGTCGTGGATGATGACAACGTCGTTCAGACATATGTTTTCCTTTTCTTGCCTCCATTTGCTTCTTGATGATAATTGGGTAAGATATTCATTTCGCCATCTATCCCATAGATCTTTGACAATTTTTTGTATTAACTGCCATCGAGTTCTGTGATCTGTTTCTGTTTCGAATAGAGTGATGTTTGGTCCCTCAGTGATAAAGTGAGCTGGAGTCAAGAAGTCCATCTCATCGGGATCTTCTGATATAGGACACAGTGGACGAGAGTTTAGACATGCCTCAATTTGGGCGAGAACAGTGCTCATCTCTTCGTAGGTTAAACTTTGCTCTCCTACTACCCTTTTAAGGTGATACTTGAAACTCTTCACGGCGGCCTCCCACAGCCCTCCGGCTGTTGGCCATAGAGGGGCGTTAAAGTGCCATTTGGTTTCCGTGTTTAACATTTCTGATTGTACTTCGCCGCTCTGCAACGTTTTCAATATTTCTTGATATTCTTGCTGTAGTACTCTGTTAGCTCCGACAAAGTTACCGCCATTGTCACTATACATATGGCTCGGTGTGCCTTTCCTTGCTGCCATCCTCCTTAGCGCTGATATAAAGGAGGACGTACTCAAGTCCGATACTAACTCAAGGTGAACTGCCTTTGATGCCATACACACAAAGACAGCAACATAGCCCTTTGTACTTCTGATGCCTCGACCTTTACTGGACCTTATGTTGATAAATCCAGAAAAATCTACCCCTGTATGAGTGAAACATTTTGATGGGTTACTTCTAGCCTCTGGTAGGTCAGACATGATTTGTACACCCAGTTTGGGATTTTGTTTTGCACATTTGATACACCTACGCAACCTTGATTTCGTTGCTCTGTTGCCACCCAATATCCAATATTTTTGTCTGATAAAGCTTAACGTCAGCCGCGCTCCACCATGCAACATTGTCTTATGCGCATCATCAATGATCAATTCTGTGAGGCGGCCTTTATTTTGAAAAATTATTGGATGTTGTACATCATGGCTCAGATGTGCTTGCTTTAGCCTTCCGCCCACTCGTAGAATGCCGTGGTTATCTAACCATAGATTCAAGTTTGATACTTTGCTTTTAGATTGAAGCACGCCATTTTTCTTTAGGCAGCTTATTTCTTCCGCAAATTGCTCTTCTTGCTCATGCTTGATAATCTTTAGCTTAGCTGTTTTTAATTCCTCCAATGATAGGAAACCTCTTTGCTTTTTCATTGATATAAAGCTGTATACATATGCTAGAATCCGCGAAATCTTTGATAAAGAGCTGTGCTTGCTCAATAACACGCTGATAATGCTTTCTTGTTTTGTGATAAGGTGTACCTGTTTATGAACTTTTAATTCTTCGTTTGTTAAGAATTCTCTCTGAATATCCAGTGTCTCTGCCCTTTCCGAAGCGTAAGTAGGTAACCACGAGGGTCCTTGCCACCACAAGTTGTTACTGCTCAACTGTGACACTGATAAGCCTCTACTAGCACTGTCAGCTGGGTTTTCTTGCGATTTAACGTATCGCCAACAGTCAGATGGCATTTTCGCTGTTATTTTGATCACTCTATTGGACACGAATGTTTTCCATCGGCCTGGGTCACCTTGTAGCCAACCTAGCACAGCCATGGAATCACACCATCCGTGTGTTCTGATATCATACCCAACGAGACTGTCCTTGATCTTGGTCATCAGGTTGGATAATAACAGTGCACCACATAGTTCCAAACGGGGGAGCGATACCTTTTTATTTACTGGAACTAGTCTTGTCTTGGCTGCTACCAATGTTATTTTTGATTCATTGTGATATTGATTGATATTGATTTTGCAGTAAACAACTGCCGCGTATGCTTTCATTGATGAGTCACAAAACCCATGTAATTCAACTACGCTTGATTCTGTGATATTTAGCCATCTTGGCATTTTAAATTCGTTGATATTTTCCAAATCAGTTTTCATTGATAACCACTGATTTTTGATATTTTCTGGAACTTCGTCGTCCCATTCGATTTTTGATATCCAGACATCTTGAAACAAAATTTTAAGTTTTGTTGTGATTGGTGCTATCCATCCGAGAGGGTCGAACACTTTTGATATGTCAGAAAGGATTGACCTCTTTGTGACCTTACCTTGGGATGTTTCGATTTTTGATGAAAGCGTAAATTCGTCCTTTGTTCAACTCTGCATCGATCTCCCAATGATAAGTATCGATAACTGACCACCTATAAAGCAAGTTTTTCAAGTTGTCTTCAATTTCCCACTTTTCGTTGATATTTTCCACATTGATATTGGAAGTGGTTCTCGCGAAGGCCTTGAAATTACTCAGTTGTTTTTTGATCAAGTCGTCCAATTTGCTGTTGACTCCTCTGTCCGAAGAGTTGGGCGTTGCTGCCCTCCCCCCTAAGGGAGTACCTGGCCGCAGCATCGACGACGTAGTTGGGGAGAGAATAATTTTTTCTCGTGTTTGTGAATAAAATTCCGTAAGTTGCTGATAATGGTTGCTAACGAAGTATTCATCGCTTTGATCTTGAGACTGCATAAGGTGATGATGATTAGTTTGATACTCCTTCCAATAAGCATCTAAGGTTTCTATGAGCCTTTTGATGTAATCGGCCGTCTTCCGGTCCGGCCCATCCTTTTTAAAGTTTTGATAAAGCGTGTTAATGCCCTCTGATATTTGTTTTTGCCTTGATAACAGATCTTCCAAATTTGACATATTGCATACAAAATGTTAATGCCGGCAATATAGTCAAAAGTGATTATGGAAAGATCTTACTTGATAGCTCTGCTTCGTTGATGATGATGACTGCTTATCCCCTGGGCGGGCGGCGCCCACGAGGATACTTGATAATGATAACGCTCAGTCCGTTTCTATACCGGAACCGCGCTGCCTCGGTGGCTGTTGCTAAGCCAGAGACCTTGATAGAATTCCTTGATATCACTGCAACTGCAATCCGTAGGTGAATCACACACAGATTCGCGTAGAAGATCCTGCCCACGGAGGCTCGAAGGACCACTTTGTACAGGCCTATGTGACCGTGTACTTTGATATATGATATTGATAAACTTAAGGATGGGAGTTAAAATGACCGAACGACACGGAGGTTTTATGCAGACTAAATTTATTGATATAAATGCTGATCGTTGCTTATTGCTAACGCTGAAGCGTACACAGCTTAGTACAATGTTATTATAGGCAACTAAGCTGGCCTTCGTGTGTATATATAAGTAAAGGTACATAATGTGCGGGTGGGCCCGTACAATTATATTGTGAAAACATTTAAGTCTATTAACATTAAAAATACTGAGGATCTTTGGGGTATTTCAACCAAAGTACTGAGTTCTATTATTAAGGAAGTTGCTCCATACTTGGCTTACATTTTCAATAGTTGTGTTGATGCAGGAGTTTTCCCTGATCTCATGAAATATAGTAAACTGGTTCCTCTTTATAAATCTGGTAGCCACACTAATCCGGCCAATTAAAGGCCAATTTCAATACTTCCTGCAATGAGTTAAGTTTTTGAAAAAATTATTCTCATACAGTTGTCCTCTCACTTGAACCTCAATAGGTTGTTACATAAAAATCAATTTGGCTTCACCAAGGGTAGATCGACAACTGATGCTGGTACAGTTCTATTAAAGCACATATTGGATGCATGGGATAAAGCGAAAAACGCTATTGGTGTATTTTGTGACCTTTCTAAAGCTTTTGATTGCGTGGATCATGGTACATTAATAAATAAAATAAGACATTATGGAATTAAAAACAAGGCACTGGACCTTATGCAATCATATTTATCTGATAGAGTCCAAAAAGTAGATATTGGTAAATAAAGATCTAGGGGATCAAAAATCGATTTAGGAGTCCCGCAAGGATCAATATTGGGTCCTTTTCTATTTTTAGTATATGTAAATGATCTCCCATTTCTAGCAAAAGATCTCTGTGATATAGTCTTATTTGCTGATGATACTTCATTGATTTTTAAAGTTGACAGAAATAAACATAATTATGACGATGTAAATAATTCTCTTTCACAAATACTAGATTGGTTCACCGCCAATAACCTCTTACTCAATGCTTCAAAAACCAAATGCATAAAATTCATGTTACCAAAATGTAAGAGAGCTCCCAACTAAGATAATGCTAAAGGATGAGATTGTTCACCTTGTAGACTCAACTGTTTTCCTAGGGTTACATATTGATTCCTCTCTTCAATGGAGACCGCAAATTGATGCTCTCGCAAACAGACTTAGTTCAGCAGCGTATGCGGTTCGAACAATTAGATACATTACCGATGAAGATACAGCTAGGTTAGTTTACTTTCAGTTACTTCCATAGTGTTATGGTATTTTGATTTGGGGACAGGCAGCTGACATCCAGACTATCTTTGTTCTTCAGAAAAGGGCGGTACGCGTTATTTATAAATTAAATCCACGTGACTCGTTGAGGGAATTATTTAAAGAAATAAATATTTTAACAGTAATATAGAAATACATCTATGAAAATCTAATGTATACACACAAAAACAGAGATAACTTTACGAAAAGGTGTGATGTTCACAATAAAAATACAAAAAACAAGAACAAATTACACATCCCATCATATAAATTACGAAAGGTAGGCAAATCATTCGTGGGCAATTGCTTAAGATTTTATAATAAGCTTCCATCTGAAGCAACTGAGCTCCCTATTCGTAAATTCAAACTGTACATAAAACGAAATCTTATCAAGAAAGCTTGGCCGGATGTCGCCCAGTTCCACACAGACAATAGTATGTAAGACCAGTTAGACTTAGTTATTGTTCCTATCGGCCTCTTCCTAGTGGACTGTATGATGTTGGTTGGGTAGGGCGTAGAAAGAAAACACTTAAGCACAGACAACTTGCAAGACTGGGAAGACTGGGGTGGGGGGCGCGGTTAAAGAGCTCGGGCAACTTTGGTTGATAGCTACTAGTGACTTCTTAAACTGTGACCGGAAAAAACTGACTGACTTTGCCCGAAAACTCACTATATTTATACAAATCTATTCCCGCCCCGCTATACCCAGCGGCGAGCAAAACTTTAATGATTTCAATCTTATTTTAACTTTATCTAATTTCTAATCTTAAGATCTCTAGGTTGGCTTCTCGATTTCGTCGTGCACAGTTATCCTAAGATTGTATTAGTTGATAAGCGATAAACTTGCTAGTGGTTTTTTGGGTAGATAAATAACTCCAATTTCCAATAGACACGAACGGGATTTATTGAATCAATTAAGCATACAAGCACAGAGAAGACAAAAGCATTAGGGATAGATTAATACGTTAGAGATCACGCAGAGAAATTACAGCGGAAAGTAGCACGCGCATCCGCGGCAAGTGCAAGGCTGTGACTGGTCTGGCTCTCGATCCTCGAGTGCGGCGCAATGGAGCGCCGGCGGGGCAAAACAGGTTCTCAGACAGCGGCGAGCGAGCTCCCGCGCGCCTCTAATATTTTTACCCGACAATGCGAAGAAAGGAGTGCGTTGTTATTACTGTAGTGGAAGTGTGTATGACTGAAGGAATAGATTTAGATTTAAGATATTTGCATAGTGAATGTTTATTTATTTATCCGTAATATCGTGCGTGTATATTATGTATGTATCTATTTAAGTAGGTAAGTTAGTATAATATTTAATCTGTAAATAGTGTAAATATATAACGTTATAAAATGTAAATAAATATGTGAGTTCACCACATCACTCCCCCCGAGAGGCGATAGTAATCCGGGAATCGGACTACGCGACCAGAACGAGTAGTCTTCTCAGTATTCTCTGAAGGAGAAACAGGAGGCGGTGGTGGTTGGGGATTTCGTGGAGGAAGGTCGTTGGGTTGCGCGAGTATGTAAGCTGGCTTTAATCGGTCTACGGATACTGTCACAACTTTTCCCTTCGCGTTGATTTTGAAAGTTTTAGCGCTTCTCTCGACCACTAAGTAAGGGCCAGTATAAGCTGGTTGTAAGGCCGCTCTCACAGCATCATCTCTCAAAAATACGTGAGAGCAAGTATCTAAATCTTTATAAATAAAAATTTTGCTGTTTGAGTGGTGAGATGTAGCTACTGGCTGCAACTTGTTGGCGAATGATCTGATACGAGCTGAGAACTCAGTTATATCAGTCGTACATCCGTCAACTTTATGGCCGAAAAATTCTCCCGGCAGTCTCAACGGCTCACCGTATACTAGCTCGGCAGAAGATGATTGTAAATCTTCTTTGAAGGAAGTTCTTATGCCGAGTAGTACCAGGGGTAACGCTTCGGTCCAGCTACTATCTACATGGCACATTATTGCCGCTTTTAGCTGCCGATGAAACCTCTCGATGATACCATTGCACTGTGGGTGGTAGCTAGTAGTCTTGCGATGCTTGAAGCTGATAAATTTTGATAGCTGCTCGAATAGCGCGGATTCGAATTGTCTACCGCGATCAGTAACAATGTCGGTAGGACAGCCGAATCGCGCTATCCAGCCCGATAGGAACGCCTTGGCAACTGATTCCGCGGTGATATTGGTAAGAGGGACAGCTTCGGTCCATCGCGTGAAGCGATCGATTGCTGTCAAACAGTATCTAAAATCACCTGACGGGGGTAATGGTCCGATGAGGTCTAGGTGGACGTATTTGAATCGCGCTTTCGGTAAATCGTGGGTGCCTAACGGCGCCGTGACGTGTCGATTTACCTTTGTGCGCTGGCACGGCAAACACGCCCTAGACCACTCGCGAAAGTCTTTCCTCATCAGTGGCCAGACAAAACGTTCTGCGACTAGTTTCGCACTCGCTTTTGCGCCGGGATGGCTTAACGAATGCAGGCTATCGAAAACTTGTTTGCGCAAGGTCTTGGGCACCAAAGGCCTGGGAGTCGTGCTGACGTCACAGTACAGTTGGTTGCGACTTCCAGGTATACTCAACCTTTTGACTTGCAAACTGCTTTCACGCTTCATGAACTCTGCTAATTCGGTATCGGAGTCTTGAGCTTTGGCGATCACCTCTAGATCGACTGGAGCTTGCAGTTCTTCGACTCGGGAGAGCGTGTCAGCAACGACGTTATCTTTCCCGGCGATGTGCTGTATGTCTGTCGAGAACTGTGAAATGAAATCTAGATGTCTATACTGACGTGGGCTACAGTGGTCTTTCCGGTTATGGAAAGAAAAACACAGTGGCTTATGGTCAGTATAGAAGGTGAACGTGGTAGCCTCTAGCCAATGGCGGAAATATTTAATGCTCTCGTAGATCGCAAGGAGCTCTCGATCATAGGGTGAATATTTCTGCTGTGTTGGACTCAACTTGCGTGAGAAGAAGGCTAGAGGTTGCCAATTTCCATCATGAAGCTGCTGCAAGACTCCACCCATGGCAAAGTCAGATGCATCGGTCACAAGACCTAATTTTGATGTTGTATCGGGATGAGCCAACATTGCTGCCTCGCATAGACTGTCTTTGCACGCTTCAAAGGCCTTCAACGCGTCTCCACTTACATCGACAGGCTGCGACGCTTTGATGGAGCCGGTCAGTAAAGCGTTCAGAGGAGCTTGAATACTGGCTGCTTGGGGGATAAACCTGCGGTAGAAATTTATCATGCCCAAGAACCTTCTAAGCTGCTTGGCCGTCTTGGGGACTGTGAAGTCCTTGATGGCCTGAACTTTGCTTTCCAGAGGTTTCGTTCCGTGTTGAGAGATGTGGTAGCCTAAAAATGTTACCTCGGACTTACCTAGTATGCATTTAGCAGTGTTGATGAGCATGCCGTAGTCTTTCATCCTGTTGAAGACCTGGCGGAGGTGTTCTTTATGCTCAGACTCACTCTTGCTAAATACCAAAAAGTCGTCGAGATAGGGGTAGCAGAAATCTAGGCCGCGGGTCATCTCATCAACGAACCTCTGGAACGTCTGGCCAGCGTTGCGCAAGCCAAAGGTCATATATGGGAATTCAAACAGGCCGAAGGGCGTCGTGATGGCGCACTTGGGGATGTCTTCGTCAAAAACCGGTATCTGGTTGTAAGCCTTTACAAGGTCGATAGTTGAAAAAATCTTACAACCAGATAGGCTATGAGCGAAGTCATGGATATGGCGGATAGGGTACTTATCTGGTATCGTCCGCGCGTTGAGCATTCGATAGTCGCCACAGGGTCGCCAACCTTGGTCTTTTTTAGGGGCGAGGTGGAGCGGCGACGACCAGGGGCTCTGAGACGGACGGGCGGTACCATTTGCCAACATTGCCTCGAACTCGGACTTGGCGATTTTCAGTTTGTCTGGCGCTAGTCTGCGAGGTGTACACGATACTGGGGGGCCTGGTGTGGTGCGAATATGGTGGACTGTGTTATGTTTAGGTGTACGAAGGGCACCCGCTGGCCGTGTCAATTCTGGAAACTCTGAAAGTAACAGATGAAATTTGGAGTCTACAACCTTTACACTAGGTACATGGCTTTCGGTTACAGCTAAAATACTAGCTACAGCTGAAACATTAGTTGTGGCATCTATCAAACGCTTATTGCGAATATCGACAGTGAGGTTGTAAAAAGATAAAAAATCTACGCCTATTATAGGTTTCGTTACGTCGCCTATTATAAAACGCCACAAAAAATCCCTACGTAAACCTAAATTAAGATTAAGCTCTATTCAACCGTAAGTGTCTATCGCTGATCCGTTGGCTGCACACAACTGATAGTCCGTCTTCGCGCGCGGTGGTCGAAACGTTGATCGCGGCACGACGCATAGGTCACTCCCAGTGTCCACCAGAAACTGCACCTCCGATCTACGATCCGTCACGAATAGGCGACCAGTACTGCTAGGGCAATCTTCGGCCGCCATTAACGACTGCCCTTGTCGTTTTCCGACGACTTCTTCACATCGTAGTCGCACGGCTGTGTGCAGTTGTCGGCCTGGCTCCCGAATCTATGGTGGTACCAACAGTTGGGGAACTTCCTATAGTTCGACTCAGACCTCTTCGCTGGAGTACGTGAGCGGCGTGACGACGAACGGCCGCGACTTCTTCCTCTTCGCTCGGGCGAGCGGGAGCGATGTTGCGATTGCACAGTTAATGCGCTTACCTGGCGCGTCAGTTCGGCTACTTGTCGCGTCAACTCGTCAATGGGCGACGACGGTGCCGCTGATGATGATGATGCGGCGGTGGCGGTCGCCGCTACTTGGTACGTTGGCGCTGCGATGTCGTGGACGCGGTCTGCGAGCTCGGCGAGTGAATCCAGGGGCAACGTACACTGCGACGCTACGATTGGCTGCATCGAGGCAGGTAACCGGCTGGACCAGATTGTCCTCACGAAGTCTCCGGGTATGTTTGGTCCGGCTAGGCGCTGCAGGTGTCGCAAAAACTGCGACGGCTTACGCGTACCAAGCTGCTCGAGTGAGAGAAGTTGTTTCACCTGGTTTTCACGAGTCGCCGACAGTCGTTTGATGAGCTCGTCCTTCAGTCGTTGGTAGTCGGGAGGACCGGTAAGTATGTCCTCAACCTCGGCGGCATACTGGCGATCGAGATTGGCCGAAACGTGATAGAATTTGGCGGTCTCATCAGTCACCCGCATGATTGCAAATTGGCCCTCCACTTGCGCGAACCAAATAGCCGGTTTTTCTGGCCAAAACGGTGGGATTCTTACGTGCATAGGTTGCGGCGTCGGCGGAATCTCTTTTTTTACCGGGGTGGCCATTTTGTTGTTCTTACGGCGCGGGCGCGAGTTAACACCAACTTGCGAATCGTCCGTGTCTGATCCGCTCGAGTTCATTGCCGTTGAGTCATCTGTAGGCTTTGCTGATTCCTTCGTCGGCTTAGTTGTTGCCGTTGTCGGTTGATCCATTGTTTATCGTGTTCTCCACGGGGTCACCAGTTTGGGTAGATAAATAACTCCAATTTCCAATAGACACGAACGGGATTTATTGAATCAATTAAGCATACAAGCACAGAGAAGACAAAAGCATTAGGGATAGATTAATACGTTAGAGATCACGCAGAGAAATTACAGCGGAAAGTAGCACGCGCATCCGCGGCAAGTGCAAGGCTGTGACTGGTCTGGCTCTCGATCCTCGAGTGCGGCGCAATGGAGCGCCGGCGGGGCAAAACAGGTTCTCAGACAGCGGCGAGCGAGCTCCCGCGCGCCTCTAATATTTTTACCCGACAATGCGAAGAAAGGAGTGCGTTGTTATTACTGTAGTGGAAGTGTGTATGACTGAAGGAATAGATTTAGATTTAAGATATTTGCATAGTGAATGTTTATTTATTTATCCGTAATATCTTGCGTGTATATTATGTATGTATCTATTTAAGTAGGTAAGTTAGTATTTAATCTGTAAATAGTGTAAATATATAACGTTATAAAATGTAAATAAATATGTGAGTTCACCACAGTTTCTTTTTCACTTATGCCGCTAGTGGACAAAAAATTTAAGTGAATTAAAGTCAATTGCACCTTATTTCTTGTTGATAGTAATAACTATTTATCAAGCTGTGTATATCGTAAAAAATTGACTTGTATAATAAGTACTTATTTTGTAAGTCTAAAGAAATAAGCGATTTGACTTTGACTTTGACTTTGACTCGCATGGTGCTTAGTTATTCAAAATTTTCAATCACAGAAATACTTATACCATTGGATAGAGAATTTTATCCTGTATCCGAATATATAAGATTATAATAATCGGTGTCATGTGAAAATAACACTTTTATTGCACCAACCGAATTTTTATCGAGGGCGGCGGAACCTCGCATGGTGCTTAGTTTTTCAAAATTTTCAATCACAGAAATACTTATACCATTGGATAGAGAATTTTATCCTCTATCCGAATATACATATCGTCGTTGTCGTGCGAAAAGTCACTAACTAACAATTTTAGCCAAAATGACTTAATGATGCCAAAGTATTTTTAAACCCATTATGTACGTGATAAAAATATAAAACAGCTGTTTTTACTTCAATTTCAGCATATACAAGAATGTCAGAAGTACTTAACTGCTTATTGAGCCAAAAATCTGTCTATGAAAAAGTACTAAGGGTAGATAAGTAATTTATTTCAATCGTTTACTTACATTTTTTTCAATTTATGGGGCTGCAATGCTCTTTAAAGTCACTTAGTGACATTTCGCGGACAATTTTATTTGACACAATCTACCTTAGTGGCTCTTAGTTATTATTTTCATATAACAAACTAGAAATGAAATGAAATTCTGTTGTTCAGTGAGATTCATTAACAGATATTAAGTAATATTTAATGAAAGTATTTGCGAATATTTTGGTCATTACATTCTGCAAAATCGAACTAAAGTACGTTAATTAAAGCAAGACCACCCGTATTGCTACTTAGTTAGTAATTGACATTGTTTTGTGCGCTTTTCAATCACGTGATTTTAATAACGCACATCACTGCTGTCCGAAGGACGTTTGGTTGATTGCTATAGTGTGGTAAAAGTATTGCCTGCTGATGAAGAAACGGTCCCACTACATACTGTCAGTATAGTATAGAGCATTAGCTTAATGTCTTTTAGCAAGGCAATTCAGTCGATACGAGCGATGATCACTCGTAGCCTAGAGCTACAAATGACAATCACTTGGGTTTTAGTTGGGTTTACCTTGAGTTTACATGATTTGCTCCTTGTTTTTTTCTAGATCTTTATTAATATCTGCAATGGCTTCAACTAGCCATTCAACAGGGGCTTGCGCGTAAATTTGCAAATCATCTGCATAGAGGTGGTAGGGAGAAGATAGATGTTTAGCGATAGAGTTGATGAAGATTGCATAAAGAAGAGGAGATAGAAAGCCGCCCTAAAGAATAGCGGAATCCAGTTGACACCATGTTAATCTCATAATAACAGATTGTTATAAGTATAAAGTAATAACATGAAGGATTTCATCAAGAATGGGAATGACCATCTTTTTGCTTATGCAGTCGCTACCAACAGCAACGCTATGATAGAAATAACCCCTCCGCCGCCTCTCGGCACGCGCAGAGTACGCTCGCACAAAAAATATCATTAAAAATAGAAAACGTGATTTTAATGTATCAAGTAAAGTACATCTTTAATTATTTGGAAGTTATCAACAAGTGAGAGTGTTATCTCCCCTCAATAACTATATTCTAGTGTACTACAACACAAAATACGATCCATCATCGTTTTTTCAGTGACAAACATTTTAACGCAACAAAAAATCCTTCAAAACAATAACTTACTTACTTAAACAAAATTATAAATATCGACTATCATTCAGCAGTGTTATAGTGTACATACAAACAAACCTCAACAAACAAAAAATTAAAATTGTGAGTTTAAAATTTTCAAGGTTATAATTTCTTCAATTTACAATCCATAAACTCAGTGCATAAGTGACATTGACCTTGAACTTTCGAACTGTGAAGGCCGGGCCCCATCTAGCTTATGTGGTTGTTTCAATGAGACTGTCTTGTAATTTCAACAGCCTAAATATGGCTTCAATGGTGTGGCGTTAATGTAGCACGCCTCGGACGCAGGTGCCCAGTGTTCGCGCCCGCGCTAAAATAAATAGTTTTGTACTTTTTTATTTCATTTTATTTTTCGCTCATACTTACAATTTGTTTTGTTTTGATGCCCTTGAACTTTTGTGCTTAATCTACTAGTTTTTAGACATTTTCGTGGGTTTGGTGCTTAAAACTATTTTTGATGCTAATGCAAGAGCTTGTGCAGATGCATGATTTTCATAAATATTTTATAAGACTAATAGTGCAATAGTGGTATAAAGTGTGCCTGCGGCTACCTAGAGTGCCTTGTATTCGCGTCCTAAATGACTAACTCTCTTTTATGCTTAGCTTATGTGAAATGCCTATTAATAATCTACGAGATATCCTATTGATTTATTTTTCCAAGTGAATAAAAAAGAAAACATTTAAGATGTCTCTCACACGAACACCAGTGGAACTCAAAGACTGCGGCAAATGCGGACAAAAAATACCAGGTAGACAACATCTAACATGTTCACTTTGTCAGATAATCTACGACTTGGAATGCGCGAATGTATCCGCAACTCGATTCTTCGGCACGCTGATTGGTGATCGCAGGACAACCTGGGAATGTACATCTTGTATTGGGAAGAGGCACAGAAGAAATAATGCAAATACTCCAGTCGGGGTTCATTACACCAATGATGATAACTCAAATGTCACTATGAGACGCAAAAATATTTCTAAAAAGCTGTCGCTTGAAATTTCACCAAATAAATCTATAGATTTTAGTCTAGATGAGACATCAACCATCATCTCTCAAACTGATGTATCATTAAAATCTGAGATAGCAAGACTGAATTCTGAATTGGCTGTGATAACACATCAGCTTATTGAAGCAAAGAAGGAGATAAACAGCCTACAAAAAGAGAATAATATGCAGAACAATAAAATTTTAAAGCTCGAAACAGTAGATAGAAAGATACAAGATGATAATATCAGAAGAATAAAAAATAAGAGCACTACCACAAATGATCTGATAAAATCCCACACGGAACAAAAAACCCAAGAACCTCTTGAGGTACAAGGTTCTAGAGTTCTAAAGCCCAAAAAAGGTAAGAAGCCGAAACCTAAGATTGTGATTGTAGGAGATCAAACATGTAAGAATCTGGCTTCGAAAATGATATCGCGACGCTCATCGGGAAAAAACGCGAAGGATTATGACGTCCTAAACTACTGTTACCCAAATGCACGAACTGAGCAAATTCTTGCAGGCTCTAAGCTTAATCAAGACGATCTTACCGAAAATGACTGGGTGGTGTTATCCTCGGGCTCAAATGATAATAACCCAACACGGTTTTTTTCAGAAATCTCAACACTATGTAAAAAAATAGCCATATCCAACATTATAGTAACTGAAGTAGCACGGAATCGCTTCATAAATGAGGAGAAACTAAACTCTAAATTAAAAGTCATTGCCAACAATTTTAGCAACTGTCACTTTTTAACTTTACAAAAAAACAACTATAAAATTAAGGGGGGGAATATCGCTAACAATAAAAACTTAGATGAAATTGTGAACAATTATATCAACAAAAAGGACTATGGTGACTGCTTCTTGGGAAAAAATATAAACAAAATGAGAATTAAATACGAAAACATAAAAACAGCACCTCAATCTAAAACCACAAAATCTACAGGCAAAGACAAAAATCACATGAAACCAGGTACCATACCTTTTTATTTTGATAGAATGCGAAAAATTCTTCGAAATAAAAATGACGCTGTTGCTCCAACTGATAAACACGAAACAGTTGAAACAATAAATGATGTAACCAAATCCCCGGGTATTAACGTTCCATTTTACTATGGAAAAGCACCGCGACTAAATACACAATCGGTAAAACAACCTGGTAAGCCTGAACTTACACCTGAAAAGTTTTTTCGTCAACTCTGTTAATATAATGCATCTAAATGTACAAGGGTTGAGATCAAAAATAGATCAATTAGAAATCATTACACAAAACCAAAACAACGATATACTATGTTTTAGTGAAACATTTATTAAAAACGATGAAAATTCAACAATACAAATAGATGGTTATCATATAGCCTCTCATTTTTCAAGAAAAAATAAAGCTCGTGGTGGTGTCGCTATTTATCTTAAATACTCATTAAATTTCACAAAATTACATTGGATTACCGAATTATCAATAGAACGTCATTTTGAGTGTTGTGGAATATTATTAACAGAACTAAATATTATAGTTATTTGCTTATATAGAACACCAAACAGCAATTACGACCTATTTATACAAACATTAGAGTTTATCTGTCATAAAGTCTTGATAAAATTAAGAAATAATAAAAAGAAAGTCATTATATTAGGTGATTTAAACATAAATACTCTTGAAAATAACAAAAAAAGTGAACAATTTAGAAATACCTTGAAAATGTTTAACTTACATCTTACTATCAATGAACCTACTAGAAATACCGCCCATTCAAGTACGTGTATTGATAATATTATCACAAATATAAAACGTTACGATGTCAAAGTCCTTAACTTAGGCATTTCGGATCATACTGCACAAACTATAAGCATACCAACAAACATCAGTTTCTCTGAAAAGTTTTGGTATATAGAAAGGAGGAACGTTGACGTTCATCTAAATATATTTACTAAATATTTAAGTCAGCTCAATTTTGACGAAGTATATTGTGCACTTGAACCAGATGCAGCATATGATAAATTTATAGAACTAATACAAATGATATTTAATCTCTGTATACCAATACAAAAATGTAAAATAACATATAAAAGAAAACAAAACTGGAAATCTAAAGGTATTATTTTATCAAGTAAAACGAAACGTCGATTATTTTTACAGAATAAAAATATCAGAAATGAAAGAAATAGTGAAAATTACATAAAATACAATAAAATACTAAAGCGAGTTATTCAGTTTCTCTGAAAAGTTTTGGTATATAGAAAGGAGGAACGTTGACGTTCATCTAAATATATTTACTAAATATTTAAGTCAGCTCAATTTTGACGAAGTATATTGTGCACTTGAACCAGATGCAGCATATGATAAATTTATAGAACTAATACAAATGATATTTAATCTCTGTATACCAATACAAAAATGTAAAATAACATATAAAAGAAAACAAAACTGGAAATCTAAAGGTATTATTTTATCAAGTAAAACGAAACGTCGATTATTTTTACAGAATAAAAATATCAGAAATGAAAGAAATAGTGAAAATTACATAAAATACAATAAAATACTAAAGCGAGTTATTCGAGTTTCAAAGAAAATATCTAACATAAGATATATAAATAAGAGCACTAATAAAACAAAAGCCACGTGGGGAATTATTAAACAATACACAAGTAACACAAATGCAATTAGAATGACTATAGAAAAAATTAAAACTGGAGATCAAGAAATAAATGATCCCATAGAAATTGCTAAACTTTTTAATGAACACTACATTAACCTTAACATTAACAAATCAGTATATACAGCTATTAACAATCCACTTATAAATAAAACAAAACAATCAAACTATAGAAGTATATTTCTCGCACCGGTTGATGCGAATGAAATTAAGAATATCGTAAAAAAACTAAAAAATACAAAGAGCTCTGGACATGACTCGATCCCCGTTCAGGTTATAAAAAGTAGTATTGATATATTAGTAAAACCTATTGTACATATTATAAATCTATCCATTGAGCATGGTTGTTTTCCCTTAAACCTAAAAAAAGCTATTATCAAACCATTACATAAAAAGGGCACAAAATCTGACATGGGTAATTTTAGACCCATAGCTATTCTTCCATGTATGTCTAAAATCTATGAAAAAGTAATTTACAATAGAGTGATAACATTTTTAGATGCAAACAATATACTTAACCCTAATCAATATGGTTTCCGACAAGGGAAAAATACTACACTTGCAATATTTAAAACTCTAAAACAAGCGTGGGAAGAAATTAATAAAAAACGGCATGGTGTTGCGTTATTTTTAGATTTATCTAAAGCGTTCGATTGTGTTGACCATAACATACTCTTAGGCAAACTAGAAGAAATCGGTATTAGAGGACTAGCCCTTTCTCTATTCAAATCATATTTAGAAGATAGGAGACAATCAACTGTCATAGAAATATATAATAAGAAAAATAAAACCATTGAGTATATATATTCTAGTTCAGAACCCATTTCACTGGGTGTTCCTCAGGGCAGTGTCCTGGGTCCACTTTTGTTCCTTATATATATAAATAATTTGCCATACATCACAAAACATCTTTGTGTCATGTTTGCAGATGACGCTACTATCTTCATACCCCAACTAAATGATAATATACAAGATTTTGAAAATGAAATAAATAAAACCCTCGAAGATATAGTAAATTGGCTAGATGTCCTAAATTTAAAAGTTAATATTGATAAAACCAAATTTCTTAGATTTAAAAATTATAAAACGCCAACAATAAGTTTAAATATTTCTAACAAGGGCGATCGCGTGGAAGAAGTCACCGAAATTAATTTCCTTGGAATAAAAATTGACAGCTGCTTAAATTGGAAATCTCATATAGTAAAAATTAATAATAAAATTTCTAAATACTGTTATGCACTCTATATCTTAAGTAACGTTTCATCTAAAATGGTAGCAAAAAATGCATATTATGGACATGTTTTTCCTCAATTGTCTTACGGTGTGATCTTTTGGGGAAACTCAGTGGAAGTCCAATCGGTGTTTCTGATGCAGAAAAAGTGTATTAGAGCTATTTTTAATTTAGAAAGTACCCAATCATTACGCAATATATTTAAAGAAAATGATATCCTTACTCTAACAGGTATTTATGTTCTGGAAATATGTTTCTTTGTTAAAAATAATCCATCTTTCTTTAATATTAAATCAAATCGATCAGAGAGCTTAAGAAATAAATATAAATTTAACTTATGTATACCCCAAGTAAATAACACCATGTTCCACAAAAGCACGTATATAACGGCTATTAAAGTATATAATAATTTACCATTAGATATAAAACAGCTCCATGGAAATATGTTCAAAACTAGATTAAGGAAATGGCTTGTAAATAGTGTACACTATAACCTTAAGGAGTTTTTTGATAATACTAGTTAATAATTAGCCTAGATCCATTCTAGACTAGGTACCCATTGCCTACCCCAACAATTTCATACAAATGAGTTGTAAAATATTGTATGTCCGAAATGGATATGATTGTTGATACCTACTTTAATTTGATTTAAGACCGTTACTTATGTATGATGAACACAATTTTTACAATAAAAATATTCTTATTTATTTTTTCTTATTTCTTATGGACAGAATACTCTTCCTAACATCTCCATCAGTAAATCGACTGAAGGAAACATTTGAAAAGTCAGGAGTTGGAAGATAAGTTCAACGTTTGAAGTTTAGTAGATCCATCAAAGCTGGAAGAGGCACAAAATGTGAATTATGCGAGTTTAAGTCTAAATCTTTGAGTACCTCTTGACGTGATTTTCTAAAACCGAGCGTTCGTAGGAACTTTCACTCTCGCGCCGGTTCTTTATCCCTTTATTCCCTACACACGAGCCAGGGAGCAGGTTGATCATCTTTACTGCTTTAGCTGGAGCATGCACGTCGTACAGACTTCTAATGATATTATTGAAACATTGTACCTTGGCATCAATAGCTGCATTATTGAAATATTGTACCTTGGCATCGAGAACCCCCGATCAATCTACGTTTTTTTAGATGATAGTTAGACTGGGCATTGCGCTGCAATCAACTCCCTGTAAGTGTCAGCAATCACAACCACCGGCCGAGCGAGGGATCAGCTCCCGCTGGAGCAAGTGCCCCGAGCTGGGCTAACATGCAGCTGTTCAGAAACTTCGTTACCGAGGCATCGACTCAAAATCTGACACAGATTCGCGCGAAATTTGTATATTTGAGCGGTTTGTGTTTTCTGCGTTCTGCGAGGAATGAAACAACTAGAAATGTAATAAAAGTTTTTAATCAATCATGGTTGTAACATGGGTTCATAGAAAGTCTACGATTGGTGATAATTGCTTCTATAAAGTTATTTACAACGGGATATTTACCACGATAAGCGTTTTGAAGTTTCCTGCTTTGCGTCGAGTAAAGCTCAAAACTCAAATCATGGTATAAATATCCCGTTATAAAATAATAAAATAGATAAACGAGAAAAACATTAAAAAATATTTGAATTAAATATTTTTTAACAAAATCTGTTAGCTGAATTGGAGTACCCTGTACTATACAGTGTACTGTATAGTTGCTACAAGCGGCGATTAGCGGCTAGCTTCACGCCGAATGAACGCACATGTTATACCATCATTCTGGTCGCTGATAAGTTAATGCATTACTACCTAAATAATTTCTAACATACGTGTGTTTATATTTTATGAGTTTTTTAGATGGTTTGTGATTTAGATTTATTATTTTCAGCGTATTTAGTTTTAAATTATTGGACAAAGTTACTTATATGTAAATTAAAATAGGTAAAAAGATGAGAACCCAGTGCCTAGTTAAACCTAACATGGGCTTTAAAATATTGCTAACCAATCTATGTAACAAGGCTTTCAGTTTTTTGTGAATAAATGATATTTATTTATCTATCTTTAAATATCTTTAGTAGTAGCAATTATCACAAATCGTAGACTTTATGGACTTTCAAAAATGAACGCATGTAACAACAAAATATGATAGAGTCAGAGTTAGAGTCAAATCGTTTATTTCTTTAGACTTACAAAATAAGCACTAGACAAGTAAATTTTTTTAATATACTTTTAAACAGTTTGATAAATAGTAATAAATATCAAATAAGAAATAAGATGCAATTGACACTAATTCACTTTAAAAATATAGTTTACTTTCGGAAGGAGTCATAAAGAAACTTATCAACTTCATATTTTTTTTGCATAAATTAGTTTAAATATAATGCGACTTAAGAGTACTTAGATATTTTTTTTTATTTGTAAATATAGGTAAATCTAATACAACAGGTTACTAAGCATAAAGGTGTCTGCCCACTACACCGTACCATACCATGACCACATCAGGAACGTATCAATTAATCAAGCATCCGTTATCATGCAACGCAGAATCACGAGACTGCTGTCGCTCGTCTCGTTCATGAAACGTCATTAACTCGTTGGTAACTCTGCGGTCAAACGTACGATAATAAACGTATTATCGGTTTGTCCTCAAGTCGTCCCATCGGACACACAAGTTGGCGTTAAAGCAATAAAGGCCAATGTTGCAAGTGATGCCGTTTTTGTATTTTCCCTTTAAAGCATTTCTCGCATTTCATTGAACCGAAATTGCGCTGCAGTAGAATTTTAGGCTTGTCTACATTTAGGTCTCTAGGAGGTAAAATCGTATTGAATAGAAGTATTAGGTCATGATTATTATTTTATCTTTTGAACTCACCTTTACAATAAGTTACTAATATATCTCTGGAACAAAGTTTTAGGTACCAAGAATAATTACATAATGTAACATAAAAAGTTAATTAACTAACATAATAACATCTTATTGAATTTGCTATAATTAACTAACTAACATTTTACTATGTATCTCAGTTACCATAAAAATATTAATTAAATTATGTAATTAATATAAAATATTAATTACATAATTTATTAAACGATAGGGTGTATGGTAAAATTATCTATATTTTGTTCATACAAACCATTTTTGTAACTATGAGCATTAATGAGATACACCGATTTCAATATTTAAAAAACTTTGATCGCGATTATCTCGGAACTAGCTTTTTGCACTTAATGATTTCTCGCCCCACAACGACGATATAAGTCTTATAATAATCGGCAGCGTTGCCAATCTGTGGGGAATTCCACAAACTGCGGGGAATCTCAAATTGGTTGGGGAATTATTGGGGATTGGCATTATGTGGGGAAAATGCAGGGATTTTGACATCATATTCTCATCGGAAAATAATTCGTTTAATTTTAGTTTATTATTTATTAGGTTAGGTTAGGTTAGGTTTGGTTAGGTTAGGTTAGGTTCCCCCCCGAAGGGTTCCCGCCTTGCCGGGGCGGGGGGGGCTTAGTAATCGCGGCCTGGTCACCCGCGATGAAACTAAGAGGAACCCATGGGGCCGTGCCTACGCAGACGGCGACATGGCCGGTCCCAGGATGGACCGCTCCTCTGGGTTTTGACCTCTAAGCCCAGTTGGAGCGGTAGTAGGTTGCGTCGCCATCATTGGATGGCGTACGCCACCGCGTACGCCATCCAATGATGGCGACGCAACCCCACCGGGTTGCAGGGGAGGAGTTCTCTGCGACCGTGTGGCAGGCGGCGGGGCCACTCGACTGACCCGTCGCACTGGGACCTTGGGCTTTCGGAAACGGGGTTGTCCGGCGCCCAATTGGCAGGTAAGGTCCCCGAGGTGGTCGCAGCGCTTCATGTGTTTCTGGCGCGTTGCGAAGGGGGGTGTTCGTCATGCCCCAGTGAGGGGCCCGTATCGGGCAGCCGCGGTGGGTTCGTGGAAGTGTGCGACAGCGTCCCCATGTTCCCACCACAAGCGGCAGAGGCGGAAACACCCTGAGGTGTTGGAGTCCCACATAATCGTACTGTCTCCCCGTGGCAGTACGATATGTGTGTGATAGAATTAAGGGCTTTACCTACCTAGACAATTATCTTATTTTGATAGAATCATGAAATTACCTGCCTTACGACGCAACCTAACAATTTGGAAGTAGAAAGTAATGAAATCAGATGTCAGAATTCAATAACTTTATTTCGGAGAAGAACATCCTCGTCACCCCGCCGGTCGTTGCTTTGCTGTATCGGTCCTGCCAGTCCTCAAGTGTTTTGTCCCTGATAGCGCGCTTTGCGAAGGACAGCGGGAACGCCTCGTACGCTGGAGCTGCTTTGACCTTCGCAGCAGCCTTTGCCAATTCGTCGGCTCGCTCATTGCTCTTGATACCAACATGTGCACGTATCCAGAAAAAGTTCACCCCATTAACCTCTCTGTTTACCTTCTGAATCTCTCGTGCCACAGGATTCTCCGTGCAGGGGTCAGAAATAGCTTCTAAAGAAGACCGTGAGTCTGATGTGATGCTTCCTCGAGCCCTTCAGGTAGGAAACAGCTTTCCGAATGGCGACCATCTCGGCCTGGAAGACGGAACAGTAGTTGGCTAGTTTTATCTTAAAGCTCTTAATTTCCTTGTCATTTTTCCAGAGACCGAAACTGCTGCACCTACCTTTACTTCCAGTTTGCTTCCATCTGTGTAAATTTTAAGCCACTCATTCTCTATCTGATCGGCGTCCTCTTGGTTGTTTATAATGCCGAACTCTCCATGTTTTCTTTCTGAAGGGTGAGGAAGATCGTATGGTGAGGCTCTGTGCTCTAGGGATCGTCCTGGAAGAACATCAAAAGGCGAAGTTATTTGAGGTTAAAAGAGGCATCTTTTAACCTCAAATAACTTCGCTTGTTCAGTCAGTCTCAGGTTGAGTGGTAGAATTCGCGACAGCAATACGCCAGAAGTATATGAGGTGGTGCGATGTGCTCTGCAGATCTTAAGGGCAAAAATCCTTGTCATTTGGTCCAGTCTTTGCTTCACGAACCTCTTGTCTGCAGCAGGGGCCCAGGCACTTGCGGCGTACAAAACCACAGACTCGACAGTCACCAAGTATAGCAGTCTCGCGTTTTTTGACGACCTCTGTGGCGCAGTGGGCGAAGGTTTGCCTGCGACGCAGGAGGTTGCGGGTTCGATTCCCGCCTCGGGACAAATGTGTGTACGATCTGCAGACATTTGTTCAGGGCGTTCTGGATGTTTTTCTATGTATAATAAAAAATATCTATCTATGTAGTGTATTGTATTATGTATAACAGTTATCTAGTACCCATAACACAAGCTCTGCTTAGCTTGGGGCTAGATAATGCTGTGTGAATTGTCCAGCATTATTTATTTATTTATTTATTTATTTATTTCTGAGTTCAGGCCCCACTGTGTTTTTACCACCCTGGACATCATCTTAAAGATGTTGATAGTTTTTCTGTATGTGTTGTCCAGGTGCTCCTTGAAATTCAGTGTTTTATCTATAGTAAGGCCTAAAACTTTGAGACTGTTTGATAGTTCTAGTATATTGCCGTTTTGTGTGAACTGTGATTTGTCGTATTTCAGCTTTTTGGTAATGATAACTGCCTGGGTCTTGTGTGCTGCGAAACGCATCTTGTAGGCCGCGCCCCAGTCAGAGACCGTCCTGAGTGCCTCGTTTACCTTAAGCTCAAGCTGGGCTGTGGTTTTTGCGCTGGCCACTATAAGAAGTTCATCTGCATAGGCTTGGACGTGGGCTTCAAGCAATCCGGTTGTTTCAAGGAGTGGGTTCAGTTGTATGTTCCATAGTAATGGTCCGCAGATCGATCCTTGAACACACCCCCTTGTTTGTTTCCCTGTGTACGGTTTCGCCCATGTAGCCAAGCTTCACGCTTCTCCCAGAGAGGTAGCTAACAGTTAGAGTTAGCCACCAGACTAAGGGTTGATGCATCGATCCCTTTTGCATGAAGCTGCTATAGAATTCCAGGTCACCACTGCAGGTTAGGTAATGTTAGGTTAGGTTGGGTTAGGTTAGGTTAGGTTAGGTTGTGACTGGACCTGGGCTCTCCGAGGCCCAATACGGGTTCAGAGCTAGGCGGTCTACAATAGATGCCCTGCTCTGGCTCAAAGAATGGACGAAAGACGCAGTCAGAGACGGAGAAAAGGCGCTGGCTATCTCGCTCGACATTGCCAACGCCTTCAATAGCATGCCGCATGCGACGATACATGAGGCTCTCCGTTATCATGGAGTGCCCCTGTACCTACGGAGGTTGCTGGCAGACTACCTCCAGGACAGGGAAATCCTGGTGGAAGGGCGAGAGGGCTTGAGACGACGTCACGTCTCCTGCGGGGTTCCTCAGGGGTCGGTACTGGGACCGCTCCTGTGGAACGTAGGCTACGACTGGGTGCTCCGCATTACGCTTCCTGCAAGTATGCGGGTTGCGTGTTACGCGGATGACACACTTTTAGTAGTCAGGGGAAAGGATCTCAGGGAGGCAGTGCGACTGGCAGAGGTGGGTACAACCCTCCTGGTTGATCGTGTACGTGCTCTGGGTTTAGAGGTAGCCCTCTCCAAGACTGCAGCCCTTTTGTTTCATGGACCTCGGGGAGCACCCCCTCCAGGAACGCGGGTCATTATTGACGGGGTTTCGGTTCGTGTTGGGACCCAGATGAAATATCTGGGTCTCATCCTCGATGGCAGGTGGGCCTTTAGGGTACATTTTTCCCAACTGGCCCCAAGAGTCGTAGGAGCAGCAGCTGCCTTGGGCAGGCTGCTGCCTAACGTGGGTGGCCCTAACGCAATCTGCCGTCGACTATACTCTGGAGTTATTCGAAGTATGGCACTGTATGGGGCGCCGGTCTGGGTGGACGCCCTCGATCGCAGCAATAAGACTCTTTTACGACGTCCGCAGCGAATCATCGCAACGAGGGCTATACGTGGATATCGGACGGTGTCCTGGACTGCGGGGTGTGTGTTGGCCGGTGATCCTCCCTGGGAGCTTCAAGCGGAGATCCTCGCAGAAGTGTATCATTTTGTGGCGGAAAGGAGATCTCGGGGGCAGCCTCCAACATGGGAAGACATTATGCGCATGCGGCGTCGAGCGCGAGATGTCTTACTGCAGCGATGGACGGAGGACCTGGCCCCACCGGTCCCTGGGCAATGGAGCGTGGAGGCCATCCGCCCCGTTCTTGGGAGATGGATGAAGAGGCGGTTCGGGTCACTGACCTTCCGGTTGGTGCAGGTGCTGTCCGGACACGGATGTTTCGGGAAGTACCTGCACAAAATTGCGAGACGGGAGCCAACACCGGCTTGCCATGAGTGTGGGTCGCCGGAGGATACGGCGCAGCACACGCTGGAGCAGTGTGCCGCATGGGGCCCGCAGCGGCACGAGCTAACGGCAATTGTAGGCCGGGACCTGTCTCTGCCAACCGTGGTAAACGCCATGCTCGGTAGAGAAAGGGCGTGGAACGCAATGGTCTCTTTCTGTGAGGCGGTTATAGCACAGAAGGAGGCCGCTGAGCGGGTCAGAGAGGATAACGCACAATCTGACCCAATCCGGCGCAGACGACCGGGAGGACGGAGGAGGCGGTTTGACCAACTCCTTCGTTCCCCGTAATGGGGCCACTGGTCGAGAGTCGGGGGACTCTCGGTTAGCTAGCACGCCCCGTAAGTCTGAGGGATGGCTCGAGTGAACGGGGCCATCCCTCCATAGGTCGAGGCCCATGAACCTACGGGTATATCGCCGGGGCAAGATTGTGAATGCTAGCGCGACCCGATCTTGCCCCAATACGGCGGAGGACTGGTTCACGGGTGGGTTTTTAGTGGGTTCACCACACACCCCTTACGGCATCCCCGTGTCGAAAGGGTAGTGCGAAGGCATTTTCACACCCCATAAAAAAAAAAAAAAAAAAAAAAAAGGTTAGGTTAGGTTAGGTTTTTTTTTTTTTTTTTTGTATTGTGGTACTCAGATTGGGAACTCGGCGCTATTGGGATACACGTTGTTCCCAACTGTGTGAGTGTGAGTGGGGTTTGGAAGATGTAAATGTGGGTTTAAAGAAGTTTTGTGTTAGCGTTGCAAACTATGTTATTAGTGTTCTTGGTGATTTTATGTATTTTAAGGGCTTGTGTGTGTTTGTGTGGGTATTGGAGGGAGAGGAGTTTTTAGGGGGTGGGATTGTTTTATTTATTATTGTAAATAGTTAAAATTTAAGGTTACAGATAATTTACAGACATCTTTTGTTACAGTTACCAGTAGATACATGGTTTTTTTTTTATTATTATTATTTTCCGGCAGGTGATATAAGATATAATTTATACATGACATTAAATAAAATAAGACATCAATTTGTGCATGAAGTACTTATATAAGATTATTACGGCAAGTTCAGCAAGTTCTCTTGCTAGCTTGCTGGCAGGTGATATATTTACAATTATTTAAAGACATGTCTTTTGTTATGGCTAGTTGCTATATGTTATGCTTCTAGCATGGTTTGTTAAGTTATACATTAATTTATACATGAAGTATTACGTATTACGGCAAGTTCAGCAAGTTCTCTTTCCGGGTTGGCAAGAGGTGATATATTATTACATACTCAAAGATATATTTATATTTATATTTACTTACTTAAAGACTACTTATTTAATGAGTAAGAGAAAGTTTTTTTTTTAATTTACAATTAAATAAATTTATTTATAGAACTTATTGAAGACTAGGTCACTAAAGGTAACTAAACTAATCTGTAATTCCGAGGTCACTGCGACGTTATTATTATTAATCTGAGCCAGATTCAGATTCCGACTCAGATGTCTGAGCCGTGGTGGACTTTTCAGTTAGGCCAAGAAACTCCCGGTCCAGGCCCTTGGTTCCCTTCAGCAGGTTGGGGGGTGGTACATTTGTTTTTGGGCAGCGTCTCTTCTGTATCAGCGTTTTAAAATAGTAAAATCTGGGGTAGTAGTAATGGCCCCTCAGTGCTCCGCCATTGAAGTTTGGGTGTTTCCTTTTTCCTTTTAAAGTGGCGGAGTATGTTGGGGCCGGTGAAAAGAAGCCCACACAGGGCACACTGGGTGCTGAGTTTTCCCTTGCCCTGGCCCAGTCCGACAGCACTGGTGGAACGGGAATCGTAGCTGGTTCCAGGGCGGGGAGATGAAGGTGGTTGGGTGGATGGTGTCCCCTTCCACTTTCCCCCGCCGGTGGTCTTGCCCCTGCCTTTGCCCTTGCCCATTCCCGCGCCCTTGCCCCCGCTCTTGACCTTTGCCAGGCTGGAGGAGGAGGGAGGGGTGGAGATCTGAGGGGGGGCGGTTGTTGCCCTTATCTCGGGGGGGTTTTTAGCGCTGGGTTCAGGGTTGGAGGATGAGGTTAAGTGGGTGGTGACGATAATAGGGGCGGGTTCAAGTTCAGCGCTGTGGGATGAGGGGTTGGGCAGGGAGGGTGGGGAACGGGAGCAAGGGGCTAAGTTTTGAGGTTGGAGGTCAGGGAAGGAGTGTTGAGGTTGGGGATTGTGTAGTGGTTGGGGTGTCGCAGAGGACGGCGAGGAGATGGGGAAGTAGTGGGCAGGAGTGGCTGCTAGGGGAGAGATGGCTCGGAAGAGGGCAATAGGAGGGTAATTGTGAGCAAAGGAGGCGGCAGAGGGAGTGGTTATGGGATTGGCAGTTGGGGTGGGGTGAGGGGGAGGGGGTAAATCAAAGTGGGGGGTTGGTGGAGCTGTTGGGGGGATGGAAGGAGAGGGAGTGGTTCTTCTGTTTGTAGGGTTTGGAGTAATATCACGAAGGCTGAGTAAAGAGGACGTAGATAAGGGCCGGTGAATGGAGGATAGTGCTGCTGAGGTTATTGGGTTGAGGGTGTTGGTTGAGGATGAGTCAGGAGAAGGGAGTCTGGTGGAGGAGTTGTATATTGCGGTGGTGTAGGGAGTTTGGAATGGAGAGAGGCTAGGGGGGTTTGGAGTTGGAATGGTGGGAGGATGGTAGCGGAGAGGGCTAGATTCATGGGCAGGGGTGCGGACATACCTCGGGGGCTTAGGCCAGAGCAGGTCACTTGGGACGCCCATCAGGTCCTGCATGTGGCAAAATGCAGAGTAGAGCTTTCTGGTGGTGTAAATGAGGGTTGCGATCTGCCCTCCCATGTGGGAGAGCATACCCGGAATATGGGTGATGTTGGCGCTTTCGTGGGCCATGGGCTCGTCACTGGTTCCGGCGGCGGGGCTGGGGGCAGTGTCGGGCTCCATGGCGTTTGGAGCTCCCTCTTGGGCTTGAGTGGCAGAGGAGGCGGAGAGATCCATATTCAGAAGCAGAAAACTTGCCGAAAAAGTTAGGACAGCAAGTTGGACAAGTTGAGCAAGTTGAGCAAGTTGGGCAAGGTAATTTGTGCTTGACTGCTCGCGACAAGGTTTGGTTGGCGAATGGTGATTGGTGTCTTATGTTAGGTGGGACGCGGGGATCTGAGGTAGAGATGCGGGGGGGGGGGGGGGGGCGGTAATTGTGCTGTGTTGTGTGATTACTGATTATTTAGGTTTGTTGAGTGTTTTTAGATTGTAAATTATATTAAATATATATGGGAGTGAAACGTGTCTATGGTGAAGGGAGGGAGGATGATTTCGGATAGGTTGGAGGGGTAGGAGGGATTTGGTAGGTTTTAGAGACTATGATGTGGGTGGATCTGAATGATTGAAATTTGGGGCATGATTCAATAAGATGAGACAGGGATAGAGCAAGTTGCCCCGCAGACTCTCCGTCTGCGTACAGGCCCCTGGTTATACTGGATGAAGCTGACAAGCTGTTCGAAAGAGTAATAGCTTCTCGGCTCATTCAGCATCTCCGGAGGGAGGGACCGGACCTATCCGACTACCAATTCGGGTTCCGGGCGGGCAGGTCGACGATTGACGCAATCCGTCTCGTCAGGGCTCGCTCAGAGGAGGCAGTGGCCAGCGGTGGCGTGTTGTTGGCAGTGTCACTCGATATTGCCAACGCTTTCAACACGCTACCGTGGTCTTGCGTAAGGGAGGCGCTGAAGTGCCATGAAGTACCACCCTATCTCAGTCGGATAGTCGCAGCGTACCTTTCCGACCGGTTTGTCTCTTATTCCGGCCGGGGTGGTGCGCTGCAGAGGAGAGCACTGTCGTGCGGCGTTCCGCAGGGCTCGGTCCTTGGGCCGCTCCTGTGGAACATTGGGTACGACTGGGCCCTTCGAGAGTCTCTCAGTCCTGGCGCCGGCATCATCTGCTATGCAGATGATACACTTGTCACTGCCCGGGGTGAGACATTTGAGGAGGCTGTTCGTCTTGCCACGAAGTCGGTGGCACTCATCGTTAGGAGGATAGAGAGATTGGGACTCCGGGTGGCGCTCAGCAAGTCGGAGGCCGTATGTTTTCATGGCCGCCGGCGGTTGCCACCAAGGGGTTCCACTATCTCTATCGGGGAAGTGAGTATTGAGGTCGACTCCAAGATGAAATATCTTGGGCTCTTCCTCGATAGCAGATGGAGCTTCCGCGAGCACTTCTCTCGCATGGTCCCTCGTTTGATGGGCGCCGCGGGTGCACTCAAGCGCCTGCTGCCCAACATTGGGTCAAGCCGCCGCCTGTATCTGGGGGTGGTAAGGTCGATGGCCGTTTACGGGGCGTCCATTTGGGCCGACACCTTGACGGAGAAAACCATCGCTCTCCTGCGACGGGCGCAGAGAGTGATGGCTGTTGGGGTTGTCCGCGGATACCGTACCGTCTCTTACGAGGCGGCTTGCTTGCTGGCGGGGTCCCCTCCGTGGGACTTGGAGGCGGAGTGCCATGCGACTACTTATGAGTGGCGTGTGGCACGCCGTATCCGAGGCGAATGGCCTCCTGCGCCAGGTGTGGTGCCTGCTTGGAGGCTCCATATCCGACGGGTCCTAAGGGAAAAATGGATGGAGCGGCTAGCTAATCCTCAAGCCGGCCGCTGCACGGTGGTTTGAGCCCATACAATGGGTTGGACATAGCGTACCTAAATTTTCTAAGTCGTAATTTTAAAAACTTAAATATGCCATTCGATAGCTTTTTTAAATCTAAGCAATAATTATTCTATTGCATTTTTGGCCTGGAGTCATAGTTCAGGAGTAACTGGCATAAAACGGATTTCATTGTATGGAAAGCGACACAAAAATAGAAATAGGGGGCGTTTTTCGTCCTGTTTCGTTCTGTGGTCTATAATAGCATGTTTATGGCACTATAACGCAACTTTCCTTCAAAGACACATCATGCGCTTTTTTGCGTTTTTTGAGTTACATCGAAAACCAAAATTAATAAAAAATAAGGACTAATTTTATTTCATGATTCGATAGCGTTATCAAAACTAAGCAAATATTATTCCATTGCTATTTAGCATCAAGCTTATAGTTAAGGAGTAAATGGCATAAAACTGATTTCACTGTATGGGAAGCAACATGCAAACAGAAATAGGGGGCGTGTTTCGTCCTGTTTCGTTCTGTGGTCTATAATAGCATGTTTATGGCACTGTACCGCAACTTTCCTTCAAAGAGACATCTTGCGCTTTTTTGCGTTTTTTGAGTTACATCGAAAACAAAAAAAAAACAAAAAAGGCCTAATTTTATTTTGCGATTCGATAGCATCATCAAAACTAAGCAAATATTATTCGGTTGCTATTTAGCATCACGCTTATAGTTGAGGAGTAAATGGCATAAAACTGATTTCATTGTATGGGAAGCAACATACAAACAGAAATAGGAGGCGTGTTTCGTCCTGTTTCGTGCTCGGGTCTATTCTATTAAAGTTCTATTCGTCACGAAACCACGGAAAGACATAATGACAATGCTCAGTGAGATTGAAATTATAACTAATTTGCAAAACCTTGGGAAGCTACTTATATAGTAATGGGGCAAACTACCCTTCCCAGGTCAGGTAGAAACACCTAATCGTAGGTAAACATCAAATTGTGGTAATTTACAATAGTTGGTAATTGGGTCACAATAGTTGTTTTTATTGTTAGAAGGGTAGGCCAGATAATTCTAGGTATACAGGCTATTTGTATGGGTTGTGTCACAAACACCTGACCTGGGCTACCTGGAAGGGGTCCAGGTAGCCCATGTCAGGTAAATTGATGAGTAGCCATAACTGGTACACTTTGTTTTGATGGGATCCTACGTAGAAACTTAGTAAATTTATGATAATAATGACGTATTGTGTCGCATACAACCCATTCTAGGTTATGTATGTGTTAGTTATGTATTTTTTTCGATGGCTCAATAAATTCATTCATAAAAATTTGGTGATCCAAATAAACATAGAAAAACAACTAAGTTTTGATATTGCTATCGAATCAGGAAATCAGATTTGGCCGCTTTCGCAAAATCTGTCTTTGAAGGAGAGTTTAATAGATTTAAGAAGACGCCCCCTATTCCTGTTTGTATGTTGCATTGTATGGGAATCTTTGATTTCCCATACGATGAAATCAGTTTAAAGCCATTATACTACTGCTTAACTATAAGCGTGATACTAAATAGCAGCGGAATAATATTTGCTTAGTTTTGATAACGCTATCGAATCGCAAAATAAAATTAGGTCATAATTTTGTTTTATATTTTGTTTTCATTGTAACAAAAAACGCATAAAAGTGCAAGATGTGTCTTTGAAGGAAAGTTGCGGTAGAGTGCCAGAAACATGCTATAATAGACCTTAAAACGAAACAGGGCGAAACACGCCCCCTATTTCTGTTTGCATGTTGCTTCCCATACATTGAAATCAGTTTTATGCCATTTACTCCTTAACTATAAGCTTGATGCTAAATAGCAATGGAATAATATTTGCTTAGTTTTGATAACGCTATCGAATCATGAAATAAAATTAGTCCTTATTTTTTATTAATTTTGGTTTTCGATGTAACTCAAAAAACGCAAAAAAGCGCATGATGTGTCTTTGAAGGAAAGTTGCGATACAGTGCCAAAAACATGCTATTATAGACCACAGAACGAAACAAGACGAAACACGCCCCCCTATTTCTGTTTGTATGTTGCATTCCATACAATGAAATCAGTTTTATGCCATTTACTCCTTAACTATAAGCTTGATGCTAAATAGCAATGGAATAATATTTGCTTAGTTTTGATAACGCTATCGAATCATGAAATAAAATTAGTCCTTATTTTTTATTAATTTTGGTTTTCGATGTAACTCAAAAAACGCAAAAAAGCGCATGATGTGTCTTTGAAGGAAAGTTGCGATACAGTGCCAAAAACATGCTATTATAGACCACAGAACGAAACAAGACGAAACACGCCCCCTATTTCTGTTTGTATGTTGCATTCCATACAATGAAATCAGTTTTATGCCATTTACTCCTGAACTATAAGCCTGATGCTAAATAGCAATGGAATAATATTTGCTTAGTTTTCATAACGCTATCGAATAGTGAAATAAAATTGGGCCTTTTTTTTTTTTTTTTTAGATCTAACTCAAAAAACGCAAAAAAGCGCAAGATGTGTCTTTGAAGGAAAGTTGCGGTACAGTGCCAAGAATATGCTATTATAGACCACAGAACGAAACAGGACGAAACACGCCCTTTATTTCTGTTTTTATGTTGCTTTCCATACAATGAAATCAGTTTTATGCCATTTACTCCTGAACTATGACTCTAGGTCAAAAATGCAATAGAATATTTATTGCTTAGATTCAAAAAAGCTATCGAAAAGCATTTTCAAATTTATGAAATGACGACTTTGAAAATTTAGGCACGCTATGTCCAACCTCTTGTATGGAGACAAACCACTGTGCGCTGGACCGTCGACGATTTCGGATAGGTTGAAGGGGTAGGAGGGATTTGGTAGGTTTCTAGAGGCTATGATTTGGGTGGATCTGGATGATTGAAATTCGGGGCATGATTCGATAAGATGAGATAAGGATTGTATAGATGTGTTGTCGCACGGGCATGTGTTGTCGAAAGTGATTTTGAATTTGTATAGATACTCCTTGTGGTAACCATGGTTGGTGAGAAGCTGGGTGGTGGCAAAATTTGGTTTGATGAGGGTGATGTATTCTGTCAGGTCGGTGTAGTTTGGGAGGAGGGTTTTGGTGTAGGTAGTTTTGGAGTATAGGTTGAATTTGGATGTAGTGGAAAGTGCCTTGTTTTGCAGTTTGATATAGCTTATGGGGATGTGAAGATAATCTGGTTTTTTGTGGAGAAGAGCGGCGGATTTGGCGGCGGTATCCGCGAGATCGTTACCAGGGATGTTAGAGTGGCCTCTTATCCAGGCGAAATCCACTTGAATATTGTAGGGATATATGCTATGGAGAGTTTTAAGGGTTTGGGCAGCGAGGGTGTTATAAGTGTTGGGGTTGGTTAGCTCTGCAAGGCAGGATAGGCTATCTGAAAGTATGAGGGACTTGGGTGGTCTGTTTGATGCGATCCAGAGGCAGGCTTGGAAGATGGCAAACATTTCTGCTTGGAAAACAGAGCAGAGGTCATGTAATTTAAACTTTGTAGTGATAATGGGTTTATTTGGGCTGATGATTACAAAAGCAGCGCCAATTTTATCACTGTGCCCACTGCCGTCTGTGTAAATTTGATGGGTGTTGGTGAGGTCTGTTTGTAAAAGGTCTGAAAGGGATGGGATATGGTTAAAAGCGATGCCTTTTCTGAGGGATGGGTGCAGGAGTGAGATTGGCGGGGCTGGTTTCTCTATGGGAATGTCGTTGGGGGCGAAGTGGGTGAAGCCTCTGAGTTTAGAGTTCTATGTCTCCTGCCTCAGCAATTTTAGAGGGGAGTGGGGTGAGTTGGGCGATCGAGATAGAGGCAGCGGTGCTGAGGGATCGAAATCCATTTAAGGGTAAGGTTAGGTTAGGTTAGGTTAGGTTAGGTTAGGTTAGGTTAGGTTAGGTTAGGTTAGGTTAGGTAAGGTTAGGTTAGGTTAGGTTAGGTTAGGTTAGGTTAGGTTTTTTTTTTTTTTTTTTTTTTTTTTTTTTTTTTTTTTTTTTTGTTTTCACATTTTATCATTCATTTCACAATTGAGTAAGTTTGTTTGGCACAGCGTTATTTCTTATTGTTGCACAGTAGCCCCGACATGTGACTGCGAATGGATACATTTCAATAATTGTCGGGAGCATACTTCTATAAATATTATTATGATAGATCTTTTCCCTGTCCCGATATCGGATCTTGAGATCCAAGTCTTTCAGGGGATAGATCGCTACATTAAACATAATACGATAAAGATTATTATACGATAAAGAACACAATACGTCATTTATTTACATGTATACAAAATAAATCTTTAGAGAATTACTCTTTTTTTTTTTTTTTTTTTTTTCATATATTTTTTTTTCAATTTTTTTTTTTTTTTTTTTTTTTTTTTTTTTTTTTTTTTTTTTTTTTTTCTCTCCTGTAGGCTTCTCTTATAAAAACAAACAACAAAATAAAACGTGCTCATATGCAAGTCAAAATTCACCATACATTACTTATAATTGTTATTCCCTCTGTCACGATATCAATACAATTCCAAGAAGAGGATTGGTAATTTTTGGGGGCAAGCATGCCTGCACGGGCAAGTTTGCTTGCACAGGCAAGTTTGCTTGCACGGGCAAGTTTGCTTGCACGGGCAAGCTTGCCTGCATATTTCTATAAATATTATTATGATAGATCTCAGTATATAAAATAAATCTTAAGATAATTACTCTTGCATTTCTTTATTTGCAGTAGACTTCTGTTATACAAAACAAAAACGGGTAAGCTTGCCTGCACACTTCTATAAATATTATTATGATAGATCTTTTCCCTGTCCCGATATCGGATCTTGAGATCCAAGTCTTTCAGGGAATAGATCACTACATTAAACTTAATACGATATAATACACAATTACGTCATTTATTCAGTATATGTCTATGTATATAAAACAAATCTTTAGACAATTACTCTTGCATTTCTCTATTTTCAGTAGACTTCTCTTATACAAAACAAAAACGGGCAAGTATGCAAGTCAAAATTCACCATATATTATTACTTATAATTATTATTCCCTCTGTCACGATATCAATTCTACGAAGAGGATTTTTTTAGGCCTGTGCAAGCATACCCGCCCGTTCTTGGGGGCAAGTATGCTTGCACGGGCAAGTTTGCTTGCACGGGCAAGTTTGCCTGCACGAGCAAGTTTGCTTGCACGGGCAAGTTTGCTTGCACGAGCAAGCTTGCTTGCACGGGCAAGTTTGCCCGCACGGGCTCAAAATTTACACAGCAAAATTCTAAATTTCAAAATTTAGCATATGGTAACCGTTTACGTTTGATTAAGTGACTTAAGTCTATTAACAATACTGTCCGTCAATTTAATAAACGAATTTATGCAGGTTTCCCGTTTAATCAAGTCGGTTAAAATATACGGGGAAACATCAAATCTACGACACATTTGTTCATGTGCAAATCTCTGTACACCAAATACCGGACACTTCTCTAAGAGATGTCGAATGTCCTGTGCTGTTGTCCCGTCACATGGACAATGATCATCCTCGGTGATTTTAAATCTTTTAAGATATTGTTTATGGAACCCATGGCCCGTAAGGATCTGCGTCATGCTGAAACTAGTTTTACATACTGTTGCTAAGTCCTGTATATCGTGTAAGGTGGGGAGAAGAAGTTTAGTATGTGCTCCAGTTGAAGAGCTTGAGTATCTTTCTTGCCAGATGTTGTAGTTTTCTTTTCGGGTGATTGATTTTATAAAGGAAATGGGGAATTTTGAATATTGGAAAGCTACGCGAAGTTTGGTTGCAGCATTAGCTGCTGCATCTGCAAACTCGTTGCCGGTAATGCCAGAGTGGCCTTTTACCCAAGAAATGCCTATATGCAGCGACTGTCTGACAGAAATATTGTGTATTGTGTGATGAATTTGCGCTACGATGGGGTGAGTGTTACTGCGATTTTCAAGTGCTTTGATAGAGGAAAGTGAGTCAGTGAATATTGCTGTGTATGGTAAACGGCGATGTTCTGCCCACTGGCACGCGCCTAGGATCGCCAGTAATTCCGCTTGGAAAACAGTGCAGCAGCTATGAAGTTTAAACTTGCGTGTGACCTTGGGTGTGGTTCCTCCAGGATCAAAACAGACGAAAGCCGCACCAACCGAGCCATCCTCTTGCTTACTACCATCAGTGAAGATGAGTGTCGAGTTATCGGGATGTGTTGAGGTGGCGTAATCGGGAGTTGGGGTAAATGTAATTCGTTTAGATGGGTGAAGAAGCTCGTGAACAGGTGTTGGTTTCTCGAGCTGGATGTCATGTGGAAGATGGTTGGTAATCCCTGATAACTTGCTGGTTTCGGTGACGCAAATTTCACGTATTTTCAGGTCTATTGGCATGAAACGGGCCAGGGCAAGAGCTGCTGTGGTCGAGATTGTTCGAAATCCCCGTATAGCTTTGATTGCAAATCCACGCTGCATTCTGAGGAGAATCCTCTGCACGTACTTCTTCTCCACTACATGCCCCCATATTGCAGCACCATAAGTGACTATGGGTTCAACTACTCGATGGTAAATGAGTTGAGTATTTTCGGGGTGAGTTCCATAGGTTGGTCGGGTATATATACATAGTTTATTAAAGATTCGCATGGCTTTGTCAGTGATGTACTTGACATGAGCCCTAAAGAGAAGTTTTTCATCCAGAATTATTCCTAGCAGCTTAATTTCTCTATCGTAAGAGAGGTCGTGGCTATTCATGGAAATCGTAATTTGTTTTGCTTTAGGCGTAAAGGCAATCATCTGAGTTTTAGAGGGTCCGAATGATAACTTGACGCTATTTCCCCATTCATAAATTTTTGAGAGCGTGATTTCAGCGGCAGATTTTAGTCCTATTATGTCCTTAGCAGTGACAATAAGAAGGACGTCGTCTGCGTAGGCTTGCAGGTGGCATCCTGAAGGGAACTGCATCCCAAGTAGTTCGTCCAGGATCACGTTCCAGAGAACAGGCCCACATGCTGAACCCTGTACGCACCCCTTTGACATGCGCTTAGTGACGTGTTCTCCTGCATGATCTAACTTAACAAATCGATCGCGTACGTAATCTTCAATCAAACCATAAATGTTTTTAGGGCATTTCATTTGACGAAGTCTATGAAAGAGGGCGGGCCACCAGGCGTTGTCGAAAGCTGCTGAAATGTCTAATGATACTGCGATGACAAGTTGTTTATCTGCTTTAGCCTGTTTAATAATACCTATTGCGTTGCCAACCGCCTGAATAGTGCTAGTCTGCTCACGGAATCCATATTGCCGATTATTGCTATGGCCATTTTTAGCTGCTAAGTACGTGACACGTTTGATAAACAATTTTTCTAATAATTTTCCAAATACCGGTAATAGTCCTATTGGTCTGAATGATCCTAGGATGCTGTAGTCTGATTTACCGGGTTTCGGAATAATTTTGATGTAAGCTATTTTCCACTTCTTAGGGAAATACTGCAGATCGAGGCACCGGTTCATGATATCCGTAATCAGCTTTGGATAAGCCAGGGTAAATTGATGACATATATCTGAGGTTAGATGATCAAGCCCTGGAGCCTTGTTAGGGTTCATGTACCTTAAATGTTCCAGTACTTCATCCTCAGTGAAAGGTGGATCATCTTCGGAATCTATTGAATGTACGGCTCGTAGGAAATGATGTCGGGATTCTGTGTCTGGTAAATCGTCAGGGTAAAAATGGTTAAGCAAGGCTGTAGCAGTTTCTCGTCCACCTGTGGTGTAATCGTTCCCTAGTTTTAGAGTTGAGGGTGGACGTTGAGGATTTGTATCTTTCAGCAGTCTATTGGTCAATGTCCAAACATTTTCCTTTGTTTGCATTTCACAAAATTGACGAAAATTTGCCGTCGATTCGTTTCGCAATTCTTTCGCATAACATTCCTTTATAGATTTTTGATCCTCTAACAAATCACTTAATGGAAGTCCATGTTTCTTGGCTCTATGAATTCTATGGTGTATGTCAATGACTTCCTTCTTTAACGTGTCCAGCTTTTCTGACCACCAAGGTGGTTTCCTAGCGTGACTTGGACTGTTGCTGCCTCTGGTACGCATGGAACTTTCACAAGCGAGGTGTATGATGCCTGTGATATCGTCGATGATAGTGTCCAACCCCAAGGCATCCAGGTGAGAGACCTCCCTCTCTAAAATATCTGAAGACAACATACGCGTGTGAAGAGAGTCTTTGAAATTGGGCCAGCAAGCTTTATTGGTCTGATATCGAAAGGTAGAGAAGCTGTCCTGGTGCGAGGACCTACTGAGATGGACATTAAGTGTGAAGTCTATGGCATTATGCTGGGAGGATTTGCAAAATTCCAAATTCACCCTCCAGCCTGATATCTTATGCAGGATTGAACCGGATACTAAAGTAAGATCAATGATTGAGCTTCGCTGGCGACCATGTGTAACGGTTTCAAATGTAGGGGTGGTTCCTAGATTGCAAACATATAAGTCATTTCCATGGGCAATTTCTAGTATTTTCCTACCACGGGCATTGATGTTCGTGCTACCCCATACGCTGTGCCATCCATTGAAATCGCCCCCCACAATGCACTGCATTCCACTAGATGATTTTAGGAAGAAGTCTAATCGTTCCATTGTGTTGGATACATCTTCAGCTGGTTCAATGTATACGGACGAAATGAGGAGTTCGTGAGATCCTGTCTTTAATTGTATGACTGACAGGTTAGGTGTTGAAAATTGGGTTAGACCTAAGACGGATGCGAAGCCAGGCTTTACGAAAATACAAGCCTTGATTCGGCCGTTATTGTTTGGAAACTGATATATATTTATGCCTTTTATTTGTTTAACTTCGTTTCCAGAACCAGTGTATGGCTCTGAAATCAAAGCAATCTGGTGTTTACTAGAAGAAAAAGAGTTTAAGAACTCATGTTGGCAATTACGCGATCGGTCAATGTTGCACTGAATTATGTTAAGCTGATTCTTAGTATCCATAGTCTACCCTATTCATAATTTTGTTTCGCATGGCACGTAGCCTGGGGCATAGATCGGAGTTTGCGCGGTGTCTGGTGTCTGATTTGTCATTAAATTTACTGTTATGTGTGACGCAGTTAATGCATTTAGCTGTAAAGGGCTTCGTTTTAAGTGGGCATTGGTCGATGTCATGGTCCACCCCAGCGCAGTGCGCACAAGGCTTTGTGGTCGAGCTGCATTTACCACGCATGTGGCCAAATTGATAGCACTTATGGCACTGAATAAAGGGAGAGAAGTCCTCCACGCGAACGCGTTGATGGTCTAGACAGACTCGGACCATATCCAGCATTGCACGGTATAGGTAGGGGCGAGCCACGAATACTGCATTGTAAAGAGTTGGGTTGCGGTTATCCCTTTTAAAGCGAAGTCGCAGATCATCGGGGCTGCCCATGAGTTCAGTAAGTGGGTAGTTTTGTTCCTTAAGAATTGAGGGAATATCCTCAGGAGGAACATCCCTAGATATACCTTTAAGGATGATCATTGGACATAGCTTACGGGCGGGTTCAGCACTTACATGAGATGACGGCTCGGATAAGCGCTTCATGGTGTCTTCGCATTGGTCCTGGCTGTCAAATTCAACTCGGAGCTTTCCGTTTGAGACTGCTTGCACCCGTGCAGGTGCAAATGATGAGCTCCTGAAGCTGATGCTTTTCCTGAACGCATCGATTGTATCTTGTTTGGTCCTTGCGGCTCCGCCCTTTGGGGTGATGATGATGGCTGGTCTGTAGGCTGGGCTCTTCTTATGTTCTGTAGTGACGTGGCTCACCAGATAACGTTCCGATTGAGGTTGAGGTCTAGAAGGCTGAGTGGGGTTTAATGTGTTAAGGATGGATACACTTTTGCTGACGAGCTTCTTAATGTCCTTGAGCTCGGTCTCTAATATATGCTTCAATGAGTCCAGTTCATCCTGTTTGGCAAGCTCATGGGGGGGCTCAACTGCGACGCGCTCTTGGTGATGATTGGAGAACATGTGTGCCGAGGAGATTAGATCTTCACATGTCTTGACTATGTTTTCTTTGTTAATCTTGGTGAGACTCTTTCCCTCTTTCAGTAGAGCCTTGATTTTTACAGCTTGGTTGGTGACATGATCAGAAAAAGCAATGCTGTTGTTGTTGGGATTGTTGTGCAACGTAGCCAGCTGGTCTATGGTTCGAGTAAAGAACGGCTGAGTGCTGAGATTGCATGAATTTTGCTGGTTATCCTGTGAAAAGGAAGGTGTTGATGGTGGTTCCTGGCTCGGGAGTTCCAAATTGGGTTGGAGAACAGAATCCCGTGATGTCCTTTCTGGAGAAACTTGAGAGGGCGGTGGGGGTCGTCCAATCGTTGGCGATCGTACGAGAGGCATATTTGCAGAGTCAAAGGAAAACTTGCTTGTGGCAAGTTTGGCAAGTTGAATTGCCAAAGCAAGATGGATTGCTACTTTGGCAAGTAAAGTTGCAGATTTGCCGGACTTGCACTTTGTCCAGTAAAGCAAGTTAAGTTGCTATTTTGCCAAACTTGCACGTTTGTCCACTTTGGCAACTGAAGTTGCGCTTTTGGCGAGAGAACTTGCACTTTTTTCCACTTCGGCAACTGAAGTTGCAGTTCTGGAAAGTAAACTTGCACTTTTTTCCCCTTCAGCAACTAAAGTTGCAGTTTTGACAAGGGAACTTGCACGTTCGGAAAGGAAACTTGCACTTTTCTCCACTTCGGCAACTAAAGTTGCAAGTCTAGAAAGTAAACTTGCACTTTTTTCCACCTCGGCAACTGAAGTTGCAGTTTTGGCAAGAGAACTTGCACGTTCGGAAAGGAAACTTGCACTTTTTTCCACTTCGGCAACTGAAGTTGCAGTCCTGGAAAGTAAACTTGCACTTTTTTCCACTTCGGCAACTGAAGTTGCAGTTTTGGCAAGAGAACTTGCACTTTCGGAAAGGAAACTTGCACTTTTGGAAAAATTGGGAAGTTAAATTGCTTTACTTGCTTTAAAAAGTGGGTTGGAGCAAGTTAAGCAAGTTGCGGAACTTGCTTGCCCTGCCGCTCTCGGGAGTGGCTAGCTGCAGACTGGTTAGGTTAGGTTAGGTTAGGTTAGGTTAGGTTAGGTTAGGTTAGGTTAGGTTAGGTTAGGTTAGGTTAGGTTAGGTTAGGTTAGGTTAGGTTAGGTTAGGTTAGGTTAGGTTAGGTTAGGTTAGGTTAGGTTAGGTTAGGTTAGGTTAGGTTAGGTTAGGTTAGGTTAGGTTAGGTTAGGTTAGGTTAGGTTAGGTTAGGTTAGGTTAGGTTAGGTTAGGTTAGGTTAGGTTAGGTTAGGTTAGGTTAGGTTAGGTTAGGTTAGGTTAGGTTAGGTTAGGTTAGGTTAGGTTAGGTTAGGTTAGGTTAGGTTAGGTTAGGTTAGGTTAGGTTAGGTTAGGTTAGGTTAGGTTAGGTTAGGTTAGGTTAGGTTAGGTTAGGTTAGGTTAGGTTAGGTTAGGTTAGGTTAGGTTAGGTTAGGTTAGGTTAGGTTAGGTTAGGTTAGGTTAGGTTAGGTTAGGTTAGGTTAGGTTAGGTTAGGTTAGGTTAGGTTAGGTTAGGTTAGGTTAGGTTAGGTTAGGTTAGGTTAGGTTAGGTTAGGTTAGGTTAGGTTAGGTTAGGTTAGGTTAGGTTAGGTTAGGTTAGGTTAGGTTAGGTTAGGTTAGGTTAGGTTAGGTTAGGTTAGGTTAGGTTAGGTTAGGTTAGGTTAGGTTAGGTTAGGTTAGGTTAGGTTAGGTTAGGTTAGGTTAGGTTAGGTTTTTTTTTTTTTTTTCTCCATCCTACCCCTAGCTTTACCAGGGACCTGGTTTAGCAAAATTTCCTTTCATACTATTTCTCACTTTTATTCCTCTCGTACTTGCATTCTTCATACTTGATCTTTCTTTCATACATCATCTTTTGTACAAATTTACCTACCTTTTCTTTAATCCTTATTTCGTTTCTCAGAGGGTACAATAAATACACTTTTAATTTATTTAATGGCTTACATGGTATTCTTATGTCTAACATTTTCTATTTTTAGCTTTACCCAGAGTTGTAGTTCATTACAATAACAGATTTAAGGTTTTACAAGTTTTTCTTTAGTGTACAGTTATACATAGTTATTAATTTTAGTCTTATTTTACATATTATGCTTAGTATATATAATTTATATATATATATTCATCATATTTTTCTTATGCTATTTATTTCTTATTATTACCTTATTAATTATGTTTGTACAGTATTGCAAAAACTTAGGACGATTGCTCTTGTCCTCTATTATCTCGTGGATACTTGCGACAGTTAGCTTTACATCCATTGCCTGTTCTACCTCATATCTCTGAATACCATACACGGGGCACTCCAATAAAATGTGTGGCACAGTCTCATTCTTCCCGGGTTCGCAAATGCACGATGGGTTCTCTTTACGCTTGAACCGGTTCAGGTATTCGGAGAACCCACCGTGCCCAGTCATTAGTTGCGTTACGACGCCAGTTGGCTGAATCTTCCTAACAATTTTGTAGGCTTCTATGGCGTTCGGAAAAAACATTTTTGTAATCGCAGCCGTTTGACCAGACGAGTACCTTCGGTTCCATTCGTCAAGCGACTCCGAGCGGATTTGTCGCTTGACGAATGAAACCGGGCATGAGTCGTAGTCGGGTTTTCGCTTGATGTTGTGCGCTGCGTCTTTAGCCAGCTGGTCGGCGCGCTCGTTCCCTTCAAGCCCCGCATGCGCTTTAATCCAGAATAGGGTAACTACCTTATTCTGGAGTCGGGCTTCCCTGATGTTTCTCCTGACCTCTACAACTAAGGCATGGAGGGAACCAGCGTTGGTAATTGTCTCCAACGACGATCGCGAATCGCTGTAGATGCCGAAAGTACTCTCTGTTCGTTTAAGGATCACCCTCGTGGCCTTGCATATGGCTAGGAGTTCCGCCTGGTAGACCGTGCAGTAAGATGGTAGTTTTAGTTTGATGGATTTGGTTTCGGCTACGTTATTCCAAAAGGATAACGCTGCCCCAACCTGACCATCAATCTTACTACCATCGGTGAAGATTCTTACTGCTTGGTCGTTGTGTTCATCCACTTGTTGTTGGTCTAACAGGCTCACGAACTCCAGGCTCATATGTTCTGCCGGGTGATCCATCTCAGTGTACGGCACCAGACGTTCTACCTCCCTATCTCCTAGTCCCAGCCGGGGTACTCCTCTCTTGGCCTCGTAAAGAGCTGCTGCTTCTTTAATCCTAAGGTCGAGTGGTAGTATCCCGGCCAGCACCAGGGCCGAGTTCAGTGAGACGGTGCGGTACGCCCTACACAACTTCTGAGCGAACCCTCTCTGTACTGCGTCAAGTTTCCGCTGCACCCCCAGCTTATCGACTGCTTGCACCCAGGCACTGGCAGCGTACATTACCACCGGCTCTACTGTTGCAGTATAAATGACCCTAACAATCTCTGGGTGAAGCCCCCAGCTAACCTTTGCAGCTCTGGAGAGTTGTTTTGATATGTTAAGGGCTTTCCTGCAGACCTCCGCGACGTGGCTATTGAAAGTCAACTTATGGTCAATTGTGAGACCCAAAATTTTTATTTCAGGAGACATGCCTATGTCGACCCCGCCCATCCGCAGCAGTGGTGTGTCGTATTTTAGCTTCCTCGTAATAAGCATAGCTTTGGTCTTGTGTGGAGCAAATTTCAGTTTGTTGTTGACACCCCACTCCTGAACATGGGCAAGGGCGGCATTTGCAAGTCTCTGAACTTCCTGTGCCGTGTCTCCGTCAAAGATCAATACCACGTCATCAGCAAAGGCCTGGCAGTAGTCGCCACGCGCTCCTAGTTCTCTTAACAAAGGGTCTAGGAGAAGGTTCCACAGGATGGGGCCGCCAATTGAGCCCTGCACACATCCTTTGTTGGTACTCCTTGTATGCTCCTTTCCCGCGTACCTCACCCTCACGATTCTGTTCTCTAGGTAGCTGTCGATCGTTCTCCGTATGTTTACGGGGCATTCCTCCTCAGCCAACCGTGCTTTAATAGCGGGCCACCATGCGCTGTCGAAGGCTCCCTCTATGTCCAGTGATATCATGGTGATAATTTTTTTAAGTTCAAGCTTTCCGCGTATGTGATTCATCAGGTCATAGAGGGAGTCTTCGGTGCTCTTCTGGGGCATAAAGCCGTATTGGCGAGGACTCATCCTGGGGAGCAGGTGCCACTTTAACCTTCTCACGACTACTTTCTCCAGAATCTTGCCCATCACCGGAAGAAGGCCAATAGGTCTGTAGGACTTTGGCTTGCTGTAAGTTTCCTTGCCCGGCTTCCTGAGGACCACAACTGTGGCCTCCTTCCAGATGTTGGGGAAGTGATGCTGTTCCAGACATTTATTCATCATCGCAAGGTTTAATTCGAGGTCACAGAAAACGACGCGTCTGCATATGTCAGCAGTAAATCCATCGGCTCCCGGGGCCTTCTTCGGATTGAAGCTCTCCGTGGCAGATCGTAGCTCTTCCCTTGTAAACGGTGGGTCATGTTTTTCATCATGGACCCAGACGTTTACCTGGTTTGCCTTTTTTCTAGTCTGCCTGTGGGTTTCAATTTCTCCGCTCATGGTGTCTTCAGGATAGAAGGATTCAGCCAACATTCTGACGGACTCTCCAGGGTCTAATGTTCTCCCGTCTTTTTCCAGGGGTATGTCTTCTTGCCTTTTCGTCGTTCGTCCTATCACCCTATAAATTCCCTCCCAGAGTCCCTCCTTATCCTGCTTCTCACAAAATCCTTTCCAACTACTAATTTGGGCCTTTTTGGCTTTACTCTCATAGCTTTCTTTTTCTTGCAGGTACTCATGGATGACTTTCGCCCTTCGGACCGGCGCTGCACAACGGATTCTACGCTTCATAGTGGAGACCTTCTTCTTCATGACGGCGAGTTCTTCAGACCACCACGGCAAGGTAAGTTTTTCGTTTGCTTTCTTTTTAGGTATCGCTTCTTCGCATGCTTGCTTAACTATGTTCATATATTTACTAACTGTTTGTTCTAACTCTTCCTTACTATTTATTTTTTGTATTTCTTTTATGTTAATATTATTCTCTGTTTTTAATTGGTCCAGTTTCTCATGAAACTGGTTCCAATTTGCTTTTTTTGTATTATATATTCTAGTTGTTCTATCTACATTTATGCCTACTGATTTTACCAGTTTAATTTTGAATGTAATGCCGTTGTGGTCCGAACTTACAAGGTCATCTTCGACTTTCCAGTCCTCCACCATACCAAGCAGGTCCTCAGTGCAGGCCGTCACATCAACGTGGCTAGTGTAGGTTTGGTTCCCTCTGATGGTGTCAAAAGTAGGGGTGTTGCCCTCATTGAGTACCTGCAAGCTCATATCTTCCAATGCCCCAGCCATTTCTTCCCCCCTATGGTCAACTACTTTACTACCCCACCATGGACTCTTTGCATTGGTATCGCCCCCTATTATGATCTTAATCGGCTCAAGCTCTTCTACAATCTTTTTGAGCTGCTCCAGGTACGGCTCTATGGGCTGGTCTGGCTCGAAGTAGTAAGAAACTACTGCTATCTCCCAGGCACTGGAACGGATCTTCACCACCACGATGTTCTTCGTGGTGAGTCTTGGGTATTGCAAAACGTCAAGCCGGCGGTTGAAGACAGCAATAGCTGCTTTAACGTTCCCTTCTCCTTGTTCAGTGCTCTGGTAGATTCTAACGCCTCTGTAGCTCTTCATACTTTTCGCCCCACCCACGTACGGTTCCTGGAGCAGCGCAAAAGCCATCTCTCTTTCACTTGCCTTTATCATAAGCTCATTTGTCGCTAGATCTTTTCTTTGGAGGTTTGCCTGGGCCACTAAATACTGACCGATGGTGGAGGTGCTGGGAGTATTTGCCGTGTTGACGCCTTCAGCAGTATGCCACAGTAGCTCGCGCCAAGGCATCCCACTTCCGCCTTACCGCACACTCTTGGCTAAAGGCGTTGTGCTCCACTGCGTCCAGTTTGGCATGCCTGCAGTTGCAGCAGGTTGGGGCCGTTCCAGCGAGCCATTCCGCGCATTCAGCCTTCATGTGTGGGCCCCCGCAGTGACTGCATTTTGCGATAGACTCCTTGCAGTAGCGCCTGCCATGCCCGTATCCCAGGCACAGCGAGCACTGCACAAGGGGAGACTGGTCAGCCACTCTAATTCTTTGGAGATCTATATGGACCTCCCCTGCCTCCACCAACAGGTTCCATACCTTAGGTGATACACGAAGCACGACATGGCAAACGTAGGGGTTCCTTGCTTTCTTCCTGAACCGGACTTCAATCCGGTCGTCCTCTGTGCTGAGGTTTCCAAGAATATGACCATTCTGGTTCCTCAAGGCGCTCAAGACGTCTTCGTCTTTGTTGAACAGTAGAACGTCCTTGAGGATCAGGAGCGGGTCTTTGTTCTTGACTTCCTCAACACAGAGGTGCGACTCCGCTTTCTTCAGCCTTTCCTTCACTTTCTGCCTTTCTTCTTCAGTTTTACATCCGACGATGATTTTTCGATCCTTTGCCTTCCTTACTCTGTCCACCTTAATCCATCCATCCCTCGCGTTTACGGCTTCTCTAACCCTATTCAGCACCTCTTCCCCAGTCTCCGTCTCGTCTTTTGAGGATATGACCACGGAATGTAGCGCGGTCTGATTCACGGGCTGCCTCCTCGTAGGACCAGCTGCCACATTTGCGTACGTCATTTCCTCCAGGGCCTTTTGTTGCTTGGTCATCGCCTCTTTTAGCCCTTCCATCCTCTCGTTGCTGTCTTTGATGAGCTTGCTATGCTCTTCCATTCTCCTTATTAGCTCCGCTTCGGGTTCCGTTCTGAATACAGAAGGGAGAGGGGGAGGAGAGACCAGTGGTTCCTCCTCTCCCTCCCGCCTCCTGTTTTGGCTCTCTTTATCTTTTCCTTTTCCTCCCTCAGCCTCTTTCACTAGCTGATACAGTCGCTCTATTGCTAGGGTGACCTCGGTTTTAATGTCAGTCCTTAAGTTGCGCGCACTGCCAAGCTGTATTTTTGCTCTCTTCAGGCAGGCTTGAGCCTCCGCTATTCTACTGGCGTATTTAGGTTTTTCCGGCTTTGGCGGGCTTCCCGCCGCGTCTACAGAAGTTCTACGCGTCGGTTGACTCTCCTGGGGGAGCATCATCTTTATTTTAGTCTTGAGAGGTCCCGCCGAGGCCAGCGGTGTCTTTTTCGGGGAGGTCTTAGGTTGGGCGTCTGTTTTTCCCGTCTCCCACTCTCCAATGCTACGCCTAACTTTGGATATTTCGTTCGGTTCGCGTGAAGGTCCTGCCTTCTCTGTCAAGTTAGGGGACTTGTGGGTGTCGGGATCCAAGGTCTTTTGTGCAGGTTTGACTGGTGTACGGATTCCGAACATATTTGACATTAAAATAAAATAATATAGTAAATAAACCGAAGTTTTCAAGTCAGAAATAATGTCTTATATAAGGTTTGTAAAAGTTATAAATAATCTATGTTTTATATTTCAGATTTCCGGGACATCAGCCAACCAGCGTCGCTTCACAGGTAAGTGCACAGGTAAGTGCTTTGTTCGTTTGTGTAAATTAGGTAGACTCTACCTAGAGTCGATTTAAGTATTGTCTATTTGTAGGTAGGAATATATTGTTATATTTTTGTTAAGATTTAAATCAAATGCCTTTTGTTCCCAGGTTCGTCGTGCCGACGCTAAACGAAAATAAGTAACCGTAGTTTTAAGAACTCTATGTAGAGTACGGGCCTCTACATAAGTTTGGGGAAAAGTACGGATAAGGTAGTTTAAACGTCACAAGCCCGAAAAGCAGGTACGAAATTAGGATTCAGTCAATAATTTTTTGAGAGACTCTACCTAGAGTCTTATTGTCAACACTAAATTACTAATTTGCTTAAAGTCTATATCACGCAAAAAACGCCGCCAAGATAAGTGTTTCGGTTTGAGAGATATGAGGTTCTTAAATATAAAATAAGAAACGTGGGTATATATTTAATATTTATTAAATATAAAATCTGTGGTCAAATTCGAGCTATCTCGCTCCGTTTCTGAGATATAAGGGTTTCAAATTTCCGAATTAAATTTGAGGGGGGTTGATGGGGGGGGTAAAGGATAAAAGGATGAATTTGTATTAAAAAAGATAGTTGCTAAGTAGCAAAATTACTAAATCCGGATATAACCAAAAATTAAAGCAAAATTATTTTATACTAAAAGAGGGGGTAGTGAAGGGGGGGATTTTACATTAAAATTAAAGCTAAATATTTATATAACAAACAAATGAAAGTGAAAATTTTACAAATACAATTTTTTCTTAAAGAAAATTAAAGAATTTCAAAATTTTAATTTTAATAAAATAAATTTTTAAGGGGGGTTTCATAAAGGATATCAAATTTTGGGATCGGTAACATATATTATATTATAATATATGAAACCTGGTCTCAAAACTTGGCTATCTATCACCGTTTAGGAGATGCAAGGTTATGAAGTTATTTGCGGTTGGTAAAAAATTCTTAAATTAAATAATTCCTAAACCGCTCTTTCTAAAAATCCAATTTAAAGATCTTAATAATCTACGTTAAGAACTTAATAATATATATAAAAATAAGAGTAGGTTGTCGCTGAAGATTTTGAAAAATCGAGTGTCCAAAAAGTCTCTTGACCGCACAAAATTTAGGATGTTAATATCTTCGTCACCACTTATCTGACAGAAATTTCGGTGGTGCCTCCTGAGTCCTGATGGTGTCCTCTTCGATATGGCGTAATCACTTGAAGCCGAGCGCCTCTCCTTCGGTGACCTCGTGTCCACGTGGAAGTTGTTTTTTTGCTGATTACTTCGCAATGGTAAGCGGGAAAAATCAGCAAAAACGTCCAAAGTGTAGGTTTCCAAAGGGTCCTTCCCTGGGTCAATAAAAATTTGTAGGTTGCCGCTGCAGATCGCAAGAAAAATCGACTTAAATTTTCAAAAATTTGAAAATTTCACTTTTTCACTTCTAACTTCATGAAAAAAGCACTTATCACCAAGCGGTTTTCACTGGCGTCTGCGCCTTCACTTTGCGCGTCTTTTGGAGTATCACACGTGACTAAATCAGCAAATAAACCGATTTTCTTGATTTTTCGCGTGCGGAACGGCTTATTTTCGTGGCGCTTTCGACGGCGTTCGAAGCGCGACTGGGTTAGGTTAGGTTAGGTTAGGTTAGGTTAGGTTAGGTTAGGTTAGGTTAGGTTAGGTTAGGTTAGGTTAGGTTAGGTTAGGTTAGGTTAGGTTAGGTTAGGTTAGGTTAGGTTAGGTTAGGTTAGGTTAGGTTAGGTTAGGTTAGGTTAGGTTAGGTTAGGTTAGGTTAGGTTAGGTTAGGTTAGGTTAGGTTAGGTTAGGTTAGGTTAGGTTAGGTTAGGTTAGGTTAGGTTAGGTTAGGTTAGGTTAGGTTAGGTTAGGTTAGGTTAGGTTAGGTTAGGTTAGGTTAGGTTAGGTTAGGTTAGGTTAGGTTAGGTTAGGTTAGGTTAGGTTAGGTTAGGTTAGGTTAGGTTAGGTTAGGTTAGGTTAGGTTAGGTTAGGTTAGGTTAGGTTAGGTTAGGTTAGGTTAGGTTAGGTTAGGTTAGGTTAGGTTAGGTTAGGTTAGGTTAGGTTAGGTTAGGTTAGGTTAGGTTAGGTTAGGTTAGGTTAGGTTAGGTTAGGTTAGGTTAGGTTAGGTTAGGTTAGGTTAGGTTAGGTTAGGTTAGGTTAGGTTAGGTTAGGTTAGGTTAGGTTAGGTTAGGTTAGGTTAGGTTAGGTTAGGTTAGGTTAGGTTAGGTTAGGTTAGGTTAGGTTAGGTTAGGTTAGGTTAGGTTAGGTTAGGTTAGGTTAGGTTAGGTTAGGTTAGGTTAGGTTAGGTTAGGTTAGGTTAGGTTAGGTTAGGTTAGGTTAGGTTAGGTTAGGTTAGGTTAGGTTAGGTTAGGTTAGGTTAGGTTAGGTTAGGTTAGGTTAGGTTAGGTTAGGTTAGGTTAGGTTAGGTTAGGTTAGGTTAGGTTAGGTTAGGTTAGGTTAGGTTAGGTTAGGTTAGGTTAGGTTAGGTTAGGTTAGGTTAGGTTAGGTTAGGTTAGGTTAGGTTAGGTTAGGTTAGGTTAGGTTAGGTTAGGTTAGGTTAGGTTAGGTTAGGTTAGGTTAGGTTAGGTTAGGTTAGGTTAGGTTAGGTTAGGTTAGGTTAGGTTAGGTTAGGTTAGGTTAGGTTAGGTTAGGTTAGGTTAGGTTAGGTTAGGTTAGGTTAGGTTAGGTTAGGTTAGGTTAGGTTAGGTTAGGTTAGGTTAGGTTAGGTTAGGTTAGGTTAGGTTAGGTTAGGTTAGGTTAGGTTAGGTTAGGTTAGGTTAGGTTAGGTTAGGTTAGGTTAGGTTAGGTTAGGTTAGGTTAGGTTAGGTTAGGTTAGGTTAGGTTAGGTTAGGTTAGGTTAGGTTAGGTTAGGTTAGGTTAGGTTAGGTTAGGTTAGGTTAGGTTAGGTTAGGTTAGGTTAGGTTAGGTTAGGTTAGGTTAGGTTAGGTTAGGTTAGGTTAGGTTAGGTTAGGTTAGGTTAGGTTAGGTTAGGTTAGGTTAGGTTAGGTTAGGTTAGGTTAGGTTAGGTTAGGTTAGGTTAGGTTAGGTTAGGTTAGGTTAGGTTAGGTTAGGTTAGGTTAGGTTAGGTT